>OZ023308.1:2502500-3752500 GCA_964007245.1 Hypomecis atomaria | reverse complement strand
ATACCTTCATCTCCTTTTCACAAAAGAACAAGCCGGAAGTCGCATAAATACCATCCCTACATAGTCGACGTACCACCTTCTCGTACTAAGCGATTCGTTTCTTCCTTCATAATGCGGACCGCCAGGTATTGGAATGCCCTGCCTCCGTCATTGTATTCTGACAATTAAAATTTGGATATCCTTAAGTCAAGAGTGAATACGTATCTTTTAGGTCTACATACTCCATCTTCGGCTACAACTTCGCTTTCCATCAGGCAAGATAGTGGCCAAATGGAGCCCTATTGTGCATTAAAAAAACTTGGAAAATATGCTCTTTCTTTGTGAACAACTTTTGCCATGTGACCAACCTTAATGTTAGGTTATAAAGTAAGTTCGTATAGGCCGGGTGGCTAGCCCTGGTGTCAGAGTATTTAGGCCGCCTGAAGGACTCTGACATGGCTAAACGGTTAAAACAACCGCCCACAATATAACGTGTCATCCGAGCCACGGTAGCGCTCAGTTGGAAAATGCCACCCGCGGTCACCCATCCAAGTACTGACCGTGCGTAACGTTGCTTAATTTCGGTGATCGCTGACAATCACCTAGTCAAAATACGCTACTAGCGCTACAGGTTATTATATGCTAGCTTTTAAGCATGTGTACCAAATTTCATATATGTTTGTCCAGATATTACGCAGAAACTAGAAGTAGTTTTGCAAAATTTCTTTCTTTATTGATTAGAGTAATCCGTAAGGTTTAGGTTTTACACATCTTGTAGCTAAATTCACAGCCGCCAAGTATGTAGTTTGATTCAGCCTTATAATATATCTAAGTCCAAAATCGATTGCACCTGACAAGCAATACCTATCAATTAATTGCATTCACAATACCTTACCTCGTACGTCTATCAGTTATGAAACAACATCAGATAGCACACGAACAGCTGATAACACGTTTATAAAATATTACCTGAAACACGAAATAATTACAACAACCAAACCATCAAGTAGAACGGTGCTTGCAGTTTTGCTAATTTTGATTATTTAGCAGAATATGTCGAGAGTTTTGTTGACTTTGTCATGTTTGCTGAGTCTGTTATATCAGGTAGGTTTATTTTTAACTCAATTTTAATGTCATCATCATCATTGTTCGTCAGTGCTCTTATATTGACTGAAATAAATAGAACACTTCGGCTACTATCATCATCTTAGTCATAGGACGTCAATTGCTGAACA
This sequence comes from Hypomecis atomaria, assembly GCA_964007245.1. Lineage (NCBI taxonomy): Eukaryota > Metazoa > Arthropoda > Insecta > Lepidoptera > Geometridae > Hypomecis > Hypomecis atomaria. Next base: position 3,751,286 of record OZ023308.1, on the reverse strand, counting down.
CAGGCCTCCTCTATAGATACTTATTCGTCCATTAGCACCAATCTGACTGCCTCGGTGGCTCAGTGGTTAGTGACCCTGACTTCTAAGTCAAAGAGGCGTGGGTTCGATCCCCACCCAGGGCAAACATTTGTGTGATGAACATAGGTGTTAGCTTTGTGTCCGGGTGTTATTTAGATAGTATCCATATAAGTATGTATTTAAAATATGTGTATGTAGTATATCAGTCTCTGGCAGCCATATCACAAGCTTTGCTTAGTTTAGGGTCAGAGACCGTGTGTAAGATTTAATCGTAAAAGATTTGGACCAAACTCGACCCGTTATCTTAAACAGATTATGTCAACTTTGCCAATAGACCTCCTACACTGCGCTTAGATTACACAATTAATTCTGACCCGTAGTAGAACCATAGGAACTATAGAACCACCATCTTAAGCATATAATGTCTACTGCTATAGATATAAATAAGAATCCCACACGGATAAATTTTCAATAAGACCTGTTGTAAGTGGTTTGCATTCCGTTTCGGGTTTTCTTTTCTCTTTACGAGTATAGGCCGGAATCTTCCACGGAGAAATTTTCAATAAGTAAGACCTGTTGTAAGGGGTTTGCATTCCGTTTCGGGTTTTCTTTTCTCTTTACGAGTATAGGCCGGGATCTTCCACGAAGATATTTTCAATAAGGAAGACCTTTTGTAAGGGGTTTGCATTCCGTTTCGGGTTTTCTTTTCTCTTTACGAGTATAGGCCGGAATCTTCCACGAAGAAATTTTCAATAAGGAAGACCTTTTGTAAGGGGTTTGCATTCCGTTTCGGGTTTTCTTTTCTCTTTACGAGTATAGGCCGGAATCTTCCACGGAGAAATTTTCATTAAGTAAGACCTGTTGTAAGGGGTTTGCATTCCGTTTCGGGTTTTCTTTTCTCTTTACGAGTATAGGCCGGAATCTTCCACGGAGAAATTTTCAATAAGTAAGACCTGTTGTAAGGGGTTTGCATTCAGTTTCGGGTTTTCTTTTCTCTTTACGAGTATAGGCCGGAATCTTCCACGGAGAAATTTTCAATAAGTAAGACCTGTTGTAAGGGGTTTGCATTCAGTTTCGGGTTTTCTTTTCTCTTTACGAGTATAGGCCGGAATCTTCCACGGATACATTTTCAATAAGTAAGATCTGTTGTAAGGGGTTTGCATTCCGTTTCGGGTTTTCTTTTCTCTTTACGAGTATAGGCCGGAATCTTCCACGGAGAAGTTTTCAATAAGTAAGACCTGTTGTAAGGGGTTTGCATTCCGTTTCGGGTTTTCTTTTCTCTTTAAGAGTATAGGCCGAATCGAACTTCTCGACGGTTGTGAAGTAAGCTACAAGCTGCTTGAAGCCCAATCCTGAAGCAGTTGTTAAGTGAACTTCAGTCAGGATTAAGTTTTGCTGACTGAACTGAACAAAATCAGCCGCCAAGAATCTTGATTCGGTCTAAAGACTTTTTAGATTGCATTTTGTTTGGTACTCGGTCTCCATTCAAGAACTTAGCATTCCGAGCTCTATAACAGTTTTACCTACGTACTAAAATGTTTTATTTTGTTCCAGACAAACGCACAAATGATGAGGCCGCCGCTAACCTTTCTTGGCCCTAACACCTACACAGAAACAATAATCGAGTTACCAGGAAATATAGACCCTAGAAACTTCATCGACTTCCCCCAAACCTATATCGACGGCCCTAGAATCATCGAACCTACTAGAACTATTATACCACAACCAATGATAGAGCAACAACTAATACCACTAACTAATACTCCTTCCTCTACAGCTATCACCGATTGCTCTCCCTCAGTTTGCAAAAACTTAGCCGATACAATCAATCTAATGGTTGTTAGTAATTTACTACAAAATACCTTAGGAGAATTGAAATCACTAAAAATGACAGCTTCTTTACTAAATAATATTGCGTCAAATCCAGCTTTGGCTAGTTATCCTGGATTGATTTCTGGTTTAGTAAATCCTAATTTGATTTCCCCTAATATGGTTGTCCCTAATATTGTTGCTGCAAATCCTAGGGTTGTAGCTCAGGGTCCGATTGTTGCCCCTAATTCTGTTGCCAACAACGGTCCAATGTTGTCTAATTTATTGAAAATGCTTGGTAGCGCGGTTTGATTTTGTTAAGTTTTAGTTTTTAGGTAATACGTATTTATTTACTTAGTATAATAAATTATTTTGCTTACTTTAATTTAGTTTCATTCTTGTAAATTAGATTGCAATATTATGTGCCTGTATTTATCGGGAAACGAAGAACCCAATTCCAATTTTTATTTGTATTGATTTTTTAATGAATTATTACCTAACTCATATTACAGCGAAAACCAATTTTACTATATATGTACTTACGTTACACACTCAAAAAACAATATAGCACTTCATTAGAGGTAATCAGAGAAAATCACTAACGGTTAAGAATAACGATAGAGGTGTATATATTTGAAACCACACAATAAATTTTTTATAATTTTATTTTCAATATATTTTCCTCTATACATGTTCTAACTTAAAACTAGTTTAAAGATCTCATGACTTATATTTATCATCATCACGTAATAATCCATGTCACTGGGTTTAGGGGCTTCTTTTCTCTTTTGTCCTTATCTATTCCTATTACTATAGATAGAGAGACACATACAGAATCATCATCATCCACAGACTTGGGGTATATGTTTTCTTTTCTATTGCGTCTAACAGGTTTGGTCGTAAATATCGATGTAAATTTTAGTTGAACGTGTATGACATTTTCGTCATCATCATATCAGTATACATTGTTGAGCTTAGGTCTTCCTGATAGATTCGATCGATTGAAAAATAGTTACTTATGTATTAATGTACCTATAGATTCAGATTCAGATTCAGATATCTTCATTGTTATACAATAGCACCATCATCATCATCAATCTTTATTGTTTACAATAGCACCATCATCATCATCAATCCAGTCAAAAAATCTACGCTGGGCATAGGCCATTTGCAATATTGATAAGCCTCTAAAATTAAGCCCAATTTTAGAGGCGCCATAGTAAACATAAAAAGTTTTCTCTCTATCGAATGCCTAAAGTGAAAAAAGAACAGAAATAGTCTAGTTAGCTATTACAGTAACAATGGCGCCTATAAATTTGGGCTTATTGACTACGGAATTAAAAAAATCATCAGCTTAAATAAAATTTCCATAATTGCCCATCACGCTGCCACACGGTAAAGCCTCTACATTAAAAGTAACACAAGGTTCATTTGTTGGCAAAAATCCTAAGTTGCACGTCAATTGAGCTGGAATCGTCGCAGGGAAAGGTACTTCAATAGCCATTGGCGGCACTGATGCAACTACTGGTATAGGTGCTAAAGGCTCACTAGAAACATAGCTTGGAGAAACTTGAGCCATACATTGAGGTTCTTGTACAAAGACATTATTCAATCCACAAGGAAAACCAGCACTTGAATCGACGTAAGAATATGAACCCCCAAAGTTAGGAGACGCTTGAATAACGACGGGTTCTGGACATGAAACTACAGGCTCTGAACAAGAATAAGTCGTCTCTGGAAAAGAATATGCTGGCTCTGGACAAGAAACTTGCTCAGAGCAAGGGTTACTATAGATATCACAAGATATTGAAGGTAGTGTGAAATCGGGGGTCACTATTTCGTAATTGTTTATGCAAGGAAGATTGCCTGAGTTGCATGAACCAGAACTTTCTATAAGGTTGCTCATGATAAGCAGTTGCAAAGCGTTTGCCAAGGAGTTTGCTAATGTGTTGTCGATAACTGTTACGACTTCTGGTGCATTATTTGTAACAACAGATGGCGTGATTTGAGACACTTGGATATTTGAACACTTTGGAGCATTGGAACAGATAGGAGAAACCTGAATGTTCGCGCATTTTGGAGTGTTTGAGCAGACTTGACATGGTTGAACATTTGGACACATCGGTGCTATATTGCTTATAATTTGCTGTGTTGGTAAAACAGTGCCATAGATAGGTGATTGGTTTTTGACACAAGATGGCGCTGCCAAATTTAAAATTTGTGCCATTGGTTTATTTGCACATGGCTGGTTGCACGGTTTGGTGTTTTGAATTGGTGTGAAAATTAAGTTTGGTGATGTTTTTACGCCACAGGAATCGCATACGCTTATGGGTGGGCGTATGTCTGTGCATGGCGCAGTGGGTTCGCATCCTCGTTGTATGCCAAAAGGAGGACCGAGTCCTACAATTTGACAGTTCACCTGTAAATAAAATTCATTAGGTACCGTTAGAAAAGTGCAAGAAAACAGTAAGTAGGTATGTAGGTAGGTATCCATGTGGATTATAATTAATAATTATGTATTTATTTATTTATTAAAGTTATTTATTTATTTTAGATTTAAGATTTGATGTATTTTTATTGTTGAATATGAAATATAATTGCTACCATTATGTATGACTTTTTTAATTTGTGATGTTTTTTGTTTAATTTGTGATTTTGCGCTTGGGGGCTCAGAATAGAAAATCACTCGGATAAAAGCTCTGTTAGTGTTAGTTTCAAAATAGTTAAATAAATTCAGTATTCTAAAACATCACTAGTTACAAAATACCTAACAAACTAGTTAGGTATTTTGAATTATCAAATAATAATATCAAAATTACACACATAAGTAAACTCGTATATGTCAAAATGAATAATTTAAGAAAAAAAATGACATGCTCTAAGAATTTAAAACAGATAAATTTGAAACAGTAGTATCAGACTAGAAGTTGTTAAACTATAATAATTATGCAATTACATAGGTAGGTACTTAGTTATTTACCTTGTCTATTGAAATATTTATCTTCATAATTATTGAGAGAAATTAATTAGGCAACAATAGATAAAATCGGGTTTATTACACTACTTTATGAATAAAAACATTAAAACATAAATTGAGATGGTTTTGTAATGATTACTTAAAAATAAAGGGTGTAGGTACCTGATAAAGTAGAAACGCAAAGGTCAAAATAACCACCGCCGCCATCTTGAAAATTTAACCTATTAAAACAGAATATAACCTAACCTCTCTTATATATGAGCAAGAACACGTAACCTACTGAAATACTGACACAATTTCGTTTTGGATTTCGTAAATTAATGATAAAGAAGTATGGATTGAAACAGTATGTCACTTAGAATTATTCTACATTTAGGTTTTATGTTGATTAAACCATACCTACCTACTTCATCTGACATATTCTTAATTAATTAAGGTATACTCGTAATATTTACTTGGAAAGTCTCCGGTAGCGTAGTCTGATCTAGCCTTGTTTTTATACCCAGTAGGTGGTACGAATTATGCGTAGGTATGTACCTAAATGTATTTTTTTTGAGTATGTGCTAAATCGTAGACAAGAACCGTCGGCGTTACAGTGAACTAAAAATAAGATTTTAATCAGCAGCCAAGGTACCTATGGGACGCGACTTGCGTCTATACTTTGTCTACCCTACTTACCTTTTATTATTATTATTTTTTTTTGACCAGGGCAAATCTTTTATAGACACCACCGCACCTCGAGGGCAGGCGGGTGGTTATGTGGGAGTCCTGCCGACTGGACAGTATACCCACCAAAACCCCTGGGTGTTCCACCACTGCGCCTGGTGTCGGGGCTACGGGCACGCTTGCGCACTCCTCCGCGGCACCCGACAGCGCTGGCCCAACTTGAGCCCCACCACGGAGCTTCGGCTCCCGCCAGAATGACGATGTGCCGAACACCAGACACATCGTCATCCACCTGGGACCAACCAGCACTGGGCGTCAGACAGCACCCGTGTCCGACAGCCCTGGTCCCGATGCAACGGGTCAATTAAAGTGGCCCCGCGCCTGCCACTACGGCTGCAGAGGATAGGGAGAGTGGCCGTCGCGATACCGACACTCCTCTTCCCCTGCAGCCCCACCGCCTCCGCCAACACGTTGGCGGCACCCGTTAGGGCCGCTGGCAGGTAGGATAGGCAGCGGTGTCTTCACCGCCCATCCCACCCGCCGCCGCCCCCGCCTCGATGGGCTCGGCCGCGGCATCGCGACAAGCGCGACACCGCAGTCCACCTCAGTCGGCAAGCCGACCTACTGGCCAGCCTCCGCACGGACTTGTCTGGGCCCAAGACCCGGAGAGGCCGGCTCCACCTCGGGTTCCTCTTGGTTCACCAGGCTGGCGAGACCTGGCTACTAAGCCCCCCCGCCACGACAAGGCCCTTACCCTATGTATGTACATACATAGGGTAGGTATAATGATTGTGATGCAACATAATATATTTGGTATTACACGTAGATCTTATATAATAATATCTTGTTTTAAAAGTTATATACATATACTAGCTTTAACCCGCGGCTTCGCCCGCGTTATGTTTTGATTTTGGCTAATGTTTATGTCGGCTGCGAAACCTAACCTAAGCGACAAACATCAAAATACCTTATAGGAATGCTTTTGTTGACTAAGTTACGGTTGGAGTGTATATACAACCACCCTGTGTATTCCCGCCTTGTCGTGGCGGGGGAGGTCTAAGGCAGCTGAAAAGGCGGCGCTCGAAGTCTCCCTCTTCTTTGGGGCTTTCCCCCAAGGCAGCTTAGAGGCCGGCACTCGTTGTTCAGCCGCTTTTAACTAAAGCAGCTGAGAGGATGGCCGGTAGGTTGCCTGCCTTATAAGGAGTGTTGCTTCTGAGGCGGGCTGCAGTGCCGCTCTTGCGACGCTGCCGCCGAGGATTAGGGGCTGCGGTTGGACGGAACTGGTTGTGTGGGTGCCGCCACCTACCCTACCTTCCGCTAGGCCGTCAACCTGTTGGCAGACGCAGTGGGGCTGCAGGGGAAGAGAAGTGTCGGTATCGCGATGGCCGTTCTCACTGCCCTCTGCAGTTGAAGAGGCAGGCGTTGGGCTACTATGACTGACCCGTTGCACTGAGACCAGTGAGTTGGAATGCTGTCCGACGCTCAGTGCTGGTTAGTCCCAAGTGGTGGATGACGATGTGTCTTGTGCTCCGAAACACTCCGTCATTATGGCAGGAGCGCAAGCTCCGTTATGGAGCCCGATTCTGGGCTAGCGCTGTTGAGTGCCGCGAAGGAGTGCGAAAAATGTAGGAACGTCCTAAACTTGAAATGACAGGTTATTTCTGGCGCTTAGACGGCTGCTACCGCGGCCCGCTCGCTTAGTTTTTATCCTATCCTACGGGAACTGTTAAAGTTTTTGGGATAAAAAGTGGCCTATGTCACTTTTCGTCTTTCAAACTATATTCACGCAATAAGCCAAGGCAATCCGTTGCTCCGTTGCTGAGAAAAAGTTATTGTCTTATCCTACGGGAACTGAATTTTTTTCGGAATGGAAAGTATCCTATGTCACTTTCCGTCTTCCAAACTATGCCCACCCCAAAAATCAAGTCAATCCGTTGCTCCATTGCTGAGAAACAGTTATTGTCCTATCCCATGGGAATCACGAATTTTCCCCGGATAAAAAAGTATCCTATTATCACTTTCTGTCTTTTAAACCATAGGTATCCATACCAAAAATCAAGTCAATCTTTTGCTCCGTTGCTGCGTCAAAGAGGAACAAACCAACAAACTTTTCGGATTGATAACACAAGTCAACACGATTTTTGAGTCTGAGTTCTGTGGTGCTGATTTTGATTAATTATGTCTACTTAAACAAGGAAAAAATACTTTCATCTAATAAAGTTTGCTTTTGTAGCAACCAGAACGAAATTTCAAATTTTAAGAAAATTTAAAAGTTTTTAATTCAGTAAAATACAAAAGTAAGAAAAGGAACTCTAATTTATATGTTAATCACTTTTATTTAGAAAGAACAATAAAGGTAAATATGTAAATATGTAAAATAAACAGAAAAAAGCTTTAAAAATGAACATTTTTTGATTTTCTTTTGTGTAAGTAATATTCTATCTCCCTCCATATTCTTGGTACTGCGAACTTCATATAATTTTGGTAATTTTTTTTCTCCTCGATACCAAGCTGAAAAAAATAACATATATATATTTGAATATACACGTTACTTGTAAATTCGTTACATTTCGCAATTTTTTTTTACAATTAGTATCTTTGAAAGTTATGATGTACTCTTACCTTCTAACTATGCCTTCTAATGTGTTTTTACAGTTACCACACGAGAATTTAGGGGCCCATATTTTGTCTTGACTTCGAATAGTTAGATTAAAATAAGCTTTATAAGCTTCACAAAGTCTTATATTTATCGAAAGACTAAATTTATTAACCCTTACTTTAATGAATTCGCCACAAATGTAACAAAAAGAGTTTACGTCATTTTTACACTTTCTGGAAGCCATTTTGGACGCCGTACAACACAAATGACGTCGTTTCTCGGCAATGCTCGTACGTATACAGCCCAGACTACCCGCCGCTCCCCGCTGCACGCCCGTAATCCCCCCGCAACCTCGCCTCTTGTGTGTTAAAATAGTTTTTCCTCAAATGTTCTGTCAAAATCTTAAAATATTTATTTTTCATTGTAAAATGTACAAAAGCAAACTTTATTTGTTATAAATGGAGCCTGTGGTTACTTTTAGTTGTAGACAATCGGAAAATATTCATTTAATAACAAACCCAAAAAAAAGTTTTTTTTTTGTTGACTTGTGTAATATTAAAGTAGGTATGATGATTCTGTATCATAAAGGTAGAATAAAGAAACATGTTAAACCTCTAATGATAGTAGATTTAAAAATATTTTTAATGTCAGACAAAATGACGGCCAGGTATTAAACTTCATAGTAAGATGTGGCATGCAGAGAGAAAAAAACATTTTATCCAATTTTAATGTCAGTTGTCATTTTCAATCCATACTTTATTTCCTCTTCAAGGGGATATAATGGTGGAAAAACAATTTGTCCCCTTGCCATGCTACCTGTGATTTATAAAAATCTGCAGACAATGTCACCTGTCATCTAATTACGTTTCGCTGTGACGTTTCGTTAATCCATATTAGCGTCATAGAGGAATTAATCAATTAGCGTCTCTGTGATAGTGGCGACAGTTTTGCTTTCGATAGCTTTTGTCCTGTCCTACAGGAACTATGCAATTTTTTGCTTAACGTCTAACGCTTAGCATCTAAAATTCAACGCGCTTGGTTTTGCTCTTGAGTCTCAGCAGTTCTTTGCGCTGCGTGATGCTCGGCATCTAAAAGTCGCCGCGCTCGACTTTCTCCTTAAGTCTCAGCAGCTCTCTGAGCTGCGTGACGCTCAGCATCTAAAATTCGATGCGCTTGGTTTTGCTCTTGAGTATCAGCAGTTCTTTGCGCTGCGTGATGCTCAGCATCTAAAAGGCGCCGCGCTTGACTTTCAACTTCAGTCTTAGCAGCTCTCTGAGCTGCGTGACGCTCAGCATCTAAAATTCGATGCGCTTGGTTTTTTGCTCTTGAGTCTCAGCAGTTCTTTGCGCTGAGTGATGCTCAGCATCTAAAAGGTGCCGCGCTTGACTTTCAACTTCAGTCTTAGCAGCTCTCTGAGCTGCGTGACGCTCAGCATCTAAAATTCAATGCGCTTGGTTTTGCTCTTGAGTCTCAGCAGTTCTTTGCACTGCGTGACGCTCAGCATCTAAAAGTCGCCGCGCTTGACTTTCAACTTGGCGTGGCGCTCGGCATCTAATGTCAAACGCGTTTAAGTGTGCTCTGCAGACTCTTGGCTTCTAGCAATTTTTCTTTACGCGAGCTCCGCTAGAACTACGCGCTAGATTCGATTTGCGTTTTGTAGGCATACCTATTAGAATGAAAACTACGTAATTAAACTGAAAAAATACATGTAACCTTCTCTAAATTTTACAGGAAAAGATTCATTGACTTTGACATTTGCAACTTGAGCAGACTTGAATGGGCATTGGGCATAGAGAATGTAATTTAGAAAGTCAAGATGCAAATTACCATTTGTCATGGTAGAAAATAAGTTTTTTCTTCTAAGATTCTAGCCAATGCGTTTTCATCCCCCCTTTTCAACCCTTTAAAACTATTTTTTCGAATCAATAAGTAGCCTATGTCCTTTCTCAGGCTCTAGACTATCTGTGTACCAAATTTCATTCAAATCGGTTTAGTAGTTTTAGCGTGAAAGCGCGACAGACAGACAGAGTTACTTTCGCATTTATAATATTAGTAAGGATAATAAAAAAAAAACAAACTGAATATTAGTTGTATTGCGTAAAATTTGGATATCTTTCGAGCAATGGTAAAATCAAATTTCGTTGTAATTTTATGAATAAGTTATTTTTTAAATTATCTAGTGTAAGCTAGTCTGTATAAAATGACCTTTATTTCATGAGTTAGGTATGTAAGTAGGAAAGTAGGTACCTACATTCTTACTTTTCCAAATTATTTATTTGGGGGGTTCTTGATGCGAAAATTGGCTCGCCCTGAATTCAGAAGGCGGTGATAAGTATTACTAGCTGACCCAGTAAACTTCGTTTCACGCAACAAATCTATAAATAATAGCTCATGTGTTATTCTGATGTATAAGCATTACTATTTCAAAGTCTACAAAAAGAGTATCTCAATCCGTTCAGTAGTTTTTTCGTCAAACGGGAACATACATAGTACCTAACTTTCGCGATTATATTATTTGTAGCAGGATCCTTTATGGGTGTTTCAACGTTAATTTATAAAAAATATACTCTGTAGGTATATTTATCCTTACTAATATTATAAATGCGAAAGTAACTCTGTCTGTCTGTCGCGCTTTCACGCTAAAACTACTGAACCGATTTGAATGAAATTTGGTACACAGATAGTCTAGAGCCTGAGAAAGGACATAGGCTACTTTTTGATTCGAAAAAATAGTTTTAAAGGGTTGAAAAGGGGGGATGAAAACGCATTGGCTAGAATCTTAGAAGAAAAAACTTATTTTCTACCATGACAAATGGTAATTTGCATCTTGACTTTCTAAATTACATTCTCTATGCCCAATGCCCATTCAAGTCTGCTCAAGTTGCAAATGTCAAAGTCAATGAATCTTTTCCTGTAAAATTTAGAGAAGGTTACATGTATTTTTTCAGTTTAATTACGTAGTTTTCATTCTAATAGGTATGCCTACAAAACGCAAATCGAATCTAGCGCGTAGTTCTAGCGGAGCTCGCGTAAAGAAAAATTGCTAGAAGCCAAGAGTCTGCAGAGCACACTTAAACGCGTTTGACATTAGATGCCGAGCGCCACGCCAAGTTGAAAGTCAAGCGCGGCGACTTTTAGATGCTGAGCGTCACGCAGTGCAAAGAACTGCTGAGACTCAAGAGCAAAACCAAGCGCATTGAATTTTAGATGCTGAGCGTCACGCAGCTCAGAGAGCTGCTAAGACTGAAGTTGAAAGTCAAGCGCGGCACCTTTTAGATGCTGAGCATCACTCAGCGCAAAGAACTGCTGAGACTCAAGAGCAAAAAACCAAGCGCATCGAATTTTAGATGCTGAGCGTCACGCAGCTCAGAGAGCTGCTAAGACTGAAGTTGAAAGTCAAGCGCGGCGCCTTTTAGATGCTGAGCATCACGCAGCGCAAAGAACTGCTGATACTCAAGAGCAAAACCAAGCGCATCGAATTTTAGATGCTGAGCGTCACGCAGCTCAGAGAGCTGCTGAGACTTAAGGAGAAAGTCGAGCGCGGCGACTTTTAGATGCCGAGCATCACGCAGCGCAAAGAACTGCTGAGACTCAAGAGCAAAACCAAGCGCGTTGAATTTTAGATGCTAAGCGTTAGACGTTAAGCAAAAAATTGCATAGTTCCTGTAGGACAGGACAAAAGCTATCGAAAGCAAAACTGTCGCCACTATCACAGAGACGCTAATTGATTAATTCCTCTATGACGCTAATATGGATTAACGAAACGTCACAGCGAAACGTAATTAGATGACAGGTGACATTATCTGCAGATTTTTATAAATCACAGGTAGCATGGCAAGGGGACAAATTGTTTTTCCACCATTATATCCCCTTGAAGAGGAAATAAAGTATGGATTGAAAATGACAACTGACATTAAAATTGGATAAAATGTTTTTTTCTCTCTGCATGCCACATGTTACTATGAAGTTTAATACCTGGCCGTCATTTTGTCTGACATTAAAAATATTTTTAAATCTACTATCATTAGAGGTTTAACATGTTTCTTTATTCTACCTTTATGATACAGAATCATCATACCTACTTTAATATTATCAATCCGAAAAGTTTGTTGGTTTGTTCCTCTTTGACGCAGCAACGGAGCAAAAGATTGACTTGATTTTTGGTATGGATACCTATGGTTTAAAAGACAGAAAGTGATAATAGGATACTTTTTTATCCGGGGAAAATTCGTGATTCCCATGGGATAGGACAATAACTGTTTCTCAGCAATGGAGCAACGGATTGACTTGATTTTTGGGGTGGGCATAGTTTGGAAGACGGAAAGTGACATAGGATACTTTCCATTCCGAAAAAAATTCAGTTCCCGTAGGATAAGACAATAACTTTTTCTCAGCAACGGAGCAACGGATTGCCTTGGCTTATTGCGTGAATATAGTTTGAAAGACGAAAAGTGACATAGGCCACTTTTTATCGCAAAAACTTTAACAGTTCTCGTAGGATAGGATAAAAACTAAGCGAGCGGGCCGCGGTAGCAGCCGTCTAAGCGCCAGAAATAACCTGTCATTTCAAGTTTAGGACGTTCCTACATTTTTCGCACTCCTTCGCGGCACTCAACAGCGCTAGCCCAGAATCGGGCTCCATAACGGAGCTTGCGCTCCTGCCATAATGACGGAGTGTTTCGGAGCACAAGACACATCGTCATCCACCACTTGGGACTAACCAGCACTGAGCGTCGGACAGCATTCCAACTCACTGGTCTCAGTGCAACGGGTCAGTCATAGTAGCCCAACGCCTGCCTCTTCAACTGCAGAGGGCAGTGAGAACGGCCATCGCGATACCGACACTTCTCTTCCCCTGCAGCCCCACTGCGTCTGCCAACAGGTTGACGGCCTAGCGGAAGGTAGGGTAGGTGGCGGCACCCACACAACCAGTTCCGTCCAACCGCAGCCCCTAATCCTCGGCGGCAGCGTCGCAAGAGCGGCACTGCAGCCCGCCTCAGAAGCAACACTCCTTATAAGGCAGGCAACCTACCGGCCATCCTCTCAGCTGCTTTAGTTAAAAGCGGCTGAACAACGAGTGCCGGCCTCTAAGCTGCCTTGGGGGAAAGCCCCAAAGAAGAGGGAGACTTCGAGCGCCGCCTTTTCAGCTGCCTTAGACCTCCCCCGCCACGACAAGGCGGGAATACACAGGGTGGTTGTATATACACTCCAACCGTAACTTAGTCAACAAAAGCATTCCTATAAGGTATTTTGATGTTTGTCGCTTAGGTTAGGTTTCGCAGCCGACATAAACATTAGCCAAAATCAAAACATAACGCGGGCGAAGCCGCGGGTAAAAGCTAGTCTATAATAAATCATCTTTATTATCGTCTCAATTGACAATCGGCATGATGACTAAAAATAGACTATCAAAGAATATTAGACACGTATTTTTTCTGAAGATATAGTCCGTCAAAGTTTCTCGTGACGTCAAAAGTGCCATATGTAAGACTTTTGTAAGAGAGGTGCCACGACCCCCACTTCCAAACTTTGACGAGGTTTATCTTTGTCTTTTGTTGTTTGATTGACAAAAGAAAAAATATGAATCCAATATTTTTTTATAATCTAACCCACGGACTAGTTATGATAATGTTTTTTTACCCAGTCATTAAGCCTATCTATTTATCATCTGGAAACACGGGCAGTGTTCAACCCGGGATATATTCCATTAATTTACTACCGGTCTACAGAAAACAAGGGAAATTAATAGCGATATCGTGTACCTATCATCCCACCAGACCGATATTGGTATGTTTCCTCCCACGCGCTATCCACCCCCACAATACCACCCACTACCCCCTATGATGCCTGGTTTACACGAGGCTAGTATAAATTTTGTACTTGCCCAGAAACTGATAGACAAAATTAAAGTCTGACCATTTTTATGGCTCTGTACTAAATTACGTAGGATCAACACTAAAATATGGTATAGCCTGGGCCAACTCCGGGGAAAAGATATCAGCTCTAATAGCTCAAAAGAAATGCATTAGAGCAATATGTGGGTTGAAGCAAAGAGATTCCTGTTAACCCTATTTTTGGAAAAAAAACTACTGATACTTCCTTCGATATACATATACGAATCAGCCGTACTAGTCAAGAATGACCTAGATAAGTAAGAAAAATTAACGAGCGAACGGCACAAAGATAGACTGCGTGAGCCATACCGTAGGACAGCTCTTTATAAAACGAGTAAGATGAGGTTGACTATTTACAATAAACTGCCGAACGTTGTAAAAGATACTGGCGATGTTGACATTTTTAAATTTAGATTTAAAAAAATTACTAATAGACATAATATTATAAATACATACTATTCTAACATACATATTATTCTAAAATACATATTATTCTATAAATGACTTTTTAAATGACAAATTTTTGTGCAAATATAATGTTTAATGTAGGTACATATAAATTCAATGATGATTTTGCATGCCATGATGCTAGAGCATGGTGCACATAATTATGTAACTAAATGAACACCCACCTATATTTTACCCATGTCTCCGCAAAATAAATATTTTGACTTTGACTTAAAGTAAATTCGTAAAGGACGGGTGGATATTTTGTTTAACCCCTGGGAAATTGTTTGCAGGCTTGGTTTTTCAAATGGCAAACTCATTCTAGAAATACCACAGGAATATGAATACAGAAGTTACCTAATAGATGTAAGGGTTTCTTTTTAGGGTTCCGTAGCCAAAAGGTGAAACCGGGACCCTACTGCTAAGACTCCGCTGTCCATCTGTCTATCTGTCACCAGGCTGTATCTCGTGAACAGTTATAGCTAGAAAGCTGAAATTTTCCCAGATGATGTATGTCTGTTGCCGCTATAACAACAAATACTAAAAACAGAATGACATTAATATTTAAAGGGGGGCTTCCATAAAATAAACCTGTTTATTAGCCGTTTTTACCTCGATACTAATAATGGTAATAGGAAGATGCTTCAAATATTTACAGAATATTTAGTTGTAGGCATATTCACTTCAATCATAAATTATTAAATTATAATAAAATAAATATTTAAGTTGGGCTAATAAGCCGTGGTGGTCTAGAGGTAGTGATACCCGCCTTACAATCGTGAGGTCGTGGGTTCAAATCCCGGTCCCGTACCAATGAGTTCTTTGGAATTTATGTACGAAATTTCACACCACTGGCTTTTCGTTGAAGGAAAACATCGCGAGACAACCTGCATACGTCCGTAGAAGAAATTCGATGGCGTAAGTGAATCCAACCCGCACTGGGTCATCCACCCACCAAATGGCCCAACCACCCTTCGTGGGTAGGCCTACGTCCTGCAGTGGACTATTAAAAAGGCTGATACAGTACAGTACAAGGGGGGCTTCCATAGAATACGGAACCCTTCGTGCGCGAGTCCGACTCGTCCTTGGCCGATTATTATTTACTTTCACAATACCTACTAGCAAAGTGTAAACGATGCTCAAAACTGATCGAATACGCTACGTGATCGGATATCGTGATTCAGATTCCATTTTCCCTATTTATATTTCTGAAGGATTTCCCTAATGAAATTGGCTGAATAAGCGGATTTCGGGGAAGTAAATTATGCAAACAAAGTAAATTTCTTCAAAAAATTAAATAAGGACTTAGCAAAAACTTGTAGGAGGATCTAGTAAGTGGAAGTACTAAAAACTAGCAGGTAGTTTCATATCATTGAAATTGTTTGAAGGTATTATACCAGCTGAACATAGACTGATACCCGTAAAAGTACCCCTGAAAGTACCTATTGCATAGAAATTAAGTACTTAATGACTTTTCTAAACTCAAACTCAAATCATTTAACATATGAAATTTACATGCGGTTCTTAGTTAACATGTTTTGTTTATTTATACATATGACCCTATAAGGGTAAGGTAATTTTATGATTTGTATTGGAACGATTTATTATGTTTTCTATGGCGACCATTTCGTGAGTATTTCTTCGGTTCATCGGACAAATACTTAGTGGTCTTCAAGTTATATTAATTATATATCAAGGGACATCTTACACACGGTCTAATCAATTATGAATTTATGTTGTAATACAGTCCCGATTATGTTTTAGATAAAGATATTATCTATTATTGTGCAAATTTTAATAGTATCCTAACAAAAAGTTAGTTTCACTCGGGAAAAATTGCACGAGACACACAAGCCGTGGTGAGTGATTGTAACGCTGGCCTGTCATTCTTGAGGTCGTGGGTTCAATCCCGGTCCCGTACCAATGAGTTTCTTTGGAACATAAGTACGGAATTTCAAACCACTGGCTATTCGGTATAGGAAAGCATCGTGTGGCAACCTGCATACGTCCGTAGAAGAAATTCGATGGGATGTGTGAATCCACCAACCCGCACTGGGCTAGCGGGATGGATATTGCCCAATCACCCTTCGTGTGTAGGCCTACGTCCTGCAGTGGACTATTAAAAAAACGCTGGTACAGTACAATACAGTTGTTTTTCGTAATTACGGGGTTAGTTCAATGTAAAACTTATTTCATAATGAATATTAAAATTTGAACCTCTGAAATTCGTTGCACAATTCAAAGCAACCGGTTGTCACTTCCGAGGTGACCCCATTTAAATTTTATTGAAAATGGCTCAGCCGTTTTTGAAATATCAACAATAATTGTATACCTACATCAATTTGAGCGAACTATTCGAATTTTGTACACGATTGAAGCGGATGTGCCATTTTTTTGCGAAAAATAATTATTTAATTCCCTGGACATATTCGCAAAGCATTTTACAAAATTATTTCCAAAGAATCGTTTACCTACAGGTATCTTCTCTATCAATGCTATCAAACAGATAGATAAAGTAATAAAATATTAAATCGATATCATTACACAATAGATTTATATCGTAACATCTGTAACTGATAGTCGGTCTGATTCTATAATGAAAAGGACAAGACAATCGTGTATATTTTGTCAGTGACCATGGCGAAAGGCACATTGCGGGTGACGAATTTTATATTTGTAATTGGTTTTGCAACTCAGGTAATTGCTTAATTTTACTTCTTAATTATAAGTAATGCAAGCCGCTTTCAGAGGCTCTTATTAGAGATACATTGGGGAGGCCTATGTCCAGTAGTGGACGCCCTATTTACAGGGATATTTCTAATCAATTAGCATCCTTTTAGGGGCTTATTCTGTACATCAAAACTAACAACTTTTGTTCTGCGACTTTTGTCAAAACTCAAAAAAAATATCAGCTGTTCCATACATTTTTTCGCGGGCGAACGATATTTTTGTATGGTAAACCAATATTTTTTTTTTAGTTTTGACAAAAGTCGTAGAACAAAAGTTGTCAGTTTTGATGTACAGAATAAGCCACTAAAAGGATGCTAATTGATTAAAAATAACCCTGTATAGCTGAAAGATGAATGAATGGAACTTCTCTTACGATTCTGATTAAAATCATTTTAGCGCTCATAACGTAGTTTAACTCGTTGTTTTTTAGCGATCACCAAAGTTAAGCAATTTTCAGCGCGGTCAGTCTTAGGACAGGTGACCGCTGGTGGCAATTGCAACAGAGCGCTGCTGCGGCTCAGGTGTGACATTGAATTGTGGATCCCTGTTGTAAAGGCTAATTTATAAATAGGTACTTACTCATACTAATTTATTGGCAAATAATTATTTTTCGCAAAAAATGGCAAACCACCTTAAATCGTGTACAAAATTTCACTCGAATTGTTAACATTAATGTTGATTTATCAAAAACGGCTCAGCCGATTTCTATAAAATTTTAATGGGACTACTTTGGGAGTATACCCTTTCGAACTAAAATGATTTTTACGATTCGGTTCACAATTGGCGATATTATCGATGTTCATCGTGTACAAAATTCGGATATTTCGCTCGAATTGCTTACATTATTGTTGGTTTTTTCAAAAACGGCTCAGCCGATTTCTGTAAAATTTTAATGGGACTACCTCGGGAGTATACCCTATCGAACTGAAAAATAATTTTTCGATTCGGTTCACAATTGGCGAAATTATTGATGAACATTCACAAATAAAAAACATACACTCGAACATAGTACCTTCTCCTTTTTGGAAGTCAGTTAATTACAATTTACACGACATTTACTAAAATCAGTTAATCAGTCAGACGTATCAGTCAAGCTATAGTCCCGTCACACTGCCGGCTCTGTATGGGCGCGGCACAGTGAAAAATAACTTTTCACGAATTCTTCCCCACTACTTAGTCAGTGTCCGTGTTAGTGCCGACACCGGCAATCACTGGGACTTTGACTTCGATACAATAAATAATAAATAAATATTGGGGGACATCTTACACACGATCCCTGACCCCAAACTAAACAAAGCTTGTGATATGGCTGCCAGAGACTGATATACATATAGTCATATAGTCATTTATTCATAACACCATTTGTTACAAGTCAAAAAGTAAACATTACATTAGGGCACTATACAATATAGCACGAAATAAAAATAGATAATAGGTACTTGACAATTTCCAAATCACTAAATCTTAATACAATTCAGGTAATTTTAAAAAGTCATTTACGTCACAAAATAGTTGCTCATGTAGCCAACATTTTAATTTATTCCTAAACGACCCAGCGGAAGGTGCATCCCGAACTTCTACAGGTATACTACTACTACAGGTGATATACTACATATATGTACATATTTTAATAACATACTTATATATATAAAACCTAAGTAACACCCAGACACAGAGCAAACACTTATGTTCATCACATAAATGCTTGCCCTGGGTGGGGATCGAACCCTGTCTCCAGATCTGTGATCCAGAAGTCAGGTTCACTAACCACTGAGCCACCGAGGCAGTCGAACAAGTACTAATAAAGTTTATTTATTTCAGATTTCATCATCAATCGTCCAGCCATCATTGTCAGAGTATCTTCTAGCTATTGGACAACAAGGGTCTCCAGTATCATCACCATCTCAACCTTCAAAACCTTTAAACTACCAAACTTTTACATACCAACCAAGCTACCAAAAATACCAGACTCCTCCTGTTTATACAAATCCACCAAACTCTGGCTCTACTTTGACTGGTCCTATTTACCCAAGCTCGTTAAAATCTGTCTCTACTTCAACTGGTCCACCATCACCGTTAACAGCTTTAGCTAATTTAGCAAATTCTATTCCAACTGATTCAAAATCACCAAAAACTCCTTGCGTTCCGAAAATATCAGATTTACCTTCAGCTACATTAGATTCTAATGTGCTAAATAATTTAGCAATAGCATTGCAACTGCTGATCGTTAGTAATATTTTAAACTCGCCTCCACCTGAAAATTTACCTGAAAACAAATATGACTGTCCTAAATTTGAATCTCCATCCAAATTTGAATCTTTATCCATATCTCCTTTATCGTTGAACTCTTTGCCATCTGTATCATATTTCGAACCACCAAGGAATCAGTATTCCTTTGAAACTGCGAATTTACCAAATTATAAGTTCTTAGGATCATCTGGTGTTGTAGAACCTTCTATGTTTGGATCAGCGTTGGCTTCTGTAAGTCCTCGGTCAAGTCCTAGGTCAAGTATGACATTGATGTCTCCGTATGAAGCTTTAAGTCCAAATTCGCCATTTTCTGACCCTATTTTGTCATCAACGTATGGTAGCAGTAGTTATAAAAGTGATTTCCAAAGTCCCTATGCATCTATTTTAGCGGCTGACAAAAGCAAAGATTTGTTTTCTTTCACTGATTTGTTTTAAGTTATTTATTATGTTATATGAGTAATAAATTATTGGTTTTTGTATGTAGAGTTTTTTATTATGCTTGGTTGCATTTTGGGTCTCAATTTAAATTACGCCTACTTTTAACCACGAAAGAATCCAACTAGTCACTAAGTAAGTAGGTAAGTTTGTATAGGCCGGGTGGCTAGCCCTGGTGTCATAGTTTCTGAGCCACCTGAAGGCTTTAAATTTGGCTAAACGGTTAAAACAACCGGGGCCTACAATTTAACGTGTCGCGGGAGCAAAAAACACCTGGTCAACGTAGGCTATAAACTGCCACTAAAAACATCATTGTGAACAAATTTTACTGTGGGGGCCAAGTCAGAATAAAAAATAGCTATTCCATATCATAATTGCAACTTGGCATCAACAAAATGTTTGAAGGAGTCGATTTTTTTTTCTCAAATTCTGGGTTGGTCCCCAAAGAAAAAGTTGTTGAAGTGATGGTCTGAATCAGGTGCTTTCGGCTCTTGATAACCCTGCAAGTATAATGTGCCTACGTAGGTTAGATATTAAGCAGATCTAGAGTTTGTGCAAAAAGAGAAGCGTCGAAAGTGAGGTCGCCTGTGTGCCATTTCACTAATTTTGTTACGTTGACAACATTGCTCTGTCATTGCTAGTAACTAAAAGTGTTTGATACTTGGTAGACACCAATTCGGTTTTCATCAGTACTCGCGTCTACCAAGTATAGTCTGTACCTTAGCTGCTGATTAAAATCTTATTGTTAGTTCACCGTAACGCCACGACGGTTCTATTTTTGCACAAACTCTGCTACGTTGATTGGGAACACGTTTCTAGCTTTCAAGCAAATTAAATGTCGTGTCAGCATTTATGGACACGTTCGTACCTAATCGTATTAGCTAATTGCTTGGTTGTCATGTTTTTGATATGTATAAGTAACTAGCTTTTACCCGCGGCTTCGCCCGCGTTGTATTTTGATTTTGGCTTATGTTTATGTCGGCTGCGAAACCTAACCTAACTGACAAATATCAAAATACCTTAGAGGAATGCTTTTGTTGGTTAAGTTACGGTTGGAGTGTATATACAACCCCCCCGTGTATTCCCGCCTTGTCGTGGGGGAGGTCTGAGGCAACTGAAAAGGCGGCGCTCGAAGTCTCCCTCTTCTTTGGGTCTTTTCCCCCAAGGAAGCTTAGAGGCTGGCACTTGAGTTTCAGCCGCTTTTAACTAAAGCAGCTGAGAGGATGGCCGGTAGGTTGTATGCCTTATGAGGAGTGTCGCAACTTAGGCGGGCTGCAGTGCCGCTCTTGCGACGCTGCATCCGAGGAGTTTTTTTTATTATATCGCGAAATATCCCTGACATGATCAGGGGTCTTAATTACAAATGAATAAAAACTAAGTATACCTATATTTCAATGTTTTTGGCTGTTTGCAGTTATAATAAACATTACAATGGTACAGCAAAGTTTATACCTACTTGTTCCTAATTAAGTATTGCTTTTTTACAAATATTTGTGCAAAAATTCGATAAAATTGTTTCTAAGGTTTTTTCGTGTTAGATTAATTCCAATTTTTTGTTCTAAATCAAATCTCTGCTTTCCATAAACTGGGCATTTCAAGATTATGTGCAGTGGAGTCTCCTCTTTTGTGGGTTCACAGATGCACGATGGGCTTTCCCTCAACTTAAATCGATGTAAGTATTGGGAAAACTCACCATGCCCCGTCAGCACTTGAGCTATGATTCCCACTGATGCTATTTCTCTTACGATCTTGTATGCCGCCCTTGCATCCGGAAAATATGTTTTGGTTACCGCCGCTGTGTGTCCATCCTGATACCGCCGGTTCCATTCGTCAAGAGAGTCCTTTCGGATTTCTCGCTTGACGAATGAAACGGGGCAGTTATCCTAAATAGGTCTGCACTTCGAGTGCAGTGCTGCTTCCTTTGCTAGCTGGTCCGCTCTCTCATTTCCCTCCATCCCCGCGTGCGCTTTAATCCAATAAAGTTTCACTATTTTATTTTGTGCGTGTAGTTACTTTCTGTTAGCTTTGAATTTACTGCTAAAGGGTGGAGGGAAGATACGCCAACTACCGTTTCCAGTGCAGACCTGGAGTCACAAAAGATTTTTGCTTTTTCGGCAGCCTCAAGAAGTGCCAATAACTCGACCTGTTACACAGAGCACCAATCGGCCAATTTCAGCTTGCGGGTACTGATCTCAGCGGCATCATCCCAAATGGATAATGCCGCCCCAACTTTCCCTTTAATTTTACTGCCGTCTGTAAATATGTTAATTTCTCGGTTAAGATTTTGCTCTAGTGCTGCTCCGTCTGCCAGGCATATGAACTCCAGCTCCTCCTGCTGCGCTGGGTGTGGCTTCTTTTCTGTCTCTCTATCTCCAGTTACTTGCTGGGAATAACCTTTCTTAGTTTCATAAAGCAAGGCTGCTTCTTGGACTCTGATATGACAGCCGAGGATAAGGGGCCGCGGTGGGATATATGGAACTGGTGGTGTGGGTGCCGCCACCTACCCTACCTTCCGCTAGGCCGTCAACGTGTTGGCAGACGCAGTGGGGCTGCAGGGGAAGAGAGGTGTCGGTATCGCGATTGCCGTTCTCATTGCCCTCTGCAGTTGAAGAAGCAGGCGCTGGGCTACTATGACTGACCCACTGCACTGGGACCAGGGCGTTGGAATGCTGTCTGACGTTCAGTACTGGTTAGTCCCGAGTGGTGGATGACGATGTGTCTTGTGCTCCGAAACACTCCGTCACTATGGCGAGAGCGCAAGCTCCGTTATGGAGCCCGAGTCTGGGCTAGTGCTGTTGAGTGCCGCGAAGGAGTGCGAAATATGTGGGAACGTCCTAAACTTGCCATGACAGGTTATTTCTGGCGCTTAGACGGCTGCTACCGCAGCCCACTCACTTAGTTTTTATCCTATCCTACGGGAACTGTTAAAGTTTTTGGGATAAAAAGTGGCCTATGTCACTTTTCGTCTTTCAAACTATATTCTTGCAATATGCCAAGGCAAGTTGCTCCGTTGCTGAGAAAAATTTATCGTTAAGTCCTACGGGAACCACAATTTTTTCGGGATGGAAAGTATCCTATGTCACTTTCCGTCTTCCAAACTATGCCCACCCCAAATATCAAGTCAATCCGTTGCTCCATTGCTGAGAAACAGTTATTGTCCTATCCCATGGGAATCACGAATTTTCTCGAAATATAAAAAGTATCCTATTATCACTTTCTGTCTATTAAACCATAGGTATCCATACCAAAAATCAGGTCAATCTTTTGCTCCGTTGCTGCGTCAAAGAGGAACAAACCAACAAACTTTTCGGATTGATAATATTAAAGTATGATGATTCTGTACCATAAAGGTAGAATAAAAAAACATGTTGAACCTCTAATGATAGAATATTTAAAAATATTTTTAATGTCAGACAAAATGACGGCCTGGTATTAAACGTCATAGTAACATGTAGCATGCAGAGGGAAAATAACATTTTATCCAATTTTAATGTCAGTTGTCATTTTCAATCCATACTTTATTTCCTCTTCAAGGGGATATAATGGTAGAAATACAATTTGTCGCCTTGCCACGCTACTTGTGATTTATAAAAGTCTGCAGACAATGTCACCTGTCATCTAATTACGTTTGGCTGTGACGTTTCGTTAGTCCATATTAGCGTCATAGAGGAATTAATCACTTAGCGTCTTTGTGATAGTGGCGACAGTTTCGCTTTCGAGGGTTTTTGTCCTTTCCTACAGGAACTATGAAATTTTTCGGGATAAAAAGTATCCTAAAGCTCCTTCCGCCTTTTATACTATATCCATGCCAAAAATCAAGTCAATCCGTTGCTCCGTTGGCGCGTGATCGAGTAACAAACCAACAAACCAACAAACTTTTCGGATTTATAATATTAGTAAGGATAAGGATTGTTTTTCGCCAAAAATGGTACAACCTCTTTCAATTGTTGACAGAATTCGAATAGTTCCCTCG
Source organism: Hypomecis atomaria (assembly GCA_964007245.1). NCBI lineage: Eukaryota > Metazoa > Arthropoda > Insecta > Lepidoptera > Geometridae > Hypomecis > Hypomecis atomaria. The sequence goes on along the minus strand of OZ023308.1, from coordinate 3,727,488 downwards.
AATTGATGTATACAATTTTACATTCTTGTTGATTTTTTCAAAAAGGGCTAAGCCGATTTCGTTATAATTTAAATGGAACTAAGTCAAAAGAAACTTTCGAACTGATTAGATATTTTTAATTTGAATGGGTATCAATTGGCGAAAATATCGATGAAAACAAAAAATACATAGGACTACCTACAGACGTTCATCCTCCTGTTTGAAAGTCGGTTAAAATGGTCGGCCCATTGCTGAATGCAGCCAGCATGCTGGGCACGCTGCCAACTGGCAGTGGGCTTGAGCATTTGTGTTATCTTTAGACCTTCAAGGTTCTGTGGATGATCCAATTGCTTTTTATGTAGTAGTAGTAATGTATAGTTTTAGCTTATAAATTAGTATTGTATTTTGTTGTAACATACATAATAAAGGCATTGTTGAAATGATGATAGATATAATATATCCCAAAAATAAATTGAAATAGAAAAGAATTTACGTAACTATATGAAAACAAACGTTCAACTTTAATATCTCGCTGAAATAAGTCGGTTTTATGCAAAATTGGTGTGTCAGCTCCACAAATATTTCCATTTGTGGAGCATACGGGCCAGTAAGTTAGCGGAAACTGTTACCCCAGTCAAAATAAATATTTTACTCAGGCCAACATTCGCCTAAAGCTGAAAATCTCGCCTATAGGGTAGATGCACCGGTTGTGGCCATCTTAGTATCATTTGTGGCCACTTTGAATTTTAAGGATTAATAAGACAATTTTATGTTAAAAATATATCATTATACTCGTTAGAAAACTTCTTTAAATATATTATTATATTTTTAAAGCCGATTTCTAACGTTTACATTCAAACAAACAACGTTTATTGTATTACAATGTTTATAATTATCATTTATGCAATAATTTTGACACGAAATGGCCACAACCGGGTCAGTGGACATAACCGGTACACCTACTATACCAATTTTCAGCACCAAGAACCATCAGGGGCAGGTTACCTATTTGATTTGTTAGGGTATATTTGGATTTGTAATTTCGCAGTTTAGTTTTGTTTTTGACAAATAAATATAAGTATCTTGTTTTTTAGGGTTCCCTACCCAAAGGGTAAAAACGAGACCCTATTACTAAGACTTCAATGTCCGTCTGTCTGGCCGTCTGTCCGTCTGTCTGTCTGTCACCGGGCTGTATCTCATGAACAGCTAGGCAGCTGAAATTTTCACAGATGATGTATTTCTGTTGCCGCTATAACAACAAATAAGTACAAAAAAAAAAAACGGTTGGCTCCCATACAACAAACGTCATTTTTGGGAAATTTTTGCTCGCTATTAATAACTACAAGAGGAATGGGGTTCCATACGGTGCGGAACCCTTCGTGCGCGAGTCCGACTTGCACTTCGCCGATTTTATTGAAATAATAGATATATTTTAATGCTATGTATATGTCAAGCAATCATAAACAATAAACCAAATTATGAAATAAATACTGTTACGCCTAAAACTACACACTAATTAACATGAAGTGACAGTGAAAATGTTTTAAATAATTTGCCTAGACGACAAAAGTCAGTACCTACAGTCTTCCGAGTGCGGCCCCTCTCCCAAACGTGCCCATCAAGCTCGCCGCGTTACCTCTCTGGATCGCCAAGGAGATCTTCCCGACCTGGGGTCGCGACCTTTATCCCTCAGGCGTCAACTTTATGGCATCCAAGCCCCAGGAGCCCGCCGTCTCGACGGCGAACGGGACGAACTCGTACACCGATTCCAGGCTTCCGTACTTAAGACGCTTGCCCCTGGCGGCCGCCTCCGCTCCCGCACCAATATCTAGTATTAAAACGTGATTTCCGTGGCTCCACACCGCTTCCGCCGCCACGGACCAAACATTTATCGGTGTTTGCCGCATTAATCAAACTTTGCTCCCCAGTGAGAGATTTATGGAACAGAACTTTACCTACAATGGATAGAGACCTCCTGTGTTCATTCATTCGACTGAGTAAGAAGGATAACGTTCTTAACAAACTGTACTGTATACATACGTAGGTATACATGTCTCCTACCTGTTTACCATACCTGTTCACAATAATCTTCCTACGGAAGTAAAAACACTAAAAGGGGATAAATTTAAAACTTCACTTAAAAATTGGTTACTAGGAAAAGCGTATTCCGATCTAAAGAAGTAAAACCCGGTCAGAATATCTGTGCACCTCGCTGGAATGCGGCGCCTCTCCCGCTTCCCCTGTCACCTCTCCGCGCACTCCCCGGTGCGACAGTACGGTTAGCATCTTCGTTGCCGATACATACATCCCGATAATAATTTACGTCCGGACGGTATACTAGACGTCCGGTAATATATTTACGTCCCGATAATTCGATATGACGTCACGAAGTCAGGTGCACAGATATTGTGACCGGGTTGTACCTACTACGACAAATAACTAATCGCAACTAATTCTCTCGACTCGAAGGTAGAATAATAGTCAGTGAATATAGAATATCCACTTAATAATAAAGTACTTAGCGCCTAATAATAATATTTTGTCACTACTTAATAAGTAGAAATAGTAAAATTCTATTGTACCAACATTTTTCATGAATACGACTGTTGATTAAGACCGCCTTTGCAAGCACAGCGCACAGTTGTTTTTTTTTTTTTAAACAAAGTTTGTTTCTATTTCTACGTAATTATTTCTGGTTATACTTACGTGTCTATCGAATTTAACGTACCTACTATACCATGACCGTCCTAGGAACGTATCAGGTACGGAAGACAACACGATACGTATTGTAACGCAGTAGGCGCGCGCACGTTGTAGGAATACAGTAACTATGATGTAATCTGTGATGTTTACGTGTTTACGCTTCTGGGGTGCTCTATTGTCTTGCGTTTTTTGGTACGTTTAGTTTCCCGGTCTTTTGTGTTCGGTTTTTATGGTGTTATTTTTGTATCGAAGGACAATATAGACTTCTCGAACTTTCAACCTGCTAGTCTGTTGCTCATAATGAAATTTTCCAGGCAAAGCCTTCCGATAAATTATATTTTATCATCTATACCAACATTATAATGAGGAAAGATTTGATTTTTTGTTTGTATGCATTGAATAGGCTCCGAAACTACTGAACCGATTTGAAAAAATCTTTCACTGTTGGAAAGCTACACAATCCCTGGGTGTCATAGGCTATATTATATTTTCATAAAAAATAGGTAGGCTGCTAGTTTATTACATAAAACCATTTATATTTTTTAAAGTTTTTTACCATTATTTTTTTTTAGTTATTAGGTACTTTGTCACTACAAACTGTGTTTGGTTTAGACGAGGAGTGCCCAATTCTAACAATGGCATATGGTTTTAAGAATGCCCAATCCTACGAATGCCCAATTCTAAGAATGCCCAATTCTCAAAATTGTAAAATCAAATAAATTCGGAATTTTACTAAAAAAAATCATACATTTTAAATACAAGAGTATCTCCGAAAAGTAACGTTAAACCTGTTAAAGGCAAGTTTATTGCATCAAAATGAACTACTTTTACTATGGGGCCAACCAATCCAGATTCGGCAATAAAAAATCAGCTGTCCCATACATTTTGTTGATTTATCAATGAACTTTTTCTATGGAACTGCTAACTTTTTCCCGAATTTGGCTTCGGTTGGTCCCATAGTAAAGGTAATACTTTTGAATGTACTATACTCATTCTTAAGAGGTCGTTACCGTTAGCTACTTGCCACCTATGTATTGAAAATAAACGTGTTTTATAAAAAAAAAAAATTAATTTAATTTATAATGCCATTTTGAGAACTAGGCATTCCTAGAATTAGCCATTGTCAGAATAGGTCATCCTTAAAATTGGGCATTCCCCGACTATTTGGGCTTTAAGAGAATTGGGCATTTCTTGCCTAAACCCTGTGTTCTACATGAAAAGTCCTTTTATTTAATACTCATATTGATGGGATTGATAAAAAATAGGCGGCCATCTTGGATATACAATAATATTGATTACATAATTGTATTGTCACCAGAACCAAAGGCAAATACCAAATTTCATATTAATCGGTTGAAAGAAAGAGGGTGAAATTTCAATTACTAAATTTGACCCAAGAAAACAAACGTGGTAAACTAAATAATTAACCGTTTAAAAACCAATTACTTTGACACTGGGCATTTCCCAAATGAACATTTCATTTGTAAAGAGATATCCTACAATATACAAATGATATTCGACATGAAAAGATATTTTTCTATGACATATCATTAGTCATGTCGTCCTTGCTGCGTCATGTAAGCTTGTTAACATGAAAAACATGTTGGTATGGATATAATGGACCAAGGATGAAAAATATAGTAGGGAGAAAGACGTGGAAGAACGCCTGTCACTTATCTGGTAACCAGAAGAGACGTACCTACTTTTATGAGACTTTATTTACATACAAACACGCCTATGAAAAGTAGCTTGCCCAACGAAAAGTGTTTATGATTATATTTCATTCCAATTTTTGTCTATGGTTTTTTAGGATTTCGTAGTAAAACAAGGAACCCTTATAACTTTGTTGTGTCCGTCCGTTCGTGCCATTAGTACAAAGCCTCATAACTTCCACATTTATAAAACAAACTAGTATTTTGGGGCGGTGCGCGGGCCGCAAGCGGCCCGCGAGGCACTCTTTTGTTAATTTGAAAAAAAAAAAAAATTTTGTCATTTCTAATAGTTTCATCAAAACTACTTTCGAACCAATGTATGGCGAAAGTAAAAAAAAAAAAAAACCGCCATCTTGAATTTTCATCGACCCCACCAGGTAGCTCTCTCGATTCCCTATGACATTTGGTCAAACACTCTTCATCCAAGTTGTACCGTTTCCGAGCTATTGAAGATCCAATTTTGTATGGCGGCCATGTTTTTTTGTTCGGGGGCCATCTTTTTTTTTCAATTCTTCAAAAAGGTCCCAGGGTTTCTTCAATTTTTAGTTCAAGTGCTTTACCAAAAATGTTCACAGTTTTTGAGATACGAGGGCATCTCACCACCAGGGTACGACTTTCTTCCAATTTCGGATTTTTCCCAGAGGTTGTGAACCACCCCCAACACGACCCTATATTCACTTTTCCCCCCACACACCTCCTTATACCCTTTAGGTTTCTCTATGTCAGTGAGTGAGTGAGTGAGTGGTAATTCAGCTTTATATAGTATAATAACTAGTATTTTGGGGCGGTGCGCGGGCCGCAAGCGGCCCGCGAGGCATTCTTTTTAAATATTCTAAAAAAAAAAATTTTTTGTCATTTCTAATAGTTTCCTCAAAACTACTTTCGAACCAATGTATGGCGAAAGTAAAAAAAAAAAAATCCGCCATCTTGAATTTTCATCGACCCCAACAGGTACCTCTCTCGATTCCCTATGACATTTGGTCAAACACTCTTCATCCAAGTTGTACCGTTCCCGAGCTATTGAAGATCCAATTTTGTATGGCGGCCATGTTTTTTTGTTTGGGGGCCATCTTTTTTTTCAATTCTCCAAAGAGGTCCCAGGGTTTTATCAATTTTTAGTTCAAGTGCTTTACGAAAATTGTTTACCGTTTTCGAGATACGAGAGCATCTCACCATCAGGGTACGACTTTCTTCCAATTTCGGATTTTTCCCAGGGGTTGTGAACCACCCCCAACACGACCCTATATTCACTTTTTCCCCCACACACCTCCTTATACCCTTTAGGTTTCTCTATGTCAGTGAGTCAGTGAGTCAGTCAGTCAGTGGTAATTTAGCTTTATATAGTATAACTAGTATTTTGGGGCGGTGCGCGGGCCGCATGCGGCCCGCGATTATTTTTTTATGTAGACTCTACATTGGTGACGACTTTACACCCCAAAAAATCTCGAAAACGATACCCATGACGACTTTTTCAAAAAAGTGTCGTCCGCCATCTTTAATTTCAAAATGGACGCCATTTTCGAAATCTACTCCCCCAAAAACCTCGAAAATGATACCCATGACGACTTTTTCAAAAAAGTGTCGTCCGCCATCTTTAATTTCAAAATGGACGCCATTTTCGAAATCTACTCCCCCCAAAAACCTCGAAAACGATACCCATGACGACTTTTTCAAAAAAGTGACGTCCGCCATCTTTAATTTCAAAATGGACGCCAATTTTGAAATCTGTACCCCCAAAAACCTCGGAAACGATACCCATGACGACTTTTTCAAAAAAGTGACGTCCGCCATCTTTAATTTCAAAATGGACGCCAATTTTGAAATCTGTACTCCCAAAAACCTCGAAAACGATACCCATGACGACTTTTTCAAAAAAGTGACGTCCGCCATCTTTTATTTCAAAATGTACGCCATTTTCGAAATCTACTCCCCCAAAAACCTTGAAAACGATACCCATGACGACTTTTTCAAAAAAGTGACGTCCGCCATCTTTAATTTCAAAATGGACGCCAATTTTGAAATCTGTACCCCCAAAAACCTCGGAAACGATACCCATGACGACTTTTTCAAAAATGTGACGTCCGCCATCTTTAATTTCAAAATGGACGCCAATTTTGAAATCTGTACCCCCAAAAACCTCGAAAACGATACCCATGACGACTTTTTCAAAAAAGTGACGTCCGCCATCTTTTATTTCAAAATGTATGCCATTTTCGAAATCTACTCCCCCAAAAACCTTGAAAACGATACCCATGACGACTTTTTCAAAAAAGTGACGCCGCCATCTTTAATTTCAAAATGGACGCCAATTTTGAAATCTGTACCCCCAAAAACCTCGGAAACGATACCCATGACGACTTTTTCAAAAAAGTGACGTCCGCCATCTTTAATTTTAAAATGGACGCCAATTTTGAAATCTGTACTCCCAAAAACCTCGAAAACGATACCCATGACGACTTTTTCAAAAAAGTGACGTCCGCCATCTTTTATTTCAAAATGTACGCCATTTTCGAAATCTACTCCCCCAAAAACCTTGAAAACGATACCCATGACGACTTTTTCAAAAAAGTGACGTCCGCCATCTTTAATTTCAAAATGGACGCCAATTTTGAAATCTGTACCCCCAAAAACCTCGGAAACGATGCCCATGACGACTTTTTAAAAAAAGTGACGTCCGCCATCTTTTATTTCAAAATGGACGCCAATTTTGAAATCTGTACCCCCAAAAACCTCGGAAACGATACCCATGACGACTTTTTCAAAAAAGTGACGTCCGCCATATTTAATTTCAAAATGGACGCCAATTTTGAAATCTGTACTCCCAAAAACCTCGAAAACGATACCCATGACGACTTTTTTAAAAAAGTGACGTCCGCCATCTTTTATTTCAAAATGTACGCCATTTTCGAAATCTACTCCCCCAAAAACCTTGAAAACGATACCCATGACGACTTTTTCAAAAAAGTGACGACCGCCATCTTTTATTTCAAAATGGACGCCAATTTTGAAATCTGTACCCCCAAAAACCTCGAAAATGATAGCCATGACGACTTTTTCAAAAAAGTGACGTCCGCCATCTTTTATTTCAAAATGGACGCCATATTTGAAATCTACACCCCCAAAAACCTTGAAAACGATACCCTTGACGACTTTTTCAAAAACTTGAAGTCCGCCATTTTTTTATTTCAAAATGGACGCCATTTTCTAAAAGAGAAAACTCTCCCTCAATCTTCTTCTTAGTATCTATTCATATATCTATGTCTATGACTGTAAGGTTCAAAATAGTGTTTCCACTTTTGACTCTTCTACTTGAAGCATATGGCGCGAAAATATGTGGGCCGTTCTCCTGAACATCCAAGGGCTAACCATGGGCCATCAACAACCATCTAAATAAGTAAAAATGCAATGTATGGAAACTACAGATGAAAAAAGATCAATGTATGGCGGCCATATTTAAAAAAAAACTTTTCCAAATTTTTTTTTCACCAATGAAATAAGAGACCTCGAAAACCCCCGGATGCAAAAAAATCAGCCCCCTCGGACCATTTTTAAATTTGGCCGCCATCTTGAATCCGCCATCTTGAATTTTCATCGACCCCACCAGGTAGCTCTCCCGATTCCCTATGACATTTGGTCAAACACTCCCCATCCAAGTTGTACCGGTTCCGAGATATTAACATTTCAATTTTGTATGGCGGCCATGTTTTTTTCTTCGGAAGCCATCTTTTTTTTCAATTCTCTAAAGAGGTCCCAGGGTTTTTTCAATTTTTAGTTCAAGTGCTTTGGCAAAAATGTTTACCGTTTTTGAGATACGAGGGCATCTCACCATCAGGGTACGACTTTCTTCCAATTTCAGATTTTTCCCAGAGGTTGTGAACCACCCCTAACACGACCCTATATTCACTTTTCCCCCCACACACCTCCTTATACCCTTTAGGTTTCTCTATGTCAGTGAGTGAGTCTGTCAGTGGTAATTTAGCTTTATATATTATATATACTAGTATTTTGGGGCGGTGCGCGGGCCGCAAGCGGCCCGCGAGGCACTCTTTTGTTATTTTGAAAAAAAAAAATTTTTTGTCATTTCAAATGTATGGCGAAAGTAAAAAAAAAAAAAAACCGCCATCATGAATTTTCATCGACCCCACCAGGTAGCTCTCCCGATTCCCTATGACATTTGGTCAAACACTCCACATCCAAGTTGTACCGTTCCCGAGCTATTGAAGATCCAATTTTGTATGGCGGCCATGTTTTTTTCTTCGGAAGCCATCTTTTTTTTCAATTCCCCAAAGAGGTCCCAGGGTTTTATCAATTTTTAGTTCAAGTGCTTTGGCGAAATTGTTTACCGTTTTTGAGATACGAGGGCATCTCACCATCAGGGTACGACTTTCTTCCAATTTCGGATTTTTCCCAGAGGTTGTGAACCACCCCCAACACGACCCTATATTCACTTTTTCCCCCACACACCTCCTTATACCCTTTAGGTTTCTCTATGTCAGTGAGTCAGTGAGTCAGTCAGTCAGTGGTAATTTAGCTTTATATAGTATAACTAGTATTTTGGGGCGGTGCGCGGGCCGCAAGCGGCCCGCGAGGCACTCTTTTGTTATTTAGTAAAAAAAAAAAAAATTTGTCATTTCTAATAGTTTCATCAAAACTACTTTCGAACCAATGTATGGCGAAAGTAAAAAAAAAAAAAATCCGCCATCTTGAATTTTCATCGACCCCACCAGGTAGCTCTCTCGATTCCCTATGACATTTGGTCAAACACTCTTCATCCAAGTTGTACCGTTTTCGAGATGTTGACGTTTCAATTTTGTATGGCGGCCATGTTTTTTTGTTCGGGGCCATCTTTTTTTTCAATTCTCTAAAAAGGTCCCAGGGTTTCTTCAATTTTTAGTTCAATTGCTTTGGCAAAAATGTTCACCGTTTTCGAGATACGAGGGCATCTCACCATCAGGGTACGACTTTCTTCCAATTTCAGATTTTTCCCAGCGGTTGTGAACCACCCCCAACATGACCCTATATTCACTTTTCCCCCCACACACCTCCTTATACCCTTTAGGTTTCTCTATGTCAGTCAGTGAGTCAGTCAGTGAGTGGTAATTAAGCTTTATATAGTATAATAACTAGTATTTTGGGGCGGTGCGCGGGCCGCAAGCGGCCCGCGAGGCACTCTTTTGTTATTTTGAAAAAAAAATTTTTCATTTCAAATGTATGGCGAAAGTAAAAAAAAAAAAAAAAAACCGCCATCTTGAATTTTCATTGACCCCACCAGGTAGCTCTCCCGATCCCCTATGACATTTGGTCAAACACTCTTCATCCAAGTTGTACCGTTCCCGAGCTATTGAAGATCCAATTTTGTATGGCGGCCATGTTTTTTTCTTCGGAAGCCATCTTTTTTTTCAATTCTCCAAAGAGGTCCCAGGGTTTTATCAATTTTTAGTTCAAGTGCTTTGGCAAAAATGTTCACCGTTTTTGAGATACGAGGGCATCTCACCATCAGGATACGACTTTCTTCCAATTTCGGATTTTTCCCAGAGGTTGTGAACCACCCCCAACACGACCCTATATTCACTTTTTCCCCCACACACCCCCTTATACCCTTTAGGTTTCTCTATGTCAGTCAGTCAGTGGTAATTTAGCTTTATATAGTATAACTAGTATTTTGGGGCGGTGCGCGGGCCGCAAGCGGCCCGCGAGGCACTCTTTTGTTATTTTGAAAAAAAAATTTTTTGTCATTTCAAATGTATGGCGAAAGTAAAAAAAAAAAAAAAATCCGCCATCTTGAATTTTCATCGACCCCACCAGGTAGCTCTCTCGATTCCCTATGACATTTGGTCAAACACTCTTCATCCAAGTTGTACCGTTCCCGAGCTATTGAAGATCCAATTTTGTATGGCGGCCATGTTTTTTTGTTCGGGGGCCATCTTTTTTTTCAATTCTCTAAAGAGGTCCCAGGGTTTCTTCAATTTTTAGTTCAAGTGCGTTGCCAAAATTGTTTACCGTTTTCGAGATACGAGGGCATCTCACCATCAGGGTACGACTTTCTTCCAATTTCGGATTTTTCCCAGAGGTTGTGAACCACCCCCAACATGACCCTATATTCACTTTTTCCCCCACACACCTCCTTATACCCTTTAGGTTTCTCTATGTCAGTCAGTCAGTGAGTGAGTCAGTGGTAATTAAGCTTTATATAGTATAACTAGTATTTTGGGGCGGTGCGCGGGCCGCAAGCGGCCCGCGAGGCATTCTTTTATTTTTTTTATGTAAAAAAATTTTTTGTCATTTCTAATAGTTTCCTCAAAACTACTTTCGAACCAATGTATGGCGAAAGTAAAAAAAAAATCCGCCATCTTGAATTTTCATCGACCCCACCAGGTAGCTCTCTCGATTCCCTATGACATTTGGTCAAACACTCTTCATCCAAGTTGTACCGTTCCCGAGCTATTGAAGATCCAATTTTGTATGGCGGCCATTTTTTTTTGTTCGGAAGCCATCTTTTTTTTCAATTCTCCAAAGAGGTCCCAGGGTTTTATCAATTTTTAGTTCAAGTGCTTTACGAAAATTGTTTACCGTTTTCGAGATACGAGGGCATCTCACCATCAGGGTACGACTTTCTTCCAATTTCGGATTTTTCCCAGAAGTTGTGAACCACCCCCAACACGACCCTATATTCACTTTTCCCCCCACACACCTCCTTATACCCTTTAGGTTTCTCTATGTCAGTGAGTGAGTCAGTGAGTCAGTCAGTGGTAATTTAGCTTTATATAGTATAACTAGTATTTTGGGGCGGTGCGCGGGCCGCAAGCGGCCCGCGAGGCATTCTTTTTAAATATTGTAAAAAAAAATTTTTTTGTCATTTCTAATAGTTTCATCAAAACTACTTTCGAACCAATGTATGGCGAAAGTAAAAAAAAAAAAAAACCGCCATCTTGAATTTTCATCGACCCCACCAGGTAGCTCTCTCGATTCCCTATGACATTTGGTCAAACACTCTTCATCCAAATTGTACCGTTCCCGAGCTATTGAAGATCCAATTTTGTATGGCGGCCATTTTTTTTTGTTCGGAAGCCATCTTTTTTTTCAATTCTCCAAAGAGGTCCCAGGGTTTCTTAAATTTTTAGTTCAAGTGCTTTACCAAAATTATTTACCGTTTTCGAGATACGAGGGCATCTCACCATCAGGGTACGACTTTCTTCCAATTTCGGATTTTTCCCAGAGGTTGTGAACCACCCCCAACATGACCCTATATTCACTTTTTCCCCCACACACCTCCTTATACCCTTTAGGTTTCTCTATGTCAGTCAGTGAGTCAGTCAGTGAGTGGTAATTAAGCTTTATATAGTATAATAACTAGTATTTTGGGGCGGTGCGCGGGCCGCAAGCGGCCCGCGAGGCACTCTTTTGTTATTTTGAAAAAAAAAAAATTTTTTCATTTCAAATGTATGGCGAAAGTAAAAAAAAAAAAAAACCGCCATCTTGAATTTTCATCGACCCCACCAGGTAGCTCTCTCGATTCCCTATGACATTTGGTCAAACACTCCACATCCAAGTTGTACCGTTCCCGAGCTATTGAAGATCCAATTTTGTATGGCGGCCATGTTTTTTTGTTCGGGGGCCATCTTTTTTTTCAATTCTCCTAAGAGGTCCCAGGGTTTCTTCAATTTTTAGTTCAAGTGCTTTGGCAAAATTGTTTACCGTTTTCGAGATACGAGGGCATCTCACCATCAGGGTACGACTTTCTTCCAATTTCGGATTTTTCCCAGAGGTTGTGAACCACCCCCAACATGACCCTATATTCACTTTTCCTCCCACACACCTCCTTATACCCTTTAGGTTTCTCTATGTCAGTGAGTCAGTCAGTCAGTGAGTCAGTGGTAATTAAGCTTTATATAGTATAACTAGTATTTTGGGGCGGTGCGCGGGCCGCAAGCGGCCCGCGAGGCATTCTTTTATTTAAAAGAAAAAAAAAAAATTTTGTCATTTCTAATAGTTTCATCAAAACTACTTTCGAACCAATGTATGGCGAAAGTAAAAAAAAAAAAAATCTGCCATCTTGAATTTTCATCGACCCCACCAGGTAGCTCTCTCGATTCCCTATGACATTTGGTCAAACACTCTTCATCCAAGTTGTACCGTTCCCAGCTATTGAAGATCCAATTTTGTATGGCGGCCATGTTTTTTTCTTCGGAAGCCATCTTTTTTTTAATTTCTCCAAAGAGGTCCCAGGGTTTCTTCAATTTTTAGTTCAAGTACTTTAGGAAAATTATTTACCGTTTTCGAGATACGAGGGCATCTCACCATCAGGGTACGACTTTCTTCCAATTTCGGATTTTTCCCAGTGGTTGTGAACCACCCCCAACATGACCCTATATTCACTTTTCCTCCCACACACCTCCTTATACCCTTTAGGTTTCTCTATGTCAGTCAGTCAGTGAGTCAGTGAGTGGTAATTAAGCTTTATATAGTATAACTAGTATTTTGGGGCGGTGCGCGGGCCGCAAGCGGCCCGCGAGGCACTCTTTTGTTAATTTGAAAAAAAAAAAAAATTTTGTCATTTCTAATAGTTTCATCAAAACTACTTTCGAACCAATGTATGGCGAAAGTAAAAAAAAAAAAAAACCGCCATCTTGAATTTTCATCGACCCCACCAGGTAGCTCTCTCGATTCCCTATGACATTTGGTCAAACACTCTTCATCCAAGTTGTACCGTTTCCGAGCTATTGAAGATCCAATTTTGTATGGCGGCCATGTTTTTTTGTTCGGGGGCCATCTTTTTTTTTCAATTCTTCAAAAAGGTCCCAGGGTTTCTTCAATTTTTAGTTCAAGTGCTTTACCAAAAATGTTCACAGTTTTTGAGATACGAGGGCATCTCACCACCAGGGTACGACTTTCTTCCAATTTCGGATTTTTCCCAGAGGTTGTGAACCACCCCCAACACGACCCTATATTCACTTTTCCCCCCACACACCTCCTTATACCCTTTAGGTTTCTCTATGTCAGTGAGTGAGTGAGTGAGTGGTAATTCAGCTTTATATAGTATAATTAATAATAACTAGTATTTTGGGGCGGTGCGCGGGCCGCAAGCGGCCCGCGAGGCATTCTTTAAATTAATATTGTGTAAAAAATTTTTTTTTCATTTCTTATAGTTTCATCAAAACTACTTTCGAACCAATGTATGGCGAAAGTAAAAAAAAATAAATCCGCCATCTTGAATTTTCATCGACCCCACCAGGTAGCTCTCCCGATTCCCTATGACATTTGGTCAAACACTCTTCATCCAAGTTGTACCGTTCCCGAGCTATTGAAGATCCAATTTTGTATGGCGGCCATGTTTTTTTCTTCGGAAGCCATCTTTTTTTTCAATTCTCCAAAGAGGTCCCAGGGTTTCTTCAATTTTTAGTTCAACTGCTTTGGCAAAAATGTTTACCGTTTTTGAGATACGAGGGCATCTCACCATCAGGGTACGACTTTCTTCCAATTTCGGATTTTTCCCAGAGGTTGTGAACCACCCCCAACATGACCCTATATTCACTTTTCCCCCCACACACCTCCTTATACCCTTTAGGTTTCTCTATGTCAGTCAGTGAGTCAGTGAGTCAGTCAGTCAGTGGTAATTAAGCTTTATATAGTATAATTACTAGTATTTTGGGGCGGTGCGCGGGCCGCAAGCGGCCCGCGAGGCACTCTTTTGTTATTTTGAAAAAAAAAAATTTTTGTCATTTCAAATGTATGGCGAAATTAAAAAAAAAAAAAATCCGCCATCTTGAATTTTCATCGACCCCACCAGGTAGCTCTCTCGATTCCCTATGACATTTGGTCAAACACTCTTCATCCAAGTTGTACCGTTCCCGAGCTATTGAAGATCCAATTTTGTATGGCGGCCATGTTTTTTTGTTCGGGGGCCATCTTTTTTTTCAATTCTCCAAAGAGGTCCCAGGGTTTTATCAATTTTTAGTTCAAGTACTTTAGGAAAATTATTTACCGTTTTCGAGATACGAGGGCATCTCACCATCAGGGTACGACTTTCTTCCAATTTCGGATTTTTCCCAGAGGTTGTGAACCACCCCCAACACGACCCTATATTCACTTTTCCCCCCACACACCTCCTTATACCCTTTAGGTTTCTCTATGTCAGTGAGTGAGTGAGTCAGTCAGTGAGTGGTAATTTAGCTTTATATAGTATAATAATACTGTGATTTCAAAAAAATAATAATAAAATTGGTATGAAAGTTAGGCGAATTCTTTTAAGGGTTCCGTACCCAAAGGGTAAAAACGGGAAACGGTAAAATCATACTCCTATTATTTACAATTATTTGTATGGTGTATTAAGCCTATGCGGAGACAATAAATACGTAATATTCGTATAGTGAGTTGTTATTCGACAACGCAACCTACCGCCGACGCTCCACCACATATCCACAACTTCGTTGTCCGTCTGTCTGTCCGTCTGTCTGTCACCAAGCTGTATCTAATGAACCGTTATAGCTAGAAAGCTGAAAATGTATATTTAAGGGGGCCTCCCATACAACAAACCTGAAGTTGTAGCCGTTTCTCGCTCGATATCAATATTGGTAACAGGTAAATGCTTGAAATATTCACAGCATATTTAGTTGTATATTCAATTCAAGTACTTTGGGAAAATTGTTTACCGTTTTCGAGATACGAGGGCATCTCACCATCAGGGTACGACTTTCTTCCAATTTCGGATTTTTCCCAGGGGTTGTGAACCACCCCCAACACGACCCTATATTCACTTTTCCCCCCACACACCTCCTTATACCCTTTAGGTTTCTCTATGTCAGTCAGTGAGTCAGTGAGTCAGTCAGTCAGTGGTAATTAAGCTTTATATAGTATAACTAGTATTTTGGGGCGGTGCGCGGGCCGCAAGCGGCCCGCGAGGCATTCTTTTAATTTTTTTTTATGTTAAATTTTTTTTGTCATTTCTAATAGTTTCATCAAAACTACTTTCGAACCAATGTATGGCGAAAGTAAAAAAAAAAAAATCCGCCATCTTGAATTTTCACCGACCCCACCAGGTAGCTCTCTCGATTCCCTATGACATTTGGTCAAACACTCTTCATCCAAGTTGTACCGTTCCCGAGCTATTGAAGATCCAATTTTGTATGGCGGCCATTTTTTTTTGTTCGGAAGCCATCTTTTTTTTCAATTCTCCAAAAAGGTCCCAGGGTTTCTTCAATTTTTAGTTCAAGTGCTTTGGCAAAAATGTTCACAGTTTTTGAGATACGAGGGCATCTCACCATCAGGGTACGACTTTCTTCCAATTTCGGATTTTTCCCAGGGGTTGTGAACCACCCCCAACACGACCCTATATTCACTTTTCCCCCCACACACCTCCTTATACCCTTTAGGTTTCTCTATGTCAGTGAGTGAGTCAGTCAGTCAGTGAGTCAGTGGTAATTCAGCTTTATATAGTATAACTAGTATTTTGGGGCGGTGCGCGGGCCGCAAGCGGCCCGCGAGGCATTCTTTTAATTTTTTTTATTTAAAATTTTTTTTTTTGTCTTTTCTAATAGTTTCATCAAAACTACTTTCGAACCAATGTATGGCGAAAGTAAAAAAAAAAAAAACCGCCATCTTGAATTTTCATCGACCCCACCAGGTAGCTCTCCCGATTCCCTATCACATTTGGTCAAACACTCTTCATCCAAGTTGTACCGTTCCCGAGCTATTGAAGATCCAATTTTGTATGGCGGCCATGTTTTTTTGTTCGGGGGCCATGTTTTTTTTCAATTCTCTAAAGAGGTCCCAGGGTTTTATCAATTTTTAGTTCAAGTGCTTTGTCAAAATTGTTTACTGTTTTCGAGATACGAGGGCATCTCACCATCAGGGTAAGACTTTCTTCCAATTTCGGATTTTTCCCAGAGGTTGTGAACCACCCCCAACATGACCCTATATTCACTTTTTCCCCCACACACCTCCTTATACCCTTTAGGTTTCTCTATGTCAGTGAGTGAGTGAGTGAGTGGTAATTCAGCTTTATATAGTATAATATATACTAGTATTTTGGGGCGGTGCGCGGGCCGCAAGCGGCCCGCGAGGCATTCTTTTAATTGATATTTTGAAAAAAAAAATTTTTTTCATTTCTTATAGTTTCATCAAAACTACTTTCGAACCAATGTATGGCGAAAGTAAAAAAAAAAAAAAAAATCCGCCATCTTGAATTTTCATTGACCCCACCAGGTAGCTCTCTCGATTCCCTATGACATTTGGTCAAACACTCTTCATCCAAGTTGTACCGTTCCCGAGCTATTGAAGATCCAATTTTGTATGGCGGCCATGTTTTTTTGTTCGGGGGCCATCTTTTTTTTCAATTCTCTAAAGAGGTCCCAGGGTTTTATCAATTTTTAGTTCAAGTGCTTTGGCAAAAATGTTCACAGTTTTTGAGATACGAGGGCATCTCACCATCAGGGTACGACTTTCTTCCAATTTCAGATTTTTCCCAGAGGTTGTGAACCACCCCCAACATGACCCTATATTCACTTTTCCCCCCACACACCTCCTTATACCCTTTAGGTTTCTCTATGTCAGTCAGTCAGTGAGTGAGTCAGTGGTAATTTAGCTTTATATAGTATAACTAGTATTTTGGGGCGGTGCGCGGGCCGCAAGCGGCCCGCGAGGCATTCTTTTTAAATATTGTAAAAAAAAAAAATTTTGTCATTTCTAATAGTTTCCTCAAAACTACTTTCGAACCAATGTATGGCGAAAGTAAAAAAAAAAAAATCCGCCATCTTGAATTTTCATCGACCCCACCAGGTAGCTCTCTCGATTCCCTATGACATTTGGTCAAACACTCTTCATCCAAGTTGTACCGTTCCCGAGCTATTGAAGATCCAATTTTGTATGGCGGCCATTTTTTTTTGTTCGGAAGCCATCTTTTTTTTCAATTCTCCAAAGAGGTCCCAGGGTTTCTTCAATTTTTAGTTCAAGTGCTTTGGCAAAATTGTTTACCGTTTTCGAGATACGAGGGCATCTCACCATCAGGGTACGACTTTCTTCCAATTTCGGATTTTTCCCAGAGGTTGTGAACCACCCCCAACACGACCCTATATTCACTTTTCCCCCCACACACCTCCTTATACCCTTTAGGTTTCTCTATGTCAGTGAGTGAGTGAGTGAGTCAGTGAGTGGTAATTAAGCTTTATATAGTATAACTAGTATTTTGGGGCGGTGCGCGGGCCGCAAGCGGCCCGCGAGGCACTCTTTTGTTATTTTGAAAAAAAAAAAAAATTTTGTCATTTCTAATAGTTTCATCAAAACTACTTTCGAACCAATGTATGGCGAAAGTAAAAAAAAAAAAAAAAACTGCCATCTTGAATTTTCATCGACCCCACCAGGTAGCTCTCTCGATTCCCTATGACATTTGGTCAAACACTCTTCATCCAAGTTGTACCGTTCCCGAGCTATTGAAGATCCAATTTTGTATGGCGGCCATGTTTTTTTGTTCGGAAGCCATCTTTTTTTCAATTCTCCAAAGAGGTCCCAGGGTTTCTTCAATTTTTAGTTCAAGTACTTTGAGAAAAATGTTTACCGTTTCCGAGATACGAGGGCATCTCACCATCAGGGTACGACTTTCTTCCAATTTCGGATTTTTCCCAGAGGTTGTGAACCACCCCCAACACGACCCTATATTCACTTTTTCCCCCACACACCCCCTTATACCCTTTAGGTTTCTCTATGTCAGTGAGTCAGTGAGTCAGTGAGTCAGTCAGTGGTAATTAAGCTTTATATAGTATAACTAGTATTTTGGGGCGGTGCGCGGGCCGCAAGCGGCCCGCGAGGCATTCTATTGTTATTTAAAAAAAAAAAATTTTTTTTGTCATTTCTAATAGTTTCATCAAAACTACTTTCGAACCAATGTATGGCGAAAGTAAAAAAAAAAAAATCCGCCATCTTGAATTTTCATTGACCCCACGAGGTAGCTCTCCCGATTCCCTATGACATTTGGTCAAACACTCTTCATCCAAGTTGTACCGTTCCCGAGCTATTGAAGATCCAATTTTGTATGGCGGCCATGTTTTTTTGTTCGGGGGCCATCTTTTTTTTCAATTCTCCAAAGAGGTCCCAGGGTTTCTTCAATTTTTAGTTCAACTACTTTGGCAAAATTGTTTACCGTTTTCGAGATACGAGGGCATCTCACCATCAGGGTACGACTTTCTTCCAATTTCGGATTTTTCCCAGAGGTTGTGAACCACCCCCAACATGACCCTATATTCACTTTTCCCCTCACACACCTCCTTATACCCTTTAGGTTTCTCTATGTCAGTCAGTCAGTGAGTGAGTCAGTGGTAATTAAGCTTTATATAGTATAATAACTAGTATTTTGGGGCGGTGCGCGGGCCGCAAGCGGCCCGCGAGGCACTCTTTTGTTATTTTGAAAATAAAAAAAATTATCATTTCAAATGTATGGCGAAAGTAAAAAAAAAAAAAAAATCCGCCATCTTGAATTTTCATCGACCCCACCAGGCAGCTCTCCCGATTCCCTATCACATTTGGTCAAACACTCTTCATCCAAGTTGTACCGTTCCCGAGCTATTGAAGATCCAATTTTGTATGGCGGCCATCTTTTTTTGTTCGGGGGCCATCTTTTTTTTCAATTCTCTAAAGAGGTCCCAGGGTTTCTTCAATTTTTAGTTCAAGTGTTTTGGCAAAATTATTTACCGTTTTTGAGATACGAGGGCATCTCACCATCAGGGTACGACTTTCTTCCAATTTCAGATTTTTCCCAGAGGTTGTGAACCACCCCCAACATGACCCTATATTCACTTTTCCCCTCACACACCCCCTTATACCCTTTAGGTTTCTCTATGTCAGTGAGTGAGTCAGTCAGTCAGTGAGTGGTAATTAAGCTTTATATAGTATAACTAGTATTTTGGGGCGGTGCGCGGGCCGCAAGCGGCCCGCGAGGCATTCTTTTTAAATATTGTAAAAAAAAAAAATTTTGTCATTTCTAATAGTTTCCTCAAAACTACTTTCGAACCAATGTATGGCGAAAGTAAAAAAAAAAAAAATCCGCCATCTTGAATTTTCATCGACCCCACCAGGTAGCTCTCTCGATTCCCTATGACATTTGGTCAAACACTCTTCATCCAAGTTGTACCGTTCCCGAGCTATTGAAGATCCAATTTTGTATGACGGCCATGTTTTTTTGTTCGGAAGCCATCTTTTTTTTCAATTCTCTAAAGAGGTCCCAGGGTTTTATCAATTTTTAGTTCAAGTACTTTCTGAAAATTATTTACCGTTTTCGAGATACGAGGGCATCTCACCATCAGGGTACGACTTTCTTCCAATTTCGGATTTTTCCCAGAGGTTGTGAACCACCCCCAACACGACCCTATATTCACTTTTCCCCCCACACACCTCCTTATACCCTTTAGGTTTCTCTATGTCAGTCAGTGAGTCAGTGAGTCAGTCAGTCAGTGGTAATTCAGCTTTATATAGTATAATATAATAAAATAAAATACTCAATAGATCTTCAGTTTCGATTAATAAAATCAAAAGAAGCTGTACTTAAGGGGTAGCTCCTAATTAACCTGTTAACTCAATTTATTGATAACATTCATCTTACATAGATCTTCTAAAATTCTTCTAAAATTCTGTGGTATGTAACACCATATATAAAATTTATACATATAGCACTAGCTGGCCCGGAGAACTTCGTTTCATTGCCGGGCTGATTTGTGAATCTAAACCATCCAGGGTGCCACCCAAACGCATACAAAAAATTCATTCAAATCAGTCCAGCCGTTTAGGAGGACTTCAGTGACATACACACGTAGAGTAGAATTATATGTATAAAAAATATGCAGGTACAATACAATAAGTAGGTAAGTATTATACATAATTCACTAATTAGGCAGGCAGAAGTGGGATATAAATAAGTATACAGGGTTATTCCTACTCAATTAGTATCCTTTTAGGGCTTAGTCTGTATTAGTATTAGTCTTAGTTGTCAAAACTGACAACTTTTGTTTTGCGACTTACGTCAAAGCTAAAAAAAAATGTTTTTTGTTCCATAGAAAAATATCGTTCACCCGCGACAAAATGTATGGAACAGTTGTTTTTTTTAAGTTTTGACAAAAGTCACAGAACAAAAGTTTTTAGTTTGGATCTAGAGAAGAGAATAAGCCCCTAAAAGGATGCTAATTGAATAAGAATAACCCTGTATAATGTAAGTAGGTAATACGGCCCACCCGAGAAAAATAGAATATAATATTCACTTTCCAGATTCTTAGGATGCCTAAAAACTGGAAAAGAAAGGACTTACTCATTTTTACCACTCTACATTTTTAATGTATCTTACTTTTCTTAATCTTCTGTCAAGTCTTTTTATCAAACTACAACAAAATACAACACTACTACTTATGCCAAATCTAGATAATTAAACTACTAAATGTATCTTATACTTACTTACACTTTTTTGAAATTTCAGGTTCACTTAAAAAAACCATTTTAATTTTCTTAAAATATATTTGTCTCATAAAAGCATGGTTGGGCGCAAACAATCTTGAAATTAACACTAATAAAACAAAACTTATTCAATTCGTTCCCTACCAAAATATTCAATACAGTTACGAGCATTTGCAGAGAGCCTTAATATTAAGGAAGTTCATGACTGTTTAGGCCTTGATCTTGATACAAATCTTACATGGAAAAAACATATTGAAAAAGTTAAATCTAAGATCTCACAATTTTCCTATGCTTTAGTGACTTTAAAAAGTAACACTAATATAACAGCTCTCACTGCGTATTATGCTTATGCATATGCTTGGCTCCGTTATGGGATATTACTATGGAGAGATAGCACTGACGTTGATCAACTTTTTATAATACGAAAAAATACGTACTTAAAATAGCCAACATCCGCACACCGACTAGTTGCAAATCATATTTCAAACATTATACGATACTAACACTCCCGTGTATCTACTTATACGAAACAGTTACATTTATTTGTCAGAAACATCTTTATCTTTACACTCCAACAAATAAAATGATCTTGAATCTTGAACCCCCGAAACAAATCCTCGTAGACTGCAAAAACTTAAATTACCCATACCACGTATAGAAATTTTCAAAAAAAGACCCCATGTACACCTCAATAAAAATAAAACCATATACCCAATCAAATAAAAAAAAGAAACAAATAATAATACCTACCTCACAGAACAAACTCCGCAGTTTTCTTATAGAGAAGTGCTATTGCACTATCAATGACTTCGTAGAGGATGAAATTAGAAATTGACAAACTGTATCAAATAACTTGATAAATATTACAATATTATAAAATCGATACATTATGTTTGAAAACCACACTCTATTTCTACTACAAAAAAAAATGTGTCATACGTACATAGTACTTAGTAGCCCTTTCACGGTAGCACCCGTCCCCCTAACGTCTTTCTGTGCGTGTCTCAGATTCGCTTCTGTCTCGCTCACTCCCGCGCGGCGCAAATCTCTTCAAATTTCAATGTACATGAATTGTTGATTAATAAATACTTTCTTAAGCAGTTAATCAATGCCACTGTCTAAAATTTTAATGCAATTGTACCTTGTGTAATTGTGTATGTACTTAGGTTAAGTATGTAATATTGTACAGTGGAATCTCGATAACTCAAATCTCAAGGGAAATGCAAAAAACTTCGACTTAACAATAAATTCCGGGATATTAAATATTTGATGACTAAAATTTCGACTTATGAAGGCGCGATTTTGGAGTATATTTTATGAGGTGTTGAGTGAAAAATAAAAATTCGATTTACGTTTTATCGTACGTATTTATTGGAATCAATTACATAATTAAAAATCATTTTTCTTCGTGCCACTTTTTACCGCTTTCATGACAAAATCAAAATTTAAATGTAGAGTTAAAGTTGTTAGCTTTTTTTAGTACTCATGTTGTTGCTAAGTAGTTAGCGGCCGTATATTTATATGTAATGATCGAAAAAAGTAACTTCATTACCTTATGGCATACATCTGTGTACCATAAACTTTTAAGTAACACAGCTATGCTACTTAGAAAGTTTAATGAATAGATTTATTCATTGCACATGAACAATAGAATAAAGGCACCCGACCATCAAAAAAATGCCAAGTCGTTGCCGACATTCTTCTTTGATTTTATTGCTTTGCCGAACTCTAGTTAGAGAGAGATATCGAGTACAAAAATGTAAGTACTAAAATGCCTACGCAGGGAAATAACATTTTGTTCTAGTTACAAAGTCTTCGAGATACTGAGTCTTTGGCGGTTGAGCGGAAGGGAATGGCGTTTTTTTTCGACTTACTGAAGATTTCGACTTATCAAGGTTCGAGTTATAGAGATTCCACTGTACTATAAGAATATTGTATTAATAATACTTAAGTTTTGTACTTGCTATTGCTACAGGGTATATTTGACAAATATTTATTTAACTTAGTTTTTAACTGAATTATGCAGGTATATATTTGCAATAAATGAATGAATAAATAAAATTTTAATATAGTCATATAGTCATTTATTCATAACACCATTTGTTACAAGTCAAAAAGTAAACATTACCTACATTAGGGCACTATACAATATGGCACGAAATAAAAATAGATAATACTTGACAATTTCCAAATTAGTCACTAAATCTTAATACAATTCAGGTAATTTTAAAAAGTCATTTACGTCGTAAAATAGTTGCTCATGTAGCCAACATTTTAATTTATTCCTAAACGACCCAGCGGAAGGTGCATCCCGAACTTCTACGGGTATTCGGTTGTATATAGCGGGCCCACCAATATATACAGACCTCTCCGATTTCGCCAGCTTATGAGAAGGAGTCACCAGTTGGTTTTTCCTAGCATTGCTTCTTAAATTTAATCTTAAATAGGTACCTTTCCTCTCAAATAATTCTAAATGGTTGTGCGTGAAAAGAGCCACCTGATAGATTAGTTCGCACGGCAGTGGCAGTACGCGCAGTTCCCTAAAGAGCTCCACACAAGACACGTCGTCCGAAACCCCGAAAATGGCCCGCACAGCCCGTTTTTGCATAGAAAAAGCTCTCTTGTACTCCGCGGCGCGGCCCCACAATTCTAATCCGTACGTAATATTACTATGGATTGTGGCAAAGTAACAAGAGCGCACAACGTCCCGCGTGGCCGTGCTCGCAAGCCGCCTGAGCGCGAAGCACGAGCGGCTCAGCTTCCCACATAGCTCCTGTATATGTGACTCCCACGTGAGGGCGCTATCTATGTGGAACCCTAGTAACTTTATACACAACGTTATAGCCTCCCGATCCACAAGCACCAACTGAAGGCAATATTTCAATCGGGCTAGGCAAAAAATCGTTGTGAGGTAACTTATTAGCTAATAAGTTACTTACAACTAACAATTGTATTGTATTTGCCAGCTCATTCGCAACTGTACTATCTTGGATAATTGTCGGAGAGCCTTGTAAAATAGGGGGCAGCACTGGACCGGCAACAATCTGGCTAGGCACAACGTTTGGTATAATTTGATTGGATAAAATGTTAGGGTAAAATTGGCCAGGCAGAACGTTGTTTGTGATTTGACTGGCCACAATGTTTGGGTAAATTTGACCAGGCAAACCGTTGGATAGAATTTGGCTTGGCATTACGTCGTTTAGGATTTGTCTAGGCAAAACTTTAGGCAAGATTTGGTTAGGCAAAACGTTGGATTGAACCTGGTTAGACAAAATTTGGCCATTTGGTAAAATTGGCCATCCAGATATTATTTTCCCGTTCGGTAGTATCTCTAAATGGGTAGTTGACGATGTCGAGTAGGAGTAGTTGGTTGGGTAAAGTTTCTGCAATGGGTAGTATCCTGTCGATGTACTGGGGTTGGACAAACTGTAACAAAGAATAACAAAATTAAATATACAAGCAACAAAAACAACCAAAAAATGATTTACTTTCTAGAGATATTAAGCGATATAATCTCCTGTGGGCTTTTTCGGGTATTTTTTTGTTTGTTTGTACTTAAAGGTACAAACGAAACGATAAAATGTTTGAAAAACCTGATGTGTTTCTTGGAATTTGAGGTTGACCCTCTAACTTTTACCGGAGTTACCCTCTAAAATGCAAAACCTTTGGGTAAGTAAGTTCGAATAAGCCGGGTGGCTAGCTCTAGTGTCAGAGATTTAAAGGCTTGAGGCCTGAAGGACTTGGCTAAATGGTTAAAACAAACTGTAATCGTTTTTAATTATTTTTATGATGTGTTTTTCGGTTCATGAAGATAAAAAAAACTCTTTGGTCGACGACTGGAAGTCTTTTCTTTCTTCCCTAGGCTTTTCACTACTTGTTTCTCGGTTTCTTAATTTTTTTAGGATTTGTGCGGGACTCTCGGTGGGTGAGCTTGACTAGCACTTGTCCGGTTTTAATTCTTTCTTAAAATACTTATACCCTCCTTCATATCTCCATAATACGAATACATAATCCTACTTAATATTATAAACGCGAAAGTTTGTAAGGATGGATGGATGGATGTTAGTTACTCATTCACTCAAAAACTACTAAACAGATTGAGTTGAAACATAGCATGCAATAATATAGCTTATATATTAGAATAACACATAGGCATAACGATTAGTAAGTACGAAATATTCTGGCTATCTGCGAGCAATTCTAGAGTGCGCTTCAAGAAATGTCAAAAAAAAAACAACTGTCGAATCGAACAACCGTCAGATCGTTTTTTTTTTTTCATTTTTCACCTGCTTATTATGGTGGTACTTAAAGTAGAGCCTCGGGTTTAAAAGACGGAAAGTGACATAGTCTACTTTTTATAAATAAAGGGCTCCCATGGGATGGCACAAAAATCAAAATATCATGCGGGTGAAGCTGCGGGTAAAAACTAGTATACAACACTTACTTTTTTTAATAGCGATGTGTAAAATACTGGTGCGATAGTTATTAATCGGTTATTAAGGGTTAACGTTGAACTGGAAAGGCAAGGTAGAAGCAGTTGGAGCCGGCGTATATTCTGGAGTGTTCGTTTATGGAAAAGGCGTCGTTGGAGAATCGTTTCGTGGTTTTGGTGTCGATGTGGTTCTTGATCCGAAAAATGAATCTCCTGTAACACATAAACTAGTAGTCCGCCCCGGACTTAGACCTCGCGCTATTCCTATTTTATATCATAAATACTGTGATTTCAAAAAATAATAATAAAATTGTTATGAAAGTTAGGCGAATTCTTTTTAGGGTTCCGTACCCAAAGGGTAAAAAAGGGAAACGGTAAAATCATACTCCTATTATTTACAATTATTTGTATGGTGTGTTAAGCCTATGCGGAGACAATAAATACGTAATATTCGTATAGTGAGTTGTTATTCGACGACGCAACCTACCGCCAACGCACCACCACATATCCACAACTCCGCTGTCCGTCTGTCTGTCACCAAGCTGTATCTCATGAACTGTTATAGCTAGAAAGCTGAAAATGTATATTTAAGGGGGGCTCCCATACAACAAACCTGAAGTTTTAGCCGTTTCTCGCTCGATATCAATAATGGTAACAGGTAAATGCTTGAAATATTCACAGCATATTTAGTTGTATATTCAATTTAACAATAAATAATTAAATTAAAATAAAATAATATTTAAGGGGGTTTCGTACAGTACGGAACCGTTCGTGCGCGAGTCGTACTCGTACTTGGTCGATTATTTAAACAATTTTAAATGAAATAGATTACATTAGGTGAAATATTTAAAATATAAGTTTCTGTCTAAACTTGCTATTGTTCTGCTACAATGTTTGAATTATGCTACACTGGTCATACTGAATGGAATCTAACACTCGCAGATGTCGCATAATATAGCATATCGGGCTTCATAGAACAATAATGTTTGCGACAACTCCTACTCTATCTGAACGCTCCTGCACGGGTAGCATGGCAAAGGGACAATTTGTCTTTCCATCATTATATCCCTTCGAAGTGGAAATATAGTATGCATTGACAATGACAACTGACATTAAAAGTGGATAAAATTGTTTGTTCCCTTTGCCATGCTACCCGTACTGACGTGAGATGAGAATGAATTAATTCCGAACAGTCGCGGAATCCGGTCTAAAGCAAGCTATGAGTTTATTTCATACAAAGTGGCGACACCCGTCAATACGGCCCAAACATGAATTATTCTGACTTTGACCTGAGTAAAGAGTTACAATAATCGGCCAAGTACGAGTCGGACTCGCGCACGGAGGGTTCCGTACTGTATGGGAGCACCCCTTAAATATTTATTTTATTTTAATTTTATTATTAAAGGGAATAAAAAACTAAATGTTCTGTGAAAATTTCAAGCATCTACCTGGTACCATTATTAATATAGAGCGAAAAAAGTCTAAAAATTCAGGTTTGTTGTATGGGAGCCCCCCTTAAATATTTATTTTATTTTGTTTTTAGTATTTGTTGTAATAGCGGCAACGGAAATACATCATCTGTGAAAATTTCAGCTGCCTAGCTATCATGGTTCAAGAGATACAGCCCGGTGACAGACAGACAGACGGACATCGAAGTCTTAGTAATAGGGTCCCGTTTTTCCCTTTGGGTACGGAACCCTAAAAACAACCGCTAAGTGAAGTTTACACTTTGATAGCACTAGGTGGCGCTAGTCGTCCAAAATGGGCTTGGTATTACATAAATATTCTTACAAATTAAATATTGTAACGCTTTTAAAAGTGAGATGCTAGTTTAAGAGGTAAAAGGTAAAGCGTTCAACATAAAGGTAAGGTAGATAGAAAGCTAAGGTGTGATAAATAAAAGTTATAAAGTAAGTAATGTTGGTTTTATTTATGCTAATTTTAAGTTACATGCCTGAGGGGCGTAGATCGGTTTGAGACACCTTATGATCTATGTGCCGGAAGGGCTTAATATTAAAAACTTAGGATTATTGATTGCCGGAGGGGCTTAAGACTAAATTACTAATTAAATGGTACAATAGAATGGGCGCCAGGACTATAGGTCCATAAAATACAAGGGCTGATAGTTGCCGGCTATCAGGGTAGAACAGGGCGTGTGGTCGAATACCTACTTCGCTGAGTTTGCAACCAATTTTAAATATGCTCTGTGTTAGTTAATTATTTAAGTTAATTGAGTAATAAAAGCACAGCACGAAAGGTAAGAAAGGCGCAGCCGTTGGCTGCGTTACCAATAATACTCGGGGGTAGATTCAAGTCGGGGCGGTAGCCACGTCGCCCACGGCGGAAACGCGCAGATAGAAGCAGCAAGAAGCTAGTAGCAGTCTCGGGGTGAGACGCAGAAAGAGGCCGCGTCGCCGCACGGTGAGGAACGCGCCGGAGGACGCTTGCCGCGCCTTGGAGTGCAGTTGTAGACCACAATTTCTATATGTAGAACAAAAAAAGAAACCCTGTCCGAAGACAGAAAACAAGTATGAATGTCTTGTTCTTTGGTCAGACCTCGCTTGAAGAGCGAGGCCCTCCATTTCAAGTTGGGGGTGGTAAGCCGACAATGATATCGGATGCGACACGTCATCGGGTCTAGGAAAATACTGACGAAGACAGAGCCTAACCGAGACAGTAGGAATAAGAGGCTATTAAAAACTTACCCTAATGTCTTAGGGGTTTCTTTTCGAGGTTTCGAAATCAGTCCAGCCAAGCGAACTTGCGCCACGTCGCACGGTGTTCGTCGTTCGGGGAACCAGGGTGTCGGCGTGCGGTCCTGTTCTCACTCGATTTCGGTGGTTTTCTGTAGAATCAAGGGACAATTCCTTTGGTTCTTGTACAACAAGTGAATCGTTTAGAAAACCAACCTTGCCGACACGTACCTTCGTTAGGACGCCGCTACGGCCTTGTTTCCCCTACGACCCCGTGTACGCTCAGTTGGCTGCTTGCTGGACAAAGAAAGACTCCAGTCCGTCTAACACGGTTTTATGTGATTTTATTTCACTCCGACCGAATTTTAATATTTTGTTCTCGTTCCTGACCTAGTTTGTTGACACTTGACAGCCAAGTCGCTGGCAGATCCGACTTAAGCTGTCAGTGACTTTTTGTAAATTTTTGGCACCAACGTACCCTATGATTTGCCAACACTAGAGTGTTTTGGCACCTATTTGCCAAAACAGGGTTACAATACCCCTCCACCCGGGGAAAGAATTCACGCAGTGAATTCGACGGCTGCCCTCAGCCGAAAAGCAGAACAACAAGAACGAGTAGGGAGCAACAAAGAAATGGGCAACCTAGCCGCTAGAATAGTTAGTGGCTATTTGCCGAACAGACGAAATACAGACCAAACGATAAAAATAAAAGATCCTTATAACTAAAAAAAAGTGTCAAAGACCCTGACTTTCTAGAGTTGAGTGAGATAATCAGGAAAGCAAACAACTGAGTGGAATTCTTACTTTGACTCCGCAAGGAATTTAAGATTGTTAAAAAACATAAAGGTACCAGTGGCGTAACAGTAGGGTGGCAAAACGGCAAAATGCCACGGGCCCCGAGCCAATAGGGGCCCCCTGGTCAGAGAGGGCCGCGAACACAGAAGGATCCTAATCTGTATATTAATACGTCCAAAGCTTTGGACTCCTTTTAACGAAAAATGCGCGGACGCAGGAGCATAAAATTTGGCACACTTCACTTATAGTTTATGTGTAGGAGAAGTGCAGAACACTAACATTTCTCATTAATAATGCTTATAAAGTACATTAAATCAATAAATAAAACATTACACACACTACCATGCATTTCACACACACATGTTTCTTTTGTTTGTTTTCAAATGCGGTGTATGTTCATTGTGCTGCTCATAATTTAAATTTGGTTGTTAATGATGCGGTAAAAGAGGTTACAGAAATGCAAACATTCTCTGAAACTGTGCAACAGATTTATAATTTTTTTGGGCATAGTATAAAAAGATGGAATATATTATCAAGCTTTTTAACTAACAAAGAAAGCGAGACAGGGGTGTCTTTAAAACCGTCAAATCCATTAAAAACATTAAATCCAACCAGATGGGCAGGCCGTTTCGATGCCATTTTTGCTTTAAAAGTTCGGTTTATTGAAATTCAAAAAGCTCTGACAAAAACTATTTTATTAAGTTCCAAAGCAAATGAGAGAAATGAAGCTATTTTACTGATGAAGAAGCTGGAAAACTACAACTTTATTGTTCTACTGGTTTTCCATTGTAAAATATTACAGACCATCGACGCGGCTTCTAAAGCACTTCAATCTAAGAACATCGATCTTTCAATTTCCTCAAATCTTTTGCAAGTCTGTCTGGAAGACCTTGAAAAGTACCGAAAAGAATTTGAATGTTGCAGTAAAGTGGTCTATAAACCCGGAATTTTCAAAAACTCGTCAGAGGAAAGTGAAACGTCATTTTGATGAAATTTGTGAGGATGAACGTCTCCAAGATTCTGAAAGCTTCTTTAAAGTGAACATATTCTATCGTGTATTAGACATCATCATTAATCAATTGAGATTGCGTTTCCTTGGAATGAATAAAGTTGTTTCCAATTTCAATGTCTTGCAACCTGCCACTTTGCGAAATTTAAATGATAACGATTTATTAGAAAAAGCTTTAGTATTTGTCAATCTATATAACAAAGACATATCGGTCTCGTTTGCTAAGGAAATTCTCAGTTTTAGATCCGCTTTTCGACACGAAATAGAAACGTCATCTTCTATAACAGAACTTGCCGACTTATTGATCATAAAAAACCATTTCATTTCTTCAAGCTTTCCTGAAGTGTGCACTGCATTTCTGCTATTTATAACCATCCCTGTAACTACGGCTAGTGCCGAGCGATCATTTTCGAAATTGAAATTGATAAAAACTTATTTAAGAAATTCTATGGGACAGGAAAGGTTAAGCGGCTTAGCTATTTTATCCATCGAACATTCCATGGCCCGAAGTTTAAACTTTGATGATGTCATCAATACTTTTGCTGAACAAAAAGCCAGAAAAAAGGAATTTTAATAATTGTTTGATACTAAGACAAAAATTGTTATTTCATTTTAATTCGCTCTCAATTATTATGTTTTTTTAAATAATTATATCGTTCGTACCTACTTCACATAGTAATTTATTGTAAAATAAAAAAATACTATATCATTTGTTTAGCTTCTTTATATTGGGGGAGGAGAGAAAGAAGGGAGGGCCCCATCCGGCGAATTTGCCACGGGCCTCAAACGGTATAGTTACGCCACTGAAAGGTACCAAATTATGGAGTCAGTTGGACCAAGAACCGAGGACTGACTCAAGCATAATTATGGCTTCTTTGTTTTTAACTGATAAGATTTTCCTGTAAGCGGTATTAAGCCAAAAAAATTTTTTTTTTTTTGTTAGCGTATAATCTGTGGTTAGAAGTAAAACAAGGATGCACGAAAATTATGGAGTAAGTTGGACCAACCCGAGGACCGACTCAAGCATAATTAAGGCACTGTTTTAACCACGATTTCTAATTTAAGTATGATTCGAGGTTGACTTGGTAAGTATTGCCAGTACAACTAAGAAACAAAGCTACTAAAATATATGCATTCTAATGCCCGCTTTTTTCTGGAGATTGAGCTTAAAATTGAGCGAATATGGGTTACTGAAGCTAAAATTGTTGGAATTTGAATGTTTACAAAGTCAGGGGTATTTCACTTCTAAGTCTAGGTGCATTTAACCTAAACTTAAGATACGGTGTAACTATTGTTACATGTTAGTGCTAAAAATAAATATTAGTCAAAGTTTGGAGTGGGGTTCTTCCTACCTGAGGGTGGAATCCCTTATTTAAGTCATCGCCGGGGAAATCATACTATTATGATATGAAAAATTAGTAAATTCAGGTGTGACCATCGGTGTCAGTATACAGAATAATGGTACTACCTATGGAGGGCAATACAAGAAGCTGAAAGGAAAATGTTTGCTAACATGACGTAGAAAGAAGTATAATAAGAGTAGTAGCCTAGAGACGGCAAAAGAAGTAGAAGGGAAAGTAAAAGATCGAAAGAAGAGATTTAGCATTTAGGTGGATCACATGTATCCGAAAGGTAGGAGACTAGAAAGAAAGGAATGCCTTTAGAGGAGGCCTATGTTGGAGGGTAATATAGCAAAAGTGGACGCCGATAGTTTAAGAAGGCAATGCCTTGAGGATGTGACCATCGTAGTGGGCACAGGAGGACCATTACTACTTAAGGTTCGCGAAACCTTAGTGTAGTAAAGAAATGGGAGTATAATTTAGTGTGACCACTTAGTGGATCCGACTAGTGGGCACAGCTAAATGATTAAGTCTAGTCAGGTATGTAGTTATAGGCTTCAGTTAAAGAGTTCTACCACCGCTCTATTGTATGTCAAGTATGTAGTTTTAGGCTTGCGTTAAAGAGTTCTACCACCGCTCTGTTGTATTGTCTAGTATGTAGTTATAGGCTTTAATTAAAGAGTTCTACCACCGCTCTATTTATCGTCTACCTTTAGGGGGTAGCGAGTGCTAATCGGTACTGCCTTTACAGGACTTGCCTGTTGACAGGACCGACGCTAAGATACTACTTTTAGAGAGTAGCAAAGAGGCATCAGCACTGCCGTTAGTGGGCAGGGCTGAGCAAGAGATACTACCACATAGGGGTAGTATAGCAGATTGGTACTGCCTTTAGTTGACCTATTTGCCAAAACAGGGTTACAATATTATCATGAAATTTGCCTTAACAATTACAAACAAAATATTATTCTGAATTTAGCGTGAACATGAGCGGTTATTCTTACAATTTTAAATAAAATACTCGAGCGTGCAGTAATATTACTCCGCAACTCCCGCAGAAAGTGGCGCCGTTTTGCCTCTTTTTAACACCGGTCCTGGTATCTTCGACACCACTGAACAGAAGATGCTCATATTCGAACTTAAAAATTCTATATATATAAACTACGTGCATGCTAAATTTCATGGAGATCAGCTGAGCGGTACTTGAGTTATCGTCGAACAAAGAAACATACAAACATACAACTGACAGCTCAAGTGCCGGCTCGTCCCAGTAGACTCAGAGACCTCGCTAAAGCTCGGTCAATTAATTTCTATTATTTGCAAGATCAAGTCCAAATTCAATAGCAAATGTAGTACACGAGATGTAAAAAAAAAACCACATAATACACAATAAAATTCCTACCGCAGAGCTAACAAAAGAGCAGATCACTCAGAAACGGCTGAACCGATTTCATTTTTTGATTTTGATGAAACATACATAAGAACACTTCTGACTGATTCGCCTTTTAAACAAAAAAGAAACATAATTGGTTATCCGTTTTTGAGCTACGATGTCACACACAGACTCCGTCGTTTTTGCGTTGGGGGTTAGTAGTAATATAAATGGTTGATATAAAAAAAGGTATATTTTGACCTTTTGACCAGTAAATTGTGCTTCAATAACCTCCAGACACTTGTAGTAGAAGGTTTTAGTTCAGTTTAGTATTTAGCTCCTACACAACATTTTTGAACCTATTTAATGCTGAGATGTAAAGGACATGGCAGGCAGGATGCGTTCTGCGGTCACCGGTCAAAGTAAACTGAACGCAGCCCGCGCGTTGTGTGAAGTGTCGGTCTCCGTATAATTATTTTGTATAGAATGCGTTCTGACCGTCCGGACTCGCGGATGGATCGGATGGTCGGGCGGCGGGCGGCGGTCAGCGGGCGGCGGGCGGTAGTCGGCGGGCGGCGGGCAGCGATCAGTGCATTGTAGGGTATGCAAAAACCGGGTGGTTTTGGAAAACCGGTTTTTTCGGGTTTTTATTTTTAAAACCGGGGAAATCGAGTTTTTCGGGTTTTTCGGTTTTTTTTCTAGTAAATTAATGAAAATACTAGTAAATATAACAGTTTGTTTGTTTATGACCCTGTACTGCCTCATTGTTGGGCAAAGGTCTCCTCTCCAGATTGTTTTGTCGGTCTTGTGCTGATGCCGCCAATTTGTATTCAGTTCATCGCACTATCTAATAGAGGGTCTGCCACGAGGCCGCATCGAGTTGGGACTCCATTTGGTGGTGATTTTAGCCTAGAGGTCTTCCAGAGGTCTTCTGGCATTCGACTGATTTACCCGGCCCACTGCCACTTCAGTTTAGCGGCTGTAAAAGCTACATCTTTGATTTGAGTTCTGGAACGCAGTTCGGTGTTTATTCGCAGTACCTACTCGGTCTATTAGCCGGTCACCGAGAATACTGCGCTCCATCGCTCTTTGGCAAACCTTGAGCTTGGACTTTTGGACCTTAGTTAATGATCATATTTGTACACCATAAGTCAAAATGTGATCGGAAGGCGTTTCTTCATATGTTCTTTCATGACCCAACAGCTCTTCCAGGCG
This sequence comes from Hypomecis atomaria, assembly GCA_964007245.1. Taxonomy (NCBI): domain Eukaryota; kingdom Metazoa; phylum Arthropoda; class Insecta; order Lepidoptera; family Geometridae; genus Hypomecis; species Hypomecis atomaria. The sequence goes on along the minus strand of OZ023308.1, from coordinate 3,693,813 downwards.
TTCTCTGTTCTTCTTGGTCTTGTCTCGCCTGGAAGGTGACTATTTGGCCAAGATAGATGTAATCGTGAACGTATGTTATGTTTTCGCCATCGACAGTTACCCGATGTTTGATGCCATTGGTCATCACTTTGTTCTTTAATTAACATGTTCCGTATCCGCAATCCAACCTCAAAGCTTGCAGTGGTTAGGTTTGTAGCATTGATTATAGTTCTCTGACTGAGGAAGAGATACTAGCTGACGATATTGTCTGCAAAATGAAGGTTAGTTAACCATTTTTCACCGACATTAACACCCTATCCTTCCCAGCTTGCCGCCAGCTTTCTGAAAACTTCTTTGAGGACGCCCGTGAATATTTTCGGGGACAGCGGGTCTCCCTGTTTAACACATTTCTCTATTGTAAATGCTGGACCAGAAGATTGTAATTTTATTGCAGCAGTACTTTGAGAATAGGTGAGGCGGAGAAGATTAACGTGAGTGATGCTATCAAATGCTTTTTGACCGACGAAACGGAGGAGTTACTCAATTCGACACGTATGTTCTATAATCTGGTTGATTGCGTGGATATGGTCTGTAGTTTATATAGCCCGCGACGAAAACCAGCTTGTTCGGGTGGTTGTTCCATGTCTAGTCTTCCTGATATGCGATGTTCTATGATTTTGATGAAATAATAGTCATCATTATTTATATTTCTTTTGTTTTTTTAATTTCAACAATCGAGCTTACTTTTATGTATAATTTACAAATATTAGACAAACGTGCAATATAAACTACGCGTAGTTTTACTACGTAGCTTAGCAGAGACTGCCGGACTAATGTAACGAAACAAAATGGCGGTGGTCGATAGCGTTTCGGTGAAGTTGAGACAAAAAGCGCCCCATTACGCTTATAACGCTACAGCGCAGCGCTCTGCCTATATCACGATACTCGCTATGTAAAGACAGAGAAAGAGTGAGAAGTTTCGCACTTGAATTTCATCCTTAGCACGTATAGGTACATTAGACGTAATTTTTTAAATGGAAAAAAAGTATCTTAGTTCGCTTAGCTTATTATTTCTCTGTAGGTTAGAGCAACTATAGGCAAACCATTTAACTCGCGGAACGCCCGCGGGGTTAGAAGGGAGCGGGGGGAGATGTTATCGGGTGGGTAAGAGGGGTGAGACGTGCGCTCTCTGCTCCGCCTACCCCTGTCACCCACCCGGTAACATCTCCCCCCGCTCCCTTCTTACCCCGCGGGCGTTCCGCGAGTTAAATGGTTTGCCTATAGATGACAATAATGTATTTTATTGCGAAGGGGAAGTTAATATGCGAATTTTAAAAAAAATTGGAAAACACCGATAAACCCGAAAAAACCGGTTTTATAACTAGAAAAAACCGAGTTTCTAATGCGGTCGGTTATTCGGTTTTTTCGGTTTTCGGTTAACCGGTTTGCATGCCCTAGCATTGATCACGCAGTGTTTCCACTTTTTGGAATGTTTTTATTTAGGGTGGGTTAGGTTTTCACTTTCACCCTATTTTAGGGTGAAAGTGAAAGTTTCATGTACTACTTAGGGCGATAGAAATTGAGCGACTTAGGGGATTAGGGATTCTGGGGTAAAATTACTTCATTTCACACGATTTACAGATTTTTAGGGTTAAATAAAGATATAAAAAAAAACAGTGACGTGGCATTTGATGTTTTGAAATTGACATATAGATTAAAAAATTACTTGTTTTTATTTGTTCAGTAATTTTCGCTTTACAGTCTAAAGGCATTTGCCAACTGTACTGGAATCATAGTCAAGATAACGAAGAAATCAGTGAAAATTCATTTTCTCTTATTCAAATCTCACTATTGGTATATTGATTAGTATACTATGAAAATAACAAAAATTCAGCAAAAAGCTTTCAAATTATGTAAATATCATGTTAGTTAGATTTTTCTCTGAATAATATACCACTTGTGGACGACTTTTGCACCATGCTAACAACGCCATAACATCGAACTTTCGCGATTTGTGTTATAGATATTGACAAATAGGTATATAAAATGTTATTGCAATTCAAACTAAAAATAAATAAATACTTTTTTTACAGCAAGTCTTTTCTTGCCCTTTTTAGCTTGTTCAACTGCCCCTATTATTAAAACTAAGGTGGCAACACTGTTTGCCCTGCCGGTCAGGGCAGCCGGGATGCGGGCAGGCCCTGCCCGGACCGCCGACCGATTGCCCTGACCGACACCGCTGTTCACACAATACATAGTGCGGGCTGCGTTCTGTTTGCCCGGACCGGCGACCGCAGAACGCATCCTGTCTGCCAAGTCCTTAATTGTGCTTTTATAAGTCAATAAAGAATTTTTTTTAATAGCCAGTGGTACAACTTTTTAAGTGTATTATGAGCCAACCTTATTATACAGGGTTATCTGCTTGTCCTATACTAAACCGAAAGGGGGTAATTAAGACTATCATTATGAAAAACTTTTACTATGGGAACAACCCGGAGTTCGAAAAAAGAAACCAGCAGTTGCATACAAAATTGCAACTTGGAATCAACAAATTGTATGAAACAGCTGATAAAAACAATTAGCGTTGTTCATAATGATGGTCGTGATTTTCTTTTTCCACTTAGTCTACTTTTTCTGGACACCTTGTATATAAAATAGACAAATTGAGACGACTTTGATACGTTTGGCGGGGTAGCCCATTTGTGCCTAAGTCTATTAGGGCTATTAGGCCTAAAAATATAGCCAATGACGTATTCTCAGACCTAACAAACATACTCAAGAAATTCATAAAATTTGTTCAAGCCATTTCAGAAGAGCTCACCTACAAACACCTTGACACAAATTTTATAAAGGTATATTACATAGAAGATCTGGGGCTACGTTAGTGCCCCCACCAAAACGAGCCAAGCAAAGGAAAGCGCAAAGGCACTACCTAATTTTTTCGAAACGGTTAGTTGTTTTTTGGACACTCACAACTTGGACTTATGAAACATATAAAATTTCAACTACATAGGTTTTATACTTCAGATTTTGTTGATTTTATACAAGGTCTTTGTTGATTTCTAAAAACTCCCGATTTTGTCACTGACTGACTCACTGATGATAATCAAAACCTAAAGGGTACTTCTTGAAGTAATAGAAAACATAGATTAGGTATGTAAGCTAGAATTGGTACACAAAAATCTACAAAAACACAAATTGCAAACTCCTTAGACTAGCTGATAAGCCACATAGTATACCTATTAGGTGTAGAGTTTGTGAAGTATGGGCTTGTAGACACAGCGTGCAGAATTAGAAGCTTGAAGCTCTACATGAGATTACTTTTTGAAAGTGTGACCTTATTCTCGTCTTTCGATAAAATTTTACATGTAAATGTATTTGTGGAATTCTATTTCTATAATCATAAGATGGTAGACCAACTAAACTAAAAGACGCAACTAAAATAAAATAAAGACTTACTCATTCTGTAAATAATGTTTTCTAGTTTGAAAGGTATATATAGCATTGTTGTTGGAGTTGGCGATGTGGATGTTGAATATATGGTAGATATTGAAGTTGTTGGCGATGTGTTTGATTGAGAGGTCGGGGATTCTGTGGACATGAAAATAACAAAAATTCAGCAAAAAGCTTTCAAATTATGTAAATATCATGTTAGTTAGATTTTTCTCTGAATAATATACCACTTGTGGACGACTTTTGCACCATGCTAACAACGCCATAACATCGAACTTTCGCGATTTGTGTTGTAGATATTGACAAATAGGTATACAAAATGTTATTGCAATTCAAACTAAAAATAAATAAATACTTTTTTTTTTACAGCAAGTCTTTTCTTGCCCTTTTTAGCTTGTTCAACTGCCCCTATTATGAAGTAATAGAAAACATAGATTAGGTATGTAAGCTAGTATTGGTACACAAAAATCTACAAAAACACAAATTGGGAACTCCTTAGACTAAGCCACATAGTATATCTATTAGGTGAAGAGTTTGTGAAGTAAGGGCTTGTAGACACAGCGTGCAGAATTAGAAGCTTGAAGCTCTACATGAGATTACTTTTTGAAAGTGTGACCTTTAGTCTCGTCTTTCGATAAAATTTTACATGTAAATGTATTTGTGGGATTCTGTTTCTATAATCATAAGATGGTAGACCAACCAAACTAAAAGACGCAACTAAAATAAAAAAAAGACTTACTCATTCTGAAAAAAATGTTGTCCAACAGTTTGAAAGGGTTATATTCCATTGTTGTTGGAGTTGGCGATGTGGATGTTGAATATATGGTAGATATTGAAGTTCCTGTAGACAATGTTGACGGCGACGGTGAAGATTGCTGTCCAGGGAGAGGTTTTCCTAGCGATGCTGCAAAATATACTCAATTATTTATTGCAATAGAAATAAATATAAGACTGATAGAGTCGAGAAGTTCTTGAGTTGAGACCTCGTACCGGCAAGCGTAGCAAAAGACGTCCATCTATAAGGTAGACAAATGACCTAATCAAGACCACAGGTTCAAGCTGGATGCGAGCCGCTTCCGACCGGTCTTATTGGAGATTTCTTCTCTCTTGAAGATAGCTAAAGACGACGAACGACGACGAAATAAGTGAGTCAATAAATATTCGGAGAATCTTACACACGGTCTCTGACCCCAAACTAAGCAAACTTTGCAAATATATTGTGTAACATTTACACACGGATCTTTAGTATGGGCCGAATCAAACTTTTCGGTGCTTATGAGCGCGAGATGAGTCATTTTCTCAGAATAATGATAAGTAATAGAAACCTTGCTAAAATAATAACTACGTTGCAGCTATCTTTTTCAAATCTGGTTATACAGCATACGCGACTAGCTATTCTAGCTAGCTAGCGTTCTAGCTATCACGGTTCTTGAGATACAGCCTAGTGACAGACAGACAGACGGACAAACATACGGACAGCGGGGTCTTATTAATGGGTTCCCGTTTGTACCCTTTGGGTACGGAACCCTAAAAAATATTGGCGAAGTGCAAGTCGGACTCGCGCACGTTGGGTTCCGTACCGTATGGGAGCTCCCTTTAATATATTCTATTAATTTGGTATTTAGTTTTGATGTGAATATATGTAAGTACCTACATCAAAATATTATCCTGTGAATATTTCAAGTTTACTTGTTATACTAAGCGCCACACAAATCGGCGGATGGGAAGTTATGCGCAGAACGCTGCGCAAAAGCCGAAATATAGGTATGCGCGGGAGCCAGAGATTATTATATATTCTTTGGCCAGAGAGACGAGACATGCCTCCCGCGCGCTCCCTACGTATTATGCACATATGCGCAATAATTAGCGAATCACGGCGAAGTGTCATCAGCGGCTAACTTCTCATCCGCTGATTTGTGTGGCGCTTAGTATATTACCGTTATTAATATTGAGCAAAAACTAAAAATTCATGTTTGTTGTACCTTTAAATATTTATTTTATTCTGTTTTAAGTACCTGAAAAAAACTGATCTCTAAAAAAATCTGCTCTGAAAAATACATAATTTGTGAAAATTTCAGCTCTCTAGCTATCTATCACGGTTCGTAAGCTACAGCCTGGTGAAAGACAGACAGATAGACGGACAGCGGAGTCGTAGTACCTAATCGGCTCCCGTTATTACCCTTATGGGTACGGATCCCTAAAAATGTCAAGTAATCTATTTGTGAAGTTGGTATATAAATGATAAAGAAATTACATACCTCCGAATTGAGCATCAGCCATGTAGGCTGTTGTAAAAATAATTAAATAAAACAATCCTTGTTCCTTCATTGTTAAAAACAAGTTGACAATGTTTACGACTTGGATTTGACTGAAGTTTTTGTCACCAGTATATCGTTTTTATAATTAAAATTTGAAAAAAATTAATGAGATGTAAATTTATTAATTATGTCTGATATGTCCTCGCATAACAAGGTAAACAAACGCATCGTCAATATTAACTTTACTCCTCGGTCGAGTTTCTTCGTTGCTGTTTTTTACCCGACTGCGTGACGCAAAGGAGTAGCAATGTGTTCATCAGTCTATAATATGTAAAAAAATCAAAATATGTAATCAGCCTATAATATGTAATAAAAAATAATGTATGTATGTTTGAAGTTAAGCAACGTGGAACGCTAAAAATAAAAAAAAATTAAAAAATTGATTATGATTTTGATACTTTATTTTGCATTGATTCAAATTGTTTTGTAAATAATCATCCCTTGAGCCTTACATTACGAGAACTTAAATTCCAGTGCAATTTTGATGTACTCGTAGTACTGATGCTGATAGTAAATCCAGTCTGGCAAATAGTTAACTCATAACTAAAAATAACAAAAAAGTATTTAAAAACCCGACTTCGTAAAAAGTGAACCAAACTACGTACATAATAAAAAAAAACTGAAAAATAAAAGAAAGCACTCAGATGCCCGGTGGTCTAGAATTCTGTAATAGGTATATTATTGAATAAATACTATTCAAGAACATCACGGGTATCTAAGTGCTTGTTTTTTTTCACTATGTAGGTACGTAGTTTGGTTCACTTATTACGCAGTCAGGTTTTTCGATTTTATTATTATTATTTTTATTTAAATAAAATACTGAGATCAGAAAATAACAGTCAAGGTATTTTTACCCACGACGGAACGGAGCAGGTATATGCGTTTAGGGTGAGAGATGTTTGTTTGTGTGTGCGTTTGTGGAAAGTAATGTTCCCATCCATCTTCTCAACTAATGATCCAATTTTGATGCTGCGGTTTTCAATAACGGGTTTGTGTTTGATGAGTTCATGTTCTTAGACAGGTGTCATGGCTGTAACTCACTAGGGGGCGCCACAATATTAGTGCAAAACAATGTTGCAATATAATCAAAAAGAAATGTCCGATTACAATTCTGTTTTCAGCAATGTGTACGTGGTAGCTTTATGCATGTTCCCAAACAATAAAAATTACGTCTTATATTCTTTTTCGATAAGATTTTTTCCGTCGTGGGTTTTTTTCAAAATTTTAAGTTTGCTTAATCTTGTTTTAGGTGAATAGATGCATTCATGATATTTTCGTGATCAGAGACTGGAACGCGTTGCTAAGTTGTGAGATTTCGGTGAGAAAACAGCGAACACAGGTTTGTCTCTATCTTTATATTTCGAAACTTTTAAATATTCTGTAACCCTAGTACTGTAAATAAATGGAGTAAACTGGTCACACTATGGTACCCAAGAGATGGTTCCTAGAAGACAAGGACGTCCAATCCGAAGATGGGACGATGATATCAGACTAACCTTGGGACCGTACTGGACAAGAGTCGCTGTAGACAGACCACAGTGGAGACAGTTGGAGGAGGCCTATGCCAAAAGGCACACTGAGCTGAGAGACATTTTATAGCAATATTAACCACAATACATTTGACCAAAACTCACTCAGAATAAAGGCTAATAATAATTAAAAAAAAAAATTACAGTACTGTCATGGAATATTTTAAAAAGAATAATAAGGTATGGAAGTATAATATTTACAAAACTTATATTCAAATTTTATTGTTTAAAAGACAAAATAAATATTCAACATCCGTACAAAATGTGGTTCTCCATTCTGTGGTACATCAAACAATGTCTCATAATAGGTAAGTAATATGTATGAAAATAAATGTTCTATAAATAATAGGAATGTTTGTTCTTTCTAAGAAAATGTGTTAAGAAATAGGTATATTAAGAAAATAATAATTTTCCCAAACATGCTTGGAAATATGAGCATTTCTTTGACAGCCTTCTTCGACTCAGTCGAATTTGCTGTGGGTACTAAATTGCTGACATTCGAGCAGTGGCCGGCAAAAGTTGTATGAAAATTCATTACTGTCGTGTTTTAGCGGCCATGCTATAAAGCATGCGACCACGACAAGCGACGAAAGGAACTCATTTCGACGTGAGAAAAGTGACAGTTATATACTTTGCCATAACGCTGTCTCGTTCTGACACTACGAACGAAATAATTCGTGGCGCGCATACTAGCCCGGCAGATAAATGAATATTTTTACATTTTACTGTAAGTATTATAAAATAAAATTATTTGGCCCACCCTCTGTGCATCTGAGATTTTATGCAATTTTTCATGTTGTTGTTACATGCATTCAAAAAAAAAACGTATTTTTATGTTCACAGATATACTTACACACAAAAAAATACATACAGACGAACGTCCTCTTTTTGGAAGTCGGTTAAAAATGGACGGTCACAAAAAGAAATTGAAATAGGAATTAATTATTTACGTAACTAAGTGAAAACAAGTGTTTCGGTGAAGGAAAACATCGTGAGGCAACCTGCATACGTCCGTAGAAGAAATTCGATGGCGTGTGTGAATCCACCAACCCGCACTGGGCCAGCATGGTGGATATGGCCCAGTCACCCTTCGTGGGTAGGCCTACGTCCTGCAGTGGACTATTAAAAAGGCTGGTACAGTACAGTAAAGTAGTACAGTGAGACAGTCGGTTTTAAGCAAAATTGGTGTGTCAGCTCCACAAATATTTCCAATTGTGGAAAATACGGGCCAGTACGAGTAAGTTAGCGGGAACAGTTACCCCGGACAAAATAAACATTTAACTTAGGCCAACATTCGCCTAAAGCTGATAATTACTTAACGTCTATACCTACCAATTTTAAGCTGTCTGCGAATTTTGTCTAAGTTACGACTTTATTTCGTTTATTTTGCCTGTAGGTCAAGCATGTGACCACGAAAAGCCACGAAATGAACTTTTTTCGACGTGTGAGAATATGAAAGATATATACTTAGCCATAACTCTGTCTCGTTCTGACTCGTCGAAGGAAATATTGCGTGGTGCGCAACTTAGCTCGACTGGTATTATGTGGGTGAAATGTTACCTAGGTATTTTACTTGACTGTCGGAGAAAAGAATTATTTATGACCAAAAATGGCACAACCTAATTCAACCGTGTCCTGTGTTTTATTTGACTGCGTAAGAAGGATAGATAACGTCCTTAATATACTGTGCTATAATGTATAGGTACCTACGTAATTATTTCTGGTTTTACTTAGGTGTCTGTCAAATTTAACGTACCTACTAGGTATGGTAAATTCAGTTCAATGAAATAAATTATATGTATCTAAAACTTACATATTTCTTGACATTTTGTTGTTTACTCAAACCATTTTCATTTTCTTAAAATATGTATATATTTTTCTCATAAAATATTAATAAATAACGTTATAGCCACAAGGACCAACCGAAGGCAACATTTCAATCGGGCTAGGCAAAACGTCGTTGTAAGGTAACTTATTAGCCAATAAGTTACTTACAACTAACAATTGTATTGTATTTGCCAGCTCATTTGCAACTGTGCTATCTTGGATAATTGTTGGAGAGCCTGGTAAAATAGGGGGCAGCACTGGACCGGCAACAATCTGGCTAGGCACAACGTTTGGTATAATTTGATTGGATAAAATGTTAGGGTAAAATTGGCCAGGCAGAACGTTGTTTGTAATTTGACTGGCCAAAATGTTTGGGTAAATTTGACCAGGCAAACCGTTGGATAGAATTTGGCTTGGCATAGCGTCGTTTAGGATTTGTCTCGACAAAAACTTAGGTAGGATTTGGCTAGGAAAAACGTTGGATAGAATCTGGTTTGGCAAAATTTGACCGTTTGGTAAAATTTGCCCTCCAGATATTATTTTGCCGTTGGGTAGTATCTCTAATGGGTAGTCGGGGATGTTGGGTAGAATCAGCTGGTTGGGTAGTGTTTCTGCAATAGGTAGGATCCTGTTGATGCATTGGGGCTGGACAACCTGAAAAAAGAAACAAAGTAAAATAAACAAGTGATAAAATCTCGGGAGCGGGATGGTTATTAGTCCAGCAAATTTCATTAGCCGTACAGCGTGGTCCGCTAGTGTGTTGGGAACGTTTGGGTCACGATCAACATGCGAGGGGCTTCTTTAACATGTTTTCTTGTCTGTGAAGCAAGCACTTGACGATTAATATTGAATTTGACATGGAATCATAATTATTGTATAAGTAAATTGGATGATAAAAAGAATCAGAAATTGGTTGCCTTTGTTGTAAAACTTGACTGTTTGTTGAAAATTCCTCATCCCCTTCATAGCGCATTACGCCAAAATGGCGGAGTTTTTCAGGTGTAGTTAAAGCCGAATTCAACTTCTTGGGGGCTGTGAAGTTAGCTACAAACTACGTGAAACCCAATCCTCGCGCAGCTAATAAGTGAGCTTCAGTCAGGATTGGGTTTTACGCAGCTTGTAGCTAACATCACAGCGGTCAAGAAGTTTGATTCGCCCACTATTGATAAAGGTTTCTTCCGGAGATAAATCGTCCAGGCTCCATTGTCTAGATTTACACCCCGTTACAATCTGTACAACATTAATTTAATTTAATTTTTTTCAACATTTTTAATTTAACTAAACCACTTACTTGAAATATTGCTAGATGAACAACAAATATTGCTATTTTTGAATTCATTTTAATCTATTTCTAGGTCAAACAGAAGAATAAGTTATATTTAAAAAACGATTCAGATGAACTAAAAGAAATTATCTTAGACTATCTGTTATATACCTTCTACAACATGTTCTTGTCTAAAGTTATGAAATAATTAGGTAATAAGTAGTTATCTAAATTATCTTGTACATATCATTCTGTAACAGACAGGTTTTCGATTTAAAATAATGCCGATCTCTGATACCTATCTCACTCAAACATTTACAAGTTTGAATACATAGGTACGCACAGTCATTGAATTTATTACAAGCTTTCGCAAACGCAAGCAAACGTCTTCTCGTCCTACATACTTCAGTGCCTCAAGTCGAAAGTTTTCGACCAATGTGTGTTGCCAGTGTTGACTTATGGCACATAAACGTGGTCTCTCACTATGGGCCTTATTAGTAAGCTCCAAGTAGCACAACGAGCAATGGAGAGGGCTATGCTCGGAGTCTCTTTGCAAGAGCGAATCGGGAATGAGGAGATCCGCAGAAGAAGAGAGAACCAAAGTTTCCGACATAGCCCAGCTGATTAGAAGTTGATATGGCAGTGGACAGGGCACATTGCACGGAAGACTGATGACAGATGGGGTTGAAACGTTTTAGAGTCGAGACCACGTAGGGGGAAGTGGGGCAGATTCATACAAGGGTGATTTTTGGCATATGCTGACGACATCAAGATATTTAGACGAATTTACTCTGGACATGATTGTGTGCAGCTTCAAGAGGATCTTGATTTGATTAATGATTGGCGTGTTGTAAATCACATGTCACTTAATGTAAGTAAATGCCAAGTAATTAGTTTCACTAAAAACAAATCACCTGTCATATTTGATTATCACCTATAAATAGATGGAAGTATTCTGAGTAGTGTTGAGGTTGTTCGTGACTTGGGTGTCATGTTTGATGCTACGCTTTCTTTCAGGACACACTATGATTATATTGCTAATAAGGCAAATAGGATGTTAGGATTTATTATTCGGACAGCCGAACCGTTCAGATACAATGTCTCTTGGATTATATTGTATTATAGCTTGGTGAGGTCCATTCTCGAATATTGTTCGTCAGTATGGTACCCAATTTATGATACGCATATTGATAGGCTTGAGTCTATTCAGCGTAGATTCCTAAGGACACTATGTAGTAGACTAGGTCTTAGGCGTAAGATTGGGGAATACTCTGACAGGTTGATAAAATTTCAAATGAAGAGTCTTGAAAGCCGTAGAATGGTCTCAGACCTCTGTATTTTGTATAAGATAGTCAACGGAACACTTGGAAAAGAATTGCTTAAGAAAGTCGATTTTAAAGTTCACTCTCGTTCTGTTCGTAATTTCCAGTTGTTTAGTGTACCAGCCGCCCTAAATAATGTGTCTCGAAACAGCCCTGTGAGTAGGATGTGCCGCGCATACAACCATTTGAGTGACCCTGGAGACATTTTCTCATGTAGTTTTTATTCCTATAAATCGTCAATTGTTAATTCAATCAAATAATTCATGTTTTTAGTTTTGTTTTTGTACTTCTCTTTTTTATGTGTTGGAATCTATTATTGTTTTTTTTCTCTTCTCTTCACTTGTCCACAAATAAGCTGTGTACGGTTATCATTGGACATTAGGTTAGAAAGTTTGGCTAATGTTTAATTGTATCATAGTTATAAGCTTATTGTCTGTTACCGAACCAATTGTAATAAAATAAAATAAAAATAAATCTCATCTATTTATCATCTTGTTTACTTAGCCCGCGTTGTCACAAAACAAAAGTATCACAGCACAACGTTCTCGAAATTAAAAGCAATTAGTCTCTATAATCAACTTATACTAAGTAACAACGAAGTAAGTAATACTAAGTAAAAAAGAGAATATCACAAATGTAGGTAGCTTTTCTTTTTCTGGCACTGAAGGAACTGAGTTAACCTAACAGTATTTCTGATCAGTCGAATCAGTATTTAAATATCTTCAAAGTATACAAGTATGATAATATATGTAAGCACATTCATACTGTTTGTACCCCGCTTACTGCTATATGAACCTACCCCATCAATAGAAAATGAAATAAAAATATTCCTATAGAAACCAACGTATTTGAGCCATTTGGAGTTGAGACATTGGATCCGCGGGGCCGGGAGCTCATCTTATTTTCAAAAGTCTTTCTGAGCGTCTGGTGGACGCGACGCGTGACCAAAATGCTGGCGTTTATTTGGCTCAACGAAAAGCATTGCCCTTCAGCGTGGCAATGCAGCTAGCATGCTGGGCACGCTGCTAACTGGAAGTGGGCGCGAGCATTTGGATTATCTTTAGACCTTCAAGGATCTGTGGATGATCCAATGCTTTTTAAGTAGTAGTAGTGTAAGTTGTTTTAGCATAAAAATTTAGTATTGTATTTAGGTAGTTGTAGAAAATAAAGGCCCTTTTGCCCCCCATATAAAACCGGTTTTTTTACTATTATATCTCAAAACTTTTGAATACATTGTAAACCTTATTGTTTTAAAATATTTTGAAAAGAATAATTATGTAGATGTGTATATACCTACTGAAATATAATATTTGCACACCTTATATTTAAATTTTATTCTATAAAAGACAACAATAATTCAATATCAATACGTATACTTAAGTACTATTGTGTGGTAAATCAAATAATTATGTCATTATAAAGTTTTGATATAAAGTCGAAAGGAGTTCTGAAATTGTACATCTGATTTTAATATTTTTTTTTTATTCTGTATAGGTTTGCGTTTGACTACATACTGCCTGATGTTGAGCAGATATGCAGACTAGGGTGTAACACGCTTACCTAGAAGATACCTATTTACTCGGGATTTGAAAACACCCACGTCGTACTTTAACGGGAAGACAGACCCAGGCAAAGCGTTCCACATTCTGGCTGTTCGTATGAGGAATGAGGATTCAAAACGCTTGGTTCTAACGCGCGGAATGTCCACCCTAAAAGGGTGGCGCTTTGGTCGCGTCTGTCTAGCCGTACGATAGAAGAAAGGGGCAGGTGGGACCAGATTGTGCAACTCCTGAGCGCACTCTCCGAAGATATGAGGCATTTATATGAGCATTACCTAATAGCTAACATACCAAAAATTCAGTTTTTAGAAAGTAGTTGCATTTTTTGCGCTTGTCTCCCGTGCTTTTAGTACAGATCAAGCAGATAACTAACTCTAATTTGTGAAATCTGTGTTAGTGATAAGGTCGCCTGCTGTAACCACTAGCTTTTAATTTTTTACAAACTTTTATTAAACTTGCAATGTATGTGTGTAATGAAACCTATGTATGTACCTATGTAAATTCGGGTGGAATGCAAGTTAAATTTGACCAACATCCCGTTTTCCGATTGAGCTGAAATTTTGCACGCATATGTATATCGCGTGACAATGCAATAATATGGTACTATGGAGCTGATCTGATGATGGAGTCGGAAGGTGGCCATCGGAACTCCTGTACTAAACAAGATAGACCCGTCGTGTTTGGGCTCGTTTTACTTGTCTTGGCTAGCACTCTGCTGCTAGGTACCTACATGATATCCAGAATCTCTAAAGCTTGTATTTTAAAAAGGTTAAATTATAATAATATTTAATTTTATCAAGTTATTTGTTTTACATCTGGCGTGAACAATAAAGCATATCTGTACGTGAGTTAGATATATCGTCGCGTCGGTCGGATTCATTTGTTACCTCTTTTCCAAAAATTATATATTTTGAGATAAGTAACAAACAATAACACTTAAAAAACAAATTACAGGGACAAAACAATACAATTTATAGGTCTAACTGGCGGCATTTTCGCTTTAAGCGATTTCTGTCAGTACGTAACTGTTCCAAAAATAGTGAAATGAAAAATAGAATATTAAAAAAGTTTATTAACAGCTTTTCAAATTTCCCCCTCCAATCCCAATGCACTTTTGCATTCGGGTGAACCAGCTTTCGGAACATTTAAACAAAGACGGCCAAGTGCAAGTCTGACTCGCGCACGAAGGGTTCCGTACCGTGTTGGAGCCCCCTGAGCTCCATTCCTCTTGCCAATATTAATAACGAGCAAAAGAAAACTCCTAAAAATCACGTTTGTTGTATGGGAGCCCCCTTAAATATTTATTTTATTCAGTTTTTAGTATTTTTTGTTATAGCGGCAACAGAAATACATCATCTGTGAAAGTTTCAGCTGTCTAGCTATCACGGTTCATGAGATACAGCCTGGTGACAGACAGACAGACGGACATCGGAGTCTTAGTAATAGGGTCCCGCGTTTACCCTTTGGGCAAGGAACCCTAAAAACGTGACTTGACTCGACTCTCTCGACGGCTTCGTCTGCAAAGCTAAATTTTCGCCTACGAAGCAGAAGAAGCACGGAGAAGGAGCTAAATCTGGGCTGCACATTCAGATGGGGTAACATTTGTACCCCTGAAGTTGTCAAATAGTCCATGGTTCTACTAGCAGCTGTGTGAGCGGGCGCGTTATCTTGGTGAAAAACAATGCCACGGATGCCGCTCCTTGGGCGATCGCTACGTATTCAACTCCCCGAAAGCTTGAGGCAGGCAAACTTCGCTATACCATTCATTAGTAACTGTTCTACGGTCTTCAAGCGGAATTACTGCTACTGGTCCACTGCGTCGAAAAAAACAGCTATCATTTTTTACTTACGCTCCGACCGCGATCAACTTATGTGGGCAAATCGACCTCTTTGTTTTGTAAGATCTCAGTCGAAATCATGGCGTTTTGTAGGCGTTTTATGAAATCAGTTTATTTTTTCGATATTTCTGTCCAAGCTTACATTTTTCTTTGAATATTCACTTAATAAATGATTACATAGAAAAAAACTTAAATTAAAAATTTTAAAAACCCCCGACATCCATCCCCACTTTAACCCACCATAACTCTTAAACGGCTCAATTGATTTTTATAAAACATAGCTAAGAACACTCTCGACTAAGTCTCCTTTCATCCAAAAAAAACTAAACTGAAATCGGTTCAGTGGTTCGGGCGCTATGATGCCACAGACAGACAGACAGACAGACACACAGACAAACAGACACGTCAAACTTGTAACACCCCTCTTTTGCGTCGGGGGTTAAAAAGGGAACACTCTCTGAACTCGATGCCGTGAGCGAAGGGGGTTAATGTTCCAGAAGCAGGGTTTTGTACTGATTATGCGTTGCGTGCCGTGCCATAAGCCGTGGTGGTCTAGTGGTAATGATACCCGCCTTACAATCGTGAGGTCGTTGATTCAAATCCTTGGAATTTATGTACAGAATTTCACACCATTGGCTTTTCGGTGAAGGAAAACATCGTGAGGTAACCTGCCTGCGTAGAGAAAATTCGATGGCGTGACCCAAATTACCCTTCGTGGGTAGGCCTACGTCCTGCAGTGGACTATTAAAAAGGCTGGTACAAGAGTTGCGTAAACAGAATCAGCAAAATATAATACGTGCTTTTTTGTAATTTCTGTTGTAGTCAAGTTAACGCCAGGTTATGACATCATGTTATGCAATTCATACTCTGTTTAGTTATTTTTAGCACGTACAGTTTTATCTTTCGTTGAGAGGAATATTGACAAATCTTTGTAATATAGAAAACTAGCTTTTGCCCGCGGTTTCGTTCGCGTGTTATTTTGATTTTAGTGCTATCCCATAAGAACCTTTTATCTACACTAATGTTGTAACATTCTACTTATGTTTCCAATACTTGACTTATAATGACTACTGTTATAGCGCAGACAACAAAACACTCAATTTAAGCAATTTCACATGATGTTATAGTATCCACATCGATATCGTAAAATCTCATTATAACATCGCGCGCTCGCTCCTGATTGGCCCTGCGCGCGCAGCTGCGCTCTCATTGGTTAGATTTTAATGGCGCCAAGTTCACTGTGACAATACACGTACGCGTGAATTTAATGTTTCGCAATATGTTTTTTTTTATTTTTATTAGTGAAGATAAAGTAGTGTATGCAACTGCATATAAACACGGGTATTAAAACACTCGTTACTATTATGAAACTCGCTGCGCTCGTTTCATAAACTCACACTCGTGTTCTAATACCCTTCATTATATGATAGTTGCATAAACTACTATTATTTTGCCGGCATAAAAAGCCTGTGACACACTCCTCTCTTTAAACTAAGTATATCTATGCAAAATCTCTTTCTCTGTTGATGCGTTAAAGAGTAACAAACAAACTAACAAACATAATTTCAGCTTTAAAATATTATAATATACGGTGCGTACACATTCGGGTGCGTACCCATTATGTAACATATTTGATAAATAACAAAGTTATACAACATGTTATATTACCTATAGACCCTTGAGCGCTGCGCACGCGTTATAATTACCAACCAGAAAAAAGCGTGCTCTAGTATATTGATTTTACTCTTTTCCCGTAACTTTAAAGCAATTTTAAATATTTTTAAAAAAAAACTGGTTATGTAAAGAAGACGAATTATACATTATAATTATGAACATAATTATTTGATATGAATATTATATCTATATATATAAAAATGAATCTGCGAAATGTATGTACGCGCATAACTTCAGAACGGCTGGACCGATTTCGCTAATTCTTTTTTTATTGTGTTCGTTATAGCCAGGACAAGGTTTGTATCTAAAAAAATAAAAACAAATTTAATTCTAATTTTTCGAATTCGGTCACTTTTTGCCATCCTTATTTCAACCTGCTTTCCATCAAATACACATAATTTGGGAAACAAATACAAAGACAGTATGGCTAAAGACATTTTGCATAGGATATGCTTAGTAACAGAAAATCTTGAGCTTGAAATTTGCGCAGAAATACATAATGAGGTATTAATATCAATAGAAGATTTGTGCGCGATGTTGTCCGGCAAGATGCTGCACCAATTAGGAATGCCTGCACCTAATGGACACATGCACGATGCATTAAATCGAGAATTTGAACGAAAACGGCAATATGACATATATGTTTTGAGTCAATCCGTACAGAGCAAAGTCCCACTTTTAAATAGGTAGCAAAAAACAGCTGACGATACTATTATGAAAGCAGTAAATGATGGCAATGGAGGATTAATTTTGGAGGATTTTATTGACAAATAGCACTAGCAATATCTTCATCCGGGATCGCTGCTACATTTGTAAATTAATTATCTGTGATGAGTGTACGATATCGCACAAACGAGCATTAGAGGCACTCGATCGAACATTGAAATATTTACGTAGCAATCAGAACCTCTTCGGAGGTGCGATAATTCTAATGTCTGGTGATTTTCGCCAAACGCTACCAGTCATTACCAGATCAACAGCTGCTGATGAAATAAATGCTTGATACGTAAAAAAAACTTAAACTAACAACCAATATGCGAGTGGAATTGCAAAATGACTTTTTTTTTACTTCCGTATTGGTTTGCGTTTGACTACATACTGCCTGATGTTGAGCAGATATGCGGTCTATGGTGTAGCACGCTTACCTAGAAGATACCTATTTACTCGGGATTTGAAGACACCCACGTCGTACTTAAGCGGGAAGACAGACCCAGGCAAAGCGTTCCACATTCTACTCGTAGCTGTTCGTATGAGGAATGAGGATTCGAAACGCTTGGTTCTAGCGCACGGAATGTCCACCATAAAAAGGTGGTGCTTTGGTCGCGTCTGTCTAGCCGTACGATAGAAGAAAGGGGCAGGTGGGACCAGATTGTGCAACTCCTGAGCGCACTCTCCGAAGTGTATACGATAAAAGGCCGATAAACACGCTACCTTACGTCGATTCTGGAGACTTTGCAGCTGCGACTTAGTCAAGGTGTCGTTGTCAATCAGCCTCCTGGATCGCCTCTCAATCGACTCCAGAGCCTCCATCCAGTTGATATTTGGCGCAGAGCCACCCCAAAGGTGAGAGCAGTATTCCATGCAAGAACTGACTTGTGCTTTATAAAGACTAAGCAGTTGGTCAGGTGTGAAATACCGTCTCACCTTAGAGAGAACACCAAGTTTTTTTGAGGCTAATTAATTGAGCTTTTGACTCTATATAAGAGCCAAAGTTAAGAGTCGATGAGAAAGAAACGCCTAATAGTTATCGGCAGAAATGTTTTGCAAAATTCAAATACAGTATTAGACATCGGCAATGGGATAATTCCTGTTGACGCTACTATGCTGGCCTTATTTCATTTCTAGCTGACCCGGCGAACTTTGTTTTCTAAATTCAAAGACTTTGCAATATTGCAAATTCGTTCCATATATGGTTCTATTTAAAAAGGAAGCTATTGTTAATTTACTTTTTTTGTAGTCATAAAATAAAGTCAATGAATTTAGAAAATATGGCGGAACAAAGTTCGCCGGGTCAGCTAGGTGATTGTCAGCGATCACCGAAATTAAGCAACGTTCCGCACGGTCAGTACTTGGATGGGTGACCGCGGGTGGCATTTTCCAACTGAGCGCTACCGTGGCTCGGATGACACGTTAAATTTTAACCGTTTAGCCATGTCAGAGGCCTTCAGGCGGCCTAAAAACTCTGACACCAGGGCTAGCCACCCGGCCTATACGAACTTACTTACTTACCCATTTACTCGGGATTTGAAGACACCCACGTCGTACTTTAGCGGGAAGACAGACCCAGGCAAAGCGTTCCACATTCTAGCTGTTCGTATGAGGAATGAGGATTCGAAACGCTTGGTTCTAACGCACGGAATGTCCACCATAAAAGGGTGGTGCTTTGGTCGCGTCTGTCTAGCCGTACGATAGAAGAAAAGGGCAGGTGGGACCAGATTGTTCAACTCCTGAGCGCACTCTCCGAAGTGTATACGATAAAAGGCCGATAAACACGCTACCTTAGGTCGATTCTCGAGACTTTGCAGCTGCGACTTAGTCAAGGTGTCGTTGTCAATCAGCCTCCTGGCTCGCCTCTCAATCGACTCCAGAGCCTCCATCCAGTTGATATTTGGCAAAGCCATCCCAAAGGTGAGAGCAGTATTCCATGCAAGACCTGACTTGTGCTTTATAAAGACTAAGCAGTTGCTCAGGTGTGAAATACCGTCTCACCTTAGAGAGAACACCAAGTTTTTTGGCTAATTGAGCTTTTGACTCTATATAAGAGCCAAAGTTAAGAGTCGATGAGAAAGAAACGCCTAATAGTTATCGGCAGAAATGTTTTGCTAAATTCAAATACAGTATTAGACATTGGCAATGGGAGAATTCCTGTTGACGCCACTAAGCTGGCCTTATTTCATTTCTAGCTGACCCGGCGAACTTTGTTCCGCCATATTTTCTATATTCAAAGACTTTGCAATATTGCAAATTCTTTCAATATATGGTTCTATTTAAAACAGAAGCTATTGTTTATTTTTTTGTAGTCATAAAACAAAGTCATTGAATTTAGAAAATATGGCGGAACAGAGTTCGCCGGGTCAGCTAGTTTATAATAAATATAAATTGATGTGCACTAAAAAGATTTGCATTCATTTTTCCCTTGGCGTAAACAAGTTTATTTCGGAATAGATAAACAATAGGTAGTGTACAAATTTGTATGAAATCCAACCTAAAATACTCTAAGCTAATAAGGTAATACAAAAAATCCTACCTTATAATTAAAAAAATAAAATAAAAATCCGAGTGTTTTTTCATTTGTACTCACAAAACTAAAATTACTGCAAGCAATAAAGGAGATAATGCAAAATGGGCTCAGACTAGGTACAGTAGCTCAAAAAATCCGTTAAACTATGATAAATAATTGCGCAGTGTAAAACAACCGCATCAAATGCTTAATTTATGAGTAATTTCACACTTTCCAATTTGATTTTTGTTCAGTCATTGAATTACTGTCATTTTGGTCACATGTAACCTTAATACCCGAATACACTAAATTACTTTTAATGGACACTGTTATTGTAAAAAATAACGGGAAAATCATTTTCCGAAAGAAACAAAGCAAATTGTGAAATACTGTACCCTTCAGTGGCCCAATTTCTATGCATAATTTGCAATATCTCCTTTTCTACACATGTCGACATTTTAGTTTTACTAACTAGAGTTGTTAAACCAGTAACAATTCTAGTCGATTTTATTCGTGTTCATAGTCAATGGTTGACACTGACTTGTTTACATTCCTACGCTACGCAAAATCAGCTGCGTGGCTATCGTGGTTACCATGAACAAGTTGCCGAACGCCTGGCAACTACAGCGGCCAGCGTCGCTTGAGAGTAACATGTTTCAGTAATGTGGAAATAAGACGTCTTGCTATAATATAATGCTATAATGTATCAATTATTTGTAGCGGTTATGTACTGAAATTGACATAGTCTGTGACTTTTCAGTGGGCCCCAAACTAGGCTAACCCTGTATCTTAGTGGCCGTTGGTTTAGACGGGTTACAGATTTCAAGTTTCGCGCGACTACGTGGGAAAAATAAATTAATGGCGAAACTAAAAAGAAACTAATGTGGCGGTAGGAATATTGCCGGTTACATAAATTAGCGCAATGCCAGTCTGCATATTTAGGTGCAGATGGCTTTGTCTGTTTGTCTGTCTGAAATGGGAAATTTTGCTGAAGCGAAAAGCAAACCTTACGTAAAATATCCATAAATTACCCGTTTCACTCATAAAAACAGTCATAGTCTTAGGCCCAGAACACACGGTGAAACGCAACTGCAACGAAACCCTTTTGAAATTATTGATTTGAAACCAGTTTCAACCATTTTCCACACACGCTGCAACCACAATCATTTCGGTTTTCTTTGAGACTGAGGTTGTGACTTATCAGTGGGCCCCAAACTAGGCTAAGCCTGTATCTAAGTGGCCCTTTAGACGGGTTACAGATTTCAAGTTTCGCGCGACTACGTGGGAAAAATAAATTAATGGTGAAACTAAAAAGAAACTAATATGGTGGTAGGAATATTGCCGGTTACATAAATTAGCGCAATGCCAGTCTGCATATTTAGGTGCAGATGGCTTTGTCTGTTTGTCTGTCTGAAATGGGAAATTTTGGTGAAGCGAAAAGCAAACCTTACGTAAAATATCCATAAATTACCCGTTTCACTCATAAAAACAGTCATAGTCTTAGGCCCAGAACACTCGGTGAAACGCAACTGCAACGAAACCCTTTTGAAATTATTAATTTGAAACCAGTTTCAACCATTTTCCACACACGCTGCAACAATCATTTCGGTTTCCTTTGAGAGAAGACGTCTGCATTCATTTTTTAAAGAACTCATTAGTTCTTTAAAAAATGAATGAAACGTAACGCGAGTTTTCTGCACGCCGGTTTCAATGCGACTTATTTGCAACGCGTTTCAAACCGGTTTCAAACTGGTCGCGTCATGTGTGGTCTCTCAACGGAATCTATGGCAGAAACTTAAATGCAACTCAAAAGTAACTAGTAGTTGCATTTGCGTTTCACTGTGTGTTCTGGGCCTTAGACTTCGGTTTATGGGAAATTAGGGACATTATGGGCATTGGCTTGCCCTGCAAATACAGTTGTAAAAATAGAATAGGTATGAATGAATAGATTTCAGTAATTTTAAACACTAGGTACCTACTTAAGTGTTTTATTGAAATAGAAATGCTAATTAATATTAAATACTGTCCTACTTAGCTTTCTCATTATCTACATCGGACATGATACTATTGACATAGAAAAATACAGAACTATTTCACACTACTTATACACGTCCTATTTTCGAAATTTTCACCACGATACGTTATATTATTGCCAGTTTTACTTAGAATTTTACAAATTTTTAAATTTATAAAAAGGCGACCTATTTCCTAGGTTTCATAAACAAAATGGTGGCGCCATCGACGCTCATTGCATTGATATTGACGTATCTTCAGGTATATAATTATTTTATTATATTATAAGACTACGTATAGGTCGAATCAACCTTCTTGGCGGCTGTGAAGCTAGTTACAAGTTGCGCGAAACCCAATCCTCGCGCAGCTGTTATCACAGTCGGGTTAGCATTTTAAATTGCAACAACAACAACAGGTAGTCTAAATCAAAAATGGCGCTAGCCGCCATCTTGAATTTAAGGGGGAATGGTTTTTACTTAATATCTCGGTCATTTTCAACTTCTCAACAAAAATGGTCATGACTAAAGTTGTTGTAAAAATGAATCTCTACAATTTATTCCCAGCAAGTTTTTTCGTACGATCGATATTTTTCGAGTTATAGCAGAAAAAAGTGGTTAAGTATAATTATCAAATTGTCTCGATTATTATTAATTTTATGACACATGAAAAAAGTTGTAGAGAATAAATTTTCCAAAAATTATGAAATTTAATTTATTATTATTATTATTTATTTTTTTACGTGGTGTCGCCAGCATACCTAAACCACGATTTATCCCTTGCAAGTTCGTTGTGGTTTCTGCCGTCTTCTGCCTTATAAGAATTGGAAGCTGAAATCTCGTTTTTTTTCTTGCAAGAATCCAGGACAAAAATCAAGAATTCAAAATTTTACGAATTTTAATTCTTAATTGTTTAATCTTAATTAATAATAATCGAGATAATTTGATAATACTACTTTACCACTTTTTTCGCGTATAACTGGAAAATATCGATCGCACGAAAAAACTTGCAACAAATAAATTGTAGAAGATTACATTTACAACAACTTTAGTCCTGACCTTTTTGTTGAAAAATTGAAAATAACCGAGATATTAAGGAAAAACCATTTCCCCTTAAATTCAAGATGGCGGCTAGCGCCATTTTGGATTTAGACTACCTGTGACCCCATTAAAGGGTGCAGCAAAAAAATTGCTGCCGGGAATTTTCGCAATTTAAAATGCTAACCCGACTGGACTATTATGTGAGTTTGGGGATTGGGCTATCCGCAAGTTGCAGCTAATATCACACTTAAAGTTCAAAATTTGAGTAAGTAAGTAAAATATTATGTAGAGAAATTCAGTTCATTTTCTATGCAGTTAAAGTTTTGTGTTGTTGTGTTCTAAAACGCATGACCAAGAAGCACAACTAGCTATGGAGAGGCCTGCGCTCGGAGTCTGTGCTTTTTCTGTGATCGAATAAAAAATGAGGAGATCCGTAGTATCTTATGGAGCACCTCATACGAGTATTATGAAATATATTTTCTGCGTGATCGTAACAGTACTAGGCTATCTGGTAGCAAATATTTCATACTAGTAGCTCCCCGTGGTGTTACCCGCGTTAGTCCGAGATAACAAGTAGCCTATGTGTTAATACAAGGTCTGAGCTACCTTCATATTGAATTTCATCCAAAACAGTTCAGGCGTTTGTGCGTGAAAGAGTGACAAACATCTATAAATACTCACAAACTTTTGCGTTGATAATATTAATTTTATTGACTGAACTCTGAGTCGGTGTAAATCAAATTAATAACACGAGTGGACAAATTATTTATTATTCAAAATAGATAAAATACGATGTATAAAAAGCCATATCGAAGAGATCTTATCAAATCTTTAACAGTAGCTACATATGCAATAGATTAATGATAATAAAAGAAAGAACTACAAAACCCTCAAAACAGCTACAAGCAGAAAGCTACTAAATTTTTCTTCTTATTTCAGGCTAACTTTATTTTGAACGTCTACGGATTGACTCTGCCGCTGCAAACCGTCACCACAAAATGTGAATCTACAATCAGAAGACCACAAAAGCCCAGTCAAGAATGTATTGTCAACGAAAAATTGAGCTATGACTGTCTACCGCCCGATTTGGCATGTTCGCCTCTATTGCCAATAGACACATGTGCTAGAATCGCCAATCCCGTCGTAAACCGTCAGATTGTCAATTCTCAAGAAGGCTTATACGCTGGTTCTGTGATGCCAAAAGATGTCCCATTTACTCCAGATACCCCTTTTACTCCAAATGTTTGTCCAAAGACTTCCTTAAATATAGAGAGCTCTAAGTCCTTACCTGATGCTGTTAATCCTTTCGTTAGCAATCCAAAGCCGTGTGGTCTAAATCGACTTTTAACAGTTACTAGTTCTGTTAATTCTTTTCCAACCACTAATTCAAAAGCTTCAGAATGTACTAAAGCCGGTTCAAAACTTTTAAAAGATTCTGTTCCAGTATCTTCATATACGAGTATTTCAAATCAGATACCGATCACAAACTCTGCATCTCTTTGCAATTCTAATCCTTTTGCAAATGGGTTTGAGTCTTTTTTCCCTAGTTCGCTCATTAATAGCGGAAACTTAGCTTCCAGTAATCCAAATCTGCTTAGTCAGCCAGAAACTGTATTTTCTGTTTTACCTTCAAGTAATCCATCACAAATATGTCCATTAAACAACATAGGGTCACTAATGAACAGTTTAGTAGGGCCAAGAATTTCTTATTGTGCGTCAGAACAAAACTTAATGCCAAACTATAATAAATTGGATGAAATAAAGAACATGTTACCAAATACTTGCAACTTTTTACCACTATCAAATTTGATGGTATCTGAAGTGCTACCACAACCAACTCCTTGCTTCTCTGATATCCCAAATGCAATAAACAAACCACAATCTGAAATGTTGGGTCCTTTGCCTATACCAAATCAGTGCAATTGTATTCCAAACCCTTTGCCATTTAATCCAAATAATTTTGGACCGTCATTCTGTAACTGCCCAATGGAAACATCAATATTAGCGGACACACCTTTGATTGAATGCGTACAGGATTCTATCATTTGTTCTAATACTTGCGCCACCCCATCACTTTCTAATTTTTTCATAGATCCGAATCTGTTACTGTCTCATGAAAACTGTAAATTCCCTAATATTGCTTCTCTGTCTGTAAATCAATTTTCACCTTTAGACAAACATTTCAAAGATGTCAGGGCAGCAACAGCAAAACTAGACGATTTTATTTCTTCTTTCAACAGTAAATACGGTTCAAGAAAGATTCCACAATTACAGTCTATTACGCCTCCCCCACAACTGCCAGCATTCCAACCAAACTGTATACCTGTCGAAAAAATGCTTGAACCGGCATCATCATTATCAAGACCTATACCAGTACCAACAACATTTTCACAACCAACCACAATTTCTCCTGAAGTGGTAGTAGCAGCTAATCAACCTACCATTTCAGATCAGCAACGATTAATGGCAACTAATCTACCTACCATCATAGGCATAAAGCCTTGCATCGACAGCTGTGCTGCTTTAGCACCTTCTATTCTACCAGTTACTTACAAAGCGCCAATAGTGCCTAAAAAGATAATGAGTGCTTTCAATTTCCCAATTAATTCCACACCGATGCAGTATAACAATTTTCAAGACAACTTAGCCTCTCTCTTATCCAGTAATTGCTCACCTTTTAATAATATACCAAATATTATTCGTTCGAATCCTTTTCCCTTAGACCCTTCCTGTAACAACATACCTGACAGACCTCTAATTCCCACTATTTTGCCTACAACGTCTTTATTGAAACCTAAATCTTTAACATCAATTATAAAAACACCAATACTTGGTGACTTTCTTCCAGACCCAAATAATATAAAGAGTAATGAAGATATTACAAGTTTATTCACGCCTGAATTGCTATCGGGTGCTATACCAAAATGTCCGTGTTCTTGTGAATCACCATGTAAAAATCTTTTTCAGTTTGTTTCGTCTATGTCAATGATTAATTCTCCAGATTGTGATCAAGCGTCTGATTCTTGTGCAACGTCATCGGATATCAATGAACGTGCATTTGATTCATTATCTTCGATGTTGTCTTCACCAATCGCTGAACTTTTGTCTCCAGAACCTTCGTTAAATGCATCCCAGCTTGACTTGTGTTGTAAAAACTTAGAAGATATGATAGCGTTGTTAGAATCTCAAATGAATTCAGGAAATGATATTGATTTTGCTTGTGATTTTTCACCTAACATCATGTTATTTTAATTGTAAACATTGTTTTTCTTTGTTATTAAATGAATTAGTTCATGATTTTTTTTTCTTTACCAGATAAACTTAATTCAAACATGTTCAAATCAACACATTTATAATATGCCTAAACATTGTTCATTTTTTAGTATGTCTAATATTTTGAAATAATTAGTAAATCCTTAGGCTTTAATAGTTAGGTACGTAAATATCAAATGTAGGTTCATAAAATAAAGGCCTTTGTCTCTGAAATGTCTACAAAACTTTAATCATAGCAGCACAAGTATCTTAAGTAGGTATTAAATTTATTTACCGATAAAAAGTCGCAACTTAACAGAGCATTTAGCTTAGAGAATAAATAGCTATATTATTCTCTAAGGCATTAAAGTCTCAATACCAAACAAGAAAATATAACCTACGTGAAATTGAACCTAAATTAATTTAAGTTACATAACTAAACACGAACCTCAAAGTTGAGGACTTAGAAGTTTCAACAAACCACATTCTCAAACAATTTACAAAGAAACTCAAGAATGCCTTGGCGCAGACTCAAATTTCATGCAAAATTGAGTGAATTCCCGCGCAGTGTTGCCAAATGACCGTCGCGCTTTCTCCTTGAATTTTACCCCAAATTCGACCAAAATTCAGGCTCTAAAGGAAATATCTACAACTATACCTACACTTTCACCAAAAAATGAAATAGGTATAAATAGAGGTAAAATAAGATATATTATAAACAATGTACACAACAAATATTGCTTATGTGAATATCAAAGTTTAAAAGTTAAACAAATTTAAAGTGGCCTTAAATGACGATAAGCCACTGATAATGCCACAACCTACTACCTATAGCACAAGTCTACGATCATGGTTTGGATAATCATATAAAGACTCTCCTAGTAGAGTCTATATAGTAGTATAGATAACTACAATACCTACATTGCTCTCTATCAGGCGAGTTGATTGAATCTTCATAAGCTATATTTTGTCCACTTGCTTCCCTCGCACATCTGCCAATCCCGTTTTACCCACCTTGTCTAAAATTATTATCTATCTAAATAAATAAATATTA
Organism: Hypomecis atomaria; assembly: GCA_964007245.1. Lineage (NCBI taxonomy): Eukaryota > Metazoa > Arthropoda > Insecta > Lepidoptera > Geometridae > Hypomecis > Hypomecis atomaria. The sequence goes on along the minus strand of OZ023308.1, from coordinate 3,666,474 downwards.
GGGGACACTCTTACACACGGTCTGTGACCACAAACTAAGCAAAGCTTGTGATACGGCTGCCAGAGACTGACATACTACACAATATACATATTTTTTAATTACATACCTATATAGATAATACCTAAATAACACCCAGACACAGAGCAAATACCTTTGTTCATCACAAAAATGCTTTCTCTGTGATTCAGAAGTTAGGTTCACTAACCACTGAGCCACCGAGGCAGTCAAATTTCCTCTTTGACTTCGAAAAAACCTTCTAAATTTAAAGGAATTCCTTCCAACCTGGCATCAGAGTTCTTGTGGCGCCCACAAATTTGTATGCCCTGTCTATTTACTTAGGATGGCAAACAGAGCAGTATATTTGAATTAGGTTAAGATTTTTCGGCAATTTCTGAATGTTTACTTTATTCTTACTCTCTAATTTTCTATTATTCAGTTTGAAGATTTAATTTTGCTGAACCTGAATACTTCTTTAAATAAATTTGAAGATTGTTATAGGATTTTGAATACCATCGCATATTTTGTTTTCAAGATTTTACATTTTATTGTGTAATCCTGACTAATCAATTTTCCTTTGGCCCTTACTTCTATATTATAAATCTGACAGTGTACTTATTTGTTCCTCTTTCACAGCAACGGAGCAACGGGTTATCTTGTTTTTGGCATGGACATCGTTCCAAAGACGGAAAGTGAAATAGGCTTTTATTTACCCCGAAAAAATAAAAAGATCCTATGGGACACAAAGCACAAAAATCTAAATATCACGCGAGTGAAGACGCGGGCAACAGCCAGTAATGTATATTTTCTTTTATTTTATTCCTATCTAATAAATTAGTGACGTCTGTTAGTTATATGACATTGTTATTTACGTTTTTCTGGGAGAATTTGTGGCACAAAATATCTTGGTTTGTATGAATACGAAATTGTATACGAAAATGAGTTACCGTATATAACTACAAAATGCCTCGCTATGTTTTATACTAGCTCTTTGTATATTATAATTTTCATTGTGATGTTTGTCAAACTCTTAAAATTAAGTTCAAATAAATACTTGTTTTCATAAGTTTTACCGAGAGTCAATAATTTCAACAAAAAAAAGAAATTATTGTAACAGCTCGTGCTACAAATATCCTCATTAACCGTTGTAAAAGAAAATACAGTACATTATCGAACAGTTTATTCATCATAACATAATGTAATGTGATATTTATACATTTTGCTAAGATTCGTTTTAAAATTCTGATTGGAGACTTTTTGAATCTCTGAAATCTTTCTTCCTTGTTAGTCGAGCACACAAGTGTCCAAAATGTGACAGCATGATTCCAAAGTAGTTCAGATAGTTGAAGATAATTTGAATGTACTAATTACCAAAGATATTCATCGGGATTCGCTAAAGATTTTGCTAATACATATGTTGTTTGACCATCACTGTAAAACTCTTCGCCATCTTTATCAAATCGAGGCGAAGAAGTTGGTCGTTCTTCATCTTTTGTAACACCGTATTTCACTACTCTCGTTTTAGCAAACACTGTTTCAATAGTATCACTCTCAGGCTTGCTATTTGTTGACATTTTATCACTCTTTGTAACATCATTTTCGTAATTAATAAGTCTGCTGTACTGTATTGGTTTGACTTCATACTTATAATCTGCTTCTTTTTTCGTAGGCTTGTAAATTGGTTTATGAATTTCATTGTTTTCCACATCAGATTTCTTTTGTATTTTATCAATTTTCGTAGTTTTAAAATCAGGGTGTTCCAAAAGAGGAGGAGTTTGGAATTGATTTTCTATACTCAAATCTGGTTGTATGTTTTCTTCCTCTATATCATTATTTAGACTCATATCTTCTTTTTTAATACCAAAGTTTTGTTTTAAAATTTCTTCTTTAAAATTTCTTTCCGGATAAAGTCTTCTTACATAACTTTTATCAGTGGTTCCAAAATGTTCCTTGTCTTTTTCTCGTAGTTTGTAAGTTCGTCTATAATTTATTCTGTCTTTGACGTCATGATTATTTATTGGTAAATCTTCGTATCTTTCATACTTTCGTCGATCTCTACTCAATGACTCATCAACGCCACGATCTGTTGTATAGAAATGTCTGTCATCATCAAAATCTTTTAGATGATAGCTTTCGCCACTATTGTAATGAGCATCATTGTAGAAGATTGGGAAATAGTCATCAATTATACCATTCGTATGTAAAGTAGGCACTATATCTTCATTTCCCAGCTCTGGCGTAATATATTGATGTAAGTCCTCTATCATCGTTGGTGGCATTTCTAGATTTGTTTTTGAAACAATATTATTTTGTTTCAAAGTTTCAGTTTTCGTGGTAACATCTGGTTCTTTCTCGTTATTTACTTTTGTTTCATCAGATTGTTGTGTTAGCATTTCAGGTTTCACTGTTCCAGATTTTTTATCCTCAGTAATAATAAGTGTTTGTTCACTACTATTTTTTGTATCTATGCCAGGTTTCACTGTGCCAGTTTTTTTATCGTCAACAATAATAAGTGTTTGTTCACTACTAGTCTTTGTATCTATGCTAGGTTTATCGGATTCAGTGCTTATTGTCAACTTTATATCAACTTTTCTTTGAATTTCGTCAACTTTTACGTGGTTTTCATGAAGTGGCTTTACTGTTGTTGTGTTTTCATGCTTTTTTGGTTGTAATTTAACTTCGACAACCTTTGGTTCAGGGTCTTTCTTCTGTTGTTTGCTCTGATTATTTCTGTTTTTACTTGATTTATTATTATTGGGACTCAAGTAAGGTTGATAAAATTGTTCAAAATTAATAGGGTAATTTCCGTTTGAGTAAAAATTACTATTCATGAATGGATAAAAGTTTTTCAACATGTCTTCAGAGATTGGGTTAGTACTTTGTACTTGTTTGTTGGTTTTTACTGGCTCCGCTTTAGATTTTCTAGTTTCTCGTATTTCTTTTAAACTTTTTGCAGAATTACTGTTTTCTTGATTACTTTTTGTTTCATTGTTATCTACTGGGGATTCTATATTTTTCAAATAAGATTCAGATTTCTTTTTATTTTTTGTCGTAATATTTCGGCTGGTTTCATTTTTTTCTATGGGCAAATCAGTATCAATTTTTTCATTTTCATTATCGTTAGGAATCTTGTTTGAACCAGTTTTAGTCTTTTTTTGTCGTTTCCCTGTATTTTTTGATTCAGAGTCACTACTAACTGAGGATGTTTCAATATTTTGTTTTCTCTTTTTCTTGGACTTTTGCTTTATTTTGTTTTCAGACATGTTCACCCTTGCTTCTGAGTCTTTTTCATTCTGATCAGCACGATTATCTATTGTAACATCACTCTGAATTATTTTAGCAGGGTTGCTTTTTTGTTTCTTTCTCCTACTTACTTTCTTGCTTGGGTTATTCTTTTGACTTTTGTTATTTTTCATCCCATTTGTGTAATGAGCTCTTTCATTTTCCTTATTGTCTTCAATTTGTTTATCATGTTTGACCACATTTGCCTTTTTCTCACTATTTTTCCTCTTTTTATTAACATTTGAAACATTCGATGAGTTTTCTTCTGTTTTGTTACTATTTAAACTAAAGAACTCTGGTGGCACAATGAAATAGTTGTTCACAACGCTAGGAGTAGCTCCTGAATTTGGTTGTCTTTGAACTTGTCGACCATTCTGACTTAAAAGCTTAGTATTAGGGTCTAAAATCTTCTGCAGGCATGGATTTTTTAATATTTTGTTCATCAAAAGTTCGTTCATCACAGTTCCATCTAAGCTACTTTGAGCAGATGCTTGATTTTGAACCGTAGCTTGCTGTGCACAAGGATTATTATAGCTTGCATATTGTTGAGCAGGAAACGCCTGAGGCATAGGATTTGTTGCAACCTGTGAAAGACATAAAAATATTTCGTAAGTAACTAAATCGGTTTTAACTAAATGTTAACTAATCATGTCGAAGATGATATTGAATTAATAAACGAATGAGAACATAAGTTTTCATGCTGTCTCTATCGACAAAACGTAACGTAACGCGGTAAGTACTATTTTATTCCGTGAATTCCGATTGGAGAAATGTTTGATAAATGTAAAATTACGTTAAAATAAATTACAAACCGAGTTTATGTTATGTTACATGTTACTTGAAAATAAATTTTTTTTTATACAAATTTCTTAAGAACAAAGAGCACGTTAGAGCGCGTTACGTGCTTGTTTTCATACAGAATCACCTACCTTATAATGTTATTCTGCATCCTTATCCTTACATAGTATAAAATAAAGTCGCTATTTTCGTTTGTTTGTTTGTCTGTATGCTTAAATCTATAAAACTACGCAACGGATTTTGATGCGGTTTTTTTAATGGATAGAGTGATTCAAGAGGAAGGTTTATATGTATAATACACCTGTGCGAAGCCGGGGCGGGTCGTCTAGTATTATTATAATAATAGTGATGAAATGCGCTGCCTGTGCGGGAGTCAAATCTCCTGCCAAAGCATACAGGGTGTTTATTTAATGTTAAGTAGCATTTAGGGTGTTGATTTGCAAAGTACAGGGACTTTCAGAGGTGCATATACTCATCATTGGTGGCTCAGTGGTTAGTGACCCTGACTTCTGGGTCAAAGAAGCGTGGATTCGATTCCCACCTAAGGCAAACATTTGTGTGATAATCATAGGTGTTTGCTCTGTTTCTGAATGTTATTTAATAATATGTAATGTAATATTATATCAGTCTCTGACAGCCATATTGCAAGCTTTGTTTAGTTTGGGGTCAGAGCCTGTGTATAAATAATATTACGTACGTGTATATTAATATTAATTTATCATTGTGAATAACTTTTACTATGAAACCAAATGCAAAATGATCGATCAAAATTACGATATTGCTCGAAAATTGCGGCTTCACAATAAAAAAAACAATTTAGAAAATATGTGTCTGCGAAGTATACATTTTTGCAGCAGTTATTTGTTTATGCCATATTTTTATTCTTATTTTAAAGAATGGTAAAAAGTCTGGGCCTACGGCTTTAAAATAAAATATCTTCTTCCCAAAACAATCATCATCACTATTTTATGCCTGTAATCGCCCACTGCTGAGCATATGCCCTCTCTTCTTGTACGCCATTTACCTCGATCTAGTGCAAATCTCGTCCAGGGCCCTTATTGTGTAAGTGCTATGACGTTCGGCGTAGCTTTTCCTCCCGCTCGCTCTCGCGGCGTGACTAACTTTTTGAAGGAAATGAAATCAAATAAAATAAAATCATTGGCATTGAAAATTCGTTAATGTAAATATTATGCTTGTGTATCATGTTTTGTCAAATTCGTTAAAAATGCGATCTGTAGACTAAAATCAACACCCGGAAAGACGAAAGCAAAATCGTCAAGTTAAAGTACTTAAAGACCTTGGCTTCCTTTAGTCAATTAGGTACAACCCGTTCACAATATCTGTGCTCCTGACTTCGTGACGTCATATCGAATTATCGGGACGTATATAACATTACCGGACGTCTAGTATACCGTCCGGACGTAAATTATTATCGGGACGTGTATCGGCAACGAAGATGCTAACCGTACTGTCGCACCGGGGAGTACGCGGAGAGGTGACAGGGGAAGCGGGAGAGGCGCCGCATTCCAGCGAGGTGCACAGATATTCTGACCGGGTTATAATATGTTTTTAGTTCAGACAGCTTTAAAAGTAGGTAAACATTGAGGAATTTCACAGCATACATACCAATGTAGCAATAGACAGCCAAGCAAAAAACACACGTTTCATCATTTTGTGTATTATGAGTCATCCTTCATAGCACTTATTTTAGAGAAAATATAAATTAAAAACCTATTCGATCAAAACTTTTTGCACCACTACGTGCCCGTTATATTATATCATGTTTATAATCATAATTGTTACAAGTATTGCGATGGTTTTTATCGATTATTGATATCGATAGCATCTTGATTACGCACGCACTAAAATGATCTACACTTGAATTAAAACTAAGTATTCAAAGTTCTCTCGAATTAAGACTATGTCCACCTGCAGGCGCGGCGTAGAAAGTCCACCCACGAGATGAATTGGTTTAAAATATACAGAATTAAGCCTACAACCCTTTTTTTTTTCATAAAATCTATAATGGAAGTCTATCCAGCAGTTGCATTAATCTTATGGTTGGAATAATAAATACTAATAGTGACATTTTTCTAAAAAATAATCGACAAACGTAAGTTGTTGGTATATCCTGAGACCCAGGGTTTTTTGAACCTTTATTTTTATAGAAGTTTTTGTTTTAAAATATTGATGTATATAAACAACAAGCGACCCGCTCCGGCTTTGCACAGGTGTATTATACATATAAACCTTCCCCTTGAATCACTCTATCTATTAAAAATACCGCAACAAAATCCTTTGCGAAGTTTTAAAGATATGTATAGGGAGAGACAGACAGGGAAGCGACTTTGTTTTATACTATGTAGTGATAGTGATACTTATTTCATCAATTGTTTTTCTTTTACCGTGAATAATTCCGTGCTTGACCACCAACTCGCTTAATGGTAAGCGACATTGTAGTCGAAGATGCAGCACCTAGACTTAGAAGATACCTATTAACTCCGACTTTAATAAACTTCAGATTATATCTATCAGGAAACAGGAAAGCCAGGAATCTCTATCATTCTCTGGTCACGTGATCAGCCGGGCTAGGATGTGCCACACGAATTATTACTTTCGGCGTGTCAGAACGAGACAGAGTTATGGCGAAGTATATATCTTTTCACAAGTCGAAAAGAGTTCTTTTCGTGGATTTTCGTGGTCACATGCTTGGCGTAGACAAAAACATTGATTCTAAATTTTGGCGGGACACGATATAATTATTACTATCCTACTAATATTATAAACGCGAAAGTTTGTATGTATGGATGTTTGTTCCTCTTTCACGCAAAAACTATAAACGAATTGAGATGAAACTTTGCAATAGTAATGCTTATACATCAGAATAACACAGCTATAATTTGTAGAGATATTGTGTGAAATACAGTTAACCGGGTCCGCTAGTATTATTATATTATTGAAAACTTGTTTTTCTTAACGATGATAATTAAATAAATAAAAATAAATAAATATTAGGGGACATCTTACACACGGTCTCTGACCCCAAACTAAGCAAAGCTTGTGATATGGCCAGAGACTGTTATACTACATATACTTATAAATACATACTTAAATAGATAGTACCTAAATAGCACCCAGACACAGAGCAAACACCTATGTACATCACATGAAAATTTGCCCTGGGTGGGAATCGAACCCACGCCTCTTTGACCCAGGAGTCGGGGCAACTAGCCACTGCGCCACCGAGGCAGTCCTCCAAAATTAGTGAATTTTTTGGAATTCCAGGTATTATTGACTGACTAACGAGCACAAGTGTTTACTAAGTGATATAATAAGGTGAATCGTGTTTTTCGCGTCGCTACTAATACGCTACAGACGCTTCTAATTAAGGTTCTTGAGGCATGACTTGGACTTGACTGTTAGTTTATCTTAGACTTGGACTATCTATGACTGTGACTATATGACTTCCAAGGCATTTAATTGAGAAGCAGCTAGTAGGTCTTGAAACCAAGCTGGTATGACTGACTCTAAAATCCGGCTATAATTATGCTAAAAAAAAGTAGAATCTAACCAGTTTGTACGTATCGAAGGTAAATCAACAATGCAGGGGTGATAGTTCTACCTCACTAGTGAGGCGTCTTCTTAGTTGCCCTATAGGGAATAGGGGATGGTAGGATAAGGTCCTCTAGGTCTGATGCAAATTCTCCGAAATGAACCCTTTAGAAAATCGACAGACCCTATGAAAATTTCCAACTTTTCACAGAAACAGTAAAATCCAGGTAATTCTCCGAAGTTTTAAATGATAGATAGATAGATACTCTTTATTTTCAGTAAGGAACATTACATTCATTAGTTTACAATATAATATACTACAAGCAACGTCCAACGAATCGTCAGAAATAACAATCATTATGTATTGACTTTCAAAATTATTAAGGACAATTTTACAATAAATTAGTTAAAAATTCGGTACATTACATTAAAAATACAATATTAAAAAAAAATAAGATGTCAGATATACTGTAATAAAATATCTGCAATATAATTGTCAGAAATAACCATTCAAAATTAATAAATATATCACATAGCAGTTACATGTCAAAAATAGCATAATAACACTATAAAGTATCTACAGTAGCATAATCAAAAGTAATGTAACCAAATCAAAAAGTTCATGTTGCTTTAGCATTACAATATCGTTTCATAAAAATAAGTTGAGCAGAAGAATTTTCCTCCAAATGTTTTACAAAGAAATTGTTGTATCTATAGGTACTAGGTATATAAGTAGATAAAAATAACACAATAATTATGGTGAATGTTTATTACGTAATTAGTTTCTTGTATTCTGAGGTGTTCTTAATTTCTTATGAGTTTACACTCATTCGTATGAGTGTAAAATTGTTTCATTTTATACAGTACTAGCGACCCGCCCCGGTTTCGCACAGGTGTATTATACATACTCGTATAAACCTTCCCCTTGAATCACCTATAAAAAAACCGCATCAAAATCCGTTGCGTAGTTTTAAAGATATAAGCATACATGGGGACAGACAGTGGGAAGTGACTTTGTTTTTTTTTTGTATTTTATGATTTGTCTGTCGTTTATGTATTATACCTCTTATTTTTGTTGTAAATAAAGGTCTGTATATCAGTATTTCTTAACATTACTACCAACTAATAGCGTTGTCAGCGCCACCTGTGATACTCGTATTAGACAGGTAATCACTCAACCAGAAGTTATTAAAACTTCTGAAGATTGACGAGAGATGGCGCACTGCTAAATCAATTAAATGATTTTTTATTTAGAGTGTTTCCACACTAGGTTTTTATCTCAAAGAGTTATATTTGTGATAAGCATCAATAATTCAATAATCTTAATGAATTTGATTAATTATTGAAGGGACAGGTTCTAATCCTGATTAGAACCTGCCCCTTCGGGTCACTAGCCCGACGCTGTCCCAACTGAGCTAGCCCGCCTACGCAAGCGCCAAAATTTTGGAATGCTTTTATCACAAAGATCACAAAAATTACTCTTTGAGATAAAAACCTAATGGAACGCACTAAAAATAAAAAATCATATCAGTGAAAATTCATACTCGTATGCTTCTGATACTTTTAATGTCAATATCGTCCATTCCCTCCATTCCTGTTGGGCAGATATTATTTTATTGGCATAAAATTGCTGGAGAATAATCCCTGATTCAGGTAGGTACCAAGTATTATAAATATATTTATTTATATATATTTTTTTAATTTTTTTTTTATATTCGCAGACTATTAAGTTGTATATTCCCATATACAACTAAATATTCTGTGAATATTTCAAGCATCTCCCTGTTGCCGTTAATATCGAGTGCAAAACGGCTGAAAATTCAGGATTTTTGTATGAGAGCCCCCTCAATTTTTTTTTTTTTTTTAGTGTTTGTTGTTAAAGCGGCAACAGAAATACGTCATCTCTGAGTATTTCAACGTTCTAGCTATCACGGTTCATGAGATACAGCCTGGTGTCAGACAGACAGACGGACGACGGACGGCGGAGTCTTAGTAATGGAATCCCGTTTTTACCCTTTGGGTACGGAACTTAAAAAAGGAAAATGAGTCTGAAGACGAGATTATTGAAAAATTGAACAATCTAAAATACTGAAGAAAAGGCAATTGATAATGAAAGTGGAAAATAAAATAATGAATATTGTAATAAAAGAAATATGGTTGTCTCTAAAGTCGGAGGATAATTTTTCGTGATAGCGTCATAAGAAAACATTGTTGAATCAGCAACTGATGAAACAAGCCGAACGCTTAGGCCGATCGTGTCTCTACATCGCTGGTTCCGCGCTCTCCCTTGCACGCTTGGCTCAGGCAAAACGTGACACTTTTTCGTGCGTGCAGCCAATGTTCGTCGATTTAAGCTTATTTTGAGACGTTATCACGTCAAAAATACATACAGACGAACCGTGTAGGTACCTCGTCCTTTTTGGAAGTCGGTATAAAACGTTTGATATTATGATATTTTCTAAAGCGGAAAAGTGATAGGGTTTGTTTGAAATATTCTTAGTGAAATTGCAGCTTGTGACCAATTCCACTATGATCAAACGACGTTTTGTCAGCCCTTTGTTTTTATCTATACTCGTTATGTTGTAATAGGTAGGCATGTGGTGTGATTCACTATTCATCTATCCGTTCTGGGTTTTTTTACAGGGCAAGTGCATTATTAACTACCACTAAATACAAGATATACATAATTTAAAACTACATTAACTACTACTAATAACAAGCAATTGTATTCCGTGCTGGGTGTACAGGTGTTAGCTTTTCTTGTGATAAACATTTCAGAAACTCGTAATCGTAGGATTTAAACCTACATAACAGAAGATCGAGTTTTTATACCCGCTGCTCTATCATTTAGCTAGGGCACTCTCTGACATTTGATAGTTTGCTATTATAGTAGAGAGGTCCATTTTATACGAGAAATAAATCAAACCAAAAAAATATCACACAAATAACTTTATTACCAACCTAACTTACAACAAAAGCTTTTCCAACTCTACCACAATACTTGTAATCAGCTTGAGCAAGCCACTAAGCAAGCCTGACCCATCCGTCAATCCACTCAGTAAATTAAGCACCAAATTTAGCACTTGCGACACTAGACCTAATAGCAACCCTGGGGCTGCTAGGACATTAGACCTGAATAGAGATATTAGCACACTAATGTAGAGGAATAAAACTGATGCTAAGTCTGTTAAAGTCGCATATAAAAGTGGTAAGGTACAGCCGAAGTAAGGCAATAACGCAGGCGTTAAATTCTGGACTATGTTTGATAAGTTGTTCAGGTTGTTGATAAGGTTGATGAGGAATGGAATGAGGAGACAGGAGAGCTGGTTGGCTATGGGTAGAACGGTGGCGATTTCGTCGAAGGCAAGGCGGAGAGCTGTGACGGAGTACGCTGGTATCATGGCTTCACTGGATTTTACCTGAAAAAAGTAACAGCAATTTTAGAAACCGGATGATTTCCCATGTGACAGCCATCGGATTAGCAAATTAAAGTGTTAGTGAGCAGGGCACATATGTAGTTCATAGAACGGATGGTCGATGAGGTCGTAAAATTCTCGAATGGTGACCACAGACCAGCAAGCGCAGCGTAAGATGTCCATCGACCAGGTAGATTGACGACATAATAAAGATCGCAGGAACGCGCTGGATGCAGGCCGCTTCCAACCGGCCTTATAGGAAATCTATGGGGTCGAAAAGTACTCGAGTGGAGACCACGCACCGGCAAGGGCGTGGACGTCCACCCACACGGTGGACGGATGACCTCGTTAAAACGCTGGATGCAAGTCGCTACCAACCGGTTTTATTGGCAATCTATAGGGGAGGCCTATGTCCAGCAGTGGACGTCCTATGGCTATTAGATGGATGTATGTTTGTCATTACTATCCGTGCTACATACCTAAGCTGAACACTCAGGAAATTTCGAACTCCTAAGTGCAGTATTTGGTTCTCTCTCTATATTTCCCTCTGTCGAAAAACCACTAGTCCACAAAATTGTAAAATTTTAAAATTTAATTCGTGCCCAACTTGGTGCCTAAATTATATTCAGTTCAGTTACTAAAATAACAAGCTACATGTTTCATTTAATTAATATTAAGCGCTACATCAAAATGTAGGTAAGACTGAAAACTCAGTTCTGAAACTTGCGCTTTATATTAATTAAATGAAACAAGGAGCTTGTTATTTAATAACAAATGTTTCTTTTAAGGCAAACATGTTCTAAGATTTCTAAGGAATATTTTAAGAGTAATCGAGAACAGAAGACAATGTCCGACATGACAATCTAATGAAAATCATAATAGAAGGAAAGGTAGAAGAATAGATAGGAAGAAGAACATCACGGAGAACATTTTTAGATTAAATTAAAGAAACGGTAGAATAGGCATGACTGGCTAAAAATCATTATTGTAATTAATTCGTGAGTTAACGGGACACGTATTTTTTCTTTTGTCAATCAAACAAAGAATGACAGATAAACCTTGTCAAAGTTTAAGAGTGAGCACAGAGCTATTAGAACTGGAGAGATAGCGCTGTTGTATCTTGAGGCAAATTGCAACCACAAAAATGTATGGAAAATCTTGCCCAGAGCTGTCAAAACTGTCAAATATGAATTGGAATTTGACACTACTGAGAGAAAAACACGGCAACTAGCCACTAAATTGAGATATATTTCATGTCTCTTTCTAACTCATGCCATATTAAATCATTGGATCTCTTTCTTCCATTTTTCGATCGACCACATTATCCTTCTCGTATCTCTGTGAGAGTGAGGGTCATGACGTCACTTTGACAAAAGTCTATACCTACCTCACAGAGCTAGTGACCTACCTACATTATTTTATTTTGTATGTCACTAGTGACGTCACGCGGAACTTTAACGGGCTATATATTAGGAAATGCGTATATCATATTTTGTTAGTCATCATATCATGTTGTACAGGGAGGTGAAAACGCTGTCAGAAAACGAGATTTGGAATTTGCTCCACCGAAAAGAGCCCTGCTTTTAAGTTCTAATGATTATGATGATGATTTTTTTTTAAATAAGCAAATCTAATTCAATTCAATCTCATTTTAGTTCATCGTTATTATTTGAGTGGTGTAAACCAACCAACCAAACCGAGAAACCCAGCTGGTGGGTTTCCATAACTCACATATGTCAACATTGTGTTGTTATTTTTAGATGAGGTAAATTTTTACTTATTTTGTTATTGTTTATTTATTTTCCGTGGTATTCTTGGATTAATGATTGGTTAGTTTTTGATGAATGGTCGCGCGACCAATCATTAACAACCTTAGGGTTGTTTATTATTTATTGTTTTTTAACTTCATTGTTAATGATTTGAAATGTGCTTAGATTCATGACGTTTCAAAAGTGTATCTTTGGTACTTAATTGTAATAAATATATTTGAACTTTGAACTTTGCTCCAAGATTTCATTGTTATCGTCACTATTTCTAACTAACCGAGTTCCAAAAAGGGTGAGATTCTATGTTCGTCTCTATGTTCATCATGTTCATCGATAATTTCGCCAATTGTGAACCGAATCGAAAAAAAAAATTTAATCTGAAAAGGTATACTCCCGAGGTGGTCCCATTGAAATTTTAAAGAAATCGGCTGAGCCGTTTTTAAAAAAATAACAATAATGTAAACAATTCGAGCGAAGTTTTCGAATTTTGTACACGATGGAAGGTGGTTTCGCCATTTTTAGCGAAAAATAATTATTTTGATTAAAATATCAATTTAGAAATAGCGTAAAGTTTTGTTGTTCCATACAGAGTGCACCCAGGATTTGCACAATCTGGTCCCACCTGCCCCTTTCTTCTATCGTACGGCTAGACAGACGCGACCAAATCGCCACCCTTTTATGGTGGACATTCCGCGCGTTAGAACCAAGCGTTTCGAATCCTCATTCCTCATACGAACTGCCAGAATGTGGAATGCTTTGCCTGGGTCTGTCTTCCCGCTAAAGTACATTGTGTCTTCAAATCCCGAGTAAATAGGTATCTTCTAGGTAAGCGTGCTACAACCTAGACCGCTTATCTGCTTAACAACAGGCAGTATGTGGTCAAACGCAAACCTATTCAGAATAAAAAAAAAAAAAAAGAACTTCTAAAACTTTAAAACATGTAAAGAGACAGCCAATCCTTAAAGTTTTGTAAATCTGAAAGTGTGTTTATTGATACGTTGATTTGTTCCTCTTTCACAGAGCATCGGATTGGCTTGATTATTGGCATGGACAATACAATACAATACAACAACACTTTATTGACACCAACAAGAAAACATAACAAAAGAAACAAAGACAGAAAAGGCACAAAAGGCGGTCTTATCGCTAAAAGCGATTTCTTCCAGACAACCTCTCTTGGATGCAAGGAAACATAAAGACGAGAAGGACGGTGTAAACGTAAAAAAAAGTAAAATATTGAAGAAAGTTACTACAAATTCCTAATCAACAATAGTTTGAAAGACGGGAAATGGCTTAAACTACTTTTCATCCCAGAAATATAAAATGTTCCCATGGGATAGTACAAAAATTGGAATAAGCGAAGCTAAAGCTAGTTTATATTTAAATTTTAGTGTTTATTCCATAGAAAAAATGGTTCATAATGACTAAAAAAAATACTAATATTACATCGTTTAAGAAATATCCTGTAGGATTAGATAGGTCTCTTCAAATCCTGAGTAAATAGGTATCTTCTAGGTAAGCGTGCTACACCCTAGACCGTATATCTGCTTAACATCAGGCAGTATGTAGTCAAACGCAAACCTATACGGAATAAAAACAAAGGTCAATGAACAGTTGACAATAGACGTCCTATCCTTGACATGATCATAATCGTCATGACACAACATATGTATAAACCGTCACCTCTAATAGTTATAAATGATCACTTTCAGGAACTCGCGACGACATTTTTTCATAGAAATGACGTCACTTAAGGCGCGGTCCCATTACCCCGATTTGCGAACATTCGTTTGATGGATGCTCACAAATAGCTGTAATATATTTGATGAATCGTCTTAAGGCATTGAACTTATTTTAGCCAATTTTAGGAAGTAATTTCTAAGACCTACTCCCATTTTATTTTCGCGCATGCGTAGGTACATTTTAGATGATATAGAAACACTGGAAAAGATTTATCTAGAAAAATATTATTACTAAATTATTTTAAATATCATTTTGTATGATTTATTGATTTATATTATTTAGAATTTAGACTAATGGATATTTGTTTTGATTTTTATTTAATTCTTAAGTATTGTAAATGTTTGTAATATAGGCTCTGTCTGAAGTAAATAAATTAAAGTAGATTAAACGTAATAATTTCAATGATTTATTTTTAGGCCATGTTTTGTGTTATAAATAATTTTTCATCAGATCTATGTGCAAAAACAATTATGCAATATTATGTTTTAGAAACTAATAATTTCTTTTTTTCGTCTTCTCAGCTATATGACGTTCAATGTTGGACATAGGCCTCCTCAATAGATCTCCAATAAGACCAATATGGGCGACTTGCATCTTGCGATTCTAATGAGGTCATCTATATCCACCTCGTGGGTGAACATCCTGCGCTACGCATGCCGCAAATTAATATGATAATAAGCCCGATTGCAGAGGAGCCATCGTAATTATATTAGCTAAATAGCATAGTTCTGTTTCTTTTTCACTTTAGGCATTCGATAGAGATAACGCTTTTTACGTTGCTATTAAATTTACGCTGGCGCCTCTGTAATCGGGATTAATATCTATTATATAAAAGGCTTTGCTGAGTGACTGACTGACAGACAGCCTACAGCCCAAACCGCTAAAGATACGAACATGAAATTTGGAACAAAGATACATTGGACCACGTAATGGAGCACTAAGAACGGAATTTTGAAAAATCGACCTCTAAAGGGGTAAAACGGGCCCTTTTCGTTTGTATGTAACTTTTTATTCCCTTTACCGATTGACTTGAAACTTTGTACACATGCTACTCAAACAAAATAAAAGTTACGTTTGTTCCTGTTTTTCCGAATATTCCTTATCTAAGGGGTCAAATTGGGTCCCAAAGTTGGTGAAAAAAGCGTCTATTACATCCAACGAGCTGAACGGTTATGGATGAAATCTGGTATGGAGGAAGCACACAACATGTTTCAACACATGAACTATTATTATCCCGGAAATTCTATGGGGATCCTTAGGGATAGCCAAAATTAATCAGTTTAGGCTACAACCCAATCCACTAAAGATAGAGACTTGAAATTTCGAACATAGGTACAATGTACAACGTAATGAAGCACAAAGGACGAAAATTTCGAAAAATCGACCTCTAACGGGGTAAAACGGGCCCTTTTTGTTTGCATTAATTTTTTTTTACCTTTACCGATTGACTTAAAACTTTGTATATATGCTTTACAAATAAAATAAAAGTTACGTTTCTTCCTGTTTTTCCGAATTTTCCTTATCTAACGGGTCTGATAAGTTCCCAAAGTTGGTGAAAAAAGCATCAATAATTACATCAGACGAGCTGAACGGTTATAAATGAAATCTGGTAGGTATGTTGAAAGCACACAACATGTTTCAATACAGTAACTATTTTATCCCGGAAAATCTATTGGGTTTCTTAGCAATAGCCAAAATAATCAATTATAAAGCTAAGATAAAAGGGGTAAATGAATTCTAACGAAATTTGGTACGACGCTAGACAATAACACAAATTACCACTTGGGGTACTGCTATACCGGAAAATTTCAGTGGGTCCTTCAGGATATCAATTTCCTAAAAAAGTACTAAATGACTGTTCGAAAACCGATGCAATATTATTTGAAAATAGCTCACCCTTTTAACTAATATATGACTAGTAACGTCCTGGGAAAAGTCCCGGATTCCTTGTCTAACGCTAGACCAAACATCCTATATAAGCGTGAAAAATAACTTGATCGCGTTTTTTTTTTAAACGTAGTAAAATATCTAGAATTCAATTGAGATAATTTAGATCCTTCAATGGGGGCAAAATGGGCCCCTAATAGTTTATGAACGATTTTATTTTGTGAGCCAATAGACTTGAACTTAGGGTACATACGGATCAATAACTACTTACTTTACTATGGGAACTACCCTGATAAAGCGAAAATTACCTATTCTTTACATTTTGTCGCGGGTCGATGAATTTTTTGTGTTGAACAGCTAATTTTATTTACGTGATTTCTGGGTTGGTACCATAGTAAAAGTTAGTCAAATGATGAGTATAATGGAATCCTAGAACATGCCTATGTCGTCTAGATGTAAGTGCGCTATGTATTTTTCAAATAAAATGTACCTTCTTGTGTGCTACTTTTTCGTCTGTACTTAGTCAGAGAATGTCTGAAAGTCCTACAAGTGTCTCGATCACTTTTGACCGCGTAAACGGTTATGGGCGAGATTGTCATTGGGTTCAGAATAATCGAAATTAAATTTCTAATGACTTAATGAAACATGATGAATACCTGTACTGGCCTTTTTTAGGGTTCCGTACCCAAAGGGTAAAAACCCTATTACTAAGACTTCGATGTCCGTCTGTCTGTCTGTCACCGTAGGTACCGTAATAGTTGGGCAGCTGAAATATTCACAAATGATGTATTTCTGTTGTCGCTATAACAAAAAATACTAAAAATAGAATAAAACGTGATTTTTAGGAGTTTTTTGCTCGCTATTAATAACGGCAAGAGGAATGGGCTCCCATACGGTACGGAACCCTGCGTGCGCGAGTCCGACTCGCACTTGGCCGACCATGACGTGCGAATGGAGTTGGATAAAATTTGGTATACGAGTGGGAAACTACATGGCTCAACTCATGATTGTCATATATCTCATCATAAATCGAAAAATATTCTTTTCTCGCTATAAAAAAAATCAGTAGGTATATTAAAATAGAACTTTATTAAGTATTTATTTTATGACAAGTTATAAAATAACGCGGTCCAAACCGTGGGCTATTAAAGTCAAAGAACATTTATTGTTGAACTGTGTTACATTGAGATCTTACTACTAATCATAAAAATATTGAATTATCAGTTAAGTCCAATATGGCCATAAAATAATCATTAGAACGTGAAAAAATTATACAATCATTATTATTAAATTTAATTCGAATATTTTGCAATTTATCATCTAAAAATTGTCGTACTCCATAATAAGCTTTAGATACAAGTAAATTTAAGCAAATGCTGAGACAAAGCAGGCCAATCCGTGGGCTAATTATTATCCTTGCAAGTAATACGACAACGTGGGCTAAACCAAGAGCTATTATTTTAAGCAAAAAAAGTACTAAGACAACGCGGGCCAAACTGTGGGAAATTACCATTTAAAGTAAGTACTAAGAAAATGCGGACCAAACCGCGCGCCATTATCATTTTAAGCAAATACTATAACGACGCGGGCCAGACCATGGGCTATTATCATTGCAAGCAATACGACAACGCAAGCCATACGGCAGGCTATTGTAATTTTAAGCAAGTACTTAGACAACGCGAGCCAAGCTACGTACTATAAATTACCATATTAAGCAAGTACTAAGAATGCGCAGGCCAAACCGCGACCTATTATCATTCTAGCTAAACACTGGGACAATTAAGGCCAAACCGTAGGCAATGCCTATTACTTGAAAAGATAATGCCTACTAAGCATTACATTTTCAAGTAATACGTTATACGACAATGCAGGCGAAACCACGAAGTATTATTATTTTAAGCAAGTGCCAAGACAACGCGGGTCAAACTGTGGCTTATTTTCATTTTAAGCAGTTACTCGAACAAAGCGGCCAGACCGTGGGCTATTATCATTGCAAGTAATACGGCAACGCGTGCCAAACGGTAGGTTATTACAATTTTGAGGACGTATTAAGACAACGCAGGCTAAGCTGCGTGCTATAAATTACCATCTTAAGCGAGAACTAAGAATACGCAGGCCAAACCGCGACCTTTTATCATTTTAGCCAAATACTAAGACAATTCAGGCCAAACCATAGGCATTATCCTTGCAAGTAATACGTTATACGATAATGCTTTGCTAAACCACGACCTATTATTATTTTAAGGAAGTGCCAAGACAACGCAAGCCAACCGGCAGCCTTTTATAATTTTAAGCAAGTAATAAGACAAACGCGGGTCAAACCACGGGCTATTTTCATAAGCCAGTACCTGTCTACTAAGAAAACGCGGGCGAAGCCGCGGGTTTTAAGCTAGTCATATTATAAAAAATATATTTTTATGTAGACTTTTACTTATTTAAACTTTTATATCTCGGCTATTTCATATCTTTTCAAAAGTTTATATGCGAGAGTGAGATAGCTGCCAAACTCTATCTCCCCCTTAAGGCATTGAACTTTTTTAGTAAAAGCCCCCAGGAGGAAGTAATTTTCAAGACCATCTTCCATTTTATTTAACATTCGTGATTCCAAGTTAAAGGTTTTCCGTATTTTTGAGGTTTAGATAAAAAGGAGAACTTTTCGGAGCAAGAATTACTCGCAGGTACCTCTTTGGATTTCAAGATGAAATGCCTATGATTATTTTAGAATTTGATTGATTAAAAATATAAATAGGTCATTTAGATTATTTAACAATTTTAGATGATTGTTCTCGCTGCACTTGACTATTCCGGGTGTTTGGTAGAGGGTCCGACAAACCAAATAGGCGTGTTCGGGGACCCATTTGAAAATTAGAAGGTGGCCAAAAAAATCCCTGACCCCCTATTTTTTTAATTTTTTTTTTGTGTTATAATAAATAAATTACATCAAAGTTGAACTGTGATTTAAAATTTGTTTTGTTTTTTCACTCTATGAGTTGTATCAGTTCAGTCACTCTATGAGTTGTATCATCAGTTAGTTAGCTCTGATTTGTATCTAATTTACGTTGTCTAAAAATATATTATATCAGAGACCATACTTAAGTACACCCTGTGTAAAACTGATGTTGCCAATGTTATGAAAATTAACAAAAAAAAATAGTTTCACAGGGATTTTTTTTGGCCAACTTGTATTCTCCAAATGAGTCCCCGGACACCCGTTTTTCGCCCGATATTAATAATGGTAGCAGTGGTATATTCAATTCAAAATTAAATATTTTAATTAAAATAAAATAAATACTTAAGGGAGGCTCCCATACAGTACGGAACCCTGCGTGCGCGAGTCCTACTCGTACTTGGCCGATTATTTCAAGTATGACGGCGCTATCTAGTCAAGCTCAACGAGACCACTCATTGGACTAAGATTATACACATATTTTTTTGACGATCGATAATGTTATCGAAAGACTTAGTAGTACATTTTTACCCGTTAGCATAACTGTTTCCAAAAACACACATGACACGGTCGTCACGACTACTAATTATTTAGATACTAGCGACCCGCCCCGGCTTCGCACAGGTGTATAATACATATAAACCTTTCTATTAAATCACTCTATTAAAAAAAACCGCATCAAAATCCGTTGCGTAGTTTTAAAGATAAAACCATACCTATTCATAGGGACAGACAGCGGGAGGCCACTTTGTTTTATACTATGTAGTGATTACGTATTTTTCTGTTCCTACGCAGAAATTGTGAATTCCTCACTAAATAATTCTCTTACTACAACAATGTAAACAAATAAAATGATACTAACCAACAAAGCCACAGCCACTCCAAACAAAATATATCTACTCATTTTTACCACTTTATAAACTAAAAAACAAATTATTTATGAGTACTGCTTTCATAATTATGACTTATAA
The DNA here is from genome assembly GCA_964007245.1 of Hypomecis atomaria. Classification (NCBI taxonomy): domain Eukaryota; kingdom Metazoa; phylum Arthropoda; class Insecta; order Lepidoptera; family Geometridae; genus Hypomecis; species Hypomecis atomaria. The sequence continues at coordinate 3,646,115 of OZ023308.1, read as the reverse complement.
AGACATTATTATTATCGCCTGTTGATATTTCATAAATATTTCTGTAACTTTTCAAATGGTTGTCATAAAATTTCTAATCTATATATTTCTGTAGATAATCTGCAATTTCTAAGGTATTGTAATAATTTTATTGTGTTATCACGATTCAAGCAATTGTTGATAACATAATTATGTCATATTTTTAGGTTTATGTTTCACATAATTCGACAAGATTTGATGACCTTTTACCCTAGAAGATTGCTTCGATTTTTTTAAATTTTTAAAAGATAAATAAGTCTTAGTCAAAAGTCTCTCTTAAAACTTTACTTCCACTTTTGTAAAATAATCCATTAATAAATTTTGCTAAATAGGTATTTTTTGTTACATAATATGCATATTGAGCTTAAAATATTTTTCAGTGCCTGAATAAATCTGCTCAATACATACTGGACCAAAATAAAGGGATATCATTAAGTATGTTATTTGAGATCATCCCCTACTTATTGATAAAAATTTAAAACCCTTATCAATTCACTACTAGCAAAGACATTGCTTAAATTCAGCAATTTGTAAATTAGTTTTCTGACCGTCGAAACGCATAACTTTTTACATAGTAGTCCAATCGGACTACTATGTAAAAAGTTATGCGTTTCGACGACCAATGAGACGAATGAGACCAATTTAGAAGTATACTCATTAAAGAATTTAATTAATGAAATCTCATTAATTAAATTCATAACTTTTTACATAGTAGTCCAATCGGACTACTATGTAAAAAGTTATGCGTTTCGACGACCAATGAGACGAATGAGACCAATTTAGAAGTATACTCATTAAAGAATTTAATTAATGAAATCTCATTAATTAAATTCTTTAATGAGTATACTTCTAAATTGGTCTCATTTTAATTTTATTGATATTGGCTGAGCAATTTTTGATAAATCAATAATAATGTGAAAAAATGCTACATCGTCCGTGCGACATATTCAGAAAATTCTGTAGGTACACGGTTGAAGTCGGTCATGCCGTTTTTTGCGAAAAATAATTATTTTCTATTCAGTTGGACAAGGATTCACCAAGCCGCACTGGGTGAGTTTGATAGATATGGCCTGATCACCTTTCGTGGGTAGGCCTACGTTCAACAATGGGCCATTAAAGACTGATACAGTATAATACTAATACATAATAATAAGCTATGGTGGTCTAGTGGTAATGACACCCGCCCTACAATCGTGGTCATGGGTTCAAATACCGGTCCCGTACCAATGGAAAATATAATACCTTGGAATTTATGTAAGTACGGAATTTAACACTACTGGATTTTCGGTGAAGGAAAACATCATGAAGCAACCTGCATACGTCCGTAGGAGAAATTCGATGGCGTATGTGAATCCACCAACCCGCAGGTTGCTTGGTGGATATGGCCCAACCACCCTTCGTGGGTAGGCCTACGTCCTGCAGTAGACAACTTATAAGGCTGGTACAGTACGGTACAGTATAATACATTCTTCACACTCTCTCTTCACGGGTAGCACGGCAAAGGGAGAAAACCATTTTATCCACTTTAAATGTCAGTTGTCATTGTCAATCCATACTTTATTTCCTCTTTGAGGGGATATAATGCTGGAAAGACAATTTGTCGTACTAATTTGCTATGCTACTCGTGCAGTGATATAATCCGATCTTTTTAGAGTTCCGTACCCAAAGGGTAAAAACGGGACCCTATTACTAAGACTTTGATGTCCTTCTGTCCATCTGTCTGTCTGTCTGTCACCGGGCTGTATCTCATGAACCGTGATAGCTAGGCAGCTGAAATTTTCACAGATGATGTATATCTGTTGCCGCTATAACAACAAATACTGAAAATTGAATAAAATAAATATTCAAGGGGCTCCTATACAACAAACTTGATTTTTAGCGGTTTTATACTAAGAGGATTGTGGCTCTCATACGGTACGGAACCCTTCGCGCGTGAGTCCGACTCGCACTTGGCCGATTTTATTTTATAGACTTTAGACTGAAGCCAGTATATTATAAACTTTGTTTTTTCTATGAAACTCTGTGACATCGTTTCAAAATTCACAACAGTTTCCGTAAACAGGAAATGTCCTATATTTACGATTGATTATAATTGTAGAGCAAACTCTACGAAGCCTTGACAGTGGCCTAGTTTCAACCGTGTTTATCGCTGAATCGATTTTATTAAATACTAGTTTAAACTTTAGGTTTTACTTGCCCTAGGTTAATTTATTTAATAAACAATTTTTTTTTAAATATAATCTTTAATTTTTAAATTTTCGTGTTATCATAATATTAGTACTAATATTTTAGTGATTAAGGAAATGAGACTCTATTTTTTTTATAGATTTTTCATTCCTCATATTAACACAGCAATTGCATATTATTCTTTTTTTATCCATAGGACGTCCACTGTTGGCATTAGGCTGCTCCTAGATCTCCAATAAGTCCAATCAGAAGCGGCTTTCATCCAGCGCGATGCCGAGGTCTTAATGAATTACCTTTCCACCTTGTGAGTGGTCGTTCTACGCTACGCTTGTCGTTATGTGGTCTTCAATCAAGGATTTTTATTCTGTGAATAATAATTGTGTCATTATTATTGGGTTCGTAGAAGAGACTTTAATCGGAGTACTGTACTGTACTGTACCAGCCTTTTTAATAGTCCACTGCAGGACGTAGGCCTACCCACGCAGGGTGATTGGGCCATATCCATCACGCTGGCCTAGTGTGGGTTGGTGGATTCACATACGCCATCGAATTTCTTCTACGGACCAATGCAGGTTGCCTCACGATGTTTTCTTTCACCGAAAAGCCAGTGGTGTGAAATTCCATACATAAATTCCGAAGAACTCATTGGTGCGGATCCGGAATTTGAACCCACGACCTCACGATTGTAAGGCTGGTGTTATTACCACCTTATAAGCTTATGACATTAAAAGCGGAGTGTTGTTGTGAAATTAATATAGAGAGTCTTCCCCATTCAGTCCCTTGAAACATACCCATGTCATAAAGACAAAACGTATACGTTTTGTCTTTATGACATGGGTATATCTTTATGTTTATTCGTATTTCGTAAACAACTTCTCGCCACTTAAACAGTAAAGCTTTTGCCATTTCACGCGGAAATTTTGTCGCGGAAAAATTAACGAGAAAACTCTACGGGACACTGGTTCCCTGTATTCTACTGGGCATATCATAAAGGGGAAAAGCCGTAGTGATGTGTCACACCTGCTATACAATAGTGAGGTTGTGGGTTCAAACGCGGTTCCGTACTGAAGAGTTCTTTGGAATTTATACTCGTATAGTTACGTGTTTTGCACACTGTGGGATTTTCGGTGGATGAAGCCGTTATGTAGCAAGCTGCAATCCGTAGGGTTGTTTGCTTATGAGCCTGTATTGTCCCATTGTTTGGCAAAAGCCTCCTCTCGAGATTTCCAGGAGGTAGGTATAAAAAAATCAATATCGTGTTTGGTATATTCAAAACGGCTCTACTAAACCGAAGAGAGGTGATAGGAAAGCTTTTGCCATTTCAAGCGGAAATTTTGTCGCGGAAAAATTAACGAGAAAACTCTACGGGACACTGGTTCCCTGTATTCTAAGACTAAGCCAAAAGGTGGTAGGTAATTCAGACCATCATTATGAACTACATTTATTATGGGGCCAGTCCAGAATTCAGGAAAAATAAATCAGCTTTGTCGTACAAAATTGCACTCGGAATTGACAAAATAAAGAAATAGTTGGTTATTTTCGCAAATTCGGTTTTGATCCTGTAGTAAAAGTTGTACATAATGATGGTCTGAATTACCTACCACCTTATGGTTTAGTATATGGCAAGCAGATAACCCTGTAGTACCAAACACGATATTGATTTTTTACACCTACCTCCTGGAAATCTCGAGAGGAGGCCTTTGCCAAACAATGGGACAATACAGGCTCATAAGATTCCAGCTTGCTACATAACGTTTTCATTTACCGAAAATCCCACAGTGTGCAAACCACGTAATTATACGAGTATAAATTCCAAAGAACTCTTCAGTACGGAACCGCGTTTGAACCCACAACCTCACTATTGTATAGCAGGTGTGACACATCACTACGGCTTTTCCCCTTTATTATATGCCCAGTAGAATACAGGGAACCAGTGTCCCTTAGAGTTTTCTCGTTAATTTTTCCGCGACAAAATTTCCGCGTGAAATGGCAAAAGCTTTCCTATCACCTCTCTTCGGTATAGTAGAGCAGTTTTGAATATACCCGTATTTCATCATTAGAATGCTTGTTTTATGGGCTTTTTAAAAATACTTCATCTATTTTATTAACCTCAATTTTTCAAGTGGTAAAAATAAGTTATATGAAAAATGTAAATTCAGCTTAGTATTTTTTCTGCTTAAGTAATTGGTTTGGTAAATTGGATCATCCAGAGACCCTTGGAGGACTAAATTATATAATCCAAATGCTCAAGCCCACTGTCAGTTGGCAGCGTTGCAGCATTGCCACACTGAATAGCAATGCTTATACGTTGAGCCAAATAAACACCAGCATTTTGGTGACGCATCGTTTCCAAATAATAATAATTAGATATTATTTTAGTAGTAATTTTAGTGTTTCTATCGTACTTTTACTTGCATTACTACCAGATTCTTACACTTTCATCGCATAATTTCCTAAAATTCTAGAAAGCATTGCATAAGAAACTAGTACGCCAAATTAGAACATTATTTCAAGAAAGTTATTAAGAATTGTGTCCAATTGAAAAAAATATGCTTTTATTTTAAATATTTGAAGGGTGGTTAATTAATCAGAGTAGCTGAACACAAACTACCTATAGTGTCAAATACATTTTTTATTGTGAGAAATTTAGAAATGATTTTAAATAAATTGTTATAAAAATATAACTTTTCAAAATAAGCTTTTGAGATCTTGGAAATCATGTAGCAGCAGAGTGCTAGCCAAGACAAGTAAAACGAGTCCAAACACGACGGGACAATCTTTGTTTAGTACAGGAGTTCCTATGGCCACCTTCCGACTCTATCATCAGATCAGCTCCATGATACCATATTATTGCATTGTCACGCATTACACACATACTTACAAAATTTTAGCTCAATCGGAAACCCGGGAGGTTGGTCAAATTTAACTTAGAAGATTCCACCCGAACTTACATACATACACTATTTATGTATGTACATCTATTGCAAGTTAAATTAAAAACTTGTAAATATCGGAAAGTTTTTTTTTACTGTTGAAATACGACGGTAGACTCAGAATAAAATGAAAATACATTTTATTCTAAGTTTTAAATTTAATACCTAACGAGGGATGTGGTTAAATTTTTAGGGTTCCGTACCCAAATGGTAAAAACAGGACCCTATTATTAAGACTCTGCTGTCTGTCCGTCTGTCTGTCTGTCACCAGGCTGTATCTCAGGAACGGTGTTAGCTAGAAAGTTGAAACTTTTGATTAAATTAGGCTAGTATACTCAATACTAGCCTCCATTTGTAGCTAAATAAACGAAATTGGTTTAGTAACAAAAAGTATACACAATCACACAGCCATTAACATTTTTATGAACATTAATTAATAGCATATACTCTGTAAAAACAGAATCAGCAAAATGTTTCGCTCCGTCGAAGCACGTAAGGTCGTGTTCGCGATATTTTGCTGACAATAATATTGCTGTTACATCAATACCCATTTCATTTCTGTATTGTGTACCTATTCTTAGAAATATATGCGCTCAAAATTTTAAGCAGGCGTTAAATTTTTTTTTGGAGCTCATCTTATTTTCAAAAGTCTATCTGAGCGTCTGGTGGACGCGACGCGTGACCAAAATGCTGGTGTTTATTTGGCTCAACGCATAAGCATTGCAATTCAGCGTGGCAATGCAGCCAGCATGCTGGGCACGCTGCCAACTGGCAGTGGGTTTGAGCATTTCGATTATCTTTAGACCTTCAAGGGTCTGTGGATGATCCAATGCTTTTTATTTAGTAGTATTGTAGGTAGTTTTAGCATTTAGTACCTATTGTATTTTGTTGTAGTTAATAAAGGCACTCTTGCCCGATATATTTTTTTCTGGGATTCTTTTTTAATAATTTTTATTTATAGGCGATTCACCGATCTCGCAGAGAAACTCTGAGCAAAGACCCCGCCATAGCTCGTAAGGTCATATTATTATAATCTATAGCAGTGGTTCTAATTTTTTTTGTGATGGGACCATTTTGGAAAGTGAAATATTTGACGGGGCACTACAATAAACAAAAAAAAAATGTTCTGTTCGGAATTGGAAAAATATCTCAAAAGAAACTCGTGAGATAAGTGAGGTATTGGGCAAATTCTTGAAATATAGGTATAATTATCGTCTTGTATTTCCTGATTAGCTTGAAGTTTATTTTCGTTTTTACAAGTTTTTATTTAAATTGCAATGGATGTACCTATGTATATATGTAAGTTCGGGTGGAATCTTGCAAGTTAAATTTGACCAACTTCCCGGTTGCCGATTGAGCTGTAATTTTGCACGCATATGTATATCGCGTGACAATACAATAATATGGCAGCATGGAGCTGATCTGATGATGGAGGCGGAAGGTGGCCATAGGAACTCCTGCACTAAATAAGATAGACCCGTCGTATTTGGGCTCGTTTTACTTATCTTGGATAGCACTCTGCTGCTACATGATATCCAGTATCTCAACAGCTTGTATATACAGGGTTATTTCTAATCAATCATCATCCTTTTAGGGGCTTATTCTGTGCATCAAAAATATTATGAGTCATATTTTGAGTTTTGACAAAAGTCGTAGAACAAAAGTTGAACAAAAGTTTTGATGTACAGAATAAGCCTCTAGAAGGATGCTAATTGATTAGAAATAACCCTGTATATTTTTAAAATAATTTGTTTTTTTTTCTTATTACTATCAATATTCTCGTGGAGCCCTACAGAACCTTTGCGGAACTCTAGGCCTCCGCTGAGATCACTATGAGAATGACTGATCTATAGTATAAATTAAACAATTAAACAATTTTCGTATTGTATATTGACCATGATTATCCAAAAAGCGTTTACAAAGCCGAAACAGGAAGATTGAGACAAACATTATAAACTTTTTTGCTTTTGCTATGGAGCCAACCCAGAATTCGAAAAACAACATCGGCTGTTTCGTACATTTTCTCAATTTGATTTTCTTTTTTTTAGTTTTTTTTTTTATCACAACAGTCCACTATTTCTATTCTATTTTCTTTTTGAAAGTCGTTTAAATAATTAGGTAAGTATTAGCAAGAAATTACATTCTTATCGATTACCTTATTTATTTATCAACGTGAAATTGTATTAACTTATCATTATTACACAATTCTGTAACATTTATTGTATAAAAAGTGTTTTTATGAAAAATTGTTTAGACACCAAAACATTGTTATAGGGAGAGGTATTTTTGTTGATTTTTGTATGAATTTAGTTGTGAAATAATGTCGAAATTAACGTTAGTTTTATTCTGTTGTGTTGCTGTATTTTCTTTGACAGTAAGTATAATAAGTGTAAAATAAAAAAAATAGTTTTACTTAAATCACGAACAATAAATTATTATTTTTTTGAATGCAACTAAATAATCAGAAGAAAAGCATTAAAGCCCTTAAGTACATACTATAATATACAATAGTGTTGATACATAGGTACCGGTTGAAGTCCTCTCCATTACCAAAATTATCAAAACAAAAGTACAGAAAAATTGCTGAACCATAAAACCAAGCTACTTCTAACGAAGTGAAAGAAACTAATAAAAAGAGATAACCCTTTCTAACTTATCAATCATATGAAAGCATTGCATCACTTGCAAAATATCTCGATCGACCGAGTTTATAATTACCTCATTCTATTTTTAAACATTCCAATAATCTGCATTAAAATTCCAGAGTATTTGGCACTGAGCGGTCCGTGCATTAGCCATCTTCATATTTAAATATTTTTACTCAAAATATTTTCTTTCTTTTCCAGCCAGTATCAGCAACCGGCGGAGTCCAGCTGCCAGCAGTATACCCTCTAGTCAACATCCTCCTTCCCCTCCTGAACAACGTATACAACCTCCTTTTATCCCTCCTCTCTATCTTCGACACGCTACCTCCTTCTGTCAGCTGCCTCATTCCCGTAGACCTCGGAGCGTTGGAAACCTCCTTGCTGAAACTCTATTCTCAAGCCCTAGCTATTGTGAACTTTTTGAGGTCTCTACCAGAATATGCTTTTGGCGCGAATCCTAATAATCCTCCTTCGAATGTATTAAACCTTCAAGGTCTGCTGACGTCTTTGATTTCTGCAGTGGGAGAGTTAGCAGATGATCTTTTGATTGGAATTGGGGGTGGTCTTTTGCCTGGTTTACTCCAGTTGGTAGTGATGGTTGTGCAGTCGTTATTGACGCTTTTGCTATAAATAGAATAGTTTTATTTAATAAAGAACTGATATAATAATCTGAACTTGGAATTTTATTGTAAATTTTAGACAATATGAGTCGTACCTATAGAATCAAAGGAGGCACTCTGTATTTTTATGAAATTTTGACAAATCAAGTGTTTTTATTTTAACTTTATTTGAAATTCCTGAAGTGCATTGATCATTATTACATTTTTCGTAAAATTATTAGATTGCCCCTTTGATAATATACGACCCATATTTAGATAAAAACAAATCACACGAATATAAATAAAAATTGGATTAAAAACTAACCATGATAATTATATTTTTCTAAAAATTTTAGTATGTAAGGCCCAGTTGCTAGCCCTAGTATCAAAGGTTTTAAGCCGCCTGTAGGCCTCATTATTTCTACAAGTACCTACATTACATGGCTACATTACTAAAACAACCAAGTGACAAAATATAACGTGACATCCGACAGCAGCGCTCAGTTGAAAATGCCACTCGCGATCACCTTTCCAAAGACTGATCTTGCCGAACTTTACTTAAGTTCAATGGTCAACGTTAAGAAACAAGTGGCTAGCCCTAGTGCAATATTTTTTAAGTTATTTAACTTCGGTGATCGCTAGGATACACCTAAATGAATTACGCTATGGGCGCTATTTTAAGTTTTTGTATGCCTATACCTCATCCATTCATCGACCATAAATTATGACTTCCACTGCTGGACATAGGCTTCCCTTATGGATCTCCAATAAGACCGGTTGCAAGAGGGTTTCACCCAGCGCGATCCTGCGGTCTTGATGAGATCCACCTTGTGGGTGGACGTTCTACGCTGCGCTTGCCGGTAAGTGATCTCCACTCAAGAACTTTTCGACCCCACTGGTCATCAGTCCTCCGAGCTCTGTGCCCTGCCCACTGCCATTTCATCTTGCTAATCCGTTGGGCTTTGTCGGTAACTTTGGTTCTTCCACGGATCTCCTCATTCCTGATTCGATCTCGCAGAGAGACTCCGAGCATAGCCCTGTCCTTAGCTACTTGCCTATTCACAAAAAATAAATTGATGACAGTACAAGTAAACGTTGAATTACAAAGTGTTTAAAACAAAGGTAACACTAATTACAAATTTAAAAACTCCCACAAACCAGATGCTGAACACTTAACATCATACGAGAACAAATGATAACATTTCATGTGATGTTGTGTACACATAATTAGTTACGCGTTTTTGAAGGTTTCACTACCTTCTGATAAAGTTCAAGGAAACTCACTACTTTACTACTATTAATATTTAGCCGTGGTGGTCCAGTGGTAATGACACTCGTCTTACAATCGTGAGGTCGTGGGTTCAAATCCCGGCCCCTTATCAATTAATTTCTTGGAATTTATGTGCGGAATTTCACACCAATGGCTTTTCGGCGAAGGAAAACATCGTGAGGCAACCTGCATACGTCCGTGGAAGAAATTCGATGGCGTATATGAATCCATCAACCCGCACTGAACCAGCGTGGTGGATATGGCCCAGTCACCCTTCGTGGGTAGGACGTACGTCCTGCAGTGGACTATACAGTACAGTACAGTAAACTCACTAGTACTTAGTGAATAATATCCACAACAATGATTTACCTACCTACATAGTATGACTTTACAAAGATGCATACAACATGGATTCCAATTTCCTTTCCTGAGTGATCAACCCTACAAACGCATAAAATAAGTTCTCTCATATATTTCATCAAAATTCAATATTGCTTTTTATATAGCTTTTTTTAACCGACTTCCAAAAAGGAGGAGGTTCTATGTTCGTGTGTATGTATATTTTTTGTGTGTGTTTCGATAATTTCGCCAATTGTGAACCGAATCGAAAAAATATTTTTTAGTTCGAAAGGGTGTACTCCCAAGGCTCCATTAAAATTTTACAGAAATCGGCTGAGCCGTTTTTGATAAATCAACAATAATGTAAACCAATCCGAGCGAAATATTCGAATTTTGCACACGATGGAAGGCGGTTTTGCCATTTTTTGCGAATCGGCTGCAGTACCACCTCATTATTTAGAGCAGCAGCTTCAAAAATTAGAATTGCCCTGATGTTGTCCAACCTCCGATAGGAGTGGAACTACAAGAAGAAGAAAAAGGTTAATCCCATAGTAAAATTTATTCATGAAGATTGCTACGTCTACCTCTGTAAATGTCAAGAATCTTTTGTACCTACATAGCTAGCATGCCTCAATCATTACATAGTTAATAGTAAAGATGCCTTTTTGTGTGTCTGTCTATGTATCCACTTAAATATTTTGAATTACACAAAAGATTTCAATGCTGTTTTTTATTTACATTACTTTTCCACGGACTCCAGGGTCTGTGTCCTTTATTTAATCTAGTTTTACTGTACTAATTGATAGAACAGAAGATTACAGAAGAAAAGAGTTAATTTTTATCTTAGCCTAAGTTAGTACTAGGTAATAGTTTCGGTGCATTGCGTAAATGCCGCGAGCAAACCGTCGACCCGCAAGCAGCACCCGATCACGAGATCGCCGCATGTGCCAGCCATCGCTCTCCTCGACCATATTTGAGGGAAGAGAACGACCCGACACACGACGCCGCCTGCAAGAAAGAGCCATCAATGGAGAGCATAAATGCTCGGAGCATGCACACTTTTTTGCCCGATCCGACAGCTCCCTGCAACAGGAAGTATTCCGTATTTGGTATAGGCGCCGGTTACCAAAGGCACACCGACATACACCGACCCCGCCGGCGAGGTCGAGGACCCTCGGGATCTGTCAGAAGATCGGTTAGATTCTCTCCAAATAGTCAACCAGCTCAACCCATTAGGGCCACAGGGCACACCCCTTCTTGGGGTGCCCGGGCAAGTCTGATCTCCCCCGCCGGGTGACGGCCCAAGCCGAGGTCAGTACCTTCTCAGGTGCCCTTGCGCTAGTCACCCTATAACTTAATCTTAGGGCTCAGCCGCCTTCCGCGCTCGCCCATGTCCGGTAAGCTGTAGACAGTTTTAAGTCAGTCAAAAAAAAAACTTATTCGCGATAGTTTTGTACATTATAGTTTCAATCATTAGTAGCCGGGCGAAGCCGAGAAGGGCAGCTATAGTTCGGCCGTTCAGAGAATGCGTTCCTGACACGTCATCTTGAAAAAATGTTTTTGGCCGATATCTCGGAAACTATGTACTTAAGGGCAAAAAACATATAATCATTATTGTAGAAAATACAATTTTGTTTCCAGTAAACTTTTTTGTAAAACTTACCGTTTACGATTTATGGCCCATTTAATGAAATTTCATTAAATGGACCTTAAAGCATTAAATGGTCCATAAATCGTAAACGGTAAGTTTTACAAAAAAGTTTGGTGGTAACAAAAGGTGCAAAATTTTATTTTCTACAATAATGATCTTATGTTTTTTGCCCTTAAGTACATAGTTTCCGAGAAATCGGCCAAAAACATTTTTTCAAGATGACGTGTCAGGAACGCATTCTCTGAACGGCCGAACTATAGCTGCCCTTCTCGGCTTCGCCCGGCTACTAATGATTGAAACTATAATGTACAAAACTATCGCGAATAAGTTTTTTTTTTGACTGACTTAAAACTGTCTACAGCTAACTATAGTGAGAAATATGAAATGTTAAAACTTAATCAGAAGGTGGTGAAACCAAGCTAGGAAAAAGGCTCTATTCCGTCGTGCCCACTCGACTACCGGTAAATGACGCGTTGTCGCCCACTCCAGCCTAAGGGTGCGTTTTATTGAAACAGTCGTATGTGCGACAAAAAATAAGGATACCTACTGTTAGATCACTGTAAAATATATTCAAAAATATAAACAGGATTACCATACTGGGTTGTGCTAAATGCAAGCAGCTTTTAATTGGTCTTATTGGAGATCCATAAGGGAGGCCTATGTACAGCAGTACACGTCATATGCCCGATGGATGGATGAATGGATACAAAAATAAACATTTAATCTGAGGGGTTAGTCCAGGTTTACACGTAAATTGAAACTACAGCTGTTTCCGTACGGCTCCATACATTTCTGTACAGCGCCCCCCCTTCGGCCACGTCCCACGCTGACCGTGTGACGGCTGGGTACGAACCCATTATTTGAGCTAGGGAATTAACACAAAGAAACTTCGCGTAACATAATTTTATTGTTATGGCTGATAACTAAGTGAGACTCGAATAGGCCTAAAAAACATTATTTAACTTTTAGACAGACCAATAATGTAACACTATTTATTTATTAACAAATTGTAGGCATCATACATTCACTTTACAAACACACAGGTATGGCTTGCTATACATAGCATACTTATAGCTTGATGCCGTTTTTTGCGGTCTAAATTTACAAAATCTACTTTTCTTGTAAATTATCCTATCTAAACTGAAATATCTTATATCTAAAGTACACTAATTAAAAAAAAATTAGATACTGTTTAAACCTATAAAATGTTTAAACAGTCTCTAATCTCAGGCAACGTGCCTAAAATGCTGGCCGCATTGCCTCGCTGAATTGCGAGGCTGACTTTCTGACCAAAATACAGGCCAGCATTCTGGTCACGTGTGCTTTCTTTTAATCTCCCCGACAAATCTTTGAAAATCTCTAGAGCACCCGGCCCCCACGGTCCAAGTGTCTCTACCCCAAATGGCACAAATGAATATCCTCTGTCGAGAGATGAATATTTGCGCCGTTTGAGGGATTCTGCCGCAATAGCCGCACCGCTAGGCTGCCTTGATGTCTCTAGAAGATGTGACGGTGCCAGTGTATCGACACAAGTAGCATCCCACACCAGGGGCCGTCCCATCTTCCAGGGAATCAAGGTCATTCCATCGGGCCTTTTTCCATCGTCTCGTAGCAGACCTGTTGGTTCCAGCGTAGCTGCCACGTTTACGCTACCAAAGGCCCGACGGATGATATCGTTTAAAGCGCTATGGCGAGCAATACGGCCGGCACTCCTGCTGCAAGACAAACCGTGGTGACCGAGGCTGTCCACATTTTCTCCACAGACGCACCTGTGTGGGAAAACACAAGGAGCGCCGAGGCGTAGCGAAATGGCTATCCGGAATGTATTGTTGTCCAGTAAATTTCCCAAATGAAACTAAGGTAGTGCCTGCAGCCAAAGACCTGATTCCCAGCGAGAAACAGCTAGAAGACGCGCCCGATCTGTAGGAATGTTTGTGGATAGTAATTTGTTCCATTCCAAATCACAGATCGGCGTGTCCCATTGTCTCTGTGACGTTAGGGTCTTGGGCAGGGTAGTATTTGGGCAGGCTATTTTCCAAGCATTTATGGCTTCAGTCAAAAATGAAATTTGCACAATTCCTAAACTTGGCGACAAAATTTGATTTACTAAACTTTCAGTGCTTTTTACTGAAGATAAAAATGCGGGCAGTGATACGCTGGAAATTTTTCTAATACCTAATCCTCCATAGCGAACCGGTAGTGACGCCTGGCACCATATGGAATTTTCAAAAGACACATTGAAGCTAGATGTAAGCGTATCCTTAACAATGTTGTCCAGTTTTTGTAAAATTTCAGGGTGATTCCAAAGCTGTCAACATCGCAAAGAATATGTAAATTTTGGTAGAAAAATACAATACTACAAGATAATTTAGTTTAGATAGGATATTTTAGTTTAGATAGTTTTATTTAGGTTTGGATTAGTTCTTTTCTTGTTACCCTTTGACTTAATATTACTGTCGCAAATGAATACAAAAATGAGCGCAATTTTACACACTCCTTCGTGGAGGCACCATCATATTTTTTCACGCCTGGCACCATATGGAATTTTCAAAAGACACATTGAAGCTAGATGTAAGCGTATCCTTAACAATGTTGTCCAGTTTTTGTAAAATTTCAGGGTGATTCCAAAGCTGGCAACATCGCAAAGAATATGTAAATTTTGGTAGAAAAAGACAATACTACAAGATAATTTAGTTTAGATAGGATATTTTAGTTTAGATAGTTTTATTTAGGTTTGGATTAGTTCTTTTCTTGTTACCCTTTGACTTAATATTACTGTCGCAAATGAATACAAAAATGAGCGCAATTTTACACACTCCTTCGTGGAGGCACCATCATATTTTTTGATGAGCTGGTGACCATTATCACCGGACGTTATGCCTTTTATATTTCACCACTACATTTGTTGCGTCGGGTTAAATACCGCTACGTTTAAAGAATCATTATTACTCCTTCTTCCATTGAAGCAATTAGATTCATTGGATCATTTTCTTCCAAGTAATCGTTGTGGGTGATCATAATCACTTCACGTTTTGTGTGTCGGTCGGCCGATGTTTCCTCCCGCGCCGCCAGCGTGACGCAGCTGAGCGCTGAACGCGCCGGCGCGAACGCCTGCGGCTTGCCCAGCCCCCTAAGGCCGCGCCTGGTGGAGCAGCTCGGCCGCCATAGCTGCATTCATCTTCCTCCGAATTATGCACTTTCTTAAAGGTGTGACGAGCACCACTGTTTGCACGTGACCGTACTCACTGCATATAAAGTTCCCGTGTCTCATCCACAATCCTAGCACGGTGCTGCACGCACCCACCCATCGTGTGCGGCACGTCAGCCCCCCGTGCTCACTACCGCCCGCAGTGGAGCGGCTTGGCCTCCGAGGCCTTGCCCATGGATGTCGCCGATCCGCAGCCTGAACTCGCCCCGTCATGAGCGACGTTCCGCCGCCCAGGAGAGCGCAACCATCCTTCCGCATCCTCTCTGAATAGCCACGACCCTATGTCGTCCATCTTCCCCTAGGATGCAGTCGTCGAGTTTCCCGCCTGCATATAGCCAGAGGAGATGTGCAGTTCTGCCCTTACAGAACCCACCTTGGCGGAGTTGGCCACCGACGGTATTCACCCGCCCCGCTATTCGTTTCTTCCTTCCTTTTAGGTTCCCGTTCCACGCGTCGAATGTACGAGTAATTTTGGCGAATTATCGAATTGCAGTTTGGAATTTTATCTCACGTATATTACACAGTCACAATAAACACTAATTAATGTTTTTTCGCGATTTTCCTCGTCGCCAGTAGAATATTTGGGTAAATATTGGCGGAGCAGTAAAGGAAACAAAGAGGTCGGTGACACAACTGGTTTATTTCAAGATTTCTCTAACTACCCTACATAACACATAGTACATAGAATTACCTACATTTGACACATATACCACAGTTTGTTTCTTTCAAACCTGCGACCTGTCGCATCCAAAAGTCGCATGCATCCCGTTCCCACCATGCCCGCACCCCGTGGCCGTCCATGCGCATTGGTTCCTCCTGTATGGATCGCCAGTTGTGCCCAGGCAGCCGACGAGAAACCATGTCCCGGTGAGTACGCACCTTCGGGATCTATTTTTAGAATTTCTAACTCTGACTGGCCACTAGGGAAACGCTTTTGTTTTTATCTTTAGAAGGCAAATAGGCGGGAATGTTATGCCAATTTATTGATTGATGTGCTTTTTTTTAAATGAGCCCGAGGTGTGGAAAATTAATACTTACTGTATTTTATTTATGAAAATAGTCGCTAAAGTTCATATTTTTAAAAAAAATCTATCTGGCCCTTAGGAAACGCTTTTGTTTTTTTTTGATCTGGATCGAAATTGGGCTCGAATAATTAGCTAAATCAGCGATAAATGTTTTTTTTAAAGAAACCTAACAGTACTTGTCTCTAACAGTACTTGTCTTTAGGGTAAAAAGACTTTTGTAATCGAAACGAGAATAGGCGCGAATTTGTCAAGTACAAGGACAAAACTCAATCTATTGCCGTCTTACCACAAAAGTTTAACGCACGCTTTAGACAAATTTAACAGTACAAATTGCACGGTTAAACAGTGTTTAAAGCGTGTTTAAGTCTTTTGTGGTAAGGCGTTAAATGTTTTAGTAAAAGTTTTTTTTAGAATGTGTTACTGGCTGCTAAGAAGAGCTTTTGGTATTGTCACGATCACTTTTTTTTATGAAAGTTGGGTCCAATTTGGTAAAGTAAAAAAAGTAAGTGATTTTTTATTGTAGAACCCAACCTAGTTCTTATTTTAAGATTAGTAACTGGCCACTAAGAAAAAAGTTTAGTTCTATCGTGTTCTGTGTGTTGTGCTTTTTCGGATCTTTCTTTTTAACAAAAGCGAGCGCGGTCTTTTTTCTGTTCAGTCATAATTTGTTAAAAAAATTGGATTTGCTAAAAGTTTAATTTAACTTTCTTCGGAATTTGCAACTGTACCTATTCTTGAGAAAACTTGAATATATATACACGGAAATTTGTTTGAATATATAAAATTAGGGATGTAGGTAGTAATTAAGTTTATTTTTACCACTTATTTTTAAATAATTAGTATTTGAAATTAGATTGATAGAAAAAAGTATCTGTTTTCATTTTCGTGCTTTTTTAAGCGACAAAAAGGCGGAGGTTCTCAACTGGTCTATAGGTTTTTATGTATAGGTATTACGCGATCATTGCTTCAATTATGTATATGACTCTATTTTAATAAATATGTTTTTAGGTTATACTTTAGAGATTATCCCATTTATTTAATGAATTCGGTTGAGCGGTTCTCGAAAAATAAACAATAACCTTTTTTTAGATTACCTTCGTTATAGATCGATTTGAGCGAATAACTCGATTTTTTGACCGACTTCCAAAAAAGAGGAGGTTCTATGTTCGTCTGTATGTTTTTTTGTGTATGTTCAACGTTAATTTCGCCAATTGTGAACCGATTTACATTTTTTTTTATTTCGAAAGGGTATACTCCAGAGGTGGTCCCATTTAAATTTTACTAGCGACCCGCCCCGGCTTCGCACAGGTGTATTATACATATAAACCTTCCTCTTGAATCACTCTACCTACTTAAAAAAAACGGCATCAAAATCCGTTGCGTAGTTTTAAAGATATAAGCATACATGGGGACAGACACCGGGAAGAGACTGTTTTATACTATGTAGTGATAGTGATACGCGTACGACGTACTTTAAAAGAGTAATTTAGAGTACCTACATTCATACCGTTTTAATATTAAAATGCCTTGAATTTTTCCCGCACCAAGTGCCACTTAAAACTTAAGTGCTGTTTAATTTCAAGTACTCTCAGTATTTTGAAGCACGCAAGTTTTTAACGACTCAATTTTTAACCCCGACCATAAAAAAGGGGTGTTAATAAGTCATATTAATTTATTAATAAAGCCAATTCACACGTCTAGGTTTATAGATATTAAAATAACAAAATAAAGTAGGTATATCGGCTCTGTCGTCGTTTCGCCCCGCAAGCTGTTCGGCCCGCGGGGCGAATCGCCGATGACGCTTTTTGAAGGCCCTATTTCGCCCCGCGGGGCGAAACGCCATGAACGATGAAAGAAGAGGTCGTTTCGGTCCACGTTGATAAAGATCAATTTCCCGCATCAGTATTACGTATATCACTATCACTACATAGTATAAAACAAAGTCGCTTCCCGCTGTCTGTCCCCATGTATGCTTAGGTATATCTTTAAAACTACGCAACGGATTTTGATGCTGTTTTTTTTAATAGATAGAGTGTTTCAAGCGGAAGGTTTAAATGCACAAAAATACACCTGTGCGAAGCCGGGGTGGGTCGCTAGTAAATAATACCATACAACTAGATCAGTTTTAAAATACAAGACTCAAGTAGGTACTTACGAGTACAAGACGTTGACAGTTAACTTTTTATTATTATTATTTATTTATTTATGCAAACATTATACACATGAAAAATACAAATTAGAGCTTAAATCTAATACATACTATTCAGAGGTGTACATGTGAACCCTGTTTAATAGGGAATAGCATAATTATTATCTAATGTAATGGGTACTTAATACTACTTACTTATCATGCGAATCCTAAGTTAAATAATTAAATATTCTTAAATATGACTAGTTAGGTACATTGCAATGGTTGTTAATTTTTATCTTCAAAGAATTCGTTTAGATTGTAATAACACTTTTGTACTAAGTAATGACGGAGTTTATTTTGGAAGCTTTTAAATGACGTTTCTCTCTTTATATTATTAGGGATATTGTTATATATATTAATTGACGTATACAGAGGACCTTTTTTGAACATTTCTAGACGCGGTTCTGGTAGTTTAAATTTATATTTTCTGCGAGGATTCGTTTCCGGTGTGTACAAATGTGAATGTTTTCTTACAAAAGACGCGGATTCATAAATATGTAAAGACGGTACGGTAAGCATATTTAGTTCTTTGAAGTAGGGTTTACAGCTTGTTCTTTGCCGGATATTAACGATAATGCGTAGACATTTTTTTTGCATAATAAATAGCTGGTCAGCATCAGTACTATTTCCCCATAAGGTAAGTATTATTTCCCTATAAGGTTTTTGTAACTTATGTCCGCGAAAAATGATTTAAAACCATGTTTACGAATTACATACCTACTACGTGAAAACTATCGAGGCCTGAAATACGTTTGGGTTTGTAAGAACTTTTCTTCGTGATGCCTTCATAATCAGTAGGAGCTTTAGCTTTAGTTGTAAGATTATTTATCTACACTAGGGTTTGTTCCCGGGAATTCTCGTCCCGGGAATTCCCGGGAAATCGGTCGGTCTCGTACCCGGGAAATTCAGCTCGAGAAAAGTCGAGACATCGAGAAGTTTAAATAAACATTTTTACGCTTAGCTTTCTTTGTAAATGCGAGGCGATAATATCAGATCGTCGGAATACACCTCTAATATCGCTGCTACGCTACCTAAACAGCCCCGATAATTTTATTCTCAAAAAGAGTGCTTATTTTACCGATAATAGCAAGACATTTTTAATTGGATACGCTGAAGACTTATTCAATCGTCTATACCCCACTGTTCCCACTACTACAGAACCTTCGACAGGAAATAATTCAGAAGTTGTCGAAGCAGGCGTAAGCGAATCAGAAACTGAACAAGACAGCTTTGCAGCTCAATTAGAGAGAGCAATAAAAGGTGTTTCGAGAAATGGTGAATCAACGAATGCTGTGGTGCTTTCCAAATCAATTATAAAAAAAGAGTTTTTGCTATTTGAAAAAACAGGCAAGAGGACCCCTAATCTGGAAACACTATACAAAGCATTAATTTCAGTCAAGCCGACTTCAACAGAAAATGAAAGGGTATTTTCCATATCGGGAAATGTGGTCAGTAAGATTAGGAGCCGGCTGTCTGATAAATCTATTAATGCTTTGGTTTATCTTAAGGCATATTTCATAAGAATTAATAAGCAGGCTTAAAGACAGTTATATTTTTCGTATTAATAGTAGATAGATATCTCTTATTTAATTACATTAAAACTGCCAAAAATTGTGATACCATACCACCCACATAGTGAGATTAGTGAGTGATCTTTAGTTATGATGAGAAAAATTATGATTGTTTTTAGTTAAGATGTTTGTTTTAAGCTGATTGTTAACAGAGATTTTGTTTTTTATTAAAGATTAGTGAGATTAGTTATAATAAGAAGAAGTATGATTGTTTTTAGTTAAGATGTTTGTTTTAAGCTGATTGTTAACAGAGATTTTATTTTTTATTACAGATTAGTGAGATGAGATTAGTTATGATAGGAGAAGAAGTATGATTGTTTTTAGTTAGCAATTTTGTTTTGAGCTGATTTTTTATTGAGAACTTGTTTTTTTTTGTTAAAAATTATGTTGATTTTTTTCATGTAAAATAAACACAGTTAAATTAAAGACTCTTTTTATTAATTAAACAAAAATTTAGACGTATTTTATTTTTTCTCGACAACCCGAGAAGACCCGAGAAATCAGGCTCGAGAAGTCTCGACACCCGAGAACTAAAAAACCTCGAGAAATCGGAAACCCTAATCTACACTAATGTTGTAACATTCTACTTATGTTTCCAATACTTGACTTATAATGACTACTGTTATAGCGCAGACAACAAAACACTCAATTTAAGCAAT
Organism: Hypomecis atomaria; assembly: GCA_964007245.1. Taxonomy (NCBI): domain Eukaryota; kingdom Metazoa; phylum Arthropoda; class Insecta; order Lepidoptera; family Geometridae; genus Hypomecis; species Hypomecis atomaria. The sequence goes on along the minus strand of OZ023308.1, from coordinate 3,625,819 downwards.
TTCACATAATGTTATAATATCCACATCGATATCGTAAAATCTCATTATAACATCGCGCGCTCGCTCCTGATTGGCCCTGCGCGCGCAGCTGCGCTTTCATTGGTTAGATTTTAATGGCGCCAAGTTCACTGTGACAATACACGTACGCGTGAATTTAATGTTTCGCAATATGTTTTTTTTTTTTTTATTAGTGAAGATAAAGTAGTGTATGCAACTGCATATAACACGGGTATTAAAACACTCGTTACTATTAAAAACTCGCTGCGCTCGTTTCATAAACTCACACTCGTGTTTTAATACCCTTCATTATATGACAGTTGCATAAACTACTATTCTGACGTTGCATTCTTTATGCTTTCCGGTAAATGGTTGTATAATGATGTTTCGCACACATACACTGACTTCGCTGATTTTGGGAGTAAGTGCGCAGGTGTTCTCAACCTGCCTCTGTACCATTATCAATAGAGGTAGCCTTTGTCCAGTAGTGGATATCCTAAGCCAGAAAAGAACGGATTCATTTGACACGATTTAGGCCCAATTTTAATAGCGCCATCGTAATTTTAATAGCAATTTACGTTCCTGTTTCTATTTCACTGTATGCAATTGATAGAGATAACAATACATTACGTTGCTTTCAAATTTACGATAGCGACTCTAAAATTGGGCCTAGTGGGCTATTAATAAATTTTGTGCAATAAAAAGCGGATTTCAAAAATTTTTCAATTTGTCCACAGATTCATAACGTCAGTGTGCGCGGTAGTGGTGCTGGGCGTGGCGGGCGCCCACGCGTGGGGCGGCCTCTTCAATCGCTTCTCGTCCGATATGCTGGCCAATCTGGGCTATGGACGGAACTCGTACAAGCACTACCCGTACGGACAGGTACGTTGTGACATTAACTATATTTTGTGAGTGTTGTGACTAGCACTACCCGTCTAGACAGGTACGGTGTGAGTGCACTTCCCGTATGGACAGGTACGTTGTGACAAGCACTACCCGTATGGACAGGTACGTTGTGATAAGCACTACCCGTATGGACAGGGACGTTGTGACAAGCACTACCCGTATAGACTGGTACGCTGTGACAAGCACTACCCGTATGGACAGGTACGGTGTGACTGCACTTCCCGTATGGACAGGGACGTTGTGACAAGCACTACCCGTATGTCCAGGTACGGTGTGACTGCACTTCCCGTATGGACAGGGACGTTATGACAAGCACTACCCGTATGTCCAGGTACGGTGTGACTGCACTTCCCGTATGGACAGGGACGTTGTGACAAACACTACCCGTATGGACAGGGACGTTGTGACATGCAATACCCGAAGCTCTTTTATAACTTATGCATATGAACAAGCGTCACGCGTATGCAACGGTAAAGTATATACCTAGGCCGCGCCACACAAGTTGGCTGATGTGGAGTTAGCTACAAGCTGCGCAATATCCAATCCTGACTGAAGCTCACATAAAGCCGCGCGTTGATTAGCTATTGCGCAGCTTGTAGCTAACTTCACATCCGCCAACTTGTGTGGCGCGGCCTATAACTACAGATTGGCTCTTCACCTCTCAGCACCAATAAATTCTTATCCGGTTAATTTCAGACAATACTTTCAAATCAAAACCCGTTTTTACAACGCCAGTGCAACTATCATAGAAATTATTAGTCATAGATAAGATATCATAGAGTTTTTAATTTATTTTACAAAGAATACATTTATTCCCGAGTAAATAGGTATCTTCTAGGTAAGCGTGCTACAACCTAGACCGCTTATCTGCTTAACAACAGGCAGTATGTGGTCAAACGCAAACCTATTCAGAATAAAAAAAATAAAACAAATTTAACGGCTGTGCAATCTGTAAATTATTATAAAATATGCGAATTTGGAACACATTTCGGAGTTTAACTTGCTCAGCATCCATTGCCAACTGCAGTTTAGAGCGAAAACCATATTACCTTAAAATTATTTTTCACAAAAAATGGCTGAACCACCTTCCATCGTGTACAAAATTCAAATATTTCGTTCGAATTGTTTAATTATTGTGGATTTATCGAAAACGGCTTAGCCGATTTCTTTAAAAAATAAATGGGTCCACCGCGGGAGTTTATCCTTTTGAAATAAAATAAAAAATTCCATTCGCTTCACAATTGGCGAAATTATCGATAAACATACACAAAAAAAAAAATACATACAGACGAACATAGAACCTCCTCCTTTTTGGAAGTCGGTTAAAAATTCACGTAGATGCTCGAAACCCTCGCCGATTGGACAAAAATAATGTCAACAAAGTTACTGTCGTGACGTCACACGAGCTCAAATCGATCCTGTCTATTTTAACCTCTATCTCAATCCGCCCACGTTATTTGTAGATACGTACGACGTAGGGATATAACTTAGACGTACTTAGGACGTGGAACGTCTCAGCTGCAAGCTTACTTGGCCGCGCCACACAAGTTGTCGTATGAGAAGTTAGCTACAAGCTGCGCAATAGCCAATCATCGTGCGGCTTTATCTGAGCTTCAGTCAGGCTTCCATACTCAAAGGGTAAAAACGGGGCCCTATTAATAAGACCCCGCTGTCCGTCTGTCTGTCACTAGGCTGTATCTCATGAACCGTAATAGCTAGAGAGTTGAAATTTTCACAGATGATGTATTTCGATTGCCGCTATAACAACAAATGCTAAAAACAGAATAATATAAATATTTAAGGGAGGCTCCCATACAATAAACGTGAATTTTTTAGCCGAGGTGCTCCCATACGGTACGGAACCCTCCATGCGCGAGTCCAACTCGTACTTGGCCGATTTGTTTATATTCTCATTTATTCAACAAAGTTATTGCCGTGACGTCACACGAGCTCAAATCGATCCTGTCTATTTTAATCTATCTCAGTCCGCCCACGCTATTTGTACCTACAACGTAGGGTTATAACTTAGAACCTATAATGTTAGGACGTGAAACATCTAAGCTAAAAGTTTACTAGGTACTTAATGCCGGATCAATATCTACCTACTTTTGTTTATACGTTCCTGGTAATCTTGATTCGCGTCTCCCTCCTCTAATCCCAGGCTGCGCTTACTGTAACGTGGTCTCTGTTCGAGAACTTTGCGTCCCTATAGAGCTATAGACCATAGAATCCCAAATTTTTTTTGTCACGCCCCCCGTGACCTACCTTGAATCCGCCCACGCCTCCCCTCCCGATTTCCAATCCTAGGTTGTACAGCAGATAGCGCGCAACGTAAATCACCAGCAATTTCCAGTTTGGATACCCTTTTTGACCGACGAAACGGAGGAGGTACCCAATTCGACGCGTATATTTTTTTAACTTATTAGATAGTGGTCCGATTTCAATAATTCTTTTTTTATTGGAAAGATTATATTTCGAAATTGGTCCCATTTAAATTTTATTGAAGTCAGCTAAGCTTTTTTTGATAATCATCATCAGCCTGTATCGAACCACTGCTGGGTATAGGCCTCCTCTCCCTTGTGCCAGTTTTCCCTGTCTCGGGCTGATCTTATCCACGCGTGTCCCGCGATGGATCTTATGTCGTCGACCCATCGGGCTGGTGGTCTGCCTACGGAACGCCTGTCTGCTATTGGAAGCCACTCAGTCAAAGATGTACTCCACCTTCCATCATCACGTCTGGCCACGTGTCCTGCCCAGCGCCACTTGAGTCGCGCAATACGGCCTCCAACATCTGCAACCTTTGTCCGTCGTCGGATTTCCGTATTACGGACTCGATCTCTTAAGCTAATGCCTAGCACGGCCCGCTCCATCGCTCTTTGTGCGACTCTCACTCTGTGCACAGTCTCTTTTGTCAGCGTCCATGTTTCAGCACCATAAGTCATTGTAGGCAGGACACATTGGTTAAAAAGCTTGGTTTTCAGGCATTGCGGTATTTTCCGATCCCTGAATACGTCGTCGAGTTTACCAAAGGCTGCCCAGCCAAGCTGTACGCGGCGTGAGATCTCCTTTTTGCGGAGCTCGGGATCGAAAGATAAACAGTGTCCAAGATAAACGTAATGGTCTACCAGCTCTATAGGCTCTCCCCCTACAGTAATCGTGGTAGGTGAAGAACCTGCTAGGCTGGTCATTACCTTCGTCTTGGACCTGTTCATCTTAAGACCAACTTTCAGAGACGCATCGTAAAGTTCTTGTAGCATTTCTTGGAGATCTTCCATGCGCTCACTGAACAGGATGAGGTCGTCAGCGAAACGGAGGTGCGATAGGTGTACACCATTGATGTTAATACCCTTGTTGTCCCAGTCCAACATTTTCAGTACGTCTTCTAGTACAGAAGTGAAAAGTTTGGGCGATATGTTGTCTCCTTGTCGCACACCCCGCTCAATGGGTATGTAATCGGTAAGTGTATTATGTATGCGGACCTGCATTGTGGCGGACTTGTACAGATCCCGAAGGACTTCCACATATCGTGCATCGACCTGACAGCGATGGAGAGAATGGAACACGGCCCAGTGTTCGACGCTATCGAACGCCTTTTCGTAATCTATGAATGCAAAGCACAGGGGCCGGTTATATTCATTGCATTTCTCCATTAGCTGTTTCACGGTGTGGATGTGATCGACCGTTGAGTACCCGCTTCGAAAACCTGCCTGTTCAATAGGTTGGTATTCATCAAGCTGACATGTAAGTCTACGGCACAGTACTTTAGCGAACAATTTGTAGATATGAGAGAGAAGGCTTATGGGTCGATAATTTTCTAGCTTTGAATTGTCGCCTTTCTTGTGAAGAATGGTAACGGTGGCATTTTGCCATGCTTTAGGTGTATGACCGCTCTGAAGTACTTTATTGAATAAGTCTACAAGAGTCTCCACAATCACTTCCCCACCAGCCCGTAACAATTCCACTGAAATGCCGTCTTCTCCAGGTGCCTTCTCATTCTTCATATGGGCAAGGGCCCATTCGACTTCATGAGAGAGAATTACTGGCAAAGTATCTTCGGATCTGCTTTCTATGGGTTGTGCTCTAAGGTCATCGTTCAGTGTACTTTCAGGTCCCGGTACAGACGTCCTGTAGAGATTCTCGTAGAATCTTTCAATTATGCTTAACATTTTATCTTGATTTGAAGTTTTGTTACCTAGATCATCTGTAAGAGATCGAATTTGTGGAGTTCCTAAATTTAACTTTTTTCGAAACACTTTAGGCCCTCTATTGGCTTCTATGGTTTTTAATATTATTTGTGTATTGAATGATCTCATGTCTTTCTTAATAGCTTTGTGTATTGTTTTGTTTAGTTTATTTAATAAGTTTTGGTCTCGTGCTGTGTTTTGCGCTAGTAGTCTTCTGTCATTCATTAATTTTATAGTTTTCGAAGTTAATTTAGATTTCTTTTTTCGGGTCCTGCTAATGTGTTTATTTGCTGTTTCTAACAAGGTATCGCACAGTTTCTTATTAAGGTTGTCAGCGTCTAGATTCAATTCTTCCAATCCTTCAAATTTATTCTTCAAATCCAGTTGGAAAGTTTCCTTTAATAATGCTATTTCTTGTTGTTCGTGCTTTTTCGGTGTCTTGATCATTTTAACTCTCTCTTTGGAAAAATTGAATCTCAACGTTGCACTGATTAATCTGTGATCACTGCAGGGCTTAAACTTTTTTAGGGTCGTTACATCTGTGATACTATGTTTATGTGATGAGATGATGTATTCAATTTCGTTTTTGGTTACGCCGTCTGGGCTTGCCCAGGTCCATTTTCGCGATGGTCGTTTTTTAAAGAAGGTGTTCATGGCGTAAAGACCGTTTTTTTCCAGAAAATCTACTAAAGTTTGACCTCGAGGATTCCTATTGCCTAAACCGTATTTGCCAACAGATTTTTCTTCGTCTAATTGTGCACCTATTTTGGCATTAAAGTCCCCGATTATGGTAGTGTATTGGCTATTGTGGTAAGTGACAGCTGATGTTATGTCTTCATTTAGTTGTTCTATTTCTGCTTCTGTACCTCGTTTTGCTGTTGGAGCATACACTTGGATGACTTTAAGTGTATACCTTTTAGTTAGTTTAATAATAATTAAAGCAACTCTTGTTGAAATGCTTTTGAATTCCAGAACATCTGCAGCAATTCGTTTGTTGATAAGGAATCCGATTCCACCATATGTCGAGTCTTCGTGGCCACGATGGTAAAACAAGTTTCCTGATGAAAGTTTGATAAGTTCTTCGCCTTTCCTTCTAACCTCAGATAATCCAATAATATCCCATTTAATATGGTTTGTCTCTTGTTCTAGTTCGTAAAGTCTCGATTCCGTTCGTAGCGTCCTGGCGTTAAAACACGCCAGGTTCAGGGTCGTCGTTTGGTGGCCGGGTCCAACCCAGTGATTCTTCGCACCCTCTTGCCTGCTGTTTCCCCGACTGCCACCTTGGCCGGAACTCGCGAGGCCGCTGGGGACTGAGGGCCGTTTCTTTTTGGCTTTGTTCATAAGGGGAGGGTTTTTAGCCATAAAACGCCACGCTGGCCAGTGCTTCTTGGCGAGTCTTCCTGACACGTTAGCCTTGTGTGTGCGGAAACAAAATAAAGTATTTTGCTTTCGCACACACAAGTTACCAGGGGCACCACGGGGAGGTGTGCACTCGGAATTGAGATCACTGAGTATGCATAGTATACAAAGCAATAATAATATTACTAAGCATCCCACACATCTTCAGAGATCCCCTTCGCCCCCTCAGAGATCCCCTTCGCCCCCTTTTTTGATAAATCAACAATAATGTGAAATATGCTCCGTCGTCGTGCTTTACACGGCTGAAGTCGCTCATGTCATTTTTTGCAAAAAATAATTACTTATGGATTAAAAAGTACCTACTAGAAAAGGCTACAAACACTTTCAATGTTTCTTCTGCTATATTGGGGTAACCCCTTTTACATCTTACTACGCTAAACTGGGGGGCGAGCCCCTAGTTTGAAAAGCAGTGTATTTATAGTATAGACCTGCTATGTTGTGTGCTATGTTTTTCTTAATGTGCGCTGCCCACGTATATACTATATCTAAAAGATACTTAGTTAAGGTGAAACGACTAATTTAATGACACAACGTCCTCTACAATATCACGTTGTTCAAATGACTTTTAACGATCCGAACGATATGTTACTTATAATAGTTTCTTATATAGGTACTTACGTGACATTCATAGCCTCCTTGATGTCTTGTTGTTGTCTTGCTGCCGCTTGTCATACGTGATATCTTCTCTCTTTATCACATTGGCAACAGTGCTCACCAAAAACGACTAAAATCAACGTAAAATTTAGGCTGTAGCCAGCAATTTACCATATTATAATAGTTTTTTTTATCGCAAATAAGTCCGCGCTTGACTACCAACTGGCCTTATGGTAAGCGACGTTGTGGTCAAAGACAAAGCACGCAGACCTAGAAGATAGGTATCTTCTATTCTTCTTCATCACTCTGATCTTGAAAAGCTTTAGATATCTCATAGGAATAAGGAAAGCAGGAAGACTGTTTCATTCCCTGGCGGTACAAATCAGAAATGTTGAGTCAAACCACGTCGTACGTATCGAAGGAGAATCGATAGTGTAGGGGTGGTAATGTGGCGTCTTCCTACTTGTCCTGTAGTAAAAAGAGGATGGTAGGATAAGGTCGTGTAGCTCAGATGCGTATACTCTCCGAAATTAATCCTATAGAAAATAGACAGACTCGCAACCCTACGGCGATGCTCCAGGCAATGAAGTTTTTTTGCAACAAAACTTCCAAGCAGCACAGTTGTTCAAAAGTACACATCCAATCCAAAAGCAACAAAGGAGGAAACACAAGCGTTGAGAGTCGACATGGTTGAGCGAATGAATCAGGCTCTCGCAGCCGTTTCTAAGTGGGGTGACGAAAGTCTCGTCAAATTCAACGCTTCGAAAATCCAGGCCTGTCTGTTCTCCACAAAAAATATGCACCTTTGCACTGTCGCCTATATTTCTGGACATTCCTTTAGCAGTGACAGACCACCTTGAACTGCTAGGGCTAACACCTATTCTCACATAACTACGGCACGTATCTAGAATCCAAGCGCTTCCAAACATTTTTATTACAAAACTAAAGGAAAAGTCAAAAGTGGAGAGGTTCTACGGCTGGTAATGATGATGATGACACCTTTAACCTGTGGTTCACACCAAAAACAACATATCCAACCAATTTTGTCCAAGTCTACATGGGATAATTTTATCTTACCTTCCACACACATATTTCTATTTTAGCGACCTTTACAGGTTTAGTAATATAATAAAAGGTACTCTAAATTTATTTTTAACTACACGCATTTTATTGCGGATCTTAAAGGTAAAGGTTACTTTAGATTTATTTATAACTACGTGCATTTCATTTTGGATCTTTAGTCAATTCACCTCAGTTCAAAGTTACCCCACAGGATGAGTTTACTGAATAGTTAAGTACCTAATGTTATTACTTTCTCCTTGAAAACTAATTAGTGATACAATTATCACTAGATAGGTACACCAAGTCACCGGGCCAGATGGGATACACTCAATGTGCTCGCGTGTGTGCTCGGCGCGCTCGGTTAACGCGACGTAAAAGTAATTCGATTCGATTTGCAAAACTCCAACTTAGCCCTCTGTATCAGTTGACTAAAGAGCCAGTTTTTATTTTAAGACCTTTATTAGGTCAGATGATGTGGTAAAAGGTCATTAAGCATTTAGAGTAAGACCAAAGGGCAGTCAGTGATGTTGATGATAATGTTTCACGGTCTATTTGGTTTTATTACAAACTTGAGTGGGCTTTGGCATTTTGATAAGAATAAAAATGCCAGGGAAGAAGTATTAAAAATGCTGATATTTTCTGAGTAGAACTGCGTGTATTTTAATAAGTTATTGTTATTTTGAATATTTTAATGCGTATTTTCATGGTGCTATAAATAGTTTTATTTTTAATTTCAAATACGCAGAGTGTGTTTGACTACATACTGCCTGAGCAGATATACGGTCTAGGATGTAGCACGCACACCTACTACTATAAATGAATGTATACATGAGTATATAATATTTGTCTTTGCTACTATTAATTGGTATTCGGTATCATAACTACATAGTATAAAACAAATTCGCTCCCCTGTCTGTCTGTCCCTATGTATGCTTATATCTTTAAAACTACGCAACAGATTTTAATGCGTTTTTTTTTTAAATACGCCTGTGCGAAGCCGGGGCGGCTCGCTAGTTTACTATAAAACAGGCTTTAAACGAGTTAGAAAATCCACGACCTAAAAAAATATGTTTTGGATTGATTTCACGTATCTCACTCTAATAATAAATATTTCATTTTATGCAAAAAAACTGCATTATACCTTTAGTAGTTTTTACTATACAGGGTGCTCAAAAAAAATGTTGTTCCATAGAAAAATATCGTTCACCCGCGACAAAATGTAAGTATGGAACAGCTGTTTTTTTTTTTAGTATTGACATTAAATTAAATTAAAAAGTTAGTTTAGTTAGTTAGTTAGTTTTGACATTAGTCGCAGAACAAAAGTTGTTAGTTTTGATGTACAGAATAAGCCACTAAAAGGATGCTAATTGATTAGGAATAACCCTGTATAGTTCGAAAAGATAAATACCACTCTCTCTCCTACTAAACTCTTACGGCTCAATTCTATAAGATTTTTAGTAGGCGCTTTCGGTAAAGATAACTATTATTGTCCTATAATGTCTTCATGGTTAAGCCTATGTTCAGCAACTATCAAGACCACATAGTACAGCGGGTCTAAAATACCCGCGTTTCCCGAAAGTTTTCTTTTTACCAAAATCGTCGTTCAATCGCTACACACAATTTTCAATTCAATTCAATTTATTTACAGTAAGATATATTATTGATTTTTCTGACATTTTTTATCATTCAATTCATATATAACAAACATCCATATCATCATCATCAGGTTATTTCAGCCCACTGCAGAGCATAAGCCTCCTCTCTTTTTTTATTGCGAATAAGTCTGCGATTGACCACCAACTCGCCTGATGGTAAGCGATGTTGTGGTCAAAGACGAAGCACGCAGACCTAGAAGATACCTATTTACTCCAATCTTAAAAATCTTTAGATTATATCTCTTAGAAAACAGGAAAGCAGAAAGACAGTTCCATACCCTGGCGGTGCGAATCAGAAATGTTAAGTCAAACCGCTTCGTACGTATCGAAGGAAAATCGACAGTGTAGGGGTGGTAATGTGGCGTCTTTCTACGTCTTGTCCTCTACTAAAAAGGGGATGGTAGGATAAGGTCGTGTAGCTCAAGATGCACACTCTCCGAAATGCATCCTATACTACCTATCCTAATGAAAATAAATAGACTCGCAGCCTTACGGCGCCAATAATCCCTGTTTTGTGCTAGTCTCATCCAGGTATTGCCGCAAAACTTTTGGATGTCAGGACATCCATAATCTATCGATATAAAAATGAATTGCTGTTCGTTAGTCTAGCTTAAACTCGAGAACGGCTGGACCGATTGGGCTAATTTTGGTCTTGAAATATCCGTGTAAGCTAAGGGAAGGTTTAAACGGTGAGAAAATATAAAATATAGTGAATAAAATAATAAAGACATTCATTGAATTTTCCCATACAAAATGCATGTAAAAGTTGTCTTTGACAGTTGACAGATGGTGAGATGAAGTTCACCGGGGCAGCTAGTATAATAATACTATTAACTGCTCAGGCCATTATAGACCAATTACAATCAAGCACAGTAACTTTCTTTGTAAGCTTCCAAACATTACAAGAGTTGGTCATAAGTTGCCATAAAATCGGTTGAAAATTAGCCAGAAGTCAAAGCCAAAGTTGTCGCAAATTAGCCAAAGTTACCGGATCTCACAGAAGCTGTTTAGCGATATTCTCGTTAATTATGAGTTTAATTTTGATCAAGTGGCTGGTTACTTCGGGAACTCAATTAAGGATCGAGGCACTTTAATTACATTTTGCTTTGTGATCGTTCGTATTTAAGATGGAAAAATTAGATTAGGCAAAAATGTTTTTTGGTACTTGACTTTTTTTCAAATCAAATTGAATGATTTCATTCTATTTATTCATTAATATTAATCTTTTAATAGCTTGGGTCTTGTTGACGATTGAGCATTCTTGCCTTTAAATATAATTAACCACTTAAGTACTCCTGACCTTACACAGGTTTTTTTATATATTTACTTATTTACATTTTACAGTCATACTTCACAGTCTCCAACGTCCTGTCCTTTGTAACATCTAGGACAAAGGAACATACATTATACAATTATAAATAGCTACTTTTAAGCGACTTCAAAAAAAAGGTTCTCTATAAAAATAAATAGTTTTTTTTTGTTTTAACTATGTCACGCGATTACTGCTCCAATAATGAACCGATTTTATTGTTTGGTAGATTAAGTATGCCTTAGAAGTGTTTCCATTTTTTTTTTCGAAATCGGCTGACTTGTTTTAGAGAAATCACTACATAGTAAAAAAAAGTCGCTTCCGCTGTCCCCATGTATGCTTATATCTTTAAAACTACTCAACGGATTTTGATGCGGTTTTTTTTAATAGATAGAGTAATTCAAGAGGAAGGTTTATATGTACAATAAACCTGTGCGAAGCCGGGGCGGGTCCCTAGTCAATGATAATGTAAAAATTACATACATCGATTCGCGCGTCCTACAGCTGAGCCTTAGCTCTCTACTCTATAGATATAGGTATAGATTTTTTAACACAACATGAGACATGACATTATACTAACATAGGTATTTTAAGCGACTTAAAAAAAGAAGGTTTTCTAATAATTAGAAAAAAAAACATTTAAATAGAATTATTCTATTTATATGTTTTTTGTTATAAGTACGAGTATGTTACGCGATTACTGCTCCAATTATGAACCGATTTTACAAAATAGTAAATCCGCTGTAGACATGAGCTTTAAAACTATATATTTTCGTCAGGTGGAACCAGACGAGGTGTACGCGGAGGCCCTGGAAGGCAACCGCATCGATGACGTCATCGAGAACCCCGTGGATTGCTACAACACAAAATGCGGCTTCGGCAACGGATATTGCTGCCCGGGCTTCATATGTATAGACACAGGTAAGTTTACTATAGTATCACTATTTGTGCAGTGCACTTGGGTCCGAAGTCGGTACATCTACAGATGTACCGACTTCGGACCCAAGTGGGCCGCAGCAGGATAAACCTAGCCAAGTGGGGATTCTCGGATACTGACAGGGTACAGTATGATTGCGGAGCCCCTGAGCAGAACATGGATCACCTGCTTACGTGTCCACAGTATCCGAGCCTGCACGATGGAAGATCTACACCAGGCTACACCCTGCGGGGTCGCTGTGGCCAAATATTGGGAGAAAATAATATAACTATTATGAACCATTGACACGACGAAAACGAACTACTGTAAATACATGGGCACATCCCACTGAGGAATGCAGAGCCACCATTTTAAATAAATTTCGTCGCCGTATCATCGCAATGATATGAACAAGGTCTCCGTATTAGCTCGACAACTTTGCTTGTCACAAGCTTTTATTTACTTTCACCTGTCCCGTTGTCTGTCGTTCTGTAATCAAATCTTGCAAGTTAAATTTGATCTACTTCCCGGTTACCGATTGAGTTCAAATTTTGCATACATGTGTAAATCGCGTGACAATGCAATATTATGATGACATGGTGCTGATCTGATGATGGAGCTGCAAGGTGGCTACATGAACTTAGCAATTGACACAACCTGTGTCATTTTGACACAACCTCATCGAGTTTGGGTTCATTTCAATGGTCTTGGCGAGTAGTTTGTCTTTCAATAAAAGTTTGGTTATACACAAATATGATATAGCCGTTAGTTTCAACAATGGATTACTTCTTAAAAGTTTGCACTGAAGTGTAGTATCCTTATGCACTGTAGAGAGTGAAAAGGAAAAATGCTAACAAGCTGACTTAGTTAGCTACTTCAGTGCAGTGCAAATAAAATAAAACCCTATGAATTGTAATAAAACACACCACATAAAGTTTACTCATATCTCAACATACACAACCTTGACTTTGCCTCACATTTCATGAATTCCTAGTACTTTGTTTTCGTTTTAATAATAACTTTGAACTTGGTTACGTCGCGTGTCCGCTGAAAATTCCACTGAAAAGTAATGCGATTAGCATTTTAGATTTATATTCTGAGTTTTTCTGAAATGCAAATATTAGAATACCTAGTTATAAAGGGGGTGAATATAGTTCATTTAATTGCTAGCCTCAAAAGAATGACTTGACTCCTTTGCAACCGTCCACAGCTATGTCATTAGCACATTTAATTTTGTAAGTTGGAGTAAGTATACGCGGAGTCTCTCTGCAAGATTGAATCAGATATGAGGAGATCCGTAGAAGAACTAAAGATACCGACATAGCCCAGCGGATTGGCATGTTAAAATGGCAGTGGCCAGGGCACATAGCTCGGAGGACTGATGACCGATGGGGTCGTAAAGTTCTCGAGTGGAGACTGCGTACCGGCAAGCGCAGCGTAGGACGTCCACCCACAAGGTAAACAGATGACCTCATTAAGATCTTTAGTGTAGGCGTATGTCTAGCATTGGACGTCCTATGGTTGAAACGACGGCCTATTTCTTATTTTTATTTTTTATTTTTGCATACAAAGGGGTCGTTGAACCTTGACATAATGTATGGAAAATCTGTATTTTATTTCATAATTTCGATGTTTCGGAGTTGTTATAGTAAAAATTGTTCAAAGCCACGAGCATACTCGTAACTACCTACATCCTAAAGTCTTCCTGAGGCAATCACAGTCCCTCAGTTTAAGGGAGGCCTATGTCTTGCAGTGAACGTCCTATGCTCAATATGATGATGGTCATTTAGTCAATCTCATAAATCTCTACGTTAGTTGTCATAATCATAATAACACTTTCGTAATACCTAGTTGCCATAATCATAATAAAAGTTTCATAGCGAGTAACAGTTATTACTTAGGTATAATAACATTAGTTCTTCGCTAAGCCTTCTTAACGAGTTTTCTTTCTGAAGTAAAAGTTCTATAATTCTATTTTGCGTTACTTAGTGTACTGCTAACTTCTAAAATGGAGAACTTACTCGTACATATCGCTTCACGTTTGTGTATTTTTAAGCATATTATGTTTGATATTTTTTATTTTTTTGCAAATACCTACTAAATAATAAATGCTTATAAAATACTAATTGTAATGTATATTACAACATTTTCTAAAAATCAACAACTAAAGTAAAATAAGTTCTCTACGTTGTGATGAAGTTTAAAATTGGAACGCTTGTTTGAAGGGTGATTTTTAAATTAAGTTTGGCATGTTGGTACTTCCGGTTGTGCCTCAATTAGTTTCGTTGAAAAAACATAATGTTTGATATTCTTTCATTTTTTGTCAATGGGTAATTTTTATTACAACGTTGCTGAAAAATGAAGTGAAAAAAGTCTGTGTCTCAAAATCTGGTAACATGATTACAAATTTTAAATAAAACACTGCAGAATTACTTCGAAAGTCGGTTGTATTTTAATGAAACGTATTTAAAAAAAAAAACAAACAGCAATGTTTTTCAAACGAAACGAACCGTGGCAAAACCGGAAGTGTCAGCATGCCAAACTTAATTTAAAAACATCCGTTCCAATGTTCCAAACAAGCGTTCCAATTTTAAACTTCATCACAACGTCGAGGCCAGCCAATCAACAGAGCGCAGTTAAATGTCACAAACAATATTCATTTTGCCTGCTATTTTGTAAAGTGTAGGCGGCAACATATAAAAAAGCTGTGACCTCTTATAGATCTATATAATTTTAAAATGCTTTTCCACACTAGGAAATACAAACCACACTTTTTTTTTTCTATTAAAAATTTTGAAATGTTTATCACAATATGCATGACGACTGAAAAAATATACTTAATTAGTCCACCAGATAAACTATCAAAAAATATTACATACATATTTTTTTCTTTTGTAAATTAAATATAATTTGATGAAGATATAGCCCGTCAAAGTTCCGCGTGACGTCACAAGTGCCATACAAATGTATTGACTTCTATAAAAGAGGTGACGTCACGAGCCCCAGTCCCAAACTTTGACAAGGTTTATCCTTGTCATTTGCAGTTTGATTAACATAAGAAAAAATACGTGTCCAATATTTTTTGATAAATCTAACTGACGGACTAATTATAATAAGGTTTTTTTACCCAGTCCTCATGCCAATTACGTAGCGCTCGTAGCGTAGTTTGATTAGGTGTTTGTCTGCGATCACCGAAATTAAGCAACGTTCCGCACGGTCAGTATTTGGATGGGTGACCGCGGGTGGCATTTCCCAATTGAGCGCTACCGTGGCTCGGATGACACGTTAAATTGTAAGTAGGTCCCGGTTGTTTTAACCATTTATATATGTCAGAGGCTATGTCAGAGGCCTTCAGGCGGCCTAAAAACTCTGACACCAGGGCTAGCCACCCGGCCTATACGAACTTACTTTATTTACTTATGCCTATTATCACAAAAATAATTCTCTTTGACCTCCTCCTATGTTTTCTTAGCTCGTAAGTGTACCTAAATTCAAATTTCATTATAGAGCGAGGCAATCAACTGAAGGCTGTAGACAGGGCGACCATTACCGAGGAGTCAGGTTACACGCGGGGCGCGGTGTGGAAAGTCAAACTTGATGGTATTTTCAAATATTTTGGCACGATCTGTTTGTGACTAACATTTACTTAATAAGGAGCTCGCGCTACGAACTATAACCATCCATCCATCCATCCATAAGCCATAGGACGTCCACTGCTGGACATAGGCCTCCCCTATGAATCTCCAATAAGACCTGTTGGTAGCGGCTTGCATCCAGCGTGATCCTGCGGCCTTAATGAGGTCATCAGTCCACCTTGTGGGTGGACGTCCTACGCTGCGCTTGCCGGTACGTGGTCTCCACTCGAGAACTTTTCGACCCCATCGATCATCAGTTCTCCGCGCTATGTGCCCTGCCCACTGCCATTTCAACTTGCCAATCCGCTGGGCTATTTCGGTAACTTTGATTCTTCTGCGAATCTCCTCATTCCTGATTCGATCTCGCAGAGAGACTCCGAGCATAGCCCTCTCCATAGCTCGTTGGGCTACTTGGAGCTTATTAATAAGGCCCATAGGTAGTAAGAGACCACGTTTCAGTGCCATAAGTCATCACTGGCAACACACACTGATCGAACACTTTCGAACTATAACCATAACAAAACAATGCGATAAGTGTTTATATATAAGTACTTAATAATTATTTTTTGCAAAAAATAGCATGACCGACTTCACCCGTGTAAAGAATTCGCGAATATTTCGCACGGATCGATGTAGCATTTTCCACATTATTGTTGATAACCTTTGGAACGAACTGCCTCTTAATATTAAGCGTGCACGTTCACTGGAAGCTTTCAAACGCCTTGTAAAAAGTCATTATCTCTGTAAATAATTTTGTACTGTATCATTTATTTCTTTCTGTTATTACTTTATGTGCTTTATATATTTTATGTATGTTTATCTATGTGTTGTCTATTTATGTAGTAGTATTATTATGTTAGGTATTGTATGTAGTATTAGTATTTAGGTTTATAGTATAATTTTTAGTATTTATTGTACTCCCCGTCAAATATTTTTAGCACATTCCTTTCCGTACATGGGTTGCCTGGAAGAGATCGCTTCCAGCGATAAGGCCGCCTAGTGTTGCACTACCTTAAAAAGTTCACTTAAGTATTTTTTTTTTTGTAAGTTTCATTTTTGTGTACAATAAAGAGTTATTTGTTTGTTTGTTGATATATCAAAATTGGCTCAGCCGATTTCGATAAAATTTAAATGGGACCAATTTCAATCTTTCCAATAAAAAAAGAATTAAGTATATAAATCGGACTACTATAAAAAAAAGTTATGCGTGGTTATACATAAAAAAATATATACGCTTCGAATTGAGTACCTCCTCCGGTTCGTCGGTCAAACAGGCACCAGTGGATAACCACTCTTACCTACTATAGGTTCATAGGAGTATTTTTTGAGCATGTTGTAACGCATCCTTATTTCTTATTACTAAATATCGGCATTGTTAGACGATATGCATAAATGCCAGGTGAATTGAAATAAAAAAAAATCGGCCAAGTGCGAGTCGGACCCGCGCACGAAGGGTTCCGTACCGTATGGGAGCCCCAATCCTCTTGCCGTAAATAGTTTGTTGCATGGAAGCCCCCCTTACATTTTTATTTTATTCTATTTTTAGTATTTGTTGTTATAGCGGCAACAGAAATACATCACCTGTGAAAATTTCAGCTTTCTAGCTGTGACGGTTCATGAGATACAGCCTGGAGACGGACAGACAGACAGACAGACGGACAGCGGAGTCTTAGTAATAGGGTCCCGTTTTTACCCTTTGGGTACGGAACCCTAAAAAGGCACCAGTAGATAACCACTCTTACCTACTATAGGTTCATAGGAGTTTCTTTTGAGCATGTTGTAACGCATCCTCGTTTCTTATTACTAAATATCGGAATTGTTAGAGGAAATGCATAAATACTACATGAATTGAAATATAAAAAAATGATCTAGCGCTGTCTGAAGTTCATAATCTAGAATTTTTTAACATATTTGGCACTTTATTGCAAAATAATGCTAGTAGCACTTATGGTTGGTATGGTATACATACACAGAGCTATTACAACTAGGTTGTCGCTTGAGGCAATTCACAACCACAAAAAAGTACTTACTTATGGAAAATTTTGGCTCAGTGCTGTCAAAGCTGTCAAATATGTATTGGAATTTGACACTACTGAGAGAAAAACACAGTAACTATAGCCACTGAATCGAAATATTTTTTCATGTCTCTTTCTAACTCATGTTAAATCATTGCATCTCTTTCTTTCTTTCTCGATCGACCACATTATCTCTCTGGTATCTCTGTGTATACATAACTCATACTTACTAGTATAGCTTGAACATTGTTTTCGTTGATTCCTAATTTAAACTGATGTACCTACTAAGCTGATAGGAGATCACCTCCTTTCGGTTTAGGACAGTTCTGGATAACCCCGTATAGAGAACAAATTGGTATTCGAAGCTAAAACGTAGAATAACCTAAGCTTTTTCATTTATTTTCGCTTCCAGCTAGCCAGACATACCTAAGTTATTCTTGAAACTAATCAAGCGTATAAAATTTATTTTCTTACTCCAACAATTTTATTTTCTTACTCGAACAAATTTATTTTACTTGAACTACATACACGATACGGCGTTTTTTTTTTTGTAAAATAGGGCTACATTTGTCCACCAACTCGCCTGAAATGGAAAGCCAAATTGTAGCCGAAGATGGAGTATGTAGACCTTTTTTTAAGAGGGGATCTCTTCGAAAGATACCCGACTGCTTAGGGGTGCATTCGGGTTATGTAGGATTGTACCCACTAAAACCACCTCGATGGCCAGCCTTTATGCCTTCTTAGGAGCTCCGGGATCTCCAAAGGAACGCACCGGTGCTCCCAGCACTTTATACGACTACTGGTGATAAAATCAGGCTCGTGCTGTCCTCTACGACAGCGTTGCCACTCACGCTGTCGTCTTCATCGGGCCCGTTTGTGTGGATGGCCAGAGCCCCAACTCTGACCACCCACGAGTCCAGATGTCTCTATTTAGTAGGCTTTTACTAGAGGCAGAGGATACCAATGCCGTATTCTAGTGCCCTGGCATCAGGGCAAAGAGTATGTAGACCTAGAATTTACCTATTCACTCTTGACTTGAAGATATTCAAATTGTAATTGTCAGGAAATAATGACGGGAGCAGGGCATTCCAATACCTGGCGGTCTTTGCCAAACACGCTACTTTTTGCCTGTGTTTCAGGCTTTTCAGAAGTACTTATCTGAAAAGGGATGATCGTTATAAATAACTTTTACTTTGGAGCTAACTTGGGATTCGCGAAGAATACAGCTTTCATACTTTTTGTCGATTCCGAGTTGCTATTTTGTATGGATCAGCATTTTTTTTCTTGAACCGTCATCGTCGTCATCGTACGGGTACTGGGTCCAACCCCATAATAAAATTTGTTGATAATGATGTTTTCGGGTTTCTTTTCGGGTTGGTTCCATGGTAAAACTTATGTTTATCATGACGATCTGAATCGCCCATTCAGATTATCGTCATTAATAACTTATACTAAGTATGGAACAAACCCTGAATACCCCACAAATACTCGTAGCTGTTTCACACAAAAAGTTCAATTGACTTTCGAGAAAATATAGAAAAGCTATTTTTCCTCCTCATTCCTCATTCGAACAGCCAGAAAGTGGAACGTTATGCCTGAGTCTGTCTTCCCGCTAAAGTACAACGTGGGTGACTATAAATCTCGAGTAGGTTACCTAGAAGTTACGTTACCAAGCGTGCTACACCCTAGACAGACAGCATAGGTACGAGTATCTTATAGTCCGACAACCTCGTGCGCGACCGTCCCGCGGGGTGACAGACGGTGGCGGGGACGAGGTAGTAGTAGTAACTCCGCGTCATTCTAGCATTCTTTCCCTTCCCCGCTACACCACCCGCTACCCGCTGACATCTTGGGTACCTCGTCCCCGCCACCGTCTGTCACTCCGCGGGACGGTCGCGCACGAGATTGTCGGATCAGGCAGTATGTAGGTGAACCCAAACCTGTTTGAAAAATAAAACAATTATGGGTTGACCCCATAGTTAAAGTTGGTTACAATTATGAATACAATAATTTCTCAGAATATTTTTACCGCCTTAAAATACACATGAGGCCCGATTACAGAGGCGCCAGCGTAAATTTAATAGCAACGTAAAAAGCGTTCTCTCTATCGAATGCCGAAAGTAAAAAAGAAACAGAACTATGAAATTTAGCTAATATAATTACGATGGTGCCTCTGTAATCGGGCTAATAGTGTATTTCTAGAAGATAGACAGTAAACAGTACTCTGTACTTAGGTACTCACGTCAAATTTATACCTTATTTACATCTCCTTTTTTGCGTAGGGGGTCAAAAAGTAAACGTTTAGCAATTTCTCCGTATCAATTTATTTTTACAACCCACAGACTTTTATTTTGAAAAGTAATCAAACGAGAGAAATTTCTTTCTTTCTAGAATAATCTTATTTCACTCGAACATAAATTTAAATAAAAAAAAGCTTTGAATATAACACGTAACCCACATAGTCGTAAAAACCCGATAAAATAAAAATAAGGGAAAGGATATTCTAACGACATAGCGGCGTAACGACGGGTTAACTAACGGTTAACGATGTAACGACATAACGACGGTGCGTAGTTATCCTTGCGCGTGACGCAATAAGGAAGTGACTTTTATGTATATTTTTATTCTAAGTTGTGTTGTTGTCGCGTATAAAAGATCAACATTGATGATACATATCCGTTTCACTATCACTTCACTACATAGTATAAAACAACTAGCGACCCGCCCCGGCTTCGCACAGGTGTATGATACATATAAACCTTCCTCTTGAATCATTCCATCTATTAAAAAAACCGCATCAAAATCCGTTGCTTGGTTTTAAAGATATAAGCATACATGGGGACAGACAGCGGGAAGCGACTTTGTTTTATACTGTGTAGTGAAGTCGCTTCCCGCTGTCTGTCCCTATGTATGCTTATATCTTTAAAACTAGGTACGCAACGGATTTTGATGGGGTATTTTTTTAATAAATAGAGTGATTCAAGAGGAAAGTTTATTGTTTATTACACCTGTTTGAAGCCGGGGCGGGTCGCTAGTTCGTGAAAAAAAGTCAGATGTCTCTGCGAGATTGAATCAGGTATGAGGAGATCGGCTGACGAACCAAAGTTACTGAAATATCCCAACAAATTAGCAAGTGAAAATGGCAGTAGATAGAGCGCATAGTTCGAAAAATAGATGGCCGATGAGACCGCAAATTTCTCCAATGGAGACCACGTACAGGCAAATGCAGCGTAGGACGTCCACCTATGAGGTGGACAGATGATCTCATTAAGACCGCAGGATCACGCTGGATGCAAGGCGCTTCCAACCAGTCTTATTGGAGACCCATAGGAGAAGCCTACGTCCAGCAGTGGATGGATGTCATGTAGCTGGTGGATGGATGGGTATGCCCAGCTTACTGCCATTTCAACTTGCCAATCCAGTTTTTATCAACGGTCACCAAACTTATGCCTTTTCTTTTTTCCAACAAAACGAATGTCGACACTCTACAGCTTCTAAGCTAAGTTAGCACTTAGCTAACTTAATGGACGACGAAGCTTAAGTAAGCACCTAACTTTTAAAAGCCTTTTACACTGAACCAACACTAAGATTCGGTTAATATAATATTACCTTATTATAAGGACGCTAATAGGACTTTTTTTCTTATAAAGGTATATAGATATATATTATAATAGGTTGAGTGGCTAGCTCTGAAGCTACAGTTTGGAGTTTTTGTTTTGGATTTCAGCTCTCCGATCTTTGTGCCCTATCCACTAACATTTCAACTTGCCAATCCGCTGGGCTATGTCGGTTGATGACCAGAATTATGTAACGTCGCCTCAACCGAAATAGCGGCTCCGTTACACTCTGGGACAATTCGTTAACAATTTGAAAGATCAAAAGGAAAGGATACTCATGCACCACGTACCTGGGCCTGCTCCGGCTACGTTGACACTTCCACCGCCGTATAGCACCTAACTGTGTCTATTTGTTTGTATTTAAAACAATGATAGTTCAAACCACATTCACAAAACAGTTTATAACTTACAACGATGAATATATCAATAAGGTGTTTATCCGTTGCCCGTTGACGACAAGATGGCGTGGAAGATGATTGACGTATTCGATCTAGCAGAGAGATATAACCCCCTCTATAGCTCGTAAAACAATCCGTGTTCACGTGAATAAAATAAAATTAGCTTTTCCATCCAAAATTACAACTCGGAATTGACAAAATGTGATTGTTTTTTCGTTATTACGATCTGATATTTTTTCTTGAATTCCGGGTTCTTCCCATAGTGAAAGTTGTTTATAATGAGAGTTTACCTCCTTTCGTCTTAGTATTTTGAGTCTGGATAACCCTGTAATTAGCGGAGTAATCACGTAACACTCGAGTACATACAAAAAAACACACAATTAAATTGATAACCTTCTCTTTTGAAGTCGTTAAAAATATTTAGAAATTTCTTGGTACTCTCCACACCCTACCTACGCAATAATTGTAGGTAGGTACAATCATTTTCAAAAATAAATACTTCAAGCCTTGAAATCTATATTAATAACGTGAAAGTACGATAATTATTTTTCCATTCATTAAACTAAATTGCTAGTTAAACTTTGAACTGTATAATTTAGTCATTAGAAAAATAAACTTTACTTAGCGAAGTTTTACTGTGTGTTTCATAACGATCACTGAAATTATGTTTATAAATTGAATTTTGAAAAAATTGTTTTAATCGTTTAGCAATATCAGAGCCTACTTACGTTCTTAATATGTTGGCGCAGCGACCCAAATTGTGCCTTGGCATCCGATTCTATTTATCGGCACTCTTCTCTGTCTTGGACAAGTTCCTGCAAGACTTTAACATTTACAATATATCTGATCGTGTTATTCTTAATTACTACGCAACTAGAGAGACAGAGAAAGAGGTACGCGATCTGCCCTGTCTTGAAATCTCAATGAAGCCAAGTATACTATCCAAAACCGTCTTACCTGTGAAATGCTACATTTCTATTTTCTTCACTTTTCTTTGAACTATGGCTGTTACAGTCATAAAGCTACCCAAGCCATCACAAGAAAAAAGATTCAAGTTTTCATACAATAAAGTATTTTCACACCTAAACACTTCCCGAATAAAAATATATCACAAAATTCGAAAACAGCGAGTCACCAGTCTGGTCACTTAGACAAGTAAAATGTGGCGTCACGTGACACGTCGTTCAAGGTAATAGTTGCTTTATGATTACGTCTCTTTCTAAATAAGGAGAAACTTTTGTAAGATAAAACAGTAGCGACTAGGTAGGTATATGTTTTATCGTTCAATTGAGTACGAGAGCTCCACACTTGTCATTTCTTTAAGCTGCCAGACATCAATCTCGAGCTCACGAAGGCCGACGAGCCTTCGGCCCTTTGGCAGTCCCAAGTAAGCCCAATTTACGGCGCGATCCTCTCCCTAAATATTTTATAGAGAACTGATTAATATCTAGTAAGTAGAGCTAATGTTACCTCTCCTTAAATTGCGACGCCCTCATGGGGTCAATGTCACTTAAGAAACTAGTTTGTAAGAACTTTTGTTGTACAGTGCATTGTTCAATAAACAAATATCAATACTTTCCAAGTGACTGAGCCAGCGGTCATTAGGAAGTCGTGGTGGTCTAGAGGTAGTGACACCCGCCTTACAATCGGGAGGTCGTGGGTTCAAATCCCAGTCCCGTACCAATGAGTTCCTTGGAAATTATGTACGGAATATCACACCACTGGCTTTTCGGTGAAGAAAAACATCGTAAATATTGAAATAAAGCTAAGATCATGTAAGCTATCGAACAAAAAAAGAAGCTACAGACAGACAAAATAAACTTACTAGGTAAGTACCTAAACATTATTTGAGCCCCTTGGAGTAGGGACATTGGGTCCGTGGGGAGCGAGAAATCATCTTGTTTGCAAAAGTCTTTCTGAGCGTCTGGTGGACGCGACGCGTGACCAAAATGCTGGTGTTTATTTGGTTCAACGTATCTATAATATGCATTGCCATTCAGCGTGGCAATGCAGCCAGCATGCTGGGCATGGCATGGCCGACTGGTAGTGGACTTGAGATCTGTAAGACTCTTTGGATCATCCAATTGCTTTTTATGTAGTAGTAGTTTATGTAGTTTTAGCTTATGTAAGTAGGTAGTATTGTATGTTTGTAATTAATAAAGAGCCGTGGTGGTCTAGTGGTTGTAACGCTGGCCCGTCATTCTTGAGGTCGTGGGTTCAATCCCGGTCCCGTACCAATGAGATTCTTTGGAACTTATGTACGGAATTTCACACCACTGGCTTTTCGGTGAAGGAAAACATCGTGAGGCAATCTGCATACGTCCATAGAAGAAATTCGATGGCATATGTGAATCCACCAACCCGCACTGGGCCAGCGTGGTGGATGGCCCAATCACCCTTCATGGGTAGGCCTACGTCCTGCAGTGGACTATAAAAAAGGCTGGTACAGTTAATAAAGGCACTTTTCTCCTAGAATAAGTACCTAAACTATCCTAGTAATAAGACAAGGGATCTACACAATGCCAGCTGTCTTCACTCCATTTTATCCAAGCTATATAAGTAACAAAAGACCCGAGATACGTTTTACAAATCTACCCATTTTACCCGTGTTCTATCCCTTGGGACCTTGAACGAAAGCCTCGGTCAAAAGATTTAACCTTTAGGATTTGCTCGTTCATTCATATTAAATTATACATCCCGTAGGATTAGTGTGGGGTGTAAAGCGTTGGGCTTATGTTAGGCATCATACATTTATGAGTTGTGGCTGTTTGTAGACCTGTGTATTTGAAACGTACCTACACATAGTAGGATTAAATTAGGATTAAGTATTAGGGGACATCTTACACACGGTTTCTGACCCCAAACTAAGCAAAGCTTGTCATATGGCTGCCAGAGACTGATATACTACATATCAAATTTTAAATACATACTTATATAGATAGTACCTAAATAACACCCAGACACAGAGCAAACACCTATGTTCATCACACAAATGTTTGCCCGGGGTGGGGATCGAACCCACGCCTCTTTGACTCAGAAGTCAGGGTCACTAACCACTGAGCCACCGAGGCAGTCGAAGGTAGGAAGGGAGGTAGGTAGTAGATGTATGATTTTGTTAATTTACTGTTTAGTTTCTATTTCTTTTATTACCACTAGATATTAGTTTTTGCACTTTTTATTAATTAAGATATTGGTCAGCGTATGTGTGAATAAGAGTGCCGCGACAAACTTACCTTTGTTTTGCGGCACCTAATTGATTAATATAATATTATTAATTGTAATATAAATAAATTGTTTTTTTATTTGGTCTGATCTTTAAACGAGCAATAGGCATGATGATTAAAAAATATAATTAGTCCGTACAAGCACATACATTTGTAACAATCATAACTCCTGAATTTATGATGCCCAATCAGTTAGCTACGCTCTGCACCTGGTTAACGTCACAGCCGCCAAGTTGTATGAATCGGACTTTAAGTATCATAACAAACAAGTTTCTCACTATAGTCACAAGCAGTAGTTGCAACTTTCACCTACTGTTTTCGTCTTAAATTTTTTAAAACATCGACTAATGTCTTCATGTAATTATATCGATTAATGTCTTCATATAATTATATCGACATGTGATCAATAGCTACGCTTTCTTTACTACCTAAAATACCTACAATAAAAAACTACACAAAATTAAATACCTAGCTAAAATTATATACACAAACAACGGCTAAAACTCGAAAACAAGACTGTGTCCTTGTGGAAACCTTGTGGTGCCAAGAACGCTGCTGGCTGCAACCCCGCGCTGAACTGCTAGAGAAATTCTCCGCGCGTGGAATGAGCCAGCTATGCTTATCTACATTACTTTAGCTTACGAATTCACACAAGCATTTCAGCCCATAAATGTACAAGCACATACATTTGTAACAATCATAACTCATGAATTTATGATGCCCAATCAGTTAGCTACGTTAAGCTACGTTCTGCACCTTGCTCCGTAATCCTGCGGGATCCTGATTTAATATGAATGAACGGACGAATCCTGAAGGTCAAATATTTTGACTGCTATTTCCGTTAGACTTCTGCTATATTTATTTTAATTCATTATAATAGAACGATCGGTACAAAAAATACCGTCTTACCACAAAACATTTAAACACGCTTTAAACACTGTTCAACTGTGCAATTAGTACTATTAAAAATTGTCTAAAGCACGAGTTAAATTTTTGTGATAAGACGGTATTTTTTGTACCGATCGTTCTATAAAAATGAATTAAAATAAATATAGCAGAAGTCTAACGAAAATCGCAGTCAAAATATTTGACCTTCAGGAATCGTCCGTTCATTCATATTAAATCGGGATCCCGCAGGATTACGGAGCACGGTGCAGAACGTAGCTTAACGTAGCCAACTTATTGGGCATCATAAATTCAGGAGTTATGCTTGTTACAAATGCATGTGCTTGTACATTTATGGGCTGAAATGCTTGTGTGAATTCGTAAGCTAAAGTAATGTAGATAAGCATAGCTGGCTCATTCCACGAGCGAAGAATTTCTCTAGCAGTTCAGCGCGGGGTTGCAGCCAGCAGTGTTCTTGGCACCTTCCACAAGGACACAGTCTTGTTTTCGAGTTTTAGCCGTTGTTTGTGTATATAATTTTAGCTAGGTATTTAATTTCCTGTAGTTTTTTTTTGTAGGTATTTTAGGTAGTAAAGAAAGCGTAGCTATTGATCACATGTCGTTATAATTATATGAAGACATTAGTCGATATACTTATATGAAGACATTAATCGATATAATTACATGAAGTCATTAGTCGATGTTTTAAAAAATTTAAGACGAAAACAGTAGGTGAAAGTTGCAACTACTGCTTGTGACTATAGTAAGAAACTTGTTTGTTATGATACTTATTGTCCGATTCATACAACTTGGCGGCTGTGACGTTGACCAGGTGCAGAGCGTAGCTAACTGATTGGGCATCATAAATTCATGAGTTTTGATTGTTACAAATGTATCTGCTTGTACATTTATGGGCTGAACTGCTTGTGTGAATTCGTAAGCTAAAGTAGGTTATGTGGATAGTTAAGCATAAATGTACTTGGGTTAGGATTTGAATGATTTTTTTTAATACAAAGCGTAGCAATTGATTACATGTACCAGAATAGCCCTGCAATAACAGGGCTATTCCTAATCAATTAGCACCCTTTTAGGGGCTTGTTCTGTACATTAAAACTAACAATTTTTGTTCTGCGACTTTTGTCAAAACTCAAAATCAGCTGTTCCATACAAATTGTCGCGGGTGAACGATATTTTTCTATGGAACAACATTTTTTTTAGTTTTAACAAAAGTTGCAAAACAAAAGTTGTTAGTTATGATGTACAGAATAAGCCCCTAAAAGGATGCTAATTGATTAGAAATAACCAGATATAAAGACATCAGTCGATCATAAGTAAATTTTAAGACGGAAACAGTAGGCGTAAGTTGCAATTCTCGCTTGTGACTGTAGCAAGAAGCTTGTTTGTTATGGCACTCATGGTCCAAATCATACAACTTGGGGGCTGCGAGGTTAGCTACAAGATGCGGAATGCTGTTAACTCACTCCGGACTGAAGCTCACTTAAAAGCAGCGCGTTGATTGGGCTATCCGCAGCAAGTAGCTAACTTATCTTAGCCGCCAAGTTGCGTGATTTGGACTACATCTTTATGGCTATAATACGAGTTCCGTTACCACACAAAATTAAATTTCCATAAATCAATTTCTAAAAAAAAATAAGTAAGTAGGTACCTACATGTCACAAAAAGAATTTAAACTTTTTTTTATTTCGTACAGGTTTGCGTTTGACTACATACTGCCTGATTTTGAGCAGATAAGCAGTCTAGGGTGTAGCACGCTTACCTAGAAGATACCTATTTACTCGGGATTTTAAGACACCCACGTCGTACTTTAGCGGGAAGACAGACCAAGGCAAACCGCAAACTGGAAATAACGTAAAACAAACGTTCCAATACTGATTACGAAATACCAAACATTATTTATTCATATACAATAAAATCCAGGTAATCTTCGTTCGAATCATTACCGATCCGCTCGAGAAATCCCGCGGGATTACGTTTTATCATTCCGGAATCCCGTCGAGTAATCCCGCGGGATTGCGTTTTAATTTGTATTAACGGTGGGACGGTTCTGAATGAAGTTTAATGTGAAATTAATGTTAATTAGTACTCGTGTTCGTAGAACGGGTGACGTAGGTAATTAAGTAGTCGACGTCATTGAAACAAATTAAATTAGGCCGGACTTGAATTAAGTGTCCTTCTTCTCCGAGGTTTTCTTTTGCGGGGTTTTAATTTGCGAATAAGGGTTGCATGTTGTAGTATCTTGGGACCTAGGCATTCTCGCTATTGAATATAGGAAATAATTTCACAAAATTTCTAGTAAAATGTCAAACATTTTTATGTTTATGTTTTTATGATTAATTTGAGATAAATTATGTCAATATGTGGCGTTATGCCTCTACTATGTATCTCCAATGACACTAATAAATTGGAAGCCGTTTGCATCCAGCGTGACTTTACGGGTGGACGTCCCACGCTGCGCTTTTCGATATGTGGTCTCGACTAGAGAACTTTTCGACACCATCGGTAATCAGTCCTTTACGGAGAACAGCATTATATTTTATCGAAATCCAATTGCCATATGACATCTGGATCAAAGAGGCGTGGGTTCGATCCCCATCCAGGGCAAGCGTTTATGTGAAGAACATAGGTGTTTGCTCTGTATCTGGATGTTATTTAGGTACTATCTACATAAGTATGTATTTAAAATATATTATAGGTACGAGTATACGTAGTATATCAGTCTCTGGCAGCCATAATATCACAAGATTTGCTTAGTTTGGGGTCAGAGACCGTGTGTTAGATGTGTAAGATGTCTTGTGTATGATTGAACAAGCTCCTTTAATATTACATTATGTATATTTATATATTTATAGTTTTAGAGGAGCTTGTTCAGTCATACACAAGGCATAGCCACTGCATGATTAATTAACTGTAATTAAGTTCTATAATTCCGGTCCGACAAAGGTAAATCCGCCATTACCTACATATTTAAGCGGCAGTGGGTGCCCGATAACAGCCTGAAGATGAATAATAGATGACAGAGGGAAACCTTTGATGGATCTCCTGTCTTAATTAATATTAAGCTGGGCACACAAGGTCATTAACTGATCTGTTAAATTCTTCATACCGACTTAGAGCCAGGCGCAGTTGTTTAGGCCAGCCAGGCGCAGTTGTTTAGGCCAGCCAGCCAAATTGCACATCGACACATTGTCCTGCCTGTCGTCTGGTCATCATCATGATCATTGATATCATGTGTGGCATACTTGCCGATGCCCCATTACTTATTATATTCCTTATTATGTTACTTAAATATATCTACAAAACTTACATTAATAACTTAACAATATATACTCAGTCTCTGGCAGCCATATCACAAGCTATGCTTAGTTTGGGGTCAGAGACCGTGTGTAAGATGTCCCCTAATTTTTATTTTATTTATTTATTTTAAACTTAATTATTCTAAATTAAAACTTGGCATTATATAAATTCGAAGCAACAATATTATTACCTATACTAAAATCTACAATGTTACTTACCTTCCGACATAAATGTCGGGTCGCGGTCGTCGCTTGTAACCTTTCCACGGTTTCGACGACCGGCGCGATGTGCGCAGGCGCAGCGACGACCCTACGTTTAAATAACTACGACAGTTGGTAAATCTTTTGTCTTGAGACCGGCATTCTTTTGTGAATATCCTATTTTATAATCGCTTTCCGCCTTTTTAATATGTATTGTGTTATCATTGGACTTCTTCTAAGATATAGACATTGATAACCTACATGAAAGTGTAAATAAACTAACTTTTTGTGATACCAGTGTTTTTGTGTTTGCCTGGATTCTCGGATATCGTACCAAGGAAGCATCCAGGTATTTACGGTGCATCATCACACACCCCCAATACTACACATGTTTCAGCTATAGTTCGGCCGTTCAGAGAATGCGTTCCTGACACGTCATCTTGAAAAAATATTTTTGGCCGATATCTCGGAAACTATGTACTTAAGGGCAAAAAACATTAGGATCATTATTGTAAAAAATAAAATTTCGCATCTTTTGTTTTCAGTAAACTTTTTTGTAAAACTTACCGTTTACGATTTATGGCCCATTTAATGAAATTTCATTAAATGGACCTTAAATCATTAAATGGACCTTAAAACATTAAATTTAATAATTAATAAATCGTAAACGGTAAGTTTTACAAAAAAGTTTGATGGAAACAAAAGATGCGAAATTTTATTTTCTACAATAATGATCTTAATGTTTTTTTGCCTTTAGTACATAGTTTCCGAGATATCGGCCAAAAACATTTTTTCAAGATGACGTGTCAGGAACGCATTCTCTGAACGGCCGAACTATAGTCCTGATTCGATCACGATTAATTGGGTCAACTGAACAATCTTGCCAAATATTATCGAAATCAGCTGATAAATAGCAAAACACCATATTTTCCCTCTTTTTGAAGGAAATACCTCTATCAAAAATTGTAGTTTCGTCGAAATTCGTTGAAAAATGCGACCTGTACAGACGTAAGCGAAATTGAAAGATAATCAATTATTTAAAGTGTCCTATTTCTATCAACATTTAAAACAATTTTATTTCAAACACCTGGTTCATATCAGGTGAACTTTTTGCTCGTTAAATGCTCTACTATTTTAATAACATTATGTGTATAAAGAACATTTTCTTAGCTAACTATAAACTTTATTATAAGTAAATACTTAATTTCTTTGTTGGCTAACTAAACCTAGATTACAATAAAGTCTGTTACTAACGTCTCATAATTAATGAAATTAAAAATAAACTAGTTTATCTCTCCAGAGTTACGAACTATTAGTTACAAAGTTATTTTGTCTAGGCTAGAAAATATTAACACTTGTTCGCTTGAGAATAATTTAGACGACAGAGAATGAGATTAATAAAGTCATTATATTTTCTGTTTAGTAGTGAGATAGTTACATAACTTACAAGGATAAAAGTATTTATTTACCTAAGATAATTTGATGTAAGATATATACCACAAAGAGACACTACACACGTACACTCTTCAAAAATAATTCTCTGTCAGATTTGTGAGAAAATTTAATTGCCCTTTTGTTTGTTGTTGTTGTTGTATTGTTGCTGAAAGGGGGTGATTCAGACCATCATTATGAACAACTTTTACTACGGGGCCCGGGATTTGAAAAAAAAAAAATGTTTCATACATTTCGTCGCTTTCAAGTTGCAATTTTGTAAGAGACACCTGATTTTTTTCTCCAATTCCGGGATGGCCCTATAGTAAAAGTTGTTCACAATGATGGTCTTAAATCACCTCTTTCTGCTTAGTACAGGATGAGCAGATAACCCTGTACAAATTAAGATTAAAGTGTATGCTCATCCTTACAAATTTGCGTCATAGTTTTACGTCACTTTGCGCTACAGAAGAGCACAAAATTTTGCGTTATCTTTGCGCTATTTGTGGCAAAAATCTACGGCATATACCCATCTATCTATCCACTTAAACTACTACTAAATTAAAGCTACCAGATCATCTACAAATAATAATGAGTTTATAATGCTTGCGCCTACTGCTGATTGGCAGCGTATAAGTATATATGTTATTATGATATCTATACAAAATTCCGTCTTCATACAAACGGTTGGAACTCGAATCATACCTTTTTTTACGAGGTAGAAATCTTCGAAAGATGCCCGACTGCTGTTGGGATTTTCCCACTAAAACCCCCTCGGTGGCCAGCCTTTGTGCCATCTTGGGAACTCCGGAATCTCCAAAGGAACGCACCGGTGCTCCCAGCACTTTATACGACTACTCGCCTGGTGATAAAACCAGGCTTGTGCTGTCCTTTACGACAGCGTTGCCACACACGCTGTCGTCCTCCTCGGACCCGTTTGAGTGGATGGCCAGAGCCCCAACTCTGACCATCCACGTACTCGAATCATACCTACGCTTCGGATTTCGGTATACACTCGGTACACCAACAGTCGCAGATGCCGGAGTGACGAACGAACGTGTGGGTTTGTCATCAAGCAAGCCTACTATGCGGACAGCCCCAGCGCGTGTTACGTATTTCGTGGCCACGTGGAGCTGTAAATAAATATTAAAAGGACGGGGTCAAGTCGCAATACTGTATAGAATATTATATACCATAAGGCTGATTTTAGTCTCACGCCGACGGCACGCGCCCCGTCGGCGCTGAATGGCCGAGATACGAGTACTGTACGCGCGCGAGTTGAATGCAGAGCTTAGGAATGCGAATGTCTCCCCCCGCTATCCGCACGCCCAACCCGCCCAGGCGCGTGAGGTGGGGCGTGCGGATAGCGGGGGGAGATGCTCCCGCTCTTTACCTCAGACCCCGACTGCATTCAACTCGCGCGCTATCAGTATATGCACTTCTAGGAAGCGTTTTTGAATGACGCGTAGCTATCGAGAAGACAGACTGCTAAGATTTATATAATTATGATTTTCTTTTGTTTGTAAATTTGACGTACCTAATGTAACATACGTAGTTATAAGGTCAATAAAAAATTCTAATTCTAAGTTCGTAATATATCTCGCTCGGCCATCAGCGCCGACGGTGCGCGTGCCGTCGGCGTGAGACTAAAAACACACTTACAGTAGCTATAGGTGCATCTCAGCTTTCAATAATCTGTAACAGGACGTTAGAATGTATAATCAAACGGATGGGGAGAGAGTTCGGAGCCAGGGGATGGCAGCCGTTAGAAAACCGATAATTTTATATTGATTCACTTACTGGGGAAAATGTGAAATGTTAGAAGTCTTGATTAAATTTGTAGATATACTTGTACTAATATATTTGTATCCCTACAAATTTAATTAATAGGTACCAAAGAGCCGAAGGTTCTTGCCCAGCTTTGAACAGCTGTCTCAGTCGTACACTAGCAAGAAATTTGCAAAAATAAACAATGTACTCACTACCAGTACTTGGCAAATTAAGTTAATTACGTTATGTTTTTTTTTAATAAGTCCGCGCTTGTCCACCATTTCGCCTGATGGTAAGCGACGTTGTGGTCGAAGATGAATCACGCAGACCTTGAAGATACCTATTCACTCTGACTTTGAAAAGCTTTAGATTATATCTCTTAGGAAACAAGAAAGCAGGAAGACTGTTCCATTCCCTGGCGATACGAATCAGAAAGTAAATGTCGATAGGGACGATAGCAAATCAAGGCCCGGATAACTGATATCTATGACTTTAATGTATTTGAGCCCCTTTCAGTATAGCACACCTGTTCTGTAAAACCCAGTAAGCCTTTTTAGGCAAGGGCTTAAAGACAATTCTAACGGTAAATGAAATATGGTTTGGATAAATGGATAAATTTTCTGGGAAATTTGGCAGGAAATTTAGTTTTATTTTATTGCTAAGCCTGGTATTTTATGAGAAAATTATACGTGGGTTAAAACCAATTTTAGAGATAAGATGATTGAGTGTAGCTTTGAATATATTTATATTGTTACTAGCGACCCGCCCCGGCTTCGCACAGGTGTATTATACATATAAGCTTCGCACAGGTGTATTATACATATAAGCTTCGCACAGGTGTATTACACATATAAACCTTTCCCTTGAATCACTCTATCTATTACAAAAAACGCATCAAAATCCGTTGCGTAGTTTTAAAGATATAAGCATACATAGGGACAGATAGACAGGGAAGTGACTGTTTTTATACTATGTAATGATACAATTAATATTTTAGTACTTAGATTGATTATATAATTATTCATTGTCTACACCAAAACTTAAATAAACTATTAAAACAAGAAAAATTAGCGCTACCGTGGCTTGGATGGCAAGTTAAATTATAGGTCCTGGTTGTTTTTTTAGCAAAGTCAGAGGCCTTTTACTGTACTGTAACAGTCTCTTTAATAGTCCACTGCAGGACGTAGACACACGGGTGATTGAGCCATATCCACCACGTTGGCCCAGTGCGGGTTGGTGGTTTAACATACGCCATCAAATTTTTTCTACGGATGTATGCAGGTTGCCACCACAAAGCCAGTGGTGTGAAATTCCGTATCTACCTAAGTATAATCCAATTAACTCATTGGTACGGGATCGGGATTTGAACCCACTACCTCTCGATTGTGGGGCGGGTGTCACTATACCATTAGACCACCACCAGCCTTGAGCAGCGTAAAAACCCTGACACCAGGGCTAGCCACCCGGTCTATACGAACTTAGGTACTTACTGATGAAATCACAGGCCTACCCTAAACTTGGTATAAAAATAATAAAATTCAGGAGATGCCCTCAGGGCAAATTAATTCTGTATCCAGACTTCATTAGAATAATTAAATTACAGTAGATTAAGGTATTCTTTTATTTAATTAACAAAATGCTAATCAGTTTTGACAGAAAAGTAATTAACTTGAAACATTTTCACCGCTTTTGTTCTGTATTAATTACTTAACAATTTGCTGATTCATGATTAGTTGGCATTTTGATATTTATATTTTAGCATTATTGTCATCATTATGAAGTAAACAGAAGTAGATTATGCACCTAGAGCATAAAACAGCTTCTTATGTCACGGGTGAAAGCCGTGGTGGTCACTCGCCTTGCAAACGTAAGGTCGTGGATTGAAATCCTGGTTCTGTACACACTAAATACATCACACAATCTTAGCACACAACAAGTAATTAAATCCCTAAGTTTAGAGAGGGAGATAATATTATATGAAAACACCGAGGGATTATTAGAGAAAGGAACGTGAAAAGTTTTACAATCGGTACAGATGGTCAGATACACTCACTCTATAGATATTTTATCCAAAAATCGAATGGGCCAGCTCAGCTCAGATCACACAATCGTGAGTTCGTGGTTTCCACCAACCTGCACTGGGCTTGCGTAGTGGATATGGTCCAATCACCCTTCATGGGTAGACCCACGTCATGTAGTGGACTATTAAAAAAAGGTTGCTACAGGCTCAGATACAGGCAAGTAGCACGTTTATAACTAAAAAACTTTAAAAAATTTTGTAAATTTTACATGTCATACTTGTTATTAAAGTACTTCCCTTTAAAGTTATATCAAGTGATACCTATATAAATACCTATATAAGTTCTCAGGAGGAACATCCAATTTCAAAGAGCAGTAAATATTCCTTTATTGCCTCACATGAACGCAATTCCCATTTCCTCTTTGCAACAGGGAGAAAATGTTGTAGAAAATAAGCTCCCGTGGGAGTAAAGTCTTCGACAAAGTTTACTTAGCTCTTATGAATTAAGTTCTTTTTCAAAGGTGTATTGTTTGCTTTTGAATTGAAAAGTTTTGCTTCATTTACTTATGATTATACATTATGTGAATTTAGTATGGAACAGCTGTTATTTTTTTATCGAATGCCCGGTTGGCCACATAGTAAAAGTAATGATAATAATGATGGTTTGAATCACCCCCCTTCAGCTTAGTACAGAACAAGCAGATAACCATTGATTAACGTGGCAATATCAACCATGCCAGGTCACTTAGTTAAGTTATATAATATAACTTAACTAAGTTATATTATATAACTTAGGCTTGAGGCGTGGGTCCGATCCCCACCCAGGGCAAACATTTGTGTGATGAACATAGGTGTTTGCTGTGTCTGGGTGTTATTTAGGTACTATCTATATAAGTATGTATTTAAAATATGTATATGTAGTATATCAGTCTCTGGCAGCCATATCACAAGCTTTGCTTAGTTTGGGGTCAGAGACCGTGTGTAAGATGTCCCCTAATATTTATTTATTTATTTATAAAAGGTTATAGTATTGATGAGACTTCGTTCCGGACATATTACATCAAATGCGTTCAAATTCATAATAGGCTTGTCAGAGACACCTAATTGTGCAGACTGTGACAAAGTTGAGGACGTCCACCATGTCCTAAATGAATGTGTCCAGAACGAAACGATTCGCCTAAATCTTAGGTATAAGTGACAGTAATGTAGGAGCATGTAACAGTTTCTTGGCTTCACAATCATCGGAGGGAG
Source organism: Hypomecis atomaria (assembly GCA_964007245.1). Classification (NCBI taxonomy): domain Eukaryota; kingdom Metazoa; phylum Arthropoda; class Insecta; order Lepidoptera; family Geometridae; genus Hypomecis; species Hypomecis atomaria. The sequence continues at coordinate 3,590,016 of OZ023308.1, read as the reverse complement.
CCAGGAGCCTCGTGCGTATATACCGGTTTCTCTTTGGAGGAACAGTTACTCGTACGTAGTATATTTCCGTGCCTGGCGTGAACAAGTTGACATGTCAAAAATGGCAATTTTTCAGGGCGGCCGTTTTAAAGTTTGACCTCGTCTGGTAAATCGAGAAATTTGTTATATATTGATTTCTATGTCGTTTTAAAGTTTATTTATTGCTATCTTTCATATTATGGCAAGATATTACCGATTTTCTTTATAGTTTTTGTAATAATAGACTTGTCAAATCGTTCACCAAATAGTTATCAACTTATTCACCGAGTTGTCAACTTAATCACAACAGTTATCAAATTATTTCCTATCTGAATTAGTCTAGGTAACAAATGTTTTTTTGGTCAAACTTTTTTTGTACGCCTCCGAACCATATGAACGAGGTGTCATTCGATTCGGTTTAACATGTAGATATAAAAAAAAAAAATTAAAGTGTCGCTTTGAAAAAAATGCAAAAGGTATATACAATTAATTTTAAAAAATGGCATTTGGTTTTTTGCACATACCTCAAAAACTAATTAATATTTTTCAACTTTAGAATAAGTTTCTATAAGAAGGAAATTTTTCAAAGAAATCCTACCTACAGTACCGGGAGGTAGGACTAATATTTATAATTTCCCAGAAGGTTGAAAATACGTCATAAAACGAGTAAACTGTCTTGACCTGACTGGATATCATGTAGAACCTAAGAACTCACCAAGACAAATAAATGAGCCCAAACTCGATGGGTGTATCTTGTTTAGTTTAGAAGTTCCTATGACCACCTCCCGACTCTATCGTCAGAACAGCTCCATGGTACCATATTAAAATATAGGGACTAGTAGTAGGTAATCGATACAACTGTAATGGCAAAATACTATTTATTACTGTCCAAACAAAATATTAAATTAATATTAAATGTTATTATTTTTTTCTGGATCCTAGAACCAGAACTTACTGGATCTCTGAATCTGATGAAGAATCAGGGTTGTCTTCGTCCAAGTCTGGGTCTGTGGATGCAGAAGTACCACCAAGGGTTTTTAATTGAAGATCCATCCATCCATCCATCAGCCATAGGAAGTCCACTGCTGGACATAGGCCTCCCCCATGAATCTCCAATAAGACCGGTTGGTAGCGACTTGCATCCAGCGTGATCCTGCGGTCTTAATGAGGTCATCCGTCCACCTTGTGGGTGGACGCTGCGCTTACCGGTACGTGGTCTCCACTCGAGAATTTTTCGACCCCATCGGTCATCAGTCCTCCGCGCTATGTGCCCTGCCCACTGCCATTTCAACTTGCCAATCCGCTGGGCTATGTCGGTAACTTTGGTTCTTCTGCGAATCTCCTCATTCCTGATTCGATCTCGTAGAGAAACTCCGAGCATAGCCCTCTCCATAGCTCGTTGGGCTACTTGGAGCTTATTAATAAGGCCCATAGTAAGAGACCACGTTTCAGTGCCATAAGTCATCCACTGGCAACACACACTGATCGAACACTTTCGACTTGAGGCACTGAGGTATGTCGGACGAGAAGACGCTACGCAATTTTCCGAACGCTGCCCAGCCGAGTTGGATTCGGCGATTGGCCTCTTTCTTGAAGTCGGACCTACCTAACTGGACTACTTGTCCTAGGTAGACGTACGAGTCAACGACTTCAAGAACTGAGTTCCCAACAGAGATCGGGGTGGGTATAACATGGGAATTACACATGACTTTCGTCTTGTCCATGTTCATCTTAAGACCCACCTGTTGAGAAACCCGATTGAGGCTTTCGAGCATCGTGCTGAGCTCTTCCATCGATTTTGCCTTGACTACTATATCGTCGGCAAACCGAAGGTGAGTGAGGTATTCGCCATTGACATTGAAGCCGAATCCTTTCCATTCCAGGAGCTTGAAGGCGTTTTCCAAAGCAGCCGTAAACAGTTTCGGAGAGATTACGTCTCCCTGTCTTACGCCTCTTTTTAAAGGGATCGCCTTGGAGCTCTCTTCCTGTACTCGGACCGACATAGTGGCGTTATTATACAAGCACTTCAACACTTCGATGTACCGATAGTCAACACGGCATCGTTGGAGAGACTCGAGCATAGCCCAAGTCTCGACCCAATCAAAGGCTTTCTCATAGTCCACAAACGCTAAGCAAAGTGGCAAGTTATTATACTCTTCGGTCTTCTGTATAACCTGCCGCAGCGTATGAATGTGGTCCATGGTGCTAAAGCCCTTTCGGAAACCGGCTTGTTCGGAAGGCTGGAAGTCATCAAGCCTGCGCTCGAGACGGTTCGTAATGACCCTTGAAAACAGTTTATAAACATGGCTCAGAAGCGAGATGGTCTGTAGTTCTTCAATAAGGTGTTGTCACCTTTCTTGAAAAACAACACATGCTTCTGGCGTGATGCCCTCGAGGACGACGGTGTTGAAAAGCTTCTGGAGGACTTTTAGTACCGGTGTTCCACCCGCTCTCAGAAGCTCTGATGTGATACCGTCATCACCCGGCGCCTTGTTGTTCTTGAGCTGATTTAGGGCCATTCTAATCTCGTACAGGCTGATGTCCGGGATATCTTCGGTGAAGTGTCGGGTCAGCTTGGCTCTTGGGTCTTTGGCCGCGCTGTTGACAGGTTTAGCGACCGAAGCGTATAGCTGTCCATAGAACCTTTCGATCTCCTCCAATACCTCTGCCTTGGTCGACGCTACACTGCCATCTTCTCTCTTCAGCTTTGTCAGCTGGCTTTGCCCAATAGACAAATTCCTCGCAATATAATTATATAATTTAAGATAAAAATCCTTAAATCCAACGTCAATTAGCTCAATGAGATTCCATTAAGTCGAGATGTCAACATGTTCACGCCAGGCACGGATATTGCAGCGAAACTTAAATAAGTCATAGCCAACAAGTTGATATCTTGATATTCATGATTTAAATTATAAAATCTAAATTTAAACGATAAAACTTGGTAGCCCTTAATTTGACGTCATTATTTATCACAATATAAACAAACAACCACAGCGGGCCATAACCTGATATCTCAATAAATCACGATTTTAACAAAAATACTTAGGCTGGCCTTAGTTTGACATCTCTATTTGTCAATTTATAGCTAGTACTCATACGCAGTGCATAAATTAACGAGTAGATATATCAAGTAACGAATAAATGTTGGCTAGTCCGCATTACGTTGATAAAACGAAATACCAAAGTACGTTCATAAAAACTAGTGCATCGTTAATTTGACATCATGATTTGTCAAGTTTTGTTTGCTAAAATGCAAGTTGTCAAGTTATTACCACTGGCTTTTTCGTAAAAAGTTGTGTACATTAAGAGTTGTCAATTTTTTACATACAAATATCGAATGCGTAGAATGCATTAAGACAATAAAAAAAAAACGTGCAAGTCGAGATGTCAACATGTTCACGCCAGGCACGGATTTATAAATGTACAAAATGTTAATAATGGAATTGGCATGGTCGAAAATCGACAAAACTCCCCAAATAAATAAGATTTTAAAAAAAGGTTATAAAAGAACAAAGTGGATAAATGTACAGGACATAGTTAAGTGCGTTAGTAGGTAGTAAGTTTTTCCGTAAATATTTCTTTATTGCCTGACATAAAAGCAATTTCCATTTCCTCTTTTGCAAACAGACAGGAAACACTGTATAAAAACTCCCTCGGGAAAACCTAAGCTCTTTCACAGAGTTCACTAAGCACTTGCATTTTAAATTACTTGTTTTGCAATTTAAAATGTAAGATACAATAAAGTTTGCTGATACAGACGAGTTTACTTGCTACTTTAATCAATTCTGAAGTTCCTTGTTACGCTCCGGGTCCAATATTACCACCCGTGATATGAAACACTGCTTTATTCCCTCGGTGCATAATCTACAACTAAAGTTCTAAATTCAGATTACTTTAATCTCTTGAGGCTCTCATGTAACATCTATTTATAACCCTCGGTATTTAATGTTTTGTTTTACATTAAGATTGTAAGACATAGTTGGTCAGTGTTAAGCAGGTGATACTCGTATGTTAATAATATTGTGTACCGTTCGACAAGGGTAGATTGTAGAATAAAGTGTCAAATGTGACCCTAATCTACCCTTACGTAAATTGACCCATCCATCAGTTGTAGGACGTCCACAGCTGGACAAAGGCGTCCCCTAATGATTTACATCTTATAAGTAGGTTTAAAGTAGGTTTATAAGTTTGGACGACATTTATTTAAATTACATTAATAAATTTTGATACGTACCCATGAAATTCAATTCCCTACACGTGTAGGTACCGATATCTACTTAATTTCACACAGGAAAACAAGACAACGTTACTATAATAAGTATCTAATAAAATTTCCTCGTAATACATAATTTTTCACAACTTCGTTTCCCCCGGATATTATAATACTTTGTTCCGCGATATTGTTGTACAAGAAATACACTGTTCTAAACTTTGGAATTGGTTGGATTCAGATTATAGGTGTGAGTGGCCGGTTATACCTGCGCAACTGAGGCGTCATGCGGACAGTGATAAGTAAAGAAATCTCGGTAATATATGGCATTTAGAACTTTTTAGGGAAGCCACTCTTTTGTAGATCTAAATTTCTTTTTTTTTTATCAATTTTTAAATATTGGCGGGGCGTAAAAAATAAATTGATTGCACATTCTTATCACAAAGGGATCTTGTAACATTTTCTTGTAATAAAATAACCATTTATAAAAAGAGGGGAGGGAGGCCTTTGCCCAGCAGTGGGACAATACAGGCTCAAAATAATAATAAAGTAATCATTTGATTTTTTTTGTATTATTTCCATAAAAAGATCCCATCTCAGTTATGTTAAAATCAGTTCATGTTATTTTCCGAACAACTTTCACTTATGACGTCACACCGCAGTCGCTCCCGTGTGAATTTCCTAACTTTTAAATCCTCGGTTGTTATCGAAAATTCAGTTCAGCTGACGTGCGTCAGGTACTTTGGCTTTGTACTTTGTAAAACTTAGCCGAAGTCGACTAAGCCAAGCAACCACTTGAAATTTTAGTACTCTAACTTGTTATTGCTTTGTTAACAACTTTCCGGTGTCTTGTAGATTGAGTTTTCGTTTTGTTGTTGTTTTTTAATTGAAGTAGTATTTTAGTTCTTCTTGTATTTAATAAAATGCGTTAGGTACTTTGGCTTGTTACCTACTTTGCAAAACTTACTCGAAGTCGACTAAGCCAAGTAACCACTTGAAGACTTAGTACTCTAACTTGTTTTTGCTTTGTTAACAATTTTCCGGTCTCTTTTCCGATTCACCTTTGACCGATTATCTCGTTATTTTAAAATAATCGGCCAAGTACGAGTCGAACTCGTGCACGGACGACAAAAAAATCCGGTGGTTGTTTGGGAGCCCCCCTAAAATACTAATTTTATTCTGTTTTTAGTATTTGCTGTTATAGCGGCAACAGAAATATACATCATTTGTGAAAATTTCAGCTTTCTAGCTATAACGGTTTATGCGATACAGCTTGGTGACAGACAGACAGACGGACAGACGGACAGCGGAGTTTTAATAATAGGGTCCCGTTTTTACCCTTTGGGTACGGAACCCTAAAAAGGAAAGTTAAAGGAAATATTATCAATTCAAAAATCAGCTACCGCAAAAAAATGTAGGGGCCCTTTTGCCAAGCTTCGTCAAGATTAAAAATGTGACCTGTATAGAAGAATCAACATCCGGAACGACGAGAGCAAAATTAACGAGTCAAAACTAAGACTCTTTCTCACGTTGCTCGCTCAGTAAATCAGGGATATAAGGTATAAAAAGTTTAGTATCATAGTTTATGGTATGAATCATATTTTGTAGTTGCTATTTTCGTTGTAGTTTCAATTCCAATATCTCTAGTCAAAGATCTTGTTTGTTTTTTGGCCTAAAGCAAAAACCGATTTATAAACATGAACTTGCCGAAACCTATCATGGAAATCCTTTTTACGATAACCAATTTTACTAAAAATACGTAAACTCGTTATATTCTTTGACCAATTTTCATAAGAACGTTTGGTAATACAATTTCCACAAACAATATTAACTTAGTAACATATATTTCACTTGAAATAACTTGTTTACTTAATATGTCTCACAAATAAATAGAGGACCTACAAAAAAAACGTTCCTTTGTTCGTTTCAGTCACACGACTTCTACGGTTACACATAATTAAGTAAGTTCGTAAGGGCCGGATGGTTAGCCCTGGTGTCAGAATTTTTAAGCCGCCCACACCCAAACACAGAGATACCAAAGGGATAATTTCAATCGAGAAAAGAAAGAACGAGATGCATTGATTTAATATGGCATGAGTAAAATTAGGAACATTACATGACATGAAAAATAAAATAAATAATAATGATAAATAAATATTGAGGGACATATTACACACGGTCTCTGACCCCAAACTAAGCAAAGCTTGTGATATGGCTGCCAGAGACTGATATACTACATATACATATTTATACATACTTATAAAGATAATACCTAAATAACACCCAGACACAGAGCAAACACCCATGTTCATCACATATCTCGATTCAGTGGCCATGTTTTTGTCCCGATGCGTCAAATTCCAATACATATATTTGGCAGTGACAACCAGTGACAGTGATAGTGACAGTGATTGTCCACACATTATTGCGGTTGCCTCAAGCGACATCAGCGCTAGTGGCGCTATCGCTCTAGTATTACTCTTTGCGCCCGAAGGCTTACGACAGGGCTAAACGGTGAAACAACCGGGACCTACAATAATAAAGAGTCATAGAGTTATAAGTAGACCTTCTTCATAGATCGCTGATGAGGCCAATTGAAAACAGGTTATGATCAGCACAATCCTGCGGTCGTAATGACGTCATGTGTTCCACCTTACAGATGGATGTCTTATGCTTACCGATATGTGGTCTCCGCGCGAGAACATTCCTACTCCTCCGGTCGTCAGTCCTCTGCGCTATATGCCCGGCCCATTGCCATTTCAACTTGCCAATCCGCTAGGCCATGTTGGCAACTTTTTTTTTATCGCGTATGGTAAGCGACGTTGTGATCGAAGATGAAACACGCAGACCTAGGAGATACCTATTCACTCTGACCTTAAAAAGCTTTAGATTATATCTCTTTGGAAACAGGGAAGCAGGAAGACTGTTCCATTCCCTGGTGGTACGAATCAGAAATGTTGAGTCAAACCGCTTCGTACGTATCGAAGGAAAATCGACAGTGTAGGGATGGTAATGTGGCGTCTTCCTGCTTGTCTTGTAGTAAAAAGGGGATGGTAACATTGGTTCTTCTACGAAACTCCTCATTTAAGATTCGATTCATCAAAGAGACTCCGAGCATGGCCCAATCCATAGCTCGTTGAACATCACTTCCCTGTACGACTTGATATCTACCTTAATAATTTGGTCTCAAAATGCCCTCCGTGGTCTTGTCCTTCTTCTATTCTCTTTTACCTTTCTTTCTATTGGTTTTCATTAGTGTCCTGTCATAAAATATAAATTCTTCTATCTTATGGCTAGACAAACGTGACTAAAGCCCTGCTCTTTTATGGTGGACATTCCGCGCGTCAGAACCAAGCTTTTCAAATCCACATTCCTCATAATTATGAACAGCTAGAATAAAAGTAAGTAAGTTCGTTAAAGCCGGGTGGCTAGCCCTGGTGTCAGAGTTTTTAAACCGGGTAACATTGCGCGTTGCCTGAGACTGTCTCTCCGCTGAAGTACAACATAGGTTGTCTTGAAATTTCGAGTAAATAGGTATCTTCTAGGTATGCGTACTCCCCGTAGACCGCATATCTGCAGTGTGTAGTTGTGTACTTAGTCAAACGCAAACGTATTCCATTTCTTATTACATAAATTTTATATACATAATAATCGACCAAGTACGAGTCAAACTCGCGCACGGAGGGTTCCGTACTGTATGGGGGCTCCCCTTAAATATTTAGTTTATTTTAATTTTATTATTTATTATTGAAGTGAACATATAAATATCTTGTGAAAATTTCAAGCATCAACCTGTTACCATTATTGATATAGAGCGAAAAACGGCTAAAAAATCAGGTTTGTTGTATGGGAGCCCCCCTTAAATATTAATTTTATTCTGTTTTTAGTATTTGTTATTATAGCGGCAACAGAAATACATTATCTGTGAAAATTTCACGATTCATGAGATACAGCCTGGAGACAGACAGACAGACGGACAGCGGAGTCTTAGTAATAGGGTCCTGTTTTTACCCTTTGGGTACGGAACCAACGGAACAAAGAAAATTGCGTGAAAAATAATAAAAATGTCGATATAATTTTCCCATGCACAATGTTCCTACCATTGGTGGCGCCAAACGCCATTGAAATCAGAATCGACCGAATTTGTGGGATGAAGGTGATATGAAGTTCACCGGGTCAGTTAGTATGAAATAAAATAAAACATTACTAACAACAATTTTTGTCCACAGACGATGGGGGGCGCTGTTTCCCGGAAGTATCGGGGAGAAAACTAGGAGAGATCTGCAACCGCGAGAACCAATGTGACGCTGGATTGATGTGCGAAGAAGTTGTGCCAGGTCAGTTACAGTACTGTATAAGCAAAATAATCTTAAAGAGTTATCTTTGTGATAAGTATTTCAAAAATCTGGAGCAAACGCAGGATTTCAACCTGCCCCTTCGGATCACTAGCCCGACGCTCTGACAACTGAACTAGGCCGCCTCCAACGCAAGCGCCAAATTTTTGAATCGTTTATCATCACGACCAACTCATAGCGTTGGCGTTCAGGTTTTTGAAATGTAACACCTAGTGTGGATACACTCTGATTAAAAATCATAACAAAAGCATCATAGATAACCGTAGAGGTCTAGTGGTAATAACACCCGCCTTAAAATCGTGAGGTTGTAGGTTCAAATCCCGGCCCCGTACTTATGAATTCCTTGGAATTTATGCCAGTGTGAAATTTCACACTGGCTTTTCGGAGAAGGAAAATATCGTGAGACAACCTTCATAATGTCCGTGGAACAAATTCGATGTCGTATGTGAATTCACCAAACCGCACTGGGCCAGCGTGGTGGATATGGCTCAGTCATCCTCCGTGGGTAGGCTACGTACTGCAGTGGACTATTAAAAAGGCTGGTACAGTAGTAGTGTAGTAGTAAAACGGTAGCTAACGATTTCAAAGAATTATCTTTGTGATAATCATTTCAAAAATGTGAAGTGAACGCAGGTTTTGAACCTTCCCCTTCAGAGCACTAGCTCGCCGCTCTACCAAACGAGCCAGCCCACCTCCTACGCAAGCGCCAAATTTTTGAAGTGCTTATCATTACCACCGTTGCGTAGGAGGCGGGCTAGTGACCCGAAGGGGCAGGTTTAAATCCTGCGTTCGCTTGTGATTTTTGAAATGCTTATCACAAAGATAACTCTTTGAGATAAAATCCAGTGTGGAAAGCACTCAAAATAAAAATCATAACAACTAACGATTTCCTTCTTTATCAGGTGAAATGCACGTCTGCCGCCCCCCGACCTCAGGCCACAAGCAATATAACGAAGACTGCAACACGTCCAGCGAATGTGACATCACTCGCTCTCTCTGCTGCATCATGCAACGTCGGCACCGCCAGAAGCCTAGGAAGGTATGTACATCTGTCTCCCTTAATCTAGTGAGATGTGACATCACTCGCTCTCTCTGCTGCATCATGCAACGTCGGCACCGCCAGAAGCCTAGGAAGGTATGTACATCTGTCTCCCTTTATCTAGTGAGATGTGACATCACTCGCTCTCTCTGCTGCATCATGCAACGTCGGCACCGCCAGAAGCCTAGGAAGGTATGTACATCTGTATCCCTTTATCTAGTGAGATGTGACATCACGCGCTCTCTCTGCTGCATCATGCAACGTCGCCACCGCCAGAAGCCTAGGAAGGTAGGTTATTAACCTTCCTATATAGTGAGAGAAAGAGTATAGAGTGGGGCAGACGTAACAAACTCAGCTTTGCAGCGCATAAAACCAACGCGATGCCAATGACGAGAAAGCTGAAATACGATCCACCAAATCTGGTTATGTCTGGCGTCCGGCTTAATCTTGTCGATGAAATCAAACTGCTCGGTCTCTTGCTGGATCGAAGACTCAACTTCAAAGCACACGTAATCGCTCAATGTAATAATCGGCCAAGTACGAGTAGGACTCGCTCACGAAGGGTTCCGTACTGTATGGGAGCCCCCCTAAATATTTATTTTATTTTAATTTTATTATTTATTATTGAAGTGAATGTAAAACTAAATATTCTGTGAAAATTTCAAGCATCTACCTATACCATTATTATTATAGAGCGAAAAACGTCTAAAAATTCAGGTTTGTAGGATGGGAACCCCCTTAAATATTTATTTTATTTTTAGTATTTGTTGTTATAGCGGCAACAGAAACACATCATCTGTGAAAATTTCAGCTGCCTAGCTATCATGGTTCATGAGATATAGCCCGGTGACAGACAGACAGACAGACAGACGGACAGACGGACATCGAAGTCTTAGTAATAGGGTCCCGTTTTTCCCTCTGGGTACGGAACCTTAAAAAGGCAGAAGATATATTATACAAACAACTTGCGCATGCAGCGAAGGTGTCTTGGGCTCAATAGCGAGATCACGAGAACAATATACGTCGCTGTGGTTGAACCAATCATTTTATACGCTTCAAGCGTATGGGTTCAAGCAACAGAACTGGAAGTGGTCAAGACTCTCTTAAACTCTTTACAAAGAGGCTTCGCCCAAAAAATATGCGAATCATATCGTACTGTTTCCCTCACGTCAGCACTGGCTCTATCCGGTCTACTCTCTTTGGACCTAAGAATACAAGACGCTGCAAGTCTGTACAAAGCAAAGAAAAATATTTCTGTGGATTATCTCGCACCAGACACGGACCTTGAACGAAATCTAAACTTTCTGGACCAACCTCATCCGTCCACACAGATATCCTTGGATTTCGACCTCCTAGAAACCATCTCTAGCCCGATAAAAGGTCCTCAGATTTATACAGATGGCAGTAAAATTCAGCGCCGTGTAGGCGCTGCCTTTCCCTGCCAGATATGCAGGTAGGCAGGTACAAAGTAAGGTCAAAAGCTGCGTTCACCTTAAGTATTTGAAATTTTTAACACAAAATTCACAAAGAAAACTCTTGATATCGTTATAATGATTCTTAATATCGTTACAAATTGAGAATCACATGTTTCGCGGTTCGACAATAATGTCCTTTTGAAGACAATTCTTCGTAAAAATACAAATAAATTAGCCTTTCATTCTGTAAATATCTTATGTCGAGAACAAAATGCCAAAGTACATTCGTCTGTGAAGACAATTTTGCACATTGAATATTTTACGTTTGAGACGGAAATGTTTTATAAGCGAAGAAAACACAGAATAGGTTCACTCATTGAATAAAATTCTTTTGAAGCTGCTTTCTTTCTTGAAACAAGGATCTTATAGTCGTATGTACGACTGGATTAACAACTCAACATCTTGTATTATGAATGTAAACAGCCAAAGGAGAAATATAAATAAGATTGTAGGATGAAGAAACAGAAGATTGTTTCCATCTTCCCTAATCTTGTCAGGAATATTACGTGAAAAAGACAATAAAAAAACTGTACTTATTTGTGAAAAAAGTGTGATAAAACGACTGTATTGCACTTCATTCTACGCTGTTTTATGTAAAAAAATATGGAATGATTGGAACGGATATCAGTGCAGCCTAATAAGTAGTAACAGAAGTCGTTTTAGCCACAGGACATCCACTGCTGGATGTCATAGGCCTCCCCTAAAGATTTCCAATAAGACTGTTTAGCAGCGGTTTGCATCCAACGCTATTCTGCGGACTTACTGAGGTCATCTGTTTACCTAGTGGGTGGACGTTATACGCTGCGATCACCGAAATGTAGTTTACATTAACTGAATTTAATTTAAAACTACGAGAACATCTGAGTGGGAATTGCACGCTATCGACACATTCATCCATAAGCCGTACAGCTGGCCATAGACCTCTCCAATGAATTCCCAATAGTCAGTGGACGTCCCATGCTTCGCTTGCCTGTACGTGGTTCTCCATGCATTCGCATGCTATCCATATTTTTTTAATGCAATAACTAACATCTTATAAATCGATGGAAGCCGGCTGCACGCAGTGCACGCACTAAATCGTGTCACGATCCGCCTGAGCCGAGCGTGCAAGCGCGAGCGCGGAACAAGCGATAAAAAGGCACGGTCGGCCTAAGCGTTGGGCTTGTTTCAGTTGTTGATTCAACAATGTTTTCTTATGACGTTATCACGTTAAATTATCGTCCGCAAACCGACTTTACAGACAACCAAATTATTTTAGCAAATATTTAGAAAAGACCATACTTTTCCCACCAGTATGTCGGTCCAGGTTTCCATACAACGTCCATGTTCAAGCTCTACTTCATTACATTTTTATAAAACGGAGGTAGGTAAAAGGCTCCCTGAAAAAGGCTTTCATTTCGTAATGAATTTGCAAAAGGGTCGGCGGAACGAATTAAGGTTGTGCTTTGATGAAGTTTTAAGCGAATTAAATTCGAGTATCTCGGTTGCGAGTGTGTTACTTGCCTTTTGAAATTTAATTACTTAGAACTTTTACTCTTCAATTACACCTACAAACAATTATTTGGAAATCACTTTCATATGTCAGAAAATCCTTACTATATGTAGAACAAACCAACAAACACATCCAACAAATCCGAAAGTGTTTTAAACTCAAATCATTTATTGCAACATGTGAAATTTACATGCGGTTCTTAATTAACATGTTTTGTATAGTTATACTCATACATATGACCCTGATAAGGGTATGGCAATTTTATTATTTGTATTGGAACTATTTATTGTTATGTTTTCTAGATTATCGTTACAAAATGTATAATGTATAGCATTTGGATAACAGAATGATTTTTATTTGTTTTTTAAAACCGTTTTCCTTTTCGATATCTTTTAGATTATTTGGCAATTTACTAAATATGTTTATAGCCATAGTGGGCTGGAACTATGCATTGCTAAGTTGGACTTTGATCCCACCGAGTTTGTCTGTATTGTGATCTAATTTTGAGCGATTTATTAGACGCTTTGTTAAAATACTCAGGGTGCTTTTTGACAAATTTACATATTTCGAATACATATAGATAGACACACCAGGGACATAATTTTAAGGATTATAAAATATGGTTTGTTGGTTTGTTCCTCTTTCACGCAGCAACGGAGCAACGGATTGACTTGATTTTTGGCAAGTACATAGTTTGAAAGACGGAAAGTAACAGGCTACCTATGTCCTGGAAAAATAAAAGGTTCCTATGGGATGGCACAAAAATCAAAATAGGGCGGAGATGTACCGATACATTCGAGACATTCTGTTCACAATGCCTTAATCATTTATCTCCAGCACTCAGTGGCGTAACTATACCATTTGAGGCCCGTGGCAAATTCTTTAGATGGGGCCCCTCCCAGTCCCAGGCCCCGTCCTGGCGAATTTTTTTGGATGTTTATTGTTCATCCAGAGGGAAAATATAAAGCTGAGACAATATGCGAGTAATGGAAACTTTAGCTGTACGAAGCGCGAGCGCAGCGAGCGCTAATTTTTTTATTTTTTAATCTTTATTATTTTGTTCTAAATGTTAGATTAGATGTTAGGCCCTCGGGACGGGGGCCCGTGGAATTTTGCCAGCCCTGCCACCCTATAGTCACGCCACTGCCAGCACTTTACCTCTAGAGACTCTAGAGCACCATCTTCTTCTCAATATCTCGTATTAGTGTCCACGTTTCAGAGACGTACAAAAATATGACTAAAATAAGCGTTTGCACGGTCTTAATTTTGGTGATAGGTATTTTGGTTCCTCCATATTTTCTTAGCGTTTTTAATCGACTTCCTTCCAAAAAGGATGAGGTTCTATGTTCGTGTGTATGTTTTTTTTTTGTGTATGTTCATCGATAATTTTTCCAATTATGAACCGAAGCGAAAAATTCTTTTTTGGTTCGAAAGGGTATACTCCTGAGGTGGTCCCATTTAAATTTTAAAGAAATCGGCTGAGCCGTTTTTGATAAAACAATAATAATGTGAACAATTCGAGCGAAACATTCGAATTTTGTTCACGATGGAAGGCGGTTTTGCCATTTTTTGCGAAAAATAATCTTCTATCTTCTATATCCTTACATAGTATAAAATAAAGTCGCTATTTTCGTTTGTATGTTTGTTTGTTTGTTTGTTTGTCTGTATGCTTAAATCTTTAAAACTACGCAACGGATTTTGATGCGGTTTTTTTTAATGGATAGAGTGATTCAAGAGGAAGGTTTATATGTATAAAAATTCCCGAAATTCCCACGGGAACGGGCACAACGCGGGTAAAACCGCGGGGCGCTGCTAGTACATATATATAAATGAATCGTGGTTGTTAGTCTCACTAAAACTCGAGAACGGCTGAACCGATTTGGCAAATTTTGGTCTTGAAATATTTGTGGAAGTTAAGGGATGGTTTAAACGGTGAGAAATTTTGTAACAGTTGCGAGTAAAATAACAACAACATGGATTTCATTTTCCCATACAAAATTTTACGGCATGTACAAAATGTCATTGACACTTGACAGATGGTGAGATGAAGTTCACCGGGACAGCTAGTTATGAATAAAATGAATCTTTCTTCCACAGAGCTGCGGATACTTCAAAGAGCCCCTAGTCTGCATTGGACCAGTGGCAACCGACCAGGTGCGCGAGTTCGTGCAGCACACCGCTGGGGAGAAGCGCATCGGCGCCTACAGGCTGCACTAAGCTCCAGGGTTAACCGCGGAATGAGCAGAAACTGCCATCGTTTACATCTTTTTTTTAATGACTGTTGGCCTCTGAGGCCTCTACAGCTAACCGAAATTGGGCGAGCGTCTGAGCCCTAAGATTAAGTTATAGGGTGACTAGCGCAAGGGCACCTGAGAAGGTACGGACCTCGGCTTGGGCCGTCACCCGGCGACCATCGTTTCATCGTTTACAGCTAAATATATTATATAGGCCTTAAACTCTCTCATATTATTGACATACTAGCTGCACCCCGCGGTGTTATCCGCGTTAGACCGAGAGTTACTCCTTATACATCAGCTACCTGTCAATAAAAGTCCCGTCAAACTCGGTCCTGCCATTTCAGAGATTAGCCGGAACAGACAGACAAAAATTGTAAAAATGTTATTTTGGTGTATGTACCGTATATATATTTATGTCCATATGTAGTAAAAAACGTTGTCACAAGTTGTCACACAATATGGCTGCAGACATACGAGTATAAGTACATTACACTTCTTGATATTCGTATTAATTTATTTATACAGTTTAGTACACGTCATTATTGAATCAATTTAATAATTGGTCTCTTTTTAATAATAAATATCTCGATTAATTTTAATTGGGCCTGCATGTAGGTACCACGCGTCAGTTTTCACACAAAATGGCTGCCCATACGTATGTGTAAATCTAAAAAGCATTGACCTAAAACGCATTTTTGCATGATGAAAATGTCATATCCACATTTTTTAAAGTAAATAAACGTATCCAGTAATTTCGAACCGAATTATTTTAAGATTTTTTCAGTATTTAATGATCTCAGCTAGGGAACTAATTATGAATAAAGCGGCGATACGACTAAGCGTCAAACAATAAAGATCCTCTCGGAATAAACATTATGGGGACTCTCCGAATAATATTTTTATTTAAGTGCGCTTTGTTCTGATATATCGGTTTGGCAGATCAATGAGATTTCTGAATTTCCATGCATCTGATAGGTACTCGTACTTTGAAAATTGAAGCACCCGATAGACTAGATTTTCTCGAAATTTGGCCTCGTGATTGTTTTTTTACAGTTGACATAACGTAATCAAAGACAAAGAATTTAAATTGCAATCAGTCCTATAATAACAGGAAGAAAAGGGAGGAAAATATATTTCGCTCTGTTTTCCTCCCGTTGATTAGGCGGTCATCATGAATTGAATGAAACGAAAAAATCCAAGTCGATTAAATGTAAAAGGCTTAAGCATGAACATTTTCTATCGTTACATAAAATTTTGTGAGTGGAAAAAAATTAAAACTTACATGGGAGATATTTTGATTGATATTCAAACGTTAGATGTAAAAATAAATATTTTCTTAATATTTAACTCTATGATTAATAAACATAATTATAGTGCAAGAACAAACAGCTAAGAAACCAAAGTATTCTGACTAATTTGATCTAGGTACTTACTTTCAATCGAAACTTCTTACGGCCAAATTAATTTATGAATCGAAATCGAGAAACACATAGGTACCTACCTACCTTGTATATAGGTAGGTACCATAATACCAGGCGGTACCAGATGTGGTCAAACGAACGTCAGTAAAAATAAATAAAAATTTCCAATTCAAAATATCGGCTCAACCACCATTGAGTTTTTTCTTGAAAATACAATTTATTCTAAAATTACTTACGTAGGGAAAAATATAAACAAATTCACAAAGAACCTTAAAAAATGGAACGTGCAGGTTATGCGGTTACTTTAGTAGGTTACAAAAACATTTTAGTAAAAAATACATGTATGTATTTGAAATGATGACGAAATATGCATAAAATAAAATCAGTTTCGTGTGAAAAAACCAAACTGTAAATAACGACACCCAAATGAATATTTATTTTATCTTTCACAGTAAAATACGTTTATTCACCCATTCATTCCCTCTGTTTATTTAATATTCAGACGTCGGACTTTTTCAATGTAAATCAGTTTAAATGAAAAGAATTTCCATAATGGCAGTTTTTGCTCATTGCGCGTATTTTAATAATATTTTCGTTTCGTTTTACTAATAAAAGTTATTATTTTCCATTGAAATCTACGAGTTTTTCTGATATTATACTGAATCCTCAAAGCTCACATTTCTATTAAATTTTTTAAATATTTAGCTTTTGGTTTTCGAAAAAAATGGTGATAATTTTTATTAGTAAAAGTGTTTTATTGCAAGTTTCTTAAGCATTGCCACCCTGAACGAGCCCGAAACCTACTGAAATATTTATAAGTTTAAGAAACTTGCAATACTGGCCCGTGGATTAAAAACACTTTTTTTGAAATTACGTTTTTGTAAAAGAACACGCCGACTCAATGGTCGTTGTTATATTCTTTTTTTGAATAATTCGTTTTATTTAAATTCAATATATGTAAATTATTTGTATATTTTTTTCTGTCTTACGATATTGTCGTAAAACGTAATTTCAAAATGAGTAAAGAAAAGACAAAAATAGCTTCGAAAAACGGAAAAACGACATGCAACATTTTATTTCGTATAAAGCTTTTAAAAAACCCAAAAATAAAGTAAATAGACACAGTAAATTATTTTATTTATTTCTATAAATTAATGTGTAGAGGTTTTTGAATAGATTATAATGAGTAAATGTTTTACTTAATGGATGTTATAATAGATAAATAGAGTTATTTAAGCGACATTGAGTCGCGTCTTATAAAATCTAAATGTGTTTAATCTTTAAATAATAATTATTAAATAGATGTAATCATAATTAAGTCTTTATTGAAACAAATACATATCCTACTGGCTGAGGCATTTATATTAGATTAAAAATATTGATGTTAAAATTAAAAATGTAATACATATCATACTTAGAATATAGAATAACTTCTAGTCTAAGTGTAAGTAATTAAACGCTTTTTCCTTACTATTTTAGAGTCAAAACTATCATAGGTGCCTAGTTAAAATTAAACATATCATTAAAGTTAAATATTTCTTTTTATATAGCTGTAAAATCACATTTTTATGACATATCACGATTTTTCGGCTCCGTTGAAGTTTTATAGTAGAATAAATAAACTTAGCCTAAGGTCTGTGATGTTGTCTACCTATTTTCATATTAATGTTATAAAAGATATTATATTTTCTGCCAAAGATACTTTCTATACGCTGTTAAAGATATTAAATATCTTCTTTGACTTTTCTATTTGCATTTTTTGAGTTAGCTAGTTTATCAGAATGGCCTAAGAGCCGAAAACGGCTTATATCCCAGCGAAATAAAATAAATATGAATGTTATTATATATCACATAAGGTACAATGTTGTATGTAACTTGTGAATTAAATATTATGTGTTACATTATATAAATTATGTCAGCAATGTAGTTTTCATTTACCTATTTTCCTGTAATTTTTACAAGCTTTAAATTTAATGCCCAGTCCAGTCCAGCGACCGAATCCAGCGCTGGATTGCTCACTGGAAAAATGTTAACCGGCACTGGAATGCACTGAATCCAGTTAGCATTCCAGTCCAGTAACTGGATTGGTCTCTCACTATGGGCTTTATTAGTAAGCTCCAAGTAGCCCAACGAGCTATGGAGAGGGCTATGCTCGGAGTCTCTCTGCGAGATCGAATCAGAAATGAGGAGATCCGTAGAAGAACCAAAGTTACCGACATAGCCCAACGGATTGGCAAGTTGAAATGGCAATGGGCAGGGCACATAGCGCGGAGGACTGATGACCGATGAGGTCGGAAAGTTCTCGAGTGGAGACCACGTACCGGCAAGCGCAGCGTAGGACGTCCACCCACAAGGTGGACGGATGACCTCATTAAGACCGCAGGATCGCGCTGGATGCAAGCCGCTTCCAACCGGTCTTATTGGAGATCCATAGGGGAGGCCTATGTCCAGCAGTGGACTTCTTGTGGCTGATGGATGGATGGATGGAACTGGATTGGCGGTCTACTTTTGAATCAAGTGCGACCAATCCAGTGCAACTGGAATAATGTAGACGGCAAATCCAGTGCCATTCCAGTGCTGAGTTGCTGACACAGTAAACACGTACTTACTGGCTGTTTTCGCGGATTACTGCGGCGAAGAAAGTATTTAAAAATGGTGAAGAAAAATAACTGGAATAATGTAGACGTTACAGATCCAGTCTAGCACTGGACTGGAATAATGTAAACCGGGAATAACTTGCAATTATGTACCTATGTATATAGGTATGGAAGTTCGGGTGGAATCTCGCAAGTTAAATTTGACCAACTTCTCGGTTTCCGATTGAGCTGAAATTTTGCACGCATATGTATATCGCGTGACAATGCAATAATATGGTACCATGGAGCTGATCTGATGATGGAGTCGGAAGGTGGCCATAGGAACTCCTGTACTAAACAAGATAGACCCGTCGTGTTTGGGCTCGTCTTGGCTAGCACTCTGCTGCTACAAGATAATATATCCAGAACCTCAAAAGCTTGTACCTACCTTTAAAGAAGTTATATTTTTTTTAATAATTTACAAATCCTATAATTCGAATATGGACCAAATTATAGTAGTAAAAGCCTATTATACAATTACCGGTATAATTTAACGTGTCATCCGCTAACGACCAGTTGGAAATGTCAGTCGCGGTCACCCATTTAAAGTTTCAACACGATAATCGTTGTTTTACATAATTAATAAGAAATACGTAATACTTATGCGGAAAATTGATCTTTATCAACGTGGACCGAAACGACCTCTTCTTTTATCGTTCTCGGCGTTTCGCCCCACGGGGCGAAAGAGGGCATTCAAAAAGAGGCTTCGTTGATTCGCCCCACGGGCCGAATAGCTTGTGGGGCGAAACCACGAAAGAGCCAATTAATAGCGCTACGTAAGTTCGTACAGGCTGCGTGGTTAGTTCTTGCCAAAAAAATATGATAATCCAAGAGTACAACATAGTTGTTTTCAAATCCGTTTATACCCCGTGACTCAACTGCTTGGCTCAACTAGTAGAGCGAAGGATCTCGAATAAATAGGTACAAGTATTCTAGGTAAGCGTGCTACACCCTATATCACATAATTATCTGCTTAACATCAGACAGTATACGGTTAAACGCAAACATATCTGATGTAAAAAAAAACTCCTGCGTAAGAGTTTTTAATCCACCTGATGGCCTCTAACATGACTAACGGTTAAAACAACCGGGACCTACAATCGCGTCATCCGAGCCATGGTAGGGTTCAGTTGTAAATACCACCTGTGGCCACCCATCCGAAGTCTGACTGTGCCGAACGCAGAACATCGGTGATAGCTGACAAACACCTAGCCAAACTACGCTCTGAGCGCTACCAGTACCAGCTTTAATACATTGTAAGCATGTAAAACTCTGACACCAGGGCTAGCCACCCGGCCTATACGAACTTCCTTTTTATGTCAGCTCTAAATAAATAAACATGTATGTGGTGGTGCCATTTTACAAAAAATAATTATAAAACAATAACTTCCCATATACAGATATACAGAAATTTATTTGCAACAAAAATACGAGGTACAATACATAAACAACAAAACAAATCATAAAACACAAAAAACAACAGTATTACGAGTACACCTAATATCCTTGTCACAAAACTGGTCCCAACTCAGCGTAATGCTGGATACGCATATCGCATACGTAGGATCGCGCTGTACCAACCGGTTTTATTGGAGATCTTTAGGGGAGGCCTATGTCTAGCAGTGGACGTCTTATGGCTGCACGAACGAATGAACTTCCCATATCCTCACTAAACAAATGAAAAAACATGGGAAAACCACCATTTATAAGTAAGCAATTTCACAACTATCTGACGACATAAATAAAACCCCTAGTCCGTCGCGAAACTGAATAGTGTTTACAGATCACATTAAGAAACTTAGCTAAATTATCACAGTAAGGGGTGCAACACACATAAACGAGCCGGCACGATATGCAAAATTTGGTTTTCATTCGGTCGTCGCGCGACATTCTCCGGCGCGGCATCACAGGATGATCGGCATAAGTTGGCAGTTGCCGAAACAAGATATTTTGTGCGGAAACCACAGATCCGGAACAGATCAGAATCTTAATAAAATGCATTGATTTAACACGGCACGAGTTATAAAGAAACATCGCCAGATTTTGCACGTCAAATTTTAATAGGTATATTTGGCAATTTTGACAGCTGTGGGCATTTTCGTTGACACATTAGTTATTTTTTTTTGACATTTTCGTAGTGAGGAGACGAGGAGAGCTCTCAGCTAGAATTAGGGATCGTGTTAAGATTCTATCATTATATTCTGCGGCAGCAGCCGAGCGACATTTTTTTCGAAAATTTGTTTACACATATTTGATTTTACCGCCAGGCAGAGTGCCGATTCATACCGGTCCGCCTTTATGTGTAGCAAGCCTAAAATCGATATCATTGATCTTAACTAAGTAAATATTTACAATGGCAAGAATATAAAAGTATCATTTTGCTATTGATGATTCAGTTTTGTGATAATTTTGAAACAAAGGACATCTTGGAAAATAATTTAAAGGATTGTGTTAAAATGTTGTCTTTGAGAATTTGTGCGTTTTTATTCACAATTTTGGCATTAGTACAGGTGCGTGTTAAACAAACATTTAATTTTAATTTATAATTTGCCTATTCACCAGTCAATTAATATTAGGAAAAAAAATTAAACTCAACTTGGTGTATTGCTCAAATGTATTCAGCCATATATAATAATAAATAAATGACATAGTAAAAACATGATCTAAAAGATATACGAGTAATTATGTGTGAAGTAATATTTTTAAATGTACGATACCTACATAAATAGGTATATTTAGTCTATATTTTTGCGTAATGACTATTCTATTCCATTTTATAAAATTCAATATTTTTATTTAATTTATAAATTTAATTTAACCTATGTTAATGTTGATTAATATTAAAACCATTAATTTATTTAAAAGTAAGTTATTTATTTAAAAATAAAACGAAAAAAATCGAAACATGGAGCCAAAACTAGTACTCCTACTTTTTGGAAATCCATCCATCTATCATCATCAGCCGCAGGACGTCCACTGCTGTACACAGGGCTCATCCATGGATTTCCAATAAGGCCAGTTGGAAGCGGCTTGCATCCAGCGCATTCCAATCTTGTTTCTTGTGTTGTGTCTTCCTTATTTATTTATTTTTTAATTTTGTGTACTTATTTTTTTAACCCCGTGCGACGGGATGTTATACCTACTTATAAGTTTGACGGGTCTGGGTGTGTGGCGAACGGATGAACTGATTTTAATTTCGTTCTTTTTTGTATGAAAAGTGAATAAATCGGGCCCTAGATTTGTTGCATCAAAATCGGTTTAGCCGTTTCAAAGTTATTTTGTTAGCTGCGGTAGGAATCGAGATCTTATATCGTTAGGAGATTTCAAATTTGTCTCTTTTTTTCATTTCAGCACATTGAAAGCCATTGGTTCGGTGGGGGTATAGGCTACGGCGGTTTCCCCTACGGCGGCTTCGGCTACGGAGGGGGGTTCTACCGCCCCTACCCCCGTCCCTTCGGCTTCTACCCACCTCCTCCACCACCCCCACCACCGTTCTTTGGATAAAACAGCTGAAACTTGTCTAGAAAATTTTGTTTGGTTAAAGTGTACGCTAAAAAATTAGAAATCAATTACAGACCTAAACTATACTGATAATTATGATCATACTGATTTTTGAAGGAGAACTGAATAACGTGCTATAACTTATAACACGTAAATAAATAAATTCAAGTAATTACTTATAAATTATATGAATATACTTATTTACGACAAATTTATGAAAATATTTAGTAATGAATAAATGTTCAGTGAAAAAAATCAATTAAATTATTCTATGAATAAAACAAAATAAGTAAATTATTTTAGTGTCATTTACCCTCACCGTAAATATAAGGAAAAATAAAAGTACTTAACTACGAAAAAATATTGCAGGTACATGTTTTTATCTATAGCTATGCCATAGATAAAACTTCCATTTGCCTGGGTCTGTCTTCCCGCTAAAGTATGATTCAAATCCCGAGTAAATAGGTATCTTCTAGGTAAGCGTGCTACACCCTAGGCCGCTTATCTGCTCAACATCAGGCAGTATGTAGTCAAACGCAAACCGATACGGAATAAAAAAAAAAGAACTCCCTGTGATCTGAGCCCTTAGTCCAGGTTTTGCGTAGTTTACTTAAACTTTCGCGTTCGCGTGTGGCTCCATACAGTTTGGTTAGTTCTTCCTCGTTTCCGTATTAAGTATGTACTAAGAAGGTTCCGAGTCTGAGTTTTTAACAAATTATAAAAGGTTGTATGATACATTTGGCAGCGTGGAGGAAGAATTAAATAGGTTTAATGATGAAATGATTTTAATTTTATAGTGCATCCCACACTAGGTTTATCTCAAAGAGTTACTTTTTATGATAAACATTTCACAAATTCGTCTCGGATGCAGGATTCGAACCTTGCGTCTTCGGATCACTAGCCCGACGCTCTGGATCACTGAGCTAACCCGCTGTACTGACTCGTGACGAATTTTGTGAAGTGTTTATCATTTTAACCAACTTATAGCGTTGGCGGCGCCACCTGTGATACCCGTATTAGACAGGTTATCACTCAATTGAAGTTATAAGAACTTCTGTATTGATGAGAGATGGCGCACTGCTAATCAATGAAATGATTTTAATTTTATAGTGCATCCCACACTAGGTTTATCTCAAAGAGTTACTTTTTATGCTAAACATTTCAACGCTATAAGTTGGTTAAAATGATAAACACTTCACAAAATTCGTCGCGAGTCAGTATAGCGGGTTAGATCAGTGGTCCAGAGCGTCGGGCTAGTGATCCGAAGACGCAAGGTTCGAATCCTGCATCCGCGACGAATTTGTGAAATGTTTAGCATAAAAGTAACTCTTTGAGGTTTAATGATGTTTGGAATTCACAAACTTAAGTAAGTGCACACGATGTTCTAAAATCTAGCGGTTAAATTGACTTTTGCACTCAGAAATCGAAGAGCAAAAATACTCTTGCCGAGATGGGGGGAAACATATTTACTTACTTAATTATATTCAAGAACAATTTTTATTGTGTTGGCACTTTGACGTTACTTAGTTGACGATGCATATTCAATCCTCACAAGTATACAGATAAAAAGTAATTAAGTCCGTGTAAGTCTTGTGGCAAGCCCTGATGTTAGAGTTAATAATATTAAACAGACAATAATATCGCGCTATCGTTCAATTAATCGTTCACTGCGCACATTTTACACTCATAGTTCTAATTGCCACTCACGTTGATCTTGAAAACTGCTATGGAATCCATTTGAAACTGAAAATAAGCTGCAATTTTTCGCTCCTTGGTTCTTAACGTTTGCATAAGGGTTCTCGCCACTTATATAGAAACTGATGATAGCAGTAAATTTCACCCAAGTATGCAAGTAGATATAATGTACGAGCTATTTGCCACCATTTGTGCTACATGTCTACAGTCTCTACAGATAGAGTCAACGAACTTGTATTTGTCATTGAATACGTGTGAGGATAAAAATATTTGAACGTCTACTAATGCATAGAGCAAACACAATAAAAATGTGTTTGGACACATCCGTATATTGTTAACTTCTTCAAAATATCTGATCTGATCGTTTAACATGTTTGTGTTGAAGAATAATTAGCCATACCTAGTGTAAGAACTACAATGATGTCAAAAGAGGCGTTTAACTGACAAATAGAGTAATAGTCGAGAAAAGAGAGTGCCAAATTATACAATAAACATTCTACCGGGTTTCCTGCTTCCTGTATACAAAAAGGAAAGGCTAAAATACTTTCATTTATATCACAATTTTGAGAGTAAGTTTAAGATTGGGATGTAAACTACTAATAAAAAATATATTTATCAATGAATAAATATAACAATAAACTAAATGTAGATTAATTTTGACTGGAATTACGTCATCGCAAAAAATAAGGGTAATATACCTACTCATTTTTTAAAATTATCTAATAAATTTTAATTTATTTGCTTATTATTGCAACAATCTGTACAAGTAACCAAATTTTCGATGATTATCTAGAACAAAATTTGTTAGTTTAGATGTACAGAATAAGCCCCTAAAATGATGTTATTTGATTAGATCAGAGAGAGAGATTATATACTTATATTTTTAAATTATCTAATATATTTGTAATGTAATTTACTTATATTTTTAAATTATCTAATATATTTTATCTACACTAATGTTGTAACATTCTACTTATGTTTCCAATACTTGACTTATAATTACTACTGTTATAGCGCAGACAACAAAACACGCAATTTCACATGATGTTATAATATCCACATCGATATCGTAAAATCTCATTATAACATCGCGCGCTCGCTCCTGATTGGCCCTGCGCGCGCAGCTGCGCTCTCATTGGTTAGATTTTAATGGCGCCAAGTTCACTGTGACAATACACGTATGCGTGAATTTAATGTTTCGCAATTTGTTTTTTTTTTTTTTATTAGTGAAGATAAAGTGTTATATGCAGTTGCATAAACTACTATTAATTTAGTTGCTTATTATTGCAACAATCTGTACAAGTAATCAAATTTTCGATGATTATCTAGAACAAAATTTGTTAGTTTAGATGTAAAGAATAAGCCCCTAAAAGGATACTAATTGATTAGATCAGAGAGAGAGATAATATATTTATATTTTTAAATTATCTAATATATTTGTAATATAATATACTTACTTATATTTTTAAATTATCTAATATATTTTAATTTAGTTGCTTATTATTGCAACAATCTGTACAAGTAATCAAATTTTCGATGATTATCTAGAACAAAATTTGTTAGTTTAGATGTACAGAATAAGCCCCTAAAAGGATGCTAATTGATTAGATCAGAGAGAGAGATACTATACTTATATTTTTAAATTATCTAATATATTTGTAATATAATATACTTATATTTTTAAATTATCTAATATATTTTAATTTAGTTGCTTATTATTGCAACAATCTGTACAAGTAATCAAATTTTCGATGATTATCTAGAACAAAATTTGTTAGTTTAGATGTAAAGAATAAGCCCCTAAAAGGATACTAATTGATTAGATCAGAGAGAGAGATAATATATTTATATTTTTAAATTATCTAATATATTTGTAATATAATATACTTACTTATATTTTTAAATTATCTAATATATTTTAATTTAGTTGCTTATTATTGCAACAATCTGTACAAGTAATCAAATTTTCGATGATTATCTAGAACAAAATTTGTTAGTTTAGATGTACAGAATAAGCCCCTAAAAGGATGCTAATTGATTAGATCAGAGAGAGAGATACTATACTTATATTTTTAAATTATCTAATATATTTGTAATATAATATACTTATATTTTTAAATTATCTAATATATTTTAATTTAGTTGCTTATTATTGCAACAATCTGTACAAGTAATCAAATTTTCGATGATTATCTAGAACAAAATTTGTTAGTTTAGATGTACAGAATAAGCCCCTAAAAGGATGCTAATTGATTAGATCAGAGAGAGAGATATGAGATTATTTCTTTAAAAAGGGGTGAAATTTTGCTTTAGCTGTATTTATGAGCCGATTTCAATTAGAGGCCCAATTATGAAGGCACCGTCGTAAATTGATGAGTTGTAAAAAGTATCTCTATCGAATGCCGAAAAAGGAAAAAGAAACAGAAATATTCTAATGAGCTATTATAATTACGATGGCGCCTACATAATTGGACCTCATATAAGGCGAAATTTTCGTAAAAAGATTGCGAGTAGAACCAAATCTAAGCCGTGGTGGCCTAGAGGTAACACCTAAACAAACGAGGTAACATCCGCCTTACAATCGTGAGGTCATGGGTTCAAATCCTAGTCCTGTACCAATGAGTTCTTTGGAATGTATGTACGGAATTTCACACCACTGGCTTTTCGGTGAAGGTAAACATCGTGAGGCAACCTGCATACGTCCGTAGAAGAAATTTGATGGTCACATACGCCATCAAATTTCTGAATGAATTTACCAACCCGCACTGGGCCAGCATGGTGGATATGGTCCAACCACCCTTCGTGGGTAGGTCTACGTCCTGCAGTGGACTATTAAAAAGGCTGGTACAGTACAGTACAGAACCAAATCGGTCAAGAGACGTTCCGTGAGGTCTACTCTCCGGAGAACTACTAGTTGTTTATCTAAACTTAACCAAATATTTTGCCAGCGTTTCTCACTGATTTGAAAACAACAGTCGTTTTCCGTCCTAAGGACAAACAGACAAACACACCAGTTAGCGTATCTATACTAATTGGTTGCAGAACATGCTGGGAATCACCTGAAGCTAATACTTACCTATGGTGACGAATACTGATACTTTGATAGTTTCCTTTGAGGTATGAGGACTGGGTAAAAAAATCATTATTATAATTAGTCCGTGAGTTAGGTTATCACTAATTATTTTTCGCAAAAAATGGCAAAAACGCTCTCCTGTCCAAAATTCGAATATTTCGCTAGTTATTGTTGATTTTTCAAAAATGGCTCAGCCGATATCTGTAAAATTTAAATGGGACTATCTCGGGAGTATAACCTTTAGAACTAAAAAGAATTTTTCGATTCGGTTCACAATTGGCGAAATTATCGATGAAGAATTTACACACAAAAAAAAATCGTATCATAGCTGTTTTGGATTTCTTAGAAAAGTCTTTTAATACACTTTGAGCACGATAAGTTTCAAGGTCTGATGATGAAGCCGGAAGATAGTACGAACGAACGACGAACATAGTAGGTACCTCCTCCTTTTTGGAAGTCGGTAAAAACCGGCGGCAAATATTTAAATCCGCTAAAAGATTTTATTTTTAATATCATTAAGTATTTATTTTTGAGGTAAATATACAACCAAATAATCTGTGGATATTTCAAACATCTACCTGTTGCCGTCATTAATATCAAGCAAAAATTACGTTTGTTTTGTATGGGATGGACCCTTAAATATTCATTTTTTTTTTTTTTTTTTTTTAAGTCTTAGTTATAGAATCCCGTTTTTTACCCTTTGTGTACGGAACCCTAAATACATTCAAATCACAAAATCCAATAATATGGAAACGCCTTCCAAATAAATTAAAGCAATTCTAGTTGTACTAAAACTATAACAAAAGCTCCAGGCACCTAAAAGCTAAATTAAACCATGCCAACCGAATTAAAATAGACTTTGTGAGCGTAGACATAAAGTTCCTTTTCGGCTAAGCGAGATAAGGATAAAATAGATACAGTGAGGTCAAGTACGATGCTTACGTCATCAGGACTAGTCAGTGTGGGGACAGATGTTATCGACAGTTTGATGTTCATTTGAATATGGAATTACGATAAAATCTTGCCAGACTGTCTTGGGTTGTTCTTCGAGTTGCCAGTGTGTATGAAGTTCCAATAAATGTTGGGAATTTAGAGTTGATTGGAGATTTTTCTGGGTAATGAAAAGGAAAGTAGGAAGAGTTACAAATTGTATCACAAATTTAGACAGGTACATATTTTTAATCAGATATTTTATTTTATCTAGAGTGTCACTTTCATTATACAGGGTTATCCAGAACTGCTCTTCTAACATGGCAAAGGGACAAATTGTCTTTCCGCCAATTTGTTGATTTTTATCCCTTTGCCATGTCAAGGGTGTACTGAGCCGAAAGGGGATGATACAGACCATCATTACGAACAACTTTTACTATGGGCCAAACCCGAAATTCGAGTTAATAAATCAGCTTTTCCATACAAAATTACAACTCGGAAACGACAAAAGGTTATGAAACAGTTGATTTTTTTCTCGAATTCCGGGTTGGCCCCATTGTAAAAGTTGTTCAAAATGATGGTCTTAAACATCCACTTTCGGCATAGTACAGGGCATGCAGATAAATAAATAAAATAAAAAAAATTGGGCACATCTTACACACGGTCTCTGACCCCAAACTAAGCATAGCTTGTGATTTAGCTACCAGAGACTGATATATATACTACTTAAACAGGGTTATTTCTAGTCAATTAGCATCCTTTTAGGGGCTTATTCTGTACATCAAAACTAACAACTTTTGTTCTGCGACTTTTGTCAGAACTCAAAAATAAAATCAGCTGTTCCATACATTTTGTCGCGGGTGAGCGACATTTTTCTATGGAACAACAAACATTTTTTGCAGACGCACAGACGGACATCGGAGTCTTAGTAATAGGGTCCCGTTTTCACCCTTTGGGTACGGAACCCTAAAAAGCGGTTGGTGGCTCGTAGTAGCGGTAGTCTATGTAGATACGGCTTGTTTTACTTGTTTTATCAGAAATTGTTGACCTAATCAGCCTAATTAGAAATGAGTATTTTATTGTCTTAATAAAATACTCATTTCTCACTTAAAAGAAAAGAAAGCAAAAAATAAGGAATTTTACAATTATTTGACAGTTTCGTCACGAATTTAAAACAAAGGCACTGACAACCCTTACTGTCCCTTACAGCTTCATCTTTAGGTAATAAACGTTAATTGGAGATATTTAGATTTGGCACTTATTTTCTTTTCGTTTTTTGGGTTCCGTACTAAGGGCAACAATTATACTTACAAATTTGGTAAGTACTTATTTTCCTTACATTCTTAGGATTCGGTTCAGTGATCCGAAATAGTTACCATTTATTAAGGAAATCAAGTGAATAGTAGAAAACCTGCCTCTACGAACAGAGTTTGTAAGTGTTTTAAGATTATAATCAATATTGTTTTAAGATTAATGAAAAAAGCTATTTTTGATTTAGGCAAATGAAATTATTCCATAGCTAAATGTGAAAATGAGCCTACCATATAATGTCTTAGCTGTTTTTTTTTAATTAACGCAAATAATCGGCCAAGTACGAGTCGGACTCGCGCACGGAGGGTTCCGTACTGTATGGGAGCCCCCCTTAAATAATTTGTTTTATTTTTATGTTTTATTATTGAAGGGAATACAAAACTAAATATTCTGTGAAAATTTCAAGCATCTACCTGGTACCATTATTAATATAGAGCGAAAAACGTCTAAAAATTCAGGTTTGTTGTAGAGGGGCCCCCCTTTAATATTTATTTTATTTTGTTTTTAGTATTTGTTGTTATAGCGGCAACCAAAATACATCATCTGTGAAAATTTCAGCTGCCTAGCTATCACGGTTCATGAGATGCATCCCGGTGACAGACGGACAGACAGACAGACGGACAGACGGACATCGAAGTCTTGGTAATAGGGTCCCGTTTTTCCCTTTGGGTACAGAACCCTAATAACGCTTATTCATTTTAAATTAGTGGAAATCAAAAGAAATCAAAGTAAAAAGAATAAGAGGACAACAATAGCCAAATCGTACAAAAACCGTTAAAATATCTATACTTAAAACAAATACATATGAAACGCTTAACACTCACAGATGTGGTAGGTTCGACAGCTTTTAAAAATATAAAACAAGAAGAACTTACTTCAGCTGTAAACTTTTAAGATTTTTAGAAAAAAATATGTAGCTTCATAAGACGGGAAGCTAAGAATAAAAAAATACCTTCATTTTGGTACAGCGGGGCATTCTGTTAGCCGATCTCTTCACTGAAGTGATACGTTCTTGAACCCAATGATTTTTTACTCACTGCTTGAACCTCTATCGTTTTTCTGACAGTTCCGACAGCTCAAAACTGTCAGAAAAACGAGACAGGTTCAAGAACGTGTCACCTTAGTAACGAGATCGGTTGACAGAATTGCCCCGCAGAACCCTTAGTGTGCGAGTTTAACTCGCACTGGTAAGTTAGGGGGAAGGTTAATCTTATTATCTCAATTAAATCGGATTTACAAGGATCTCTTATCTTAATTTCTATGGTTATGGCTTCCGTAATAACGATACCGGGGTAATAAATTAGATACTTAAATAAGTAAAAGGTAACAAGAAACCTTTATTATGTTTTTACAACTCAATTAAGCAACGTTCCACACGGTCAGTATTTGGATGGGTGAGCGCAGGTGGCATTTTCTAACTGCGTGCTATTGTGGCTTGGATGACACGTAAAATTGTAGGTCCCGGTTTTAACCGTTTAGTCATGTCAAAGGCTAGCTACCCGGCCTATAGGAACTTACTTTACAACTGTATTAGGTATCATGTTTTTTATAATTATGTCCTTATCATTATTTTATTTTTATTTATTTAAACAAGAAACACCAACAGTAAATATATTACATATTACGTAGGAAAAAAAACAGTTTCATATTATAGTTTACAGATCTGATATACATATATACCCCTAAATGATGTTTACAACATTCTTTGAATCAGTAGAACTATTACACAACATAAATAATTTGATAGATTTTGATACAAGAGGAAGTAAATAACTAAAATGGATGAATACTTAAAATAATGTCATTATAATGATGCTGTAGGAAGACCACTGCTGGACATAGGCTCATAAATTATCAGCTAAATCAGTTAGAGGCCGTGGTGTTCTAGTGGAACGACACCTGCCTTCCAATCGTGAGGTCGTGGGTTCAAATCCCGGTCCCGTACCAATGACTTCTTTGGAATTTATCGACGGAATTTAACACCACTGGCTTTTCCGTGAAGGAAAACATAGTGAGGCAACGTTTATATATGTCAGTAGAAGAAATTCGATGGCGTGTGTGAATCCATCAACCCGCACTGGGCCAGCGTGGTGGAAATGGCCCAACCACCTTTCGTGGGTAGGTACGTCCTGCAGTGGACTATTAAAAAAGGCTGATACAGTACAGTACAATACAGACTAAGTAATACAGTACAGTCTAATACAGTACAGTTGGAGACGGCTTTCTATTCTGCGCTTGCCGGCACGCGTGATCTCTATTCGTGAATCTCATGCCTTTTTGGACTACTTTTCTACTTTAGTGACCATCGGCTCCACTAGGAACTTCACCTCCCCTCTAGAAATGCGATTCTGGAGAGCCAAAGCGGCATATACGGGAACTTACGTCACTACACTAAATACTTACGTCAATTTCAAAGTGCAGACACGACAGCCCAGTTTTTGTATTGATCGCGCGTAAGCGAAGTTATTAGCGACATTATCGTAATAATTTGACAACTGATTTCAGTAATACTTGTATGTGGTAAGATTGTATAGTAGGTATCTAAATCCTAGAAATAAGTTTGCCAGGTATGAACTAAATCGGTCTAGTTGAGATATAGGCCTAGGAAGAAGAAAAGAAGAAGAAGAAAAGAAAAAAACTTCAGAACTTACGCAAGAACTACAAAAAACGAAGATTATTAGCCAACCTAAAAAACCCGTATTTAAATCTAAAAAACTGTTATCATTGTTAAGAAAAATTAAAATTACGTCAAAGAAAATGAAAGTTTTACAGAAAAAACACCAAATCATAAAGAAAAACAGTGCTCGAACGAACTTTGAAAAAGAAAAAGAACAAAAACGACAGGAATTGCACAAAGTTACAAAAATAGATGATATTAACATAACAGAAGACACATTTAACAACATTACATGTAATACAGACGGTAACGAGCTACAATCTCTGAAAACACAATATCAGGAACCAAATCGTAAAATTGTAATATTATCTGATGAAATTGGACGTGGAATTATAGCAAAAATAACCAAACTAATTGATTCACCGGATACTTTGATGAACTACTGTAAGCCAGGTGCAACCATGGACAAAATTTTTGAAAATTTCGAATATAAAACAAAAAATCTGACAAAAGGTGATACCATTGTAATCATCATAAGTAAATATGATCCCAAATACTCATATCGCAATAGTTATATAAAGAAATTACAAAATATTATTGAAAATAATGAAAAACAACTTAATATTATGATCACAGGGATGCGATATGATGGTTGTAACGATTATAAAATATTCAATTTGAATAGCAAAATAGCTTTATTGTCTAATATGAATGCTAATATGAAGTATGTTGACCTAAACTACAATGAGTCTGGATACCAGGCATATTCACATGCGAAAAATCATATTGTGCACCAAATCGTAGCCATCTTGAAGAACGAATTCCACGGGTCATCTTCACTAATATTTGTGGATCGTGAGAAGATCACAACTGCTGTGAGTCCAAATTTTCAGGATCAGCAGACAGTGCTAGTACACAGATGATAATAGCAGCGAATATACAAAGTATTCATAATAAATACCAGGAAATAGAAAATTTGGTCAGCTCTTTCAATTGTGATGTACTATGTCTAAACGAAACATGGGCAAAAGATCACCACGTAATTGGTATGAAAATTGAAAACTATGAACTTGCAACTTATTTTCACAGAAAATTCTTTGAACATGGAGGAACTGCTATATTTGTTAAAAACGGCATAGACTACAAAGTTAGGAAAGATCTTAACAAAATGTCCTTTGAGATGAATTGCGAGATTGCGGCAATAGAATTGCGTACTTCAAAAACTGTAATAGTTAGTATTTATAGACCAGATTATGATATAGAATTGTTTTTTGATATCTTAACTAAGTTGTTGTCAAAACTGACCCGTGAAAATAAGCGCATAGTAATAGCTGGTGATTTCAACCTTAATATTTTGCAACCTAAGCCCAAAGTACGTAAATTCCTCAAAATTCTTAGTGATTTTAATTTTAAATGTACTCTTGACAAACCTACCAGAACGCAAGGTGCTAGTTCAACGTGTATTGATAACTTCCTAGTGAATTTTGATACCTGTAAGGGTAATGTATTGAATGAAAAATTGTCAGATCATAATGTCATCATGCTTCACATAGTAACTAGTGAGTCAAATAATAAAAAAATTAAAGATCAGGCCATTTTTACAAGAACCTTTTCTGCAGGCAACTGTAACTATTTTCATTACCTTCTGTTTACTGATTATAATAAATTGTATAATGATATTATAAGTGCCAAATGTGCCAATGAAAAAATGAATGTGTTGCAGGAAGCTATAATTCATTATTATAATATAGCATTTCCTAAGAAAAAGATTAAACCCAAAAATAATCTTCAAAAATTTACCACTACAGGCATAAAAATATCAAAGCACAATTTAGAGAAAATGCAAATGACTCAAGATTTAATGCCTAGTGAAGAGAGAAAAGCAAAAATTAAAACATATAAAAAAATATTTCGAAAAGTTTTAAGAGGAACTAGGAAATTACAGTATGCGTCTAGAATCAAGTTTTCAAAAAATAAAATACGAGAATCATGGAAAATAATCAATGAACAATTAACGAAAAAGAATAGGAAAAAAGATAAAATCGATTTTATTAAGAATAATGGTAGCACTATCAGAGACGAAGCAATTATAGCTGATTTATTTAATAACTTTTTTTTGAACATAGCACATAACCTTTCAAGACATACAAACATTAATAAAGAAAAATGTAATGAATATTTGCAAAAAATGGATAAACCGAAAGTCAAATTTAAATTGAATTTAGTTAGTATAACAGATTTAAGACGCTCAGTGAAAGAAATGAAGGGGAAAAAATCATTAGATATATATGGCATGAGTTCCAAAACGATGCGAGATCTCATAATCGAAAACGACTACCTACTGAATTTACTTTGTATAGTCATTAACTCGTGCATAGAAGAAGGTACTTTTCCGGACTGTTTGAAGGCTGGGCGTGTCATTCCATTGTATAAAAAAGGAGAAAAATCAGATTTGAGTAATTACAGGCCAATATGTATACTGCCTGTTATATCTAAAATACTAGAAGCTATTCTAAAAAAGCAGATTATAGAATATTATGAAAGTAATAAATTATTTACCCCAACACAATTCGGTTTCCGTAGAAATAGGTCCACAGAAATGGCAATTAGGGAAGTGGTATATTTTATATTAGAGGGGTTGGATGGGTCGCAAAAATGCGCTAGTATTTTTTGCGACCTGTCCAAAGCTTTTGATTGTTTACGTCACGACATATTGGTTTTAAAATTAGAGCATTATGGTTTTGATGGAAAAGAATTGGGAATGATCAAATCTTACCTTAATAGCAGAACGCAGACTGTTAATGTGAATGAACAAAACTCGTCAGTAGGTACAGTTGATATAGGAGTTCCCCAGGGTTCAGTACTGGGGCCTCTCTTGTTTCTCATTTATATAAATGATCTCGCGAGCTGTCTACCCGAATGGGCAACTGTAAATCTATTTGCTGATGATACGCATGTCGGAATAACTGATAACAATAAAGATCAACTTGATATAAAAATATCGACAGCAATGACTGCGCTTCGGGAGTGGTTTGAAACTAACGGCATCATTTTAAATGCAGATAAAAGCGTAATAATGAAGTATCAAGCTAAGAAGGGAAATAATACTGAACTTAAAACGGAAAATTTGTTCCTTGGGTATACTATAGACTACACCATAAGTCACAGAGAGCACATAAATAAAATATGTAAAAAAATATCTAGTGCAAATTATGCCCTTTTTAAATTAAAACCACTTTTAGATAAAAAAACTCTTTTGTCAGTATACTATGCGTATGTACACTCATTATTAAGCTATGCCATAACTACATGGGGCAATGGTGTAGACATTAAGAATCTACTAAAATGTCAGAAACGATCCATAAGAATTATAAACGGAATTAAAAAAAGAATGTCTGCTAAGAAATATTTTTTAGAAAATAAGATTATGACAGTCATATCCCTATATATTTATAAAAGTTTACTAGAGATTCATAGTGAAAAAGAGAAAAAATATCCCCGACTAATGGATACCCTTAGTAGAAACTTAAGAAATAAAGATAGACTAGTTTTGCCGAGAGTAAGACTTAGCAAAGTTCAAAAGCAAGGTGTGTATATTAAATTATTTATGTAAAATAAGTTGCCAGTTGCCATCAGGAATTTATGTTTTCGTGACTTTAAAATAAAACTTAAAACATTTTTTATAAATAATGCATTTTACAAGCTAGATGACTTTATGAAAATTAGACTGACTGAATCTTCGTTTCAATTTTAGTATTTTTTGTTTATTATTATATGGACTATTTGATTTATTCATTTTGACATATTTCTGATTGTATTAATTTAAATTTTGACATTATTTTATTTACTTTTTTACTTTACTGAATTGTTTGATTATGGATTTAATTATTATTTTGAGTTTAATGTATTTAGATTATTAAGCTAGAATTTTATATTTAATTTTTAAGCAATATGTACCTGACTTACCTAATATAACGCAACTATGTTATAAGGTCAATAAAGAATCTGAATCTGAATCTGAATCTGAAGATTCAGTAAAAGAGATGTGTCGCGAGATCTACTGTTTGTAGAACTACTAGTAGTAACACTGGTCCACTAAACTTCCTAAAACATTGGCATGTAATGGTGCCTTTGGTCTTTCAGTCACGAATCTATACATGGTTATTACTAATCAGTTAGCATCCTTTTAGGGGCTTATTTTGTACATCAAAACTAACAACTTTTGTTCAACGACTTTTAGTTAACTCTCAAAAAAAGTTGTTGTTCCAGAGAAAAATTTAAAATCGTTTACCCTCGACAAAATGTATGGAACAGCTGATTTTTTGGAAGTTTTGACCAAAGTCGCAGAGCAAAAGTTGTTAGTTTACAGAATAAGCCCATAAAAGGATGCTAATTGATTCGAAATAACCCTGTACAGAGAATAACGAAAAATGTCGTACGCGTTCTGTCGTTCGGCTTCGCTTTTCCTCCCGCTCACTCTCGTGGCGCGAGTAACAGGCGCGAGCAGGAGGAAAAACGATGCCGAACATCACAACGCGTACACAATACGGCCCCTGCTATCTTAAATAAATTAATATTTGGGGCATTTTGGGGACATCTTACATAATGCCTCTGACCCCAAACTAAGCAAAGCTTGTGATCTGGCTGCCAGAGATTAATAAACTACTTATACATATTTTTAAAAACATACCTATATCGATAGTGAATAAATAACACCCAGACACAGAGCTAACGCCTATGTACATCACATTCGCTAGTTTACACGTAGGTACAGACAAATGCTTATTTACACTGTACTTATTCTTAAACTAGCCAAGTCAAATCACGAGCTTGAATTACATAAGTAAATCCCTTTAGAATGTTGTAGGTATGATCTTGTAGCTTAAACTTTAGGATTTTCTACAGAACACTTGGCCCCCGTGTTAGATCTCAATTCTTTTGGTAGCGACACTTTGGCTCCCATTTCACATTTATGTTTTTGATGAGATAAGATAATAACATTAATTTATCGATATGGCGCTAATGATAAAATAATAAAACACTACAAAATGAGTGCAATTTTAATTGTAATAAATACATGTATGTAATTATTATAGACTTTGTTGAATAAACTACCTATTTAATTTCATTTTATTCTTACAAATAAATCATCTTAGGTATCGATAGTTTCGACTAACGATCTCCCAACACTATTCAACTAGCTACAAGCAGTTTGCTACGCAATGCACCGCGCAGGTTGCAATCGATGCAGAATGCTGTTACATAATAGATAGAGAAGGAAGGTCTATTCTAGCTCCCAGGTAATTTCAAGTTCTCAAATAAAGACCTAGTGCCAGTCAGCACAGCGTAGGACGGTACTACGCAGTGCTGGGCGCAGTTTGCAATCGATGCAGAATGCTCTTACATAATAGATAGAGAAGGAAGGTCTATTCTAGCTCCCAGGTAATTTCTAGTTCTCAATTAGAGACCTAGTAACCGACCCGTCCAGCGCAGCGTAGGACATCATGAATAAATAGCCTTTTTACAAGCTTTTATTTAGTTTCACCTGTCCCGTTGTCTGTCTGTACTTAATCAAATCTTGCAAGTTAAATTTGATCCACTTCCCCGCTACCAATTATGCTGAAATTTTGCACACCTTTTGCATATTGTGTAAATCTCGTGACAATGCAATATTATGATAACATGGTGCTGATCTGATGATTGAGCTGGAAGGTGGCCAAAGGAACGTAGCAATGAAACGACACAACCTCGTCGAGTTTGGGTTCATTTGAATGATCTTGGCGAGTAGTTTGTCTTTCAATGGTAACCAGGGCCTGATGATGGAGCTGGAAGGTGGTCATAGGAACGAACGTAATGAAACGACGCAACCCTATCGAGTTTCGGCGCGTTTGATTGAATTGATTCGTCTTGGCGAGTACTTGTTCAGTAAAAGCGTGTTTTTATAAAAAAATATTTTTTAAATATAATTGTTAAGATTGCGATAACGCGCTGAATGCAAGTCGCGTGCCGTTTCTATCGTTTTGGAAATCTAATAGGAGAGGGCTGTGTCCAGCAGTGGACGTACTAAGACTGATATTGTCATGATGAGTATAACGATGGCGATGACCATGACGTTTGGCTACGCAATAGAGCGCACAGGGGTCTTATTTTTGAACTTCGAACACCTAGAAACGTATGCGCGTGTATGACTCGCACTTGGCCATGTTTTTTAGTTTTGACAAAAGTCGCAATACAAATATGTATAGTTTTAATGTGCAGAAAATGACCCTAAAAGGATGCTAATTGATTAGAAATAACCTTGTATAGCAGTGGACCTGGACATCCAAGGGCTCGTAAATTAGGTTGAGAAAGTACGTTTGTATGTTAAGTCACAGATCATTGTCATTATGGTATGGTAACTCATTTTAGTCATTATGGTATAGTAACGTGTGAACTCATGTTTTTCTCATCATACAATTTTGTTGATAACAATATGTGATGCATGTTTATTTTTATTTTATTTTATTTATTTTATTTATTTCTTGTAATCAACAGCGTTACAATACATAATTATCTTACTAATATAAAAAACACAAATAAGGCCAAAACAGATTACAATAATTTAGAAAACAAATAAATTAAAATTTTACCAACAACATCCCAACAAATCCAAATTAAAGTGCAAACTTAGGTTATTTAAAGTGTATGTGAGGGTGTGTGTGTGAGTATGTGTGAGTTTTATTTATTTTATTTTATTTATTAAGGCTTCACATTAATACTCGTAACTACATTATTACATATGTTATAAACACTTACAATCTAATTTAACTTAATGTGCTATTTTTTTAAGGAAGCACAGCATGCATTTTACCTTACAATACAAATAAAGAATATTACTAAAAATAAAATAAAAACTATATATTATGGTACATCATTAACTAATCATTAATAATGTGCTATACTATTAACAATTAATAATGCACCATACTACCAGTATTTCATAATCTTCATATAGTTTACTAGACTAAATTAATCTAAAAGTGAATTAAATTAAAATTACAAAATTGGACCAAAGCTTAGTGAGTGTTTTCATTGTATTACCCGCTAATCTAAAGGACTATTGGATTATAGGGAAGGCCTATGCCCGGCAGAGAGTATTTTACAACTGAAATAATGATGAATGTAAAACGTCTTTCAAATAATTATTTTTCGCAAAAATCGGAAAAACCGCCTTCCATCGTGTACAAAATTCGAATATTTCGCTCGAATTGTTAACATTATTGTTGATTTATCAAAAACGGCTCAGCCGATTTCTCTAAAATTTAAACGGAACCACTGGGAGT
Source organism: Hypomecis atomaria (assembly GCA_964007245.1). Taxonomy (NCBI): domain Eukaryota; kingdom Metazoa; phylum Arthropoda; class Insecta; order Lepidoptera; family Geometridae; genus Hypomecis; species Hypomecis atomaria. Next base: position 3,550,681 of record OZ023308.1, on the reverse strand, counting down.
ATACTACCCTTTTGAACTAAAAAAGAATTTTTCGATTCGGTTCACAATTGGCGAAATTATCGATGTTACATTATTGTTGGGTTTTTCAAAAACGGCTCAGACGATTTCTGCAAAATTTTAATGGGACCACCTCGGGAGTATATACTTTTTCGAACTATTAAAGAATTTTTTGATTCGGTTCACAATTGGCGCAATTATCGATGAACACACACACACAAAAATACATACAGACGAATATAGAACCTCCGCCTTTTTGGATGTCGGTTAAAAGTTTTCTCTATCAAATGCCTGAAATGAAAAAGAAATATTCTAATTACCTATTATAATTAAGATGGCGCTTGCATAATAGGGTCTAATTATATTATCTACCTCTAAATTTTTTGCTAAAAACTCTGACACCAGAGCTAGCCACCCGGTCTATACTGTACTGTACTCTACCAGCCATTTTAATAGTCCACTGTACTGTAGGACGCAGGCCTACCCACGAAGGGTGATTGGGCCATATCCACCACGCTGGCCCAGTGCGGGTTGGTGGTTTCACATACGCCATCGAATTTCTTCTACGGACGTATGCAGGTTGCATCTCGATGTTTTCTTTCACCGAAATGCCAGTGGTGTGAAATTCCGTACTTAAGTTCTAAAGAAACTCATTGGTACGGGACCGGGATTGAACCCATGACCTCGAGAATGACAGGCCAGCGTTACAACCACTAGACCACCATCGCTAGACTATACGGTCTATACTAACTTACTTATCATCCGAATTGAATACGAGTAGGTATTTTTAATCGTGTAATCATTACTTCAATAGCTAGGTTTGTTTTTACAGTTTTTTAAACGACCCTAAAGTTATAAACTTCTAAAAAGTCATATTTTTACGCAAAACTTCGGCTGAAAAGTATACAGAAACTGAAATCTTTTTTGAAATAATTAATAGTTTAAAAAACACTAGAAAAACACGCTTAGTCCAATACGTGGCCTTTCTCACAAATGCAAACACGACTATGATACGATATTACATCATGGAATGCCAGTGCCTATCTTCCGGCTTCATATTCATCAGACCTTGAAACCTAATCGTGGTCAAAGTTCTTTACAAGAATTTTCTAAGAAATCCAAAACAGCTATGATAGATTTTCCGTCATGAAGTCCAGTTCATATCTTCTGGCTCCATCATCAGATCAGTTCGACAGTACTATATTATTGTATTGTCATCAGAACTACACACAGCTGCCAATTTTCATTACGCTACGACCCTTGGAAGATGGTTGAATTAGTTACCTTAGATTCCATTACATGTTAGTTACATACCTACACATCGACCTATATAAGCGTGTTAAAAAATTTAACGTACGATTGACACCGAAAACATAACTTATACTACACCCACTCGGAAAGTGTCTTATTACTCGTTCATAAACGGGTTACAAAGTTCGTAATTCCTCCCGTAAAAATGTGCGGCGGGAAAAGTTATATGGAATTTCATTACTGCCCTCCGAAGGGCAGGAATGTTGTATGAAAATCCATTACTGCTCGGCTAGCTTTCTTTTGTTTTTTAGCAACGAACATAAATAAATACAAACGTCAAACCTCAAAAAGATTTTGTATGAAATAATTAGAAAAAGAGGCGGGAAACAACAAATCTGGCCCTCCCATCCCCGTAGCTACAATAGAAATGTTCAAATCCAGTCCACAATAACGTTGTGTAAGAATATAACAAGATAAACTGAAAAATATTGCCAAAGATATTGCTTTTAAAAATAAGTTAAAACGAAGCTTTTAGAGAAAGCGTACTATTCCATTCAAGATTTTATGAAAGACGAACGGTAACTTATTAAATAATAATAATTGTAACATAACATTAAATAACTTGACCGTTACTGGAAGCTTTTATAATGAGAGAGCGTATCCCTTTCCGTCGAACAGCTAACGTTTGCGTTGTAACCGGAAGCCTCCAGGTGGCGCCTCTGTAGCGATGCGCGCCATTTTATTTTCTAGGAAAAATAGCGTGCCTTTTGGCCTCATTGGCGTTGAATTTTTCGTCGAAGCAACAGCTCCGGGCAGCTCTAGCTAGCTCCCGGCCTGTTGCACAGTTTATTTTTTATAAAATTATATTTTCTATAACTAATATACAGATTAAACTCAGTGAATATGTGGTGGTGCTCATCATCGAAATGAACACGTTGTTTCCAAGAAATAACGGAGCTAAGTATAAGTACCTGCGCAGTAAGTTCCCACATATTATTATATCTATTTCTCTAAAAATGGATTTTTTAAAGAAATTTACTGTGCCCAAGGTTTGAAAACCAGTGTGGCATAGCATTTTCTCAATAAATAAATTTTTAACGGTTTTTACCGTTCGTTTACAAAATTTTCAGCAAAGCCTAATGGGTTTTTAACCAAAAGTGCTTCAAATAGGGCAATCGGTCGCCCTATACAATTGTTTTCATCCCTGTTTAATAAATTTCCTTTAAAAAATAGATGAACGCGACTGCTTCAAGCGGTCAAAGTGGTGTGATGTCAGCTAAGCAGAGCTTCGGCAGCGGGTAAGCGTGCTGAACGTTTCCAACCAGATGGACAAATCTATCGATGAAAATGGGTGAGCGAAATTTGGATTCTTAGTAGAACTTCTTTAAGCTTATATTGCAGCAGAATTTTATTTATACCGCAGTTTAACACTGCAGTGTTCATATATTCGGCACCGTAAGATATACCTAGGTTTCCTAAACCTAGTATCAAGCAACCTGGGAAAAATATACGGCACCTTACGATAGCCGATAAATAGCACCCACCTTACGATTTTTAATCTTATTTTACCTAAGAGTTTCTAAAGTGATCAGAACTTTATCTCAGTTGATAAAATTTTGTGCAAAGTTATATTTGATGCGTTTAGATTTCATTTTATTCGTTAGAAAATGAGCAAATACTTTCAACACGTGTTGGAAAATAACGAGTTAATTAATGGTTGTCTCGCTGTTTCTATTGAGCTTACTGAGTACCTAAGCGCCTATTTGAGAGCAACTTTTGTTCTTTCGACTCGAAATATACGTGATATTACAAATACCGCCGTTTTAGGGTAAATGTATTTTTCAGAAACTACCTTCTGATCATTTTTAAAACATGTATAACAGTATGGAAGAAGCAACGTTACCATGATTCAATGCATGAGAACCACCCTCGTGGGGTCGGTATTTCTAATACCTTCTTATGAACGGATCAAGCTTCCTGATATCAGTGACGTGTGCTTTATATGAACATGTTGTTACCGATCATATAATGATAAAATCGATAAAATTATAAACGAACAGGTTAGCGCACCTACCGGATTTATGCACATCATCAATTAACTACCCTCATGGAGTCAGTGCTTTTTGTGAAATTCACTACTTGGAAAGTGAGTGATACAGTGTATAATGCACTTTTACATCATATTAATTAACTACCCTCATGGGGTCAGTGCTTATTGTGATACATGCCACTCTCGCGGAGTGAATTCTACATCATTTATGCAAAGAATTTAAAAACTGTGTGTAAATGTTCTTCCACAAATCATAACAAACATTTGTCTAGTTTCGGCCACTACCTTGTACAGTATTCAATTATTTGCGTTATTAGTTTTGGAAAATGAAAATCCTATTATTTTCTTTCATAGAAAATATGAAATTCTATTCAAATTAAGCATTCAATGCGGTTGACCTTATTTTAATGGATGATTTGAGCTACTGTACATAGTTCACTATCAAGCATTCGCAAGCTTGTAATAAATCACTGAAAAACGTAGTGATTTTCTTCCGACAGGGAGTCAGGGAGTATTCTCAAACCAAAGCAGTAAGTGATTTGTAGCATACCCAAAAATAATAAAATATGTAAGGGTTTGTGTAAAATGGGGCTTATATCATTAAAATACATTAATTAAATATACCATAAGAAAAATCAGGCTGTTCTTTGTAGGAAGTCTGTAAATGGTAACAACATAATAATATTAAAGAAACATGTACACAGCTCGCATCTATTTAAATTCTATTAAATCTCTTCACATTTTCGGCAAAGAAAACCATTCAAGGTGCAATTATGCAAGTACCCTGTTAAGGTGAAGCAAGACTTGCTTGAGCAGTACTATGTTGTGTATCTACTAAAATCGAAACTATTTCGAGAAAATTAGCATGTCTTATCCGCAAGGATAGCAATCGTGAACATGTTTGCTCATACCGATATAGGAAAAACATAAATTAATAGATAAACGTCACTAGGAAAGTGAGTTACCCACATACTCTTTGTTTTTCGCATATAACAAAAACCGTGTAAAGACTAATAGATATTTAAACTGTCGATGCGATATTTATTTTTTACTAAATCCATACCCCCTATTTCTACTATGTTAGCAGTGTTAAAGTTCACTATTTTAAAATGAATGTCATTTTATATGATGTAGATATTATTTGAGTACATTATATATCGGCATACCAGAATGCAAAGCTACTAAAGGCCCAACAACATATCTACCTACCTACTTTATATTGTGTAATATAATGTCTTTCTATTTTAAGAAAATAGAGAATAAGCTGCATCCTTTCTGGTTGCATTATTTTGACATTACTTAACAGAACCACTGAACAAACGCAGTGCCTACCTAATAATTGTGTCTGCGACTACAAACGTGTTGTAAAGTTCGTATAGTGAAATAAAATGACAAACAGATGCGATACCATAATCGCATGACTAATCTGTCAGGTTTAGTTTATAACCGCAGGATTTTTATATTTCATGAAATGGCGTACTTAGTTGTAATTAAGGAGAAAACAGTGAAATTATGAAGAATATTAAATATAATCGTGAGTTGTATCCGGTTTTCATATAAAATTTAATAATGAATCCTCACGCTAGTTTCAATGAAGTGATTATAAAGAATGTTGATGTTAATACATGCAGTGTTGCATTTGTGGCCAGATACTACTGCTGCTAGATTGTGTGATCTTCCGTCGCACGGAAGAAAACGTGAAGACGAGTTTGTTTACCATCTTGGCTCAGGCTAATACCCCTTTTAATGTTTTATTTTGTATTAATGACCATTTATCATAATTATATTTTATTTTGAAACTTTTTAATTTACTTAAAAACAAACAAAATAAGAATGTAGTGTTAGTAAAAATAGATTGAAACAAAAATGCGCGTCTGATAACCCTAGCTTTTTATGGTGTGGAGGGTAGGTCAAGTCTTACTACCTTCTTTTTTCCACAAGACAGCACATTGTTGGATAGATCAACTCAAATATTAGCTAAAAGAGAATAGTCGTCAACACAAAAGTTAATGTATATTGTTTAGCTAAGTATTTATAAAATATTATAAATAGTTCTGGCAAGTACATAGATTACGGTGAAAAATGAGAATGTTGTAATCCAACATAATAATATCATTGTAAAAAGCAGCCTAACTAATTTGCTTTACATAAAACTAATCGTTAAGTACAGATTAATCCTACATTCGCAACTTGACGATCGAGCCGGGAGTTATTAAAAATTCAAGGGGCTATTTTTGCCAGTGGTGTTTTTGTGAGTTCTTTCTTAGTTTTTGTTTTCTTTTGCGAGTTATTAATCAAGTGAGTTTGTCAGAACTAGTATTAGAACGAACTTAGCTACCTATTTCTCACACATTGTTAGTCGCAGCTAAAACAACTCTTATTAAAAGTCGCGCTATTGCTTCGCATGACAATTGGAAATCTTCAGGCGCAACTCCAACTGATAGCTTTAAGCTAGAGACCATTAAATCTATAGAGATTTACTAACAGGTACACATGTATCCTGTACGTATAAGTACGATACCAATAACTGTACCATGACATTTAATTGCATAATTACTTTGATTTTATTTTAGCTGCCATTGTTTGACCATGGTTTTTAGTGGGTCAGTGACATTTTTATTTTATATATATTCTTTCAATTTTATATTGACTGAATTGGCTTCTACATATTCTACTATGAAGTCAAAATCTGAAGTATATCCACCTTTGAGATTTATTGCCAAATTATCGACTCGTGTCGAACGGCACAGGCTAAGCAAGCCACCTACCGCCCCTCGCGGGGGAGAGGTACACTAAATGCAACAGTTTCCATCGCGTGGAACTCCCTGCTTTAGTAATGTCGCAAAATATGAATGCATAACGCATCCTTGCAATAATGGCACAGGCTAAGTAAGCCATCCACCGCCCGTTACGAGGGAGAGGTACTTGAAAAGTAACAGTTCCATCCAGTGGGACTCCCTGCTGTAGCAATGATGCAAAATATGAATGCATGACGCATCCTTGCAATAATGGCACAGGCTAAGTAAGCCATCCACCGCCCATCACGAGGGAGAGGTACTTGAAAAGTAACAGTTCCATCGAGTGGGACTCCCTGCTTTAGCAATGATGCAAAATATGAATCCATAACGCATTCTTGCAATAATGGCACAGTCTAAGCTAGCCATCCACTGCTCCTCACGATGGAGAGGTACTCTAAAAGTAACAATTCTATTGCGTGGGACTCTCTGCTTAGTAATGACGCAAAATACGAATGCATATCGCATTCCTGCAATAATGTAATGTAAATATCATTACCGAACAAATCCTTCTCAACAGGATCTATTATACGATGTCAGATTCTTTCAGGTGGCTTAGAAACCCGGACACTTGGGTTAGCCACCCAGCCTAACCGTAAGTACAGGTATGCATGTAGATATGCGATGAACACAACGAAAACGCGTTGTTATAAAATCCTCATGGGTTTATGTACATATTAAAGCTTTACGTATTGTGTAAATTATTTATACGTTAACACTTTGTTGTTGTTTATTGTTTTTATTTAATTTTCCAAATTAAAAGTACTCTTGCTAAATAGGTCATGTTTATTGAATATAATGGCCTAAGTGACCGGAAGATTTTTGATGTCCATTTTCTTATGGGATTTAAGTTATATTTTATATTTTCTGGACATTATTCACTATAAAGTTACTTAATGTATTTGAAATCATTAGTAATTAAATTGTCACCCGAGCTATAGATCTCACATTGGCGTAATCACATTGGCGTACCTAAAACATAATCATAAGTTATAATTTAAAGCCCCACTCCAGGTGACGCCACCAGGCGATAACAAACAGAATCTCATTATAAAAGCTTCCAGTAACGGTCAAGTTATTTAATAGCAGCGTTTTACCTGAAATAAAACGCATATTAAAATACTTACCTTACTGGAAGCTTTACTTTTAATTTCTGCCTGGTGGAAATTACAAAAATTAACGCAATGAGGCCAAAAGGCACGCTATTTTGCCTAGAAAATAAAATGGCGCGCATCGCTACAGAGGCGCCACCTGGGGGCTTCCGGTTACAACGCTTAAAGGGACTGAAAACGTTAGCTGTTCGACGGAAAGGGATACGCTCTCTCATTATAAAAGCTTCCAGTAAGGTAAGTATTTTAATATGCGTTTTATTTCAGGTAAAACGCTGCTATTTACCAAAATAGCCTGTGTATAGCTTGTGAAATAACTATAGTTTATTGCAACTCTATTACTAAATTGTAAATAATTTTATTAAATACCTACATTATAGGTACATTGTTAGACTTAGCATAAATTAGTAATAAGTAATTAAGAGTATTGTTCTCTTGCAGCGCCCTAACGGGGTCTATGTTTTGTACTACAATTAGTTATAGTTGTTATGTACACTACATTGTGCAAATAAAGAAATAAAGAACATACAAACCTCAAATCTCAAAAAGGTTATGTATCAAATAATTTCAGAAAAGAGGCGGATTTTTTTTTATTTTCCTCTTAGGTGCAGTATAAAGCACTATGTATCACTCGGGAGAAAGTTATATTTCTGTTCTCGAGTTTCCTTTAACAAAACATACTCTCGAACAGAAATAGATCGTTTTCTCCCCTCGGTGTACAATGTACTATTTTGTTACAATTTAAGAGGTGAAAGAGTTTTCTCCCGGAACGTAAATTTTATCAAAAATGTACCATAATTTTTCTCGACGTTCTATAGAAAACACGGATCTGGTCGATTCACTTTTAATTTTAGCTTGAAAATATAGATGGCGTTAGTAGTAAAATTAGCCCGCACAAATGGTTCGTTCAACGATCCGTGGTTATGAAATTCTACCGCTGCTATGAGTCACTGCCTTTAAGACAAGTGTATTTAGAAAATCAGTTTTTGCATTCGTGTCAGTTGCTAATGTCAGCGACGTCACGTTATTTAATTACAATGGTCTCAAATCTACTGATTTTTCGGTATAATATGACGCCTGTGTCTACCGAAACGAGGCATTTTATACCGATAGTTGAGATTGCTAAAAAAAATACCTACCGCTATTACTTACTAGCAAATTTCAAATAGATTGATTGTTATTATTTATTTACCAGATTTTCCCGGTTTTCTACGGAACAAATAGGTTGTCTGTTGGGCCAATCCCTGGTCTTACATACAGGGTTATTTCTAATCAATTAGCATCCTCTTAGGGGCTTATTCTGTACATCAAAACTAACGACTTTTCATTTGGTGGCTATATACTTGTGGCTCAGTGGTTAGTGACCCTGACTTCTGGGTCAAAGAAGCGTGGGTTCGATCCCCACCCAGGGCAAACATTTATATGATAAACATAGGTGTTTGCTCTGTGTCTGGGTGTTATTTTAGGTACCATCTATATAAGTATGTATTTAAATTATGTATATGTAGTATATTATCAGTCTCTGGCAGCGATATCACAAGCTATGCTTAGTTTGGGGTCAGAGACCGTGTGTAAGATGTTCCCTAGTATTTAATTTAATTTTAATTTAATTTAAAAAAGAATTCTGAAACTAAATCTGTAATTTAAAAATAGTTTACATAATTTCGAGAGAACTATTTGAATTCTGAACATAGATTGCATTAATTGAAGTCGGTTGTACCTAAACATTTTGGCAAAAAATAATGGATCATATAATAATCCTAAAAAAATGTTAATGTAATGCATTCATAATCTTAAAAAAATGTGCGAAAGAGACAACCTCTAAGGAAATCAAGCCCTTAAATCTCCCTACAAAGCATTATAACCGTTATTTCATTAACATAAGAATGGTTTTATAAATTCATTTAAGATTCAGTTAAGCTTTTATATCAGTTAAAAATGTTAAAAAGTATTGTTACTCAATTATAAGTCGTATAACTGCAGCGATAAGAGTGGTTTTATTCCTTTACATCCTTAGTTCAAAACTCTTTTTACTTAATTATAAGCCTTATACTTATGGAAATAAGAGTGCTTTTGCTGTGATTGAAAAAGTTAACAGCCTTCAAGTTAGAGGCTCTCACTTCTTAGTATTAAAGGCGAAGACATGTTGGTGTAATATGAGATCATTTTAACCCATTTTCAAGTAGGAGGATGTTATTTTCAACAGTTTTTTTTTTTTTTTAGGTAATATTTAATAATAAAAAATAATAAAATTAGGTGACATGTTACACACGGTCTCTGACCCCAAACTAAGCAAAGCTTGTGATATGGCTGCCAGAGACTGATATACTACATATACATATTTTAAATACATACTTGTATAGATAGTACCTAAATAACACCTATTACCTAGAATATTGCGTGACATATTTTTTTTAACGCAAATAATTCCGCGTTTGACCACCAAGCCAGACGGTATAGTAAGCGACGTCGTGGTCGAAGATGAAGCTCGCAGACCTAGAAGATACCTATTCACTCTGACCTTGAAAAGCTTTAGATTATATCTCTTAGGAAACAGGAAAGCAGGAAGAATGTTCCATTCCCTGGCGGTACGAATCATATTTCCACTAATTATGCGTTTTTTTTTTTTAAATCTTTTCGTGGTGTCATGAAAACTTGATTCACTTCTGATTCATTACTTAAAAGGTAGCGCTTACAAATCTTAAAATCATAGTAAAAGTTTTTCATAATGATGGTTTGAAGCATGTCCCTTTTTAGGAAAAAGCTCTCTTTTTGACCGACGAAAAGGTGGGGAGGTACTCCATTCGACGCGTGTTTTTTTTTTACGAGTATGTATAACCACGCATAACTTTTCACGTAGTGGTCCGATTTCAATAATTCTTTTTTTATTGGAAAGAGTATACTTTGAAATTGGTCCTGTTTAAATTTTACCAAAATCGGCTGAGCCATTTTTAGTAAATCAACAATAATGGGAAAAGTGCTACTTCGACCCGGGCGAAATATTCGCGAATTCTTACACGGTTGAAGTCGGTCATGCCATTTTTCCAAAAAATAATTATAGGTTTCAAGGACTTTTAAAATAGCCATCTTGTAGGCACGCAAAGTTGTATGTAAGTAATACGAATATTTATATCAGCCATAGGAAGTCCACTGCAGGACATAGACTTTCCTATACTTAGATCTCCAATAAGACCAGTTGATAATATACCTAATTGAAAAACCCCCGACACAAAAATATTTGACAACAAACTTTCAATTGACAACCATTTTGGGCACATTTGTAGAATTTTGGTTCTTCCATCCCCACTTTAACCCACCATAACTCTTAAACGGCTCAATCGATTTTTATAAAACATAGCTAAGAACACTCTCGATTAAGTCTCCTTTCATCCAAAAAAAACTAAACTGAAATCGGTTCAGTGGTTCGGGCGCTATGATGCCACAGACAGACAGACCGACAGACAGACAGACAGACACACAGACAAACAGACACGTCAAACTTATAACACCCCTCTTTTTCGTCGGGGGTTAAAAATAGCTTGTATTTAGCACAATCTCATGGTTTGGAGTCATCCAGTCGACGTCCTACGCGTCCCGTCCAGTCCGTCGTTTACCAGTCCATCCATCAGCCATAGGACGTCCACTGCTGGACATAGGCTTCCCCTATGGATCTCCAATAAGATCGGTTGATAGCGGCTTGCATCCAGCGCTAGACCTCATTAAGACCGCAGGATCGCGCTGGATGGAAGCCGCTACCAACCGGTCTTATTGGAGATCCATAGGGGAGGCATATGTCCACGGTAGACCACCTGGCCAGTACATGGGATTTATTCGATAATTTTGCCGCCCCATCATCCATCAGTTCTCTATATGCCTTATCCATCATTCATCCATCAGCCACAAGACGTCTACTGCTGGACATATTCAGCAGGCATTCAGGCTTGGATACTTATCTTAAATAATCGGCCAAGTACGAATCGGACTCGCGCACGGAGGGTTCCGTACTGTATGGGAGCCCCCCTTAAATAATTATATTATTTTAATTTTATGATTTATTATTGAAGTGAATTTAAAACAAAATATTCTGTGAAAATTTCAAGCATCTACCTGTTACCTTTATTAATGTAGAGCGAAAAACGTCTAAAAATTTAGGTTTGTTGTATGGGAGCCCCCCTTAAATATTTATTTTATTCTCTTTTTAGTATTTGTTGTTATAGCGACAACAGAAAAACATCATCTATGAAAATTTCAGCTGCCTAGCTATCATGGTTCATGAGATACAGCCCGGTGACAGACAGACAGACAGACAGACAGACGGACAGACGGACAGACGGACATTGAAGTCTTAGTAATAGGGTCCCGTTTTTCCCTTTGGGTACGGAACCCTAAAAAGAGAAATAGGAAAATCGGTAGAGCTTTTCTCTGCCTCTACCTGTCTCTTAACACCTGCGTATACGCAGCCTTAGTTCATCAACCACGCAGCGCACGCCGCAGTACCGCCGCTAACTTGCAACGGGTCAGACGCGTCGCGACACGACCCGCCGCCATTTTGTTTGGTCAGCTGTCATTTTGAGGTTATAAAATAAATATTTTCCATATTTTGTTATTTTTTAAGTGTAGTGAGTTCTGTGTTGTGTTTAGGAGTTTGTTTTTGGTGAGTTTTTGTATTTTTTATGTTGTTTTATGTTAAGTTAGGTTTTGTGTGAATCCAGTTCGAATGTCCTTCATATTGGTGTGTAGAGAATGGTCAGTCAGCTTGCATCTTAAGTTATGTCAACGTTTTATGAAGTTAAATTGTAGAGTTCGGTTCTTTTAACCGTTTTGCCTTGTTAGGGGTGTAAGGGTGACTTAAAAACTCTGACGCCAGGGCTAACATAATACCTAGCTGCTGTATGAATACAGGGTGTTATTTTGCATTTATATTTTACTTCTGGATCAAAGAGGCGTGGGTTCGATCCCCACCCAGGGCAAACATTTGTGTGATGAATGTGTTTGCTCTGTGTCTGGGTGTAATTTAGGTAGTATCTATATGTATGTTAACATATGTATATGTAGTATATCAGTCTCTGGCAGCCATATCACAAGCTTTGCTTAGTTTGGGGTCAGAGACCGTGTGTAAGATGTCCCTAAATATTTATTTATTTATTTTATTTGCAAATAGGGATATGGAGAGCTATAAAAGTATACATGAACAACTTTTCCTATGGAAAAAACTTGAAAAACGCGAAAACAAAAACATCTGTTTAAAATAATAATAATATTTTTTCGAAAAAAATAGCATGACTGACTTCACCCGTGTACAGAATTCGCGAATATTTCGCACGGATCGATGTTACATTTTCACATTATTGTTGATTTATCAAAAATGGCTCAGCCGATTTCAATAAAATTTTAATGGGACCAATTTTGAAGTCTATTTTTTCAATTAAAAAAATAATTATTGAAATCGGACTACTATGAAAAAAGTTATGCGTGGTTACACAAAAAAAAATATATATAAACGCGTCTAATTGAGTACCTCCTCCGCTCCGGTTTGGTTCGTCGGTCAAAAAACATAAAAAAGTTTTTGACAAAATGTATGAAGCAGCTGATTGTTTATTCGCCATTTCGTAGTTGGTCCCATAGTATAAGATGTTCATCATCTATCGGCCATAGGACGAGGTCATCCGTCCACCTTGTGGGTGGAGTCTTACGCTGCGCTTGCCGGTGCGTGGTTTCCACTCGAGAACTTTTCGACCCCATCGGTCATCAGTCCTCCGCGCTAAGAGGTTCATAATGATATGTAAATCTATACTAATATTTTAAGAGGAAAGATTTGATTGTTTGTTTACATCAAATAGGCTCCGAAACTACAGAACCGATTTGAAAAATTCTTGCACATTTGGAAACCTGCGCTATCCCCGGTGAACATGCCTATATTTTAAAAAAAATAGGGATCCTTACTATTTGTCTTCTTTAGCCAACAGTACCCGGGCGAAGCCGGGTCGGACAGCTAGTATTATAATAATACTTCAGAAAGTCCAATACATAACAACTTTTTATTTGTGCAATCAGAAACATTTTAAAATATATAAATTACAGATTAAAAAAAGAGCTACCAAAACTGATTAGGTACGAGTAGCGGCACGTAAGTCTAGCGCTGAGGGTACTGTGGAGGGGATAGCTGCGCATGTTGACCGTCATACTAAACTCATGCGCAACCCCATAAAACACTTCACTCAGCGCTAGACTTATATGCGGTGACCTGTAGGTAATCGTATTTCAAATCATAGTGTAGAAAAAAACATGATGTCACACTCAGTTGACCCTTGTCTTGACATATGAAATCATTTATGGATGACCCCTTACTAACTACATAGATAAACATGGGGTATTCAGAACTGGTGTACTAAGCCGCAAGGGGGTGATTCAGACCATCATTATAAACCACTATTACAAGCTTTTATTTAATTTCACCTGTCCCGTTGCTTGTAGTTCTGTAATCAAATCTTGCAAGTTAAATTTGATCCACTTCCCGGTTACCGATTGAGCTGAAATTTTGCATACATGTGTAAATCGCGTGACAATGCAATATTATGATGACATGGTGCTGATCTGACGATGGAGCTGGAAGGTGGCCAAAGGAACTTAGCAATGACACGACACAACCTTATCGAGTTTGAGTTCATTTTAATGGTCTTGGCAAGTAGTTTATCTTTCAATAGTAACCAGGGTCTGATGGTGGATATGTAAGGTGGTCATAGGAACTCTGTAATGAAACGAAGCATCCCTATCGAGTTTCGGCTCGTTACTCATTTGGTTCTTCTTGGCGAGTAGGTACTTGCTCAGTAAAATCTTGTAGGTATTTAAAAAAAAATGTAATACATATGTATTTTAAATATGATTAAAAAAATACTAAAAACTATACATAATAGGTAATATACTAAATACATACTTAAGCAAAATACCTTATTTTATACTCAATACCAATACATACGAATCACTACTTTGCGTGCTTTTTGCAATTACAATAACAAAATTAAATAATATTTACTGAATTTATTACTAATACTAATTAATTAACGCGATTAACTTTCATCATATAATTCATCATTATATAATTCATCATCATATTATAACATCTCGTTATATAATTGTAATTGTATAAAGTCAAGTTCAGTTTATTGAATATCTTTAAATTGTCATTTTTATGTCACTTTGGTTTAGACTAAAATACTATGTACTGTATACAGCATATTATTACTTATTATTTATTATTAGTCTCATTAAATTATTATTATTATTGATTCTTGTTACTATAGGGTCAGCCCGGAATTCGAGAAAAAAGTAACAGCTGTTTCATATGTTTTGTCGATTCTGAGCTGCAATTTTGTATGGGACAGGCGATTTTTTTCTCGTATACTGGGTTGGCCCTGTAGTAAAAGTCATTCGTAATGATAGTCTAAATTATTAATTTTCAGCTTAGTACATCTTTTCTCAATAACCCTGTGAAGTTAAAATAAACACAATTATTTTTTGCAAAAAATAACATGGATTTCGCATTACGTGGTTCGTTCGTGGTTACACATTAAAAAATATATATACGCTTCGAATTGAGTACCTCCTCCGGTTTGGTTTGTCAGTCAAAAATAAACTAGGTACTGTGTTTTTCACTATTACTATTTATTCTTAGTTAATTTACCTATATAATTAAGTTCAATGCATAACTTGTCTTATACGAGTAAGTTTCTTATTAAGTATTTTCAATGTCATCGCACATCATTGCATAAAGTGTGGTGTTTACTCAAGTTATGACTTAGTTAGCGTTAAGTTACGATTAATTTTCCTTAAGTCGTAGTTTGTTATTTTCAGCACACTTTATTATAACGCTCATAGCGTAGTTAAATTAATTTATATGGGACTACCTCGAAAGTATACCCTTTTGAACTAAAAAATAATTTTTCAATTCAGTTCACAATTGCCGAAATTATCGATGAACATACACAAACAAAATACATACAAATGAACATAGAACCTCCTCCTTTTTGGAAGTCGGTTAACAAATGAAGAATTTGTTTTCTTACAAATTAATTAAACATTATTAAATATCAAATACTTGCGGCCACAATTAGCAAGTCAACCCTATTTCAATTTGTTCTCCAATTCATATAATTTCGTAAAAAATGGGTTTGAACCGTGCACGCTATGAGCGGGATGTTCTTAAGGTGGGATCTCGGACTATAATAAGCTGCCAAAGGGGTTGCAAAGGGGTGATTAAAATTAACATCATCATCATCTTGCCCTTATCCCACTAGGCGGGGTCGGCACAGCACGTTTCCTTTCGCCACTTCACTCTATCATACGTCATCTCATCATCAACTCCTTTCTCTCGCATATCATCTTTCACACAATTCATCCACGATGATGATGTTCGTAACTAATGTAAGTGGTAACTATTGTGCCGTTTTAGTTATTAAATAAATAATAATAATAAATAATAATAATCCACACTTTTTTTGGTCTTCCCCTCCTGCTTTTGAAAAAAAGCGCGGTGATTAAAATTAACAATATGAACAAATTTTACTATGGGACCAACCCAGCACTCGAGATAAAAATCAGCTGTTAAATATAAAATTGCAACTTGGAGACGATAAAATGTATGAAACTGCTGCTCTTTTCTGGAATTCTGGTTGCCATAGTAAAAGTTGTTCATAATGATGGTCTGTATGACCTCCTTTCGGCTTAGTACGCCAGTTCTGGATAACCTGTATAGTAAAAGTTGTTCATAATTATGAGCATATAGGTACATTCACCTCAGAAAGTCTGTATTTTTACCGACTTCCAAAAAGGAGGAGGTACTATGTTCGTCGGTATGGATTTTTTTGTGCATGTTCATTGATATTTTCCCCAATTGTGAACCGATTTAAAAAATCTTTTTTAGCTTGAAAGAGGATATATCCGATGTAGTCCCATTTAAATTTTATCGAAATCGACTGAGCCGTTATGGATGTCAATATAATATAATATATATTATATATATAATATAATATATAATATAATATATATAATACAAATTATTCGAATTCTGTATACGTTGGAAGTCGGTGCTGGATTTTTTTTCGAAAAATAAATTATAAGCTTTTATTTAACCTGCAATGAATGTACATACTCGTACCTATTTAGGTTCATTATTGATAAAACTTACGTTCCAGGAGAAATCGCTTTTCACCCCTGAAATTGTAACAAAATGTTATGTTTTTGGTGTCAATCGCTTGAGTAAGAAATATTGCACACTCGTACGTCTTTTTAGGGTTCCGTACCCAAAGGGTAAAAACGGGACCCTATTACTAAGACTTCGATGTCCGTCTGTCCGTCTGTCTGTCACCGGGCTGTATCTCATGAACCGTGATAGCTAGGCAGCTGAAATTTTCACAGATAATGTATTTCTGTTGGCGCTATAACAACAAATACTAAAAACAGAATAAAATAAATGTTTAAGGGGGGTCCCATACAACATTTTTGTACACATACAACAGTGATTTTTATGTTTTTTTGCTCGCTACTAATAACTCGCATACGGTACGGAACCCTACGTGCGCGAGTCCGACTCGCACTTGGCCGATTTTTTAAGGTTTTAGTTTATTTTGCTTCAAAATGTGACTTTTTAGAGGCTTATAAAAACTGTAAAAACTATGACGTTTAATTCTATATACTCGTAGCTATTGAAGTGCTGATTACATGAAAAAAAATCACTCAAATCGAATTATATTTAGAGGTAATAACAGCTTATTGTTTTTTATGTTCAAGTTGGCGCCTCACGATTGCCTTAAATTGTGTCTAAGTTAAGTACTAATAAACCTATAGTCTTATTATGCAAATTGAATATATTTGTGTGGGATTCAATGACATTCTCTTATAATAGAACTAGCGATCCGCCCCGGCTTCGCGCAGGTGTATTATACATGTAATAAACCTTCCTCTTGAATCACTCTATCTATTTAAAAAAACGCATCAAAATCCGTTGCGTAGTTTTAAAGATATAAGCATATATAGGGACAGACAGACAGGAAAGCGACTTTGTTTTATAAGACTTACTTATTGTTTTATACTTTTATAGGTATGTAGTGATTGCACTGATTTATGCCGTGGTGGTCTATATGTAGTGACAACTGTCTTACAGACGTGAGGTCGTGGGTTCGAATCCCGGTCCCGAACTAATGAGTGCTTTTCGGTGAAGGAAAACAAGGTGAGGCAACCTGCATATACGTCCGTAGAAGAAATTCGATGTCGTTCCAGCCAGCGTGGTGGAAATGGCCCAATCACCCTTCGTGGGTAGGCCTACGCCATGCAGTGGACTAAAAAGGCTGATACAGTACATTTAGTATACAGTACGTATTCTCAGAGTTTTACCTCAGAAAGCTATAATAATTTACGCTACTAACCCCACCATTTAAAACCCCAGCTTTACTGCGCGACTTTGTTTTATACCTACTATGTAGTGATAGTGATGGAGTAGGTAACGCCACGCGGTTTTGCTTTCGCTAACAGGCAAACTATAACATTTTATAACTAAATTTACATAGGCCTCCCCTATGGATCTCCAATAAGACCGGTTGGAAGCGGCTTGCATCCAGCGCGATCCCACGGTCTTAATGAGGTCATCCGTCCACCTTGTGGGTGGACGTCCTACGCTGCGCTTGCCGATACGTGGTCTCCACTCGAGAACTTTTCGACCCCATCGGTCATCAGTCCTCTATGTGCCCTGCCCAGTAAACTGAATTAATGATTAACCATCCTAAAACCCTTAATATTTGTTATAAATAATTAAAATCATAATAATAACAAAAATGAGGCATTATTTGGCGGGTGCCGTACCTCATTATATAGCACATCTTTATAGTCAGATCATCGTTCAGCACATCACAATAGCCCGAAATACTATTAATCATATCTTGCAATAGCACAGGACAAGTAGGAGGATGCCACATTACCACCCCTACATTGTCGATTTTCCTTCGATACGTACGAAGCTATTTGACTCAACTTTGATTTCTGATTCGTACCGCCAGGGAATGGAACAGTCTTCCTGCTTTCCTGTTTCCTAAGAGATATAATCTAAAGCTTTTCAAAGTCAGAGTGAATAGGTATCTTCTAGGTCTGCGTGCTTCATCTTCGACCACAACGTCGCTTACCATCAGGCGAGTTGGTGGTAGAACGCGGACTTATATGCGTTAAAAAAAATATTATCATCCTACTCTAAGTGCAACAGATAAGTTTTATACAAAATTATGTAAGAGAGCCTCTCAGTGTTGGCTTCGGCTCCACTGATGCCTACCAAAGGTCCGAGCTGTGCTCGTGAGTTTCCCTATAACAATAATGACATGCCAGCAAGCCATTATCAGACCACCTGTATTGCGAAATACCTTTTATAAAATCTCCGACATTACGCCAGAGTACAAATAAATCTTCAATGTCACCACTAGTCACTAGCTCTTTATTTAACCTCAATAAATAAGATTGATCGCACACGCGCTCCATTGTAGCTAGAAACGCCGTCACAACTGGTTTTCATCCAAATAGTCACATGTTGGTGCTCAGAAGTCAGGAACGGTGATTATACAGGGTTATTCCTAATCAATCAGCATCCTTTTAGGGGCTTATTTTGTATGTCGAAACCACAGGTCAAAACTAACAACTTTTCTTCTGAGACTTTTGTCAAAACTCAATAACATTTTTTTGCAAAAAATAACATGACCGACTTCACCCGTGTACAGAATTTGCGTATATTTCGTAGGGATCGATGTAGCGTTTTTCACATTATTGCTGATTTATCAAAACTCAAAATCAACAATAATGCTCCTGGACATAGGTTAACTTTCATAGGGTGATCGGGACATATATCCACTAATATACCCAATAAACTATTTGACTACATTAAATATATGCTATTGATTGTGGTACCTAATCCTCAAATATTATAAGTAGCCTGAAAAAAACATATTTCACTTTATTTAAACTAAAATATGTCTAATGTTGGCAAATCGCACGAAATAAAATACGATATTTTTTGATATTTTATCTGTGACGTGAACGCTCTAAGAAGGGCGGCAACTCTGGTGGCGTCACATGATATTAAACAAGAATTTCTCGATTGACTGTTGTTTGTGTAATTTGTGTTTTGTGATTTCGGAGTAATATTATTGGATCTGTAAGTTACTTCTAAAGTATTTTTTGTCAATTTTTAGATGTGAACAAGCGTATTTACTAGTATTAACTAACGTTCACTATGGAAACTAACGTGGTTTTCGTACATTTTAATTAAGTAAAACACAGGTGTTACTCACGTTTGATTTTTAGTAGGATACTACTATAGTTTAAAACAGCACGGAGTACTAGCTCGCGGGCTAGTACTCCGACCTTGAGAAAGATCGCCAAATGCGATCGAAACTATAGTAGTATCCTACTAAAAATCAAACGTGAGTAACACCTGTGTTTTACTTAATTAAAATTAACTAACGTTATTTACTAGTGTGTGACGTCAAAGACCAGCGCCATTACAGAATGTCGTTTTTGGCGGGATCTTGAATATCTATTCTTTAACACTGACTTTCATTGTTAATACAGTAAATCTCCCGGAAATATAAATGTAGATAGTGTGCTTATTATGTATTAACGAATAATTTAAAACGATTTCCAAAAACTAGTCAAATAGTCTGTTGACGATATGTCTTACCTGTTGCCATTCCCACTCGCTATCAACAGAACTATACCCAAAACATATATAAAGTTATACATCAGAATATGTTTAAAGAGTGAGCACATCGACCGCTATAACGATCCCGAGTGCACCGGCGAGGTTGATAGGTATTTCGGGATGACGTCACACAACCGGTCTACCGGCCTACACGTTCTCTCGATAATAAAGGATTCGATTCAAACATATTTTGACGAAGAACATAACAATTACCAAAATTAAATTAAAAATTGAAGAAACTCCCAACTCAATAATAAATAAATAAATAATATGTAAATATTAGGGGACATCTTACATGGTCTCTGACCCCAAACTAAGCAAAGCTTGTGATATGGCTGCCAGAGACTGACATACTACATATGGTATATTTTTAAATACATACATATATAGATAGTAACTAAATAACATCCAGATACAGAGCAGACACCTATGTTCATCACATAAATACTTGCCCTGGGTGGGGATCGAACCCACGCCTCTTTGACCCAGAAGTTAGGGTCACTAACCACTGAGCCACCGAGGCAGTCGAACAAGAATAAGATTCCTACAGCAGCGAACAATAGAATTTTGATGTAACGTAGCTAAAAGCGCTCCCGATTAATTCACCTTTCACACCAGAAAAAAAAGTATATCAAAATTGATTCATCCGTTTGGGAGTCACGATGCATACAGACACACACATACTCGTACACAGAAACGTCAAACTTATAACACCCCGTTGTTTTTGCGGAGAGGATCAAAAATTGTTCCACATAATAATGCCCAAATTATGTTGTTAGGAATAGATAGGACTCAATCAATTACCCTTCATAGGTAGGCGTATGTTCATCAGTGGACTATTGAAAGACTGATACAGTATAGCACAGTAGCAGTAACCGTACGATTGCTTTTTACCGATTACACGGTCCAAGAGCTCTATACATTTTTAGAGTTCCGTACTCAAAGGGTAAAAACGGGACCCTATTACTCCGCTGTCCGTCTGTCTGTCTGTCACTAGGCTGTATCTCATGAGCCGTGAGCTAGAACGTTCAAATTTTCACAGATGACGTATTTATGTTGCCTCTATAACAACAAATACTAAAAATAGAAAAAAAAAAAATAACAAACCACACAACAAACTTACTTCAAATAATATTAAATATTTCACTTTAAAAAATAGTTTCATAAAGTAATCCTTAGGTACTCCCAGTTTTACCTGAGAAAGCTATAATAACTATGCTACTAACCCCAACATTTAAAACCCCAGCTTTACTGCAAAACGCCAGTAATTTCAAATTAAATTAGTATTTACTAGCGACCCGCCCCAGCTTCGCACTAGTGTACTATACATATAAACCTTCCTCTTGAAACACTCTATCTATTAAAAAAAACCGCATCGAAATCCGTTGCGTAGTTTTAAAGATATAAGCATACACAAGGACAGACTGACAGGGAAGCGACTGTTTTAAACTAGGTATGTAGTGATTGCACTGATTTATGCCGTGGTGGTCTATATGTAGTGACAACTGTCTTACAGACGTGAGGTCGTGGGTTCGAATCCCGGTCCAGAACTAATGAGTGCTTTTCGGTGTAGGAAAACATGGTGAGGTAACCTGCATACGTCCGTAGAAGAAATTCGATGTCGTACCAGCCAGCGTGGTGGAAATGGCCCAATCACCCTTCGTGGGTAGGCCTACGCCATGCAGTGGACTTAAAAGGCTGATACAGTACATTTAGTATACAGTACGTATTCGCAGTGTTTTACCTCAAAAAGCTATAATAATTTACGCTACCAATCCCACCATTTAAAACCCCAGCTTTACTGCAAAACGCCAGTAATTTCAAATCAAATTAGTATTTATTGCATAGATTTATCGAAGCATTAGTTTTACGATCAACAGTTCTGCTTGGAATGTGGATAAAGTTCGTACAGGCCGGGTAGGTAGCCCTGGTGTCAGAGTTTTGATAGAGACGGCCTCTGACACAGCTAAATGGTTCAAACATCAGGAAAGTAGACATAATCAGTCATTAGTGTTGACATCTTTGATTATGTATCGGTCTAGATGGACAATTATAAACCTCATCATCATCATCATCCTGCCCTTATCCCACTAGGCGGGGTCGGCTCAGCACGTTTCCTTTCGCCACTTCACTCTATCATTCGTCATCTCATCATCAACTCCTTTCTTTCGCATGTCATCTGTCACACAATTCATCCACACTTTTTTTGGTCTTCCCCTCCCGCAGACAATTATAAACCTCAATCACAAACAAAATGGCTCAGTTTTATGGCGTTTATATATATTATTAAACTGTCAAAATTCACAAGCTTATGGTTCAAATTCAGGGTTATTTCTAATCAATTAGCATCCTTTTAGGGGCTTATTCTGTACATCAAAATTAACAACTTTTGTCAGAACTCAAAAAAAAACGTTTTTTTTTTCTATGAAACACCAATTTTTTTTGAGTTTTGACAAAAGTCGCAAAACAGAAGTTGTTAGTTTTTATGTACAGAATAAGCCCCTAAAAGGATGTCCACAAACCAAATTGTCTGAAATATATAATCATTACTAGAGACCCGCTCCGGCTTCGCACAGGTGTATTATACAATAAACCTTCCCCTTGAATCACTCTATCTAATAAAAAAAAAACGCATCAAAATCCGTTGCGTAGTTTTAAAGATAAATACATACATAGGGACAGACAGCGGGAATCGAATTTGTTTTATACTATGTAGTATTACGGGCTCACTCGATTCCCCGAATCGAGTGGTGGCGGCGCGAACCTAGTAACCCTAGTCGCCGCGAGAACGGGACAACAAGAGACGCTGGGGTGCCGTGCAAGGGCGCGGTCGTGTATTTATTTACGATTCTAATAATATTACTATAACATTGTGAATACAGTTCTAAGTGTGATACGATAGTATCATTTCTAACCGTACGAGCATCTTGACATGGAGGCAGCCTCCGGGCTTGCCTCTAGCAGTAGTGATGATGATAGTGATGTTAGTTTTAGCTACAAGCTGTTCAAATTCCGATCCTGACTGAACTTCACATAACAGTTGCGTGAGGATTGGGCTTTGCGCAGCTTTTAGCTAACTTCACAGCTGTCTAGAAGTTTGATTCAGTCTATAATTATACTTGGTAATTTTTTAGCAATTTGGCAAATCCTATTAACACCGGTCAACCCATTTTCTACGCCATTAAAAGTTTTAGAGTTGAATGTTTGAGGTAAAGCTATAAAATAAATGGTCAGATTCCTTTTCTGATTAGTTTTTTGATTGCTAACATTAAACTCTCGTTTGATTTCATCGATTTAAAGTTTAAGTATTTTACTGAGTTTTTAAGATTATTTTATTTTATTTGAGGTATACATATTAGGTACAGTAAATATAGAATTTAGCCTCGCATTAAATATCCAAATCAATTTTATTTTATAAGGTTTAGTTTAGCGGATCGATCCAGGTGGAGCTTAAAGCGCCATCTTGAAAAATAGTTTCTGGCCGATCTCTCGGAAACTATGGACCATAGGACAAAAATTATTGGGAACATTATTGTAGAAAATAAAATTTCATCGTTTATTGCTTGTAATGTAAATATACTTAAATGTAGCCCGTTTAATGAACCAGTTTTTCTGTTTCGCGCTTGAAGCTTCACCTGGATCTGTCCGCATTTTGTGATTTTGTACTCAGTAATCTATCTAAACCTTATAAAAAAGAAAAAAAAATCCGGAAAGAAGGATGTCGGAAGCTCATACATACGAATACCTGTTGTATACGAATACATACACTCAGTTTCTCCCAAGTGCATTACTAAAAATGTTATGTTCACCAGAGTGATTTATGACGCTTCTAAAACTGTTCTGATTTGTACAAGTTCGTTTTTAATGAAGTTAAAATAAGAATTACCGAAAACAAATTTTCAAGCTAAGTATATGTAGAATACTTAGGTATATAATTATAGGCCAAAGATTAAGGATTGACAGGTTTGTAATATATAGAGTGCTAAAATGGTGCTAGATATTTAAAGACTTGAAGTCATATCATTTTAGTTAATTTTGCCTCAATGATATTCATATTGATTTTTTTAACAGTGTATCTCATTTTGTTAAAAAAAATGGTTATCTGTAACATCGGACTACGTTTTGGAGTTCATCGATTTATAAGACGTTATCACGTCAAAAAAGCTCAATGCTTAGGACCGATATAAAAAGTAAACGAAAACATGAATGATAATCAATTTCGGTATTCATCCATTTCATTCGCAATAGTACAAGAATCGCAACTATAAGATAGGAATATAAGTTAAACAGCTAATCGAACCTCGGCTGCAGCTTACGGATGCAGGCCGCTGCCAGTATCCGCAGTCGGTAGTGTTTCCGATGCTGGCTGCACGTGCTGCGACAGGCAGCACGTCGGACTTGTCTAAACAAGTGAACAACACTCGCAGCTGAGGCTCGGTAGCACGTGCTGCCGGAGCCGCAATCGGAATCTTTTTTGCAGAAATTCATACTACTACATAGATAACCAGAGCCCTTACGAGCAGTCCAGGCTTTGCGAAGTTTACTCAAGCTTTCGCGTTCGCGTGTGGCTCCATAGATTTTGGTTAGTTCTTCCTCGTTTCTGCTAGGGGCGCTGTACAAAAATGTATAGGACCATACCAAAACAGCTGTAGTTTCAATTTACGTGTAAACCTGGATTAACCCCTCAGTTGTGCAGCCACAGCCGGTTTCGTGCAGCTGCTGCAAGTGCTGTTTGTAGCTGTAGCCTGCAGCCGAGATTCGAATCACCTTTAAGGATTATTACGAGTAATTTCAAAATAATCAGGAATATCTCGGATAACTTCTACTGCAGCTTTTTGTTAGTAGTAAAGTGAGTGAAACCTAAAAATATAAGTACTCTTTCTTTTTGATAATCTTTTAGTTTACAAAAATGTATGTTTCTATAAAATATGTAAAAAGACACCTCAGTTCGTAAAATTACTAGTTAAAACACTTAAAACGAGTTAAGGAAGGATCATGTACCAATTGTTGAATAAGAAAATAATTATATCAACCCCTCCAAAAAATAGCTAAGTCGGAATACCGAAAACGAAATCTGTCAATACTCAATACATCATCTAACCTCGGTAGTGGTTACATATTTGAGCCATTTGGAGTTGAGACATTGGGTCCGTGGGGGCCGGGAGCTCATATCATTTTCAAAAGTCTTTCTGGGCGTCTGGTGGACGCGACGCGTGACCAAAATGCTGGTGTTTATTTGGCTCAACGCATAAGCATTGCCATTCAGCGTGGCAATGCAGCCAGCATGCTGGGCACGCTGCCAACTGGCAGTGAGCTTGAGCATTTGGATTATCTTTAGACCTTCAAAGGTCTGAGGGTGATCCAATGCTTTTTGTGTAATAGTAGTGTAGTTTTGTTGTAGTTAATAAAGGCACTTTTGCCAGTTAAAAAAAAAATACATCATCTCATCGACTGAATTTGACATTTCTTTTTTTTGACAGCAACAGTAATAAAATAATGTTTTTTTAAATAATGCGCCCATTTTTGGACAGGCTAAAGCCTTTAAGGTCAAACCGCCACTTCTTATGTATGTAATCTATAATGTAAAAACAATAAAAAATCATTGTAATTTTTCTGGTGGTCTAATATCAATTTTAATGAGTGATATGAAAACAGCGAAAAATTACTATATTTTGAAGCACATATCATTTTTAGAAATGATGTTTTGTTTTCTACCTACTTGCAAAAAAAAAAAAACGACAGGTCCATTCGCTACATCCTTCTTTAGTGCAACGTTGGCCGAACAACACCGCTATTTTTCTTGCTCTATTTATACAAATGCTTTGGGACCATAGGATTGGCCCCATAGTAAGAGTTCGTCACAATGATAAATGAGCCTTACTCAGAAACATCCAGTACATTAATGATTACTAGATAAGTACTAGAATGTAGGTACGAGTATTGCGTAATATATGGTGTATTTATTTTAATTTAAAACATCTCTCTCAGCTCTTATATTAAATAATCGATGTTTTTCTAGTCGACTTGATAATTATCGACATTATAATATACACATCCCTAATTTCCTTACCACATCAAACAGACCGCTTTTCCACATTTCTGTATGAAAAGTGTATGTAAGTAATTATGTTTGCAGTTCATCATTATCGCAAAACATCGTGGTGGCGATATCGATACAAAAGCCGATATTTTTAATCAATATCGATTATAAAGACACTCTTAAATAACTTACTTAGCACATTAAGTGTAACGAATCAAGTTTATGCTTACTTAATACATTACCCACTTTATTATAAATATTTACTAGTAATTAATAGCAAGGAATTTCGATTTTACTATTTTCGGTATCGATAGGTACACCGTGTATAGCCGTCGTGGTCTAGTGGTAGTGATGCACGGCCTCACAATCCTGAGGTTGTGGAATCAAATCTCAGTCTGGTACCAATGAGTTCTTTGGAATTTATGTACGGAATTTAACACCACTGGCTTTTCGGTGAAGGAAAAAAATCGTAAGGCAACCTCCATACGTCCGTAGAAGGAATTCGATGGTGTTACTATGTACATAAATCCAACATCCCGCACTGGGCCAGCGTGGTGGATATGGACCAATCACCCTTCATGGGTAGGCCTACGTCCTGCAGTGGGCTATTTAAAAAAAAGGCTGATACATTACAGTACAGTATAGTATTCACACAGGCCTTATTGGTACCTAAGCTCCAAATAGCGCAATGAGCTATGGACAGTGCTATGCTCGGAGTCTCTCTGCGAGATCGAATCAGGAATGAAGAAATCCATAGAAGTACCAAAGTTACCGCAATAGCTCAGCAAATCGGCAAGTTGAACTGGCAGTAGGCAGGGCACATAGCACAGAGCACTGATACCGATGGGGTCTAAAAGGTACTCGAGTGGAAACCACACACCGGCAGGCACAGCGTACGATGTCCAGCCACGAGGTGGACAGATGACCTCATCAAGACCGCAGGATTACGATAGATGTAAGCCACATCCAACCGGTCTTATTGGCGATCCATACGGGAGGCCTATGTCCTGCAGTGGACATAATATAGCCGATGAAGGGATGGATGTATCTGTATACATTGAATTATTTTTCGCCAAAATTGGCACCACCCGACTTCATACGTGTACAGAATTCGAATGGTTTGCAAAAGATAGATATGTCATCCGCGTTGATTATTATTGATTTATCAAATACGGCTCGGCCGATTTCGATAAAATTTAAACGTTTACCTCGGAATTCTACCCTTTTAAAATAAAATTGATGAAATTATCAATACTTACACAAAAAAACATACAAACATACTAGTAAGTACCTCTTCTTTTTTTAAAGTCGGTATATTAATATTATTTTTCATTTATCGATAAAATACACATCCCTATTCCCACAAAACTATGTTTATTATTCGCCGCAATCACAGAGCACAGTCTAGACTCCGCATTAATGGGTAATGTGTAGGTAATTATTTTAATTAGTATTCCGTGCCGGGAATCAAACCTACTACGGTCCGGCGCGCAGCCGGCCAAGCGATGTACTGGAACGGTACTTTACTGTTGTTGTTTTCATTACATTCGTTAAACTATTTTTCAACCGACTTCCAAAAAAGGGGGAGGTTCTTTATACTATTTTAGTTTTTACAAGCTTTTATTTAGTTTCACCTGTCCCGTTGTCTGTCTGTAATCAAATGTTGCAAGTTAAATTTGATCCACTTCCCGGTTACCGATTGAGCTTAAATTTTGCATAGGTACATGTGTAAATCGCGTGACAATGCAATATTATGATGATATGGTGCTGATCTGATGATGGAACTGGAAGGTGGCCAAAGGAACTTCGCAATGAAACGACACAACCTCATCGAGTTTGGGTTCGTTTGAATGATCTTGGCGAGTAGTTTGTCTTTCAATGGTAACCAGAGTCTGATGATGGAGCTGGAAGGTGGTCATAGAAACTCTGTAAAGAAACGACGCAACGCCCTATCGAGTTTCGGCTCGTTTGATTCGTCTTGGCGAGTACTTGTTCAGTAAAAGCTTTAATATAATACTTATGTACTTAAGTTATGTGTTGAATGCAAGACATTCATCTCAAACATCACCGTGGCATTTTTTTGAATGTAAGATCTCAAACATAATTTCATCATTATGAACAATTATTATTGTTTTTAAATTTTTAACCGACTTCCAAAAAGGAGGAGGTTCTATGTTAGTCTGTACGTATATTTTTGTGCATGTTCATCGATAATTCCGCCAATTGTGAACCGAATAGAAAAAATATTTTAGTTTGAAAGGGTATACTTTCAAGGTGGTCCCATTAAAATTTAAAAAATCAACAATAATGTAAAAAATTCGAGCGAAATATTCGAATTTTGTAAACGATGGAAGGCGTTTTTGCCATTTTTTGCGAAAATGAATTATTATACTAAAATTCAACCTACATCCGAAAAAGAAGGAGGTTCTCTATGCGACTGTATTTGGGTACTTAAGTTATGTGTTGCATGCAATACAGTCATCATCATATCATCATTATGAACAATTTTCACAACAGCTGTTTCATACAATTTGTCAAGTTTTAATAAACTTTTTGTATGGAATAGCTGTTTTTTAAGCGATTTTGGGGTTGAATGTACATCAAAAGTTGTTTATCTTGATGTTCTGAAGTTGCCATTAAAAACCATTGTACAGTGCGACATAAAAGTCTTGAAAATAAATGAGGTCGCCACCATCGCTTTGTTAGCATATTTTTCATTATTTTTTTCATAATGATACTGTTTTCCAGTTCACAACCCACAAAATAACGAAACAAAATAATCACAAAACGAGAAATAAGCCACTATAAATTAAAAATTTAAAAAGCCCCCGACACAAAAACCTACCTAAAAAAAGTACGAAATTCCATCCCCACATAACCCACCATAACTCTTAAACGGCTCAATCGATTTTTATAAAACATAGCTAAGAACACTCTAGATTAAGTATCCTTTCGTCCAAAAAAAACTAAACTGAAATCGGTTCAGTGGTTCGGGCGCTATGATGCCACAGACAGACAGACAGACAGAAAGACACACAGACAAACAGACACGTCAAACTTATAACACCCCTCTTTTTCGTCGTTTCGTCGGGGGTTAAAAATCAATGTTAACAATGATTGACAACTCGGATTGTGGTTCCAACAAAAGTGATAATTTAGTTCCCGAATAATTATTTTCTTCTCTTTTGTGTCGCACTGTACCTACCCACCCACATTTATTTTTAGAAAAAAAATGGCACAACCGACTTCAGTCGTATTCGATAGTTTGCTCCAATTGATGTACAGATAGCGCGCGAGTTGAATGCAGTCGGGGTCTGAGGTAAAGAGCGGGAGCATCTCCCCCCGCTATCCGCACGCCCCACCTCACGCGCCTGGGCGGGTTGGGCGTGCGGATAGCGGGGGGAGACATTCGCATTCCTGCATTCAACTCGCGCGCGTACAGTAGATATGATCTACTGTACTTACAATTTTACATTTTTGTTGATTCTTCAAAAACGGCTAAGCTGATTTCGATTAAATTGAAATGGGACCACTTCGGGACCTTTCGAATTACTATGGTTTTTAAGAAAGATTTTTTTAAATGTTGATGAACATACACAATACACACGTATACATAATCAATGGTACCAATTATTCAGTATGTATGCAAAACCCATTATTGGTGATTTTGGGACTAATATTTTTAATATTTATATTTTTTAACATTTTCATTTCATTGTTTCAGATAGTGTAAATAAATTATAAAAAATTCAAGATGACTGCCCTCAAATTGTTCCTGTGCTTATGCATAGTACACACAGCGTTGGCCAAAGGTAAGTGTTTTTATAACACTACTTATTTTTACTTTATTTATCTTCATCCTTCAACCTTAAGACGTCCACATTTGGACATAGGCCTAATCTAAGGAAGTCAAACAAGCCCAGCATGGGAAGCATGGCAAAGGGACTAATACTGCCGTGCAGCCTTTAAAATGCAGTATGAGCAAAAACGCGGTTTCGAGAAAAAAGCGAAAAACTTTTTGATTTGTTTTTTTTTCTATGTTACAAGGTGTTATGACGTATGTTTTGAATGCCATTGGGCGCATCTGAATTCGAAGAAAGACTTCACAAAAGAAAATACGCACTTAGATTATTATATGATAAATAAAAACGATTTTGAAAAAAAAGTTCCCAAAAAAGAGCAGTTACGACACATAAAATTTAGTGAAAAAGTTCGCATAATCAGATTAAAATGCAGTAATTTGAGTTAGTACTGCAAAATTATGCGAGACATGTACTACTTTGCCGTTTAAAATGCAGTATCAGATTTATTTTACTGCATTTTAATGTGTCTCTTGAATAAAATGTAGGTGCAGTATGTAAATAATTATTGACTAAATTACGTAAGCTACTTATTTTATGGAGTAAGAAAGAGTATTTCGATCAAAATATTTTTATTAAAGATATAGTAAGAAATCAACACTTCACTTCAACATCAACAAAAATCAACACAATCACTTTTTATTATTACTTAGACTATTATGGCTCAGACTTTTGAGATATCATAGCAATTTGGGTTAGTCACACTCACAGTATAGAGGTAGTAATTCAAACTTAAATCACTTATAACATTTATGATTAACACTGCCAATAATCAGGGCTGGATTTAGAGGTCTAGAGGCCTCGGGGCAACAAAATAGTGGAGGCAACCTGGCTCAAAATTATTTTCCACACAAAATAAATAATATTTATCGGTCTAGGGAGTTGATATTTCCTGAAGATGGGTAGTAAATTGCAAATACTTATTAGGGTTATTTGACATTTGATATTTTATCGATTGCCTAATTGGAGTAAACAAATATAGATCTATGATTTCTGTTTATATTTAAAAACAATACAATCATGTTTGTATAAAGCACTTTAGGTAAAAGTAAAACAGTGAAAAAATATCGAGGGGAGAGTTGTTTACTAGTCAGATAAGTCGAATATTGAAAGGTTTTTTCCCGAAGTCTCTGTTTGTAAGGACTCCTCTTTTGTGGAGGCCCAGGGCCGAAGCCCCGGTTACCCTCCTCTAAATCTGGCCCTGCCAATAATACTTACGAGAAAACTGAAATATGCAATAAAAACTTATGAGATCTTATCAATAGCTGCTCAGACATGCTTAAACACTTAAATAACTATCTAGGAACAATAATCATAGGTATTCTTCTATGTATACATAACAAAACAAATACTCTCCTTCCGTATGTTTTAACTACGGACGTAGTACGGACGCACCACGGCGCCGCCTGCGCTAGTTCGAGTCGCGGCGTCATCCCTTGAAGGCCGCAAGTTCTACGTGTCCGTCGAGAACGTCAGCTCCGGACACAGAAGAATGGCTGCGGGAGTTCCTTAGGGGAGTTGCACATCACCATTCTATTATGCCATTTACACGGACGACATACCGATCTTGGAAGACATGGTCTGAACCAGGAGAACGGGGAGTCGTCCTCGCCCTCTTCGCGGACGATTGCGCTAACATTGCGTCGTCCAGGAACAAAAGAATAGCCGCTGGCAGGATCCACTAGTTCTAGACATCCTGCCAGAATGGCTCGATAAATGACGGATTGCCATAAACGTGGGAAAGACGGCAGCGCTGCTGACCGGGAGATCACCAAGACTACCACCATTGATGAAGCCACTGCAGCTTAGAGGACAAGACATTGCGTGGGAAAGCACCTGCAAGTACCTGGGTGTCTACATCGACCGGGCTCTTCGCATGAGCTCGCAGACCTTGCACGCCGTTCACCAGGCGAAGGCTGTTCGATCCTTGCTGCGGCCCGTGCTGAGCTCTAAGCTGCCACTGAAGACCAAAGTAGGGATTTACAAGACCTACATTCGTTCCTGGTTAACTTACGCAGCGCCCGCTTGGTACGCGCTCTGCTCAGCCAGCCAGAAGAAAAAGATGCAAGTGGTGCAAAACGTCCCTCTGAGGATGATCTCGGGAGCCGGCCGGTACTTTCGCATTGACGTTATCGCCCGGGACGTGCGAATCGAAACCGTGGGGGAGTTCATGGCTCGTCTGTCGCGCGGCATGTTTGTCCGCGCGGACAATGGGCCATAACCCCATCTGAACAACATTGCGCCGCTTCACGCACGCCTCCCTGCCGAACGTACATGGCGTGCCCTCCCTAAAGATTTCCTCTTGGCTGGCTCTGACACGGAGCAGGACTCTGAGGGACCAAGCGGCATCCAAAATAGAGATGAGGCCTAAACTAAAAAGAGAGTACCACCAAGCCAAAGAATGGCCACCCCAGTACAACCAAGCCAAGATGTGGCCAGCGATGGCCATACAAGTGGCTAGCGAGGGTGCTGAGAAAAGCCGCCCGTCCTCGCGGACGGAAAGGGTACTCACATCCTCCCAACATTGCCCCTCAGCTCGATAGCTGAAGCGTCCAGCCGCCTAGCCGCCGAAGAGAGCGCAAGCTCGAGTTGGCATCCTTACCCTCGCCAAACACGAAGGGGAAGAACCCGGATGATGATGATGGGCTGTAGGGACCCGCCGCCCACACCTGTTTCAGTCCTGAGTTAAGTTCTGTCTCAGTACTGAGTTGAGCGGTAGGATTATACTTGTAACCAATAATATTCCATAAAATAGAATTACGTGATCTATCATTGTCCATTCATGTCAATGTAACAAGTATTATGTAAAAATTAGGTCTTAGAAATAGGTGATAGATTTGGATAAATGTAAATGTGTTATCATAATTTATTTAGAAACCTTAAAAACATCGAAATTACCACACAAAACAAGTAGCCACGCGCTGTCGACGTCCTCCTTCCACAGCGCGGCGTTCGGCGCGCGACTGATTGAGCAACAAATACTAGCTAAAATGCAGTAGGAAACTCCACGAAAACAGTGCAATACAATGACTTGATTCGAATTACCAATTAAAATGCAGTAATTACGACTTATACTGCAATTTAGGCTGTAAAATGTAATTATTTAAGTGATAGATATTATCGATTATACTGCAGTAAATAACCAAAATACTGCAATTTAACTAGTTACATTGACAACAAAAAGTAATCTATGATATAAATAAAAGACAGTTCAATTAACTTTACTGCATTTTACTTTGTTTTGACCGTATGGAAAAAATAGGTGATGCTATCTTAAACACCACGTCTTAGTAACTTACTGCATACTAGTCTGTAATCATTTTGAAAAGTAATAAAAATAAACTTTGCAGTATTCATATTTTCAGTACATTATCTATTTACTGCATTTTAGTTTATGTGTTCACCATATTTTTAAGGTTATGTTAACCGTTTTTTTGTAGCAGTGACGACATTTACTGCATTTTATCTGGGAAAACAAAGCTATTAAAATACAGTAATTGCTCTTACTGTATTTTAGATAGTTTATCGTTACATTTTGCTTAAAAAATTCCTAGTTACTGCGTTGAGGTAGTTGTTTTTTACTATCTTGTAGTTGCGATAATCAAAAACCGATTACATCATTCGATTCCTTATGGCGTGCCCATTACGGATCAATATTTAACTCAAAAACGTCAAAAAGTCAGATACTGCGTTTTAAGGACTGCAGGGCAGAATAGTCTTTCCACCATTATATCCCCTCGAAGAGGAAATTAAGTATGGATTGACAATGACATCTGACATTAGGAGTGGATAAAATGGCCTTGCCGTGCTACCCGAGCAGTTGGTAGCAGCTTGTCCAGCGTTTCGACGGTTCTTCATTGTACTTATTGACAATCCCCCTTGTCGGTGGATATCCTACGCTGCACTAACCGGTACGTGGTCTCCATTCCGTCATATTTACAGAATTATTCATTTTATTAATCAACTGGTAGAGTTTGTGCAAAAAGAGAAGTGTCGTAGGTGAGGTCGCCCGTGTGCCATTTTACTAAATTTGTTACGTTGACAACACTGCTCTGTCATTGCTAGTACAACTAAAAGTGTTTAATACTTGGTGGACACCAATTCGGTTTTCATCAGTACTCGCGTCTACCAAGTATAGTCGGTACCTTGACTGCTGATGAAATCTTATTGAACGCCACGACGATACTCTTTTTGCACAAACTATATTACCATCAGCTACTTCAATTGAGACCACGCACCGGCAGGCGCAGCGTAGGACGTCCACCCACGAGGAGGACAGACGTCCTTATCAAGACCGCAGGATCGCGAGGGTTCCGTACCTCCTATATCCTAAAAAAAATCACGATATTGGGAAGTAAGGGCGCGTACACATAGCGTACGATTTTACAGGATCCTATTTAACTGATCCGTCGCTACTGGTGGCAATTTTCACACAGCATTTACAGAATCGATTTTAACTGGCTCATACAACTACATACGCTAATAACATATACGTTTAAACGGACCTGTAAAACGGATTGCTGCTTATTTTGTCAAATCGGTATTTTTACTGGATCAGGAATACATACTGTGTTCTGTGTGAACTCGCTCATACAACTACATACGCTAACAGCATATACGTTTAAACGGACCTGTAAAACGAATTGCAGCTTATTTTGTCGGATAAATATTTTTACTGGACCAGGAATACTGTGCTCTGTGTGAACTCGCTCATACAACTACATACGCTAACAGCATATACGTTTAAACGGACGTGTAAAACGGATTGCTGCTTATTTTGTCGGATCGGTATTTTTACTGGATCAGGAATACTGTGTTCTGTGTGAACTTGCTCATACAACTGTATACGCTAACAGCATTATACGTTTAAACGGACTACGACGTACGTACGTTGTACGAGCCCTAAGGGCTCCTTTTTATAGAACGTCCGTTTTAAAGGTCCGTTTAAACGTATATGCTGTTAGCGTATGTAGTTGTATGAGCGAGTTCACACAGAATACAGTATTCCTGATCCAGTAAAAAATACCGATCCGACATCCATTTTACAGGTCCGTTTAAACGTATATGTTATTAGCGTCGGATCCGTTAAAATCGGTTCTGTAAATGCTGTGTGAATATTACCACCAGTAGCGACGGATCAGTTAAATAGGATCCTGTAAAATTGGACGCTATGTGTACGCGCCGTAAGTTGGAGCGAGCTAAGTGAGCGCGAATCGAATCGTACGACCAATGCAATCGAAAGCTGTACACGGTTCTCGGGCAATTTTTACGGTTTATATCTACGGTTCTAGGCAAAATTCTGTCGGATTCACGAGCTACCGGCCTAGTCTAGTAGATAATAGGCCCAATTTTAGAGAAAATAGTGTTCTCTCTATCATTATGCATATAGTTAAAAAGAAACAGGGCTACTCTAAATTGCCATTATAATTACGATGGCGCCTCTAAAACTGGACCTAATGAATACTAGATGTCTGGGTTAAAGCTGAAGATTTCATTTGGTTTAATCCACTGATAACACACAACCTCAATGGTGACTTTAATGCCCACTTCAAGAAAAACTACTTTTTAACCAACTTCCAAAAAGGAGGAGAATCTATGTTCGTCTGTATGTATTTTTTTGTTTGTCGATATTATCGCCAATTATGAAACGATTGAATTAAATATTTTTTTAGATCGAAAGGATACTCCCGAGGTGGTCCCATTTAAATTTTATCGAAATCGGCTAAGCTGTATTTGAAAAATCAACAATAATGTAAAAATGGTTACCTACATCGATTCGAGCGAACTAATTAAATTCGAATTGTGTACCTATGTACACGATGGAAGACGGTTTTGCCATTTTTTGCGAAAAATAATTATACACGTAATATTTGTATGTGAAGGTCGTTTATCTTGCGTAAATGCGTTTTCCACGCGACAATAAATCTGCTGTAAAAGAGATAATGCAAAAAAAATATCGAGCTTTTACAGGGTTATTTCTATTCAATTAGCATCCTTTCAGGGGCTTAGTCTGTACATAAAAACTCAACTTATGTTCTGCAACTTTTGTTAAAACTCAAAAAAAATCTGCTGTTCCATACATCTTGGCGATGGTGAACGATATTTTTCTATGGAAAACAACGTTTTTTTTTTTGAGAATTAATAAAAGTCGTAGAACAACAGTTGTTAGTTTTGATGTACAGAATAAGCCTCTGAAAGGATGCTGATTGAATAGAAATAACCCTGTATAGGTCACTACCTTGTACAGTATTCAGTTATTTTCTTTCCTAAAATCTTTATGCAATGGAATTTCATATTTTCGGATCTTAGTATCTTTTGACATTGCTTGTAAAATTATACGTATATGTCGGCGAGATGACGGCCTTGAATAAAAATCAAATTAGAGAATAATATATAATATTTTGATCTTGTACATAATCTGGTCCCACTTTACAAGATCTGCTTTGCAATTTTGCTACGATTTTTAAATGTCTGATATTTTTCAACAACACACATATTTTCCTTTTGCAAATTATAGTTCTAGGTTAAAAGCCGTGGTGGTCTAGAGCTAGTGACACCCGCCTTACAATCATGAGGTCGTGGGTTCAAATCCCGGTCCCGTACCAATGAGTTCTTCAGAATTTATGTACGGAATTTTCACACCACTTGGTTTTCGGTCAAGTAAAACATCGTGAGGCAACCTGCATACGTCCGTTGATGAAATTCGATAGCGTATGTGAATACACCAACCCGCACTGGGCCAGCGTGGTGGATATGGCCCAATCACCCATCGTGGGTAGGCCTACGTCCTGCAGTGAATTATTAAAAAGGCTGTTACAGTACAGTTCTAGGTTGGTTGCAAGATGGCTATGGGGAGGCGTGACACATAGACAAATAATAAATATTAGGGGACATCTTACATACGGTCTCTGACATCAAACTAAGCAAAGCTTGTGATATGGTTGCCAGAAACTGATATACTACAAATTACAAATACACATTTTTAAATACATATAATATCTAAATAACACCCAGACACAGATCAAACACCACGTTAATATTTATTGCCCCGGGTGGAAATTGAACCCACGCCTCTTTAATTCCGTAGTTAGGGTCACTAACCACTGAGCCTCCGAGGCAGTCAAAAATGACTTGCTCGTCACAAAAACCAGTGAATCACCTGTAACTGTTAGTTTCGGGCCCGTACCCTACTGGTAGCTGTAAAAGGCTTTGTTATAATTATTTATTGTAATGCTATGGCTCATCGCGCGTGGGACGGGTACGTTCACTTTGTTATTGACCGACTTCAAAAAATAAGGATCTCAATTCGACTTGTATGTTTTTTTGTTTGTATGTAACTAGCGACCCGCCCCGGCTTCGCACAGGTGTATTATACATCTTCTAAATATAAGTATAAAAATGAATCGTGGTTGTTAGTCTCGCTAAAACTCGAGTACAGCTGAACCGATTTGGCTAATTATGGACTTGAAATATCTGTGGAAGCTAAGGGAAGGTTTAAACGGTGTGAAAATGTAGATAGCAAAATAATAAAAACGTGAATTTAATTTTCCTATACAACATGTTCCTGCATGTAAAAGTTGTCATTGACAATTGACAGATGGTGAGATGAAGTTCACCGGGTCAGCTAGTAATGTTTAAACCTTCCTCTTGAATCACTATATCTATTTAAAAAACCGCATCAAAATCCGTCGTGTAGTTTTTTTAAAGATATAAGCATACATAGGGACAGACAGCGGGAAGCGACTATGTTTTATACTATGTAGTGATAACGTTACGCGATTAATACTTACTCTTATTATGTATTGATTTTGTTGATTCTTTTTAGGGTTCCATACCCAAAGGGAAAAACGGGACCCTATTACTAAGACTTCGATGTCCGTCTGTCAATCTGTCTGTCTGTCTGTCACCGGGATGTATCTCATGAACCATGATAGCTAGGCAGCTGACATTTTTACAGATTATGTATTTCTGTTGCCGCTATAACAACAAATACAAAAAAGAGAATTAAATAAATATTTAAGGGGGGCTCCCATACAACAAACCTGAATTTTTAGACGTTTTCGCTCTATGTTAATAATGGTAATAGGTAGATGCTTGAAATTTTCACAGAATATTTAGTTTTATATTCACTTTAATAATAAATAATAAAATTAATATAAAATAAATATTTAAGGGGGGCTCGGAATACAGTACGGAACCCTCCGTGCGCGAGTCCGACTCGTACTTGGCCGATTATTTGTTTGGTAGATTAGCTTCAGAGGTGAGTAGTCTCATTAAATTATGTCGTATTCGGCTGAGCTGTTTTTGAAAAATAAAAAGTAAGTTCTTATAAGCCGGAACACCAGGGCTAGCCTTGGTGTCAGAGTTTTAAGCCGCATGTAGGAGTCTGACGTGGCTAAACAGTTAAAACAACTGGAACCTACAATTTAACGTATCATCCGAGCCAGGGTAGCGCTTAGACGGAAATGCCACCCGCGGTCACCCAAAATCGACAATGATAAAAAAATATCAATTCGAGCGAACTATTCGAATTCTGAACACGATTGCTGTCGGTTGTGCCACTTTTGAGGAAAAAAATATTTTAAACTAGCGGTCCCGGTGAACTTCATCTCACCATCTGTCAAGTGTCAATGACATTCTGTACATGACGGAAAATTTTGTATGGGAAAATGAAATCCATGTTGTTGTTATTTTTCTCGCAACTGTTATAAAATTTCTCACCGTTTAAACCTTCCCTTAACTTCCACAAATATTTCAAGACCAAAATTAGCCAAATCGGTCCAGCCGTTCTCGAGTTTTAGCGAGACTAACAATTCATTATTATGTAATAGAGATAGAAGATAGATAGATATAGAAGATATAAGGGAACTGCTATAAGCCATAAAACACTAAGAATAGTATATGTAATTATATACATATCATAAAAAATAGATTGGACAAATCCTACAAATAACACCTTGATTGTACTCAATTTTTTGTGAAATAAAAATCATTTCATTTCATTTGTACCTAAGTAATCTTAGGGATGTTTACTGGGTATAAAAACAATTATTATAATTAGTCTGTCATATTTTTTAATAATCTAAATTAAAAAATATTGAACACGTAATTTTGTCAATCAAACAATTAGTGACGATGATAAACCTTGTCAAAGTTTGAGAGTGGGGGCTCGTGACGTCACTGGCCGGTACATTTTGATAGTGGTTAGTGACGTCTCAGTCGGCCTATATCTTCAATGGAATATGTCGGTAACTTTGGTTCCGTTTCCGTCATCCATCCATCCATCAGCCATAGACTGTCCACTGCTGGACATAGGCCTCCCCATGAATCTCCAATAAGACCGGTTGGTAGCGGCTTGCATCCAGCGTGATCCTGCGGTCTTAATGAGGTCATTCGTCCACCTTGTGGGTGGACGTCCTACGCTGCGCTTGCCGGTACGTGGTCTCCACTCGAGAACTTTTCGACCCCATCGGTCATCAGTTCTCCGCGCTATGTGCCCTGCCCACTGCCATTTCAACTTGCCAATCCGCTGGGCTATGTCGGTAACTTTGGTTGTTCTGCGAATCTCCTCATTCCTGATTCGATCTCGCAGAGAGACTCCGAGCATAGCCCTCTCCATAGCTCGTTGGGCTACTTGGAGCTTATTAATAAGGCCCATAGTAAGAGTTTCCGTTTCCGTGGTTGTGTTTTAAGTCTAATTATGGGATAAGTAAGTTAGCATTAAACTAAATGAGCGTAACTAGTAAGCCACGAGCGCCAGTTATGTGTTTACGGTCACTTGTTCTGGTCAGTTATATTGTGATCATACCACGCTCGGATGAGACCTTCATTTTGAGCTGTAACAGCATTTAGAGAGTCCACTACTGAACATAAGCCCACCCACTAAGAGCGATCGTTAAATATAACGCAACAAATATTATATTTATCGTTGCGAGGTCGACTCTTCGGAAAGCTACTAGTTAACAATGTAGCATGTTGAACAATGTCAATCACGTTAATTAATTAATAAATAATAAATAAATAAATATATCTTTATTGTACACCAAAAATTACCGTAAAAATACAACAGAAACTACACAAATAAATGTTGTACAAGGGCGGCCTTATCGCTTTTGGCGATTTCTACCAGGCAACCTTTGGATGGACTGGACACGAAAAATAGAAATACGCTTGCTAATGTATATATACAGTGAAATAAATAATGAGACAGAAATCAATCTCAATCACTGGCGCTACTTTCAGACTTCCTCTAACATACTCATTTCCAATCTTATCCATTCTTGTCACTCCACACATCCATCTCAGCATTCGCATCTCCGCTGCATGCAATTTCCTTTTATTCTCCCCTTTGGTGGCCCAATACAATAATAAAAATAAACAGATAAAGGTATATTTTATAAACATACGTAATATACATATCTTATAACCTATATTCAAATATACCAATTTTAGCTAACATAAGGATAGATAATGCTGATAAACAAGATTTTTCAAAATGGGGATAGATTTAGCCTGTCTAATAACAACAGGCAGTTCATTCCACAGCAGGACAGTCTCAAAGTGAAGGACTTGGTATAGGAAAGGTTTAAAATTAAGTGCCATGATACCTAACGTAAAATTGTTATTATCATGTTGTGTGCTTATTGTTTAGGACCAGAGAATGAGATACCTATTATGTCGATATATATGGTATGTTAGCCGTGGTGGCCTAGAGGTAGTAACACCCGTCGTGCGATCGTGAGGTCGTGGGTTCAAATCCCCATCCTGTACTAATGAGTTCTTTGGAATTTATGTACAGAATTCCACACCACTGGCTTTTCGGTGAAGGAAAACATCGTGAGGCAACCTGCATACGTCCGTAGAATAAATTCGATGGCGTATGTGTATCCACCAACCCGCACTGGGCCAGCGTGGTGGATATGGCCTAATCACCCTTCGTGGGTAGGCCTACGTCCTGCAGTGGACTATTAAAAAGGCTGGTACAGTACTTTCTATAGTATGCTTAGTATTGAGTGCCTCATAAATAAAAGTAAGCGATAGGAAAATGGCCTGACAAAACTTGCCATTCAATATAAAAGCTACTGTCCGACCAAACGGCCATTAAAACAGTCCTACACTACGAATAATAATTTGTAGTCTCCATTCAATTCAGATTCACCAGCAACACAGTAGCAACCATAGATCTCTAGGAAATAGACATGTTGTCTCGATCGAATTCTCTCTCTTAACTCTATTTCGCACGAAAATCTCTGCTCAAAATTATAAATAACGGTAAATAATATAATTAGCATTTTTAAAAATAAAATTGATATTTTTTAAATTGATAATTCAAAAATAAATGTGCGTGGAGTACCTCCGCGCGGCGCGGAAGAAGTGAAACTTCGACACAACAGTGCTTTCATACCCCCTCCATGGTAGCGTTAAACGTTTAACGCAACAGTCGCATTAGAAGTTTCACTTCAAAAATCACAAAAAATATATTAAAAGCTCAATAATAATTACTTGTACCCGTTACAGTCGCATTAGATATTTCACTTCAAAATCATAAAAAAAATATATTCAAAAGCCCAATAATAATTGCTGGGCACGCTGCCAACTGGCAGTGAGCTTGAGCATTTGGATTATTTTTAGACCCTCAAGGGTCTGTGGATGATCCAATGCTTTTTATGTAGTAGTAGTGTAGGTAGTTTTAGCATATAAGGTAGTAGGTACCCATTGTAGTTTGTTGTAGTTAATAAAGACACTTTTGCCCGTAAAAAGAACCCAATTGTACGCCCTGCCAATACTTACACTTATTTTTTATTGGCCGAGTCAAACGTCTTCGCTGAAACGTCAACGTCAAACGTCAAGACGTAAACGTCAAAGCTACAAGTTGCGCAAAATCCTGACCGAATCTCACAGCTGTGCGAGGACACAGCCTATAAGGAGTTTGATCTTTCCAAAAACTTCAGATCATATATTATAATATTACTAGCAGCGCCCCGCGGTTTTACCCGCGTTGTGCCCGTTCCCGTGGGAATTTCGGGAATTTTTATACATATCAACCTTCCTCTTGAATCACTCTATCCATTAAAAAAAATCGCATCAAAATCCGTTGCGCAGTTTTAAAGATTTAAGCATACAGACAAACAAACAAACAAACGAAAATAGCGACTTTATTTTATACTATGTAAGGAAGTAAGAATTACATTGCACACATACAAATATAAAATTATTATTAAACTAGCGACCCGCCCCGGCTTCGCACAGGTTTATTATACACTAGACGACCCGCTCCGGCTTCGCACAGGTGTATTATACATATAAACCTTCCTCTTGAATCACTCTATCCATTTAAAAAAAACCGCATCAAAATCCGTTGCGTAGTTTTAAAGATTTAAGCATACAGACAAACAGACAAAAATAGCGACTTTATTTTATATTATACACTAGCAGCGCCCCGCGGTTTTACCCGCGTTGTGCCCGTTCCCGTAGGAATTTCGGGAATTTTTATACATATAAACCTTCCTCTTGAATCATTCTATCCATTAAAAAAAACCGCATCAAAATCCGTTGTGTAGTTTTAAAGATATAAGCATACATGGGGACAGCGGAAGCGACTTTGTTTTATACTATGTAGTGATAGTGACTAAAGTAGGGACAAGATAATAGGTCACTTTTGACATTTCATGAATGCAACGAAAAATATACCTTACACTAAAGGAATAAAACTCATGAAAACAATATTGACGACGACCGATAAGTGTTCTCGAATACGGCTTGGAGTTTTATTCCTTTAGTGTAAGGTATATTTTTCTATGCACAAATGAACTGTCAAAAGTGACCTATTATCTTGTCCCTACTGTAAGGAGTTTGATTAGGCTTACACGAGACACTACTCGCGCGCAAGGTAAAGAGAAAACATTTCTTTAGGTATCTATGGTTTCAACATTTGATTAATACAGAGCTTCAGTCAGGCGAGACTGTGCTCACGAGTCAGTGTAAATTACCCGCCATTGATGCACCTATGTGTATGCACTAGAGATGCGCTGACTCTACACATATTGTTTTAAGTTATGATTATTGTCGGTCCTAATATTGTTGACGTGACGTCTTTTCATCCGATATACCTCAGTGACTAAAGACGAAAGTTTTCGATAGTTGTGTGTTGTCAGGGATGACATATGGAACTAAAACGTGGTCTGTTACTGTGGGCCTTATGAATAAGCTCAAGATAGCCCAACGTGCTATGGAGAGGTCTATGCTCGGTGTCTCTGCGGGATCGAAACAGATATGAGGAGATCCGCAGACGAACCAAATTTACCGACTTAGCCCAGCGGATCAGGAAATTGAAGTCGCAGTGGGCAGGACACATAGTTCGAAGAACGGATGGCCGATGGGGCTTAAAATTCTCGAATGGAGACCATGGAGTAGCAAGCGCAACGTAGGACATCCACAGATTAGGTGGACTGACGATTTAATAAAGATCGCAGGAACGCTCTGGATGCAGGCCGCTTCCAACCAGCCTTATTTGAAATCCATGGGAAGGCCTATGTCCAGCAGTGGACGTCCTACAGCTGATGGATGAATGTTTGATGGATGGATTGTCGGTCCCTAACATTATGCTTCATTAATAAGTGTTTCTTTTTAAATTCTGCTAAAACTTTTCAATTTTTAACAAAACTTCAAGAGCCACCATAAACACCTTTTTTAATGACTTTAAGGATATGAATAAGGATTTTTTTTAGCAACGTTCCGCACGGTCAGTACTTGGATGGGTGACCGCGGGTGGCATTTTCCAACTGAGCGTTACCGTGGCTCTGATGACACGTTAAATTGTAGGTCCCGGTTGTTTTAACCGTTTAGCCATGTCAGAGGCCTTCAGGCGGCCTAAAAACTCTGACACCAGGGCTAGCCACCCGGCCTATACGAACTTACTTTTTTAGGATTATTTTTTATCGTAACTGCATCAAATAGTATCGATTTCTTATTCGCACCACTAGGCTAAGGTTTCTACGTATCTAATTAAACTATTAAATATTCTATGTTAGAACGTGACTTGCCTATTTCATTGTAAAGGCCTCAATATCATCATATCATTATGTGCGAAAAATATATTATCAACTAGCGACCCGCCCCGGCTTCACATCGGTGTATTACATTATTATAAACCTTCCTCTTGAATCACTCTATCTATTTAAAAAAAACCGTATCAAAATCCGTTGTGTGGTTTTAAAGATATAAGCATAAGTACAT
This sequence comes from Hypomecis atomaria, assembly GCA_964007245.1. Taxonomy (NCBI): domain Eukaryota; kingdom Metazoa; phylum Arthropoda; class Insecta; order Lepidoptera; family Geometridae; genus Hypomecis; species Hypomecis atomaria. The sequence goes on along the minus strand of OZ023308.1, from coordinate 3,506,611 downwards.
GGGGACAGACAGCGGGAAGCGACTTTGTTTTATACTATGTACTTAGTGATGATGTGGTGACTGGTGAAGCATGCATTTAGAGTACTGCACTGTACTAAATTCGTACAGGCCGGGTGGCTAGCCCTGGTGAAGCCTCGGACATGGGTAAACGGTTAATGCGACCGGGGCCTACAATTCAACGTGTCATCCGAGCCACGGTAGCGCTCAGTTGTAATTGCCACCCGCGGTCACCCATCCAAATACTGACCGTGCGGAACGTTGCTTAATTTCGATGATCACTGACAAACACCTAGTCAAACTACGCTACGAGCGCTGCAGAGGTAAGTACCCACCTACTATACCTACCTAATATGAACGAATTTTTTTTTGCAATGGGACCATTAAATCGCGAAAAAATCAAATGTTCTACAGGGTTAACGAATATTGTTATACCAAAAGGTGATTTAGATCATCATTATACATAACTTTTACTATGGGGACAACTTGGGATTCGGGAAGAAAATCAGCTGTTTCATACATTGGATCGATTCGGAGTTGCGATTTTGTATGGAACAGCAATTTTTTTTTCTAATTTCGGTTTAGCCTCGTAATAGATAAACGTTGTTCATAATGAAGGTTTGAATCAACTCCTTCCACTTTAGTACAGGGCAAGCAGATAACCTTGTAAATGCTAACTTTTCTATAGACGAAAGACGTAGCTACTTTTGTATTCATCATTATGATCGGTTTACAGTGTCGAACGTTGCTTTAACTTTGTTGATCGACCTACTCAAACTACGCTAAAAGAGCTACTGCACTGAACTGCAACTGTCTTTTTAACTGACTTCCAAAAAGGAGAAGGTTCTATGTTCGTCTGTATGTATATTTTTTGTGTATGTCTGTGTGTCCTGCCCACTGCTATTTCTAGTTACTAATCATCTAAGCACTTGCGCAGTAGTAAGTTTATAGGTCAGCGGGGGTAAGGGGTGGGGTTCTACGCAGCTTGTAGCTAACTTCACTGCAGTCCAAAAGATTCATTCAACCTCTACTACTTAGTATGGATTAATTTGTACTCAATAATATTGCAAAAGCTATTAAACCACTTCCAGTTAAAGTATCAAGAATAACGGTCTGCAACATAAACTCTTGTCAAACTTGTACAAAAAAATTAGCAACAAATCTTCGACAAACTTATAAATAGACAGCTGAAGTCGCTACTATCAAATTTCCTGAACGAAACTTACACAAACTAAGTTATCGATTTTTTGGTTCTCCTATTTAGCCACTGTGAATAGTGGACACATCTTTGACAAATTTATTAGCGGGCGAGCGAGGTCGCTTCTATCACAATTCACAAACAAACCTTTAAAAAAGCTATTGATTTTTTTAGTTTTCCTATTTAGCCACTATGAATTAGTGGACAAATCTTTGACAAAGTTATTTACAGACGCGTAAAGTCGCTACCATTCCGATTCCCGAACGAAACTTACATAATGTGTGGATGTTTTTAGTTCTCCCATTTGGCCACTACAAAAATATCGTGGCTGTAACCGTTTTTTTTCTAGCTATTCTAGCTAGGTTATTGCACTTTGGCACAAGTTACAGATGAATAACAGTTACTTCAGTATGCTAATCACATATTGGTTTTAGCACAGATCATTGACTTGAGATTATACAGATTTTTGTTTGTAATTTTGTACGGTGATTTATATGTAGTGACTGCTCCAACGTCGTCTGGGTTGTTAAACGGTACTTTACCGACGATTTTAGCCGACGAAAAAACGTAAGAGTTTTTCAAGTCGACGTGTATACCTACCTATATCTATATCTATCTATATCCCGAAGCCCCTATACAGCAATTTTTTACATTGATTGTGATTAATTATTGCCTAATTTTAAAATAATGATTTTTATTTTAAATTGTAAGCCTTTTTACAGCCTGCGATTTGTACTTAGTAATTATTTGATTTTAGATATTAACATTGTGTGTACTTTTTAATAATATTTTGCGATGTTTTTTTTTTAAATGATACGGCATGTGTGTATCTTGTATAAATAATAATGTTATAAAAAAAAAAGTTAAACCGGACGAGTATATCATGGATCAATATTATGCAATATTTTTTGTAATAAGTATTAGGTTCCATTAATAACAATAAAGTTATCTTATCTATACCTATATATCTATCTAAATATCTATATATAAAAATGAATCGTGGTTGTTAGTCTCGCTAAAACTCGAGAACGGCTGGACCGATTTGGCAAATTTTGGTCTTGAAATATTTGTGGAAGTAAAGGGAAGGTTTAAACGGTGTGAAATTTTATAACAGTTGCGAGAAAAATAGTAACAACAACATGGATTTCATTTTCCCATACAAAATTTTCCGGCATGTACAGAATATCATTGACACTTGACAGATGGTGAGATGAAGTTCACCGGGACCGCTAGTATTATAATATTATTTTGTGACGATTTTTTTTAAATGACACTGCATTTGTTTATTTAGTTTAAATAATAATATTAGTAAAATGTAAAAAAATAATAATTTTAAATTGGACGAGTATATTAATGAATCAATATTATGCAATATTTTTTGTAATAAGTATCCATTAATATCAATAAAGTTATCTTATCTTATATTTTTTTGAGTGTAACCAATGTTTTACGCATAACTTTTTACGAATTAGTCAGATTTCATTTTTTTTTTTGATACATCATCCTTCAGAGATGGCCCTGTTTAAATGTTATTTAAATCGGCTGAGTCATTTTTGATAAATCAACAATAATGCGAAAATTACAACACAGATTCGTGCAAACTGTTCGAATTCTGAACGCGGTTGAAGTCAGTTGTGCCATTTATTGCGAAAAAAAATGGTTGTCTGTAAAGTCGGTTTACTGACGATAGTTAAACGTGACAACGTCTTCCGATTGTGCTTCTTTGTCTCGCTCGTTCCGCGCTCTCGCTTGCACTTCAAGCCTCACATGGAACGCCTCAGAGCGAGGTAACGCCGCCGGCTCTATCGAATTATAAGACGTTGTCACGTCAATAATTATTATATTATTATCATGTACTACGGGACTAATCGCGCGCTAAAATTACGAGATAAATAAATACCTCATCATCCCGACGTTTCGATCGAGTTGCATCGGTCGTGGTCACGGGTAGACTCAAATTGTAATTTGAGTGCGCGATTAGTCCCGTAGTACATAATAATAATGTGTTCAAATCGCAAAACTTAAAAAACAACAATAAATATTATAGTGCTCTGCTGACCTTAGGCCTATGGCTTTTGGGCGATATTTGGATTGGGTTGGTAGATTCACATACGGCATCGAATTTCTTCTCCAGGCATTTGCAGGTTGCCTCACGATGTTTTCCTTTACCGAAAAGCGAGTGGTGTGAAAAACATAATCTTAAATAATTTTCCGAAGAACTCGTAGATTTGAGATTGATCTATAATTATAAAAAGTTATTAGCATTCTTTTAGGGGCTTATTCTGTACATCAAAACTAACAACTTTTGTTCTGCGACTTTTGTAAAACTAAAAAAAAAATTGCTGTCCCGTAGAAAAATATCGTTCACCCAAAATTCCGTACCCAAAGGGTAAGCTGTCTCCAAGCTGTATCTCATGAACCGTTATAGCTAGAAAGCTGAAATTTTCACAGATTATGTCATGTATTTCTGTTGCCACTAGAACAACAAATACTAAAAACCAAATAAAAATAATATTTAAGGGGGGCTGCCATACATCAAACCTGAATTTTTAGACGTTATTAATAACGGTGGCAGGTAGATGCTCGAAATATTCACAGAATATTTAATTGTATTTTTACTTCAATAATTAATTATTAAAAGTAAAATAAAATAAATATGTAAGGTGGGCTCCCATACAGTACGGAACCCTACGTGCGCGAGTCCGACTCGTACTTGGCCGATTATTTTTTTGAGTTTTGATAAAAGTCTCAGAACAAATGTTGTTAGTTTTAATGTACAGAATAAGCCCCTAAAAGGATGCTAATTGATTAGGAATATCCCTGTATACCTATTTATTTAGCCTTATTAACAGTAGATAGTACATACCTGTTTATAATTATATAAAATGTATGATGGTGATGATGATAACGGTTATGAAGGCTAATTTCACAGTATTTTTAGGGTTCCGTACCCAAAGGGTAAAAACGGGACCCTATTACTAAGACTTCGATGTCCCTCTGCCCGTCTGTCTGTCTGTCACCGGGCTGTATTTCATGAACCGTGATAACTAGGCAGCGGAAATTTTCACAGATGATGTATTTCTGTTGCCGCTATAATAACACATACTAAAAATAGGATAAAATAAATATTTAAGGGTGGCTCCCATACGACAAACGTCATTTTTAGGAGTTTTTTGCTCGCTATTAATAACGGCAAGAGGAATGAGGCTCCCGTACGGTACGGAACCCTCCGTGCGCGAGTCCGACTCGCACTTGGCCGGTTATTTTTTCTACTTTTACTTTAATTGTTAAGTAATTCTGCACGCTCGTGCCAATTGTATCGGTCGGCGTGCAGAATCGAGCAGTCGCGAGCAGTCATTGAACTGGGTCAAAAACTACCTATCATCATCATCATCATCCGCATCTCTCTCTATCCCACTGCAGGGTATAGGCCTCTCTTTTTATGTCTCGTTCCTGTGCTATTCGTGTCCAAGTTCGACCCGCGATTTCCACAATATCGTCTCGCCATCTTGCAGCCGAACGACCAACGCCACTACCTATTATATAGTCCACTACTTTTCTTAGTATTTCTTTTAAGTGCTTTCTTGTATCTTTCTTCCTGGAAAATGATTGGGGAAGTTAAGTAAGACTTAATCAAAAACTGCCTATAGTCCACTACTTTTCTTAGTATTTCTTTCAAGTGCTTTATTAACCCCCGACGAAAAAGAGGGGTGTTATAAGTTTGACGTGTCTGTTTGTCTGTCTGTCTGTCTGTGGCATCATAGCGCCCGAACCACTGAACCGATTTCAGTTTAGTTTTTTTTAGATGAAAGGAGACTTAATCGAAAGTGTTCTTAGCTATATTTTATAAAAATCGATTGAGCCGTTTAAGAGTTATGGTGGGTTAAAGTGGGGATGGAAGAACCAAAATTCTACAAATGTGCCCAAAATGGTCGTCAATTGAAAGTTTGTTGTCAAATGTTTTTGTGTCAGGGGTTTTTTAAATTTTTAATTTATTGTATCTTTCTTCCTGGAAAATGAATGAGTAAGTTAAGTAAGACCTAATCAAAAACTGCATAGTCCACCACTTTTCTTAGTATTTCTTTCAAGTGCTTTCTTGTATCTTTCTTCCTGGAAAATGATGTTAAGTAAGACTTAATCAAAAACTGCCTATAGTCCACTACTTTTCATAGTTTTTCTTTCAAGTGCTTTATTGTATCTTTCTTCCTGGAAAATGAATGGGTACGTTAAGTAAGACTTAATCAAAAACTGCCTATAGTCCACTACTTTTCTTAGTATTTCTTTCAAATGCTTTATTGTATCTTTCTTCCTGGAAAATGAAAGGGTACGTTAAGTAAGACTTAATCAAAAACTGCCTATAGTCCACCACTTTTATTTCTTTCAAGTGCTTTCTTGTATCTTTCTTCCTGGAAAATGAATGAGTAAGTTAAGTAAGACTTAATCAAAAACTGCCTATAGTCCACTACTTTTCATAGTATTTCTTTCAAGTGCTTTATTGTATCTTTCTTCCTGGAAAATGAATGAGTAAGTTAAGTAAGACTTAATCAAAAACTGCCTATAGTCCACTACTTTTCATAGTTTTTCTTTCAAGTGCTTTATTGTATCTTTCTTCCTGGAAAATGAATGGGTACGTTAAGTAAGACTTAATCAAAAACTGCCTATAGTCCACTACTTTTCTTAGTATTTCTTTCAAATGCTTTATTGTATCTTTCTTCCTGGAAAATGAAAGGGTACGTTAAGTAAGACTTAATCAAAAACTGCCTATAGTCCACCACTTTTATTTCTTTCAAGTGCTTTATTGTATCTTTCTTCCTGGAAAATGAATGGGTAAGTTCTTCCTGGAAAATATTAAATTTGATATTAAAAAATATTAAATTTAATACTAAATTAAATGTTTATTTCTTTATTTATGTATTTTCTTTGTTCGAACGCGGGAAATGTCCACCATATACGGTGTTAATGATAATAGTGGTATTACAGCCTCCTTTGGGCGTATATACGTGTTCTATGAAACCCTTTAATATTGTAATACATTCCACGGAGTACACACGTGAAGGACATGCTCAGAATGTCCTTAAAGGCCTTGTCTTGGTGGTTTTTTAACGGCTTTTCAACCGGCCCTAGCTATGTTACTCTTTAGTGACCGAAGCGAAACGAATGTCTCTGCTTCAAGTCGAGTGTTTGGCTTTCGTCTGTCTCGATGTTGGTTTTTGTCTACGCATTTTTCAACAAATCGACGAAACTGGTACACAGGCTTTTTACTTTACTTTACAGGCTTTTTTTTTATAGTCGGCGATTTTGATGGGAGGTATCCCCTCAAAACGGGGGGAAATGTGCTGTCACGCTATTTTGCTAATTATCAGCCTTTTTTGAAAATATTTAGCAAGATTGCTTAGTACTTGAATACCTACAGGGTCTAGTAGATATATGTATTAAACGCAAAACCTTTTAAGGGCGGGTCTAGTACATCTAGACAAACAACTTTAGTTCTAGGACTTTTGGAAAATCACGAAGAAAAAATCAGCTTTTTCACACAAAAAATTCGTCAACGCGCGGCAAAATGTATGGCTAAGCGAATATTTGTTTTGCAAATTTTCAAAAGTCTTAATACAAAAGTTGTTTGTCTAGATGTACTAGACCCGCCCTTAAAAGGTTTTGCGTTTAATACCTATGACCCTGTATAAATATACAGGGTCATAGGTATTAAACGCAGTATTTTTTTGTCATCGGGGATTTTAATTGGAGTATTTTCCTGAAAAACGGGAAAAATTGGAGGTCGCGCAATTTATCACCGATTTCTATAATATAAAGTTTAAAAAGTTTTGCGTTTAATATCCATAACCCTGTATGTACTGATTGAGAACCTCGTCGATTTTTGGGAGTCGGATGTAACTGAGTAACCCCATTAACACTCTGATCTCGATGTAGCAGGCGTAGTACCAAACCCGTCAAAACTAAATTCACTCTACGTGTGTATGCGAATTTTTCTCACAACATGGCGTTGGCGGCTTCTGAATATCAATAAGCAGCTTTTTCGTTTCGTTAGATAAAAAACTCTTTGACCAAAAACGCCGACTTTAATCTAATTTTGTCTTGACAAGATTGAGACTAGCTTTTTTACATTTCTGTCCGTATCACATATTATAAAGTCGCTTTTTAGGGTTCCGTACCCGAAGGGAAAAACGGGACCCTATTACTAAGACTTCGATGTCCGTCTGTCCGTCTGTCTGTCTGTCTGTCCGTCTGTCACCGGGCTGTATCTCATGAACCATGATAGCTAGGGAGCTGAAATTATCACAGATGATGTATTCCGGTTGCCGCTATAACAACAAATACTAAAAACATAATAAAATAAATATTTAAGGGGGGCTCCCATACAGTACGGAACCCTGTCAACTTTTGCTCGGCGATTTTTGTCGAAGATTTTTGAGCATTGGAGTAACAATTTTATTTGAGATTACATAATAGGTAGCTCTAATAGAAAAAAGAGTTCACAATGATTCATTCGCTCATTTCAACCAATAAAATAAGACTTGCAATGCTGGACATAGGCCGATAGGCCTTCCCTGTAGATGTCCAATAAGACCGGTTGAAGAAGGCAGGATCTTGTAGCATCCAAGGCAATCCTGGGATGTTAATGAAGGCATCTAGCCACCTTGTGGGTGAACATCCTACGCTGAGTTTGCCGGTACATGGTCTCCACTCGAGAACTTTTCGAGATCATCGGTCATCAATCCTCCTATGTGCACTGAACACTGCCGTTTCAACTTGCCAATCCGTCAGGCTATATCGAAAAGCTTGTTTCTTCTACGTATCTCTCCTCATATCTGTTCTAAAAATCAAGGCAGAACGTCGTAAATCGTGAGTCCGGTTTTTAAACGCTTCAATGGATGTACCTTTGTATGTATCTAAGTCCGGGTGGAATCTTGCAAGTTACATTTGACCAAATTCTCGGTTTTCGATTGAGCTGAAATTTTGCACGCGTATGCAATAATATGGTACCATGGAGCTGATCTGATGATGGAGTCGGAAGGTGGCCATAGGAACTCCTGTACTAAAAAGAGATAGACCCGTCGTGTTTGGGCTCGTTTTACTTGTCTTGGCTAGCACTCGGCTGATCTCACACATGATATCCAGAATCTCAAAAGCTAGTATTTATTTTTATAATAATTTATTTATACATGTGGTGAGTGCGTCTGTGTGGCGCAGCCATAGTTCGACTGACGAGCCAGACGTTGTTTCGTTATACGTCTATGTGTGTGTAATTATGTCTGTACACGCCGAGGCGTAGTTTTGCCGGCCTCACTTTCTTTTTTCACAACATTCTGTCTTGTTTTTTTTATTTGGTCTGAGTTTGGCCCATAAAAGTTAGTTGTTAGTTTTGATGCACGAAATCTGACGTCACGGTTCCCCAAGTCAGAACAAAGAATATTTTGTAGTGGAACATCAACTTAATTAGTGGTAAATGTAGAGTGAATATGCACTCGGATGGCTATTAGAGCAAGTTCGTATAGGCCGGGTGGCTAGCCCTGGTGTCAGAGTTTTAAGGCCGCCTGAAGGCCTCTAACATGGCTAAACGGTTAAAACAACCGGGACCTACAGTTTGACGTGTCATCCGAGCCACGGTAGCGCTCAGTTGTACTTTTGGGCGGCTGTGAAGTTAGCTACAAGCTGCGTAAACCCCCACCCCTCAACCCCGCTAAGCCACAATTTTACTACTGCCCAATAGTTCAGCTGATTAGGAAGAAGAAATAGCAGCGGGGTGGGCACTTATCACGCAGAACAAATAGCCATTGGGGTCGCAAAGATCTCGAGTGGAATAACTTGAGACCTAGTATTAGAAAGCACGCTGGATGCAAGCCACTTCCAATCGCCTAATACCTACGTAAGTTCGTCTGAGATTTTTAAGCTGCCTGAAGGCCTCTGACATGGCTAAACGGTTAAAACAACCGGGACCTACCGTTTGACGTGTCATCCAAGCCACCGTAGTGCTCAGCTGTAAATGCCACCCGCGTTCACCTATCCGAAGACTGACCGTGCTGAACGCCGTTTAACTTCGATGATCGCTAACTTAGATGAATTTTCCGATTCAATCAACTATCTTCTGCAATATGTATTCAATCAACTATGACTGCCTCGGTGGCTCAGTGGTTAGTTACTCTGACTTCTGGACTGGTTCAATCCCCACCCAGAGCAAGCATTTATGTGATGAACATAGGTGTTTGCTCTGTGTCTGGGTGTTATTTAGGTACTAAATATGTATATGTAGTATCTCTGACAGCCATATCACAAGCTTTGCTTAGTTTGGGGTCAGAGACCGTGTGTAAGATGTCCCCTAATATTTATTTATTTATCTTCTGATATTTCCAAAAAGATGTCATTTATTTACTTATCTATATTTTTGACCTACGAACCGAACCGGAGGAGGCACTCAATTCGACGCGTAAATATAAATATATAATATACATATTTTATGTATAACCACGCATAACTTTTTTCGTAGTAGTCCGATTTCAATAATTAATTATTAAATTAAAGTATACTTTGAACTTGGTCCCATTAATTTTTTTTTTAAATCGGCTGAGCCATTTTTGATTAATCAACAATAATGTGAAAATGCTAAATCGATCCGTGCGAAATATTCGCGAATTCTGTACACGGGTGAAGTCGGTCATGCTATTATTTTGCAAAAAATAATTATTGTTTATCTGTTCCTGTACGTTAATTCTCACAAACTCTGACACCAGGGCTAGCCACCCGGCCTAAACGGATTTATTAATCATCGCACAACAAAGACAATTCTCGAAATCATTGACATACATTTCACACATACATTCATACAAGTCCATACAACACCCACCACCAACCTTACCCCACCTAATATGGCAACGCTCGTAAAAACATCCATTAAAACGTCAGTAATCTTTAATACAAAGGAACATGGTACAAATTGGTATAATTTTCAGTTTAGTAACGGTATTTATAAGTATGTTTCATCCCACATGGTTCGCCTACTAAAGTGACTAATTTTTTGTTGCAAAAACTGAGGTTCTTAGACTCTTTTTTCCAAATGAATAGCTTCTTTTTGACCGACGAAATGGAGGAGGTACTCAATTATTTTATTATTATACAGGGTTATTTCTAATCAATAAGCCCCTAACAGCTTATTCTGTACATCAAAACTAACAACTTTTGATCTGCGACTTTTGTCAAACTAAAAAAAAAAATTGCTGTTCCATACATTTTGTCGAGGGTGAACGATATTTTTCAATGGAACAACAATTTTTTTTTGAGAATTATTATGTGTCGTAGAACAAATGAGGTTAGTTCTGATGTACAGAATAAGCCCCTAAAAGGGTGCTAATTGATTAGAAATAACCTTGTATATATGTTATATTTTTTTATGTATAACCACGCATAACTTTTTACGTAGTGATCCGATTTCGAAATTTCTTTTTATTGGAAAGAATACTCTTTCCATACATACTTCTAAATTGGTATACCTACATACTTCTAATTTGGTCCTATATAAGTTTTATCGAAATCGGCTCAGCCATTTTTGATAAATCAACAATAATATGAAAAATGCTACGTTGATCAGTGCGAAATTTTTGCGAATTCTGTACACGGTTGAAGTCGGTCATGCCATTTTTTGCAAAAAATAATTATTCATAGCCCAACTGCCAAGAAAGAGTTTTTACACGTATCTTGTTATAATGAACAACGGGTTGCACTCCGGAAGTGCTGACAGAAGTGAAAACTTGAACATTTAACGTAGGTAGTATCATTTACGTGGTAAAATACAATATCACACACGCACACTCGCGCAAGCGCCCTGCGCAGAAGCAGGCATATACTATGCATTTTAGCCGCGCGGTAGAAAGAGAGAGGGATATTACTTCCTCTCTATGCCGCGCTGGCCGGTCTTCTCTCCCTCCGTCTAACGAATTTTCGATCAGCACAGCGTTTCCGTTTTTACCCTTTGGGTACGGAACCCTAAAAAGTGTAAAATTATGGGCAAACGCACACTGCCGCTACTCATGTCCTCATTATACTCAGTTTGGCTTGTCTATTGTCTACGCAACTTCCCAAATAGGGGTGACCGTATTACTAATACAAATTTAAATGTCCCAAGTTTAGTATACTTAGGCTGAATCAAACTTTAAAATACCTAGCGACAGTGAAGTTAGCTTCAAGCTGCGCAAAAGCCAATCCTGATTGAAGTTCACTTGACAACTCAATGAGTTATAGAGAGAGCTATGCTCGGAATCTCTCTGCGAGACCGAATCAAGCATTAAGAGGTTCATTTAAGTCGAAATGTAACTACGAGTAGGACATACTTGTCCTAGTTATAATTCGACTCCGGTTAGGTAGGTCCGACTTCAAGAAAGAGGCCAATCGCCGAATCCAACTCGGCCGGGCAGCGTTCGGAAAATTGCGTAGCGTCTTCTCGTCCGACATACCTCAGTGCCTCAAGTCGGAAGTGTTCGACTAGTGTGTGTTGCCAGTGATGACTTATGGCACAGAAACGTGGTTCCTAACTATGGGCCTTATTAGTAAGCTCCAAGTAGCCCAACGAGCTATGGAGAGGGCGATGCTCGGAGTCTCTCTGCGAGATCGAATCAGAAATGAGGAGATCCGTAGAAGAACCAAAGTTACTAACATAGCCCAACGGATTGGCAAGCTGAAATGGCAATGGGCAGGGCACATAGCGCGGAGGACTGATGACCGATGGGGTCGAAAAGTTTTCGAGTGGAGACCACGTACCGGCAAGCGCAGCGTATGACGTTCACCCACAAGGTGGACGGATGACCTCATTAAGACCGCAGGATCGCGCTGGATGCAAGCCGCTTCCAACCGGTCTTATTAGAGATCCATAGAGGAGGCCTATGTCCAGCAGTGGACTTCTTATGGCTGATGGATGATGATAAGTCGAATCAGACTATTACAGCAGTAGGTTGGCTTCACGCCGCACAAAACCCCACTCTTCACCTCAGCTGACATAAATTTGCTACTACGCAACGTCTCGCATCGAGTTTAGAGACGATTTAAGAACAAGATTTAAAAACGAAAAATGATGCAAAACGTGTGATTTTATGTTAAGCGAAATGCTACAGTAGTAGGTATACCTATACATGGTTAACTAACAACTTTTGTTCAAGGACTTTTATCAAATCTTAAAAAAATGCTGTTTCATAGAAAAATATCGTCACCCTCGATAAATTGTATGGAACAGCTGTTTTTTAGGGTTCCGTACCCAGAGGGTAAAAACGGGACCCTATTACTAAGACTCCGCTGTCCGTCTGTCTGTCTCCAGGCTGTATCTCATGAACCGTTATAGCTAGAAAGCTGAAATTTTCACAGATCATGTATTTCTGATGTCGCTATAACAACAAGTACTAAAAACAGAATAAAATAAATATTTAAGGGTGGCTCCGATACAAGAAGCCTAATTTTTTTGCCGTTTTTCGCTCGATTTTAATAATAGTAACCGGTAGATGCTTGAAATATTCACAGAATATTAAGTTGTATATTCACTTTACTAATAAGTAATTAAATTGAAATAAAATAAATATTTAACGGGGGGCCATACAGTACGGAACCCTTAGTGTACGAGTCCGACTCGTACTTGGCCGATTATTGTTTTTTAGGTTTGACAAAAGTCAAGTTGTTGGTTTTGATGTACAGAATAAGCCCGTAAAAGGATGCTAATTGATTATCAATAACCCTGTATACATTGTTTCAGAGAAACATACATAATAACTACAATGTCTTTAAAATACACATACCTACGCTGCAAAGTTTGCTCAAAATTATCTCCAAGTTTATCTTATTAAGCTGGTAAAAATAGCCAAAGAAGACTACACTTTAATTGCCCTTTTTGCCGTAATACCTACATGTTTTATTTAATTACCTACACCACGTGCAAACTGACTGTGCAAGCTCAAAATAAAAATTCTCTCTGTGCAAGCTTAAAAGTACGAAATAAAATAGAGATCCCTGAGTAAGAAAACACAAAAAATAAGAGCTTAACATAATAACAAATAGTTTTTATTAAAATCTGAAAGTGTCTTTGTTGGTTTATTTGTTACTCTTTTACGCAGCAACGAAGAGACGAATCGGCATGATTGAACAATTGAACATAATTGTTTTGCAATGCAGGTGCGCATTCTCGCATTACTGTGAACAATTACTCTAACTCTACGTTGGGAGAGCGTCGGGCTGGTGATCCGAAGACGCAGGTTCGAGTCCTGCATTCGCGAAGAATTTTTGAAATGTTTATCACAATTATTTGTTGCAAAAATTAGCATGACCGACTTCACCCGTGTACAGAATTCGCGAATATTTCGCACAGATCGATGTAGAATTTTTCACTTTATTGTTGACTAGCAGCACCCCGCGGTTTTACCCGCGTTGTGCCCGTTCCCGTGGGAATTTCGGGAATTTTTATACATATAAACCTTCCTCTTGAATCACTCTATCCATTAAAAAAAACCGCATCAAAATCCGTTGCGTAGTTTTAAAGATTTAAGCATACAGACAAACAAACAAACAAACAAACAAACAAACGAAAATAGCGACTTTATTTTTTACTATGTAAGGATTTATCAAAAATGGCCGAGCCGATTTCGATAAAATTTAAATGGGACCAATATCTAAGTATACTGTTTCCAATAAAAAAGAATTATTGATATTATCGAAAAATGTTATGCGTGGTTATACATAAATAATCGGCCAAGTGCGAGTTGAACTCACGCACAAAGGGTTCCGTTCTGTACGGAAGCCCCCCTTAATATATTTTCTGTGAATATTTCAAGCATCTTCCTGTTGCCTTTATTAGTATCGAGGAAAAAACACGTTTGTTGTATGGGAGCCTTCCTTAAATATTTATTTTATTTAAATTTAATATTTAATTTTTTTAAATACACATTTAACAAAATATTAGGTGAATATTTCAAGGATCTACCTGTCACCGTTATTAATATAGAGCGAAAAATCACTAAAAAATTCAGGTTTGTTGTATGGGAGCCCCCCCTTAAATATTTATATTTTTCTGTTTTTAGTATTTGTTGTTATAGCGGCAACAGCAATACGTAATCTGTGTTTCAACGTTCTAGATATTACGGTTCATGAGATACAGCCCGGTGACAGACAGACGGACAGACAGACGGACAGACGGACAGCGGAGTCTTAGTAATAGGGTCCCGTTTTTACCCTTTGGGTACGGAACCCTAAAAAAATATATACGCGTCGAATTGAGTATCTCCTACGGTGGCTCGTCGGTCAAAAATAACTCTTTGAGATAAACCTAGTGTGGGATGCACTTTAAAATTAAAATCATTTCAACTATAACTATGGCACCAACCGAATCCCAAAAATTTTACTTTTCCATGCATTTTGTCGAGACAACAAAAAACACTTTACAATAAATACTTTAGTGACAGAATAATCTTACTATATTTTCGAGGTTGGTCCCATTGTAAACGTTGTTCTTAATGATATACTAAAGTGATCCTTAAAATTAAAATATTTGCGTGAACAGTAACCCTGTATATTAAACTTTGCGAAGGAAGTTACTAAACCCTTCAAATTACTCGCAAAAATACACAAAAGATCTCCTAAAAATACACTTACAAAGGTTGTATTCTTTGCAAACATTTCCACGGAACCCACGCATATTTTCCGAACCCGCACTTAACAACTTTTTGTACCTCTTGTGAATCTTTGTGAAGAGGGAGCGAAATATTTTCTTTTAATTAAATTTGCCGACACTTTGGTAAAAAAAATAAGATGTAAGTATGCGGGGTTATTTCTAATTTAGCATCCTTTCATTCTTTTTCTTTCAGGCTTATTCTGTACATCAAAACTAACAACTTTTGTTCTACGACTTTCAATAATTCTCAAAAAAAAGTTGTTGTTCCATTGAAAAATGTCGTTCACCCGCGACAAAATGTATGAAACAGCAGATTTTTTTGTTTAGTTTAAACAAAGGTCGTAGAACAAAAGTTGTTAGTTTTGATGTACAGAATAAGCCCCTAAGAGGATGCTAATTGATTAGGCATAACCCTGTATAGGATCTTTCATCATCGTCATTTAAGCCGTAAAACGTCCTAATTTAACAGAAAACGATGGAAAATAACTTTTATTTTTAACAGATTTCCAAAAAAGAGGATCTATGTTCGTCTGTATGTATTTTTTTGTGTATGTTCATCGATAATTTCGCCAATTGTGAACCAAACCGAAAAGTTATTTTTAGTTCGAAAGGGTAGGTATACTCCAGAGGTGGTTCCATTTTTTTTGAAAAATCAACTATAATGTACACAATTCGAGCGAAACATTCGAATTTTGTACACGATGGGAGGCGGTTTTGCCATTTTTTGGGAAAAATAATTATAAGTCTAATAAAAACACAAGGCGTAGTGCTAGAACGCTCGTCTTAGAAACGTGAGGACGTGGGTTCAAATCCCGGTCGCGCCAATGAATTCTTTTAGGTGACGGAAAACATCGTACCTTGCCAAAAACTGTGAGTTACGTAGCATTTATTTTATTAATAACTAGCAGCGCCCCGCGGTTTTACCCGCGTTGTGCCCGTTCCCGTGGGAATTTCGGGAATTTTTATACATATAAACCTTCCTCTTGAATCACTCTATCCATTAAAAAAAACCGCATCAAAATCCGTTGCGTAGTTTTAAAGATTTAAGCATACAGACAAACAAACAAACAAACGAAAATAGCCACTTTATTTTATACTATGTAAGGATTATGTTTCGAAAATAGTAATCATTTTTCACAATAAATCGCAACACCGACTTCCACCATGTACGGAATTCGAATAATTTGCACGAATCGATGTGACTTTTGTTAATGGATTTTTGTTGATTTATCCAAAAACAGCTGAGCTGATTTCGATAAAGTTTAAATGAGACCACCTCGAAAGTATACTCTTTCGAACTTAAATAGTAGTTTATGCAACTGTCATATAATGAAGGGTATTAAACTAATAAACATAAAAACTCACTAATAAAAATAAAAAAAAACATATTGCGAAACATTAAATTCACGCGTACGTGTATTGTCACAGTGAACTTGGCGCCATTAAAATCTAACCAACGATCTATGCTGCGCGCGCAGGGCCAATCAGGAGCGAGCGCGCGCTGTTCTTTTTTTATTTCATTGGCACAAGATCTTACCAAAGAGTTTTGTGTATGTAAGTTTAGTAGTTTCGACGAAGTTTTCACGTAGAACCCAACTGTTTTCAAAAGCCAGCCTAATATCAAAATTTTATACAACTTGTATGAGGATTTTGACATAAGGCTCGCCAGGTTAATTGGTCGCGTTTTATTGATGTTATAATGAGATTTTACGATATCGATGTGGATATTATAACATCATGTGAAATTGCTTAAATTGAGTGTTTTGTTGTCTGCGCTATAACAGTAGTCATTATAAGTCAAGTATTGGAAACATAAGTAGAATGTTACAACATTAGTGTAGATAAAATAATTTTTGAAATCGGTTCACAATTGACGAAAATATCGCTGAACGTTCTATGTTCGTGTGTTTACACGAACATAAAACCTCCTCCTATTTGGAAGTCGGTTAAAAATACCGTAAATACATACTGATCACTAGTTCTGTCTTGTTCTTCGCAAGTTTACATTCTCATTAGCAAATATTTTGCACGAGGAACATCTACCAACTTATCTAGGTAAGCGGTCAAGTTGAGGAACTAAAATTTGAAGTTGAAATTCTCTAAAAAATTCGACAGTAGCGCGGATTAACTGCAAGTAAAGCTTGTACATGTAACATCTGCCAACTTATTTATAGAAATGTTCGATTTGAGGAACTAAAATTTCTTGTGTTCTCTAGGACATGCGACACTAGCGCGCCTAGTTAGTTGCCAATAAAGTTAGCAAGATAACCAAATCTACCAATTTATTTTTGTAAGTAATCAATTTGTGGAACTATACTTTGTAGTAAGGTTTCCAGCAAGATTGCACTAAGGGATGCGATAGTAGCGCGCTCGGGCAGCCGTAAGTAAAATTAAGGTTTCCAACATGCAAGCGCCAATGTCACGGGTCTGTAATTCTGGGAATTCCTTTGTTTACCATACATAATTAATGGGAACGCACCTTAAGATAATAACGTTAAAGAGAGATAGAGTACGGCAGCTATCTCACTACACTCACTACTATAGGCCGCGTCACACAAGTTGGCGGATGTGAAGTTAGCTACAAGCTGCGCAATATCCAATCAACGCGCAGCTTTGTGATCTTCAGTCAGGATTGGAAATTGAGCAGCTTGTAGCTGATTTCATTTCCGCCAACTTGTGTGACGCGGCCTATACGTACATTAATTATTTATTAATTCATTACTACTTACCTGTATAAATTGGGCCACCGAGATACAGGCCTAGCCTAGTTCGGGGCCCACTAGTACCGCAAAGACAAAGACAAAAGACTATTTTGGTATTTTACGCCTGGAAAACAGATGGACTACAAGTTTTTGTTAAGGATGTAAAAATAATGTAATGTAAAATAAAAATAAATAAATAAAAAAAAAAAAACGACAATACAGGGTTATCCAGGACTGGTGTTAGAACCAGAACTGAGCCGAAAGGAGGTGATTCAGACCATCATTAAAAACAACTTTTACGCTGGGCCAACTCAAAATTGGAGAAAAAAGCTTGTTTCATACAAAACTACAATTTGAAATCGACAAAATGTATGAAACAGCAGTTTTTTAGGGTTCCGTACCCAAAGGGAAAAACGGGACCCTATTACTAAGACTTCGATGTCCGTCTGTCTGTCTGTCTGTCTGTCAGTCACCGGGCTGTATCTCATGAACCATGATAGCTAGGCAGCTGAAATTTTCACAGATGATGTATTTCAGTTGCCGCTATAACAACAAATAACTAAAAACAGAATAAAATAAATATTTAAGGGGGGCTCCCATACAACAAACCTGAATTTTTAGACGTTTTTCGCTCTATATTAATAATGGTACCAGGTAGATGCTTCAAATTTTCACAGAATATTTAGTTTTATATTCACTTCAATAATAAATAATAAAATAAATAAATATTTAAGGGGGGCTCCCATACAGTACGTAACCCTCCGTGCGCGAGTCCGACTCGTACTTGGCCGATTATTTATTGAATTCCGGGTTGGTCAAAAGTTGTTCATAATGATGATCTAAAATTCTGAATCACCTCCTTTCGGCTTAGTACACCAGTTCTGGATGGCTAATTAACTACTTTTCTACTTAAATGTACAGATAAAAAAGTGAATCGCGGGGCGAATCAACGAAGCCTCTTTTTGAAGGCCCTCTTTCGCCCCGCATTGTTTGGAGCGGGGCGAAAGAGGGCATTCAAAAAGAGGCTTCGTTGATTCGCCCCGCGGACCGAACAGCTTGTGGGGCGAAACCACGAAAGAGCCAAATAATAACGCAATGAAAACAGCCGCGTAATTGTATGATTATTAGGCTTATAAATCCTATAGTTCAAGTAACGCAGTGTTTCGAAAAATAAAATCCAAAATCGGTAGAAGTGCTGAAAAATCAGTATATTGTGTTAAATGTCGGTATACGAGGATTCTAGCTTGTAATAGCCAGATTCTCTCACAAATATCGCATTTTTAGGGATCCCCATCAACTTGGCATATTTTTATTACATTTCATATTGATGGGATCACCACACAAAGTAGCCTATCGTCCTATCCTCTTTACGCAACTCATATTGCTACATTGCTCTGTTCTTTTCTCTTTTCAAGAAGACGTTTTGTAAGGCCAAATCATACAAGTTGGCGGATGTGAAGTTAGCTACAAGCTGCGCAATATTCAATCCTGACTGAAGCTCACGCAGAGCTGAGCTATCCTCAGTCCTCACATACGCCGATTTGTGTGATACCTACCGCTTATTGGTATGTATGACCAGACCAGCCCAATAAAAAACCTATTATAGTCAAACCGTTAAACTCAGACATCGCCTGCGCGGTACAGGGGCGCCGGGGGAGACGACACAGGGGACTGAGACAGGCGCGGGCAGCGGGTCCCCGGCGCCCGCACCTGTCTCAGTCCCCCTTTGTCGTCTCCCCCGGCGCCCATGTACCCGCGCAGGCGATGTCTGAGTTTAGCGGTTTGACTATATTTTCTTTGTTGCTAACTTGAGATTCCGTAGAAAATCCGGTTAATTTTATAGCAATCTTAAAAATCTATTTGAAATTCGGTAGAATCATTATTTTTCGCAAAAAGTGGCAAAACCGCCTTCCATCGTGTACAAAATTCGAATAATTCGCTCGAATTGTTTACATTATTGTTGATTTATCAAAAACGGCTCAGCCGATTTCTGTAAAATTCAAATGGGAGTATACAGATACACCCTTTCGAACTAAAAAATAATTTTTCGATTCGGTTCACAATTGGCTAAATTATCGATGAACTTATACAAAAAACACATACACACGAACATAGAACCTCCTCCTTTTTGGAAGTCGGTTAAAAAGCGGGAGTTTTTAGCAATATCAAAAATCGTTGAACAATTGCCTCATTTCGATATTAACAGGCGTCAAGTCAAATCGGTAGATATAGAAACACTGAATAAAAAAATCGGCCATGACGGACTCGCGCACGGAGGGTTCCGTACTGTATGGGAACCTTTATTTTAATTATTTATTATTGAAGTGAATATAAATCTAAATATTCTGTGAAAATTTCAAGCATCTACCTGTTACCATTATTAATATAGAGCGAAAAACGTCAAAAAAATCAGGTTTGTAGTATGGGACCCCCCCTTAAATATTTATTTTATTCTCTTTTTAGTATTTGTTTTGTTGTTATAGCGGCAACTAAAATACATCTGTGAAAATTTCAGCTGCCTAGCTATCGTGGTTCATGAGATACAGCCCGGTGACAGACAGTCAGATAGACAGACGACAGACGGACATCGAAGTCTTAGTAATAGGGTCCCGTTTTTCCGTTTGGGTACGGAACCCTAAAAATCGATAGATTTGAGACCACTGAGATAACGTGACGTCACTGATATTAGCAACTGACACGTCTGCAAAAACTGATCAAAATGTCGAAATGAGCGGATAAGATCATGCATTGTAAAAGTGGAATTTTCATAACCACGGGATCGTTGAACGAACCATTTGTGCGGGCTAATGTTTCTACTAACGCCATCTACATTTTCAAGCTACAACTAAGAGGATTGTGAATCAACTTTTCGTTTTCTGTAAAACATCAAGAAAATTCGCGGTACACTTTTGATAAAATTTACGTTCCGGTGACCCGGAACTTATTTGTTATTTATAGTATTTCAAGTATTCGTGTGTACTATTTTTTGTATGTATGTTTATTTGCCTATAACTTCTTTATGCTCCTTTCATTCTTTTTAAAGCACACCCCGTCGTTTTTCATTTTCAAATAAGTTTCTCCATCCTAAGGTTGCCTGGAAAAAATAGCTTTTAGTGATAAGGCCGCCTGTTGTTACCACTAGTTTTTAGGGTTCCATACCCAAAGGGTAAAAACGGGACCCTATTACTAAGACTCCGCTGTCCGTCTGTCTGTCTGTCTCCAGGCTGTATCTCATGAACCGTTATAGCTAGAAAGCTGAAATTTTCACAAATGATGTTATTTATTTCACTATGGAAACTAACGGCGATCTTTCTCGAGGTTGGAGTACCCGCGTGCTAGTACTCCAACCTTGAGAAAGATCGCCAAATGCGATCGAAACTATAGTAGTATCCTACTAAAATCAAACGTGAGTAACACCTGTGTTTTACTTAATTAAAATGTACGAAAACCACGTTAGTTTCCATAGTGAAATAAATAACATCATTTGTGAAAATTTCAGCTTCCTAGCTATAACGGTTCATGAGATACAGCCTGAAGACAGACAGACGGACAGCGGAGTCTTAGTAATAGGGTCCCGTTTTTACCCTTGGCCGATTATTTTAAGTTGTTCTTTCTTTGTTTATATCATCTGGTGTGAACAATAAAGAATTAATCTATCTATATTGTTTATGTTTTTGGTGTCAATCGTCTACGTAAGAAATATTGCACTTTCGTACGTTATATTATTTTTAGAAAAGTTTTCAGTTTATGAATACTATTCAGCCAAAGTTTTGCGTTAAAATATGTCTTTAGAGGGCAAGGTTCAAGGTGCAAACCCAGGGCAAGTATTTATGTGACGAACATAGGTGTTTGCTCTGTGTCTGGGTGTTATTTAGTTACTATCTATATAAGTATATATGTATTTAAAAATATGTACATGTAGTATATCAGTCTCTGGCAGCCATATCACAAGCATTGCTTAGTTTGGGGTCAGATGCCGTGTGTAAGATGTCCTCAAATATTTATAAAAAAAAAATCACAACACAAAACACGAAAAAAAAATACAAATTTGTTATACTAAATGGCGGCCTTATCGCTTCAAGCGATTTCTTCCAGGCAACCTAGGTCGGACAGGAAATAGCAAATTAACAAAACAGCGGCCTTAACAAAAAGAATTTAAATAATAAACAATGAACACTTATTTATTACAAAAAAAAAACAATAAATAAATAATATTTATTGAAATAAATATACAGGGTTATTCCTAATCAATTATTGTTATCAAATATTAATTATTAAAATATCGGTATATTTGTGCTAAAATCGATATGCAACGATTTTAGCCTGTAATCGCTTGTTTCTCTTACAAATATCGCATTTTAGGGATCACCCATCCGCTTGGCATTTTTCTTTTACATTTAAAAAAGTGGCCTATTGTCCTATCCTCTTTACTCAACTCATTTTTAGGGTTCCGTACCCAAAGGGTAAAAACGGGACCCTATTACTAAGACTCCGCTGTCCGTCTGTCCGTCTCCAGGCTGAATCTCATGAACCGCTATAGCTAGAAAGCTGAAATTTTCACAGATGATGTATTTCTGTTGCCCCTATAAAAACAAATACTAAAAACAGAATAAAATTAATTATTAAGGGGGGCTCCCATACAACAAACGTGATTTTTAGAGTTTTTTTGCTCGCTATTAATAATGGCAAGAGGAATTGGGATATGGGGGCTCCAACACGGTAAACCCTTTGTGCGCGAGTCATATAAAACTAAATATTCTGTAAAAATTTCAAGCATCTACCTAAAAAAAAGTAAGTTCGTATAGGCTAGCCCTGGTGTCAGAGTTTTTAGGCCGCCTGAAGGCCTCTGACATGGCTAAAGCATCTACCTGGTACCATCCTTATTACATAGTATAAAATAAAGTCGCTATTTTCGTTTGTTTGTTTGTTTGTTTGTCTGTATGCTTAAATCTTTAAAACTACGCAACGGATTTTGATGCGGTTTTTTTAATGGATAGAGTGATTCAAGAGGAAGGTTTATATGTATAATACACCTGTGCGAAGCCGGGGCGGGTCGTCTAGTTATTAATATATAGCGAAAAACGTTTAAAAATTCAGGTTTGTTGTATGGGAGCCCCCCTTTAATATTTATTTTATTTTGTTTTTAGTTTTTGTTGTTATAGCGGCAACCGAAATACATCATCTGTGCAAATTTCAGCTGCCTAGCTATCATGGTTCATGAGATACAGCCCGGTGACAGACAGACAGACGGACAGACGGACATCGAAGTCTTAGTAATAGGGTCCCGTTTTTCCCTTTGGGTACGGAACCCTAAAAATCGCTGAAAAATTTCCTTATTTCGGTAAGTTGATTTTAACTGAAGCCTTATCGGTAGAAACACCGAAAAATTGGTAGAATTGAGACGGAGACCACGGATATAACGTGAATTAACGTGACGATGCTGATATTTGCAACTGACACGTATTCAAAAACTAGCATGTTACTTATGTGTAAATCCTACTTAAAATATTATACTTGCAACTTGAATAATTCCGTGGGAAACGTAGAATTACAGTATGAAAATCTAATCAACACAATATCTGATCTAACAATGGATGTCTCGTCTCGTCAAACTATGGGAAGCTGTTTTACGACGTGTAATGTTTTGTCATTTAGATGGTGGTACATTTAGTTTTATGGTAAAATGTGTTGTTTTAAAGATTATAATATATTTAAGTAGTGGTATAAGGCCGGTTCTGGATCACTTTTTGGTGGCAACTGTAGTCTTATGTGTATGAGAATAAGGCGAAAAAATGTGTATTTTGGTGTCGCTTACGTCGTTAGTATTATGTGTGGTGTTGTGTGTCGTGTGATTGGTCGTTTCTTATCGCAACGTTGACCTTGAGCTCCTCCCCCGTGCTGTGATTGGTTCTTATCGCAAAGTAGGTCACGTGTCCTGTGTTTGGTGCCCGCCCGGGTGCCTCCCGCGCCCCCGCCGTCGCCGAATCCGCCGCCGCCGCCGACGCCCCGCCGCCGCATAGGCCCCGCCCCGCCGCCGCCTAGGCCGCCGCCATCATAGTCGTAGTGACTAATTGCTTAAAATGACGTCATAGCTACTATCTACAATGACGTCATAGCTACTATCTACAATGACGTCATAGCTACTACCTACAATGATGTCACTGTGTCTTATTGAGTTATTACCTACAACAATGTTGTAGTGATATATTTCTAGTGGTATTGAGGTGAGAGAGGTGAGGAGAGGAGAGAAGAGTAAGAGGAGATGAATGAAACAAAAATAATTTAAAAAAATGTTTAATTAAAAGTATATTTTTACAACTATAGAAAATGGTTTTCTACACATAGGACATGTATTATTTACAGAAAGTGTACATTTTAAACATGTCACAACATGTCCGCAAGGTATTAAAACTGCAGATACTTCTTCGATAGTGCAAATTTTACAAGACATGTCTTTATAGTATTTAATATTATCAGTATTATCCGCATTATCGTTTCGAATTATAGAGGTTTTTTCACACTTTTTGATATTTTTTACATTAGTTTTATAATCATCATTTTTATCTCCCACGAGCCTAACATAGGGACAACGATCAAAAAACTGTTTGTGTATCTTGAGTGGTATGTCTTCTGAATTCCAGTCTTTCGCACCCCCATCACAATAGTAGCAGCGTACTCTATCACCTTGTCCGGTATAGAAAAATCCAGCAGCAGCCATTTCTTGAGGCTTTTGAGCTAAAGCTCGAGGCCAGGTGTCGAAACTTCTTAGACGTCTTATTTCAACGGCATATCTTGGATGTACGGGTTCAAATATTTCCATCATAATAATATCCTTTTTTTTACTACAAGAATATAAAATTAAATTACACGTTGAAAGCGGATGTTAGTTATCAGTCGATTGATGCGCACAATATGTGTGCTATCTAGCTACAGAGCGAGCACAAGGATATGATACATAATATGCTAAAAATAGAACTATTTATCTAACTTGAAGTGATGTCGCAATGACCCCAAGCTAGTGTTTTTATACTATCGTCACAAATATATCTTTTATCGTCATTGCTCGATAGAACTTTCTTCCTTTTACTTTGCGTGTACAGATTGTGTTTATCGCTACATATTGTATACATAGTATCGTATTGTTGATAATCACGAGCAAGAGCTTCTTTATAGTTTGCAAAGTGAATACTTCTGACAACGGCGGCGGATACTCCCTTGTTTTTCTTTACAACTTTATCATCTAGAAATTTATATGCATACATCTTAGAACGTAAACCGACAAACTCATCTATAATCCGCCCATTACTTTCATCCTTCATTAATCCGAGAACTTTTTTATTTACCAATGGTAGGTTATATATGTTGTCTTTTGGAAAATCAGACGTGTCAAATTTACTCTGTAATTCAAATCTGATATCTTCATAAAAGTTGTCAGTTCTGATTTCATAAATGAAGGAATCGGTATCTGTATACATCAATTGCACATTTTTTTTATATTTAGGTAACATGTAAGAATAGTGAAAGTCGTACATTAGACGTTTTGATAGTTCCAAGACAGTGAAACCGACATATATCGGTTTGTTGTACAGAATGTTAGTCTTATTCATTTGAATTGCTACAAAATTCTCGGCAAAAACTTTTCTACTGTGAAAATTGGGGCGTTTTATATATCTCTGTACGCCGTACTTGGGTTTGCCCTTTGTCTTTGTATCAGACCATGAAGTACATAAAAGTACATCAACTCTTTTCGCCACATTTTCTATAGTCTTCCCAAAAATTGAATTATTCATGAGTTTATAGAAATCTTTTTCGAAGGAGTTTGCTGCCGTGATTCTTTTGTTCGTGTTAAAGTCTATGTAGGGCTTGAGCCAAGGTGATTGATCAAATGATAAGACTCTATGAATTTTTTTACATATCAGACCATGTTCTACACATTGTTTGAGATTCATGTAGTGAATTATATAATGTTTTTTAGGCTCTAAATTGAGTAAAAGTTTTTTTGTTTTACCTTGAGGAGGTTTTTTTGTTTCAGCACAAAAGGGGTAATCATTGTGTAGGTCGTGTAGAGAGCTTGGATACTCAATATCGACTTCCAAAACGTATCCAGTTTCTGAGTCCGCCCTCAACTGGTTAGTATCGAATGTATTGATATCATTTTCGGATAACCATTGAAAATTACCGCATGGTAAATATTTACTCATGGCTTCACCGTACAAATTGTTCACATCGAGGTATATGATAAAATTACTTTCTTGTTCCGGATTATATTGAGAACCCATAAATTTGTTGTTGGCTTTCACATTACGTTTACATACTTGACTAATGCCCCCTCTAATACCGGCCTTTAAAAACTGATGCATTTCATAATCCGTTAAAAGCTCGAGGTTCACACCTGTTTGTCTGAGCATAGCATCCCACGAAAGACCAGGTGCGGTAAAGTACCTACACGGATCCAATTTGTATGAAGTCAAACAAACTTTTCGAAAGTTTTCAAAAACCTCAACCAATAGGAGAACATCAGTTTTTAAATATAAATCAGAATATTCCCCCAATGTGCTTATATTGAATGTTTTCCACACTTTTTGAGCGTGATTGTACTCTTCGTCGGTAATACCCGATTGTGATAGTGAGCTATAAAAACTTGTTTTATCAGGAAGTGATTTATCTTCGAGTTTTTCCCAACTGTCAATGTATTCATAGGGGTAAATGCCTTTACGTGTTAAAAGAGACATCTGCTCATCGTTGGGGAAATAGCGAGGTAATACCATGAGTTGATCGTTGGAAAGATTTTTAGCTAATTTCTCTAAACTGGAAGACATGAATTTGAATGAGTCTACAAATCTGATTGTGACATGATTCATCTTACCATTTTCACACTCGAAAGGAATTTGTTGACTAAACGAAATGTATTTTTCTTTATTTTGTGCAATACAAGTGAGTTTTTTCTTTCCCACGTCTCTGGCAGCTAATTCTTTGATAAAGATATGACTATCATAACCAGATAAATTATGGAAAAACACTGGTACATAAGGCGGTATTGAGTAGTTTAAGTTACATGTTTTATGTGCATACCCCCTTACATTTCCCTGTCAAGTGACAATGATCAAGATGCACTTCATCTGTAGGTGAAAAACCTTTTTCACAGATGTGACATGAATTGTTTTGTGGACATTGCTTGATGATTTCTCTTGATGGAACTATTTTAGTGATTATTTTCCCAATTTCACCTATGTCAGAGTAAATATTATCTACAAACTGATTAACACAATCTTCACCACGATAAGTAACAAATTTTGACAATGATTCATCATAATTACAATGAATGTAATATGCAAAGCTGTACGGTATATGCTCTTGAGTGTAATATGTATTTTTCTCTAAATCATGTTTTAGTGGAACCAATATCGATTCAAAGTCCGCATAAATGACAAACGGCACTGGAAGCTGATTTTCAAAATTTTTGAATTTTAAATATTTATCCTTTAACGTTGGTAGTTGTATGATCGCCTTTTCACACCCCAACCTCATATGAATTTTAAGTTTGTCATCACTCCCAAAATATTGTAAACAAGAGTTACACAAGTGCTTCTTATGTTCATTTTTTGACAATTGCTTCCCAACCAATCGTGAGAGGTTTTTGATCCAGCAATAGTGTGCTTTCTTTTGACTTTCAAAATATAGTAAATCAACATGACAGTCAGAGGTCTTTGATGATATGTATAATGGTGAAATTTTGTTTTTAGACTCTATACCATAAACATTTATTTTAAGGTTATTCATAACCTCAAAACGCTTAATGTCTTTGACGGACATTGCACAATCCAGACCTTCCGTTTTTAATACTGTATCATAATGAGGGTAAGATGTTACGCGATTTGTATTTTCATTAACTGGATGAAGAGCACTTATAACACTCCAGAAGAAACAGGCATCATCTTTATTGTGCACATTTATACAGGCTTTCTTGAGCTGCACCCACTTTGGTAGTGGGATGTAAGAACTTCCCTTCAGCAGTTCATTTTTGTTAATGTTGAGATTTAAAAACTCAATCTTCTCCAGTGCCCAGCCGCTATCCTTTTCTTGAAATTCTCCACACTTGGTGACAATCTTGGAGGAAACGTCTTCAAAAAAACTTGTAAGATCGGATGTTTCAGATAACGCAACATTCTTAGAATTAAAAGATTTCAAGTCTCTCTGAATCACATCATCCTTAGTTATTATGAAGGTGCAGAAAAGTTCCATGTTTACTTTCACATGTTTATGCTCATTTAATTCCAAAGCAATTAATTCGGTGACCTTAGGCTGTGCGTTTGCCATATATGTTTTCGGACTTAATTCGGATGATCCGTTGATGCGGTAGCTAACAATTCTACACTTGAAGGCACTTTCCACCACATATGCAAAATAATCACCATTGTCTTGTTTGCACAACAGCTTGTGTCTTTTACTTTTTGAATGTTGAATAAGTTCATTACTAACCACTTTAACATTACAAAATGAACATTCGTGCATTGTATAACGTAGATAGTACACTACTGAATAATAAAATTCTGTAAAATACCACTTATAGCACTATACATGTAAATAAGTAGAGATAAGGAAAAAGGTCGATGATATATAATGAAAACACAGTACATGAGCTTTAAACATATTATTTTTATTTCAGTTCAGTAGATTGGAGTAGTACAAATACTCCGTTAGATAATATTTGATTTCCTGATCAATAATGGAAAAATCATCACAAGTATTGTCCACAATGATTGATACTTCATCCAGAGTCTTAACTTGTCTCATCTTGATATTCTTTTTAAAGTAATTTATTCTATTATCATAGAATGTTTTCATTCTCTCCAAATGTTGTATTCTTAAAGTGATGCAGTCTAGAGCATGTTCGAAGTACCACCAATCTTCATTGGAGATGCTTATAGAATTATCTCTGATGTGGATAACTATGTAACTGTATGTATTTCCATGTTGATATGTGTTCAAATAGCTGATAGAGTTTGCGGTTAATGTATCCGATGGTGGAACAATACCATTCGTGAAGAAAGAAGTAATTGTTTCTGCGTTATCATTTATGACGTCCCATTCCTGCGGCACCATTTGTAATCTACCAGCAATATCAATAATAACACTCAAATTGTTTTCACTCTTTATATCTGTAGAGATTTTCAGACTTATGCTTACATATGGGATTGAGGGGCAAATATTGTAAACACATTTATAAATATCAAAATTAAATCGTGGGATAGACGGTGTGTAAGTTGGATACATCTTCACGTTGCCAGAACTGATTGTATACTGAATAGCCTTTTTGATGATCTGGGTGTTGATTGAACAGCCTGTTCACAAACAGGCTGTTTACTGAACAGGCACAAACAGGCTGTTTACTGAACAGGCTGTTTAGAACAACAGGCTGTTTACTGAACAGGCTGTTTGTGAACAGGCTGTTTTAATAATGTATCTGTGTGTATGTGTGTGTGAAGAAAGTATATATTTATGGTTTAAATGTTTATCTTTCTAACCATACCGGTTAGGATGTTGTATTCAAAGAGAGAATCGTAAATGATAAGACAATAAGCTGTTACATTAGACGATACATTTTTCGTAAATTCCATTTCTAATTTTATATCTACCGAACCGTTCGAAGGTAAGGAATCGTTTTGCCTAGAGCAGTCGAATACAATCAAAGGTGTTTTTTTGTTTTGAAATGACTTAGACCAATTGGATTATTTGAATTGTTTACACCGTAGTATGACCTCTTAAAATTAAAACCACCATACATCATCATATAAACACATTTATTTAGTAAACATGTAATTACACACATTGAATAGGAAACGTAAACACAAATGTCCACAGTTATAAGATTTTTTATTTTGAACATTATTAAAATTGTACCTAATTGACATGTCATTGACACCTTTCGACATATAATCAATAAACTCTTGAGGCGGTCTCAAGTTGCCGTAACTATCAAAATATTCACAATCTTGATCTTTCTTCACATAAGCCACCCAATGTGTGCCCACCCCACTCGAATCGTCTAAATTTATTACTCCAGTTTCATATCTCCATGGAGGAGATTTTCTCATCACTAGATCATCTCTCATGATTACACCTCGAAAATATGGAATATTCATACGTTTCACATATTTCACAATTTCATAATCATACAGAGCACGTTTCGGTAGGGTAAAATTTAGTTTTTTTGGTATGGCGTCATATAAAGCCCCAACCCTTTTCTGTATGGAGCCATGTACATGCCTCTTCCCACAGCCGTAGGTATACTTGGATCGGATGCGCCCTTCCTTTTCTGAACCATATCGTAAATATTTTTAGCAGCTGTTGTTACACCTCCCGCTAGTGATCCGGCAGCAGCTAAAGCACCCAATATCGGAATCAATGGAAGAAAACCACCTCTTTTTGGCAGTCGAATCACTCTAGGCGTCTTGACATGTTTATTACTCATAGTTTTTTTGGCTGCTTTCACCGCAACACTTGCTAATTTGTCATGATTAATATTTCTTTTATTTTTGGATAATGTTTTTACCGCTTTGCGACTGGCGGCAATCACTTTTGACATGGGCATCCCCATACCTTTTTTCACTTTAAACTTCATTATTTTATTAACGCCGAGAGCTAACATTTTTTCAGACAAGTTGGGTGACTCCTCCCAACGCTTTTTTGCGACTGAAGCTAATTCTAAATCTGCTTTGTGTCGCGCTTCTAAGGAAGGATTTTGGGAGTATGCTATGTCGTGGGATTTGCAAGCTTCATCTAAGGGGTTGATGCCGACGTCACCTCTATTTAAACGTTTTTGTAATTTCGTACCAGGACCGCAGTAATTATAACCTGGTAAGTGTAACTCAAAAGGTAAATTATTAATTATATTATTTATCAATCCTGACCCTTTTTTTTTAAAGCATTTATTGCGATTTGGAAAGCTATCATATGCTGATTGCATTTTTTCCTTTAGTTCCTATCTATTTAAACACATGTGTCTTTAGCCTATCATCTAAGCGAAATGAAGTTTAAGAAACAAAACACGTCTTTATCTGTCAGGGATTGGAATATTTTGGATAATATTAATGTAAAAGAACGTAAACACTGTGCGTTACTGTCCAATAGTATAAGATGTTTAATCTGCGGACCATCAGGTTGTGGGAAGACTAATCTGCTGCTCAAATTCTACTCACAGAAGTTATAGATAAATATAACAGCACAGTACATCGCACTATCAGGACATCGCCAGCAAACATTACTCATGAAAATGCGAATGCACTCTTATCTACTGTTTACAACCATATTAAAGCAAGATCAAAACCTAAATATAAATTGGGTGATTATGTGCGTATTTGCAAATATAAAAGTACTTTTGCTAAAGGATACACCGGAAATTGGAGTGCTGAAATATTTAAAATAGTGAAAGTAAACACTACTAATCCAGTTACCTATCAAATTCAAGATGAAAGAAGCAGACCAATTTTAGGTGGATTCTATGAGCAAGAATTGCAAAAAGTTAAATATCCTGACATTTATCTAGTGGAGAAGGTATTGAAGAGAAAAGGAAATAAAGTACTAGTAAAATGGTTAGGTATCAATGAAACATCATGGATTAATAAAGAAAACAACTTTAAACAGTATTAATTTGTGTTTTATTAGTAAAAATTAAATCCAATTTATAATCTATAAATCTATAAAAAAAGGGTATTTTTCAATTGAATACATACACATATTATGTTGATTAAACATTTTGAGAATATACATGAACTATAATTAAAGATTACATATGTCTTACATCTAATTCATTGATTAAACATATGGTTAGACATTTTGAGAATATACATGAACTATAATTAAAGATTACATATGTCTTACATCTAATTCATTGATTAAACATCATAATTATGAAGATTAATATAATCACCAAATGATTCATTACATCTAATTATGTGATACACATATTTATTGAAGTACACACTGTTGAGGAAATATTTTTTCTAAACCATTCTGCAAATATGGATACCTCAACACCGCTACAATGGCATATACGTTTTTTATCTTTAAAATGGGTATGTCTAGAGCAGTTCGTTAAGTTATTAGCTTTTAAAAAATTTGAATTTAACGTTTCTAAAATTTTTTCAAATTTTGGACAATCTAATTTCTCTAAGTTAATGGATTTAAAATTTAAACTGTCCAAAATTTTTTTTTCTACTGTACCGCCTTTGTAGGCCCATATAAATCTATCATATTTATTCAACCTTTTCATATTGTATATTAACTCGTAATACGATATGTCTGAAGGATGATTAATAAAATCCATACCATGTATACGATGTATGCAGTAATTAATTGATTGGTTTTTCCCTCCTTCTAAATTTGTAGTAGGGAGAAGAATGTGATATAAATTTACTTGATTATATAGAAGGTCGTATATTGCAACTTCCTTGAATAAAATCTCTTTTTTATCTGGAAAACCATCAATATCAATAATAAATCTAACTCGTGACAAATTATCCATTTTAAAGATAAAAAAAACATACAGAGTTACACTTCAATAAAAATGTTTATCGACACACGTGTAGATACAGTTCGTTAGTAATTGTTCGCACAGTTCGTTAGTAATTGTTCGCACAGTTCGTTAGTTGTTCGCACAGTTCAATCCACGCACTTCAATTCGCACAGTACCTAGTATTACATATAACACTTCAGCTGAAAAAAGCGTGTACACACACACGCATACAGTTTGTTCAATGTTCGCACAGCTCGTTAAATGTTCATACCGTCAATACAGGATATAATTAAAATATTAACTAACACATTTGCTAGTTGCACTGTATATGACGTGTTGGAAAAGCAATCTGGAGGAGTCTCAACTAATATGTTGAGCCAGTCCTGCAGATCCGCATTGCTAGGACCCAAAGGATTATCCTCATAATTGCTCTTTAACTTGGACCATACATTTAGGGTATGGTATATTTCATTATCTGTAAAGTTTGAATCTTCATAAAGGTTAAGAATCAGACGGTTTACATCTTCATATAGTTTGGTTAAAGGGATAGCCCTTTTCCAAAGTTTTAGAACTTTGTTCCTTCTAATATGTTCTATCCACATATGCTTGCATTTTTTGTTAATTTTTAATATAAATGTGCTGTTGCTGCTAGCCATCATCTTAGATCAATTTTACTGTAATAAAAAACATTTATTCTGAGACAAACTCGAGTTTCCACGTTTTTCCAATGGGTCCGTTGTTCACAATAAACAGTCCCGTTTTCAAAAATTTTATCATATCTTCTTCTAGATTATCAAATCTTGAAGGCAGGCTTAATAAACAATCGTTTTCTAGCGTTAAAACAGTTTGCATTTTGCCTGCTTGAAACTTTGACGGGGTTTTTCTAATATCTTTGATGAGATATTTTTTCCCCACTTCTAAATCGGAAACTCTGAGCCATACGGCTGTCTTTCCGATTGAGTTAATTTTTTGTAGTGACGAATTAGCGTGGTTCTCCATTACTTTAAATATATTTTTTTATAAAATATATAAGTTAGTAGTGTTTTTGCTTACTTGTGCTTTTTTTCGGATTGAAGTGGTTGAATGACAAAAGTATGATCAATCTGCTGCTTATATAGTGGAAACTATTGTAGATGCGATCCCCCCTCCCTCCTCATCCTGACACACATTTGCAGTTATCACTATACATCCTGTTTAATTGTTTAAAATTAAACTCCATAATTCATCACAATCGAAAGCTAATTTCCATTAACATGTTCCATGAAGATAATGAGACAGGTAGTTAATTAATTTTATTCATTAATCGGTTATCTTGTGCGGCTCCTTGTGCCGCTTTCTAAAACTAATTATTCATTAATCGGTTATCTCCTCCTTGTGTCGCTTTCCAAAACTAATTTACGTTTACATGTTCCACGATGATAAGGAAACTGGGTCACTATATTTCCGTCATACGATGGTAATTAAACTGTAGGCATTATATTTTTATCTGTCTGTAAATTGATAGTGGATAGAATTTGTTGTAACGAACTGTACCTTTTCACGAATATTTTTTTAGTGGTGAAATAATACTTCTACTGAGCAGGCACTAAGCGTAAGTCACATGTACCATCTACAATTTCTCCTTTTTTCAACTTTTCCAATTGACTAGTAGCCCAAAATATTACATTTTCAATAGTCATCTGATATCTTTGACATGAGTCACTCAGAGGTTTGAAAGTTATCGTGCTCTCGATATTATTTGGGGGCTTGCTAGTTGTTGTAGTAATTTTCAATATATCATCTCTTTTAGATGCCGCTTCTGTCGTTGAAGACACAATCGCTTTCTCATCTAGCATATTATTATCAGATTGTTGATGATTGTGATTTTGGTGAGATTTACCGGTCTTAGCACCACCTCTCGGTACTTTTACAGTGATTTCTAACCCCTGTTCATCCATATAGTTTTGTTTATACACGTCAGATGACCAACTCTGATGTAAAGTATTAGTTTCATTACTACTGCTTCGCCTTACACGATTCTTGAAATAACGTATAACTTCCAGTTTATACAATAATACTTTATTTCCTTTACTGCATAAGTTTAAATTGAATGGTTTTTTCATTATATTATTTCCATAATCACTGTGTAAAATTACGGTACGATTTGGATATGTCCATTTATTCTTCTCATTTTGTCTATCACTGTCCGCGTTCTTTGCATAGAGGTGAAATTTCATCATCCAATTTTTCAAAAAATAATCACCATTCACATCCAGCAGTTTAACTCTCTTCAAATTATAAAATTTACTCATACACAAATCATGTAAATCTTCATCTGTTGAACGTGAAATATTCTTCTCCAATATATAATCACTGTCATTTTTATCTTTATTTAAGTAGAAAATTATGACCCACGGTAGAAGGCTCGTAAAGATCATGATACTTTTTAATCGTTAAACTTGTAACTCAAAAAATAAACAGCAAAACACTCCAACCACGATCGACGTATTCAATAACTAATTAATATTTAAAATCTTAAATGAATACATCTCTTATATATTAAACACTTATCTATGAGGTCATTGTACACTTCCTACGAATCCTTTGTTCGATTTTGTAATATCAATGGAATAAAACAAATTATTGATGTGATTTTTTTGCTTCATATGCTTACATTGTTGTTATCTTCTCGAACACTCACATTTGCTCATATTAACTTCTATTTTATGTTATCAATTGTGTAATTTTTTTACCCTACATGCTTACAATGCTCTTATCTTCTCGAACACTCACATTTAACTCATAAAATAAATTTTGCTTCATTTATCTCTCCCACAACAACATACTATTATAAGAAACATCACACATGATTGTAAACTGAACTTTTCATCATCATCAGCTAAGACTTTGACACCAACGTCAACGTCGACAGCGTTAGCGTCAGAATCCACGTCGACTTCTACCACTGCTGATGCTATGGGGCGGGTGGTAGACATCTGCTCCTCCTGAGTTTCAGACATTTGATTCTGGGTGGGTGGTTTGGTCTTAACGAAGGCGGCGGCGGCGGCGGCGGCGGGGGCGAAGGCCGGTGGCTCCGACGGAGCTCCTTTGCAGTACCTACACTGGTCCACTCCTATGATAGTAGATAGTACCTATGACGTCATTTTAAGCAATTAGTCACTACGACTATGATGGCGGCGGCCTAGGCGGCGGCGGGGCGGGGCCTATGCGGCGGCGGGGCGTCGGCGGCGGCGGCGGATTCGGCGACGGCGGGGGCGCGGGAGGCACCCGGGCGGGCACCAAACACAGGACACGTGACCTACTTTGCGATAAGAACCAATCACAGCACGGGGGAGGAGCTCAAGGTCAACTTTGCGATAAGAAACGACCAATCACACGACACACAACACCACACATAATACTAACGACGTAAGCGACACCAAAATACACATTTTTTCGCCTTATTCTCATACACATAAGACTACAGTTGCCACCAAAAAGTGATCCAGAACCGGCCTTATACCACTACTTATTTAGACAACTAAAACTATAGTACATTGTACACCGAGGGGAGAAAACGATCTATTTCTGTTCGAGAGTCTCTTTAAGGAAACTCGAGAACAGAAATAGAACTTTCTCCCGAGTGATACATAGTGCTTTGTACTACACCTACGAGGAAAATAAATACAATATTTCTTTAATTAAGTTTATATTAAAATTGAAAAACAAAAAATCCGCCTCTTTTCTCTAATTATTTGATATAAAACCTTTTTGAGATTTGAGGTCTGTATGTTTCCCGCCTCTTTTTCTAATTATCCTTATCCTTACATAGTATAAAATAAAGTCGCTATTTTCGTATGTTTATTTATTTGTTTGTCTGTATGCTTAAATCTTTAAAACTACGCAACGGATTTTGATGCGGTTTTTTTTAATGGATAGAGTGATTCAAGAGGAAGGTTTATATGTATAAAAATTCCCGAAATTCCCACGGGAACGGGCACAACGCGGGTAAAACCGCGGGGCGCTGCTAGCCTGATATA
Organism: Hypomecis atomaria; assembly: GCA_964007245.1. Taxonomy (NCBI): domain Eukaryota; kingdom Metazoa; phylum Arthropoda; class Insecta; order Lepidoptera; family Geometridae; genus Hypomecis; species Hypomecis atomaria. Next base: position 3,470,526 of record OZ023308.1, on the reverse strand, counting down.
AAACCTTTTTGAGATTTGAGGTCTGTATGTTTCCCGCCTCTTTTTCTAATTATTTCATACAAAACCTTTTTGAGGTTTGACGTTTGTATTTTTTATGTTCGGTGCTAAAAACAAAAGAAAGCCAGCCGGGCAGTAATGGATTTTCATACAACATTCCTGCCCTGTTTCGGAGGGCATTAATGAATTTCCATATAACTTTTACCGCCGCACATTTTTAAGGGAGAAATTACGAACTTTGTAACCCGTTTATGAACGAGTAATAAGACACTTTCCGAGTGGGTGTTGTATAAAAGCACTAACTGGTTTCGACTGCCCGTGTGGCTCAGTGGTTAGTGAACCTGACTTCTGGATCAAAGAGGCGTGGGTTCGATCCCCACCCAGGGCAAGCATTTGTGTGATGAACATAGGAGTTCGCTCCGTGTCTGGGTGTTATTGGATTATTCCAGTGATCTGTCTCCCGGATCTACTATCTATCTAAATATGTATTTAAAATTATGTATATATATAGTATATCAGTCTCTGGCAGCCATATCACAAGTTTTGCTTAGTTTGGGGTCAGAGAGTAAATATTAGGGGACATCTTACACACGGTATCTGACCCAAACCCAATCTGTTCATTACATAAATGTTTTGCCCTGGGTGGGGATCGAACCCACGCCTCTTTGATCCAGAAGTCAGGTTCACCATCCACTGAGCCACCGAAAGTCTTTGCCATAGCTAAACATAAAACTCAGCTATGATTCCATTTTTTTTGCATTTACACAACTGTAATTTAGGTACATAGGTAAAATATTACATTCGCAATTATTCAATATTGAAAATATTTTTTTTCTTTTCTCGTAAAAACTAGCACTTCTTGGTATTTGCCGATAATATAAAACCACGCTATAATAACAATGATTATTTTCGTGAAACTGAACATTTTTTGACCACAAGTTTGTTATAAATATAATGGCATAATTATACCACTATATTTCATATACTCGTAAATTTTTAAATAACAGTATGAACGAAAATCAAGAGCATCTGATCTAACTGCGGAAATGTCTCGTCAAACTATGGGAACCATTGTTTTACGACTTGTAATGTTTTGTCGTGTATAGTGGTACATTTAGTTTTATGGTAAAATGTGGTGTTTTTGGATAAAATTGGAATTTCGCGCGCTGATCTAAGCTTTAACAAAGGTCTTTGCTTTGGACCAAATAGGTGAGCACAGATTTTTTTCTTTGGACAAACAATTTTGTAAGCACCATAGAGATACCAAAGGGATAATGGGATAAAAGTGGTTGATCGAGAAAAGAAAGAGATGCATCGTTCTAATATGGCACGAGATAGAAAGAAAGAAAGAGACATGAAAAATATGTCGAGTCGGTGGCTGTTGTCGATTTTTAGACAAGGAACGTCGAATCCCAATACTTATTTGACAGTTTTGACAGTTTTGTGTGGTAAGTACACAGAGCTATTACAACGGTAAGTAGCAAGAACGGTTTTTTCTTTTCTTTTAAAAATTGGCACTGTTGTCTTCCGCATTTGCCGATATAATACAAAACGCCGATATAATTAGATTAGATTTCATATTTTAATTTGAAAATCTACATTACAGTATGGAAATCTAATCAAGAATATCTGATCCGACTGCGAAAGTGTCTCGTCAAACTATGGGAACCATTGTTTTACGACTTGTAATGTTTTGTCATTCAGATGGATGACATTTAGTTTCATGGTGAATGAGGTGTAATGTGCAATGGAAATGGGTGTCATAAAAATTATGAGGTGATTACATAAATATTCGATGTACAGACCTGATTACTGGTTTATTTACACGATTGACCAAAAAAGCAATGTACCCACCTCTACAGGGTTATTTCTAATCAATTATCATCCTTTTAGGGACTTATTCTGTATTACATCAAAACTAACAACTTTTGTTCTGCGACTTTTGTCAAAACTGAATAAAGAATATTGGTGTTCCATATCGTTCACCCGCGACAATATGTATGGAACAGCTGTTTTTTTTTAAATCTCAATGGAATTTATTATATTACGTAATTTACAAGTCAAAGTGTATTGTTTGAAATCTATGACTCCTATGTACTAAACCTTTTTCTACCAATCTCGAGCTATTTAAATAATTACACAATCAAAGTGGTCCAATAGATTAAATAGATCTATCGCACGCTCTGAAGTTAGGGCTGTCCGTAAGATATTAAGGGAACCACAAATCATGTATTAAAAATCGGTCAAGTTCGAGTCGGACTCGCGCACGAAGGGTTCCGTACCGTGTTGAAGTCCCCTTAGCCGCATTCTCGCCATTATTAATAGCGAGTAAAAAAACTCCTAAAAATCACGTTAGTTTTATGAGAGCCCCCTTTAAATATTTATTTTATTCTGTTTTTAGTACCTATTTGTTATAGCGGCATTAGACATACATCTTCTGTAAAATTTTCAGCTGTCTGGCTATCACGGTTCATGAGATACAGCCTGGTGACAGACAGACGGACAGACGGACATTGGAGTCTTAGTAATAGGGTCCCGTTTTTACCCTTTGGGTACAAAACCCTACATAACAGAGCGCGACATACGCAATAAACGTTTGAAAATACTTTTTAGAATAGGTTATTTTTTTTTTAGAATATTTGAAATACCTTGTAAATATACCTATTATAAGGTATTTCAAATATTCTAAAAAAACGATTGTTAGAAATCTGTTTATGAAGGTCAAAAGGATGAATTTCAAAAATAAACTCTTCAATCACCAAAACCCTGATTTAAAATATAATATTTATCGACAGCAGTTCAGAGGAATTAGACAGAGTCACATTCCACAATACAAATTCGCTAAACAATTAATACGAAAATGTATGTTCCTTCCATCAGGCAGTTTATATGTATACCACTTCATCCATCCATCCATCAGCCATAAGAAGTCCACTGCTGGACATAGGCCTCCCTTATGGATCTCCAATAAGACCGGTTGGAAGCGGCTTGCATCCAGCGTGATCCTGCGGTCTTAATGAGGTCATCCGTCCACCTTGTGGGTGAACGTCCTACGCTGCGCTTGCCGGTACGTGGCCTCCACTCGAGAACTTTTCGACCCATCGGTCATCAGTCCTCCATACCACTTATTTTTAGGAATATAAATAAAATAAATAAATAAACTTACGAGTACAGGTCGCGACATATAAGTGTAGCGCTGAGCGAACTGTGGAGGGAATGGCTGCGCATGAGTTTAGTATGGCGGTCAACATGCGCAGCCATCCCCTCCACAGTACCCTCAGCGCTATACTTACGTGCCGCTAAGTGTACACTAGTAGGTACAGTTTGTACATCTCTATGAAAGAGACAAATCTTTCTATTAAACTTTGGCAGCCCTATGTCGACCCCATTGCATGCAATACTATGTTATGTATAGTCGGCGCGCGAGTTGAATGCAGAGCTTAGGAATGCGAATGTCTCCCCCCGTTATCCGCACGCCCAACCCGCCCAGGCGCGTGAGGTGGGGCGTGCGGATAGCGGGGGGAGATGCTCCCGCTCTTTACCTCAGACCCCGACTGCATTCAACTCGCGCGCTATCTGTACCGATATGTGTTACCGTTCGCATTGTCTATTTTTCTGATTGATCAGAAAAATCTGCATGAAGTATGCATAATGTTTGAATTAGATGAATGAGCCCCAGTGACGATAACTTCGCCGTAGGGCGAATGTGTGGCCGGTCCGGTAGTAATTGGTTGTTCACGATTTGAACTACTACCTGAAGCTGGGCACATACGCTGCGATGATCGCATCTATTCATCAGATCAGTCCAGCGAGGTCCTAATATAGTTACATTGCCGGTAGGTAGTTATTGAGGAATCAAAATGACACCCCTATTTTAATCGAAAAATATTGATTTAACAAAAAAAATATTGGCATCAAAGTTGTAGAAAATCAAATTTTAAACAACTTTTGTTCCTTTAACTTCTGCTGAAAAATTGAAATAACACAAGTTATTGAAGAAATGAAATGGCACAACCGGCTATTTGAAAAAAATATCGATCCTACAAAAAGTTAATGGGAACTAAAGTTGTAGAAAATCAAATTTTAACCATTTTTTGTTCCCATAACTTCTGCTGGAAAATTGAAATAACACAAGTTATTGAAGAAATGAAATGGCACAACCGGCTATTTGAAAAAAATATCGATCCTACAAAAAGTTAATGGGAACTAAAGTTGTAGAAAATCAAATTTCAAACAACTTTTGTTCCCATAACTTCTGCTGGAAAATTGAAATAACACAAGTTATTGAAGAAATGAAATGGCACAACCGGCTATTTGAAAAAAATATCGATCCTACAAAAAGTTAATGGGAACTAAAGTTGTAGAAAATCAAATTTCAAACAACTTTTGTTCCCATAACTTCTGCTGGAAAATTGAAATAACACAAGTTATTGAAGAAATGAAATGGCACAACCGGCTATTTGAAAAAAATATCGATCCTACAAAAAGTAAATGGGAACTAAAGTTGTAGAAAATCAAATTTCAAACAACTTTTGTTCCTTTAACTTCTGCTGAAAAATTGAAATAACACAAGTTATTGAAGAAACAAAATGGTACAACCAACTATTTAAAAAAAATATCGATCCTTCAAAAAGTTGATGGGAATCAAAGTTGTAGAAAATCAAATTTTAAACAACTTTTGTTCCCATAACTTCTGCTGTAAAATTGAAATAATACAAGTTATTGAAGAAATTAAATGGTACAACCAACTATTTAAAAAATTATCGATCCTGCAAAAAGTTTATGGGAATCAAAGTTGTAGAAAATCAAATTTTAAACAACTTTTATTCCGAAAATTTCTGCTGAAAAATTGAAATAACACAAGTTATTGAAGAAACAAAATGGTACAACTAACTATTTAAAAAAAGATCGACCCTACAAAAAGTTGATGGGAACAAAAGTAGTTTAAAATTTGATTTTCTACAACTTTGATTCCCATCAACTTTTTGTAGGATCGATATTTTTTTAAATAGTTGGTTGTACCATTTCATTTCTTCAATAACTTGTGTTATTTCAATTTTTCAGCAGAAGTTATAGGAACAAAAGTTGTTTAAAATTTGATTTTCTACAACTTTGATGCCAATTTTTTTTTTTAAATCAATATTTTTCGATTAAAATAGGGGTGTCATTTTGATTCCTCAATAACTACCTACTGGCAATGCAACTATATTAGGACCTCGCTGGACTGATCTGATGAATAGATGCGATCATCGCAGCGTGTGTGCCCAGCTTCAGGTAGTAGTTCAAATCGTGAACAACCAATTACTACCGTTTGAATTAGATGAATGAGCCCCCAGTGACGAAAACTTCGCCGTAGGGCGATAATGTGGCCACGCCATAAGCTTGATAGAAAGTGAGGGAGATGTTACTGTGATAATCTGCCAAGTACGAGTCGGACTCCCGCACGAAGGGTTCCGTACTGTATGGGAGCCCCGCTTAAATATTTATTTTATTGTAATTAAATTATTTATTATTGAATTGCATACAAATAAAAATGCTGAGTATATTTCAAGCATCTACCTGTTACCATTATTATTATCGAGCGAAAAACGTTTAAAAATTCAGGTTCGTTGTATGGGAGCCCCCCTTGAATATTAATTTTATTCTGTTTTTAGTATTTGTTGTTATAGCGACAAGAGAAATACATCATCTGTGAAAATTTCAGCGTTCTAGCTATAACGGTTCATGAGATACATCCTGGAGTCAGACAGACAGACGGACAGCGGAGTCTAAGTAATTAGGGTCCCGTTTTTTACCCTTTGGGTACGTAACCCTAAAAACTACATTTTCTCACTTAGAATAGTGTTTTGTTTACACAACATCACAACTATGTTACCTATTACCTACTATGAATCGTGGCTCGGATGACACGTTAAATTGTAGGTCCCGGTTGTTTTAACCACCCGGTCTATACGAACTTACTACGAAACGTATGTCATACACTAATAAAATTATATTATAAAGAACTAGCTGACGCGCAGATATATGCGAATATAAGCGGATACACAGACGTGCAGACAGAAACAGAGACTTTGCTTATAATTTGTATTGAATTATGATTGTTAGCTGCGCTTATTATTCATATTCATATTATTTTATTGATATCAACATACAAGATACAAGTCAATCCAATTCAATAACTATTGTTATTATAATAATAATATTGTTCCTTAAAATTTCAGCTTTGCTAAAGCAAAGCACAATTATCATAAAATTAAAAGAAAGAATAACTGCTTAGTCAAACAAATTATCAAATATTAATAATAATCATTCAATATAAGTCAAGTTTATAAAATAAATCAAATAAAATAGTTTCAATTTTTCAACGTTAATAATAATATGTAAGTGTGTCATAAATTTCAAATGCATTAGTTAGGTATATAAATTAACGAATATGAATTTGTAACAAAGTAATAACATTTTCCAATATAATGGAAAATATTCTAAAATAAATACATTTATGTCAACAATTTCATTTAAAATAATTTCAATGTCAAAGTATAAATAATAATTATAATTCCCTTAACCTAGTCAACTCACTAAAATCGTAAAATGCATGTTCGATCAGCCAGTTTTTCGATTTATTTCTAAATGACCCCCTAGAAAGAGGGTACCTACACATAGTCGCAACACATTTCGGTATTGCGACGGTGAGGAGTATAGAGTCTGGCCAACGAAAGAGTACCGCTCAGCTGATCTCCATGAAATTTAGCATGCATGTAGTTTATAGAACTACGTGCATTCTAAATTTAATGAATGGAAAATCTATGGAATGAAGGTAGACAGAGAGATGGTTTGGGCGACGGGCGTTTGGAGTCAGCCAGTGCCAGTCTGTGATAGTGGTCGGTGGTGTTGAGTGTGAAACAACTTTGATAAGCCAGTAGTTGGAGCAAGCCTCGTAAGTACTTTGATTTTTATAATGACTGCCGAGATATTAGAGGTCCGTATTATTGTCCAATGGTGTATCTGAGTGTCCTACTAGAATCTTAGTGTTGCTGCTGGAGCACTATGCCCATCAGCTAACATGATATGACTCGGTAAAAGAAATAAGTAAGCCCGTATAGGCCTGGTGGCTAGCCCTGGTGTCAGAGTTTTTAGGCCGCCTGAAGGTCTCTGACATGTCTAAACGGTTAAAGAAATGCTATTATGTTGAGTGAGTTAAATACCTACCTACAGATTTTTGTAAAATATTTGACACGTATTTTTTCTTTTTTAGGTAATTCAAACATACACAAGTCGCGTCGAAGTTCCGGAGCTAAAACAGAGTTTGCGAAACATGTTATGATACATTTTTAATTTTTTAAATGTTTTCTCAAATCCTACAGAACAAATATATTTAAATACGAAATGAAATATCTAACACACGATGTTAAATGCAAAATTTCTTGAAAATTTTCCACTTAGTCGCTTCGAGACCGCGGGCCGCCTGAGATACTAGGAGGACATGATCTGAAGAGAGGTTTTTCCTTTACCCGGTGCTGGAGGCACTTATATGTAGCAAATACGCATTTGCCTCAAAATTGATGTTCACAAAATATATCCGTAACAAAATACAGTGTGCATGTAGTACCTTGTTTTCCCTTATTTAAATATAATTATTTATCGCAAAAAAATGGCAAAATCGACTTCCATCGTGAACAAAATTCGAATAGTTCGCTCGAATTGATGTATATGTTAACGGAAATGTATGAAATCTAGGAATTGTATACAAATCCTAGGAAATGTATACAATTCCGAAGCTATTTAGGAAATGTATAAAATTTTGTTTCAAAAACTATTTAATACATAGATATCCTGGGAAATGTGTACATTTCCTAGGAATTGTATGTAATTCCGATATCGTATTAGGAAATGTATAAAAATAATGCTTTCTGTAATAAAACACATTGTTAAAATGAGAATAAAAAAGCAAAAGCTTTTTCATCAATGCACAGCTAATAATCTTAATGCACATTATACCTGTTAAAGGCGATTCGCTTCTGGCACTTCGCCGGCCGCTGCCGCGGCACGCTCGCTTCGCTCGCTCGGCTCGTGCGTTGTTTTGTCATGTTCTAACATAACCTAACCTATTTTTTGTATCACACCTAATCTAACTGTAAGCTGCAATAGAGAAAAGCGTCAAATGAAACGTAAAGACCTTTATACCGTCGAAGTCTGTTATACGTAGATCAGGCCCTATCTCAAATGTTTTACATTTCCGATTGCTATTTAGGAAATGTATAGAATTCCTAGGAAATGTGTCTAATACAATTTATTTCACACATTTCCGTGCGATTTTAGGAATTACATACATTTCCTAGGAATTGTATACAATGACGGATTACATACATTTCCGTTAACATATACAATTTTTACGTTATTATTGATTTTTCAAAAACGGCTCAGCGTTTTCAATAAATATTGGGAGTATACCCTTTCAAACTAATAATCTGCAAAGTACGAGTCGGACTCGCGCACGGAGGGATCCGTACTGTATGGGAGCCCTTTAATATTTATTTTATTTTAATTTTATTATTTATTATTGAAGTAAATATACAACTAAATATTCTGTGAAAATTTCAAGCATCTACCGTGAAAAACGGAAAAAAATCTGTTTTGTTGTATGGGAGCCCTTAATTATTAATTTTATTCTTTTTTTAGTATTTGTTGTAATAGCGGCAACAGAAATACATCATCTATGAAAATGTCAGCTTTCTAGCTATAGGTCATGTGATACAGCTTGGAGACAGACAGACGGACAGCGGAGTCTTAGTAAAAGGGTCCCGTTTTTACCCTTTGGATAAGGAACCCTAATAATAAACGTTTTCCACGATACGTCCTATCTCGTGAGATCTATGTTAGGAGTTATTTATAAGCGTCCAGTATTCATAGTGCCCTAAGCACATCCCACAATTATCTACCAAGGAATGCATCGAAAATGGAGGAGCAAATACCTATAATGTGCAATAAGTAGACCCACCGGTGGGGCAAAGTGGAATACTTAAAATTTTGCCTACAACCATCTATCTTATATCTCTAAACGAGCAATTATTGCAAATTTATTTGTTTATTGGAAATTCAGATCTTTTTATTCTACGTTTATTATAGAAGCGCTATTTTCGAGAAAACGCAAATTTTCTTTTTTTTTCGCTCTTTCTGAGTACTAGTGTCATCTTAATGGGACAAAATGGCTGACTCTGCTATATAAAAGCTTCTAATTTGAAGGTAAAAAAAGTAAGTTCGTTTAGGCACAGATTAATAAATAGTTACTAGTTTAGGCCGGGTGGCTAGTCCTGGTGTCAGAGTTTTTGGTCTGCTGGAGGCCTCTGAGACAGCTAAACGGTTAAAACAAAAGAGGCCGATAATTTAACGTGTCATCTGAGCCACGGTAGCGCTCAGTTGTAAATGTCACAAGCGGTCACCCATCCGAAGGCTGTCCGTGCTAAACGTTGCTTAACTTCGACGACCCCTAACGAACACCTAGTCAAACAACGCTATGATCGCTAAGTACTAGTTGTAGGTCAAATAACATTCCAATTTTCCCTATCTGCGGGGCAATTCTGTCAACCGATCTTGTTACTAAGGTGACACGTTATAGAACCTGTCTCGTTTTTCTGACAGTTTTGAGCTGTCGGAACTGTCAGAAAAACGAGAGAGGTTCAAGAACGTATCACTTCCGTAGAGAGATCGGCTAACAGAATTGCCCCGCTGAGGGGCAAAGCAGAAAGTAAGGTAAAACGACTCGTCTACCTCTTCTCATATCTGGCAGAAGTGTAGGTAGCCGTAGAGAACTGGTATTCAAAAAAATTCTGCTATACAAACCCATCCAATATCCCAAGGTTCCAAAGTCCTAAATCTGGATAATTCCTGATATTCCTACCAGATCTAGGGCTGCACTAAGCGTGATCCAGGGCACCATTCAGCTGCGTGTCCGAGAAAAGTAACTTACGAAATTACCGCAATTTGTGGCTAGGGATGGGACATATCTGAGTTTCTCTGCGAGATCGAATCAGAAATGAAGAGATCCGTAGAAGAACCAAAGTTACCGACATAGCCCAACGGATTAGCAGGTTGAAATGGCAGTGAGCAGGGCACATAGCGCGGAGGACTGATGACCGATGGAGTCGAAAAGTTCTCGAGTGGAGAACACGTACCGGCAAGCGCAGCGTAGGACGTCCACCTACAAGGTGGACGGGTGACCTCATTAAGACCGCAGGATCACGCTGGATGCAAGCTACTACCAACCGGTCTTATTGGAGATCTTTAGGGGAGGCCTAGGTCCAGCAGTGGACGTCCTATGGCTGAAACGACGATGGGACATATATATCTAATTCGATGTAGCGCTCATTGAGCGAACGAAGAACAAAATAATCGGCGAAGTGTAAGTCGAACTTGCGCACGAAGGGTTCCCGTACTGCCTTTATTTTAATTTAATTATTTATTTTTCAAGTGAATATACAACTAGATATTCTGTGAATGTTGCCGATATTATTATCGCACCAGAAAATCACGTTTCTTGTATAAATTTCAACGTTCTAGCTATCGCCGTTCTTGAGATACAGCCTGGTGACAGTCAGACGGACAGACGAACGAACAGCGAAGTCTTAGAAGTAGGGTCCCATTTACCCTTTGGGTATGGAACCCTAAAAAGGGATCTTCTTTATAACACGGAGATTTTGCTTTCGTCTACAGATCGCATTTTTCAACGAATCTCAATGTAACTAACACACAGGTTTTATAATTATTAGATTTTTGAAGTGAAACTTGTAATGCGACTTCCAACAAGGTTGCGTTAAACGTTTAACGCCACCATGGAGGGGGTATATATGAAAACACTGTTGCGTCGAAGTTTCACTTCTTCCGCGCGGAGGGACTCCACTTATATTTTTGTCGTCGGCAATTATCGACTTAGGGCTATTTCCCTCAGAAAATGGAAGAAATTGCTCTTGAGCTAATATTTTGTAATATTTGGTAAAAGTATTTAGTATTTAAATCCTAACAAGATTTGAGAGTATGAAACAAATCGATCAAGAGCGAGTCGAGATATAGGCTCATTTTTTTTTAATTTCGGTTTTCTCCTTATTTTAATAGGAGACAGGAACCAGTCCGAGGTTTCCCTCTTTGCTGGGGCTGGACGTCCTGACACATTGGTCAGGGGGAATTTCATGGGCAAATACCCGCTGCCAATTCGGCTGTTCCTGTCAGCCGTCTTGGCGTGGACAGACTACGATGGCCTCTCGTGGCTTTCATATGGGCTTATGAAGATTCAGTTAAAAGATGTGTCGCAAGATTTACTGTTTGGAGAACTACAGGTTTAGATAATTAGTCAGTAAAATAACTTTTTTAAACCGTTCTAAGTCTTGGTCTCAGTCTTGTTATCAAGTCACTATTATTATACCCCATCTCTACGCCGCCGACTGGACGCGTATTTACCAACCTGTCTAGTTCAGAGGTCGTGTAACTCCTTCACTTCATACGCACGACTTTAGGACGTTACAATATATGCAGTAAGGGCAATATTTATTTCTACTTTTATTTTACCAATCCACTGTCGAATGCCTCCATGTCGATAACCTTAATTCTTCTACGGATCTCTTCATTACTAATTCAATCATGCAGAGAGACCTATAGCATAGCCTTCTGCTCAGAAATGAGTGTAAATTGGATTCCTGTTTTTTAATTAAAATCCATCCATCCATCAGCCGTAAGACGTCCACTGCTGGACAAAGGCCTCTCCTATGGATTTCCAATAAGGCCGGTTGGAACCGGCCTGCATCCAGCGCGTTCCTGCGATCTTTATTATATCGTCAGTCCACCTAGCCGGTGGACGTCCTACGCTATGTTTGCTGGTCCGTGGTCTCCATTCGAGATCTTTTCTGCCCCATCGGTCATCTGTTCTCCGAACTAAGTGGCTGAATTACATAAATTACATACTATGATGACTTAAATATCTAAAGTAAAATAGGAAAATACTCGTTTGTTTCTTTTTAATGGTATTACTTAGAAATCTATTTATACATTTAGGTTTTCGTTATCAGAAAAGTCTTAGTCTTAGTCTCGTTATCAAGTCACTACCCCATCCCTACGCCGACTGGACGCGTATTTACCAACCTGTCTAGTTCAGAGATTGTGTAACTCCTTCACTTCATACGCACGACTTTAGGATGTTACATTATATGTAGTTAGGGTAATATTTATCTCTCATCTAAGTCTTTTCGTCCGACATACCTCAGCGGTACAGACATAGCCGTTCCGTAAAGGATTACTAATAAAAGTGGCAATGTGTAGACCATACAACGCAGAAAGTCAAAAAGCGAAAGCGTCTGATAAAGCGTCACAAAGCGTCTGATAAATCGCTCAAAATTAGATCACAATGCAGACATAAACTCGTGGGATCAAAGTCCAACTTAGCAATGCATAGTTCCAGCCCGCATTCTATGGCTATAAAATATTTAATAAACTGCCAAGTAATCTAAAAGATTTCGAAAAGGAAAACTGTTTTATAAAACCACTAAATTTTTTTTCTATTATCCAAATGCTATATACACATTACACGAATTTTTATCGATAATCTAGAAAACAAAATAATAAATTTTTCCAATACAAATAATAAAATTGCCATACACTTATCAGGGTCTAATGTACCTATAACTATATAAAACATGTTAATTAAGAACCGCATGTAAATTTCATAATGTTGCAATAAATGATTTGAGTTTGAAAGCTGATGGCCGATGAGGTCTCAAAGTTCTCGAATGAAGACCTCATCTAACAAGGTGAACCGACGATCTAAAGAAAACTATCAGAACATGCTAAATGCAAGCTGCTTTCAATCGATCTTATTAGGATTCCCTAGGGGAGGCCTATGTCCCAACAGTGGTCATCTTAAGACGATGATGATCATGCTGAAATTTTATTTATTCATTAATTAATTTAGATCGCCAACATTATTAGAAATGAAATCAATGGTCCTCCATCCACGTATGTCTAGACTTTTCCTATGGATATTTCAGTTTTTTTAGAAGGTACATTAAAGTACATAATAAGCCCGATAACAGAGGCGCCAGCGTAAATTTAATAGCAACGTAAAAAGCGTTCTCTCTATCGAATGCCTGAAGTAAAAAGAAACAAAACTATGATACTTAGCTAATATAAAATTACGCTGGCGCCTCTGTAATCGGGCTTATTGTTGGTACGTTTTAGTGCAATTTCTCATAATAGTTTTAAATGCGAAATCTTTGTAAACAAAACTACAAAAATATCGCACGAGAAAATTGTTTTTTACTCTTCAATACTCGTACAAAATTTTCTGAAAAGTTAGTAAAAGTAAAAAGTTTCCCTAAAGTAATTTTGTCCATATTTCTCTGAGGTCCATACTGTGATTACTGAAGGCAGTTTGAAAAGCCTAAGTGCCTTAGGGTATATTTACACTATACTAAGCTTGAAAGGCAACGATTGGTAGGGTCTCGGTAAACGTAAAAGGTTTGGTAATGTAGGGGCTATATTACATTGTACATTCGTATGTAGGGTCTAGATTACATGTACGTGCGTGCGTATGTGTGTTTTGGGCTGTAGACCCCACAGAGATCTAAAGTTAGGTAAATAAATAAATATTAGGGGACATCCTACACACGGTCTCTGACCCCAAATTAAGCAAAGCTTGTTATATAGCTTCCAGAGACTGATTAACTACGTATACAAATTTTTAAATACATACTGTACTGTACCAGCCTTTTAATAGTCCACTGCAGGACGTAGGCCTACCCACTAAGGGTTGGGCCGTATCCACCACGCTGGCCCAGTGCGGGTTGGTGGATTCACATCGAATTACTTCTACGGACGTATGCAGGTTGCCTCACGATGTTTTCCTTCAGCGAAAAGCCAGTGGTGTTAAAAGCTGTACATAAGTTCCAAAGAAACTCGTACGTACGTACGTACGGGACCGGGATTTGAACCCACGACCTCAGGAATGAGAGGCGAGTGCTACTACCAATAGACCACTACGGCTTGTTTTAAATATAATAATAATAAATACACATATGTAGATAAGAACATTCAGACACAGATCAAACACCTATGTCCATCACAAAAATCTTTGTCATGGGTGGGAATCGAACCCACGCCTCTTAGGCCCAGCTGTCAGGGTCACTACTGGGCCACCAAGGCAGTTAACTTTGACCTTGTGACCCTTTTAGATAATCTAATCATTATTTTGGCAAAACCGCCTTCCATCGTGCACAAAATTCGAAAATTTCGCTCGAATTGTTTACATTACTGTTGATTTTTCAAAAACGGCTCAGCTGATTTCAGTAAAATTTTAATGGGACCACCTCGGAAGTATATTCTCTTTCAAAACTAAAAAAGAATTTTTCGATTCAGTTCACAATTGGCGAAATTATCGATGAACATACACATTAAAAAAATACTCATGGACGAATATCTCCTTTTTTTAGAAGTCGGTTAAACATTAGGTCCTCGTTAGATAGAAACGACATGTCTCATCTGGCGATATCTGTGCTAGACCCCTATAAGCCTTTAGGCATAGGTTACAATATGTACTTCTAGTAGCTATTAGACGCCAGCCTTTTGCAAGCAGTGAAAATTCGTTTGAGATATTTATCTAGAGGTATAATCTTCATATCAGCCAGTGGACGACATTATTTAGTGGTTTTTAACCAACTTCCAAAAAGGAGGAGGTTCTATGTTCGTGTGTATGTATTTTTTTTTGTGGATGTTCATCGATAATTTCGCCAATTGTGAACCGAATCGAAAAATTCTTTTTTTAATTCGAAAGGGTATACTCCCGAGATGGTTCCATTTAAATTTTACAGAAATCGGCTTAGCCGATTTTGAGAAGTAAAGAATAATGTAAACAATTTTAGCGAAATATTCGAATTTTGTACACGATGGAAGGCGGTTTTGCCATTTTTCGTGAAAAATTATAAGCGATCATCGAAGTTAAGCAAAGTTCGGTACTGTTAGTCTTCGGATGGGTGACCGTTGGTGGCACTCACAACTGATCGCTGTCTTGGCTCGGATGACACGTTAAATTGTGGGTCCGTATCATGGAGCAAATATCTATAGAGTCACAATCGTGCAAAAAAAGTGTCCGAGCCAAAACTCTGCCCAAGCTACGTAGTGGGCAGGCTTTTTAGTTAGTCGAAAGGTCATTACAAGCCGACTACAATGCCGTAGATTAGTCCCGTAGTACATAAATTATTATTCAAAACAAAATTAAACGTCATAAAAAAATATTGTGGAATCAACAACTGAAACAAGCCGAACGCTTAGGCCGATCGTGCCTCTCTATCGCTTGTTCCGCGCTCTCGCTTGCACGCTCGGCTCAGGCGGAACGTGAAACGTTTTCGTGCGTGTCTGTACCTATTCTTAAAGTGGGCATACACGATGCGATGATTTGATCAAATTTTCGCTTCATGCCAACTGGGAGCTCATTCAATTAATTCAAAGGTAGGAATTGGTAGTTAACGATTTGTACTACTACCTGAAACTGGGCGCACAGAACCATCTATGGGATTTTTGACGTGCAAAAATCCCATAGATAAAAAATCCAGGGCTATTCCTAATCAATTAGCATCCTTTTAGGGGCTTATTATGTACATCAAAACTAACAACTTTTGTCAAAATACAAATAAAAAATGTTTCATAGAAAAATATCGTTCACCCGCGACAAAATGTATGGAACAGCTGATTTTTTGAGATCTGACAAATGTCTCAGAACAAAAGTTGTTAGTTTTGATGTACAGAATAAGCCCCTAAAAGGATGCTAATTGATTAGAAATAACCCTGTATAATACTTTGTAATGAAATGCGAGAAACCCAACACTCAACCAGCGGGGCAATTCTGTTAGCCAATCTCTTTACTGAAGTGATACGTTCTTGAACCTCTCTCGTTTTTCTGACAGTTCCGACATCTCAAAACTGTCAGAAAAACGAGACAGGTTCAAGAACGTGTCACCTTAGTGACGAGATCGGTTGACAGAATTGCCCCGCAGGCCTGAGTTGTAGCCTATTGTTAGGAGAACCGTGGATTCGATGCAGTAGAAACACCATTATTACAATAATACTTTGTAGATTTATTTCTTCCATCACAGTCTTCCTTAAGCTTTACAAATAATTAAT
Organism: Hypomecis atomaria; assembly: GCA_964007245.1. Lineage (NCBI taxonomy): Eukaryota > Metazoa > Arthropoda > Insecta > Lepidoptera > Geometridae > Hypomecis > Hypomecis atomaria. The sequence continues at coordinate 3,454,371 of OZ023308.1, read as the reverse complement.
CTAGACTTGTTCTTCGCTCCGACGGCTCGACCAGAATGCTCTTCAAAACCCCTGCTAGTCTCTGACCATGAATTCTTTTTAAATTTATTAATTATTTCTTACGACTTCCTCAGTAATAGCCAACCACAGCTCGTTTCCTGTTGCATTTACTTTTTAAAAGTCTGTGGTTGACTACTACCCTCGAACTATCGTATCCGTTCAAAAACCGCACATTATTTAAAATATGCAATTTTTGCCCAAAACCCAACATTCGTCCATCTTGACAATGTGTGTGTCCTCACACACGGCCCCAGTGGGAACCCAACATTAGGCATCATGGTCAGTTACTAGATTACTTGAGATTACAAATTTTATCTTATTAACAAAATCACTTTAAACTCGATAATGAATTATTTAGTAAAATAATTTACTAATACCACTAAACACATTCAACATACATTGACAGTCACTAGATTACGTAAGATTACAAATCTAATCTAATTTTATCAATAAAAATTACATCGAACTCGAAAAGGAGTAATTTAGTAAAGGAGTTTACTAGTTCACAATACATTTTCGGCATGTTAAGCATTGGCTTCGAACAACTAGTAACATTAGCTCGATTTCATTATGTAAAAATGAATAACATTATACAAATCAATTGAGAGTACTATAATATTTAATTATATTACATCGAAGCACTCCTTAAGCAATTCCTTTCGACTTACTCGATTTCATTATTCATAAAATGAATTAAATTATACAAATAAATTGAGAGTGCTATAATAATTAACTATACTTCATCAAAGCACTTTTTAAACAATTTCTTTCGATTTACTCGATTTCATGATTCATAAAATGAATTATACAAAGCAATTGAGGGTATGATAACATCGAGATAAACCATACTATATCGGAGCACTTATTAAACGATTACTTTCGACTTTCTCGATTTCATTATATTTATAAAAATAATTTAATCAAAGTAATTGAGAGTATGATAATAAAATATACTTTATCGAAGAATTTATTAAACAATACTCTGCTTACTCTCAAGTTTATCAATGAGTGATGTACTTAAAAGGATAAAATATCAACTCGACTACTATGTTCGATATAATAAACGCCTGTTATTTAATTTTCGATACAAAAATACGTTATTTGTAGTATTTATTCAAAGCGTTGCATTAATGGCAGAAACAAACCTATTACATCGACATGCAATCATGGATTATAACTGTTTCTATATCACGCAGAGTCGAAACATATATTATGCAATCGTTTTACCTTATATTATGGGGTGAGCCATATAATAAGAGCTGGATCTCTTTTTTTACCATTTTACAACACTTTAAATAATTTTCTACACTATCATAACTATGACAAAATACTGATGATGTCGTTGTCGTCGTCTTCGGTCATCGTATCAATCGTATGTCGATATACAATACTGGATAATTCTGCTGTCTTGGACGGAATCGAACCGTTTTGAATCGCACTGTTTGAATACGGTCTGGGCCGGGTGGTCGAATCATATACGACCATATGGGTAACGTTGAGGCGTCGTTCAGAAATATCTATAGCAATATTCTGACAAAGTACTCAGACTTCGTATTATGCTTTCAAACAAAAACGATCTCGAAACTCTATGCTTGTTTCCTTTGTAGAAAAATATTCTTTAAATCGATTTTTTTTTGTTTACCTGGTCGCCATATTTTTTTTTAATAATGTCGTTTTAATCGATAAGGATGTAAATACTCGTATTTTCAATATCTACTCGTAAATAGTAGGCAAATTAAAAACGATCGATGGTAAAATGATTTTACAAACCAAGTTAAATGTTTAGATACTGAAAGGAAACTACGGAAAAAACTACGAGATCACAGAAAAACATTGCCTCTACTACATTACCCATGTCACTAAAGTTCTCGATAAATATAACTTCATCGACTTCATCGATCGATTTATTTCGATGGGTTGCATTGCATCCAAGACGGCCTGAATAATACGTTTGCGTTTAGACATCTAGGTACATAACTCAAATCAGACGTTAGATATCTACTCATCACTTCGAAAAACGCAGCGTATACTTCCAGGATCGCTTCGATCGCGTCATGGTGCTTGGCTCTTCACTTCGATCAACGGCCCGTGACGTCTGCGTCACGAGATCGAATCACGTTGTTCATGCTCACAGGATTGCCTCAATCCGCTATGGAGCTCGACTCTTCACTTCGATCAACGGCCCACGACAGTTGCGCAAAGGGATCGAATCGCGTTGCTGATCTGGAATGACAACCAAACAATTCTGTTTTAAGTGTCCATCAATCGATCGATCATCTATCAAATACTGCCACTAAATTTGGTGCAGTCGGCTAATCTGTTTCCTATCGTAGTTATATCTAACTGCATATTACTCGACCAATCTCGACATCAATGATGCCGAAGTCTAGTCAAATGTCGCTGCCTTTTTCATTTTTTTTTTCATTAGTAGATCGCCGGTATAAATATCTTACATCAGATGCCTTACATCAGAATTTCATATAAATATTACATCAAATGCCTTAAGCATCAGAATTTCATAAAATAGTAAGTTAGGTAGCGATCTTTTAGCAACAATATTCAACATTGGCCCCTGAACAAAAAAAAACAAATCGGTAGTTGGTGCACAATAAACTGGTATTATTAATCGACTCTACAAAAAGCATCTGAATCGTTTTCCGACTACTTCAAATGTCTGGTACAATCATTTGAAAGCCTCTTTTGAGAGAATACATTCCAAATGAGCCCATAGCCATCAGGTTATGATCAGATGATGAAATCTTAGTTATCTTAGATATTATTAATCTCGAGAATATCTTAAACCTTATTTAGTCTACAATCGTATTAATCAATCACAATATCAATTGAAGTGATTGTTCCCAAGCACGAGTATGTCGACTATAGCGATAAATGCCTGAAAAACTTACATGAATAATATAATATTCAAATCGTTACATACACTAATACTTCGAGTATCTATTACTTATTATGTACTTCGAGTAAATCCCTATCCCTGCGATAGAGTTCAAGTAATAGAGGTAATTGCAACAAAACTGAGTGAAGAGATGAGGGTAGATTGATTGACATGGATTTGTGTCTAGCTATCTGAGATCTCCTTTCAATTACTCACAGCTTCCTAAACATGTTGCTTACATTCAACAGAATATGAGAATAAATAATATTTCAGCTACTGTTTGTTCAATACGAGTGAAATCAATTCATAAACACCTACATTATAAAAAAATACATTCTAGCGGGTAGTTTCTCATATGTTTAGTAATCTTGCGCTGTGTATGGGACTAACTCAAGTAAGTATGTTGTAAGTTGGGTACGTCGTATCACTATTAATAAAGTGTGTTAATTAGGTAATTGCGAGTAATCTTAATCGAACTAAGACTAGTGAGGCAAGGAGAGTTTCCGAAGCTCACTAACTTGCTTTTTGAAAGTGAGCAGGTGTTGATTCGATAAAATTCAATGTTGTGGCTATGCGCATTGTTAGATCGTGGACAAGAACGACGAACTCGGAGTGTGTATCACGATGTCTGCGTAGTGTAATCCAGCGGAGTTGTAGTAAGTAGGCGATTGAAGTTGTCTGTGTGGTGTAATCCAGAGGAGTTGTAGTAAGTAGGCGATTGAAGTCTTCCGGTCTACAGTTGTTTCAGGAACCACGAGACGCTGCAGGTGATGTCAGCCTTGGGAGAATTTGTGCGTGCATCAAGGATTGTTTGACCTCATTGTAGCGAAATATTTGCTGAGCTTCTTCAAGCGGTGGCTATTTAACAACGACAACGTTAAATGCATGTAGCAGCGGCTCCGTGGAATCTTGTTGTATGGTATTGGCTCGTAGGCTGCAGAATCGAGACGTGACATAGCTAGGTAGGTGCTATGCGATATCAGAAAGTAATTCTTAAGCGCTATCGATAAAAACTCGACTAGACTAGTAAATCATATCAATGGTTCGAATACTTTATTTAGTTCCGACTATTTTTTTTTTTTTACCAAATAAAATTAAACGCAATAGTTTCGATTTACGTAATTTGGAGACGGATCTTTATTTCCGTCCAGCTGCTTACTATCGAAATAGCTAACCATTCTTCTTGTGTAAATTCAAATATATTTATCTCGGATAAAATGATCCAATCTTATCGACAAATATTGAATGGAATCTTTAGAATTAATTAAACTGTTTCTCTTTTTCTTGTTATCGAAATATCAAAATCGAGACATCAAAACGGTATTCTTTCAAGGCACTGGCTGTCAAATCTTAAAAGTAAAGGGTACTTTCGACGAAATAATACTAAACATACTTCTCAGCACGAATACTTACTGCTAGAACGAAGTACGTTTGTACTCGACTGTAAAACGATTTCAAAGTAGGTAGGCAAAACATACCTATTTGTCAACATCGAATCGAATCGAACAGCTGAGTCAGCAATTTCAAATGTCACTCGATGGTAACACAAGTAGGTGTAATATAAGAAAATCTCTGCGACGATGTCTTGGGATCTAATGAACTACTCGAACAAACTTTAATTCGAAATTTTGGACATCTCATTTAAGTTAGCCTATATTTATTGTAACCATTGAAAATGGTACTGTTACTCTTTTAGAGTTGCAGAAAATCAAAACTCATCCGATCGATTGATAATCGCACCGTTTTATTGATCAATCGAATTGATTATCGCCAATTGAAAGTATCCATACAGTCAAAAATCTAATTAAATATGTCTAGCTTTAAATCTTACAAATATTTGTCAAAGCACCAGTTTAATTCCACCTTTATTTAGTTCAATCAAAATTCAAATTATTTAAAAGTTAGAATATCAAAAACTGCGTAATTCTTATTGCTGTGCCTTTATCTTACTTTGATTATTCATAACAATATGGCTTTCAAAATAACGAATTATGAAGTTTCAAAGTTTTTTTTTTTAAAAATAATCCAATGTCTACTGTCGCATTAACAATCATCAAAACCTTCGTGTAACATCACTAGTTGTGCTTCGAAGCGACGAATTAATTCAAAACTTATTATTTCTAGCAGCATAATTATTAGGTGTAGAATATTTACATACGATTCTTATGTGGGTAGCTTGTTCGAATCGTACTATTAACTATCTACAATCCGAACACGAAAATTGAATCGATTTGGCCAAATGTTTAATTTGCTGTAATCATGCGAACTTACTTCATCAGTTTATGTTTGAAAAATCGCACAAGTAAGGTTACTCAACTAGATTCATAATAAATCAGCACAGGTGGGTATAGCTCACCAAACATTCTATCGACGTGAGAACTTCAAGATTCAATTGAGTTCGGCTATCCACAATTAGGTACCTGGTTCGAAATAAGCTATCTTAAGAATGATCAACTACTATAATTTCAATAGATTTACTTCGAGAAAGAAAAACAAAGGAAACCCGCCTTTCGCATAAATAGGGTTTTGCGGCGTATGTGGTCCATTGAACCACAAGTTTGCTTAATGCGTTATGTCATCGAGTCAAATCGAAATCCATGACCTGATCAAAAGTGAAATTGCAGTTCCCGTGAATATTCCGCATCAAGTCCGAAGATTAGCCATATTGAATACTCGTGATGCCCAGCTTTAACTACGTAAGTAGGTATATAATCAGCTTACGGTTCGAACCTAGATATATTTATGATTCCAGGGTTAGTTTGACTAAACCAACACGAAGCTGATTCACATCCAGCTCAGTTCACGGAATGTATGGCAACGAAATTATAGGTACTCATGCTCAATATATTTTTGATTCGAAACGAGGCGAGGGTAGTTTGAGCTGCACTAACACTAGTCCGGCACAAATAACGAAATGTAGCAATAATTCTCGATCGACCACATTATTCCTCTGGTATCTCTGTGCGTTGCGCTGCAAATCAACTGCGCCAGTAACTATTGTCTAATCTGTGACTCATAGCGCTAATTTTACATCAACTTTCAGGTTAACCTTCACAAAAAATCTGCTACACGTGTTATGATCAAATTGTAATGTTTTTTACTATGCATTTTTTTGTCTTCTTGTACCGACCGAATTTGGACTGTAAAAATCTTTGTTCTACACAAGCTAGGACTAGAAGTTGCGTGATTTGTAACTCGTTGACTCGAAAAATAAGTACTAAACCAACAAAATGGAAGAAGTACATGACCTTTCAGATTGTGGTTGCAGTCACGTGGCTCGATGTAGCTTCTGGCAGCTCAGCTCTCGGATCTCGGTGGGCTGGTTAGACAGCTCGGGGTTTCAGATTCTGGTTGCCGTCACGTGGCTCGATGTAGCTTCTGGCAGCTCTGCTCTCGGATCTCGGGGCTGGTCGGGCTGCTGCTCTGCGCCCCGTTGAACACGTGCTCATTGTTCATGACATGTCAACAAAAAAACTGCATGATATATCTGCTATTGATATCAATCGAAGTTATGATGTGGCTTTGCACAATTGAATAATATCGGGGTAAGCCACATGATTTAAATCGGTAAATAAATTCGGTAATCGACTGTATTATCAAACAAATCTGTTCCGATACTTTCGATTTTACACTATTAGATGATAATTATGTTATTTTCTATCGCGAATTACTTTTGTTTTGCGAAATTCTTAATTCGAGCTATGCTCAATAAAAGTAATCACATCCAATGCTAACAACTCTAATATTGGGCGTATACTTGCATTTTGAAGTTGGTTCCGTTCCACTGCTGACTTGTTAGGAGAACCGTGGATTCGATGCAGTAGAAACACCATTATTACAATAATACTTTGTAGATTTATTTCTTCCATCACAGTCTTCCTTAAGCTTTACAAATAATTAATCTAGACTTGTTCTTCGCTCCGACGGCTCGACCAGAATGCTCTTCAAAACCCCTGCTAGTCTCTGACCATGAATTCTTTTTAAATTTATTAATTATTTCTTACGACTTCCTCAGTAATAGCCAACCACAGCTCGTTTCCTGTTGCATTTACTTTTTAAAAGTCTGTGGTTGACTACTACCCTCGAACTATCGTATCCGTTCAAAAACCGCACATTATTTAAAATATGCAATTTTTGCCCAAAACCCAACACTATAAACCTAGGAACCTAAGGTATCAATGACCTACTAAAGACCGGACCCTGTGTGACCTAAAGGGCAGACGCTGTATGCCTAGCGAAGGTCCATGTGGACTATGTAGGTCTATAGGCTATGCCTCAGATTATCCCCATAGATTCCGCTTTAGACATAGTTACTTATTTATCTATTTATTTTATTAATCTCAATATAATATCCTAATCCTAAGCCGTGATGGTCTTGTGTTAGAGACACCCGCCTTACAATCGTGAGGTCGTAGGTTCAAATCCCGGTCCCGTACCAATGAGTTCTTCGGAATTTATGTACGGAATTAAACACCATTGGCTTTTCGATGAAGGAAAACATCGTGAGGCAACCTGCATACGTCCGTAGAAGAAATTCGATGGCGTATATGAATCCACCAACCCGCACTAGGCCAGCGTGGTGGATATGGCCCAATCACCTTCGTGGGTAGGCCTACGTCCTGCAGTGGACTATTAATAAGGCTGATACAGTACAGTACGGTATAGTATACCTCACAAAATGCGTTGGTATGCGTTTGTATAGTAAATAAGAACTTTGATCGGTTTCGTGTGGCTATATTTTTTACCGACTTCGAAATGGGAAGTTCTCAATTAGACTGTTTTTTTTTGTTTGTTTACGCCATTACTACGCAAATTATGAACTGATTGTGAAGATTCTTCTGAAAAACATGGTCTAATTTAAATATTATTGAAACCGGCTGAGCTATTTTGAAAAATTAACAATACCTACCTAATCAAAAAATGATGCCATTGATACCTACCTAATCAAAAAATGATACAAGCAATTTATTGGAATTTTTTCACAATTTATAATGATTTTAAAACAACCTGTTGTCTGACTATACACTACACCTAACTAATATATAATACTAACTAATATATCTTATGAATGTTTATGGCACAGACCTCATGACGTCTGTACATTACAGTAATGGCTTTTTCAAATTAATTTTCAATGAACCCTTAATTTTACTTTAAATACGAGTACTTGTAGCTACTTATAACGGTTTAATTAGGTTTTTATATAAATAAAAATAGTTTCTGTTTTTATATACTCGCGTTATTTTTGTTTGGTACAACTTTCGACTATAGATTCGGTAGTCTTTTTCAAAAAATCCAAGTAGGTAACTTTACGCACGGACTCTGCTTAAATCAACTCAACTCGACTCTTCGTTGTTATATTTAAAGTAAAATGTGTGATGACCACGTTGGTTTCTACAGTAAAACCTTTGGTTAGGTTACGGAGTCTGTGAGAGTTAATCTTTGGTTAATGGTTGACCATCTAATGGGTATCTATGTTATCAATGTTGATGGCACAGACATCGTGACGTCTATACGTGACAGTAATGGCCATTTAAATTAAAGGAGTTTAAGCAATTTTGTATTCATGAACTCTTGGCCCTGAGCTTTCTACTATGTAGAATTATATACCTACCTACCAAATATTTTTAAAGGAGTTAAAGCAATTTTGTATGAACTCTTGGCCCTAAACTTTCTAGTATGTAGGAATTACACCTATCAGATATTTGTACCACGCATTAATATCACTAATTTACTACTGAATTTTACTAAGGAAACCATTCCGAAATAGCGAAAAAATTATCTGCTCCACAGAAAAGGTTTATTTATTGACTCTCGACAAAGATGGATTGACTGTTTCTTTTATCGTGACTTTGGGGATGGTCCCATAGTAAAAGTTGAGCATACTGAATGATTAGTTAATAATTATTTTTCACAAACAATGGTAAAACCGCCTGCCATCGTGTACAAAATTCGAATATTTCGCTCGGATTATTTACATTATTAGTGATTTTTCAAAAACGGCTCAGTCGATTTCTGTATAATTTAAATGGGTAGTCCCATTTAAATTTCACGTCGGGAGCTATACCCTTTCGAACTAATAAAGATTTTTTCGATTCGGTTCACAATTGGCGTAATTATCGATGAACATACACAAAAAAAAATTATACAGACGAACATAGAACCTCCTCCTTTTTGGAAGTAGGTTAATAATGATTAGCCCACCAATCAAAAAATGGGACCACCTCAGGAGTATATTCTTTCGAACTAAATAATATTTTTTTGATTCGGTTTACATTTGAGGAAATTATCGATGAACATACACAAAAAAAAATACATACAGACGAACATAGAACCTCCTCATTTTTGGAAGTCGGTTAATAAATAAAGTAAAGTAAAAATGTAAACCGATCATAATGATGAATACAAAAGTACCTACGTCTTTCGTCTATAGAAAAGTTAGCATTTACAAGGTTATCTGCTTGTCCTGTACTAAACTGGAAGGAGTAGATTCAAACCTTCATTATGAACAACGTTTACTATAGGGCCAAACAAAAATTGGAAAAAAAAATTTAGCCTTTCCATACGAAATTGTAACTCGGAATCGATCCAATATATGAAACAGCTAAATTTTTTTCTCGAATCCCAAGTAGTCCCCATAGTAAATGTTGTGCATGATGATGATCTACTTAAATCACCTCCTTTTGGTACAACAGTACTGGATAAGCCTGTAGAACAGTTGATTTTTTCGCGATTTAATGGTCCCATTGCAAAAAAAATCATTCATATTATAGTAGGTAGGTACCTACCTCTGTAGCACTCGTAGCCTAGTTTGACTAGGTGTTTGTCAGCGATCACCGAAATTAAGCAACGTTCCGCACGGTCAGTATTTGGATGGGTGACCACGGGTGGCGTGTGACTGTTTCGCCAAGTCAGAGGCCTTCAGGCGGCCTAAAAACTCTGACACCAGGGCTAGCCATCCGTCCTATACGAACTTACCTAATTAGGTACGTTCCTACTGAAAGTTTCAATACTTTGCAAAGCAATAAGATGTATATTTACTGTTGAAAATATCTCGAAGTTTGTGAGGTTGTAGGGGGTACTCACTGGATCTACTGAACCGATTTTAAAAATTCTTTTACTAATAGAAAGCCACATTATTTGCGAGTGTCATAAGCTATAAAGTCATAGGCCTTTGCCCTTGGGCAAAGGCTAGTCGTAAATATTCTTTTATAAACCATACCGTCTATTTCCAATAGTACTTAATTCATTTGAAAAAAAAAATAACAATGTAGCTCCATATTAGTTACGCCCATACAACCTGTAGCCTGTTAAAAATAATCAACGTAATACCAAAATAGACTGTATAATAAAAAACTAGTTGGAGAGCTAGTGGCTTTCTTTTTAATAGCCTACGCAGACGATAGTAACGAGTATAAATTAATAAATAAATAAACCTTTATTACTCTATAGTTTACAAATTATACATACAATTTTAATTATGATCTAGCATTACAAAATGTACAAATATACTGTTGCCGAACTAGGCTAGTGCCTGTGTTTCGGCGTACAGCGACCTCCCTACAGGGTAATGGCATAATTAATTGCTTACTTATTACTATTTACTAAAGATTTTAACAATTGTTTTGAAAAAGTTTACATAATTTAACAAAATAAAATAAGTAATAAGCTTAAGTGTACTAAGCGCCACACAAATCGGCGGATGGGAAGTTATGCGCAGAACGCTGCGCAAAAGCCCAAAACATAGGTACCAGAGAGACGAGACGCCGGGGCACACATGCGCAAAAATTAGCTAATCACGTTACCGTGTCACGGCGAAGTGTCATCTGCGGCAAACTTCTCATCCGCCGACTTGTGTGGTGCTTAGTATAGTATACGTTTATGTGTCAGTCTATCAATAGCTTCTATTTTTTGTGGCATCTGACAAACTTTACCAGTTTACTTGTCTCGGGAGTTTTTCCGTGTTGTCCCCATAGTAAAAGTTAATCATGATGACTTGTATAAAGATATTCTTATATATATACATCCTCTAGTAAAATTACTCGGTTTACACCCAAGATTTCCAAGCTAGGATAAGCAAACCAGTGCTAGCGAGGCAGTAAACAAGTCTGTTAATCTGGCTTCACTTCAATATATAAAGAACATTAACTGTACACACAAATATAACACGAAAAATACACGTACAATGAAATTCAAACCCCAGGTCATCGAGCTAATTTGTGATATCTTCTTTCATTATATACTAAGATCTTAATCGGTTAAATAATCTTGCCCAAGTAACTAAAATCGACCCTAGCTCCCCGACTCTAGGTCATCCCTCCCGCACTAAATATAGGGCGTACCAGTTCGTTACTTTGTGAAAGCTAGCCTGTACTTTAAAGGATTAATAGGGATGCGCCTATCGATAAGGCAATCGCTATCGATGTTTTGATTTTTTGTTTTTTTGTGGGCTCGTTTTTGAATTCTCCTTTGTTGTGTCGTGTTTAAAGGACATTCTTTATCGGTGTTTCTTTTTAGAGCCTTTTTTATTGTTCTGTTTGGTTCTTTTGGCATCATTATAATGAGCTTTTGCATTATTTCGCGATGAAACTGGAAAAGCGTAATGCGTATGTCTTGTTATCTATTTTACTGGAATCAATTCTGTTTTTTTTTATTTGAATGGCATATTCATGTAAGTAGATAAGTACATATTTTTATATCAATGTAGATGAGAGGTATATCGTGAGATTTATAAAGAAAAATATAGATTTAAATAACAAACATAACTCTATTATTTGTGAGAATATAATACTATGGATATGTTTTTGTACGTTTGTAGTAGTTCTTTTGTACTCGTATTTCAGATTTTTACAATACTGTCGTATTTAGGGACATGACATGACACATTCATTCATGCAATAAAGTAACGAATTATTTTTAAAAATATATTATAAAATACTGTTTAAGTAGCAGAGTCACGTCCAGAAACAATGTTAACTGTTAATAATTTTATCGACTTAATTTCATCGATATTCATATAAGCCGTGGTGGTCTAGAGGTAGTGACGCCCGCCTTACAATCGTGAGGTCGTGGGTTCAATCCCAGTCCCGTACCAATGAGTTCTTTGGAATTTATGTACGGAATTTCACACCACTGGCTTTTAGGTGAAGGAAAACATCGTGAGGCAACCTGCATATGTCCGTAGAAGAAATTCGATGGCGTATGTGAATCCACCAACCCGCACTGGGCCAGCGTGGTGGATATGGCCCAATCACCCTTCGTGGGTAGGCCTACGTCCTGCAGTGGACTATTTAAAAAGGCTGATACAATTTCATCGATAATAATATTTAAGTTACTTTTGAACCGACGAAACGGAGGAGGATATCAAGTCGACGCATATGTATTATACCTACCTATATGTATTATATTTTTTGTTATGTATGAATCACTATCATCACTACATAGTATAAAACAAAGTCGCTTCCCGCCATGCTTTTTTATGTTTTGGCCAGATATAAGGATACATGGAGACAGACATGTCCCCATGTATGCTTATATCTTTAAAACTACTCAACGGATTTTGATGCGGTTTTTTTAATAGATAGAGTGATCCAAGAAGAAGGTTATATGTATAATACACCTGTGCGAAGCCGGGGCGAGTCGCTAGTACGCAATATACGCATAACACGCTTTCTAAAGAGTAGTCTGATTTTGATAATTATTTTCAAGATGGGGTTGTATCCCGAAGTTGGATCTTTAATTTTTTTATTGAATTTGATTAGTTACTTTTTGAAAAATCAACAATAATACATTATTCGATCGAACAATTTGAATTTCGTACGTATTTGCAATTGCAGTGGTCGTCGTTTGTGTTATTTTTGGCAAAGAATTATTATTTATTTTATCGATATTATAAACGTAATATCGACACTTTTCCCATCACTACGTAACAGTTACCTCCTGAGCCACATTTTTATCCTGTCCCATAAAAACGTACGATCCTATCCATGGCATACATATTTATGTGTATTTATGTGTGTTTGCACATTTTATGTGTGTTCGCCTAATAAACTCACCTGCTGGATAAGTAGGAAGCCTATCCACTTGAACGTTACCGTTTTGAACCCATTTATGCATCAAACGTCACTGGAACACCAAAATCTCGAATTCATTTTTGCATCAAACGTCACTGGAACACCAAAATCTCGAATTCATTTTTGCATCAAACGTCACTGGAACACCAAAATCTCGAATCCATTTTTGCATCAAACGTCACTGGAACACCAAAATCTCGAATCCATTTTTGCATCAAACGTCACTGGAACACCAAAATCTTGAATCCATTTCTGCATCAAACGTCACTGGAACGTCAAAATCTCGAATCCATTTATGCATCAAACGTCACTGCCGCGTGTCAAATTTTTCGCGCGCGGTTGCATGGTATCCGTCCCTCTAAAACGTATATCAAAGGAACAATAGACAAGCTACGTTCTAATAAATAATCTAGTTCTAGTAATTTTTTTTTTATTCTATTTTTTTTTTGGGAGCTTTTGGACCGAAAGTTTGAAGTAAATACAAAATTAAATATTCTGTGAAAATTTCAAGCATCTACCTGCTGTTACCATTATTAATATAGAGCGAAAAACGTCTAAAAAATAAGGTTTGTTGTATGGGAGCCCCCTTTAAATATTTATTTTATTTTATTTTTAGTATTTGTTGTTATAGCGGCAATAGAAATACATCATCTGTGAAAATTTCAGCTGTCTAGCTATCATGGTTCATGAGATACAGCCCGGTGACAGACAGACAGGCAGACAGACGGACAGACGGACATCGAAGTCTTAGTAATAGGGTCCCGTTTTTCCCTTTGGGTACGGAACCCTAATAAAAAATACCGTGGCGTAGCCTAATGTTTTATCAAAAGTATTTTTTATATGTCTATGATTCAAGTCTACACTTTAATACTTTTATAAATAATAAGTGGCGCTCACGGCGTAGTTTAACTAGGTGTTTTTAGCGATCACCGAAGTTAAAGAATGTTCGTCATGGTCAGTCTTCGGAAAGGAAAAATATTCGAAAAAAATCTGCTCTTGAATATACGTTTTGTCGATTCCGATTTACAATTTAGTACGGAACTGATTTTTGTCTTGAATTTTGGGTTGGTCCCAGGTAAAATAGTAACACACTACACATAAAGATACGAACATAAACGTCTCTGGTCTCCTAGACCTGTTTTTTAACGTGAATAAGTCCTAGGCCACCTACTCGCCTGATGGTAAGCGACGATGTGATCGAATACGAAGTATACAGGGTTATTCCTAAACAATTAGCATCCTTTTAGGGGCTTACTGTGTACATCAAAACTAACAACTTTTGTTCTGCGACTTTTGTCAAAACTAAAAAAAAATGTAATTCCATAGAAAAATATCGTTCACCCGCGACAAAATGTATGGAACAGTTGATTTTTTTTGAGTTTTGACTAAAACTCAAAAACAAAACACTTGTTTTGCCACTTTTGGCAGAATAAAAGTTGTTAGTTTTGATGTACAGAATAAGCCCCTAAAAGAATGTTAATTGATTAGGGATAACCCTGTATATCTATGCAGACTTCAAAGATACTTATTCACCCTGTCTTTGAAATAATGTACCAGCCTTTTTTAATAGTCCACTGCAGGACGTAGGCCTACCCACGAAGAGTGAATAGGCCAAACCCACCACGCTGGCCCAGTGCAGGTTGGTGGATTCACATACGCCATCGAATTTCTTTTACGGACGTATACAGGTTGCCTCACGATGTCTTTTAAATGCATCAGATTAAATATATCTCTCAGGAAACAGGGAAGCAGGAAGACTGTTCCATTCCCTGGCGGTACGAATCAGAAATGTTGAGTCAAACCGCTTCGTACGTATCGAAGGAATTGAATTGAATTGAAATTATTTATTTCCATAATATACAGAGCATTCTTAAAAGCAATACACCCTGTCTAGTAATTTTTAATTTAATTTTTTTTATTACCCTGTCTAGTAGGGTATAGCAAACATTATAATGTTGGGTAGGTGAATATCTTAAAATTTACTTACTAAGCCAATCTTATTTTTAAATGACTATGCATAGACATAGTATAATTCTACATAGTACACAATATCACTTATAAAACATAATATAGACAGAACTAGTTTGACATAAATTCTAGAGCATACTACGAGCTAGGTACTTTAAATGTTATTATTTAGTTTTATCAGTGAGGTAATCGTCTAAACTGTAGTAACATTTATTTATTAACATTTTTTTGAGATTTTTGTAAAAAGACTTTTCATCAAGTTCGTCTTATAAGTGGGTAGATAGAGCATTGTATATTTTTATGAGCATATATTCTGGACCTCTTTTTATAATTTCAAGTTTTGGTTCTGGTGCTACGAGCTGTCGCTGATTTTGTCTTCGGGCATTTGTTTTTTAACAAACATTGCTGCTTTTAAGATGTATATGTTACAGCCAAAGTAATAAATCTGGATATTATATGTACTGTCTAGCCATTATATATAATTTCTACTCAATTTAGATAAAGTGATAATTGACACAAAATTAATCACATTAACTAGCTATTTTATACAATATCTTCGAAGACTTGGATAATGTAATAAAACAAACTCGTAATAAGGACAGACTGTCTCTGGCGCTTTGCCGGCGACTAGGTTAGGTTAGGTTTGAACAGTGACATCAACGCGCGAGCCGAGCGAGCGAAGCGAGCGTGCCGCGGCAGCGGCCGGCGCTTCGCCGGCGACTAGGTTAGGTTAGGTTTGAACAGTGACATCAACGCGCGAGCCGAGCGAGCGAAGCGAGCGTGCCGCGGCAGCGGCCGGCAAAGCGCCAGAGACAATCTGTCCTTATTACGAGTTTGTTTTATTACATTATCCAAGTCTTCGAAGATATTATATAAAATAGCTAGTTAATGTGATAATTTTGTGTCAATTATCACTTTATCTAAATTCAGTAGATATTTTATATAATGGCTAGACAGTATATATAATATCCAGATTTATTACTTTGGCTGTAACATATACAAGGCAGTGGTAAATAATTTTGCCGTTTAAAAGGAAAATGGGTATCGTAATGAGAAACGGGCAACATTTTCGTCAAAATTCGTACTACGCCCCAAGATTAGGCGGCTAGCGCGATATAGTGTTATATCTATTTTAGGGTTCCCGGGGATGTATTTAAAGCTCGGCCCGACGTAAGTGGAAGGCTGCATGATCTGGGTTGAAGGCAGCTGAAATTTTAATGTGGCGTATGAATTATAGAGGGTCGGAACCATTTTGGTCGTGTGTAGGTAAGTCTCACACTTTACTGAAACGGAGTGAAGATGTGCAGATATAAAGCTTAATTTTTGAAAACTTTGGATTTTATAGTTATTTTTCGCAAAAAATGGCAAAACCGCCTTCCATCGTGTACAAAATTTGAATGTTTCGCTCAAATTGTTTACGTTATTGTTGATTTTTTAAAAACGGCTCATCTGGTTTCTGTAAAATTTAAATGGGTAGTCCCATTTAAATTTTACGTCGGGAGTATACCCTTTCGAACTAAAAAATAATTTTTCGATTCGGTTCACAATTAGCGGAATTTTCGATGAACATACACAAAAAAAAATCATACAGACGAACATAGAACCTCCTCCTTTTTGGAAGTCGGTTAGAAATGATTAGCCATCTAATCAAAAATAAACAATTGAATAATCAAGGCAACCTGAGTACGTTGTAGAAAAATTATATGACATGTGAATCCACCAACCCACACTGGGCCAGCGTGGTGGATATGACCCAATCACCCTTTGTGGGTAGGCCGACGTCCAGCAGTGTACTAATATAAATAAATTCATATGGCTAGCCCTGGTGTCAGCGTTTTAAGTCACCTTAAGGCCTCTGACATGGCTAAGCGGCAAAAAAAAACAACGGGTTGCTCTCCGGGAGTGCCGGCAGAAGTGAAAACTTGAACTTAATATAAAGGTACTACTAGGTATCATGTATGTGGTAAAATACGATATCAAGGACGCAAACTCGCGACAACAGAAGCAGGGATACATTTTCGCCGCGCGGTAGAAAGAGGGGGATATTACTTCCTCTCCTACGCCGCGCTAAGTCTACTCTCCCTCCGTCTTACGAATTTTCAATTAGGTCACGTGTCAACGGCCTCTTCTTTTATCGTTCTCGGCGTTTCGCTCCACGGGGCGAAAGAGGGCATTGAAAAAGAGGCTTCGTTGATTCGCCCCGCGGACCGAACAGCTTGCGGGGCGAAACCACGAAAGAGCCATCCTGACGCGAGTTTTAATAAGGTTTTCACTTCAAAAAAACAAACCAATTACAATTTAACGTGCCATCCGAGTCACGGCAGCGCTCAGTTGTAAATGACACCCGTTACTTAATTTCGGTGATCGCTGACAAACACCAAGTCAGACTACGATTAATACTTATAAGTATAATATTATGTAGAATATTGAAAAAGGTGGTATGGTACAGTATTCTGCATATCGCTCCGCTCCGTCATGGTGGAATATAGGTCTGAGTCCAGTAAGATTATTTAGTATATTATATATGACCTTGGAGCAAACATCTATAGAGTCACAATTGTGCAAAAAAAGTGTCTGAGCCAAAACTCTGCCCAAGCTACGTAATGGTCAGGCTTTTTAGTTAGCCGTAAGGCGATTGCAAGCCGACTACAACGCCGCGCGATGCCAAAGTGCTCGGTTAGAAGCGCTAATTAGGTGAGATAACGTCGAGATTCGAGAAAACGGGTCATTGTGCAATATTTAATGTAAATATCTAAGTCGGCATGTATGACGGCGCTCGGACATTTTTTTACTACTTTCACTTAGGGACTGTGGCTCTGTAGATATTTGCTTGAAGTATTTGACAGATGTGATGGAAAGAGAATTTTCCGATAAAAATGGTGATAAATGATTTAGCTCTTTTTCTTGGTCAGGTTTGAGGAAAAGATTTTTCGATAGGAATAAAATAACCCTTGATTATTACTAAACTAAAGTTCTAGGTTTTATTCTTTGTTTTCTTCTATTGATTGGATTATTTTAAGTTGTATTTATTAACTATTAGTACACCAAATATAATTAATCATTTTTTGCTACTATATGACCTACTACACAGCAACCACAGCTGACAGAAGAGTAAACAATTCCAAATTCTGGGTTGGGCCCATAGTAAAAGTCTTTCATAATGATGTTCTGATAAGAATTTTTGTGAAGAAGTAATTTCTCTCTGTAATTTTTGTGAGTGTCAAAAATTTACTAATTTTTTATCAAGTATTTTCTTAAAACCTGTTTCAAACCCTGCGTCAAATTATTTATAACAGCTCTCCAATTGTTTTTTTCGTATAGGTTTACGTTTGACTACACACTGCCTGATTTTAAGCAGATATGCGGTCTAAGATGTAACACGCTTACCTAGAAGATACCTATTTACTCGGGATTTGAAGACACCTACATTGTAGGTACTTTAGCGGGAAGACAGACTCAGGCAAAGCGTAACAAAAACGAAGCCTCTTTTTTGACGGACGAACCAAACCGGAGGAGGTACTCAATTCAACGCGTATTTTTTTTATGTGTACCCACGCATAACTTTTTTCGTAGTTGTCCGATTTCAATAATTCTTTTTTTATTGGAAAGAGTATACTTATTTTGCTATGGAAATTAACGTGGTTTTTACACATTTTAAACGACATAAAACGGGACTCACTCACGTGTTCGTATAGTCATAACACGACTATAGTTTCGGTCGCGTTCGGCGACCTTTCTCAAGTTGGCGAGTGCTAGCACGCGGAGCCGTCTCGCAATGCACACTTGAGTAATTGGTTCTATTAAATTTTTTTTGAAATCAGCTAAGCCATTTTTGATAAATCAACAATAATGTGAAAAATGTAACATCGATCCGTGCGAAATATTCGTGAATTCTGTACACGGGTGAAGTAGGTCATGCTATTTTTTGCGAAAAATAATTATTAAACATCAGTTAAAAAAGAAAACAAAGCATTCAACCACTACACGCCCAGCAATTTAACAAAAAGCCCACGGCATGCGGTATGCAGATTATATCTTATTAATACCAGTTTTAATTACAATAAAGGTTCCGTAGGGAAGGCAAGAAGGTTCTGTAGGGGGTGGTTAACCTATTTTTGGGTATTTAGTTCACCATTGTCATTAGGGTGAATTAAAAGGCGATTTACGTTTTGTGTACGAATTAATTACATCCTGTTTTTGTTTTTGCTGCTGAATTTTGAACGTAACGAGATTTCTATGAAAAAAAAATGGCTCATAAGCAAACCAAAAGAAATAGACAATAGACATAATTTTATTTGCTACAGAAACCAAACACATACAAAACAATCACATAAACATACATAAACAACTAACGTACACATGAATAGCATGTTATGCATTATGTTTTGTCTCTGTTACAAATCCAAATACTTAGCATATGCATTTCTCGAATAGGTATAATGAATATTTTCTAGCTTAAATTATGAACTCAAGAAGTTAATAAGTATCTGTGCATTTTATTGGTTATTATATGATTATACAATTGGACTTCAGCGATTTACCGATTACTTACGTGAAACGTTAACCTACTATAACATTACTAAACTTAGTTTTTAAGGTTCCGTACCCAAAGGGTAAAAATGGGACCCTATTACTAAGACTCCGATGTCCGTCTGTCCGTCTGTCTGTCACCAGGCTGTATCTCATGAACCATGATAGCTAGGCAGGTGAAATTTTCACAGATGATGTGACTAAAAACAGAATAAAATAAATATTTAAGGGCCCCCCTTAAATATTTATACCCATATCCCATACAACAAACGTGATTTTTAGGAGTTTTTTGCTCGCTATTTATAACGGCAAGAGGAATGGGGTACGGTACGGAACCCTTCGTGTGCGAGTCCGACTCGCACTTGACCGATTTTTTATTTAGAAATAGGTATCCATTTTCATCCCTCGTTCGCGGAACCCTTGTGGTCGAAGATGAAGCAGGCAGACTTAGAAGATATCTATTCACTCTGATATGCAAGAAACTCGTATTTCCATATAAAACGCACCCACTACCCCACTGAAGTAACTTGAATAAAACCAGCATAACTTGAATAGCTTAACGAGGACGCCACTGTCGCATTTACGGGACAAAACTAGCAAGTTAGCATGAAAAAATATAGTTACGAGTTTAGCCGTTTTGTAAATAAGTTGATCTTTAATTAGTGTCTGGTTTTACTAGTTTACTTATGTGACATACATAGTAGGATGTCTAGAAATGTGTTGTGGATATAAAATAAGTAGATTTTTCAAGTAATGTTGCAATTTACCTCTTATTTATATTTTATTGCGTATACTGTATTTTTTTTTTGTGTTTGGCAATACTTCCGAGGTGGACCCATTTAAATTTTACAGAAATCGGCAGCGCCGTTTTTGAAAAATCATTAATAAATTAAACAATTCGAGCGAAATATTCGAATTTTGTATACGATGGAAAGCAGTTTTGCCATTTTTTACGAAAAATAATTGTCAATTAAATAAAAATTGATGGAGATACACCCGTTAAAGTAGTAACGAACTAATTATGATAATAAAATTAGTTTGCTGTCCAGTCATTATGCCTACTCCCTGAGACCAAATAAAAAATCTTATGTATCATTTTTTTCTTCGTAAACCGAAAATTGCACATCGTAAAAAATTATCTCATTAAAAACATAAATGTGAAATGGGAGCCAAAGTGTCGCCACCAAAAGAATTGAGATCTAACACGGGGGCAAAGTGTTCTGTAGAAAATCCTAGAGTTTAAGCTACAAGAATATACCTACAACATTTGAAAGAAATTTACTTATGTAATTCAAGCGCAAGATTTGATTTCACATTTGGTGCCAAATATCAAGATTCTAGGTCATCTGGAAGTGGGTTAGGTTTTGATCTATAAGTCAGTGAGTCAGTGAATCAGTGAGTGAATCAGTCAATGAAAAACGAGTTTTTAAACGTTATTATATTAATAACTAATTGAGCAAAATTTATGAAATTTTGGATTCTTGATAAACTAAAAGACTTTAGTAAATGTGCCAAATTTCATGTATGTAGGCATCGAGCTATATTTACGTAGTAATATTTCCTCAAAGTATGTAGGCTAAATAGTTTTTGTGTTGTGAGGGGGTCAAAAGTAGCTCCAAGTGGTTCGTGTAATATTACACGAGGCCGCTGCGTCGCCAGTTTTCTTTGAACACTTTGGCTAGACACGCTGCCGCGTGTCTAGATCAAAAATTATTAACCTTATGCTAAGGAAGCTTTTTCATACGACACACTTATTTTTTTTGCTATTTTTAGGCCGCTCGCATCATTATCGAGTGAAATATGGTATTAGTAATTAGTAGAACATTGCATCATTTGTACGGAACCCCCGGTGGGCAAGCCCGAGTCACACCGTCTGAGCCGGATTTTTTTACACGTTGGTAGGTAGTAGGTAGGTATGTCATATCCCTGTAGGTCAGTATAGGTGAGCTAGATCAAGTCTAGCTCCTCTAAAGTAACATGTAGCACCTAGATATTGCAGACAGGTGGGACAGGGTATTTTAAACTAGATTACTCCACTTTCCTTGCACATCTTCTAAGTACACTACACAAATGTGCCTACAAGTTTTTGCTATACTGTGTCGATTGCTGGTATCCTGGTACTCGAGTGACATAAAATACAACTTGCTTCCGGAGGAAATGTGCATCATAAAATGCAGACAGAGTTCCTGATTTGTGGGGAACTCCCCAAATTGCGGGGAATTCGACCTCCAATGAGGAATGCTGTGGGGTTTGGTAAGGTTGTTTATATGAGGGGAATGGAAGCATCCTCCAAAAATCACTTTAGGTTTTGGGAAATCAGGCAAAAGATGCTGAACATAAGTATTACTATTAAAGGCGACCATAATAAAATGTTGCTTGCCCCGTGTGGATGATGATTCACATACTACCACTATAATGGGGATTGAAATCAATACTTACCAATTTTTTTTTAAGTATTTGTTTGTAGGTTTATCTGTACAATAATACAAAACAAGTGGATGGTCATTGTTATGGGACAAAAAATGTGATGTCACTATATCTTGTCTGTGTTCTTTGTATTTTATTTAAAATTTAATTTATATTGACATTTTGAATCCAATATATATTTTTATGATATATTGTCTATAGTTGTAATGACTGAAATAAATGGATTAATCCTTACTATAATATTATAAATCCGAAAAGTTTGTTGGTTTGTTGGTTTGTTACTCCATCACGCACCAACGGAGCAACGGATTGACTTGATTTTTGGCATGGACATAGTTTAAAAGGCGGAAGGAGCTTTAGGATACTTTTTATCCCGAAAAATTGCATAGTTCCTGTAGGACAGGACAAAAACCATCGAAAGCGAAACTGTCGCCACTATCACAAAGACGCTAAGTGATTAATTCCTCTATGACGCTAATATGGACTAACGAAACGTCACAGCCAAACGTAATTGGATGACAGGTAACATTGTCTGCAGACTTTTATAAATCACAAGTAGCATGGCAAGGGGACAAATTGTTTTTCCACCATTATATCCCCTTGAAGAGGAAATAAAGTATGGATTGAAAATGACAACTGACATTAAAATTGGATAAAATGTTATTTTACCTCTGCATGCTACATGTTACTATGACGTTTAATACCAGGCCGTCATTTTGTCTGACATTTAAAATATTTTTAAATCTTCTATCATTAGAGGTTTAACATGTTTCTTTATTCTACCTTTATGGTACAGAATCATCATACTTTAATATTATCAATCCGAAAAGTTTGTTGGTTTGTTCCTCTTTGACGCAGCAACGGAGCAAAAGATTGACCTGATTTTTGGTATGGATACCTTTGGTTTAAAAGATAAAGTGATAATAGGATACTTTTTTATCTCGAGAAAATTCGTGATTCCCATGGGATAGGACAATAACTGTTTCTCAGCAATGGAGCAACGGATTGACTTGATATTTGGGGTGGGTATAGTTTGGAAGACGGAAAGTGACATAGGATACTTTCCATCGCGAAAAAATTGTGGTCCCCGTAGGACTTAACAATAAATTTTTCTCAGCAACGGAGCAACTTGCCTTGGCTTATTGCATGAATATAGTTTGAAAGACGAAAAGTGACATAATAGGCCACTTTTTATCGCAAAAACTTTAACAGTTCCCGTAGGATAGGATAAAAACTAAGTGAGCGGGCTGCGGTAGCAGCCGTCTAAGCGCCAGAAATAACCTGTCATGGCAAGTTTAGGACGTTCCTACATTTTTCGCACTCCTTCGCGGCACTCAACAGAGCTAGCCCAGACTCGGGCTCCATAACTGAGCTTGCGCTCTCGCCATAATGACGGAGTGTTTCGGAGCACAAGACACATCGTCATCCACCACTCTGGACTAACCAGTACTGAACGTCACACAGCATTCCAACGCCCTGGTCCCAGTGCAGCGGGTCAGTCATAGTAGCCCAGCGCCTGCCTCTTCAACTGCAGAGGGCAGTGAGAACGGCCATCGCGATACCGACACCTCTCTTCCCCTGCAGCCCCACTGCGTCTGCCAACACGTTGACGGCCTAGCGGAAGGTAGGGTAGGTGGCGGCACCCACACCACCAGTTCCATATATCCCTCCGCGGCCCCTAATCCGCGGCTGTCATATCAGAGTCCAGGAAGCAGCCTTGCTTTATGAAACTGAGAGGGGTTATTCCCAGCAAGTAACTGGAGATAGAGAGACAGAAAAGAAGCCACACCCAGCGCAGCAGGAGGAGCTGGAGTTCATATGCCTGGCAGACGGAGCAGCACTAGAGCAAAATCTTAACCGATAAATTAACATATTTACAGACGGCAGCAAAGTTAAAGGGAAAGTTCGGGCGGCATTATCCATTTGGGATGATGCCACTGAGATCAGTACCCGCAAGCTGAAATTGGCCGATTGGTGCTCCGTGTACCAGGCCGAGTTATTGACACTTCTTGAGGCTACCGAAAAAGCAAAAATCTTTTGTGACTCCAGGTCTGCACTGGAAACGGTAGTTGGCGTATCTTCCCTCCCTTAGCAGTAAATTCAAAGCTAACATAAAGTTGCTACACGCACAAAATAAAATAGTAAAACTTTATTGGATTAAAGCACACGCGGGGATGGAGGGAAATGAGAGAGCGGACCAGCTAGCAAAGGAAGCAGCACTGCACTCGAAGTGCAGACCTATTTACGATAACTGCCCCGTTTCATTCGTCAAGCGAGAAATCCGAAAGGACTCTCTTGACGAGTGGAACCGGCGTTATAAGGATGGCCACACAGCGGCGGCAACCAAAACATATTTTCCGGATGCAAGGGCGGCATACAAGATCGTAAGAGAAATAGCACCAGTGGGAATCATAACTCAAGTGCTGACGGGGCATGGTGGGTTTTCCCAATACTTACATCGATTTAAGTTGAGGGAAAGCCCATCGTGCATCTGTGAACCCACAAAAGAGGAGACTCATGTGCAGTGGCACATAATCTTGGAATGCCCAGTTTATGGAAAACAGAGATTTTATTTAGAACAAAAAATTGGAATTAATCTAACACGTAAAAACCTTAGAAACAAATTTATCGATTTTTGCACAAATATTTGTAAAAAAGCAATAATTAGGAACAAGTAGTTATAAACTTAGCTGTACCATTGTAATGTTTATTATAACTGCAAACAGCCAAAAACATTGAAATATAGGTATAGTTTTTATTCATTTGTAATTAAGACCCCTGACCCTTGCATATACAATTATACACTCCAACCTTGCATTCCTTTAAGGTATTTTGATATTTGTCGGTTAGGTTATTAGGTTTCGCAGCCGACATAAACATAAGCCAAAATCAAAATATAACGCGGGCGAAGCCGCGGGTAAAAGCTAGTAATACTAATAATCGGAAAACTCTGACAATAAATCACCAATATAATTTACAATTGTTCATAGAATGATGCACTTTAATTCGCCATTAAATCGGAAGTGGGGTAAAAAAGGGTATTATTGCCAACCTAAACAATTAAATTATTTGTAAACCTTCAGAATTCGTAACACATACCTAATTACACTTTCATAGTTCAACTGATGTGTGCAGGTAGCATTATTTAACATTTTAGGACTTTTAGGTTTGTAACATTTTGCAAATTCAACATTGTAAGCTGGAAGGATCACGATGTCTCCCTTCAACCTAAATTGTAACATATATGTACAAAAACGTTTTTATTCGGGGGGAAAAGTACTAAAATATGCGAATGGCTTTTGCACGCCTTAAACTCGACTTTGTTTATGTAATACATCCATGCTTTATCATTACTTACATCAAGGAATTTCTAAACTATGTAACTGGAAGGTTCACTCGACGTATCTCCAAGCTTTTTATAAAAAGGAACTTGAACCTTATCACAACAGCAAAACGTTCTTTTTTAATGAAATATAGTAAAAAGGAAAAACGGTCCAGAGAGAGACTTACTTGTAAGATGCTTTGTCACTTTCACACAGTTGCTATTATATAGTAAAGACGACATGGTAGAAACATCAGGAACATTGGGAATAATGTAATCTCCCTTAAAAAGAGGCAAATGTATTTTTTTCTGCAACTAAATCAATAAGCTGTCATTATCACAGAATAAAAAATAGGTATTTTACATTCGAATAAAAGTTATTAAAAGATAATAGTCATATGGGAGTAATGTGATGGCAAAATGCTGGTAACTCATTGGAAACCAAAGAAAGAATATGGTGAGTTATGCCTCTCTGTGATTGGCGTAGAAAGATCAGAAAGAGACACGGCCACTTAGTATTAAGTCTCTTTCGGACCGCGTTTTTGTAATTAGTGAGCCTTCCAGATACGTAGTATGTAAATTCCTTGACTTACATTAAGACTTGACAGTGACAATCGAACTAGCTACTCAACGAACGACTCTTACCAATAATTCCAATAAATAGGTCGAAACCCCATAAAATACCGACAAGCCCGCCACGTCCGGTCTGCAAAATACTCGTGACCACGCATACTTAATGAAACAGTACTTTTTATACATATTTCAAATTATTTCATACAAATATAAGCCTTATTTTGAAGAGTTAAAGCTATAGCTGTAAGTAAACGAAAGAGTTTTTATAAAAGCCATGGGATGCGATTTTTGCCGATACGTTGTCGGACCGGTTAGATGGGTGACCAATACGTCGTCGATGGCATTTTGTACGGTGTTTTCTTTTTTCCCTATGGGAGTATTCCAAAACGCACGTTCTGTGCATTTGCCATCTTCGTGTAAAAGATGTTCACATTTTGCTGTTCATGTTTTATGATTTATGGACATCTACCAGAATCGAGTATTTAACCACTATGCGAGTCACATAATAAGTAACTAGGTTAGTTCACCTTGAACTACCACATTTCATTAAAAGTAAATATGAAATAGAATAATCGTTCTAAAATACTTCATACAATTATAATTATAAAATTTTAAATAATATAAATTACAAAGAAATGTCAATAGCAAACTTGTTAATAAATACTTTATTGAAAGATTTAAATTATTCGCACAGGTATGACAATAAATCGAAGAAGACGCTGCCTTAGCCGGCTTGAAATTAATTGAGGGTGATAGAAATCCACAGATCCGTGGAGATATCGCCTTATACGCGCAGCAATCTTCTATTTATACTTACGAAACAATGCGAAAGAGAGACATTCTATTGCTAGCAAACCTTTGTGCAGCGTCCTGTGCCAATGTAGTGAAAAAATAAATGACAATGACATTGGATTTTATTTGACAGCCCGAATGTAAGCCGCCATTGTAGTTTTGAAGGAATTTTTGGGGTACTTAAGGCTAGAAAATCAAAATGTTCGTAGTGAATTAATTTCTAACGAAAACTATAGTGATGATGATGATAATGAAAAGTTGTTAGAGTTTACACTCATTTGGTTGGTTTTGTCCTCAGAATAAGGGAGGTTTTGTCAGGACATTAAAAGCTAGCATGAACGCACAGTATTCTAAACATAAACGTCCTCTAGAGTGGATCCTAAATGATATGGCATTATTGCTATTAGTGTAAAGTTGAAAATGTAGGTACGGTAGGGTTGCGGCTCATATTGTTGCGAGTCTCTCCATTTTCTATAGGATTCATTTCGGCGAGTGAGCATCTGAGCTACACGACCTTATCCTCGCATCCCTTTTTTACTACAGGACAAGCAGAAAGACGCCTCACTATCACCCCTACACTGTCGATTTTCCTTCGATACGTACGAAGCGGTCTGACTCAACATTTCTGATTCGTACCGCCAGGGAATGGAACAGTTTTCCTGCTTTCCTGTTTCCTAAGAGATATTTTAATCTGAAGCTTTTCAAGTTCACTTGTGTTAATTTATGTCGCTAATTACAAAGTAGTTTTCGACGCTACCGTGCTGTGATCATGTCATACAATTTTTCTATTTTATTTCTGCCTCTTTCATTATTGTAAATGTAAGGGTCAGGGTTCAGGACATAAAAAGCTAGACATTTTTAATTGAGGCAGAATACACAAAGTGCAATGCCAGAACGAAGAATATCTTATTAAAATTATAGTTTGCATCATGCATGCATTTCTGAAGGGAACGCAGAAAAATCATGTCTCTGCATTGTATTATTTTGTGTTGTGTTCTTGTGTTTTTATCAGTAATAATTAGTGAAGAAAAATAGTATTTTGTTTATTATGATCAAATTACGCGCTTGAGTGTAGGCGTATTATTCCGCATCATTACCAAAACTCCATAGACGCTTGTAGTAAAGTTTTCTAGTAAAGTTACTGCTTTATAGAGCCATGACTTGGACTATTCTTGGACTTGACCGCGACTTTTTTTGACTGTGCTTTGACTAGGACTTTGACTATTTTCTAAGAATAAGAACTAAGTCCTTATTCAGAGACAATTTTGATACAAAATCATAAAATGTAAAAAACCTTACACTTGGCACTGGCAAATGCATAAACCAAGCGAAGCCATTCGCCTATGTTATAATGCTTGTACAAAAATATCTCAGTAAATAGTATGTCTCCCTCTCTCCCACGATAAGATCTCAATGTATACGAGTAATAAATTAAGTCCCGATGCCCGGAAGAGTTTTTGTTGAACATTGGAGTTCACGGTTCAAGTCTCGCCGCTAATGGTGGCGCATTTGAGAACTCGCGTGGTTAATTCATTAAATTGTAGTTTGAATACTAAAAGTTCAGTAAATTGAACCTAATCTTAACGGATTAAACAAAATCAAAACCCTAAATGTGCACAACCTGATAGTAGCGATGCCTAAGTAGAAGCAGCTAGCCAAAACACAAATTCCTAATGACCTTGTTTTACGAGGGTGAAATCTTCGAAAGATGCCCTACTGCTTTGGGGTGCAGTCGGGTTATGTGGGATTTTACCCACTAAAACCCCCTCGGTGGCCAGCCTTTGTGCCTTCTAGGGAGCTCCGGGATCTCCAAAAGGAACGCACCGGTGCCCCCAGCACTTTGTGTGACTACTCGCCTGGTGCAGTCCTCTACGACAGCGTTGCCACACACGCTGCCGTCCTCCTCGGGCCCGTTTGAGTGGATGGCCAGAACCCCAACTCTAACCACCCACGAGCCCAGGGGTCTTAGGTTGGCAGCTAGTAGAGCCACGAAAAAATTAGTTGTACTATAACGTTGTGGGGCGAACCCACGAAAGAGCCGAATAATTAAATAAACAATAACTTCTGAATTTTTTGATCGCTTTTTTTATAATTAATCAATAATGACAACCGGTCACAGATCGTCACAGGTATTTGGTTTATGTTCGTAGCGATTGAATTTTTAAATTCAATCAATAATCATAACCCTATAGAGTGGTGGTAATTTTATTGTATGCATAATTATCACGAACGAAGAACGGATAATTATACTAATATATTATTCGTATTATTGTCTGCATTGGAATGGATAATATTAAATTATCCATTCCAATGCAGACAATAAAATAAAACATGATAATTTCGAAACTCTAAAGTTTCGAAACTCTAAAGTTTCGAAATTATCATTGTCGTCGTTTTAAGCAGCAAAATGAGGAGAGAAGAAAGCGTTATTGTCTTTTATAGAAAATGTTTTATTGGAAGTTGTAATATATTATTTAATTTGCCAGTATGAAAATGTTACTTAACATTTTAATTAATCAAACCACGTCGGTTCTTAGTTGCGACGACAATGTCCAACGCTTAGAAATACTACTTTATGTGTATCTGTGTTTTACGAGCGTGTCAAACTTAAAATTTGTCTACTTTATGTTCTCCTAACTAGGTATCACTTGGGTGAAGGCTCATCATCATTATCTATTTAAAATAATTATCCATCAGCCAACAGACGTCCACTGCTCAGGGCCGGATCTACCATGTGGCTTTTCAAGCTTCAGCCCAGGGCCCCGTGGATTCCAGAGGCCTCCAGCTAAGTCAAGTGAAAGTAAATAATAAACGAGAATGCGAAAAAAAAACATATTTTTTACATTTATTCGATCTTGATAGCGCTCCGATGTTTCTCTCTCAGACTCTGTCTCTGTCTTAGCCCAGGGCCCCATAAACTCACGGTCCGGCCCTGCCACTGCCAGACAATCCGGACATAATCCTTAATTATGAATCTCCAATAAGATCGGTAGTTTACGTAGTTTTAGATTATGTAAGGGCGCATTCACACGGGATACGTCTTTGACGATTCGGTATAAAACACGATTCGCCTTGACGGATAGATGTTCACATTGAATACGGAATCGTGTTTTTTCACGATTCGTCAAAATATCCGAATTGATGTTCACATGTTGTTTCGTGATTGTGTTCAGTTGAGAGTAAACTACAATCACGAGCGCCAATCACGATTCGAGATTTTTAACGAATCGTCATTCTAATGACCGTAGTGACCGACGTATCCGTCTACGTCTTTTTTCACGATTCGTGAAGCGTGTGAACATGGGTATATAAAAAGCATTGCTCCCGTCAAAAAAAATAACGAATCGTGAAAAAACACGGTTCGTGAAAAATCACGATTCGTCTTCGTGTGAATGAGCTCTAAGTCTTGTATTTAGTGGTAGTTTATAACGGCACTTGCCCTATTAAAAATAATCGGCCAAGTACGAGTCGGACTCGCGCACTGAGGGTTCCGTACTGTATGGGAGCCCCCCCTTAAATATTTATTTTATTTTAATTTTATTATTTATTAATGAAGGGAATATAAAACTAAATATTCTGTGAAAATTTCAAGCATCTACCTGTTACCATTATTAATATAGAGCGAAAAACGTCTAAAAATTCAGGTTTGTTGTATGGGAGCCCCCCTTTAATATTTATTTTATTTTGTTTTTAGTATTTGTTGTTATAGTGGCTACCGAAATACATCATCTGTGAAAATTTCAGCTGCCTAGCTATAATGGTTCATGAGATACAGCCCGGTGACAGACAGACGGACAGACGGACATCAAAGTCTTAGTAATAGGGTCCCGTTTTTCCCTTTGGGTACGGAACCATAAAAAACACTTGAAACATGTAACTGGGCTTTTCAATCAGGTTTAAAAGTAGGTACCCAGCACCACTTTAAAGCCTGACTTTCAGGCTCTCATTTTAAACTCAAACGGGTTTTCCCACCAAACCCTAAGGAAGCTAACTGACTCCGGGGTATTGATGATTGATGTACACCACCATTATAACGTAATACCAAAATTCAGATTTTAGAAAGTATTTGCATTTTTTGCGCTTACCTCCCGGGCTACAAAGGGCGACTGAGCCAGATGCTACGCTGGCCCAGTGCGGGTTGATGGATTTACATACGCCATCAAAGGACAGTGACCAAAAATGTATGTACTTCTTCGAACCTTTAGAAGTTTTCTCACAATAACTCATGGTGGTATAAAGGAATAATTATTATCTTATTACAGTCGTGAGGTCGTGGGTTTAAATCCCGATATCGGAGCAATGAGTTCTTTGGAATTTATGAACGGATTATCTTTAAAAGGTTTCTGT
Organism: Hypomecis atomaria; assembly: GCA_964007245.1. NCBI lineage: Eukaryota > Metazoa > Arthropoda > Insecta > Lepidoptera > Geometridae > Hypomecis > Hypomecis atomaria. Next base: position 3,423,407 of record OZ023308.1, on the reverse strand, counting down.
ATTTAGCAAAACCAACATGAAACTAAACTAACGTAACAGAAATCTAAATTATTCCTTTGACAAAGATGTAATTACCTAGATATGCCAATAAATACTTATATAAATCAGATGAAGGTATGTTGAACATTCGTCCTAACTACATTGTGGATGTAGGGTGAATATATTTTCATATTAAAATGCAGGATAAATAAAAAAAAAACCGGCCAAGTGCGAGTCGGACTCGCGCACCGAGGGTTCCGTACAAACCTGCAAGGTTTACAAAGTTCGTTCATTACGACAAAAAAAGTAATAAGTTTATATTTATTAAAAAATATATATTTTGTAATGTAACTAAAAATTTAAGGTTTTCGGAATTTTTCCTTTATGTGTGCTATAAAACGTTGCTTCATGCCAAATTTCAAGATTCTAGGTCGACTGGAAGTACCCTTTAGGTTTTGATTCCCTTGCGAGTACTTGCGAGTTTCAAAATTTGCGGCATAAACGGCTGTATCTTTTGATTGCGTTGGCTTAGAAGTTTGATTTTTTCACAGCTTTAAGGGACAGTAGACCTGAGTAATTGATATAAATTTCAGCTTCATACCTCCACGCGTTCCTGAGAAAAAGGGTCTTGACAGACGGACAGACGGACAGACGGACAACAAAGTGATCCTATAAGGGTTCCGTTTTTTCCTTTTGAGGTACGGAACCCTAAAAAATATGAGAATATATAACTTCATATTTTTAAACTTCATAAAAAAGTTGCTCACTAACAGTAGTAGTTTCCTGAACTTTTGTTTCCTTTTAACCGAAATAAAAGGTTGCCTGGAAGAGATTACACTTAGCGATAATACTAATCTTTACTTTTCTTTCTTCTGCTAATTTTGTTCCTTTTTATGGTGTATTATCGTATTGTATTACTATGTACAATACCTACATCATTTAAGTTTATTCGACGCTCTGCAATTTTTCTTCTACTAAATGTTTTTCGATAAAAATGGCACAACCGATTTCAATCGTGTACAAAATTCGAACAGTTCGCTCGAATCAATGTCAACAATATTGTTGATTTTTCAAAAACATTTCAACCGAATTCGATAAAATTTAAATGGAAGTTCCACCTCTGAATTGTAATCTAGGTACTAAACAAAACAAGAATCATCGAAATCTTTTCATAATTGGCGAAATAATCACGTAACATACATACAAAAAACATACCTACAGACGAATTGAGAACCTTCTTTTAATTATTTATCTAATTTGACCGTACTTTGACTTGATTTAAATTAATTTTAGGAATATTTCTATTATAACTATATTATACACCACTACTTTTTATGAACATCTAAAAAAAATGTAGGTATCAGTACACGATGTAAAACATTTGTGTACAGTTAAAATTTAAAAAAGATCTTAGGTAGCCTATTTATTTAGGTTTTATTTTATCCGAAAATTAGACTAAAATTATGCACATAATGTCAATTTCATTCATGTATAGTGTAGTAATGTAGATAAGTACCTACGGTCTTGTTTACGCAAAACAGCTGTAGTTGGAGTCTAATGGATTAGAATAACCAATTATTTCAATTTTTAAGGGATAATTTTAGGATATTGATTTATTAACTTTTTATTGCATATATATGTTTAGTATCGTGCACTGATACCCCCAAATTTTTTTTAGATGTTCATAAAAAGTAGTGGTGTATAAGTGCATTTTTCCACATGCTAATAAATGGCAAATAGAAGGAACTATTTAACCTAGACCACCGTATATGTACTCTATTTTAGTGGAATAAATATTTCATTTCATTTCTTTTTTTAAGTTGGTTAAAAATACGAGTACATTGAATTGAGGTACAGCGTTAAGACAAATCTAAATTATTCCATTGACTAAGATGTAATTGCCTCGATATGCCGAGTACGTACAAATCAGATGACGGAAGACGCATGCTATGTTTAACATTCGTCCTAATCCTAACTACATTGCAGATGTAGGGTGTAAAGGCGTTCAGAGAAATATAGAATAAATCCTAATAACGATAAAAATTGTATTTTATTAGCCAGCCAACGCCCATTCACGTCTGCATACAGGTGCCTTATAGCTATAGCTTAGGTATTATAGGACAAACTCTTACTAAACATTTTCTTGTCATCGCAATAAGGTAGAGTTGGCAAATCTGCTGCTTCATATTCTTGTCAAAAAGCATTGTTTTTTTGTAGCCTGCAGCTCTTTTATACAGATAAATTTATCTTTTTTTTTTTGAATGACTAAGATGTTGGCCTCTGATGCCGCTACAGCTAACTGAACTTGATAAAATGTATCCTTAACAGAAAGTTGACTGTCTAGTGACCTAGTAGTGACCCTGACTCATAGGCCACTGAGGCGTGGGTTCGATTTCCACCCAAGGCAAGCATTCATGTGATGAACATCGGTGTTTCCTCCATGACTACATTTTGTTATCAATATAAAAGTGCATTTAAAAATAAGTATTTGTATTATATTGGTCTCTGGCAGCCATATCACAAGGCTTTACTTAGTTTGGGGTCAAAAACCATGCGTAAGACGTCCATCGACTTGGCTTTTTTGTTTAAATTAAATTAAACGATAATTTATTCAAGTATCAGAGACTCAACATTTAAGAATTAAAAAAATACATAATCAGTCACATTACAAATACAATAAAATGATTCGGAAACACATTCAAAATGTATCATTAAAGAAGATGTCATGTAATGTCCTAAGAAAACATTGTTGAATTAACAAGTGAAACAAGCCGAACGCTTAGTTAGATCGTGCCTCTCTATCGCTTGTTCTGCGCTGTCGCTTGCACGCTAGGCTCAGGCGGAACGTGACACTTTTTCATGCGTGCAGCCGGCGTTCATCGATTTATAAGACCTTATCACGTCGAAAATGTATCCCTAGCAGTAAGTAATGTGTGGTCACCCCTGCAGCCTGTAAGGCGATGCACAGATTGCCCGGTCACCGTTCGTTCCGGTCCGCGCACGTCGCGTGTGAATGCGCCTTTATTCCCATTATGACGGCGTCTGGTGTTGGTATATCCGATTTATTTATGGCTTTGAAATACATTAAAGGGTTATAAATCGTCATAATTTACTTAAGATTAAGTTTATTGTAGAGTTACTTTGTACGTGGGATTTCAATAAACTTGTAAAAGGGGGAGTTTTCTAGTCGACGCCGATGGTCATATTAAATTTTACTATGGGGCCACCTTGAAATCGCAAAATTTGCAGCCTTTTACATTTATTGTTTCACTTACACGTTTCATTACATTTTTGTAAGCCAGCAAATTTCAACCTATAACTTCTTTTTTCGTGATTTCAGGATTCCCTTACATTATTATGACAAGACAATAAGCCCGATTACAGAGGCGCCAGCGTAAATTAAATAGCAACGTAAAAAGCTTTCTCTCTATCGAATGCCTAAAGTGAAAAAGAAACAGAACTATGCTATTTAGCTTATATAATTACGCTGGCGCCTCTGTAATCGGGCTTTGTACGTCCCTACATTTCTTTAATTCCCTATATTCACTTTGCAAAGCATTACTGTATTTTTTTGTAATTTTGGATCGTTCTTGGAGTTTGATAAATTTCATCTCATATAGGCCTATGGTATAGGCGGTATCATACAACTTGGCGCCTGTGATGTTATCTTACAAACTGGGCCCTATTTTATAAAACTACAGGTTACAGGTAAATTACTGGCAACATTGACGGAATCCGCATTCGTGATTGGTCGAGCCTGCGTCATTAATGTCAATTTGCCTGTAGAATTGTAACTTGTAGCTTTATAAAATTGGACCCTGGTGATAACCCGCGCTGTTGTTAAGTGAGCTTCAGTCAGGATTGGGCTATCCGCAGCTTGTAGCTAACATCACAACCGCCAAGTTGTATGATTCGGCCTATATCCTAACGTGGTATAGATGGGTTTGTGTATTATCTAGAAAATGCATCCTTTTATTTAGAACGATTCGCTACGGTTGCGTTTTTAATCTGACAAAGCGAGTAAGTAAGACAAAGTAACGCCAAGTGGCCATCTTGGGCAACCAACCTTGAGGTCGCCAAACAATTACGTACATCTCCTGGACATACATATGGCAACTTCAGGAATAATATACCTAATTAAAAAACCCCCGACATAAATATTTGATAACAAACTTTCAATTGACAACCATTTTGGGCACATTTGTAGAATTTTGGTTCTTCCATCCCCACTTTAACCCACCACAACTCTTAAACGGCTCAATCGATTTTTATAAAACATAGCTAAGAACACTCTCGATTAAGTCTCCTTTCATCCAAAAAAACTAAACTGAAATCGGTTCAGTGGTTCGGGCGCTATGATGCCACAGACAGACAGACAGACAGACAGACACACAGACAAACAGACACGTCAAACTTATAACACCCCTCTTTTCCGTCGGGGGTTAAAAAGATGCAGCCAAAATAAGTCCACTTACGTACAATCACAATAATTTGATAACATTAATATTTTCCAAAATCATGAAGGCGAATCGACGAATGTCCTTGATTATTTTTTTGAAGGGAAAACTTCTTAGTGGGGCTGTGCACTTTTTGGGATGGGTAAAAAATGATAAACTAGCGTCTGGACAGACGCGTAACGTAAGCTGGTCGAACATTCGTAAGACGGAGCGAGAGAAGACCGCCGCGCGGCGTATAGAGGAAGTAATATTCCCTCTCTCTTTCTACTCCGCGGCGAAAATGTATGCTTGCTACTGCTGTTTCGTTTAAAAGCGGCTCAGGGCGCTCGCGCGTATAGGCGTGTGTGATATACCTATTCTATTTTACCACATAAATGATAGTACTTTATTTATATGTTCAAGTTTTCACTTCTCCGGCACTCTCGGAGTGCAAGCCGTTGTTTTTGACGTGACAACGTCTTATAAATTGGTTTGCCGGGTGACACTTCAAGAAACTGCGTTACGCTCCGCTCACGTTATGCGCTCTCATTCGTCTCATTCGTCTCAAAGTCGTTGTCACGTAAAACTTTCGCCCGTATACCGACTTTACAGGCAACCAATTTTTTTTTTAGTTGAAATGTGTCTGTATTACTTAACTCTTAACTTATTTGGGAGGGTCCTCAAATAAATGGGTTAGGAGCTTTACGACTACACGTGAGTGAGAGCTAAGAGCGTTGAATATATTTCACAACATTCAATTTCCTTTAGTATTTTTACTGAAGACTCTTAACTACTTAATTTTATGTTGTTTCAGTCAGCAAAAAAAATTACCATATATTTTTCGAAACCTTTCACCTTTTAGGGTCTTACGTCCAATGTGCCATAAAATTAGCGTGCACTGTACCGCTGATGTAACGACAGAGGTCATACAAACACATGCACATATTGTCACACAGAATACAAACACGTCGTCTGACTGGTTATACTACAGCCAAAAAATTTCGTGGTTTCTGTCATAAAACTTATTGAAGTTTTTAAGCTCTGGTTATGTAGGCAGGTACATAATAAAGGTTTTAAGCTTGTTTTATTGACTTTGTATTGCTGACTCACGTTATATTGTTGGCCCGGTTGCTCTGACCGTTTGGCGATGGCGATGGCTAACAACTCAGAAACCAGGGCTAGCCACCCGGCCTATATAAACTTAGTCATTAATAATTAGGTAAAGCATAGGTAAATAGCTAATCCATGGATATGGTACCAGTGGCTCCAGGAAAATCATTTCGAGTTATGAAATATGTATAAAACTAGCAGCCTCTCTATTTTTTTTTTAATATAATGTAGCCCATGACACACGGGGATTGTGTAGCTTCCCAACAGTGAAAGAATTTTCAAATCGGTTCAGTAGTTTCGGAGCCTATTCGATGCAAACAAACAAAAAATCAAATCTTTCCTCTTTATTTTATTAGTATAGATGAAAGTAGAGTATGTAGTAGTAGAATAAAGCCCGTCTTCGTACTCTACACGAATTCCCTTGCTACGTTCGGAAGTTGACTCTAGAGCGCGTGCCCTTCAAAAAGCTTCTCCTCATATAAAAACACTGCTTTATTCCCTCGGTGCATAATCTTCTATTACACACTTTACAGCACAAACTATAAAATGCTGTTACACACTAACGATAAACTAACAGTGATGTAATGATGCGTCAGAGGTCGCGACGGACTTGTCTAGCGGGTTTTATAATCATTGTATAATACCGGTTGTATTTGGAGATATTCAAGGTTAGAAAAAATTTATAATTTATATGCATTCCGCCGATTGAATATTTGGAAAGAAAAATAAAGTTTGATTTTAAGCTTTTACAGAATTTTGTATTCGTAAAGACGGGAAATCAAATGATATTGTCCTACTAATATCATAAACGTGAAAGTTTGTAAGGATGGATGGATGGATGGATGGATGTATGTTTGTTACTCTTTCACGCAAAAACTTCTGAACGGATTGAGATGAAACTTTGTCATTATCTAGCTTATGTATCAGAATAACACATAGGCTATAAATTATAATGATATTGCGTAAATTTTCCACATTATAACAATAAGTGTTAAGTAAGTAGGAAAAATTCTGCCATCTGCGAGCTATTCCAGCGTGCGCTCCAAGAAATGTCGAATCGAACAAATGTCAAATAATTTTTTTTTGTATTTTTTTTCCACCTCCTTTATACTTAAGGGTGGGAAGGCAGGGCCTCGAAATATCATGCAGGCGAAGCCGCGGGCAAAAGCTAGTTATACAATAAACGTACACCTATACATACGGCCAGCCCTGATTTTGTCCAGTAGGGTGGTTCTCTCAGAACAATAACTAAGTAGTTTATGTAGTTTTAGCCTATGTAATTAGTGTTGTATTTTGTTGTATATTATAAAAAAATAATATTAAGTGTTTTTACAATATTTTTGTTGTAACAGGGTCTCTCAATGTTGGCCACGGCTCTATTGATGCCTTTTGAAAACCCGGGCCTAGCCCGTAATGTGAAAACTGATAAGTGGAATAATAGTTAATAACTAATATCATGACGAGAACCTCGTGAAGGCCGAGAAGGACAAGTTTGTCCCGATAGTCGTGTCGGAGAACGGTTTAATAGCAAAGAGCCTCGACCAACACCTCAAGAGGCTCTCGCTAGACGGTTGGGTCAAGGGCCAGATTTAGAAGGCAGGGATCCTGGACACGGCATGGATAGTAAGGAGGTTCATCAGTCTGTAGCCCCCACCACCGGTAGCTTGGGCCCTGCCCCGCTGCCGGCGCGGCGGCGGCACTCTATACTGTATTCAACGAAACGAGCTAATAGGGAAATCAAGCGCTGAACGTCATTGGTTGCCGATAAGGAGCTAAGGGCGCGTACACGTTGCGACCAAATGTCACTTCGATTCAGTCTCTTGAGCGGTGCAGACGTATTGTTTGGGTGCTTGCTTTCAGTGTGTTCGAAGTGTTTTGTTTTACGTTGACCCGGCTTGTTTACTGGACTGATTCCTACTTATCTGTTGACTCGGCGTTGAGAAGTATTGGTTTCAAATTTTCCAAAAGAAGCCGAAATAGTATGCTGACTGAAAGAGATGATATATTTTTTTGGAGAAGAAACTATTTACGCGCGATACGTGATGCAAGACAGTCAGATTAAGTAATATATTATTTGGATGAAACATGGGTGAACAAAGGCCACACTACAAACAAGGTGTGGATTGATACGACAGTTCAAAATGCAAGAAGTGCATTTTTAAACGGTCTTACTACTGGCTTGAAGAATCCGTCTGTTGAGTTTAATAATTAATTATTATTAGTTTTGCTGCAGGTAGCCTATACCTACCTACCTGCTTCACACCTGGGATTTATCTTCACTGAAGTGGTGTGACTCATTATTGTTATCTATTGTCGGCTTCTTACAAATTGCTTTCTATTGTTACATTGTTGTTTCTAAGTTAGGAAAAACATCTGCTATATACCTGATATTCTATAATTGTGTGAAATGTTCACTTGATAATGATTAACGAAATTAACTGACTGTTAATAATTAAGAGATGACTCAAGTGATTCAAGAAGCGAATAAAGATTTAAGAAAATATTTTGTGTTTAAATCAAATCATAGCATTATTACCTAGCATATTCGTTTTACACACAACATCAGAGCATAAAAACATTTTATTCAGTTTTTTTCTTTCAATTACAATTTACGTTAGCAATGTAAACGCAGCCTTACATTTTCGTGAATTAGCCACGCCCATTGACCAATCCTGATAATTTAAGTCCATGCTGCATCCCTATCACTTTCATACGATTGTGCAAGGGAGAGGGCGCCATATTAGTTCGTCTCGTTGAATGAAGTATAGGTTTTTTTATAGTAAGCAGTTATGTTTTTTGGTTATATATTTTAAAATAGATTTTGGAAATTCAAAAACTAGGTGTACCAAAATCATAATATAGGTATATTCTGAATATAAGGAGGAAAAATTTAAGTTTTCTCTCTTAATAGTGCTAGTATTAAATCTAGATTCGACTTTATAAACTCTAGCTGTATGGAATTACTTACCAAATAACGTAAAAAGTAACAAAAAGCGTTAACCTCATCCATCCCTAAAACATATTTGACTCTAGCAAATACTCAAGATTTGTGACGCCAAGAAGTAGAGAACTACTAAAATCTCCATTAACAAATACTTTTTTCATTGTTTCAGGATCAAAACCCCAGGTGGAATGTACTCCAGAAATCATGAAGGTGACGGTGCCCATGGACGGTAACAGAGTGAATGCCTATCTCGACCAAATAAAAGGTACTTATAAATACGAGTATAACTCTATTTTTTATGCAAAATAGGGCTAGGTACATTGGGCCACCAACTCGCCTGATGAAAAGTGAAGTTGTGGCCGAAGATTGAGTATGTAGACCTAGAAAATACTTAATATCTCTTGCCTTGAAGGTATCCAAATCGTAATTGTCAGGAAATAATGACGGAGGCAGGGCATTCCAATCTCTGGGGGTCCGCATTATGAAGGAAGAAGCGAATCGTAGGAGCAGGTGGTAGGGATGGTATTCCAGCTAGTCCTGTTGTGAAAAGGAGATAAAGGATCCAATAATTCTATCAACCTTGGTGGGATATACGCTTGGCAGCGGATTTCAAAAAAACCGGTACAATACATTACGTACATTTTATAGAGTTCAAGTTACAATTTTTTTTGGATCAGGTTTTTTATGAATTCCTGGTTGGTTCCCTTTTTAAAAGTTATTCATAATGGGGGTCTAAATTACCCCCTATTGACTTAATGTACCTTTCCTAAATAACCCTGTATTAGAGATTGCTTGTTTAAAGTTTCAACAAGAGCAATATTTTCATTCCAAAGAGTTTTTTTTTGACTGACGATACGTAGGAGGTACTCAATTCGACGCGTATATTTTTTTATGTATAACCACACATAACTTTTTACGTAATAGTCCGATTTTGATAATTCTTTTTTTATTGAAAAGAATATTTTTCGAAATCAGTCCCATTTAAATTTTATCGAAATCGGCTGAGCCATTTTTGATAAATCAACAGTAATGTGAAAAATGGTACATCGATCCGTGCGAAATATTCGCGAATTCTGTACACGTGACGGTTGAAGTCGGTCGTGCTATTTTTCGCAAAAAATAATCAATGCTATAAAACAAATCAAAGATTCATACCAAGTTTGAACATTTTATTCATTGAGATAAACCTAGTGTGGGTAGCACTATAAATAAAATAGTTTCTGTAATATGTTCGTTATTTTACTTTCATTTTAGTTCAGTTTTCATAGAGACTAAAACAATACCTACATTGGTTGCATTGCTACAGAATAATTTAAGCTCTCTCCAGTAACAAAACTTACGAAATGTTCTTTTGTATAGAATAGGAGTGAAAGTGCTTAACAAGTTCACATGGTACTTATGTTACTTACGTTGTGGGTTTGTGGACAATACGCAATAGTGATGCATAGCATAGTTTGACGTAGTGTTACTTAACGATCACTGAAGTTAAGGAACGTTCGGCGCCGTCAGTCAGTCTTTGGATGGGAGTAACCGTGGGTGGCATTTACAACTGAGCGCTACCGTGGTTCGGATGACACGTATGTTTTAACCATATTTTATGGTTTTAACCATGTAAAGATTGTAAAGGGTCCTAGTTGTTTTAACGTTTAGCCATGTAGTGTAGACGCCTGACGCGAAGCCATGTAGCGTAAAAAGTCTGACACTAGGATTAACCACCACCGGTCTGTACAAACTTACTTAAAAATACTCCCCTGTGGATTTCTAATAAGGCCGGTTGGAAGCGGCGTACATCCAGTGCGTTCCTGTACTGTACTGTACCACCCTATTTAATAGTCCACTGCAGGACGTAGGGCAACCCACGAAGTGTGGTTGGGCCATATCCACCACGCTGCCCCAGCGCGGGTAGGTGATTCACATACGCCATGGAATTTCTTCCACGGACATATGCAGGTTGCTTCACGATGTTTTCCTTCACCGAAAAGCTAATGGTGTGAAATTCCGTACATAAATTCCAAGGAGTTCATTGGTTCGAGACCGGGATTAGAACCCACTACCTCACCATTGTAAGGCTGGCGTCATTTCCAATAGACCACCACGGCTTTCTTAGCCGTGCCAGCGCGTTCATGCGGTCTTAATTATATTACATATTATTTTACTTTTTTAAGCTATTGCATAGCTTCTATCGCGGGCCTTGAGCGCGAGGACCGAATCCAGAAATTCCGTAACGAAAAAACCTCACGCTCCCCACTCCAACGGGCAAGGAGGTGTGGCTTGAAGGCCGTGCATCGTCTAACGTCGTTTCAGTTCGGCAGTCTTCGACACGGCGTTGTGTGCGATTAGACGTATTGTACGACTCTACGAAACTCGCACGAATCGAGCTGCTCCGAAATGCAATAGCTTTACCGCGGCAGTCCCCGAGTGCCACACGTCTTTTTTTAAATCAACCGGGTTTCCCCACCAAACGCTAAGCATCCCAGCTGACTGACTCCGGGGTATTCTTGTACACCACCATGACAACGTAATACCAAAAAATTCAGCTTTTAGAGAGTAGTTACATTTTTTGCGCTTACCTCCCGGGCATATCGTCAATCCACCTATTCAGTGGACATCCAATCGAGATATAAATAATATGTTAATCTATAATATTTTGATTCCAGGTTACAAGCCATGCTTCCCGGAAAGTCAGGGCCAGGCCCTGGTGTTTGTGCTGGATCTGCAAGATGTGCATCGCTGCGGCATCACTAAAATAGTCAATCAGATAACCGTGAGTAAATAGACCAGCGGTTCTCCAGGATACTTACAGATACAAACCAACCAGGTTACAAAACGTGCTTTCTCTTTCGAGAAAGCACGTTTTGAGGCTTTCGCCTGCAAATATTGTTGGTTGTTTTCCACCATTTCCACCTCTTTATAATGTATCTCTACCTTCAAGATGTAAGTACATCGTCGCGGCATTACCAGGAAAATCAATACGCAAAACGTGAGTTTATGCACCAGGTCTATTCTCCTTGTACAAAATAAGATAATTAAAAAGGATAAGATAATATTAAATATGCTTTTTATTAGGGTTCCGTACCCAAAGGGTATAAACGGGACCTTATTACTAAGACTCCGCTGTTCATCTGTCCATTTGTCTGTCACCAGGATGTATCTCATTAACCGTGGTAGCTTGAACGTTGAAATTTTCACAGATAATGTATTTCTGTACTGGTACTGAACCCTTGGTGCGCGAGCCCAACTCGCAATTGGCCGATTATTTATATAGTGAATATGGCCGCATTTAGCCATCATTGTGCCCGCATATCTGGTGTATCTTAGATAAATGATTGATCTTGCTGGTCAAGCGCAGCTACCAATCATTAATCTAAGTAATGTACAAATTTTTGTTTTGAATAAACAAGAATTTATACCGATGTCAAGTGATGTACACGTACACTTTCTGAAACAAAAATCTGGCGTGCATTGTCTGCGTCATTGAGGGCCATCAAGGAGTATAACCTGCAGATGGCAATCAGAGATCGGAACGCGGCGGTGATGGAGGCTCTGGGCCGGGAGGAGGCAATAGAGTTGTACTCGTAGAAGGAAAAGGGAGCGATCACAAGCAGAGTAGATACCACCGAGTAACACACAGAAACGTAGCCTTGATCGCTTTCACAAATTAAATCATAATAAGTGTGTACTTAATTGTGTAGAAATTAGCATTGCGTGCATGCCTTGAGCATTCATGCTCGTCATCGAAGGCTCCTTCTTGCAGCGGCGTCGTGTGTCGGGTCGTTCTCTTCCCTCAAATATGGTCAAGGAGAGCGATGGCTGGCACATGCGTCACACTCGTGATCGGGTGCTGCATGCGGGTCGCCGGTTTGCTCGCGGCATTCACGCAATGCACTGAAACTACTAACTTAGACTAAGATTTAAACTAACCTCTCTCTATAGTACAGTCGAATTCTTTAAAATGTAATTACTTAACAAAGGGCACAGACCCTGGAGTCTGTGGGTCAAAAATTAAAATTGAAAATTAAAAAAATTTACTCTCCCTTTTGTATCATTTCAGAGGAAGCAAATATTCTACCACAAGGTGGTGATAGAGTCGAAGACGGGAGAACGCGAGACGGTGACCGCGCGGTGCGTCTCTACCAAGCGAGGGAGGCGGGACACCTTCTCTCTCGACGAGTTCGACGAACCTGAGTGAGTATCGAGAGAGAGAGAGAGAGAGAGAGACGCACTTCATGGCGAGGGGGTCTTCAACCGCCTCCTGGACGATATACGGCTAGCACCATCACGCCAGGCTTTCAAAACTAAAACTAAGAATTGGCTTGTTTAGCAAGCATTTTATAGGCTGGAAGATTTTCTACCAAAAGTAGAGTAAATAGTAGTAACTTAAATGTATGTGACATTTGTTTTTAATTTTGTTGTTTATAATTATTTTTGCATTAATGTATTGTTTTTGATCATGTTTTCAAAACCGTAGACTGTTTTATAATTATTTGTTTCATTTATTTTTATATTTTAATTGATATAATTATGATCAATTGACTTGACATATGTGACAATTATCTGTTATAAATAAAAAGTATATGAGAGAGAAACGGAGAGAGAGATACCTCCCTCTACGAGTCTACAAAGGGGCTATTAGTTTGAGGAGTGTTACAATAGTTCAACAAGCCCTCCGACAACCTGGAGAAACTTGTGGTAACCGGGAAGGTAGAAGGGAAAAGACCCAGGAGGCGTAGCCCAATAAGGTGGTCCAACCAAGTGGGCAAAGAACTGGGCATAACCATCTGACGCCATACACCAAGCGGAAGACCGTCAGAGATGGAAACATATATGCCATGACTACATAGGCATAACTTGAAAATATAATTATAGTGTTGACTAAAGTACTGATTACTATTAATAACTCCAATTGACAAATATAATAATGCAATAATATTAAACATAACCATGAGTATTTAAAATTTTTATAAAATGTAATGGAAATAAAAGACAGATGAATATTATTTATGACTAAATGAATTGAACTATTCAACGGAATGATGAGAAATATAAGGCTTTTTATTTTATTTTTATTTATTACTACATAGGCCATGATGAGAAGGGCCGTGGTGATCTTGTGGTAATAACACCCACCTTACAATCGTGAGGTCTTGAGTTCAAATACCAGTCCCGTACCAATGAGTTCCTTGGAATTTATGTACGGAATTTCCCACCAATGGCTTTTCGGTGAAGAAAAACATCGTGAAGCAACCTGCATACGTCCGTAGAATAAATTCAATGGCGTATGTGAAACCACCAACCCGCACTGGGCCAGCGTGGTGATATATCCCAATCCCCCTTCGTGGGTAGGCCTACGTCCTGCAATGGACAATTAAAAAGCGTCACGACGCTCAGCAGTGAGCAAACGACCTGAGGAGGAAGGATTAGTTTGAGGGGTGTCCGAATATAAAACACTTTTTTGAACTCTCTCTCGATAAGTAGATAGAAAAACCTGAGTAAATTTATCTTCTAGTCTTTCTCTCTCTATCTATGTTCTCTCGAGCCAATGTTAAGTAATAAGTGGACATCTAATAGGTAGCTGAAATGATGATTCATTTATGTCGGCCGTAGCACGTCCAATGCAGGCCCACCATATATTGACTGCTTCTGTGGCTCAGTGGTTAGTGAACCTGACTTCTGGATCAAAAAGGCGTGGGTTCGATCCCCACCCAAGGCAAACACAAATGTGGTGAACATTAGTGTTTACTCTGTGTCTGGGTGGTTTTTAGGTACCATCTATATACATAAGTATGTATTTAAAATATGGATATGTAGTATATCAGTCTCTGGTAACCATATCACAAGCTTTGCTTAGTTTAGGGTCAGAGACCGTGTGTAAGATGTCCCCCAATATTTATTTATTTATCATATGATAATTTTGTTATTGATGTGATATATTTACATTCCAGTGTGTTAAACATCACTAGATACGAAGAAGGAAAAGCTCCGGAGCCTGTACTGGGTGCAGTTGTGAAACAGAATGGGAAACAGTGAGTATACCTATTATTCTAAGACTGGCTTTCTGGATAAGAAGTAACAAGCATTATATTTTTAAAAAAAAACTTAAAAAAAAAAAAACAAGCTTTTACTGAAAAAGTACTCGCCAAGACGAATCAAACGAGCCGAAACTGGATAGGGCTGCGTCATTTCATTACAGAGTTCATATGACCACCTTCCAGCTCCATCATCAGACCCTGGTTACCATTGAAAGACAAAAATTACCACAAAAATTTAACGCACAGTACAAATTGCACGTTTAAACTGTGTTTAAAGCGTGTTTAAATCTTTTGTGGGGAAGGTTTTTAAAACTCGGTTTTTAAATCGACGACTTTATGACGACAATTATTATTACGTTAAAGGTGGGTATACACGATGCGATGATTTGATCAAATTTTCGCTTCATGTCAACTGGGAGCTCATTCAGTTAATTCAAAGGTAGGAATTGGTAGTTAACGATTTGTACTACTACCAGAAACTGGGCGCACAGAACGCGATGATCGCATCAATTCATCAGATCAGTTCAGTGGAGGCCAAATATAGGTAGTTAACTATAGCTGGTTAGTAGTTATTGAGGACCTTTGAATTAATTGAATGAGCTCCCAGTTGGAATGAAGCGAAAATTTGATCAAATCATCGCATCGTGTATGCCCACCTTTAGAATAGCCATGTCACGGTAATGAGATATCATTGCGCGAAATTGATGATTTTAATTAAATTTGACAGAATTAATTTTTTTACGCATCACTTTATTACTGGATACGGCTATTTTAAAAGATAAGGTAAACTGCAAAAGAGGAAATCGTCAAATGAAACGTCAAAAAGTCGTCAATTTTAAAACAAAGATTTAAAAACCAGATTTATAAAACCGACCGCCACACCACAATAGATTTAAACACGCTTTAAACATTGTTTAACCGTGCAAGTTGTTCTGTTAAACATTGTCTAAACCGTGCTTAAAATTTTGTGGTAAGACGGCTAATCTATAAAACCGAGGTTTAAATTCGAAGTTTTTGTACGTCGATCAGGGGCTTAAGACTGGCTTTAAACTAACTTACCGCTTTTTACTTCTGGATAAGAAGTAAAAAGCGCAATAAGTCGACTCGTGTTCCCAGACGCCATGAAGTTTTCTCGAGAAAGTTCTGTATACATATTAGGTAACAGATTTGTTTGTCGTCCGCGATTTTTGATAGGGTATTTCAAAAGGGAATTTACTGTCGCGCTATTTATCAGCCAATTTTGATAATATTTGGCAAGATTATTTAGTATCTAAATCCTAACAAGATTTGTGAGTATCAAACAAATCGGTCAAGAGCGAGTTGAGCCATAGGTTTATGACGATTGTGATGACGACAGTGAAAGATTTGTGTCGCGAGATCTACTCTTCGGATAACTACTAGATTTAAGTATTTACCGCCTTACCACAGTTTTACGCAAGCTTTAGACAACGTTTATCAGTACAAATTGGACGGTTAAACAATTTTTAAAGCATGTTTAAATCTTTTGTGGCAAGGCGGTTAGGGTTTATCGAAATTTTCCTATTTTCCAGGGTATCAGGCGAGATATCCGTCACCCCCGGAACTCCCCTCTCTATGGAGATATTCCTGAACGAAATATCCGCTCCTGTATACGGACTGCTCGTCAATTACATGCACGTCACTGATACAGGGAAGCAGCAGGAGACTATCATATTGAACGGGTAAGTTTATTATAAATATCACAGGTGCAGTGCGCCATCTCTCGTCAATATTCAGACGTTCTAATAACTTCAAGTTGAGTGATAACAACTATAACTATAAAGAATTATTTTTATGATAAACATTTCAAAAAATCGTCGCTAATGCAGGACTCGAACCTGCGTCTTCGGATCACTAGCCCGACGCTCTCCTAACTGAGCTAATTCGGTTTAAAAAATTAAGATCATTTCATTGATTTAGCAGTGCGCCATCTCTCGTCAATATTCAGAAGTTCTTATAACTTCAGTTGATTGATAACCTGTCTAATACGGGTATCACAGATGGCGCCGCCAACGCTGGTAACCACGTTGGTAAAAAAGATAAACACTTCACAAAATTTGGCGGGAGCGTCACAGCACAGGCGAACAAACTTAGTTGGGAAAGCATCGTGCTAGTGATCCGAAAGGTGCAGGTTCAATTCCTGCGTTGGCGACAAATTTTTGAATTTTTAATTTAATAAAATTTTTAAAATATTAAAAAATCATTTCATTGATTTAACAGTGCGCCATTTCTCGTCAATGTTCAGAAGTTCTAATGACTTCAAATTGAGTGATAACCTGTCTAATACGGGTATCACAGGTGGCGCCGCCAACGCTATAAGTTGGTAAAAATGATAAACACTTCACAAAATTTGACGGGAGCGTCACAGGCAAACTAGCTTAGTTGGGAAAGCATTGGGCTAGTGATTTTATATTTATACTAGCAGCGCCCCGCGGTTTTACCCGCGTTGTGCCCGTTCCCGTGGGAATTTCGGGAATTTTTATACTTTATATTATTTATATACCTTTTTACATATAAACCTTCCTCTTGAATCACTCTATCCATTAAAAAAAACCGCATCAAAATCCGTTGCGTAGTTTTAAAGATTTAAGCATACAGACAAACAAACAAACAAACGAAAATAGCGACTTTATTTTATACTAAAGGATGTAAGGATTCGTTTATTGCTCAATGCACTGTTACAACAAAAGTTCTTACAAACTAGAGTCTTAACTAAGTGACATTGACCCCGTGAGGGCGTCGCAATTTAAGGAGAGGTAACATTAGCTCTACTTACTAGATATTAATCAGTTCTCTATAATGATGATCCGAAAGAAGCAGGTTCAATTCCTGCGATCGCGACAATTTTTTTGAAATGTTTATCACAAAGACAACTATTTATGAATATCTTGTTAGTTATTACGATCAAAGTCCTAGATATCTGACTTTATTTAAACTTCTCGAGTCTGCTAGGATCATAGGATTGAGAGATGATTTATATTAGGACGGGGCAGCGGTACGACGCCCGGACGGGGCCCGTCCAGGTTTTTACATAAAATGCATGGAACGGACGTGGTCCAGCCTAACCCGCGCCCGTCTCGTGCCCGCCCCGTCCTAATATAAATCACCCCTTACTGTCCTCTGCGACAATGTAGCCACACACCGTTGTTGTCCTCATGAATGGATGGCAAGAGCCCCATCTCCAACCATTCACGAGCTCAGAGGTCTCCTTTTAGTAAGCTCTTAATTAAGTTAGTACAGTCTTGGAAGGTCCCTACATATGCTCGTCTTGCTGAATGGCAAAAACTATAAATTCACCCGCAAACTACACCAAGAGTCTTGGCTTACCTCACCTGTATAACCCTAAACCGCTACCGTTTCGAAGGGATACATAGGCAGCTCCGAGGTCGAATGTCTTTGCAGCCTGGGCCCGCAGACTAGGTCACATCTGACCAACTGTGTAGCATACCCTAAAAGCATTAAAACCTGCTCCATACAGGACCTAAATGAGGCAACAGAGAGTGACATGAGGTGGCTAATTTTTGGTTCCAGCCGAAGTATAATTTTACCATTCAACAGCGACTCGAAATAAAAAGTAACCTCTTACTAAAAACAGGGAATTCCGGTAGCTTATTATACTATCCCGGCCAGGTCAGGGCCAAAAAACCGCTTACTTAGGACTTTATCTTTTTTTTCAGTTGTTCCGTGGACCCGTACCTTTTCGACAACTTCGTGACCACGGACGGAGATGTGCTGACAGCCAAGTTCCGTGCTTTCAAGTTTCCCGACAGCACGTACGTGCAGTTCAAGGGCACGGTTACCGTCTGCCTCGACAAGTGCCAAGGGGTAAGTCACAAGGGGTCCTGGGCACACTAGACCTTTGTACATCTTTGTTACCACCTTATCATCTAAGAAAAACAGTGAAAGTCAATATACTTTCTAGGTATATTGCTGGAGTTCTAAGAGGGCTATGTGTAATTCAAAGTAAGAATAAAATCTAAAACTACAAAAAGTCCCTTGTCGATCTGCCTCTGTGTCCGCTGGAAGACAAATGCTAAAATCTCTATTGGAACGCATCGGTTCACTTCTAACACATTGCCTTTGGCAACAATCACAGGAAGTAATATCATTTTAGATTGATTGATTAATATAAGAGTCATTTTAGATTGTGCCAGCAGTGTTCACGCTAAAGGTTAGTCACAAACTTTCAATTGTAAACGTTACAATGCTCTGTTATAATGGGTGACGTCTACAACGTCAACGTACAACGACAAGTGCCAAGGGGTAAGATAGCAATACCATGGATTAGGGTAAAAAATCCTTGAACAATACCCATAATATGTACTACAAATATTTACTTGGCATTGTACTTACCTAAGTAAAATCTTGCACAGGCTGCTGCTGCTTCTGTATCGATAGTTAAACTCTCAACTGATTAATGAATATTTGAGTTGACTGAATATTTTTTGATACTCTATCTGACGAAATAACTATTTTTTTAGTTATCATGCCTATTATTGTTTCGTTTTATTTCAGGTGCAATGCAGTAACGGCGTGGTGGGGTACGGGCGGCGGAGGCGCGCCATCGCACCCAACTCGGAGGCCAACAAGCTATACGAGGTCTCGCTCACCACTTTCATCCAAGTTGACTATAAGAACGGAGACCGGGAGGCTGGTACGTTTAAATAAATAATGTTTTACATTTATGGCCCCCACTCGGATTATGGAGCCCCCAGTAGGATTCTAGAACCTCCAGTAGGATTCTGGAGTCCCCAGTAGGATTCTAGAGCCCTTTGTAGGATTCTAGAACCCCCAGTAGGGTTCTGGAGCTGCCAGTAGGAATTTATAACCTTCAGTAGGATTCTGGAGCACTTTGTAGGATCCTATAACCCCCAGTAGGATTCTGGAGCCCACAGTAGGAGAAATGCCACAAAACACGTACAAAATCATGAACAACTAGCAGACAACCCCAGAACAGATATTTAAATTCATTATCCGGAGATCTACCCTACAAAACGAACCCGGGACGACGTGCTTTGAAGTTTGAAGGGCTTCCAAATATGCTAGGATAGTCGTCAAACAATGTTTTTTTTTAACTAGTAAATAAATATTAGGGGACATCTACACACGGTCCCTGGCCCCAAACTAAGCATAGCTTGTGATATGGCTGCCAGAAACATATACTACATATACTCGTAAATATGCTAGATACATACTTATATGTATAGATAGTACCTAAATAACACCCAGACACAGAGCAAATACCTATGTTCATCATACAAATGTTTGCCCTGGGTGGGGATCGAACCCACGCCTCTTTGGCCCAGAAGTCAAGGTCACTGAACCACCGAGGCAGTCAATTCAAAAATGATTTATTGGCACCACGCAGTATTACAAAATCATCGATATGATCGTACAGAGGAAGAGGGTGTAGAGAGTGACGTCTATAGAGTGTTAGGCACATTCTCTTTGCTCTCTCTATGCTTGGGATTGACACCTTGCGACTCTTGCGAGACTTTCAAGTTTTATAGGTTCAGCAAAGACGTTGCTAAAGTGGGGATCGCCCACCTGGCGGGCCTAGTATATACAATATATACGGCACTAAATAATTATTTCGAGGTGTCAGAACAAGATAGAGTTACTCGTATGGTGTAGTCATGGATGTATTGGTACAAAATCCTTGGGTGTAGTACATCGACTTGTATTTTTTTCTGTGAAGTGTTTATATCTGTCACTTCTTCACATGTCGACAAAACTCTTTTCGAGGTCGTATGCTAAACTTGCTGTGCACTTTCCTAACTAAGTCTATGGCCAAACGGACTCTGCAAAAACAGGTACATTAGGTACATCACAATACCAAGATTTCCCTACAGTAAAATCTTTATTATTTATTAGATTCCATTGCTTGCCGCACTAACAGCGTGAGCCAAAGCATACAAGCTACATAACAATAAAAATTACAATTTAAACACATTCAATGAAACAATTAAGAAGCCGTGGTGGCAGCGTTGCCAGATGTACGATTTAAATCGTATTCATACGATTTTTTACATTTATTTTGCATGTACGATCCAAGGGCAGGAATCGTACGTAAACATACGACTTTTTAGATTTCATGCAACCAAAGTACTAATACCAATATAGCACGTCACTATTTATTCTTTTACTAACTAAGTACCAACCCTTCACATCACTAGTTAGTTAGATTTATCTATGGTTAGGGGATGGATTTCCCTGACATCCCAATGATACACGTTACGTTACTCGGAACGGAAGTCGGAAGTATTTCATTCCTTCAATATTTAGTTATTTAAAGTTAAAGTGTGAAAGTTTTTAATCATGGAGGATGAAGATTCAACATCTAATCCAGGCCCAAGTCGCCCTTGTCCTGGAACTCCAAAAAAGACTCTGGCGAGACGGAATGAGTTATCCAAGGATCAAAAAGAAAAACACAGAGCTCAGAAATACCGCTCCGATTGGGAACATCTTGAAGTTTTCAAGCATTGGCTGAAACCCGGCAAAAGTGAATACAAAGCAAAATGTATTGTATGTGATTGTGAATTATTATCCGAGTATAGTGTATTAAAAATCCATTCCACTAGGCAGAAACACCTTAAAAGCTCTGTCTAATGCTAAGTGCCTTCCGCACTCTAACGCAGATTGTGAACGCTGCTTCAGTTCAGTCAATCTTATAAAAACAAAGATCCGAAACAGGCTGAGCAATGAAACATTAAATGGCACACTTTTAGCCAAACAGCATATTAAGCGTTATGGGTGTTGTGTGGATTTTTCTCCAACACGAGAAATGTTAAATAACATGAATAGTAACCCTTTACGGGGATAAATAAAGACTTAAGAGTGTGTATAAATTGATTATTTGCTTTATTAATATAATAAAACAAAGGTTTTTAAAACGTACTATTTTTTTTTTGTAGCCTTCTTAGGGAATACGACTTTTTATTTACCCATCGTACGATCGCCCATTCAAAACGTCTGGCAACACTGCGTGGTGGTCTAGTGGTTGTAACGCTGGCCTGTCATCTTGAGGTCGTGGGTTCAATCCCGGTCCCGTACCAATGAGTTTCGTTGGAACTTATGTACGGAATTTCACACCACTGGCTTTTCGGTGAAGGAAAACATCGTAAGGCAACCTGCAAACGTCCGTAGAAGAAATTCGATGGCGTATGTGAATCCACCAACCCGCACTGGGCCAGCGTGGTGGATATGACCCAATCACCCTTCGTGGGTAGGCCTACGTCCTGCAGTGGACTATTAAAAAGGCTGGTACAGTACAGTACAATTAAACAAACAAAAAATAATTAAAATTTATCTTTTTCGTGTCTCCTTCCACACTTATGTAATTTACAAGTGCTCCCTTTTCATTAACCTGATATAATATTTGTTTTTTGCAGAAGACGTCTTAGCCCTGTTGAAGAACTTGAAAATCGCGAACCAAAAACTCGGCGACCGAGACGGCACGCAGGCAACAGTTGCCGAGCAAACCGCCGACAACAAGCTCTTGTTGGTTCAGAACGAGCCGGCGACGAAAGGGCAGACGCGGGCGGTAGCCAGTATTGTCGTGTTACTGGCTAGCATGGCTGTTTTATTGTTTAAATAAATAAAAAAATCGAATACTGTAAAAATTACTAATAGCATTGATCTAGGATATTAAAGATTCATAGACTGCTCCAAAAACGACACGAAAAGTTAGTCGGTAAATAGGTTGGCTTATTTTGATTGAACATTTTCTGCCATATTAATGAAGCGAGAGTAACTTTGGAGTAGTTAGTCCGTCTTTTGTCTTTAACAAGTGAATTAAAATTGTCAAAGAATGAAAAAGACAAAAGCCGGACTAACTACTCCAAAGTTATTCTGAGTTTATTAATATGGCAGCTTGTGTACGCGCCCACGCATGATTTTTAATACCGGGGCAAAACTAAAAATGTATTTTATTTTGGGCAGACTGTGATCCTTTTTATAATACACTATCTCGATGAATAATATGGCAAAGGCTCATTATGATCGGAGATAGTGATAGATAGTATTGTGAACAAAAATTAATTAAAGTGAATATACTTAGAACTCTATCTCAACAAAGAATGCTGAGTAATTTTCATTCAAATATTTTCATATTAACTAATTTTGCAATTTAATATTACTCTAAACTTGTTAATAAAATTACATTATGTGAAAATTGTAGTAATTCGGTAACCGGCAACAGTTGCCGAGCAAACAAACAAACTAATGGTGATCCACAACCAACACGAGACGTCATAACACTTTTTTTACAATATGTTTGACATGAGAAAAGTAATTTTACAAAAACAAAGGTTTTAAATTATTTACTTATTTTTCACTGAACCAACATAATAATATGTGATAATGAAAATTTTTATTACTGTTTAATCTCGACTTGTATGTATTTACTTGTGAGAGTCTTTAATAAGTGATAGTTTTAAATAACCATAGCTAACTACTCTAAAAAAACTTTATCCACGCATATATAAATCAAATCATAGAATTTAAAACGCACGTCTGAATCCACAACACGTGGTATAGGATATATACGATACGAAAACCAACCATTTTGAAGGTGCTAGTGTAAGTTAGGTATTGAATAGATGCCTAGGTAAGATCTTGAAATTTAGTAAAGAATAATTACGATATGCTTTTACACGAACGATTTTTAAAACGACTAAAGTTTAAAAAATTGTCCCTAAAATTAAGGTGTTCGCACACGGGCAATTTGTTGAGCGATAATTTATTGCTCGGCATTCGGCTACATTAGATAAAAATACTACAATGTCACTTACTTTTTATTGCTAAATAATTTTAATTTGTACTCCATTTACTTCGAATTCTAACTTGTATTTTTACATTTACTTGTAAGCGATATGTATAATACTTAATCGCTGGACTGTAGATATACCTAACGTAACCCACGTTAGGTATATTATCATAATTATTGAACTCAGATAACAGAGCATTTTTTACACATGTATTGCATTGTAATATTTTTAGTAAAATTGTAATTAATTACTAACTGGTTGGGTGGTATAGTTTATTGGACACAAAATGGGTTTCGGGTTCTTTTTTAATACAAGGGGAGGTGTTTTAGTTAATCAACGGATTATTTTGTGGTCTACTTTAAATAAAAATCGTTTGTGTAAGACCATTTTTTTCTAACTTTGACTTAAACTGCCATTTTTATCTCTCAGCTTAATAAGAGCCTGCGTAAACGACCGACAATTTACTATCGTGCCGTCAAACGTAACTGAGACGTTAGACCATAAATCATAGATATTTCATATTTCTGTCTCACTCACACTCGTCCGATGTAGGGAGGGGTGGTAATACTGTCTCTTTTTAATATTATGGACTCAACGTTTCAGTTTTAAATGACGTTGTAGCTTTTTGATTCCATATCTCGTGTCACATTTTTTTCGTATTATAATTTAAAAGTATGTCATGAACGCAGGCTTTTAGGTTAGATAAAGTTATCCAGTGTTATAAAATAAATTAAAAATTAAGGTAATAGTGATTTTAATTTAGCTATAATTAATAAGTAATGCTTAAATAATAATTAACAATTACACAATAATAATGCTAACGCATTTAAGTCCGCTAGTCTTATGATAAAATGTTCTAAAATAAGCGCGTTTCAAAACATTGTGAATAATTTTTGCTTATTTAATTGTATCAGTGAAGCTCCAACGCATGCGACAGACAAAAAAAATACTGAAAACAAGTTAAAGAAACACACTGAAAAAAGGTACTAGGTCTCTATTAACTTTCCCTGTTATGGAGTCTAAGATGTGTTTTGTGATAAATATAGGTAGCTTACCAGACATATTATTGGCTTATTGGGCATACCAGACATACGTTTGCATAAATATATTCTGGAATATATTTTACGTATGCGTATATCCGTTATAATATTTAACTACATATATTTTCCGAAAATTATACTTTTAACATAATATACAAAAGTTTTGGTCAAAAGTGACGCTATAAAAATATTCTTATACATTCCTTCATGAATTGAAAGGGATTTATATAATTATAATAAAAAAAATATATATCATAATAAATTCCTTTATTATTTTAATAAATTGATTGTATTGTCCCTTTATTGATTGTTTATAGCATTACGCTAAAAACGATTTCTTGTTATAAAAATAAATGAAAACCATTAATTGCAGGTACTTTAAATTCCACTTTACAAATTAAAAAAATGTTTTTTTTTTTATATAATAACATTTTGAGACAAAGCTTTAAGTAGCTTCTGTCTATCGTGTGCGCTAGCTATAAAATATTTTAAGAAAAAACATCGCTTACCTACTATATTTTTTTTCGACGTATTTTTAATTCTGTAAATGTTCCCTCATTATTATTAAATGTAAAATTAATTAAACTAATAAATCAATGAATTTCAATTTTGGTTTCATTTTACTGCTTCAATTGGATAAAAATAATATTAAACCAAAAAGTTATTTTAGTGAGTTTTGTTATAAAAACATTTAAAAAAAAATTTTTGACGAATTTTTGAAATGTTTATCACAAAAATAACTCTTTGAGATAAACCTAGTGTGGGATGCACCATAAAATTAAAATCATTTTAATAATTAAACCACATAATAATATTAGGTACCTATATGCTGAATCCTATTTATTAATGGCGTATGTAAATACTCACAGGCGAATCATACAAGTCGGCGGATGTGAAGCTAGCTAGAAACTGCGCAATATCCACGCATAAAGTTGCGTATTGATTGGGTTTCGTTTCGCTTAGCTTGCAGTTACGAGTAACTTCACATCCGCCGACTTGTATGATTTGGCCTATACAAGCTACGAAAATCTCCATTCCTTACCGCCGCTGACATACGAATTTGCTATTGCGCAACGATCTGTCTTCAGGTTGATTCAGCCTAGGAATACATGATTTGAACAAAACTGCATTTACTATGGGATCAACCTGGAAATCGCAAATTAATTAGCGATTCTATACGTTTCGTCGAAAATATTTCTTTTTATCGTGAATAAGTCCGCGCTTGACCACCACCACCACCAACTCGCCTGATGGTAAGCGACGTTGTGTTCGAAGATGAAGCACGCAGACCTAGAAGATACCTATTCACTCTGACCTTGAAAAGCTTTAGATTATATCTCTTAGAAAACAGGAAAGCAGGAAGACTGTTCCATTCCCTGGCGGTACGAATCAGAAATGTTGAGTCAAACCGCTTCGTACGTATCGAAGGAAAATCGACAGTGTAGGGGTGGTAATGTGGTGGTAATGAACTTTTTATTTTTTCGCGAGTTCCAGGCTAGTCCGATAGTAAAAGTTGTTCATAATGATGTACCTGAAACACTATAGGTTTTTTTAATCGGGCAAGAGTGCCTTTATTAACTACAACAAAATACAATAGGTACTAAATGCTAAAACTACCTACACTACTACATTGTAAAAAGCATTGGATCATCCACAGACCCTTGAAGGTCTAAAGATAATCCAAATGCTCGCACCCACTGCCAGTTGGCAGCGTGCCCAGCATGCTGGCAGCATTGCCACGCTGAATGGCAATGCTTATGCGTTGAGCCAAATAAACACCAGCATTTTGGTCACGCGTCGCGTCCACCAGACGCTCAGAAAGACTTTTGTAAATAATATAAGCTCCCGGCCCCCACGTCTCATGGCTCAAATATAAAACCACAGCCGAGGTTAGCATATTTGCGCCGCTTGTGCTGTTCCGCCGAATTGACCGCCGCTCCAGCCCTACTCTGAGTCTCAGAAAGATGTGACGGCGCAAAAGTATCGACGCACGTTAGTAGGTATTCTAGCGAATTATCTATACCAATATTATAAAGAGGAAAGATTTGATTGTTTATTTGCATCGAATAGGCTCCGAAACTACTGAACCGATTTGAAAAATTATGTCACTGTTGGAAAGCGACACTATCCCCGGTGAACATAGGCTATAAAATATTAAATTTCCCAAAAAAAATTGGAATTCTTACTAATTGTCTTCTTTAGCCAAATTTACCCGGGCAAAGCCGGGACGGGCAGCTAGTATAGGTAAATAAAAAAAACAAATAGGATTTCAGTCTTTTAATATAACCATTATTAACTGAACTAACAATAAAGGTACAATTTAGGAAAAATAACTAACTGCCATTACATATTAACATACTCGTAAAAAGAATTTAACGAGATTTAGTTATTATTTTGACTCCGTAAAATTAGTTAGGTACCTGTGTATTTATATCAGGTCACACTTATCTGAACTAAGCCGTACAGGTACTTGCTTTATTCTTAAATGTATACTAAGCGCCACACAAGTCGGCGGATGAGAAGTTAGCCGCAGATGACACTTCGCCGTGATTCGCTAATTATTGCGCATGTGTGCACAATGCGTAGGGAGCGCGCGGGAGGCCCCCGGCCCCGGCGCGAGTCTCTCTGGCTCCCGCGCATACCTATATTTCGGCTTTTGCGCAGCGTTCTGCGCATAACTTCCCATCCGCTGATTTGTGTGGCGCTTAATATAATACAGGTCTAAACGCGCACTGAAATAACGAAATAAATAAAAACCTGATATCCCGACCTTTCGACCGAGTTGCATCGATCGTGGTCACGGCAAACTGTCAGTCAGTCTGGTTCAGTCTGCCCGTGACCACGATCGATGCAACTCGGTCGAAACTTCGGGATAATGAGGCATTTAGGTATCTGTTTGTCGAGCAAAAAGCACAGCCGTTCAGAGAGCTTTTCTCAAAGCTACTCAGGTCATTTTTGATGCGTGTTTTATATTATATTTAAGATCCTCTGATGTAACACAGTTAACAATAAAGTTTATCTAAATCTGAATCTCAATGCGCGATTAGTCCCGTAGTACATATAAGAATGTGGACAAATCGCATAATTTTAAAAACAATATAAACCGTATGACGTTTTCCCTGGACTGATAAGGTCCAGATACGAGTATGACTGTATGAGTAGGTACCTATGCGTTTACATTGTTACATGATTCAATTTTGCATGGCAGTCGGACTATTTTATGTTATTCTAAATTTCACCAAGGGTGCTTCACAAAAATGTATGGGATTACACGGAAACTACTGTAGTTTTCGTTTACGTAAATAATTTTCATTTACATTTTTGTTTTTGATGTTGTAATAGATAGGTACTAAAAAAACAAATATTTAGTATAGATAACCTTACTGTAGGGTGTAGGGTTTACCACCATTATAATTATTTCATTGTATAAGCGTACATAATTTTGTATCGCGGGTGAGTACCAAGAGGTACCAAGACAAACCTGTCGGTTTTTAGGGTTCCGTACCCAAAGGGTAAAAACGGGCCCCTATTACTAAGACTTCGATGTCCGTCTGTCTGTCTGTCACCGGGCTGTATCTCATGAACTGTGATAGCTGGGCAGATGATGTATTTCTGTTGCCGTTATAACAACAAATACTTAAAACAGAATAAAATAAATATTTACGGTGGGCTTCCATACAACAAACGTGATTTCTAGGAGTTTTTTGCTCGCTATTGATAACGGCAAGAGGAATGAGGCACCCATACGGTACGGAACCCTTCGTGCGCGAGTCCGACTCGCACTTGGCCCATTATTTGGTATCCTATGTTGTAAACTATATTTTGTAGTGTGATGATAAATAATAAAAAAAAATATATGAACTTATTTCTAACCCCTCAGACCTTACTATGAGATTATGTTACTTTTCGTGTAATATAATAATATACATTTTTTGTAAAGCGTCCAGTCAAACCAGACGAAAACGACAATAGCTTACGTATACTATACACTTACACACACACACAGCTTCCTTACATAGTATAAAATAAAGTCGCTATTTTTGTTTGTTTGTCTGTATGCTTAAATCTTTAAAACTACGCAACGGATTTTGATGCGGTTTTTTTTAATGGATAGAGTGATTCAAGAGGAAGTTTTATATGTATAATACACCTGTGCGAAGCCGGGGCGGGTCGTCTAGTCTACTATATTTCGTGACTTATATGGCTTTTTACAGAGTCAAAATAAAAACATTAATTAATTACATATTCACTAATTAATAATTATTTAGAATAATAAGTAAGAAATACATTATTGTTATTAATTTTACAGTAATAACAGAAAACATTTAACCTTTAATACAAAATATGATTAAATAGCTAAACCAATGTTAATAATAATTAATCTTATTCAATACTACGATGGGAACTGCACATTAATAATTAAAAAATAATCATCCAATCACTTTTACAAGAAACATAAAATAGTTTTTCAATAATATCTAACTTAACAATAAACAATACCATCATCGATAAAGTAAAAAAAAAATATTTTCAAATTTTAATATTAAAGTTAATATTTACAACTTTTACTAAGAAGTTTCTGAATTAATTGCAAAAATCTTGATAACGATGTTCAAATAGAAAATTCCATCTAGAGATATGAGAACATAATTTAAAAAAATCTATCGAATTAAGAACCTTTTTCATACTCTTTGGGAGTTGGTTGATGAAATATTATTTAAATATGTTACGATTAACAAATATTTTTTTTTAAAAACTTTACAGTTAAACCCTCGAGATTTTTTGTTGAGTTAAAATTTTGTTAAATTATATGCGTAATGAGAATAATAATAAATACAGGTACGTTACAACACTCTGATAGTAAATATAACAAAAAATATAGCAAATGGACGGAGAAATACCAGATGCAGAAAAAACATAGGATGGCGGTTTTAAAATATAATTTTGTAATTTATTGGTATTGAAAAGTACACTTTCAATCGTTCTCAGTTTGGTCGAAAATCCTAATGTAGTATCTATCACACTAAAATCTAATTGGCACGAGTACTAACACATTCACAATTTATTAATAAAATGCTTATTATTATTGGCAGTTATTATTTAGAATTGAGTTATATTTTTGACATTAATAAATTTTCTTTAAAATGTATCACATGACGGTAAACTGATCTAAATGATATAAGTTTTAGAAATTATTAATAATAGATAATAACAATTTATACAATTAATTGAGTATGAGTTTTATAATTTGTATTTTTGAAATAGGTAACCTTTTTTTTCAATATCAATGATAATTAACTAATAGAGTATTCTAATCGAAATAATAAGAACTACAGAAACGAAACCAGAATAATAATAATTAATATTAAGTAGATTACAAATTTCAAATACAATAAACTATGCTATCATTACACATTAAGATTTTCATATTGAATACAAAGAGAGCATTACATGGAATCTACAATTATTATTTTTATACAATAACTATTAACTACATTATTATTTTAAATTACAAAATGTAAATTCGAACACGAACACTTTCAAGTGTGAAAGGGTTATTAATTATTATTATTTATTACGAAGGAACGTCAAATCTTTATATTAACTTCACGGAAGAAGAAAATGTCTTTTTAACGAAAGATACTTTTAATTTCTTATGAATATTAAAAATTAATCGACATTGCTTAAATTCGCCAAAAAAAAATGTTTTTTAATATTCATAATTATACAGGACGTTCGGTTACGTACATACTTTAATTAAAATAGTACATTCAATCGATGTATGCTAGTTTTAAATTATTGTTGATATTGCAAAAACCACACAACTAATTTCAATAAAATTTATTATATTCAACCACCTCGGAAGTTTGACCAACCAAACTACAAAATCGGGTTATAATTGGCGGAATAATTGAGCAACATACATCCAAAAAAAACATAGTCTATTCTCAATTGAGAAGCTCCTTTTTTTAAAGTCGATTGAAAAGACGTCTACAAACCAAACATTCTGTATAGTAAATCATTTTTTTTCTTTTTTAATCAGTAACCTGTTTTTCTGACCCACTTTGCCACCCCGAGTCCATAGTATTAGTATCGCTATAGCAATGATGATGATTCCCCTTCAATACCTCCCCCTTTTCCTCTCTGACTGGCTCGTATTGAGCGTCCGGGCCAAGGCATTTTGAACCTTCTGGATCATTCGAATAAACCTGATCTTGTCTATCATCGTCAGACAGTAATGACTCTTCTGTATTAGGAGATAAAGGCGAAATTACCGGAGGCGGGACAAAAAATTCGACTTTAGTATCAGAGTTTTGCCTAGGATGCTCTTTAGGTAGATTTTTCGGACTCGTCCTAGGCATACGTAGAGGGCTAATATGCGATCGCATTTTTGGACTACCCTCAATTCTGATACTCGAATTCAAGTCAGTCATTCGTTCAATTCGGTCACTGTGACGTGACTCGTTCAAAGACTCGTTTAAACGATTGATTCTAGAGTCGTTCATTCTTTCGCTGATGCGAGTTTCGTTCATACGGTCGCTTATGCGGGAATCGTTCATTCTTTCGATTCTGGAATCGTTGAGGCGGTCTAATCTCGGCTCATTTAACCGTTCGCTGATTCTAGAATCGTTCATTCTTTCAAATCGAGAATCGGTCAGTCTCTCGCTCATACGCTCGCTCAATCTTGTCTCATTCATCCTATCACTGATCCTAGAATCATTCATTCTCTCACTGACTCTAGACTCATTCATTCTCTCACAAATTCTCGAATCGTTCATCCTATCATCACTCCTCTCATTCAAACGATCTCTCGAATCGTTCCGTTCATTCAAACGATCTCTAGAATCGTGCCGCTCACTCATTCTCATTTCGTTTCGATCTATACGCGGATCGATTCTTTCCACGATTCGTTCACCCATTCTATCACTCCCGATCCGTTCATTCATTCTCATATTGAGCTGTTCGATCTGGTGTTCTGTCAGACGTAAGGAACTGTTGACGTTTTGTCGTATTTTGTCCTGTGTCTTGTGTTTTTCTTGCCTGGGACGGCGTTTAGAGCCGACTTGTGGTTGGGGGCGCTGTTGTCTGGAGAGAGTAAACGATCCCGTGTCGGACTCGGAGGTCGATTCGGGATGGTTCTCGATCGTTCCGACTAGAGCTGACACGTTGGGGTTCATACAGCATTCAGCCTGGGGATAAAAAAACACAGATTACATGCATTACTGAACATGGTTTACTGAAGCGTAGCTTCGTGGTCGACGTTGTATTTCTTCACTATTGAACAAAAGCCTACTCTAGCCATCCACAGACCCTTGAAGGTCTAAAGATAATCCAAAAGTTTCAAGCCCACTGCCAGTTGGCAGCGTGCCCAGCATGCTGGCTGCATTGCCACGCTGAATGGCAATGCTTATGCGTTGAGCCAAATAAACACCAGCATTTTGGTCAAGAAAATCTGTATTTTGATATTTTAATGTCATTTTCAAGCTTTCATGATTTGTGAACATTTATTTCGCGAACATTTATTTTACGTGATTGATCCGATCCGTAAAATAAAAAATAAAGTATTTAAATTTGTAGGACGCATTAGCACCTATAAGGTGCTAATGAGGTCATCCGTCCATCTCGTGGGTGAACGTCCTACCAATTAATGAGGTCATCCAGTCAAGTTGACGGCACGAGCTCAGATTTAGCGTAGCTTAAATAAATCATATCTCAACTGTATTGTCTGAAGAAGAGATAGATTCGATGATAAATAGCAGTTATAGTGCGCATGCACCTATTGCAATTTAATTTTGTTCTTATTTAATAAGATAATTCGCATAATGTTTTCTCCGTAGTAAAAAACTGTTGAATTGATTTATTTAAATAATAGTTATTGGAACTAACGAATATAGTATTATAATAAACTAGGTCGCTGTTTTCATGAAAGATGACTCAGTTTTGTTATTCTGTGTTTTTTTTTTTGCATCCAAAGTTTCCTGAAAATTTGAGATGTTCCAAGGCTCATTCGAGTGGAGAATTTTTTACACAGTTTTATTGGCAAGACGCATAGATTTTGCAGAGACACAGTAAAGATAAATGTTAGTTTTAGATATTCAACAACAAATACTGGTGTGATTAGGTGGGTACCGACGTTTGTATGGTGATGATGATGAGCGACTTGTTTACTTAAGACCGCAGGATCGCGCTGGATGCAAGCCGCTTCCAACCGATCTTATTGGAGATCTACAGGGGAGGCCTATATCCAGCAGTGGACGTCTTATAGCTGATGGATGGATAATAATTTGTAGGTACCTTGACAGAGACGTTGCAGCAACTCGACACGTCAGCGAAGTACACTTCTGACTCTGCGTTTTGGTTTACCACGCGACAGTCTTGCATTGAAGACCTGCAAAATTCGATAAAAACAATAATAAATAACAATGATGGCGTCCGTTTTATAAAATTTCCGAGTAACAAGACGAAATTAAACAAACAAATATCTTCAATATCAAAAATCGGCTAAGTACGAGTCGGACTCGCGCACGTGGGTTCCGTACTGTATGGGGAAAAAAGGTGTATGTTAAAATTTTAATTTAATTTAATTTAATTTATGTATCCTTAAATTTTTATTTTATTTTAATTTAATTATTTATTATTGATTTGAACATACAACTAAACATTCTGTGAAAATTTAAGCATCTAGCTGTTATCTTTTTTAATATCGAGAGCAAAATGGTTAAAATTTCAGATTTCAATTTTCATTATTAATATACTTTCTAAAGAGCGAAAAACGTCTAAAAATTCAGGTTTGTTGTATGGGAGCCCCCCTTAAATATTTATTTTATTTTCTTTTTAGTATTTGTTGTTATAGCGGCAACAGAAATACATCATCTGTGAAAATTTCAGCTGCCTAGCTATCATGGTTCATGAGATACAACCCGGTGACAGACAGACAGACAGACAGACGGACAGACGGACGTCGAAATCTTAGTAATAGGGTCCCGTTTTTCCCTTTGGGTACGGAACCCTAAAAATGAATCTTATTGGTTGTTAGTCTCGCTAAAACTCGATAGAGTCTGGACCGATTGGGCTAATTTTGGTCTTGAAATATACGTGTAAGTTAAGGGAAGGTTTTATATTTAAGATTTTAATTTATTTAATTTTTAGAAAATTTATATAAATGGCGAGAAAAATAATAAAAATTAATTTAACATTCCCTTACAAAATGTTCCTGCATGTAAAAGTTGTCATTGACAGTTGACAGATGGTGAGATGAAGTTCACCGGGTCAGCTAGTTAATAAATAACAATGTTATCGTCAGTTTCATAAAATTTCAATTCAATTCAATTCATTTATTTCGCAAAACACGGGTGTTACAATTTTCATGTGTTACAGTCAATAAATACATAGATCGCCATGTTTTAACCAGTATGGTATGCAAAATTTCAATATGTACATTGTTAATAAGTCATTGAAGTAGTAAAACTATCCGAGCAACAAGACGAACAAACAAACGAATATTATAAATAATAAAGATATTCAATGGATGACCGCGGGTGGCATTTACCGCTGAGCGCTACCATGGCTCGGACGACACTTTAAATTGTATGTCCCGGTTTTTTAACCATTTAGCCATGTCAGATGCCTTTAGGGGGCTTAAAAACTCTGACACCAGGGCTAGCCACCCGGCCTATACGAACTTACTTATACTCTGACATTTTTTTCTACTTTATTTATAACTAGCGACCCGCCCCGGCCTCACACAGGTGTATCTAATAAATATAAACCTTCCTCTTGAATCACTCTATCTATTTAAAAAAAACGCATCAAAATCCGTTGCGTAGTTTTAAAACTATAAGCATACAAGGGACAGACAGACAGGTAAGCGACTTTGTTTTATACTATGTAGTGATAGTGATAATAAAGATATTCAATGGGTGACCGCGGGTGGCATTTACAGCTGAGCGCTACAGTGGCTCCGATGACACGTTAAATTGTAGGCCCGGTTGTTTTATATAACCGTTTAGCCATGTCAGATGCCTTCAAAGCCCGATTAGAGAGGCGCCATCGTAATTATATTAGCTAAATAGCATAGTTCTGTTTCTTTTTCACTTTAGGCATTCGATAGAGATAACGCTTTTTACGGTGCTATTTAATTTACGCTGGCGCCTCTGTAATCGGGCTTTCAGGCCGCCTAAAAACTCTGACACCAGGGCTAGCCACCCGGCCTATAAGAACTTACTTACATAATATACTTTGAATTTTTTGTCTACTTATTTGTAATATTACAAACCTAATAGGCGAATGTTTGTCGTTCTGGAAACCCAGATTCTCTTTCCCTTGCTTCACGGGGCAAGAGTCGGAACTCTGATCTGAAACTATAATTACAAATATTAGAAAAAAAACACAGACGGACATCCGTGGCTGCCCCATTTAAAAATCTAGTTTAGTCGTTTAATTGCATAATCTTGATAACCTAGTAATTTCCTGCTAAATACATAAACACTTTTAAAACGAAAGTCAAAACAGATGTATGTATCTGTGTTTATAAACTAAAAAAAAACGTAAATTAAAAATTTATAAAACCCCCGACAGACTAGACAGAGTCCTGCCACTGATAAAATATCTTATCTTTCATTTGACAACCATTTTGGGCACATTTGTAGAATTTTGGTTCTTCCATCCCCACTTTAACCCACCATAACTCTTAAACGGCTCAATCGATTTTTATAAAACATAGCTAAGAACACTCTCGATTAAGTCTCCTTTCATCCAAAAAAAACTAAACTGAAATCGGTTCAGTGGTTTGGGCGCTATGATGCCACAGACAGACAGACAGACACACAGACAAACAGACACGTCAAACTTATAACACCCCTCTTTTGCGTCGGGGGTTAAAAAGAAAACCAACAAAAATAATCTGTGTGATTACTAGGTCATAATTTTAGAATATTTTTTAAAACTTTCAACAATCTTGTTACTTTTCATTACAAAATACTCCACAAAAATTCATCAAATGCACTAAAATGACCCTTTTGTGACAAAATAATTACAAGCAAATTAAAACAAAAAGTACTCAACCAAAGTAAATAATTTTGTCTTGAGACTATTTCTCACACGCTCCCTACATATCAAGAATAATCACAAAGGTGTGTTAAAAATACCAACTGTAATTTTATTTCTCGCAAATACCGACTTACATCTATAAGGTATAAAATTCGAATAGGTTATATCACGTAACGGCTCAGTCGATTTCGATAAAATTTAAATGGGACCACCTCGGGAGTAGGTATACCTTTTCGAAATAAAAAAGAGTTTTTGACGTGACAACGTCTTATAAATTGGTTTGCCGGGTGACACTTCAAGAAACTGCGTTACGCTCCCCGCTCACACTTCATGCGCTCACAATGAGAGCGAGTGAGAGGCACTTACGTGCCTGTCACTCGCTCTCATTCGTCTCAAAGTCGTTGTCACGTAAAACTTTCGCCCGTATACCGACTTTACAGGCAACCATTTTTTTCGATTCGGTTCACAATTAGCGAAAATGCCTATGAACATAAAAAAAAACTTACAGACGAACATATAACTTACTTTATCTTTACAAAATAATTTAAAAAATACCAACCTTTGCTAGCGCTCTTCTGGTGTAAGCACTCAATAGCAACATTATCATCCATTCTACAATCTCTGTGCAAGTTGCTTGCACTCATGCCAATTCTCTGGCACCTGTACGGCACTAAATGACCCCTCAACGTATTAAACCTGCCATCTTGCATATGCGTCATCTCCATTTCGTCAGTAGGATACATCATATGACCCATTTCATTCATACGACCCATATCTGGGTTCATACGACTCATATCTGGGTTTATACGACTCATATCTGGGTTCAAACGCGTAATTTCCGGATTTAAACGACTCATATCTGGGTTCAAACGCGCAATTTCCGAGTTTATACGCGTCATATCCTGGTTCAAACGCGACATGTCAGGGTTCATCCGTGCTAAATCAGGGTTCGCACGTATTATTTCTTGACTCATTCGCGACATTTCTGGATTCGCACGGACTAAATCTTGGTTTCGTGCTAATTCCGGGTTTGCACGGATGATATCAGCACGGATTTCGTTTGCACGGACTATGTCAGGGTTTCGCGTCATGTCGGGTCTTTCTGAGTGTAGGTATGAGTTGCGTGTGCATGTGTGCGGTTGTGTGTTTGTGTGCGCGTGTTCGTGTGTGTGTGTGCGGTGGACGTCGATGTGGTGGTGGTGAAGTAAAGTAGCGGTGGCTGGGTCTTGGTGGTGAAGATGGTGCCTGGAAAGAAATGAAATATTGATAAAAATCAAAATTACGCACATGTATTAGACATACTCTAGATCCTAGATAAAGCTGACTTTTCGTCGTTAGATTGAGTCTCTTTTCGTTAAGAGCATAGATATCTGTTAAGAAGGAGTTATACAGTCTCTGACTAGTTTGGGAGCCTCTGGAACAATGTATCTGCACATAATTATTATTATACCTAATAAATGATTTTGTATTTTTTTTGTATTATTATATCATACCTTATACTCATACTCATACTCATTTATTGGTAACAAATAGTTACAGGTCAAACACTCTTAATCCATATAAATAAATAATCAATCAATAGATTTCAAGATAATTAAGCTTAAAAAACATTAAGCCTTACTATGGCGGCCTATGGCTACGACTGCCTATGACTACGACTGCCTATGACTACGACTGCTTTTGACTATAGGCACTTATGACTATGACTTTAACTACGAGTTTGACTCACCGACTACCCCCTCTTCCTTGCGGGCTGTAAGGCGGGGGAGGTCCCCACACGCCGGTCTGAGCATCGAAGCTGCCGCTGGTTTCGGGGAACCCCTCCTGGTAGTTGGACCCGAAGGTGCCTGCCTGGGGGAAGTTGCCTTGCGACTGGAAGCCTTGCTGTTGGAAGTTTCCTTGGGTGGGGGTGAAATTTGCCTGGAAAATAGTCATTAGTCACATTTATTTATTGCGTAGAGAAGAAATTAAATTGTGATTCTTTCATGTAAATCAACCAATCGTATAGATAGGTAGATAGAGCTAAACAGGTAGGTAGTAGGTACTGGACTGATGTTCCGTATGGGATGTTTTATTTTCCTCCTCCAGCGTCTACCCATCTACATAGCCCAACGAGCTATGGAGGGTTATGCTCAGAGTCTCTCTGCGAGATTGAATCAGGAATGAGCAGATTTGTAGAAGAACGAAAATTATCGGCGTAGCCTAGCAGGTTGGCAAGTTCGAATAGCAGTGGGCAGGGCACATAGCACAAAGGATAGATATCCGATAGGGTTAAATAATCCTCTGGTGGAGACCATGCACCAGCAAGCGTAGCCGTTCCACCTACAAGGTGAATGCCCTCATCAAGACCGCAGGATCCAACAGGTCCTGAGGTTTATGAGGAAGGCCTATGTCCAGCAGTGGACGTCCAATGGCTTAAACGACGACGACGACCTGAGCCAGTCCAGCTCTTTTCATCCTGCCTACAGCTAGGGGAGGAGGCGGTTGAGTCATACCCACCAAAGAATCTTCTTTGCCCACCAATTGTAATCCTACTAAATAGGTATAAATAAATGTTACCTAAAAGAAAGAAAGAAAGTTATTTATTGACAGAGTAAGGAAATCGGTACAAATGATTGTTCGCGAAACAACATTATCGTTAGACTGTAAATGAGTCAGTTGGATTAACAGCGGGCCCCAAACTCGGCTAAGCCGGTCTCTTAAATAATAAATAAATAATCGGCCAAGTACGAGTCGGACTCGCGCACGGAGGGTTCCGTACTGTATGGGAGCCCCTCTTAAATATTTATTTTATTTTAATTTTATAATTTATTATTGAAGTGAATATAAAACTAAATATTCTGTGAAAATTTCAAGCATCTACCTGTTACCATAATTAATATAGAGCGAAAAACGTCTAAAAACTCAGGTTTGTTGTATGGGAGCCCCCCTTAAATATTTATTTTATGCTCTTTGTTCTTATAGCGGCAACAGAAATACATCATCTGTGAAAATGTCAGCTGCCTAGCTATCATGGTTCATGAGATACAGCCCGGTGACAGACAGACGGACAGGCGGACATCGAAGTCTTAGTAATAGGGTCCCGTTTTTCCCTTTGGGTACGGAACCCTAAAAAACGTTTATTGTTCCAAAAAAGTTAACAAAACAAGTGGCTCTTGGTGGCCCATTCCAAAGTAATTGCCATGAACTGAATTGGTGCGTTATTAGATTTGTCTTACCATATCAAACCCACAGATCAAACCTGTGGTACAGGTTGTGGGCGTGTTGTGGGTAGCTTCTCTTATAGTATACATCATTTTCCAATTCATGAGGTACCATTAAATTAACCCAGTTTTTTAATAGCTACGATTATCCAATTGGCGCAGTCGGTAGGACTTATTAAAAAGCTTTAATATGTCTTTGTAGCTTTTTTATGTGTTATTAGTATGTAAAGCGTTGTAGTGCGGGTGTTGCGGGTAGTTTATCTTGGATGAGAGGAGAGCGGTTTTCGTTGATCTTTTCCCTCTCTAGAAATTTTTTTCGCACCAAATGCAATCCTACCAAGTATCATTATCAAAATATTTTTTCGCAAAAAATGGCAAAACCGCCTTAAATCGTGTACAAAATTCGAATAATTCGCTCGAATTGTTTACATTATTGTTGATTTATCAAAAAAGGCTCAGCCGATTTCTAAAACATTTTAATGGGACAACCTTGCGAGTATACCCTTTCGAACTAAAAAATAATTTTTCGATTCGGTTCACAATTGGCGAAATTATCGATGTTCATCGTGTACAAAATTCGGAAATTTCGCTCGAATTGCTTACATTATTGTTGGTTTTTTCAAAAACGACTAAGCCGATTTATGTAAAATTTAAATGGGACCACCTTGCAAGTACACGCTTTCAAACTAAAAAAGAATTTTTCGATTCGGTTCACAATTGGCGAAATTATCGATGAACATACACAAAAAAAATACATACACACGAACATAAAACCTCCTCCTTTTTGGAAGTCGGTTAATAATAGTACATTATGATATAAGTGCGGTAAGTTGAAAATTACTTGTAATTTTCAAAGCGCACGTATGTTTTTTAACATATTTGCGAGGAAATTAATAAAACTCAGACTTGCGACTTTGAGTGAAAGTCGTGCATCAGTCGAAGCATCGTGCGTTTTACATTACATTACCGCACAAGTGCCGTAATGTCTCTCACTCTCTTGAGTGAAAGTAGGAGAAACGAGACCACAGAGTTCTGCAGTCGGTGGCGGCGTGCGTTTTACATTACAATAAAGCACAAGTGCGTAATTAAATACATTACGATACTGAAATTGGTGTAATTACAGCCACTTTACGAGCAAATATGTTATAAATAAATGTTACCTGTGTTTGGAACGAAGCCTGCGGCTGGTGTAGCGCGTGTTGCGGGTAGCTCCTCTCATCGTACGCGGCGCCCTCGGTGTCGCAGAAACCGTACGCGCTGTCGCCCGACTGGGGAACCCCGCCCATTCGGCAACGCGAGCTAGCGGGGAAAAACCGGATATTAAACTGCCTAAGGTGGGCATACACGATGCGATGATTTGATCAAATTTTCGCTTCATGCCAACTGGGAGCTCATTCAGTTAATTCAATGCGCCCAGTTTCAGGTAGTAGTACAAATCGTTAACTACCAATTCCTACCTTTGAATTAATTGAATAAGCTCCCAGTTGGAATGAAGCGAAAATTTGATCAAATCATCGCATCGTGTATGCCCACCTTTATACACAAAGTTGCCAAAATCATGCCAGGTAAGTTTTTTTTCGTCAATAAAATTAATGTTAATATTAAAATACAATGGCAGAATATTGAAAAGCAGGGTTATCCAGAACTGGTGTACCAAGCCGAAAGACCACCTTTATGAAGGCCTTATACTTTGAGGCCAACCCGGAATCAGAGAAACAAAAACATCTGTTTCATACATTTTGTCGATTCCGTATTGCAGTTTTGTATGGAACAGCTGATTGTTTTCTCGAATTCTGGGTTGGGCCTCATAGTAAAAGTTGTTCATAATGATGGTCTTAATCATCCCTTTTTCACAAATAAATGATCTTGAAACGTTGATCACACATAATGCGGGCTGCGTTAAATTTGACCTGACCGCAGACCGCAGAACGCATCCAGTGTGCCAAATCTTTTAGCCATGTCAGAGGCGGCAAAACACTGATACCAGGGCTAGCCACTAGCCAATTACTTAATCTGTAATGAATACGTACTTCTGGCTGTTACTCCTGGGCCAAGGGAACCAGCTCCAAGCGGATGTCTTTCGGCCCGCGCCGGGGTTCGGGGAGTACAGGTTGCCGATACGACCTGCAAACACAACAGACGTGGTTCACAAAACATAGGGATCGTTTATCACAAAGGATAGCACATATCAGTGCCATCCAGAACGGTAAATTCAATAAAAAAAATGTCCTTAACCGATATAAGACCAAGATAACCGGCTTTGGGCGCGGCTGACGTATCTTACCATAAAGAGGAGAGGTATCGGCTACATCTTGGCGGCTGTAAAACTAGCTACAGGCTGCGCTATACCCAACCCAGTGAGCAGGCAACGCACTGACGACGCTTCTGGTGCTAACAGTTATCTATAAGCGACGGAGACTTACTTCTAGGCGATGCAAGAAAAATACCTTACCTCTTGAAGGCATGTCTGTCTGTTTTTCAGCCATTTTAAACACTACATTAATGCAATAGAGACTAGATCTTACCAGGAGCCCAGAAGCGGTGCTGCAGACTGATATCCCAAGCAGGCTGCGGATGGCACTGGCAACAGCCGCAGGAGGGCTGGGTGCTCCGCCCCGCGGTCGCCGGCTGCCCCGTCGGAGCCCTATACAGGGACCGGCAACGGAGCTCTAGCTGTTCCCAATACATCTTCTTGCGTTCATGACTGAAAGAGAAGACAGAACTGATCAGTTACGGATCAATAACACCTAATCAGTAGTCATGAAAGCCGTGGTGGTTTAGTGGTAGTAACAGCCAAATAACAATCGTGAGGTCGTAAGTTTAAATCCCGCTCCCGTACCAATGAGTTCCTTGGAATTCACACATCACTGCACTGGCTTTTCGGTGAAGGAAAACATCGTGAGGCAACCTGCATACGTCCGTAGAACAAATTAGTAGAAATGTGCATTAGATGGTGAATATGATCCCAATCACCTTTTGTGAACATGGCCTCTATGTTCAGTAGTGTACTACTAATTTAAAAAAAAAGGTCGTTACAGTACAGTAGATAGTTCTGAAGGCTTAGTTTGAGGTATGGGGTAGTTTGATTTAGTGGTTCTTGGCAATTACCAAAATAAAGTAACGTGCAGCACGGACAGTCCTCGGTTGGGTGACCACAGGTGGCATTTACAAGTGAGCGCTACCATTGGTCGGATAATACGTCAAATTGTGGGTCACGCATTGTTCAACCGTTTAGCTAAGTCAGTTGCAGGCGGCTCCGAAAAACTCTGAAACTAAGGTTAGCCATCCGACCCGTTTAGCCATTCAGTACAGTCAAATCAAAGAAATCTATTAGGTACTTAATCTATCGTTTTCGTGTGCTTTCATACTTAGAATTCGATAGTATAGCCACCCTATCCCTATAGCATGGACAGTTAGTTACTATAGCCCCCGGTATAGTAACTAACTGTAGAATAGAAAAAACACAATTTAATTAGCTTGTGTTAACATAGCTATTAAGATCCAAATCGTCGCTATTTCGATACAATCTTCTTCGAAACAAAAGTTTGAATTAAGATTCCAAACTTTATTGCAGTTTGAAACCTTATTTCAAACTTTAGCCATAAGACCTCATTCAAAACTTTAAAGGCCGCGATTTGCGTCAAGATCTCCACAGCAACCGAACTATGACAACCAAACAAACAACACAAAACCAATTTAACGCTGTTAGTAAACCGTTGCATTCGCGTGCTATAAGTGTCTTGCAGCACTTGGCAGAAATTCCGGCGCGGAATAACCGCTGCAAAACGTTAGTTTTTATTAAATCACGACATATTAATGATAACGTAGTCCATAATAATTGTCAATATTTAATTATTCGTGAGTAATAAAATTTGAAATTTTACAATTCAATATAGTCACGAATTGTTCTTTGGTCCACTGTGCGGCACGCCACTAGTAATTGCGCCCGCGCCACACCTTCTCAGTTTGTGCGGCGCCACGCCACTTCTATACATTTTGTGTGAAATATCATAGATGGGACGCCGCGCCTGAGCCGCGCCGCCTCCTTACGCTGCTTGTATTTGTCCTGCACCCAATACTGCAGGTTTTCCGCCAAAATACCATTGTAACAAAATATCAATGTAAGTACTTATATTATATAAAACGCTGCCGTAGATAGACCGTGTACTTAATATAACTGTAAGTATAACTTTATAAATTATAACTAACATATTCATGAATAT
The DNA here is from genome assembly GCA_964007245.1 of Hypomecis atomaria. Taxonomy (NCBI): domain Eukaryota; kingdom Metazoa; phylum Arthropoda; class Insecta; order Lepidoptera; family Geometridae; genus Hypomecis; species Hypomecis atomaria. The sequence goes on along the minus strand of OZ023308.1, from coordinate 3,380,608 downwards.
TTACATATTTTCGGCTGGAATAATGTAAAATTCTGTCCCCAGTTTCTCACAGATAAATCTCGTAGTTAATACCGAACAGCGAATTACCTGCGTCAGTGTAACAGCATTTTCACAACAACGTGCGAAAAATTAGTGGAAAGGGACGCAGTTATACAAATATCGTTATAGTTTGAGCGAGATACAATAGAAATGTTATACGAAACGCTACCATCGCCACATCGCCGACTTTTCACAGTTTCGCTATGGCGAATGCGGCGGTGTGCTAACAGCGTAAACAAGTCTTGAAAAACTTATAGTGCCTGTCATCCTGCAGTCATAAAGTCGGATAGGAGCATTATTTTGCCGTGATTTCCAGCAGTTTTGTATAATTTACATAATAATTTAAAATGTCTCACAGTCGAAGTGGCAACCGTAGCACGAACATGAGCAGACTTTTCAACGAGAGTGATATGATAAGTGACGAAGAATTGGTGAAACAAGTAAATGTTCTGAAACACGATATCAACGTCTTACAGATCGAGAATGAAATCATTGAGAAGACGCTTATGAGGCTGGAGCCAGGTTTGTTTATCGTCACTTATAGTAGGACCTCCGATGGTTACCAAAGGCTGTAAGGCTTCCCTAATAGATCTCAATTAGGACCGTTTGTGCCGTGGTGGTCTAGTGGTACTGACACCTGCCTTACAATCGTAAGGTCGTGGGTTCGAAACCTGGTCCCGTGCCTATGAGTTCTTTGGAATTTATGTACGGATATCCACACCACTGGCTTCGTTCACAACATCGTGAGGAAACCTGCATATGTCCGTAGAATAAATTCGATGGCTTATGTGAATCCACCAAACCGCAATGGGCCAGCGTGGTGTATATGGTCCTACGTCCTGCAATGGTCTATTAAAAAGGCTGGTACAGTACAGTACAAGACCGTTTGTATGCAGTTTCCATCCAATACCACGTCGGTCCACTTTGTTGGTGTACGTCCTAAGGCAATTGAAATGGCAGTGGGCAGGGTACATAGTTCAAAGAACGAACGGTTAATGAATTCATAAAGTTCTCTAATGGAGACCACGTATCGGCAAGCACAGCGAAGTTCGTATACAGACCAGGTGGACGATACAAATCAAGACAGAACGAGGCCAGTTTTTTATACATGTGGTGAGTGCGTCGGTGTTGCGCCGCCATAGTTCGACTGTCGAGCCAAGGCGTAGTTTCGTTGTACGTGTTTTTGTGTGTAATTGTGTCTGTACACGGCGATGCGTAGTTTTGTCCTCACTTGTTTGTTTCTCAATATTATGTCTTGATTTTTTTATTTGGCCCGAGTTAAGTCCATAAAAACGCGCTGGATGTTAACCACTTTCAACCGGGGCTATGGGAAATCCATAGAGGAAGTCTATGCCTAATACTAGACGTCCAACTGATACAAAGTTTTAAGCAGTTTGTCAATTAAACAAAGATTGACGAAGATATTGCCTGTTAAAGTTCAACATGACGTCACGAGTGCTATACAAATGTACAGACTCCGTCGCACTAGTAACGTCAATAGCCCCCACTCCCAAACTCTGACAAGGTTTATCTTTGTCATTTATTGTTTGATTGGCAAATGAAAAAATACGTGTCCAATATTTTTTTATAATCTAATTAATGGACTAGTTATAATAATGTTTATTTTTTACCCAGTCATCAAGCCCGATTACAGAGGCGCCATCGTAATTATAATAGCTAAATAGCATAGTTCTGTTTCTTTTTCACTTTAGGCATTTGATAGAGAGAACGCTTTTTACGTTGCTATTAAATTTACGCTGGCGCCTCTGTAATCGGGCCTATCATGCCTATAACTAAGTTAACCTAACAATGTACTTAACTAGAGATAAGAATTAATAGTTAAATAATATCTAAACTATGTACTTAAATGTTTCTATGAGTCGTAGAAATAAAGGCTTTTTTACTTTTATTTTTAACCCCCGACGCAAAATAGGGGTGTTATAAGTTTGACGTGTCTGTTTGTCTGTCTGTGTGTCTGTCTGTCTGTCTGTGGCATTAAAGCGCTCGAACCACTGAACCGATTTCAGTTTAGTTTATTTTGGATGAAAGGAGACTTAATCGAAAGTGTTCTTAGCTAAGTATGTTTTATAAAAATCGATTGTGCCGTTTAAGAGTTATGGTGGGACAAAGTGGTGATGGAAGAACCAATATTCTACAAATGTGCCCAAAATGGTTGTCAATGTGTTAGGGGTTTTTTAAATTTTTAATTTATATTAGTTATTACATCATGCCAATTAAAATATCCCTTCAAAATCTAGGTCTTCTGCTCGGGTTACAAACGGCCTTCGATTACGCGCTGAAGCTGCACGCTTCCGCGTCCCTGGGTCAAGGAAGCTTCATCAAGTCCAAGACCTCCACGGTCGGGCTCCAGGAGTCCCTGATGAGTCCGTCCAGGATGTTCACCAGCCCGTCTCGGGCTTCCACGAGAAGGATTGAATCTTCCGCCAGGGTGAGTATAATCACAATATAGATAAGTTTATGTATTACTATATAGCGACCCGCCCCGGCTTCGTACAGGTGTATCCTTATCCTTACATAGTATAAAATAAAGTCGCTAATTTCGTTTGTTTGTCTGTATGCTTAAATCTTTAAAACTACGCAACGGATTTTGATGCGGTTTTTTTTAATGGATAGAGTGATTGAAGAGGAAGGTTTATATGTATAATACACCTGTGCGAAGCCGGGGCGGGTCGTCTAGTTATACATAAACAAAACAACGCTTTGTCACTACATAGTATAAAAAAGTCGCTTCCCGCTGCTGTCTGTCCCCAATCCCCATGTATGCTTATATCTTTAAAACTACGCAACAGATTTTGTTGCGGTTTTTTTTAATAGATAGAGTGATTCAAGAGAAAGATTTATACCTTCCTCTTGAATCACTTTATATAAACCTTCCTCTTGAATCACTCTATCTATTAAAAAAACCGCATCAAAATCCGTTGCGTAGTTTTAAAGATATAAGCATAGGTACATGGGGACAGACAGCAGCGGGAAGCGAATTTTTTTTATACTATGTAGTGACAAAGCGTTGTTTTGTTGGATTGTTTCTAAAGTTCTCTAAGATGTGTATGGAATAATTATTTTTTTCTCAAAACTGATAAACCAACTTCAATGATGTATAGAATTTGAATAGTTTGCGTGAATCGATGTATCATCGATGTACTTAGTGATTTTTACATTATTATTAACTTTTCAAAAACGATTCAGCCGATTTCGATAAAATTTAAATGGGACCTCTAAAGTAGTATTCCAAACGAAAAAATCAACAAAATCATAAATAATGGCGGAGTATTTGCGTAACATACATACAAAACAAAACATACAGTCGAATTGAGAACATTCTATTTTGAAGTCGTTTAAAAGTGGAGAAATCACATAAAGCCGTAACAAAAAAAAAACATACTGATTGAGAACCTCTTTGTGGACTTCGTTTTTTTTTTATTCCTTATAGGTTTGCGTTTGACTACATACTGCCTGATGTTGAGCAGATATGTGCACGCTTTATCACGCTTACCTAGAAGATACCTATTTATTGATAGCGCGCGAGTTGAATGCAGTCGGGGTCTGAGGTAAAGAGCGGGAGCATCTCCCCCCGCTATCCGCACGCCCCACCTCACGCGCCTGGGCGGGTTGGGCGTGCGGATAGCGGGGGGAGACATTCGCATTCCTAAGCTCTGCATTCAACTCGCGCGCTAACAGTAATCGGGGTTTGAAGACACCCACGTCGTACTTTAGCAGGAAGACAGACCCAGGCAAAGCGTTCCACATTCTGGCTGTTCGTATGAGGAATGAGGATTCGAAACGCTTGGTTCTAACGCGCGGAATGCCCACTATAAAAGGGTGGCGCTTTCGTCGCGACTGTCTAATTTGATTAAAAATTTTTGATTTAAAAACAGATAGCGCCAACTGACCGAACAAAACTACTCGTTATACTTTTCCAGATAGGTGGAACTGTCATATTTGGTTCTGGGCCAAAAGTCAACGTCTTGGAGCGGTTAGAACTTGTTGCTATAGAGCTAGAGATCTTGATACACGTGCTGGAACGGGCCAGGAAGAAGGGCGCGAAGCAGCAGGCCTTGCTCAAGGCTCAACTGGAAGAGATCAGCTTGAGGGAGGTGGACTTCGAAAAGGCGAGCCAGGCGTTCCAGCAGGAGGTTATCGTGGAGGGATGGGATAAAATCGCTCAGAGGATTCCGGCTGAGATTTGGATCAGGTATGATGACTACAGGCCATTTTAATCAGGTTTTTTTTTTCTTACACACGGTCTCTGACCCCAAACTAAGCATAGCTTGTGATATGGCTGCCAGAGACTGATATACTACATTTACATGTTTTAAATACATACTTATTTAGATAGTACCTAAATAACACCCAGACACAGAGCAAACACCTATGTTCATCACACAAATGTTTGCCCTGGGTGGGGATCGAGCCCACGCCTCTTTGATCCAGAAGTCCAGAAGAGCCACCGAGGCAGTCATAAAGAAAGGTTACTGTCATCATCATAGATGAACTTAGATTTGAAAGATTGGTCCGCTAGACCGTCTAGCGGAGTATATTTTCAAAAGAATTTGGAATCCTTACTATTTTCTTCTTTAGCCAATCGTACCGGGGCGAAGCCGGAAGGGGCAGCTAGTTCGATTTTTTTTTTGTTTCTCTTATTTTTTGTAAGTATGGCACGTGATTATTCCGCAAATTATATGAAGCTTTTTTGATGTTTCTTTGGTAGATTATTCTTAACGAAATCAGCTGAAAGGTTATTGAAAAATCAACAATACTCAATAAATGTCGTACATCAAATCGAACTTACTATTCGAATTATGTACGTAGATTGCAATGTTTAAAATCGGTTGTGCTATTTTTGGTGAAAAATAGTTACAAAGTTTTTGGACGGGTCTAAATCATCATAAGTTTTTCAGGTACATGACAGAATGGGTGAAGATATGCGACCGTCAAATTGGCAAACTGCGCCTTCGGACCAGCACCCTGAACACCCAGTTCCACAAACTAAACGGGCAGATACGAACAAAGGCAGAGCTGAGTGAATGTCTGAGGCCGGTGGACTTTGAGAAGATGGTCATCGAGAACGGCATATGTCAGGAGGTTATTGACCAGAAGCTGTCGCATTTAGGTGAGAATTTTACCGATTTTAGGCATTTGAGTCTATAAATTTTATTTGACTGTGTAGGACCGTGTACCTAAGTATGAATAAGTTCTCTGTATTCGCGGTTTTGTTTACAAGAGAGATCTATGAGCGGCGATCGACGACCAGCAGTTGTCCCCGAGCCGCGCTAGTAATAACACGTCCACCAAAATGTAATTAATTTATTTAATCAGCAAATAATAATATGGTGATCACCAAGGAGTCCAGTTATTTTATTCCGCCCCACTAGCCAGATGAACACTATGAACACTATCTAGTAGATGACGTCATATATACAGTTAGAACCCCTATTACAACATTTTCCAATCGTGTGTTTACGTGAGAATATCAACATAGATATCATAGGTCATATAATGTTAGTTGTATTTAATGTATGTGTTTGTAGCATTCCCGATACCGGGAGTCTTTGTAATATTGGTATAGCTATGGAGCAGCTATGAGTGTGAAGGAACACAATCTAAGAAACAGAATAATGACAGAAACTTTGCTTCAAAACTTAATCGTGTTTAGATTGGATTTGTCTTGACGACTTCTAAAATTAAAGCCAAAACTAATTGCTATCATTGAATCCAATTTTTTTTCAGTCGAGCTGAAGAAAATGACCGGAGATGCGAACTTAAACCTAACAATACACAAGAAAGCAATGACGGAACAGAACAACTACTTGGCCAACATACTGAAGACAATAAATGACAAAGAGACCCAGAGAATAGACTTAATCAAAGAAACCGAAGTCATACAAGTGCAGGCGAATTACTATCAGAACAAGTTGGACGAAGTCAAAGAGGTAATAGACAATGAGATATTGTAAAGTTCTAGACACAATAAAACGTAAACATCACCTCAAAATAAGGTAAGGCTACCTGGACATTGGCTTTCAAACAGAAAAAGACAATACCAGGTATCTGTCACACTGACTTAGATACTGGATAATTATACGCCATTGAATTTTTTATCCAAGACCATATCACAAATGCCAAGGAATGGCAAAATAGATTGAACTTACTAAAATACAAATATCATCTTGATTGTACTCCTTTTTGCACGTATGCAGATTTCCTTACGATGTTGCTTTTGACTGCTTTGCCTTGCCTATAGTAGTTTGTAACCCTAACTCCTGCGCATTGACATGTAGATTCGATTTCCACCCAGGGCAAGCATTTATGTGATGAACAGACTGTGTCTAGAAGTCTGGATGTTATTATCAATATACCTAAGTAGGTATGTACTCGTTTTTAAAAATAAGTATATGTAGTATATTTATCAGTCTCTGGCAGCCATATTACAAGCTTTGCTTAATTTTGGGTCAGAGACCGTTGGCAAAAGATTGAAAAGTTAATGGTCTGAAAATGCGTACCTACACAAGTTCCACTCCTTCAAAAACTGGAACAAACGACCTCACAATTTTAAACAAACGTTTCCGGTTTTCTTCAACATCATCATCATATCATCCGTTCAATATTTCCAGGTAAGAAGTGCATACGAAGTCCCAGACGTGATGGATTATGTCATGGTGAAAGCAGAAGTTACAGACCTCAAGCACAACATCAAAGTGTTACAGAATAGGTCCCATATTTACGAGATAGCCCTCGCTTCGTTGAATAGAAAATTGCAGAATATGAAGACTATGCATGGAGGGATATAATGTGTTTTTCCAAACGTTATGTGTTTTTACAGCATGTGTTTTTTGCTTATAACATTATATGTTTTAGCCCTAATCAGAAAGCTACACAGCGTAAAAGCTGTACATGGAATTCGATTGATGTCGCTATAATACTTATAATGTGTTTTTGAAAATTACGTCATATGTTTTTTTGTTGTTTTTTGCATATAACATCATGTGTTTTTGTGTATAACATGCTGTGTTTATCTATAACTGAACTACTCACTGTATAATTATCATGTTTTTCTTATATATTGTAAATTTATCTATACTTACCTATATTTACTTCGTCTCCTTATCAATTATTATTTAGTAATGTTATTTAAATCTTATTTAATTTTCATTATCTTTCGCATAAAGTTATTTATGTTCAATATTTCTGTCTTTTCTTTTAATATTTGAAAACGGGTCCCAAGCAAAAGGTGTCTACATAGATTTCAAGCGTCGTTTCAACTTGCTTGCAAGCGGTTTCAGCTCAGGCTTTCTACTCATATAATACATACATTCGAGTTTTTTGTCAACTTACCGTTTACGATTTATGGTCCATTCAATGAAAAGGTTTTTCTATCTCGGCCTAACTCTTCAAATATTAGGTTAATCAATCAAACGCTTGCTCGGTCATCAAAATTGAGCACGTGGTTAAAAAGCAACTTTGCACTCTTGTATAACAAATAGCTGTCGATTCACTAGCTCGCAATTGGGCTAGTGTGGTGGGCTTGCATATGGCCCGATTGCTCATCGAGGATAAGCCAACATTCAGCAGTTTTTAACCGACTTCCAAAAAGGAGGAGGTTCTATGTACGTGTGTTTGTATTTTATTTGTGCATGTTCATCGATTAATCGATAATTTCGCCAATTGTGAACCGAATCGAACAATTCTTTCTTGATTCGAAAAGGTATACACCCGAGGTGGACCCATTTAAATTTTACAGAAATCGACTAAGCCGTTTTTGAAAAAACCAACAACAATGGAAGCACTTAGAGCGATATATCCGAATTTTGTACACGATGAACATCGATAATTTAGCCAATTGTGAAGCGAATCGAAAAATTCTTTTTTAGTTCGAAAGGGTATTATCCTAAGGTGGTCCCATTTAAATTTTATAGAAATCGGCTGAACCGTTTTTGATAAATCAGCAATAATGTAAACAATACGAGGGAAATATTCGAATTTTGTACACGATGGAAGGCGGTTTTGCCATTTTTGCGAAAAATAATAATTGAAGATGGTATAGCATGCTTACCTGAGAAGTTGGTAAGCCAGCATGCAGCTGAAGATACACACTAGGACCGCGCTGACGGAGAGGGCGAAGACTCCGCGGAGGCACCAGTACAGAGCTCCGTGGACCACGCCGCATTCGGAGACTCCTTCGAACACGCAGCGGACACCTGACAAGTGAACAAACAAAGGTTAATGTCATCATCAGCATTTTCAACCTGTAATAGACCAATTTATTACTTAATCACCCCCACTTTGCCCATAAGCACAGCCCGGACACTCCGCGATTTTTCATACAAAATCTGCTGTCTTACGCACACTAACACAGTACTTACTCACAGACAACACACATACGCACGGTCACTACACGTGCATTTGTGTGCGGAACGTCTATGGCTGTCAGCGATCACTACAACGTGACGACATGCCGCGTGAGCGAGACAGTTGCGTATTCAATTTGCAAAAATGAATATAAATCTAGTGCTTAAAAAAGTATATTAATTACTTAATTTAGAAGTATTTTAGCAAAAATTAACCGATGTAATTCATTTGAAAGAAAATATCAAGAGGAAGTTACCGAATAATGTAAAATAAATTTCTTTTAGTTATCCTTAGGGAAACATGAAAATTTCATGTTATGTTACGTATCATTGATATTCAACCATACATAATATAAATCTTCCCTATTGTCACAGTCTAGGTAGTTTTTATTAGAAAATCCATCGGCCAGTGCAGCCCACACGCGGTGTACAAGCCTCGTCCGTGAAACGCGGGGTGGAAGTGAGGAAGACTCAAACGGGTAGGGGGTAAAGAGTGGCCGTTCTATACGTAGTATTATTATATATTCTTTGCCATAAGCCCGACCTGCTTTAGGCCCCCTACGGGCAAAGCGGGTATTTGGAAAAGTTTCTGTTTTTGTTAATTTTTATTCTAAAAAGAAGTTTTTTTTTTAGTTTGTTATAACGCACGTAAGCTTTGATAAGTGTAGTATTGTATTAATATGAATAAGCTGGATTGAAGTTGAAATTAAACTTATTATTTTACTATATGCCTTAGAGTTCCCGCTTTGAGCGACCCTCCCCTACATGATATCCAGGATCTCAAAGGCTAGTAATTTTATAAAGTTGTATTTTTATAATCAGAACCTGAATAATGGAGATTGTACGATTTGGGAAGAAAGCGTGGCATCCGTGATAATTAGTCCGTTAGATAGACTATAAAAAATATGAATTTTCTTTTGTCGTTGAAACAAAAATTGATGAAGATAGTCTGTTAAAGTTCCGCGTGACGTCACAAGTGCTATACAGATGTATAGACTTCTGTAAGAGAGGTGACGTCACAAACCCCACTCCCAAACTTTGACAAGGTTTATCTTTGTCATTTGTTGTTTGATTGACAAAAGAAAAAATACGTGTCCAATATTTTTTGATAATCTAACTCACGGACTAAATATAATAATGATTTTTTACCCAGTCATCATGCCTATTGTCCATTGAAGTACTATTAACATCATTGCTATTGTCCACTCACCTTCGTCATCGTTATCGTGTTGAGAATCGGGCGGCATCGAGAAGCAGGTACATGTGCGGGTCAGCTTGGTGTACTCGCAAAATTTCAGCGTTTGCAGCCTGGAAAGAAACATTACGATGTGGTCAAACGTAAGCCCATTTAGTAAGTAAGTTCGTATAGGCCGGGAGGCTAGCCCTGGTGTCAGTTTTTAAGCCACCTGCAGGCCTCTGACATGGCTTAACGGTAATACATAGCTATCAGTAACGGTAAAATAACCCAGACCTACAATTTAATGTGTCATCCGAGCCGCGGTGGCGCTCAGTTGTAAATGCCACCCGCGGTCACCCATCCGGAGACAGACCGTGCTGAACGTTGCTTAACTTTGGTGATCGCTGACAAACACCTAGTCAAACTACGCCATGAGCGCACAGTATTTTAGTGAAACGTGTATCTAAACTGACGACAGTAGCAAAAATAAGTTGTTTTGATATGTATTTAATGTATTTAATGATAAGATGAGAATTTAAAGGCTTTTTTTTATTTCATTTTTAGGGTTCCTATTACTAAGGTAAAAATGGGACCCTATTACTAAGACTTCGATGTCCATCTGTCCGTCTGTCTGTCTGTCTGTCTGTCCGTCACCGGGCTGTATCTCATGAACGATGATAGCTAGGCAGCTGAAATTTTCACAGATGATGTATTTCTGTTGCCGCTATAACAACAAATACTAAAAACAGAATAAAATAAATATTTAAGGGGGGGCTCCCATACAACAAACGTGTTTTTTAGTAGTTTTTTGCTCGCTATTAATAACGGCAAGAGGAATGGGGCTCCCATACGGTACGGAACCCTCCGTGTGCGAGTCCGACTCGCACTTGGCCGATTTTTTTATTATTTTGGTCCACCCGAAACTAGAGATATTGTCATGAGCCTGCCGGATCAGAGCAATGGTTAGCACTGTTTGACTTCGGATAGGTGACCGTGCGTAGCATTTACAACAGTGTTCTACTGCGGGTCGAATGTGACTTCAAGTGACTCTACATAAATTGTGGCAAATGGGCAAATTGTCTTTCCGCCATTTTATACTCCCGGAGGGGAAATAAAGTATGATGGTTAAATTATTTGCCCTGCGGTTGTTGATCGAGCGTAAGCGAAGTTCTCCGTTTAGACACGGCGATTTTGCTTTCGTCTGTCCAGATGTTGGTTTTCGTCTACGGGTCGCATTTTTCAACGGATATCGATAAAACTTGGTACACATTTTCTATATATTAACAGTTCTTTTATTTGGCGTTAGCGATTTTTGATAGAACGGGTATTTCCCTCAAAAAGGGGGGTAATTTGCTGTCACGCTATATGTCAGCCGATTTCGATAATATTTGGTTGAAAAGATTGTTTAGTAAGTATTTAATTCCATACAAAATTTGCGAGTGTGACCCAAATCGGTCAAGATCGAGTAGAGAGAAGAAAATTTCAGTTAAAGAGATGTGTTGCGAGGTCTACTATTCGGAGAACTACTAGTATAAGATAATTTGTTTTTTTTTTTTTAATGTTTGAAGACATCTTACACACGGCCTCTGACCGCAAACTAAGCTAAGCTTGTGATATAGCTGCCAGAAACTGATATACTTATACTTATTTTTAAATAAATACTTGCTTGCCTGGAAGAAATCGCCATGGGTGATAAGGCCGCCAGTTTATAATCATGTTTAGTCCTTAGTGTGTACATATTATTTAATGATTGTTTGTGGTTATGAATAAAGAGTTTTGTATCTCTGTCTGTCTGTCTACTTATATAGATAGTAACTAAATAACACACAGACACAGAGCAAACACCTATGTAGATCACATAAATACTTGCCCTGGGTGGGGATCGAACCTACGCCCCTTTGACCCAGAAGTTAGGGTCACTAACCACTGAGCCACCGAGGCAGTCAAAGGATGTTATTAGTAAGGATTCAGATTCTGAAAAACTTTACTGTTAACTGTGTTGTTGTTAACTCACTTGTTCATGTGTATGACGGTGGTGGTAATGGTGACGAGCACGCAGGTCAGAGCGCACATGAGACAACACGCACCCACTACTTTTATCTGAAAACATAAAGAAAACACAATAAATACTAATTTACATAAAATTTAGCTAAAGACTTTCCACATACTAGGAAGAAACAAATTTTTGTATACACTCGTCATAATTATAAAAAGTTTTACAACTCTGTAATCGCAAAAGTACAATGCAGCGGGTCAATTCTGTTAGCCGATCTCTTTACTGAAGTGATACGTTATCACCTCTCTCGTTTTTCTGACAGTTCCGACAGCTCAAAACTGTCAGAAAAACGCGACAGGTTCAAGAACGTGTCACCGTAACGAGATCGGTTGACAGAATCGCCCTGCAGTAATATCAGCTATTTCTGATGAAAAATTGGCATTTTGGATAAATCATTCAAAAACAAATTGAAAAAATTAGGTGTGGAATCCCCTCTTTTTTTTAAATAAACATTTTAAACCCCGAGTTCACCAACGCTTGTATAAGTTGAACGTGTGATTACTGTATTTAACCAACGGTTTTTGCTTGCTGAACAGCAAAATTTCGTTATAAAGCTGTTTAAGATTTAACCAACGGTTGATAAATTAACAGCAGTTGGTAAACTAGGGTCTGAAACCCGAGTTTAATCGTTGTTTAAATACAGTAATCACACGTTTCACTTAATCAAGCGTAGGTGAAGGTGAACTTTTATAAAGAAAGACCAAAATAAATAGAAAAGAACTAAAAAAACAAAACGTGGACATACTTTTCTTACCATATAGCTGTATCGGTTCCGACGACGCGCCAGGCTCATAATGCACACCCCTGTCAGGACCAGCTGGAAATAATACAATCAGTTATAAATTCAGTTGGTCTAATTTAAGTTGTCACAATTTTAAGAACTGAATAGTTCCTGAGATATTGGGTACCCCTGTCTTACGCCTAATTTCAATGGAATCGGTTCGAGCACTGGGGCTCTATTTTTGACTTTCGAACGGCTAGAAACGTAAACGAAAGTGACAGATTCTATGGAGAATTGCTAAGACGTATACGGAACTTTGCGGATAGGTGCTCTATACAAGTTTCGTGGGTATACGTCCAAGTCGTTTGAAAATCAAAAATAGAGCACCTGGTTAATTACTTAAATCAGAATTTCACCGCAGCAGTAGCAGCTCACAGATTTCAGAACCAACGCTTTTATACCCTTGTTGTGCAGGTTATCTTACTATAGCACGGCAGCAGGGACGATGGATGGAAGATGGTGCGGGGACGCAGTATAGGCGAGAACCAGTATACACTGCGCCTCGAACTGGCCACCGAGCGCAGCAGCCAGCATGTACACCCCTAGACCTTGGTATTAAAGGTATGATAAGACATATCATAGTAGCTGGTACCGCAGCAGGGACCGTCTCTAAGCGGTACGGCGAGGCAGCATGGCTGCAGACCAGTTTATGCTGCGCCGCAAGCGCAGCAACGAGCGCGCCGCAACCAACGCAGGGACCATCTCTAGATGGTGCAAGGACACAGTAAAGTGCAGACCAGTATATGCTGCGCTGCGAGAAAACCACAGAGCGCATCGGCGAACGTATACACCCCTATGGCTTAGTATTAGAGGTTATCTTACCATAGCAGCTGGTAAAGCGGCAGGGACCGTATATGCTCCGCAGCCAGCAGGCCATCGAATACAGCAGCCAGCATATACACCCCTATGCCTTGGTATTAGAGGTTAACTCACCATAACTGCCGGTACCGCAGCAGGGACCGTCTCTAGATGGTGCGGGGACGCAGTATAGGCGCGGACGAGTATACACTGCGCCGTGAACAGGCCACTGAGCGCAGCATCCAGCATATACACCCCTATGCCTTGGTATTAGAGGTTAACTTACCATAGCGGCCGGTACCGCAGCAGGGACCGTTTCTAGATGGTGCGGGGACGCAGTATAGGCGCGGACCAGTATATGCTGCGCCGCGAGCAGGCCACCGAGCGCAGCAGCGAGCGCGCCGCATCCGACGCACCACCACGCGTACTTTCGGCGGCGACAGCTCGCGTCTTGACCATTGCAGCCCACTGATGCTGGAACAGGTAGAGTAACTTTGTAACTTAGTTATTACTTCACGATACGCAGAGGCTCGCAACTTAAAATGTATTGTAAAAAAGAGTCAGTAAAAAACACGAACCAAAAGTACGCCTAATCGTTCCCCTAAAACACTTCCATACCGCGTAGTATAATTGAAGTTTTACTGTAAATGTAGGTAATATAATAATACAAGTATTTACAATATGTAGGTAATTGTATATCCAGGTGCTTACAGATTTCATATTATATTTCTTTTTATTAGGTATAGGTTTGGCATAGCTGGGGGCGGGTGTGCTTTGCCAGAGTTTGCATACTCTAGAATATTGCTTGTTTGCCCACCCCAGAAAACATGACAGTCAATATCTACCTACTTTCTATTTTTCTGAGGTGGACAAAAGTAAGCAACTGCCCTACTAGAAAACATTTTTAAATACACCATGATTTATTTAAATGTACCCATCATTTCAAACGTGGAGGCTAGTGGCACTAAGTTACGTTTGTTTTCTAACTCATTTTCTGCATTTCATAGACGTCCATAGAGGTTTCTAATTATTTACATAATACCTTCAAGTTCGTTGATACCAAAGAATTCATTCACTCTTTTCTTAACAAATTCGTAATTTCGAAATTCAAAAATTCAAATTACCGAAGTACGGTGGCGGGGGCACATAGTGTTGTGCCACGTCCGCGGCAATAGCTGACTGCGGTGTCGATACTTGGTACTGTAGAACTTGCATCACTAGCATATCATAACACAAGTCGATTGTTTAAACACTCGGTTTCTTTTATGAAAAAAAATCACTTTGATTTAGCAAAAATACTGTTTTAAATGTAGACTTTGTTAACAATACGTTTTATTATGCGGTATTCGTTTATTGACTAAAAAAATACTTAGGTTCACTAAACATGTTGTTTGCAGCGTTATATGTTTCGTTAAGAGTATTTTTTTTATTTTTAAAATTAATTTTGTAATGCAAATTAGTTTTAAGACCTTATAGTGAGTTATGCTGAATTTATTTTGTGAAAATTGTTAGTAAAATTAGGGTTGTTTATTTTTCAATTTTATGGACATGGACATCTTCTACACGATTATACAGAATTTATTTTGTGACAATTTTTAGTTTTAACACCATATACTTTATTTACAATTCATAAAATCTTTTAGGTAACTAATAATAAATAAACTTTTTACTTTCATCTACGCAGGAACATTCGAAATCGCGCGCCATTTCACTAAAATCGATATTTATGTCCGACGCTACAGAACAATGACCTTTTGCGATAAACAACAATTCACAAATCACTGGCTGAATGCACAATTCACTTTGCCTATTGTTTAAAGAATCAATTCCAATTCACAGAACTAGGTAGCTGCACGAATAAAATTTACTAAAACCTTATTTCTTTTGTTTATTATTTGCGAATCAAACTAAACACATTCACTCAGTTCGAAATTTAAATTAAATGCTGCTATTTTCAGTATTGCTTCGATTTTTAAAAGGATTTGTGTTTTTTTTTCGTATTATCTAACATAAATGTCTGATTTCGTTTACGCGATTAGGTTATTTTGACAATAGTATTGCGCAGATGGTTTGCGCATTTGAGGGGTCCAGGTAGAAAGGTCCTAAATTAATATGGAATGAATGTGCTTTACTTTTGTAGTAGGTATAGACCGTATTAGGTACGTATAACGTAGCGTAGCGTAGTAAGGTGCACATACTATAGTACAGGTATTTTTTTCAAGATGTCTGTGACGTGAGAATGTCAGATTGAGTTGACCTTTTGAAATTTTCGGGGTAGTGGAGCGAAGTAAGAATTTTGAAGGCGTAAATGTTGCAGATTAGGTTGAAAATTTTGTCTTTATTGATTTAGCTATATTAAGCTTGTTTAGTATTCTCAATATATTGAATGTAACGAGTATAAAATTACAAATAGGTAAGTACCATGTACCTGTATAACAATAGTCTACTTAAAGAAGTTACTTAGATCGTAGGTCAAAAAATGTCTGTCTATGTAATTTCATTTCATTTTATTTCATTTATTCATGCTTCCATAAAGTACAAGATGTTAATAACAAAGTTTAAGTACAAAGTTCGGTTTGGACCCTGTCGGGCACTGCATATTCGAGTAAGAGTGGTCACTTATGTCAATAATATAGGTAGGTACTTACCTAGGTACTTACAAAACATTGAATTTTGCATGCCTATAAAATATAGAAAATCTTCAGAATAAACATCCACTCACTTTCTACTCAAAAAACTTTACAATTTCGAATAAATTAAAACAAATAAATAACATTACATACCTAGACATTAAACGATAACAACAATGAGTGATTACAATGTGCATGTCTATAAAAAAGAATCAACATAGTTAAATAGTAAAAAAATATATATAAATGTCAATAATACATACAAAATGTCGATGATAATATTAGAACAATTTTACACAATAACATTTACTTATATTTGTTTAGTAAGAATTTTTAATATTTATTGTGACCACAACAAATATTACAGAGATATGAAACATAGTTTTCTAGAATTCGGATAGATTTATTTAATGCATATTAATTATCTTGTAGCATATATAAATCTTAAATATGCTTAATTAGACATTAATTTTAGCACTAAATCACTACGTAGTATAAAAAAAAAACAAAGTCGCTTCCCGCTGTCTGTCCCCATGTACCTATGCTTATATCTTTAAAACTACGCAACGGATTTTGATGCAGGTTTTTTTTAATAGAAGGAGTGATTCAAGAGGAAGGTTTATATGTATAATACACCTGTGCGAAGCCGGGGCGGGTCGCTGGTACAACATAAATTAACATCGACAAAAAAAAAACAATAAAGTAAAACTCGATAGAGAACACGCTCTCGTGTGGAAGTTGATACTTTTTTTCTTCTAATAATTAAAATTAAAAATTTACAGCAGTCACTAAATTATACATCACATGTTTTAATTCAAGCAAACGTAGCGCATTTAAGAGGGTAGCCTAGTGACGAAGAAATTGAGAAATAGGTATTTGGACTAAACTATTGCCGTCGCGATGCCCCCAAACCAGGGAGCTTCAATGTGTGTGTGATGCAATTGTATTTGTGTGCGTACTGCGCTCGAACTGTCGCCGCACCCCGCCCGCGCCTCAAAGAACCAGCCGTGGCCGACCGAAATTTGATTTTGAATTGTAGCAAAATATGATATTACGTAGAGTGCGCACAAGATAACTCTGCGCGCGAGTCGTGGCGCCACGTACGTTATTTCACTAGCATTCCGTATTCCCTGGCAGCATAGAATTTGTTCCTGATTTTGGCCGAACGTAGAGCTTTCTTACGCGTATTCTACGTATAATCTAGTTTCCTAGTAGGTATGGCGGAAAGCAAACAAAAATAATCCTGCCAATGATTATTTATTTTTCTGCCATTAGGAAGCGACATTATTTGTGACATAGGTTATTTTTTTATAGGCTTGTTTATTTTCTTTCAAATTATTTTATTATTGTTGTACAAAAACATAAAATGTACCCAACTAACATCATAAACAATTGATCTTGAACCCAAAGCAGGGAGTAAAAGTAGCAATTTGGCTATTTGATTTCTGTAGGCGTTGCAGTTTACATTATATATTTTGACTGAAATCACTTCTTTCTAATTTTAAGTTAATTATTTTTTATTTAAATATCTAACATAGTTCTTCTACAAACTAAAATAAATATGGACTCGCGCTTAAAAGGGTTCGTACCGTATGGGAGCCAATTATGAACTCCTATTTCAATTATTTGTTTTTTAAATTGATATATTATATTACTAAATACTCTGAGAATATGTTAAACGTCTACCTGTTGTGATTATTAATAATTATCGTGCAAAAATTCACATCTGTTGTAAGAATAAATATTTATTTTATTCTATTTTTTGACCGATGAAACGGAGGAGGTACGCAATTTGACGCGTATATTTTTTTTATTGGAAAGGGTATACGTCGAAGTTGGTCCCATTTAAATTTTCTTGAAATCGGCTGAGCCATATTTGATAAATCAACAATAATGTGAAAAATGCTACATCGATCCGCGCGAATTCTGTACACAGTTGAAGTCGATATTTATTTCATTCTATTTTTAGTAAGTATTTGTTGTTATAATGGAAACGGAAATACATCATCTGTGCAAATTTTAACTGTTTAGCTATTACGGTTCATGAGATAGGTACAGCCTAGTGACCAACAGACAGACGGACAGAGGAGTCTTAGTAATAGGGTCTCGTTATATTACTGTATACCTGCACATCTAAAACGTCTGGCCTTTTATATGGTACCTACTCGTACCATATTTTCATTCCGCTATTAGTTCCATAGTATAAAAAATAATAGAGGATTCAATAAAACAGATGCGAGGTTTAGTGTTTAGAGAACGGCTTGTCATACCTTGGTAATACTTTAAACACGTTTAAAAAAACTAAAACAATTAGCAAATTAAAGCAGCAGTGGGTAGGACACACACCATAGTAGGTAATACAGGATAGAACATCTACAAAGTAGGTAGATATTTAAAGCACTCATTCAATTACTTTTTCTGTGTACACATATATTTGAATTACAATCCAGACCATAATATAATTATATTTAAGTTGAACTTTTGTAACGATTGTGATTTGTTTTGTGTATGAATAAATAAAATAAAATAAAATTTAAAGCAATCCTAATTGAACTTTTAAGCTCTCTCCAAACTCAGTGGATTGGCAAGTTAAAATGACAGAGGGCAAGGCACATAGTTCAATGAACGGATAGCCAATGGGGCTGTTTTCTCGAATGAATCTCACGTATAATCCGCGCCACACAAGTCGGCGGATGGAAAGTTAGGCGCAGAACGCTGCGCAAAAGGCAAAATATAGGTATGCGCGGGAGCCAGAAAGGGGCACACTCGCCCGCCAAACTCATGCCTCCTGCGCGCTCCCTGCGTCCGTGCACTCCACTAGGCCACGCAGCGTCGGCATGGTGCAAATATGCACAATAATTAGCGCATCACAGCGAAGTGTACTCGTACCTCGCATCTGTTTAATTGAATTGAGAATTCAATTAAACAGATCAGATGCTAGGCTTACTGTTTGGAGAACTTCTTGTCATACTTTGGTTCTAATTTAAATACGTTAAAAAAAGTTATAACAATTAGCAAATTAAAGCAGCAGTGGATAGGGCACACACCATAGAAATACAGGATAGAATATCTACAAAATAGGTAGAGACAAACTGATTGAAACACTTCTAAGTATTTGAACTTTTCAGCAAAACTCAGTGGATTGGCAAGTTAAAATGACAGAGGGCAAGGCACGTAGTTCAATGGACGGATAGCCGATGGGGCTGTTTTCTCGAATGGATCTCATCTACGATCCGCGCCACACAAGTCGGCGGATGAAAAGTTAGGCGCAGAATGCTGTGCAAAAGGCAAAATATAGGTATGCGCAGGGGCCAGAGAGAACAATACACAAGTTCTAGCCCAAATTCTATGGCTATAAAAATATTTAGTAAATTGCCAAATAATTTAAAAGATATCGAAAGATAAAACTGTTTCATAAAACAACTAAAAATTTTCCTATTATCGAAATGTTATTATACATTAGACGAATTTTTTAACGTTAATCTAGAAAACGTAATAATAAATCGTTCTAATATAAATAATAAAATTGCCATACCCTTATAGGGTCATATGTATAACTATACAAAACATGTTAACTAAAAACCGCATGTAAATTTCATATGTTGCAATATATAAATTGAGTTTGAGAGACAAGACGCCGGGGCACAGCCGCCCGCCAACCTCATGCCTCCCACGTGCACGCCTGTGCTTACCACTACGCCACGCGGCGTCGGCATTGTGCACACATGCGCAATAATTAGCGATTGTTAAGGTTTAAAAAGAACAACTTTTACTATGGGAGCAACTAACTCCGAATTGGCGATAAAAACCAGCTGTTCCATACACTTTGTCCATTATCAACAGACTTTTTCTATGGTATACTTAGTTGATATTTCTCGCGGATTCGGCTCTGGTCGGTCCCATAGTAAAAGTTATGATGTACTTAACTCGCCAAAGGAGGTTGTTTTAGGTACCGGTAAGCTCTTATTAGTATTTAATATGTGTGATTTTTTTAGAAAATTTCTAATCAAAATTATGTTGCCATTTTGAGAATTGGGCCTTCATAGAATTATGCTTTCGTAGAATTGAGCCTTACCGGATTACTTGGGCACTATGCTAATTGGTTATTCTGTGCCTAACTCATTTAGATGTCTGCGGATACAACACGATGTTCTGTATAATCGCTGCTATATGTCGTAGCAACTAAACGTCTATATTCCATAGATAAAATCTTATCTTCAAAAGTAACAAACATACTGCGGTCAAATCATAAGATTGAAAAAAATAACTAATATTTTTAATAAACATCGATATCGATGGACATCACTAGAGCATCGACAAAAATATCGACTATTACTACAACCCTAGTGCTTGTGTACGTATAGGTTTGAACCTCCCTTACCTCGACCCTACCCCCGCATCGTGCGATAGGGACAATTGCAGCTCAGAGCGATTTATACCTACAAAAAACTTGGCGAGACAACGTTTCGTATTACGCTGTTTTCTTCTTCAAAAACTATTTCAATCAAGTACTTTTTTATGTCAAAATTTTAAAAAAAAATGTGTTCATGATTCTGTCATTTTATATTTTGTTAGATATTATTTAGTCTCTTCTGGTAGGTCTCTAAAGACGTCGGTAATAATGGTGAATTTTTTTGTGGTTTTGAAGGGTCATATTTTACCTGCTAATTTATTTATCAAGAAAAAGAAAAGACAGAGTAGTCTAAACAGCAAAATTTAATTTTATGACAAAAAATTGAAGCTCTATAAGTATTTTCCAGGAAGAAAACAGCGTAATACATTTGTATGGAAAATTACAGACCAACCAGGCTCTTAATAATATATTTTCCACAACGCAGCATTCACATAAAAGCAAGGTCAGGTAGTTTCGCCTCAGCAATGTTATTGTATATCATTTCAAAAGGATTTCTTACACCAATTGCAAGTTTGATGCGTGGGAAGACGTTCTATTGTATTTTTTAACTAGATCATGACAAACTTACTCTACTAAATGGACAAATGACGGTATTAAATAATTTCGTCGCAAGACTGTTGGTTCTGCTCAAAAAATTTAGACAGTGTCTCCCGATTCAACTGCAAATATAAGTTGGTTATTTACTTGTGAGAATCTGAGGTTATTTTATTTAGGAATAGTTTCTAAGAATGCGGCTTTTGCAAGCTTTATGGTGTATCTGAGTATCACAATGAATGTAATGTATGGTCTGGAAAGCATAAGCCCGTGAAATAAAGTAACAATACCAACTTTTCTATTGTAGTTAGTTTTTGCATCCCGCAAGGTTGAAAAGATGTGGAGAAACTACCTGTTTTCTTTCGTACACATATTTATTGGTGTATATGGCACAATTAATTGTCTGTGACATCGTTAATCACTTCACGTGGAGAGGAAGCAAAGTGAATAAATGTCCATAGTTGTGCAAAGTTTTTTTATTACCTGCCGTTTGCTGTGGGCAAACTTTGGTAGCGAAATATTTTACGATTTTTTGACAGCAAACCCTAAATCTATCCTATTTTATAGTCTATATAAATCTTATTCTAATTGTACCTTTGTTAAACTAATTGACAGGTGAAAAAATAACGAAACACTTTTTATTTCTGCTCATCTTCAATCTACAAGAAATTTTTGGCACAAATAGTTCCATTTCATGTCTTGCCTGTTGCTTTCATATTTTCATTAGGTAGCAATGGTTAGGTCAAGGGTCAGATACAAAAGGCAGTAACTCTTGACACGGCTCGATTGTCAAGGGGTTCGTCGCATTGCAACCAATAATTAATTCTAAGTAATTTTAACTCTTCCACAGATTTCGATTCTGATTTGATCTATAGAGCGACTTGATAACTCTCCACGCACTTTGGCTTACTTTGAGCTTGCTGCAATACCGAACTCTCGTATGTACGATTCGCGTTCCGGCCGTTTGTATGAAGACGGAATACTGCGTAGACACCATTAACGTGGCTTTGCTTAAGCAAAATATGGGCCTTAATAAGGCCTTGCCACGGCAACGGTAATCTCTACAGTATTGCGACTCGTTCCTGTCCTTAAAATGCGTTCGTCTCTACGTCGCATCTGCGACTGCTGTGAACCGAGACAGTACCGAGTGTGTACCGGACTCCGAGGCGCGTAGGTATGATTCACGTTCCGGCCATTTGTATGAATACTGCGTAGATACCATTAACGTGGCTTTAAGCATATTTCTTACCTCATAGAAAATGATAATGATTCCCTCTTACACTCTTACCATTATTTCTCCGGGTAGCGGGTAGGACGGTGTTGGGTGGCCGTGGCGGCAACGCCGGCGGGGTGTCAGTCTTAGCTGGAGGTGGTGGCCCGGGCTCGTCTGCACACGCGTACTGGGCTGAACCAGGGGTGCAGGTGCAGGCTACTTGATACTGAAATGCGATAATGCAAAATGGGCTCAGACTAGGTACAGTAGCTCAAAAAATCCGTTAAACTATGATAAATAAATGCGCAGAGTAAAACAACCGCATCAAATGCTTAATTTTTGAGTAATTTCACATTTTCCAATTAGATTTTTGTTCAGTCATTTTATTACTGTAATTTTGGTCACATGTAACCTTAATACCCGAATACACGAAACTACTTTTAATGGACACTGTTATTGTAAAAAATAACGGGAAAATCATTTTCCGAAAGACACAGAGCAAATTATGAAATACTGTACCCTTTAGTGGCCCAATTTCTATGCATATTTGCAATATCTCCTTTAGAAAAAAAGTTACTGGAAAACTATCTGCCAGGGTTCTGTTCAGAAGTGGGATAATAGGCCCGAGTTATGAAAGCGCCATCGTAATTATAATAGCTAATTAGCATATTTCTGTTTCTTTTTCAGTTTAGGCATTCGATAGAGAAAACACTTTTTATGTTGCCATTAAATTTACGATGGCGCCTTCATAATTGGGCCTATTAACTAAAGAGTTATTATTCTGAGATACCAAGTAAGTTGAAGCCGTGGTGGTCTAGAGGTAGTGACACCCGCCTCACAATCGTGAGGTCGTGGGTTCAATCCCAGTCCCGTACCAATGAGTTCTTTGTAATTTCACATTATATACGAAATTTCACACCACTGGCTTTTCGGTGAAAGAAAACATCGTGAGGCAACCTGCATACGTCCGTAGAAGAAATTCGATGGCGTATGTGAATCCACCAACCCGCACTGGGCCATCGTGGTGGATATGGCTCAATCACCCTTCGTGGGTAGGCCTACGTCTTGCAGTGGACTATTAAAAAAAGGCTGGTACAGTGCAGTACCAAGTAAGTAATTTCTAAGTCAACCGTCTGTGGTTTGTGGAAGAACCAAATTGTTTTTATTTAGTTACATGCTAATAGTTATATTTTGTCGTAGATAAATAATGATAAAACACTAGAACGTATTTAAAAAAATGATACCTATGTTAAAAAACAAATCGAGATAAAAATCGAGCTCAATGAGCATAAATAAGACTGTGTTTCTCGGTTGTTTTACCCATTTGGTCACCTCGAAGGCTAATGAAATAATTGGCCAAGTGCAAATTGGACTCGCGCACGAAGGGTTCCGTACCCTGTAGGAACCCCCTTAGCCCCATTTCAAGCGTCCACCTGTTGACGTTATTACGAGTAATATGGAGAAAAAAACGGCAAAAAAATAGATTTCTTGTATGAGAGCTCCCCTTAAATATTTATTTTATTTTGTTTTTAGCTTTTGTTGTACCGGCAACAGAAATACATCATCTGTGAAAATTTCAGCTGCCTAGCTATCACGGTTCATGAGATACAGCCTGGTGACAGACAGATGGACGGACAGCGGAGTCTTAGTAATAGGGTCCCGTTTTTACCCTTTGGGTACGAAACCCTAAAAGCTGACACTAGGGCTACACTGTAAGTACTAAAAGGATGTTGAAATATGCTAGAAGCTTGGAGATTTTTTCTTTTTAGATATTATAAGAAAGAAAGAAAGAAAATAGCAAAGGTGAACTAACCTTATGCAAATCGGAAGTGACGGAAGCAGTGGTGTCGCACTCCGGGCACGCCGGGGAGGGGGAGCTGCGCGCTGACGTCACATCCGCCAGCGACATGACTACGGCTCCCTCTGGAAACAAAAACAAAACAATGCTATAACATTTACTCTCCTTTTTAAACGACTTTCAAAAAGGAGGAGGTTCTATGTTCGAAGGAGGTTCTATGTTCGTCTGTATGAATTTTTTTTGTGTATTATCATCGATATTTTCGCCAATCGTGAACCGATTCAAAAACATATTTTTTCAGTTTGAAAGTACTTTTTATACTTCCGAGGTCCCATATAATTTTATCGAAATCGTCTGAACGGTTTTTGATAAATCAAAAATACTACCCGAAAAATGATATACATCGACTATTCGAATTTTGTACACGATTGAAGTCGGTCAAGCTATTAGTGGCGAAAAATAATTAAATTAGGTATTAATTAGTGTTGAGTAGAGGATAGTAGCACTCATGATATAGTGTGACCAGGCGTTTCTTAGCGATCACCGAAATAAAGAAACGTTCGGCACGGTCAGTCCTCGGACAGGGGGCATTTACATCAGAGCAGAGCGCTGTTGTGGCTCGGATGAGACGTTAAATTGTGGGTGCCAGTACGCTCTTAGGTGGCTTAGAAACTGCCATCAGGGCTAGCCATCGAGCTTATACTAACTTACTCACTAACTTACATTGTTTAAAAGTTACTTACATTGGTGAAAATATTCTTTCAAGTGTTCGTAAAATTTAATTAAACTGCCTCTTTATCTAGGAATTATAAAAATAATAATAATTTTGTTTCACGGAATAATTAAAAAGTTTTTAAAATAAAGTCAACTTTTAATAAAATACCGTACGTGCTGCACATAAAATTCAGTACTATCGATATCGATAGATACTTTTGATGCTTTTAATAAACATAAGTACATCACTAGTTAAAACTTTTTTGAAATCATTGAAAAACTGTCAAATGTTGTACCTAATCGTATTCGGACATTCGGACTTTATTCAGGCTATTCCTATCTACTTTAAATGCATCATCACTACATAGTATAAAATAAAGTCGCTATTTGTGTTTGTTTGTCTGTTTGCTTAAATCTTTAAAACTACGCAACGGATTTTGATGCGGTTTTTTTTAATGGATAGAGTGATTCAAGAGGAAGGTTTATATGTATAATACACCTGTGCGAAGCCGGGGCGGGTCGCACTACAATGAACTATCATTGTATAAATACAGATAATTACTCTAAGATAATTATAGAAATTATATTAAACTTTATAGTATACAGACTGTATTTACAGTTATACTGGAGGTATTGTAAAGGTGTGTGCCAACTGGTTAACGATACAAGGCGAAAAGCGTGCTACACCCTAGACCGCATATCTGCTTACCATCAGGCAGTATGTAGTCAAACGAAAACCTATACAAAATAAAAAAATACGTTACGATTCTGTGAACATAAAGCGATTCGCTGCGCAGGAACAAATGTATGCATGTACTTTTGTATAATTATAGCATTTATTTGATCGCAAATAATTCCGCTCTTGACCACCATCTCGCATTATGATAAGCGACGTTGTGGTCGAAGATGACGCACGCAGACCTAGAAGATCCTATTCACTCTGATCTTGAAAAGCTTTAGATCATATCTCTCAGGAAACAGGAAAGCAGGAAGACTGTTCCATTCCCTGGCGGTACGAATCAGAAAAGTTGAGTCAAACCGCTTCGTACGTATCGAAGGAAAATCGACAGTGTAGGGGGTGTGTGCATTTTGAGATAAACCTTAGCTATACTAAGCGCCACACAAATCGGCGGATGGGAAATTATGCGCAGAACGCTGCGCAAAAGCAGAAATATAGGTATACGCGGGAGCCAGAGAGGCGAGACGCCGGGGCACACCCGCCCGCCAACCTCATGCCTCCCGCGCGCTCCCTAGACTCCCTACGCAGTGTGTACACATGCGCAATAATTAGCGAGTCACGGCGAAGTGTCATCTGCGGCTAATTTCTCATTCATCGATTTGTGTGGCGCTATAGCTAGCTTGGCTTAGCTAAGTGGATAAGAACCCTAATGTTTGCAAAAACTGGTATTTCACGGGCACCAGCTGCTGACTGAGCATCCGGCGATGACAGCTGTCAACTGGCCGGCCATCGGTTATGGATGGATTCTATGACGATCGAATCTTTTTTGTTCGTGATGACGCGCTAAAACTACGCGCTATTATACTTAGTTGCCTAATAAGAGGATACTGAATCGACCAGTGTTTTCGCGTTTCCGGTAGTACCTACATTTTTAATAAAATTTATGTTCCGGAAAAGAACTCTTTTCACTCCTTAAATTGTAACAAAATGTTATTTTTTATGTAAATTGATTGATTAAGAAACATTGCACGCTCTATTATTATTATGTACCTACTACGGGACTAATCGCGCACTAAAATTACGAGATAAATAAATACCTCATCATCCCGACGTTTCAACCGAGTTGCATCGGTCGTGGTCACGGGTAGTCTGGAATGTGAATCAGCTGGTACCGCCATTCAACTTGAACTTGCAAAATTGTCACTCCGACACAACTCTGACGGTATCTAATAATGTCTTGCTACCTACACTACGCGATTTACATTTCTTGACAACAGGATTCCACGACGCTGATAATCGATCGAATCGAATCGAAAATCCATCCTCCCGGTTTAAATTGTTATGTTTTTGATTTCCACCGCTTCACGAACTGTGCTTGAAAAATAGTGTCGATCCGTGAAGAGGACTTTTGGTCGTAAATACAGGATTACCAGAACTGGTGTACTAAGCTGAATGGAGGTGATTAAAACCATTTTTGTAAACCACTTTCAACTATGGGGCCAGACAGGAATTCGAGAAAAAACTACTGTTTCATACGATTTTTCAATTTCGAGATGCAGTTTTGTATGAAACAGCTGATTTTATAACTCGAATTCTTGGTTGGCCCCATATAACGGTCTTAATCACCCTGTTTTAACTTAGTATAGGCAAAGAAGATATAATAATAGAATAGGGCAAACAACCCTGTATGCGTCAATACCGTAAGGAAACAGCACAGCACAACAGCACATAATAATTTCAATTTTAAACTACCATATAAATAAACGTTACAAAAAACGTAGAGCCAACGTAGAGCTCATATCTGCGACCTTCATGGTCGCAAGAAAAGCGCGGCAAAAAGCTCGACTTACGCGCTGAATGAATGAACATTGAATGATTACCGCGGGTCGTTCACCCCGCGCGTTGTGGTTTTCGCCGTGGGAAGCAAATGTTGACGGATTATCGAGCCAGATTCAATTAAAAAAAAACTACGGGTTGCACTTCGGGAGTGAAAACTAGAATATTTAAAGTACTGTCATGTATGTGGTGAAATATAATAATTTATTATCACACACGCACTGCGCCTTGCGCCGCTTAAACTTAAAGATTTTAATATTTGTATTCAACAAACTACGGATTCTTTAGTTTTTAGCATTGAAACATCAAATTTAACAATACCTATTTTCCGCATTATCTATAAATAAACCTATCTAAATTCGTAAATCATAGATCCTAATTTAACCGCGTGCGTAGAATGCAGCCGTCCAATCTTCTTTGAAACAATTTCCTACGGGTTTGGGAAGAAAATTCGTGTTTCCGTGCGTTACCGATCGACTACTTACAAAAGAAATGGTTTACGTTCTCCGTTAGTGCCATGGATGTAAGAAAGTATCAAAGAAGATAATTCGCCACAAAGTGGAAAACCTAAAATAAATATAAACCCGACTGTAAAAATGACATCGCATAAAAACGTAGAAAGAGAGCGAGACAGAAATCAAAACAGCCATAAATGACATTGCATAATACCGGGTGACTGGTAAATAATTAGCATCCTTTAAGGGGCTTATTCTGTACATCAAAACTAACAACTTTTGTTCTGCGACTTTTGTCAGAACTAAAAAAATATAGCTGTTCCATACATTTTGTCGGGGGTGAACGATATTTTGCTATGGAACAACAATTTTTTTATAGTTTTGACATAAGTCGCAGAACCAATGTTGTTAATTTTGGTGTACAGAATAAGCCCCTAAAAGGATGCTAATTATTTATCAGTCACTTTGTATATGTTAGTTATGTTTTGTAAAAATAAAAGTAACATTGGTAAATGTCGCGGCATATAAATCTAGCGCCGAGCCAAGTGCAATGTGGAGGGGGTGGCTGCGCATGAGTTTAGTGTGGCAGTCAACTTGCGCAGCCATCCCCTCCACAGTACCCTCAGCGCTAGACTTACGTGCTGCTACTTTTACGGCAAAACTGAATAAACTACTTTAATGTCTCAATAGTTCGTTCGCCAAAATGGCAGAAACATAAATAGGTAACCTATCAAGTCTATGGACCTAATTTTTCGGAGACTTATTTCTAGCCTTTTATGCAGGGTTTATTGCTAGACGGTCGATGTACACGGTCTAGGAAATGTAGAACATTATAGTGCATATAATTACGACTAACTAATACTATCTTTATAAGTATGTATTTAAAAATAAGTATATTGTAGTATATCAGTCTCTGGCAGCCATATCACAAGCTTTGCTTAGTTTGGGGTCAGAGACCGTGTGTAAGATGTCCCCTAACATTTACGAGTATTTATTTATTTATACTGTGAGAGCAACCTAGAAATCGTGAAAAAAACAGCTCCATTTTGTTGAGAGTTTCGTATGAGACAAGCACAGCTGTGTGATTTGATGATTTGTTTCATAGTGAAAGTTTTTCATGTAAATGATAATAATTGTAAGCGACTGAATGTCGCTACACTTAGCAAAACGATGCCTCGTATTTACATCCATGGTCAGGTCGTAGCAACAATTTATTATCTGTGGTTTAAGTGATGAAAGAAAAAATGAGTCGTGATCTCGAAACGCGTGATATACAATGACCAAGTTATCTCTACGTGGCTAAATAAGGAAACTAGGAACTAACAATAGAAACGGTGTTGTTGAGAATGCGATGGTAGCGCTGCTGTAACTGTAAAAATGGTCCTATGTTGTGTTGTGAACGTGTTTTTTTGTTCTTTGAGTGGTTTGGGCAACGCTTACCTTCCGCTATGAAAAACAAACTTTGTGTTAAAGTATTACAAAATTAACTTTTCCTAACGATATCGATAAAAATATCGCACAACTTCAAATCTCTGATTCCTTTATTTCTACTAGTGATTATTTTATGAAAGTTTTATATTATTTTTAGTAATATAGGTACCTTTAAAGTAACAACGAAATATTGTACCTACCTAATGAAAATAAAATGGTAAAGCTCGCGCCACAAACATTATACTGTCACCAAATAACTGAGCGCTGCCGTGGATTGGATAACACGTTACATTGTGCGTCCCTGTTCGCTTAACTATGACAAACTTATTAATATAATAATAAAACTTTGTTATTCAGCATAATTATTAAAAAACAACGACACCAGGGCTAGCCACCCAGCCCATACAAATTAAATAAATAAATATTAGGGGACATCTTACACACGGTCTCTGACCCCAAACTAAGCATAGCTTGTGATATGGCTGTCAGAGACTGATATACTACATATACATATTTTAAATACATACTTATACAGGGTGATGGGGAGAGGGGTGCAAAGCTGAAAGGCGACGCTAGCATAGATCATTTAGACCCCTTTGAGCCATGGTTGTCTAAGACGAAGTGGGACTATTTTTTTTTTAAACAATTTTTTATGATTTTTGGCTAAAATCCCCGAAATTTTACCGTTAATTGCTAATGGTGGCCAGTTTGAATAATAAGTGATTTTTTTACATGTTATTTAATTAAAACAATCTGTAAGCAATCTAACAAAACATGTACTGAGCTTGTGTGTCATCAGATATTATTTTTACAGTCACTTGAAGTTCCCAAA
This sequence comes from Hypomecis atomaria, assembly GCA_964007245.1. Taxonomy (NCBI): domain Eukaryota; kingdom Metazoa; phylum Arthropoda; class Insecta; order Lepidoptera; family Geometridae; genus Hypomecis; species Hypomecis atomaria. The sequence goes on along the minus strand of OZ023308.1, from coordinate 3,350,855 downwards.
AATTTTCAAAGATTAAGAAAACTGTTTTATGACGGCGTTTAAAAAAATAATTAATAAAGCTTTTTTAGTTCAAACCTTTTTGAAAACATGCTTAGTTATTGTTCTTTCTTTTGAGATATCATTTACGCCGATATCTCAAAAATTACTAAAATTAAAACGTAAAAACCAAATTGAGGCAGAAAATTTAAATTTTTAGGCAGATCAAAGAAACAACATTTTGCTTCAAAAAAACTGTTTTGTGTTCGAATTGATAACCGAGTTCAATTCTAAGAATGATTCATTGCACGTGCAGGAACCAGGAGGATTCCAAACAAAGGCCACCGCGCGCGGCGGCAATAAACTTGCCCTTTCCAGGTATTGCGCCCAGTAAAAGAATGGGCCATAAATTAGGGTTTATTTTACAGCAAAATTGACTTTATGGCAATAAAATAGTGTATCTCTATTTAGGATCAGTAACTACTTCAAAGGACTCGTCATCGTCACATCTTTTAGTCAAGTAACAACTGCCCTTGTGACTAGACGTAATTTTCATCGCGTTCATTCATAATTCACCGTATCCAGTTGTAGCCCTAAGCGCTCCTGCACGTGTTGAATTAGTATTGGTTATTTTTGTTTTACCGTGTCCAGTCGTAGCCTTAGCCCTAGCTTTGCGCTCCTGCACGTGTTGATTTTGTAGTTGTTTGAAGAGTTGACATTTAGTGCGCTCCTACGGCATTTTTAAATTGTGTAGTGACTATGGCTACTTTTTCCAATGCGGAATATGCGGATATCGTCTTCATGTATGGTAGAGCAGACGGCAATGGATCTTTGGCGCGGCGAATGTACCAAGAGCGCTATCCGAATCGCAGGGTACCGAATGTTCGAGTGTTTTACAACACATTTCGTCGGCTTGCTGAAGTTGGGATACACCGCGTGGAACCTGGAGTCAACCCAGGCAGACACACTCCTAACGTCGAGGAAGACATCATAGCAGCATTTGAAGCGGATCCCCATACCAGCACCAGAGCAGTAGCTCGAAATCTTAATATTTCACAATGGAAGGTGTGGAGTACAATGCACCAGAATGATAAATATCCGTTCCATGGCACGGGTGTGCAAGGTCTGGAAGAGCAAGATCCCATCAGAAGGATTCAATTTTGCCGTTACCTCCTCAACAGAGACATTGAAGATGAGTGGTTCCTGAAGTCAATCTTGTGGACGGATGAAAGCAAATTTTCTAGGGAAGGCATAACTAACTTTCACAACCTCCATCAATGGGCCGACAAGGGCAACAACCCCCACTGGAAAAAGCAGGTGTCGTTCCAGAGGAAATTCTCTGTCAATGTGTGGGCCGGAGTAATTGGCAGTACGTTGATTGGCCCCCACTTCTTACCAGACACTTTAAATGGCGATAATTATTTGGAATTTCTACTTGACGATCTACCTGTGCTTTTAGAGGAATCCGGTGCCCCGATATTCGAATCGGAGCGCGAAATTATCTTTCAGCAAGACGGCTGTCCAGCGCATTGGACATTAAATGTACGGGAATGCTTAGATCATTGCTTCCTTGATAGCTGGATCGGAAGAGGTGGGCCCATCCCTTGGCCCGCTCGTTCACCAGACCTGACCCCGTTGGATTTCTACGTGTGGGGTCGTGCCAAGGAGCTAGTGTATACGAGCGTAGAAATCAATACAAAAGACGAACTGATAGAGAGGATCAATTCAGCTTTTGAAACCATGAAACTGGAGATGATGTTAAAAACCACAACAACAGAAGTGAGAAGACGGGCTCGTGCTTGTGTTAGAAATCGCGGTAGTCATTTTGAACATGAAAAATAAATTATTTCAAATCAAATGTTGTTTTAATTAGTCCACATTAAAATTTAAATTTTCTTCCTCAATTAGGTTTTTACGTTTTAATTTTAGTAATTTTTGAGATATCGGCGTAAATGATATCTCAAAAGAAAGAACAATAACTAAGCATGTTTTCAAAAAGGTTTGAACTAAAAAAGCTTTATTAATTATTTTTTTAAACGCCGTCATAAAACAGTTTTCTTAATCTTTGAAAATTTTTGGGAACTTCAAGTGACTGTAAAAAAAATATCTGATGACACACAAGCTCAGTACATGTTTTGTTAGATTGCTTACAGATTGTTTTAATTAAATAACATGTAAAAAAATCACTTATTATTCAACATGGCCACCATTAGCAATTAACGGTAAAATTTCGGGGATTTTAGCCAAAAATCATAAAAAATTGATTACAAAAAAATAGTCCCACTTCGTCTTAGACAACCATGGCTCAAAAGGGTCTAAATGATCTATGCTAGCGTCGCCTTTCAGCTTTGCACCCCTCTCCCCATCACCCTGTATAGATAGCACCTAATTACGATTAGACAAATGATAACGGGTACTTTTTTTAGGGTTCCGTACCCAAAGGGTAAAAACGGGACCCTATTACTAAGACTTCGATGTCCGTCTGTCGGTCACCGGGCTGTATCTCATGAACCATGATAGGCAGCTGAAATTTTCACAGGTGATGTATTTCTGTTGCCGCTATAACAATAAATACTAAAAACAGAATAAAATTAGTATTTAAGGGGGGCTCCCATACAACAAACGTGATTTTTTTAGCCGTTTTTCGCTCGCTATTAATAACGGCAAGAGGAATGGGGCTCCCATACGGTACGGAACTCTTCGTGCACGAGTCCGACTCGCATTTGCCGATTTTATACTACCTTCATTATGTCCCGTGCTATTTTTCAAAGACATACAATGATGGAAACAACCTTGCATGTCCAAAATACCGGCCTTGTCTGTACACAAAATCAGATTGTCACTACATAGTATAAAACAAAGTCGCTTCCCGCTCTGTCTGTCCCTATGTATGCTTATATCTTTAAAACTACTTAACGCATTTTGATGTGTTTTTTTTTATTAGATAGAGTAATTCAAGAGGAAGGTTTATACTTAATATAAATAACTAGCAGCGCCCCGCGGTTTTACCCGCGTTGTGCCCGTTCCCGTGGGAATTTCGGGAATTTTTATACATATAAACCTTCCTCTTGAATTACTCTATCCATTAAAAAAAACCGCATCAAAATCCGTTGCGTAGTTTTAAAGATTTAAGCATACAGACAAACAAACAAACAAACAAACAAACGAAATTAGCGACTTTATTTTATACTATGTAAGGATAAGGATAAGGATATACTATGTAAGGATAAGGATACACCTGTTCAAAGCCGGGGCGGGTCGCTAGTCATAGATAAACTTCAAATAGTTCTGCTTCCTTTATCTTTTTACATTTTTGAATGTAATATTTTTGACAGCTGTAAAAAAAATGGAGCATCGTCTACCTGCCTCCCCGTTGTCAAAGAAGGAGCCGACGAGAGGTCCCTTACAACATTCCTTATTATACGAAGGGGCATAGGGATCTGCAAAGCAGGTAGATAGTGTACAATGGGACTCAAGATATAGGTTGGATGGCTTTATAACTGTTCTGTAATAGATAAAGCTTTACAACTGTAATAGATACAGTACGCTACAGAGATAAGAAAAGGAAGAAAACTGTGCTCGGTCGTTCCTAGGAACAATTACAGTGAAACCTGGCTAAGTGAGACATCAAGGGACTTGAAATCAATTTGCAGGTCCCTTGATGTCTCACTTAGCCAGGTTTCACTGTAATTTACAGTACTTCTACTTAGTTCTCCGAATAGTAATCCTCGCATCTGTTAAATCTTCAAAGCCTATATTTTGAATCTCTCTTAACTAATAGGCTTGTTTACTTAAATAATATAATTAATCCGTCATATAGATTATCAAAAAATATTAGACACGTATTTTTTCTTTTGTCAATATAACAAAACTTGATGAAGATTAAGTTCCGCGTGACGTCACTAACCTACCTACTAAAAATGTACCGGCTAGTGACATCACGAGCCCCCACTCTCAAACTTTGACAACGTTTATCTTTGTCATTAATTGTTTGATTGACAAAAGAAAAAATACGTGTCCAATATTTTTTGATAATCTATACGACGGATTAATTATATTATTTAAGTAAACAAGCCTATTAGTTAAGAGAGATTCGAAATATAGGCTTTGAAGATTTAATCATCTAGATAACGGACTAATTATAATAATGACATTTATTAATTATCAGTCAACATGCCTATTTCGTTCAAACACGTAAATCTTGTTATGATTTAGGTAATACATTAACAATCTTGCCAAATATTATTAAAATTGGTTGATAAACCAGGCACCAAATTCAAAGAGATCTTTCAGACTATTTTTAACATGTGAAAAAATTTCCTCCCTCTATTTGGATCTATTAAAGGCGTATTTACAAATCAAACTCTACAACAACCTGCGGTTAACGCCTCGACCATCGGTAAAAAAAACAACGAGCACTTATTCGTTATCCTTTCAATCTAGCCTAGTGGAACAGTTATGCCGACATCAGCTTTCTCCAAACCATTGTGGACAATTACAGACCATGGGAATATTTACAAATTGTAATTTGTATGTAGATGTTATTTTGGTAGTTAGTAGAAATTGATGGCGTTACGGCGATTCGAATTTATTGTTTTGATTTTAGATTGAGTTGGGTTTTTGTGTTAATCGGTTTTGTGGTTGAACTTTACTGATAGTTGTAATTGTAATCGACTGGTTTTAGACTTGATTGATTGATTTGTAATGTTTTTCGAAAGTAATAGCTTTTTACAAGACAACATCCTACTAATATTATAAACGTGAAAGTTTGTAAGGATGGATAGATGTTTGGATGTTTGTTACTCTTTCACGCAAAAACTACTGAACGGATTGAGATGAAACTTTGCAATTATATAGCTTATACATCAGATTATTATAATGTTACGCAGTAGGCCACGCCGTTAGTAACTATTTATTAATCTGTGGCCGCGCGCGGTACGACGGCTAGTTGTTTACACTTAACCGCGAGATTTATGGTTTTATGACTCAGGCGGCACCGGCCTTTGTGTCGCGTCTATTGTTTGTTGTTTGTTAGATTTTTTGTGGTGTTTTTGTAATAATTAGGAACAATAGGGTTTCTCGAACTTTACACTTGTTTACTTTGTCAGTCACAATGGCACCGAATATTCTACAGATTTCTAGAGAACCCTTATTCCGATATAAATAGGGCGATGGTTTTCGTTTGTGGCAGTTATCGCGTTTTATACCGGAGTGAAAACATCTCGTGTTCAAGTGCGGTACCAGTGATTGTGAAGTGACTAGTTGTGTGAATTTCAGTGCCAGTGTGACGTGTTTGTGCGAACCAGTTGTGTCGTGTGTACTGTGATTCTGTGCAATAAAGTGCAAAGTGAACAATCGGCGTTTTAACTGATTATCCAAGAACCCATCTCGTAACATTTGGTGTCAGAAGGGTGGATAATTGAAAATGCCGGTAACGCCATACGACGACGAGACACCTCGCACAAGGAGTCAGCGCCCACAGGAGGAAGCGCGCCGACAAGAGGAGCAGGAGCGCCGCCGGGAGGAGGTCGACCAACGACGCTTCGGAAACGATTCGCTGTTAATGGAAGCCAGCGAGTCCGAGGCAACCAACGACGACCCCAGGCACTCGGAAGCACCTGCTGTGGCACCTGCAACGGCACCAGCGGTTCCTGCGGCATTTGATATGGCGGCATTGATGTCAATGATGCAGTCTATGACTCGTCAGCTAGAAGACAAATTAGACCGCAACAGAGAAGAACAGGCCCGCCACAACGAGAAGCATATTCGCCAGCTGGAAGAAAAATTGGATCGCAACAAGGAAGAATTGGCCCGCAACAACAGAGAAGAACAGGCTCGCCAAAAAGAAGAACTGCTTTCAAGCTTACAGACGACTTTGGGCAAAGAGATAAAAGAGGTCAAGGACACGGTCGATCAGCACGACGCCAGCATAAAGGAACACAATAAAAAGATGGAGGAGCATGAATCTCGCATCTTCGAGGCGGAAACACAAATCGCCGATGTGAGGAAAGCCCTCAACGTTTTCAAGTCTGGAGGCGGAACCACTGCATCTACAACCTTCTCGCCAGCCTCACAGAAGATTAAAGTGACGCCTTTCGACGGGACATCGTCATGGTCAGCCTACAAAATTCAATTCGATGCCGCCGTTCAGACTAATGGATGGGACAAGGACCAAGCCAAGAACGCCCTCATCATGAGCCTTCGCGACGAAGCCCTGAGTATTCTTGATGCCGTGGGCAAGGAAGCGACCTACGATAAATTAATGGAAACGCTGGAGAGTCGCTACGGTGATGAGCACCTGGAACGTGTGTACCGAGCGCAGTTGAAGAACAGAGTGCAACGTCGTAACGAAAGTCTTCAACAGTGGGCCGTCGAGGTGGAGAAACTGTTCCGGAAGGCTTATCAGTCAGCACCGTTACCCAACGACGAGCATCTAGTGGAAGCGTTTTCTAACGGGATAGCAGACTTCGAAGTTAGAACTGCAGTGAAACTCGGGCATCACAAAACACTAAAGGAAGCTTTGGCCCAAGCCTTGGAAGTGGAAGCAGTACGAAATCCATCGAGAGATGTTCAACACTTAAGAGAAGTTAAAGAAGCGTCACATCGTACGAGGTTTGGTCCAAGATGCTACAACTGTGAAGAGAGAGGCCATTTATGGCAGAATTGCCCAAAGCCATGCCGAACCAGGGACGATCGACTATTGGAAGAACGGAAGGATCGCGAGGCAACGCATTCACTATGGAGGAATAAACGACCTGCTGAAGAAAGCGGAAAATGGCGAGTGTTATCCGGGCCAGAAAAGCCAAAGATTTTGATCTCACAAGCTCACGATGGGAACAGCCTGATCATCAATGGTGCCATCAATGGAACTTCTTGCAAGCTGACTTTGGATACTGGAGCTTCTCGTACTGTAATCAGTTCCCGACTGGCTAAGCGCTTTCTTCCGAACTTCGAAAGCTGCAAAACAGTTCAACTTCTGACAGCGACCGGTCAGCACATATCCGTCCGAGGAGAGAAGCTGGTGGAGTTAAAGATGGGTGAGAAAAATTTTCGACACAAGGTCATCGTGGCTGATATAGTCGACGATTGCATTCTGGGTCTTGACTTCATGCGAGAGCATCATTGTGAGATTGACGTCAACCAAGGAATCTTGAAGTGTGGAAGGGAAGAAATCTTCATGGAAGGCGCCATATCAGGAAAGGTTTATTGTCTGCAGAGAACAATCCTTCCACCTAGATCGGAAACAGTTGTGGCAATTAGATTACCGCCGAAGTTGGAACATCAACGACGATGTGTGTTAATAGAACAATTGGAAGGTGATCAACCATGGCTATTGGCCAGAACTCTGGTGAGGACTACTAATACTGCTGTGGTTCGTGTGCTCAACACAAGTAACGAGGAGCAACTCATCAAAGGAGGAACCCCAATTGGTACTTGTGAAGAAGTAGACTGGATGCGCAGATGCCAAGAACAACCAAAGGAGAAATACAACTGTGCTGGGAGTTACAACGTGTCAACGCTATTGGAAGATTCCTGTAAAGACCTGTCCGGAAAAGAACTTCTGATGGCAAAGAAGATGCTGCAACGCTACTCCGACATATTTGCTCTCGATGATGCTGTCAACGGGAAGACTGGGTTAGTGAAGCACACAATAAATACAGGAAGCGTGTCACCGATTCGACAGCGGCCAAGAAGGATACCAGTGGCTCGAGAAAAAGAAGTTGAGTCAATGATCGAAGACATGGCACGCAATGGTGTGATAGAACCTTCATCCAGTCCGTGGTGTTTGCCAGTGGTTCTAGTGAAAAAGAAGGATGGCACTATGCGGTTCTGCGTTGATTATCGACGACTCAACGACGTAACGAAGAAAGACAGCTATCCTTTGCCGAGGATTGATGACACGTTAGATACACTGACAGGTATGAAGTGGTTTACTACGCTGGACTTGAAGAGCGGATACTGGCAAGTGGAAATAGATCCTAAAGATAAAGAGAAGACCGCATTTTCGACGGGAAAAGGCCTGTGGCAATTCAACGTGATGCCGTTTGGATTGTGCAACGCGCCCGCTACTTTCGAAAGACTAATGGAGATAGTGCTCGCGGGACTGATTGGAGATGCATGCCTAGTCTATTTGGACGACATCATAATTGTGGGGAAAACCTTCGAAGACCACCTGCAAAACTTGGAACGAGTATTGACTAAGATTCGCACAGCCAATCTCAAGCTGAGTCCGAAGAAATGCTCCTTCTTCAAGAGGCAAGTGAATTTCCTGGGACACGTGATTTCCGAAGCTGGCGTACAGACGGATCCAGGAAAAGTCAGTGCTGTCAAGGATTGGCCTGTGCCAAAAGACAAGACGGAAGTTAGAGCATTCCTGGGTTTATGCTCCTACTACAGACGATTCGTGAAGAACTTTGCTGACATCGCTAAGCCGATGCATAGGCTGACTGAGGAAAAACGACCCTTCCTCTGGGATGAAAATTGCGACGCAGCTTTTCAAGAGCTAAAGAAGCGACTTTGTAATACGCCTATTCTTGGCTTTCCGGACACCGAGAATGAGTTCATCGTGGACACTGACGCCAGCAATACCGGCATTGGAGGAGTACTGTCACAAAGAAAAGGAGACCAAGAAGTGGTGATTGCGTATTTCAGCAAATCCCTGTCCAAGCCAGAAAGAAACTACTGTGTGACAAGAAAGGAGCTACTTGCAGTGGTGAAGACATTGCGCCATTTTAGCAAATACCTGCTCGGGCGAAAATTCCATCTGAGGACCGACCACGCTGCTCTAAAGTGGCTACTACAGTTTAAGGATCCCGAAGGCCAAGTGGCAAGATGGATTGAGCAACTACAAGAGTTCGACTTTACCACGGAGCATCGCAGTGGAAAATCTCATGGCAACGCGGACGCACTGTCAAGAAGGCCATGCTCAGAGGACTGCAAGCATTGCTCAAGACATGAGTCGAAAGATTCAGTGCCCGTCAGAATGCTCAAAGCTGACATCGGTGACGAATGGAAAGAAACCCTTCAGGTTGCACAAGAAGAAGACGCCGACATCAAGCCGATTCTTGAATGGATGGAATCAGATGCCCCTAAGCCAGACTGGAGTGCTATTGCTTCAATGAGTGTTACGACAAAGAGCTATTGGGCGCAATGGGATAGTCTGGTGCTTCAGGACGGAGTACTTTGCCGAAAATGGGAAAATGCTCGTGGCAATCAGTGCCATCTCCAAATGGTTGTACCCAGAGCAAAGATACCTGAAGTTTTGAAGCTGTACCACGAAGGGTTTTCGGGAGGACATCTGGGTGTGAAACGGACACTCTTGAAAATTCGAGAAAGGTTTTACTGGATCAACTGCAGAGATGACGTAGAAGACTGGGTACGGAAATGTACGAGCTGTGCATCAGTGAAAGGTCCGCATACCCGCAGCAGAGGAGCATTAAAGCTATATAATGTTGGAGCACCATGGGAGCGAATCGCACTGGATGTGGCCGGACCATTTCCTGTGAGTGAAAGTGGCAACAAGTACTTCCTTGTCGTCATGGATTACTTCACCAAGTGGCCGGAAGTCTTCGCAATTCCGAACCAAGAGGCATCGACGATAGCAGACAAATTGGTGCATGAAGTATTCTGTCGATTTGGAGTACCATTGGAAATCCACAGTGACCAAGGAAGAAATTTTGAATCTCAGCTGTTTCAAGAGACGTGCCGGTTAATGGGTGCACACAAAACAAGGACAACGTCTTACCACCCGCAATCAGATGGAATGGTGGAGCGATTCAACCAAACTCTGGAGAGGTACCTGGCAAAAGTAGTCGGAAGCAAACAACGGGATTGGGACAAGCATATCCAGCCATTTTTGTTGTCATACCGAAGTGCTGTTCATGAGAGCACAAATGTCACTCCCGCTTTTGCCAATTTTGGACGTGAATTACGGCTACCAGCCGACTTAATAACTGGCATTCCACCGGATTCTCCACAACCCATAACTGAGTACGCCAGTGACCTCCGGAACAAGATGAACGACATCTATGAGCACATTAGAGAGCATGGCCAGCAAGCATCTGAAAGAATGAAGACTCGATACGACAGAAGGGCTAACAATCCTGGGTTCGAGGAAGGCTCGATGGTATGGCTGCACAATCCCATACGCAGCAAAGGAAAGTCTCCAAAGCTACAAGCCAAATGGGATGGACCGTACCGAGTGGTGACCAAGATCAACGACGTGACGTTCCGCATACAGAAAGGACCTCGAGGTGCCCCCAAAATAGTTCACGTGGATCGATTGGCGCGATATCACGGATGCAACGATGCTCGGGACGAGCATGTCTTGGGAGGAGGTGGTGTTACGCAGTAGGCCACGCCGTTAGTAACTATTTATTAATCTGTGGCCGCGCGCGGTACGACGGCTAGTTGTTTACACTTAACCGCGAGATTTATGGTTTTATGACTCAGGCGGCACCGGCCTTTGTGTCGCGTCTATTGTTTGTTGTTTGTTAGATTTTTTGTGGTGTTTTTGTAATAATTAGGAACAATAGGGTTTCTCGAACTTTACACTTGTTTACTTTGTCAGTCACAATGGCACCGAATATTCTACAGATTTCTAGAGAACCCTTATTCCGATATAAATAGGGCGATGGTTTTCGTTTGTGGCAGTTATCGCGTTTTATACCGGAGTGAAAACATCTCGTGTTCAAGTGCGGTACCAGTGATTGTGAAGTGACTAGTTGTGTGAATTTCAGTGCCAGTGTGACGTGTTTGTGCGAACCAGTTGTGTCGTGTGTACTGTGATTCTGTGCAATAAAGTGCAAAGTGAACAATCGGCGTTTTAACTGATTATCCAAGAACCCATCTCGTAACAATAACAATAAGTGTTAAATAAGTAGGAAAAATTCTGCCATCTGCGAGCTATTCTAGCGTGCGCTCCAAGAAATGTCAAAAATGAACTGTCAAATCAAACAAATGTCGAATCGATTATTTTTAGGGTTCCGTACCTCAAAAGGAAAAAACGGAACCCTTATAGGATCACTTTGTTGTCCGTCTGTCCGTCCGTCCGTCTGTCAAGACCCTTTTTCTCAGGAACGCATGGAGGTATGAAGCTGAAATTTATATCAATTACCCAGGTCTACTGTCCCTTGAAGCTGTGAAAAAATCAAACTTCTAAGCCAACGCAATCAAAAGATACAGCCGTTTATGCCGCAAATTTTGAAACTCGCAAGTACTCGCAAGGGAATCAAAACCTAAAGGGTACTTCCAGTCGACCTAGAATCTTGAAATTTGGCATGAAGCAACGTTTTATAGCACACATAAAGGAAAAATTCCGAAAACCTTAAATTTTTAGTTACATTACAAAATATATATTTTTTAATAAATATAAACTTATTACTTTTTTTGTCGTAATGAACGAACTTTGTTAACCTTGCAGGTTTGTACGGAACCCTCGGTGCGCGAGTCCGACTCGCACTTGGCCGATTATTTTTTTATTTTCCACCTCCTTTATTAAGGGTGGTAAGGTAGGTCCTCGAAATATCATGCGGGCGAAGCCGCGGGCAAAATCTAGTTTTGGATATAAATGTGAAATAGAATATGGTTGTTGAGACCGTGTACCTAAATGAACGTAAGAATTTGTTTTCAATACCTACGATTTTTATTTAGTAGGTGATTATTTTATAATAATTACTTGTTTATCTTATGACCAGTGACACAACGGTTGTTAAACATTCATTAGTAATTAGATAATAATTTTGTATTTCTTTGCATAATACTCAGAAAAAAGTCAACCCCAGACAAATACAAGTATTTTTTCAAGACAAGGATAACCTTGTTCGATTAAATCTTAATCTTAATCATAACCTTAAACAAATCATTGATATAAATCAATGATTTGTTTTAATCCTGCGGTCTAGAATCTGCGATAAATTACGTGAATAATAAAAAAAACATGTCTTGCAAAACGTGTGTTTAGTTCCTAGATATTGTGTAGGTATATCAACATTATCAACTAGGAATCTTTTCTAGGTTAATTCCCTATTGTTCACAGTGTTTTGGTCACGTTCTTAGCCTTTATAATAATAATAATAATACTTATTCTTCTTAATTGTCTGTAATTCTCCATCGTCTAATAGCAGTTATGGAGTTCTAACATCGCAGATATCTACAGAGAGGCCTTCTGTTTACTCGCTAAAAATTTATAATTTTACATTAATAAAAAAGGGTTGCACTCTGGGAGCACTGGCAGAAGTAAAAACTTGAACATTACGTCATCCGTCTTACGAATTTTCGATCAGGTTATACTCCGGGAGTACCGGCAGAAGTGAAAACTTGGAACATTACGTCGTCTTACGAATTTCCGATCAGGTTACGATCTGACGGGAGTTTACCTATCCCAAAAAGTACACAATGCCATTAGATAAGATGTCACTTCAAAAATCACACACTGGGCTGGAAATGCTGGAATACATGTTATGTCAACGAAACATACACTGCAGGCGCCTAATTCCATAGAGACGAATTTGAAGTGGAACGTTTCTGAGCATTATTATAGGCACAGAGATACCAGAGGGATAATGTGGTCGATCGAGAAAAGAAAGAAAGAGATGCAATGATATAATGTGGCATGAGAATGAGACATGAAAATTATGTCGATTAAGTGGCTAATTGTCGTGTTTTTGTCCCGATAGTGTCATATTGCAATACATAGGTATATTTGACAGTTGACAACTAGTGATAGTGATTGTCCAAACATTTTGCGGTTGGGAATTGCCTCAAGCGATAACAGCACTATCTCTCTAGTTCTAGTAATAGCTCTGTGATTATAGGTATACATATGATGTATATGTACACCTATAATCACGTATGCATGGCGGAAACTGTCACGAAACGTTCCAGGTTGATGACGTAAGAGCATGTGATTTTTGGACATTTCAGGCGGAAAAAATGTTCACGTCGGATTCGTCTGATTTCAGAGGAATTCCCGCACAGATTGTGTGAGCGTTAAATGATTTATTATGCTCTATGAGTAACAATGGTGTAATTATGGGCTTTATGCGTACCTACTTGTGTATGTAAGAGCGTCTCGTGCTAGGACGCGCTACGCGAACAAAGTGCGACGGCAAGGGGAAGAGGGGAGCGCGTCTGCGAATGGTGAAATTAACAATATAGATTCATATAAAAATATAAAATAAACTTTTTAACTGTTTTATGTGATTTACCAATACTTTAGCTACTACTTAATACATTAAACAAAATTTAATAAATACTACTTATAAAAACTCGTCAAGAAATAAGATCTTCGTTCAAAACAGAGGTGACTCTATATTGTTTTTCACTCGAGCGAAGTTATTCCTTTTACGCACAGAGATACCAGAGGGATAATGTGGTCGATCGAGAAAAGAAAGAAAGAGATGCAATAATTTAAGATGGCATGAGTTAGAAAGAGACATGAAAAATATCTCGATTGAGTCGCTAGTTGCCGTGTTTTTCTCTCAGTAGTGTCAAATTCCAATACATATTTGACAGTTTTGACAGCGCCGAGCAAGATTTTCCATTCATATTTTTGTAGTTGAGAATTGCCTCAAGCGACAACAGCGCTATCTCTCTAGTTGTAATAGCTCTGTGCTTTTACGTATCAGATATGGTTTGCCAACAGAGGATATGATCCAGAATAACATCTTTTTTTTCTTTAAAACAATGTTTTAGTAAGTACTGAAATCTTGATTCTGGTTATACATTTTATACACGACCGACCTTAAGAAAAGAGTTTCACATCTCAGACCGTCTAAGCATTCGATTAATAATTACTGATCGAAGGTCTAAGTCTAAGCGATTGGAGCAGTTGTGCCAGCGCCCCATAGCCACTCTCCGCTATTTCAAGGACCGAGCCTTACTGTGTAAGCGCTCTGACGTTCGGCTTCGCTTTTCTCCCGTTCGCTCTCGTGGCGTGAGTAACTGGCGCGAGCAGGAGAAAAAGCGAAACCGAACGTCAGAGCGCTTACACAATAAGGCCTCTGGCTCGGGTTGACGCCAGAGAAGGAAATACACACTCTCTGACGTTCGGCTTCGGTTTTTCTCCTGCTCGCGCCAGTTACTCACGCCACGAGAGCGAGCGGGAGGGAAAGCGAAGCCGAGCGCTTACACAGTAAGGCCCATGCGGGCTTAGCATAAGGACCATAAAATAACACTATAGACGTGTCAGAGCGTGACAGAGTTATGATGAAGTATAGGTATATCTGTCACCTTTGCACTCGTCGGTAAACTCTTGTCGTGGTCTTGTATGCTAAGCTAGCAGGACCCATTCAACCCCAAATCGAATATGAAGAGAGTTTCGTGAGAAAAAAGGTACCCTAAGGTGCTAAAGATTCCATATTGCCAGATGGAGACATGCGACATGTCCCATCTTTTGAAATCTGTGTCCAAGACTCTTGAACCCCGGTTGGGTCAATTAAAGCATACGAGCTTAAATTGGCAAAATTATGTCACACTAGCTCGCTTTCTATTGACATCATTCCTATTGTTCTTTTACTCTTGGCTTTTAAGTGTCTTAAGTAAGATTCTCAAGATTACTGGGTTTTTTTAACTAAATGACCGAAGCGAAGATTTTTACTTCAACACGACAATTTTGCTTTCGTTTTTGTCCGAATATTGATTTTTAAGTACAGGTTGCATTTTTCAACGAATCTCGACGAAACTGTCGCGCTATTCATAAGCCGATTTCGATAATATTCCTAACAATACTCCCGAGGTGGTCCAATTTAAATTTTACAGTAATCGGCTGAGCCGTTTTTGAAAAAAAAATGTAAATGATTCGAGCGAAATATTCGAATTTTGTACACGATGGAAGGCGGTTTTGCCATTTTATGGGAGAAATAATTATTGAAATTATTAAACTTGTACCTATTACCTACTTATTAGGTGGATCCTAAGCTAGCCAACTTTGGGAACCACTGATCTAGACACACAGTAATCATACGGTTGAGAACCACAATTTGCTGTAATGCCATTGATATAATGCCCACTTGTGCGAATGACATGCACACAACGATGCATATTGTCTCTATGGAACTCTTGTTATTCTGTAAAGCTGGGGTCAATATCTCGCATCCATGTGTTATTCATGATTGCAATTATTTAGCTCTGCCTTGTTAGCTTTTATAAAAAGAAATCGGTAATCTTTGAGCAAATATATATAGAGCCACAATATCTAACTGAAAGTTGTAAAAATATGTCCGAGCGCCGTCATACATACCGACTTAGATATTAACATCCTTATCCTTACATAGTATAAAATAAAGTCGCTATTTTCGTTTGTTTGTTTGTTTGTTTGTCTGTATGCTTAAATCTTTAAAACTACGCAACGGATTTTGATGCGGTTTTTTTTAATGGATAGAGTGATTCAAGAGGAAGGTTTATATGTATAATACACCTGTGCGAAGCCGGGGAAGGTCGTCTAGTTAAATAATAATTCACAATGACCCGTTTCCTCGAATCTCGACGTTATGTCACCTAATTAATGCTTGTAACCGAGCACTGTGACATCGCGCGGCGTTGTAGTCAGCTAGCAATCGTCTTACGACTAACTAAAAAGCCTGCCCACTATGTAGCTTGAAAGCTTGCCCACTATGTAGCTTGGGCAGGGCTTTGGGTCTGACACTTTTTTGCACGATTGTGACTCCGTAGATATTTAACTCGAAGTATGTAATTGATTATTGTTTTTTTTAAGCTATTGCATAGCTTCTATCGCGGGCCTTGAGCGCGGGGACCGAATCCAGAAATTCCGTAACGAAAAAACCTCACGCTCCCCACTCCGACGGGCAAGGAGGTGTGGCTTGAAGGCCGTGCATCGTCTAACGTCGTCAGTGATGTTCCTGATACGGCAATTGCCGTATTATACGGCTTTCAGGCTCCGAAAAAAGGCAAATACGGTTCGGCTGCCCCTATCTGCCGTATAAAATACGGCAATTTTATTAATTTTCTCCATACATTTTCACTAAAATACGGCTTTTTTGAGGTTGTCATACGGCACTCTAAAATTTACTTGGAACAACACTGAACGTCGTTTCAGTTCGGCAGTCTTCGACACGGCGTTGTGTGCGATTAGACGTATTGTACGACTCTACGAAACTCGCACGAATCGAGACGAGCTGCTCCGAAATCGGACGAATACATAAGCAGAAATGCTATGCAATAGCTTTACCGCGGCAGTCCCCGAGTGCCACACGTCTTTTTTCAGGTTTGAATGTGACAGTTAAAATTACTTTTTTACCATAGCAAATACCACCAACTCGCCTGACGGTAAGCGGCGACGCGCGATGTCACGGTCGAAGATGAAGCACGCAGACTTATTCACGCAGACTTGGAAAAGGTTAAGATTTAATTACATATACCTCATCTTATATTTCACTAGCTTTTACCCGCGGCTTCGCCCGCGTTATATTTTGATTTTGGCTTATGTTTATGTCGGCTGCGAAACCTAATAACCTAACCGACAAATATCAAAATACCTTAAAGGAATGCAAGGTTGGAGTGTATAATTGTATATGCAAGGGTCAGGGGTCTTAATTACAAATGAATAAAAACTATACCTATATTTCAATGTTTTTGGCTGTTTGCAGTTATAATAAACATTACAATGGTACAGCTAAGTTTATAACTACTTGTTCCTAATTATTGCTTTTTTACAAATATTTGTGCAAAAATCGATAAATTTGTTTCTAAGGTTTTTACGTGTTAGATTAATTCCAATTTTTTGTTCTAAATAAAATCTCTGCTTTCCATAAACTGGGCATTCCAAGATTATGTGCCACTGCACATGAGTCTCCTCTTTTGTGGGTTCACAGATGCACGATGGGCTTTCCCTCAACTTAAATCGATGTAAGTATTGGGAAAACCCACCATGCCCCGTCAGCACTTGAGTTATGATTCCCACTGGTGCTATTTCTCTTACGATCTTGTATGCCGCCCTTGCATCCGGAAAATATGTTTTGGTTGCCGCCGCTGTGTGGCCATCCTTATAACGCCGGTTCCACTCGTCAAGAGAGTCCTTTCGGATTTCTCGCTTGACGAATGAAACGGGGCAGTTATCGTAAATAGGTCTGCACTTCGAGTGCAGTGCTGCTTCCTTTGCTAGCTGGTCCGCTCTCTCATTTCCCTCCATCCCCGCGTGTGCTTTAATCCAATAAAGTTTCACTATTTTATTTTGTGCGTGTAGCAACTTTATGTTAGCTTTGAATTTACTGCTAAGGGAGGGAAGATACGCCAACTACCGTTTCCAGTGCAGACCTGGAGTCACAAAAGATTTTTGCTTTTTCGGTAGCCTCAAGAAGTGTCAATAACTCGGCCTGGTACACGGAGCACCAATCGGCCAATTTCAGCTTGCGGGTACTGATCTCAGTGGCATCATCCCAAATGGATAATGCCGCCCGAACTTTCCCTTTAACTTTGCTGCCGTCTGTAAATATGTTAATTTATCGGTTAAGATTTTGCTCTAGTGCTGCTCCGTCTGCCAGGCATATGAACTCCAGCTCCTCCTGCTGCGCTGGGTGTGGCTTCTTTTCTGTCTCTCTATCTCCAGTTACTTGCTGGGAATAACCCCTCTCAGTTTCATAAAGCAAGGCTGCTTCCTGGACTCTGATATGACAGCCGCGGATTAGGGGCCGCGGAGGGATATATGGAACTGGTGGTGTGGGTGCCGCCACCTACCCTACCTTCCGCTAGGCCGTCAACGTGTTGGCAGACGCAGTGGGGCTGCAGGGGAAGAGAGGTGTCGGTATCGCGATGGCCGTTCTCACTGCCCTCTGCAGTTGAAGAGGCAGGCGCTGGGCTACTATGACTGACCCGCTGCACTGGGACCAGGGCGTTGGAATGCTGTGTGACGTTCAGTACTGGTTAGTCCAGAGTGGTGGATGACGATGTGTCTTGTGCTCCGAAACACTCCGTCATTATGGCGAGAGCGCAAGCTCAGTTATGGAGCCCGAGTCTGGGCTAGCTCTGTTGAGTGCCGCGAAGGAGTGCGAAAAATGTAGGAACGTCCTAAACTTGCCATGACAGGTTATTTCTGGCGCTTAGACGGCTGCTACCGCAGCCCGCTCACTTAGTTTTTATCCTATCCTACGGGAACTGTTAAAGTTTTTGCGATAAAAAGTGGCCTATGTCACTTTTCGTCTTTCAAACTATATTCATGCAATAAGCCAAGGCAAGTTGCTCCGTTGCTGAGAAAAATTTATTGTTAAGTCCTACGGGGACCACAATTTTTTCGCGATGGAAAGTATCCTATGTCACTTTCCGTCTTCCAAACTATACCCACCCCAAATATCAAGTCAATCCGTTGCTCCATTGCTGAGAAACAGTTATTGTCCTATCCCATGGGAATCACGAATTTTCTCGAGATAAAAAAGTATCCTATCCCTTCACAACCGGCTCAATACAATCGTGAGGATCGATAAAAAAATTGGCGCAAAAACCATATTGATTTTGTAAACACAACCGGTTTCATACGTTCGTGCGGGATGAGCAGATAACCGCACGATCGTATGAAACCGGTTGCGTTCACAAAATCACCATGGTTTTCCCGTCAATTTTTTTTTGATGATTTTATGCCTATATTGAGCCGGTTGTAAAGGGCTATTATCACTTTATCTTTTAAACCAAAGGTATCCATACCAAAAATCAGGTCAATCTTTTGCTCCGTTGCTGCGTCAAAGAGGAACAAACCAACAAACTTTTCGGATTGATAATATTAAAGTATGATGATTCTGTACCATAAAGGTAGAATAAAGAAACATGTTAAACCTCTAATGATAGAAGATTTAAAAATATTTTAAATGTCAGACAAAATGACGGCCTGGTATTAAACGTCATAGTAACATGTAGCATGCAGAGGTAAAATAACATTTTATCCAATTTTAATGTCAGTTGTCATTTTCAATCCATACTTTATTTCCTCTTCAAGGGGATATAATGGTGGAAAAACAATTTGTCCCCTTGCCATGCTACTTGTGATTTATAAAAGTCTGCAGACAATGTTACCTGTCATCCAATTACGTTTGGCTGTGACGTTTCGTTAGTCCATATTAGCGTCATAGAGGAATTAATCACTTAGCGTCTTTGTGATAGTGGCGACAGTTTCGCTTTCGATGGTTTTTGTCCTGTCCTACAGGAACTATGCAATTTTTCGGGATAAAAAGTATCCTAAAGCTCCTTCCGCCTTTTAAACTATGTCCATGCCAAAAATCAAGTCAATCCGTTGCTCCGTTGGTGCGTGATGGAGTAACAAACCAACAAACCAACAAACTTTTCGGATTTATAATATTAGTAAGGATAGCTTTTACCCGCGGCTTCGCCCGCGTTATATTTTGATTTTGGCTTATGTTTATGTCGGCTGCGAAACCTAATAACCTAACCGACAAATATCAAAATACCTTAAAGGAATGCAAGGTTGGAGTGTATAATTGTATATGCAAGGGTCAGGGGTCTTAATTACAAATGAATAAAAACTATACCTATATTTCAATGTTTTTGGCTGTTTGCAGTTATAATAAACATTACAATGGTACAGCTAAGTTTATAACTACTTGTTCCTAATTATTGCTTTTTTACAAATATTTGTGCAAAAATCGATAAATTTGTTTCTAAGGTTTTTACGTGTTAGATTAATTCCAATTTTTTGTTCTAAATAAAATCTCTGCTTTCCATAAACTGGGCATTCCAAGATTATGTGCCACTGCACATGAGTCTCCTCTTTTGTGGGTTCACAGATGCACGATGGGCTTTCCCTCAACTTAAATCGATGTAAGTATTGGGAAAACCCACCATGCCCCGTCAGCACTTGAGTTATGATTCCCACTGGTGCTATTTCTCTTACGATCTTGTATGCCGCCCTTGCATCCGGAAAATATGTTTTGGTTGCCGCCGCTGTGTGGCCATCCTTATAACGCCGGTTCCACTCGTCAAGAGAGTCCTTTCGGATTTCTCGCTTGACGAATGAAACGGGGCAGTTATCGTAAATAGGTCTGCACTTCGAGTGCAGTGCTGCTTCCTTTGCTAGCTGGTCCGCTCTCTCATTTCCCTCCATCCCCGCGTGTGCTTTAATCCAATAAAGTTTCACTATTTTATTTTGTGCGTGTAGCAACTTTATGTTAGCTTTGAATTTACTGCTAAGGGAGGGAAGATACGCCAACTACCGTTTCCAGTGCAGACCTGGAGTCACAAAAGATTTTTGCTTTTTCGGTAGCCTCAAGAAGTGTCAATAACTCGGCCTGGTACACGGAGCACCAATCGGCCAATTTCAGCTTGCGGGTACTGATCTCAGTGGCATCATCCCAAATGGATAATGCCGCCCGAACTTTCCCTTTAACTTTGCTGCCGTCTGTAAATATGTTAATTTATCGGTTAAGATTTTGCTCTAGTGCTGCTCCGTCTGCCAGGCATATGAACTCCAGCTCCTCCTGCTGCGCTGGGTGTGGCTTCTTTTCTGTCTCTCTATCTCCAGTTACTTGCTGGGAATAACCCCTCTCAGTTTCATAAAGCAAGGCTGCTTCCTGGACTCTGATATGACAGCCGCGGATTAGGGGCCGCGGAGGGATATATGGAACTGGTGGTGTGGGTGCCGCCACCTACCCTACCTTCCGCTAGGCCGTCAACGTGTTGGCAGACGCAGTGGGGCTGCAGGGGAAGAGAGGTGTCGGTATCGCGATGGCCGTTCTCACTGCCCTCTGCAGTTGAAGAGGCAGGCGCTGGGCTACTATGACTGACCCGCTGCACTGGGACCAGGGCGTTGGAATGCTGTGTGACGTTCAGTACTGGTTAGTCCAGAGTGGTGGATGACGATGTGTCTTGTGCTCCGAAACACTCCGTCATTATGGCGAGAGCGCAAGCTCAGTTATGGAGCCCGAGTCTGGGCTAGCTCTGTTGAGTGCCGCGAAGGAGTGCGAAAAATGTAGGAACGTCCTAAACTTGCCATGACAGGTTATTTCTGGCGCTTAGACGGCTGCTACCGCAGCCCGCTCACTTAGTTTTTATCCTATCCTACGGGAACTGTTAAAGTTTTTGCGATAAAAAGTGGCCTATGTCACTTTTCGTCTTTCAAACTATATTCATGCAATAAGCCAAGGCAAGTTGCTCCGTTGCTGAGAAAAATTTATTGTTAAGTCCTACGGGGACCACAATTTTTTCGCGATGGAAAGTATCCTATGTCACTTTCCGTCTTCCAAACTATACCCACCCCAAATATCAAGTCAATCCGTTGCTCCATTGCTGAGAAACAGTTATTGTCCTATCCCATGGGAATCACGAATTTTCTCGAGATAAAAAAGTATCCTATTATCACTTTATCTTTTAAACCAAAGGTATCCATACCAAAAATCAGGTCAATCTTTTGCTCCGTTGCTGCGTCAAAGAGGAACAAACCAACAAACTTTTCGGATTGATAATATTAAAGTATGATGATTCTGTACCATAAAGGTAGAATAAAGAAACATGTTAAACCTCTAATGATAGAAGATTTAAAAATATTTTAAATGTCAGACAAAATGACGGCCTGGTATTAAACGTCATAGTAACATGTAGCATGCAGAGGTAAAATAACATTTTATCCAATTTTAATGTCAGTTGTCATTTTCAATCCATACTTTATTTCCTCTTCAAGGGGATATAATGGTGGAAAAACAATTTGTCCCCTTGCCATGCTACTTGTGATTTATAAAAGTCTGCAGACAATGTTACCTGTCATCCAATTACGTTTGGCTGTGACGTTTCGTTAGTCCATATTAGCGTCATAGAGGAATTAATCACTTAGCGTCTTTGTGATAGTGGCGACAGTTTCGCTTTCGATGGTTTTTGTCCTGTCCTACAGGAACTATGCAATTTTTCGGGATAAAAAGTATCCTAAAGCTCCTTCCGCCTTTTAAACTATGTCCATGCCAAAAATCAAGTCAATCCGTTGCTCCGTTGGTGCGTGATGGAGTAACAAACCAACAAACCAACAAACTTTTCGGATTTATAATATTAGTAAGGATTAAACAGCGCCGAATGATCCAGAACCGACATTATTGGCTGTGACTGCTGTGAGAACAATATGAAATCACTACCTACATTCTTTATTACGAAAATCTGACAAGAATACATACTTAGCTGACGAATAATAAAATCGGCCAAGTGCGAGTCGGACTCGCGCACGAAGGGTTCCGTACCGTATGGGAGCCCCATTCCTCTTGCCGTTATTAATAGCGAGCAAAAAAAACTCCTAAAAATCACGATTGTTGTATGGGAGCCTCTCTTATTTATTTTATTCTGTTTTTAGTATTTTTTGTTATAGCGGCAACAAAAATACATCATCTGTGACAATTTCAGCTGCCTAGCTATCATGGTTCATGAGATACAGCCCGGTGACAGACAGACAGACGGACATCGAAGCTTAGTAATAGGGTCCCGTTTTTACCCTTTAAAACCTTTTTTACAGCACATCTCAAACATCGGAGCTACAACGAATTAGCACCGATTAGAGATAACCGTAAGTATCGATAATCAGCACAGCACTAACGCGCGCGCGTTAACTTCGTAAGTGATAATAAGGAAACAAGTAAAGCTTCGTGTTACTTCTCAAAGCTATTTTGTAATTGGAGATAGTGAGAAATTCTTTTGTAAAACTTGCTTTTGATTTACTTTTTCTCCATCGAACATGGATATCGAGCCAGAAAGACTCTTTAGATGCGTAATAAACTGAATTAAATGTGCTATTTCCAAAATTGACATCAACAGCCCTCTTAGATTCGCCTCGCTTGAAAGACAGAGAGCGCGCTACAAACTACTCTCTTTTAGAGTAGTTTTATTGCTCAACTTTTTGAGCGCGAAAGTCATCTGCTTCTTGCACAGCTGCGAAGCCGATGTCAAAAATTCGTTTCATAATTTATTTACGTGTTTAGTTTAAAAATTTGAACTAAAAGACTCGAATCATGTACACAAATATATGTTTTATTTTTTACACACCCGTAAAAAAGCCATATACCCATAAGCATATACCTAAGCCATTTTAGAACCTTTTATTTTAAATGCAATTATTTTTCAATTGTACATAGTTTAGGATAAAGCACTCAACCCACACCGGGGCTGTCATAAAATAAAACGTAGTAAGTATCCTAAAGTGGAGTCATTTTAATAGGTCACTTTTGACAGTTCATGAATGCAAAGAAAAATATACCTTACACTAAAGGAATAAAACTCATGAAAACAATATTGACGACGACCGATAAGTGTTCTCGAATACGGCTTGGAGTTTTATTCCTTTAGTACAAGGTATATTTTTCTTTGCATAAAATGAAATGTCAAAAGTGACCTATTATCTTGTCCCTACTTTACATCCCAAGATGCTTACTACGTTCTTATTTTGGACCACCGTCTGGATTGAGTCTTTTCTCCTAAACTACGTCCAATTATAAAATTTATGGAAGTGCAAATCGTTCGTTCTCACAAATGCTCGAAAGTAAGCAATTGGATACAGGAAATGGTTAAAATGCCCTAAATGTAATGTATTTCCAAATCCGCTTCACATTATGAACCTTTTAAGTTGTGAAAATTGTAACGGTTACTGAGATAAAATATAAAATTGATACGGTTAAAGCTAAAGACAAAAAATTAACATATCATAAGGTGAAATATTCACTGTTCGTTACTGTTCTGATATACAACAGTTCTTGTAGTAATGAAATGACCAAGCTTTATATTTTGATTAAAGTGGTGAATTTGTAACTGTGGTTTGTAAGTCCTCAAGTACTGTCGTCATGTTTCCGTACTTGAGATCTGTTAACTTTTTGCCGACTTCCAAAAAGGAGGAGGCACTATGTTCGTCTGTGGTATTTATTTGTGTATGTTCATCGATATTCTCGCCAATTGTGAACTAAATTAAAAAAAAATAGTTCGAAAGAGTATATTTGAAGGATAGAAAATTAAACAAATTGACGAATAACCGAATCATAGAAAATTAAACAAATTGACGAATAACCGAATTAAAATCGGTCATAACGAATGTCGATAATCGATTACGTTAACTAGAAATCGTTATTTTGAATGCATAGCAAATGCACGACATTGAGAAGTTGCGTAAAATAGTGCTGTTTGACGAATTGTATTTTATTTTTTATTTATGTGGTATCAATATTTTTTATCGATATCAATTATTTCACACAATTGAAATATCATCAATTGTATTGTATCAGTACTTATTGAATTTATTCATGGACGTTGCTGTATTTTATTTGATAGTAGGTCTATCAATGACATGACTGTATTGCTATTACAATGTAACTATGTATGCAGATTTTATTTTTGGAGTTTTGTAGTACAATACATAATACTTTGTAGTATTAGAAAGTAGGTATTTGACTAAGGTGTGAAGTTTATGGTTTTAGGACCTATAGTATAGTAAGAAGCTTGGCTCTAGACTCTAGAGCCATAGTATTGTCTTGCCAACGTTTTATATGAAAGCGTTTTTGGTCGGACTATAGTCTCAGCTTGTTATATCATTTTTTAATTAATATCCCTCACGCTCAACAGGATAAAAAGAATAGACGAATAACGAGCGCCATCTCAATGAATACAAAAATTTATTATACGTGTTCTAAGCTTTTGAAACACGTATAATAGATTCTTGCATTTAGTTGTGGTTTTTACTGCTTGTCCCATCACTAGCGTTGTCTTTTACGACTTCTCTAATTTGGTTTTAACGTAAAACAAGGCTAATCTCAACATCCTTAGCTTGTTTAAACACAATCAAATTGACATTCTTCACATGTTTGTTTCACAAATGGTAGAAAAGTAAGAATGGAAAATATATTTCACTTTTAAAAAATAGGTAAGTATAGATACTTAGATAAGTAAAATATAGTACCTATAGAGTATTATAGACACTTAGGGACCTAACTTTGAAATTTTCGTCTTTAAAATAGGTACTCTCTTAATATTTGGTGTCATTAATTTTTTATCTTTTTACGTGTTTATTACATGTATATTATATGTATTCAGTATTAGTTTTTTACCTTAAACTATTTTCAATGATCATTTTATAATGAATGAAAATAATCAAGTGGTTCAGATTTTTGTTTAGCATATCATTGTCCTTAACTGTTAGGTAGGTAGGTACCTACATCATATTTAATTTAAAATAATAAAAAAAACATCAGTAGGTACGTAATTTTTATCGATAAAATTAAAAATTATAGTGCTCCAGTTTATGAATAGGTAGCACATTGGTGCGTTTTATAACATAGGTACCTATTTATTTTTAAATAATACTTATAAAATAACAAAATATTAGTGTAGGAAGACATGGTATTTATCGATAAAACTTTAAAAGCATATTATATCCCATCTCTACCCCACCCCGAGCGAACTTTTTTTGCCACAAAAAAAAAAGGCAACGGCCTCAAAGCCATTCATCCTGCAATTTACCAACGAAATAAGCGCCTACTTTCCAAACTAGTTTATCTCAGCCGCCTTTGTTCTGCCGCCCTCACTTCACGAAATCTAAAAGAACATTGAACTTACTTTAAACTGGCAAATGTAACATGTAACTCACCATAAAATCAGAAAACAAAATCCTGTTCCGTTAACGCACCTCGAGATCCTTTTCGCACGCACTAAACTCAATTCTAAATTCAAATTTCGTAATAAACACTGAAGGCACGCCACGCTATACGTTCACTGCACTTTGGCGTAAGTTTACACAATTTTTAATTCAACAAAAGTTAGTAATCAAACTTCTTGGAGACACAAGGAGGTTTTAAACACGTTCGGACCGCGTCGCATCGCATTTTTACTGGCCGATGTCCCGCCCGATGGAGATATTTTTACCTGAGTATGGCAAAAAAAGTTAGTACGACTATAAAGCTCATTCTCAACTTACAAAGGACTTTTAACTTAATGCCTCACGGCATAAAGCTCAAGTTTTAAATCAAAGTTAAGTTGCATTAGTGTGATTATTGTGAAACTGGAATTTTAATTGAATGTGAAAGCTAATCCGTTGGAGTAGAGTTGATTATCGTGTGTTTATAATAAGAAAGCTTTGTGCTGTGTGCTTTGGCTGTGGATGTATTTGTGGGCAGTTGGTCAGAATCAGTGGCTCTCAATCTTGTTTTAAATATGTTTTGTTACATCACATCACATATAAAGGCAACTTAAGCTTATAATTCTACAAGCCCTAACTTCACAAACTGCACCTTAGTCCACATTATTGTCAACTTATTTTATAAATTTAAAAAATAAGAAAAAGTTGATACAATGATACTTATATTATTATTTTTTAATAAAAGTACCTAATGCGTATGGTACCTATCTCTTTCTTTTCTAGTCTTATTCTTAGGATAAGCTACCATATTGCATGTCCGCTAGGACAAACTGTACTTATAACACCTTTGTACTGAAAAAAATTATAGCAATAAAAATGTAGGTACTTTAATTTGCTTGGCCTAAGATTTTCAGATCTAGAATACATATCCTATATCCTTAGGTACTATTATTTTTATAGATCTGAAAGTGTATTTGTTGGTTTGTTTGTTGCTCTTTCGCGCAGCAACCGAGAGATGGATCGATTTGATTTTTTGCGTGGATAAAGTTTAAAGGTCGGAGAGTTCCATAGAGTAGGTACCTAGGTAGGTAGGTTTTTTTTTTGTTTAATTTATTTAATGCAGACAAAGTCCATTTTTATTACAAACATTTACAATACTTAAGAATTAAATAAAAATCAAAACAAATATCCATTAGTCTATTTCTCTAGTCTCTAGTCTAATTCTAAATAATAATATAAATTAATAAATCCTACAAAATATCGATCCCACTAAAAAACTGTTTTACATATATTATGAATACAAATTAAAATAGAGTTGAAATGTTTTTATTTACAATGCTGCTGGACTGCGTGGTTGACAAAAGGGCAGTCAAAACGACTGATCGTTACTGATCGGTGAGCAGCACCAGCAGCATTCCTAGTGCTATGGCTGACTATAACGCTAGGAATGCTGAGCAGCACCAGCAGCATTCCTAGCGTTATAGAGCATTCCTAGCGTTATAGCTGTCTATAACGCTAGGAATGCTGCTGGTGCTGCTCCGGATGCGGCTTAGCAGCGACGCAGTTCGCTTGCGCATGATGGCATGAAACCCATGCCTCGAGCATCAGCGAATATGCCCGATGCACTGCAGTGCCAAGATAGACTCAGCAGCATCCTAAACGCATTATTACGTTGCACGCGTAGTACACCGATCGTCTTTTGCGTATAGTTGACCCACAGACTGTACGTTTAAAACGTCTGAGAGTAAGCTTTAAAAAGCGCTATTTTTACTGGTACAGTACATCGCGCAAATCTGCGGGCCAATATATTACTTCTAACTGCCAACGCTCTCTCTCGATATCTTCAGCGTCTGTGAGGTCCTCCGAGACCCAGTGACCCAGGTACTTGAAATGTGACACTCTTGCCAAGGGAATGCCTTTCAATAATAAAGGGGGAACTTTGTTAATCTTGAAGCCCTTGGCCTGACATATCAAGCTCACTCTTCTTTCCATTGTACCTGAACCCATGTGTGGCGTATTCCTCACAAATACAGAGAAGCTTTCTTACAGCGCTGATAGAGGGACCCAACAGCACCATATCGTCGGCATAACTTATGTTTTTTATGAACTTTCCATCTATGGAGCAACCGACGCCTGCGCTGTTCAGTCCCTCTATAAGCCCGGTTACACCCCCCTGTCTTACACCGCACCTGAGCCCATATGCGTCGGAAAATTCGCCCGCCCACCTCACTACATTAGTTTGATTGTTGTACCAATATTCAAAAATGTCAACTACCTCAGCCGGCAGAGAAGTCTCTTTCCTCATCTTTTATCCCGTAAAAATAAAATCTCATCAAAAACATAAATGTGAAATGGGAGCCAAAGTGTCACCACCAAAAGAATTGAGATCTAACACGGGGGCCAAGTGTTCTGTAGAAAATCCTAAAGTTTAAGCTACAAGATCATACCTACAACATTCTAAAGGGATTTACTTATGTAATTCAAGCTCGTGATTTGACTTGGCTAGTTTAAGAATAAGTACAGTGCAAATAAGCATTTTTCTGTACGTGTAAACTAGCCAAATCAAATCTTGAGCTTGAATTACATAAGCAAATTTCTTTTTAATGTTGTAGGTATATTCTTGTAGCTTAAACTTTAGGATTTTCTACAGAACACTTGGCCCTCATGTTAGATCTCAATTCTATTGGTGGCGACACTTTGGCTCCCATTTCACATTTAAGCATGTTTTTGATGAGATATCATAACTTTTTGTTCAGAAATAATTATTAGTTACATCAAGATTATCATAGTACACTTATCTCTGAAAAAGTTATCTAGTATTTATTATATTACTATCACAAATGGCATGGTTCATCTATCGAAAATCTCAGTGCCTCGCGACGCTACCGCCATTTATTGGAGTATTGGTTAGGTAAATTTTACAATTACTTTGTTAATAGTACCTACTAATTATCAATAATTTTCAGTTTTTAGATTTTTCCCTTTATTTATGCCCGATAGTCTACCTTGGTGCCAAATATCAAGATTCTAGGTCATCTGGAAGTGGGTTAGGTTTTTGATCTATAAGTCAGTGAGTGAATCAGTCAATGAAACACGAGTTTTTAAACGTTAATATATCAATAACTGACTGAGCAAAATTTATGAAATTTTGGATTCTTGATAAGCTAAAAGACTTTAGTAAATGTGCCAAATTTCATGTATGTAGGCTAAATAGTTTTTGAGTTGTGAGGGGGTCAAAAGTAGCTCCAAATGGTACGTGTAATATTACACACGGCCGCTGCGTCGCCAGTTTTCTTTGAACACTTTGGCTGGATATGCTGCCGCGTGTCTAGATATTCGTACGAAATAGCACAATGACAAAAATATCACCTGCTGCGAAGCCGCAAGCAAAATTTGGTTAGGTAGGTACTAAATAGTACCTACCTTTATGAAGGTAGGTACTAAATAGTACCTACCTTCAGTCCCTCTAACCGTAGTAACCGTAGTACCCCGAAATCCCCAGTAAATACTCGGAATTTCGGGGAAGCTTACGTCCAGCCGTGGATGTCCTATGGCTAATGGATGGATGGATAAAAAAGTAACGTTATATATATCTTGCTGGAAAAGAGACTCACGGTCTAATATTTTTCAATGAATTAAATGAAGTTATTTCCACCAAAATAGGCTGAAAAGACGGCATATAGTTCCTTGGCAAATCTCTCTTTCTCTCTCTCTCTTCTTGGCTGCACAGGGTTACTGGTAATCAATTAGCATCTTTTAAGGGCTTATTCTGTATATCAAAACTAAGTAAGCACCTAAAAGGATGCTACTTGATTACCAATAACCCTGTATATCCAGTATATTATCCTGTCATGATTATGGGGTCAGCTTTCTTCACTTTCCTGCAAAGTTCATATTTCACTTTCACTTTGGCAAATACGTAAGTAAAATAAAAATGGCACACCTACCTACCTCGTAGAAGTAGGTACATAAAACTGTAGTGGCCCCCGCTGGTCCAAGTTTGAGAGCCGCTGTCCTCGGCCGGGGCACAGAACCAGTTCCCGTAGATACAGCGAGCTGTGATACGAATTAATTCATACTCTCGGACAATATCTCACGGAACAATGGTGCCAGTGGCGGCCACCAGAGGATCTTAGGTAATTAGGTCATATTATGTTCCTTGGAGCGTTGGTCTTCCGGCTGCAAGATGGGTCGACTATATAGTAAAAATCGCGGGTTAACATGTAAATTGAAACTGCAGCTGTTAATGGCTCTATACATTTTTGTACAGCGCCCCTGGCGGAAACGAGGAAGAACTAACAAAAATGTATGGAGCCACCCGCGAACGCGAAAGTTTCAGTACTTTTTTTTAACGCAAATAAGTCCGCGTTTGACCACCAACTCGCCTGATGGTAAGCGACTTTGTGGTCGAAGATGAAGATTCACTCTGACCTTGAAAAGCTTTAGATTATATCTCTTAGGAAACAGGAAAGCAGCACGGGAAGCATGGCAAAGGGACAAATAGTCTTTCCACCATTATATCCCCTCGAAGAGGAAATAAAGTATAGATTGACAATGACATCTGACATTAAGAGTGGATAAAATGGTTTTCTCCCCTTGCCGTGCTACCCGGGGGAAGACTGTTCCATTCCCTGGCGGTACGAATCAGAAATGTTGAGTCAAACCGCTTCCTGCGTCTCAAAGGAAAATCGACAAAGTAGGGGTGGTAATGTGGCGTCCTCCTACTTGTCCTGTAGTAAAAAGGGGATGGTAGGATAAGGTCGTGCAGTACTTAGTACTTAGGTAAACTACGCAAAACCTGGACTAATAATTGATGGAAGCCTAATTACCTGAAACAAGTAACAAGACCTTTCAGTCAGGCTTTACAGTAGCGCCGCCTTAAAGCCTGACTGAAAGGCCTTGTTACTTGTTTCAGGTAATTGGCTTCCATCAAACTCTTTTTTAATTAATTATCGATCCGTACGCCAATTTTCAGCTTTTAAATGTAGTCGGAAGGTTTTAATTTTTTTTAATTCAAACGCTAAGCATCCCAGCTAACTGAATCCGGGGTATAGTTGTACATCACCATGACAACGTAATACAAAAAAAATCAGCTTTTAGAAAGTAGTTGCATTTTTTCCGCTTACCTCCCGGGCTATAAGGGCTCTGGACACGATTGGTACAGGATCGAGACAAATGGCACCGTAAGAGATCAGGTAGTGTGTAGTCAAACGCAAACCTATTCGAAAAAAGGTTTTCTGGAAGAGATCGCTACTGGCTACCTATATAATGCTGCCATTAAATATATTTTAAAATGATTCTTGTTAATTACCAACGTAACCTCCTAGTAGGTCCGATTACAGAGGCGCCTGCGTATAATAAATAGCAACGTAAAAAGCGTTCTCTCTATCGAATGCCTAAAGTGAAAAAGAAACAGAACATGCTATTTAGCTAATATAATTACGATGGCGTCTCTGTAATCGGGCTTATTAGGGGCCTAACTAATAAGCTTGTAGCGACTAACTACGCCACATGTGGCGCCATCACACGCGCCTCGAGGGACTAACGCCAGCAAATCACAAGCCGAGGGCTGAATCGCGCAAACGAAATATTCAGCGACGGCCGAACCATATCAAGACTTAATGTTACACGGTCGGATAGCTATCCTCGGGCACAACACCTCGCCCGGTGGAGTACTCCTTTGCAAGATGCTATCCTATCATCATCATCTCGACATGGACGACCATCTAGTCAATTCTAGTCCATAAGCTCAAAGGAGCCAATGAATGAGCCTTGTCCATAAGCTCAAAGAAGCCAATGATCCTCGGAGTCTCTCTTAGAGATGGAATTTACTAAACTACAAACACGTATCAAGATTCAAAATTTGTTGTTTTAACCGTTTAGCCATGTCAGAGGCCTTCTTCTTCTTCTTTTCAGTCATAGGACGTCCACTACTGGACATAAGCCTGCCCTAAAGATCTCCAATAAGACCGGTTGGTAGCGGCTTGCATCCAGCGCGATCCTGCGGTCTTGATGAGGTCATTCGTCCACCTTATGGGTGGACGTCCTACGCTGCGCTTGCTGGTACGTTGTCTCTACTCGAGAACCTTACGACCACAGGAATTCCTCATTTCTAATTCGATCTCGCAGAGAGACACCGAGCTTAGCCCTCTCCATAGCTCGTTGGGCTACTTGGAGCTTAATTACTTATAAGGCCCATAGTGAGAGACCAGAGTCCTTCAGGCGGCTTAAAACTTTGACACCAGGGCTAGCCACCCGGCCAATACGAACTTGTATGTAAGTTCGTATAGGAAATCGTATATCGTCGTTGCAAATTTAAAACCTCCCAAGTGACATTTTTCTTATACTTAAAGTTCGGCCGTTCAGAGAATGCGTTCCTGACGTCATCTTGAAAAAATGTTTTGGCCGATATCTCGGAAACTATGTACTCAAGCAAGGGCAAAAAACATTAAGATCAATATTATAGAAAATAAAATTTCGCATCTTTTGCTGCGTCTGTTTAATGAAATGTTTTAAGGTCCATTTAATGAAATTTCATTAAATGGGCCATAAATCGTATACGGTAAGTTTTACAAAAAAGTTTACTGGAAACAAAAGATGCGAAATTGTATTTTCTACAATAATGATCTTAATGTTTTTTGCCCTTAAGTACATAGTTTCCGAGGTATCGGCCAAAAACATTTTTTCAAGATGTGTCAGGAACGCATTACGAGTCAGACTCGCGCACGGAGGGTGCCGTAGGTACTGAATGGGAGCCCCCCTTAAATATTTATTTTATTTTAATTTTATTATTTATGATTAAAGTGAATACACAACTAAATATTCTGTGAAAATTTCAAGCATCTACCTGTTACCATTATAAATATAGAGCGAAAAACGGCAAAAAAATCGGGTTTGTTGTATGGGAGCCCCTCTTAATTATATTGTTTTTAGTATTTGTTGTTATAGCGGCAATAGAAATACATCATCTGTGAAAATTTCAGCTTTCTAGTTATAGCGGTTCATGAGATACAGCTTGGAAA
This sequence comes from Hypomecis atomaria, assembly GCA_964007245.1. Lineage (NCBI taxonomy): Eukaryota > Metazoa > Arthropoda > Insecta > Lepidoptera > Geometridae > Hypomecis > Hypomecis atomaria. Next base: position 3,318,308 of record OZ023308.1, on the reverse strand, counting down.
CAGACAGACGGACAGCGGAGTCTTAGTAATAGGGACCCGTTTTTACCCTTTGGGTACGGAACCCTAAAAAAATGGAGGGATGAAAAAATATAAATTAAATAGTTTTGAAAAACTCATACAAACGATGCATTATATCGTCTTGGTTAGATTTTTCTCTGAATAATATAACATTATTTGTATCTTTTCTTTTAATACGATGGCGTGGCGCTTTTAGAATTGGCCACATTTTGGGGTTAAGGCTGCGCACAGAAGAGAGAAGTTCTGCTGTTCTGAGGCTGCGCCTAATGCTAGGAAAAAATCAGATTTTACCCGCGCTTCTTGCATCGCCCGCTATCATCTATGCGGCTTTGTTTAGAGTCGAAAATCGCATGACACAGTTTATGACGATGTTGGCTTCGAGCTCCAGCTTATATTTTTAGGTGGGATTTTATTTATTTATTCAAAATTTAAGCATGCAATAAAAAAACTAATCGTTTACTCGGCTAGAACATTAGCCTGGCTATGTAATTTATCAAAAATAATGTGGTGTTGTCGCTGATAATTTCGAGCATTTAAAATAAAATGTATTTTTTTTACGATGCGAAGTTTGAATTTTTTTCTAAAGTAACCATTTTATTTTTTTAAATTCTACGCAATTACTCTGCTACTATAGATTTTTTTCTTTCCTATAGTATTTTTTTCATATGGATGTTTATGTTCGTTACCTTTACACCACGTCTTTAAAAGTACACTTTTCGCTTGATTTTGGCATTAGGCGCCCCCTTAAGTCCTCCTTTTGTGCAAATGGTGCGCAATAACGCTAAATAAATACATAAATATTTTGAAATAGATTTATTCATTTCTACTTAAAACTAAGCAATATACAAATTATATAAACCATAACGTTGATGTTAGTGTGCATCAATTGATTTAGGTAACGACTTGAAACCTTGTAGACACTACATCCAAACAAAAAGTAAAATTAAATAATTCGGACTAATGATTTGTATAGGTACACATTCAGACAATAGGTATATGCTCGAGAATATTACTAAGCCTGACTTTCAAAAGCGTTTAATACATATTGTTAAGAGACATGAAAAATATCTCGATTCGGTGGCTGTTGTCGGTTTTTTAGACAAGGAACGTCAAATCCCAAAGCTTATTTGACAGTTTTGTTGTTGGTTGTAAGAAATCAAGCGTTTTTTTTGGATGGTGACCATCTCCGAGGTATAAAGTCGTTGGTTGTAAGTCTAAAACATTGTTTTGTCATTTTTCAATAGTTAAATAGATTTTTTTTTCAGCTGTTTTTTTTTTCAGTTTTTTGTGTTGGAGTGGTGTCCGTCTACAAGATATTAAGTAGTTGGTTGTAAGACTTAAGTCATTGGTTGTAAGACTTTAAGCATTGCGTTTGGGTGGAGTCCAGGGTTCGATTTTAGCGCGGGTGGTGCTGTAGGGGGTGTACTGGGCGGTGGTACCCGAAGTGTTTTCGGTGAAGTCTGTCATCCACTTATATTTGGGGCGGCTGGGGTCCTGAAAATTCCAAAGGGTTTATGAAAATCGTCCAAGTGCGAGTCGGATTTGGGCACGAAGGTACCGTATGGGAGCTTAGCTTAATTTATTCTGATTTTATTATAATTTTTGAAGTAAATATATTTATAATCTAACTGAATATTCTCTGAATATTTCAAGCCTCTATCGGTTGCCGTTATTAATATCGAACATAAAATATTTATATTATAACTTTAATTTTTAGTAAGTAATTGTTGTTATAGTGGCAACAGAAATACATCCTCTGTTAAAATTTCAACTCTCTAGCTATCACGGTTCATGAGATACAGCCTGGTGACAGAAAGCGGACGGACGGACGGACGGACAGACAGCAGAGTCGTAGTAATAAGGTCCCGTTTTACCCTTCGAGTACGGAAACCTAAAAATTAACCATTTACAAAATTGATAAAATAATTATTTTGGCCAAAAACGGCACAACCAACTTCAATCATTGCAATCAATGTACAAATTCCGAATGATTCGACTTCTTTTTTTTTTCTTCTTTTTGTTTTTGTATGTTTGTCTGTATGGTTTTTTTTTTTGCTGTGTATGTGAATCGATATTTTCGCCAATTGTGAACCGATTTAAAACAAAACTTTTTTAGTTCGAAAGAGTATACTTCCGAGGTGGTACCGTTTAAATTTTATCGAAATCAGCTGAATGAGAATATATCGTTACTTACGTGATGGGGAGGAAGGTCAGTTTTGTAGTGCAGCCAACCGAACCATTCAGCGGGAACCTGAAATAAAATAAAAACATTTTTAAATATTTTGAGTTAGCAAATATTATTATTTTCATACAAGATCAAAAGGCGTGAACACATTGACAAGTATTTATTAATGGTCAAATCAAATTACATTGCGTCATAATACAGTAATTACAAAGTCAAATAAAATTATATTATAACATTTAATTAGATACATTGAAAACTGTCAAAACTAACAATTACACACAGATATGAATCTAACCGAGATATGGCATCTCTACGCCCAAACGTGCCCATTATGCTAACAGTGTTGACAAGATAATTTATATTAAATCTTAAATTATAGCAAAATTGATTTATGTTTTTTTTTTTGCTTTTTAAGGAATAAATGAGTAAGTCGATAAACTCGCTTATTTTAAACAAGGTATGTTGCATTTGTAAATTGGATGAAGTACGGTATACCAGGAAGATTTATATTTTAAAACAGCTGCCCAAAAAAGTATGCATTTTCGTCACGCCATGTACGGATTAAATCAATATGTTTTTTGAAATTTTTGAGATGACTGGCATGCCAAGTGACTGTGCATATCATAACATATTTTGGGATTTTAAAGCAGGTGTTCAGGGTTGCGTCTGTGATATGTGTTCAGTGATGTTCCTGAAACAGTTTTCGTCGTATAATACAGCTTTCAGGCTCTCTAGGGACCCAAAATACGGCCTTAGACTGCTCTATTTTCTTACAAATATTTTACGCCTATTTTGAGATTACATACCATCATCATAAAATATTGTTCCAAATCAGGTAAAACATTGCATAATATGCCTAATTTCCTAGACTTAAAAAAATTTGTGCGTACTGTAGAGGCTGAATCACACAACTTGGCAGCTGTGATGTTAGCTACAAGTTGTGGATAACTCAATCCTCGGGCAGCTGTTAGCTTCAGTCCAGATTGGGTTATTAGCAGCTTGTAGCTAATATCACTGCTGCCAAGCTGTATGATTTGATCAACCTTTAGCTCTGTGTTATTATGCACATTTATAAATATCTCTGGCAGCCATATCACAAACTTTATTGACTGCCTCGGTGGCTCAGTGGTTAGTGACCCTAACTCCTGGGTCAGAGAGGCGTGGGCTCGATCCCCACCCAGGGTAAATATTTATGTGATGAATGTAAGTGATTGCTCTGTGTCTGGGTGTTTAGTTTAGTTACTATCTATATAAGTGTATTTAAAAATAAGTATATGTAGTATATATACAATAAGTCTCTAGCAGCCATATCACAAGCTATACTTAGTTCGGGGTCAGAGGCCATGTGTAAGATGTCCCCAAATATTTATTTATTAATTATTATGTTACGTTCATTTATTATGTAATGTAAACCAACCTGGCTTCCATCATAGTTCATATGATACTTGTCTGCGTACTCCACCCAGCGGTTCCTGCTGTAGAAGTAGCGAGGGTTCTCGTAGTACTTGTTGCCGTATTTGTCCTCACCCACCAGGCGGCCATCTTTCAGCTCATCTTGTCTGTAATATGTGACCTTTTTGTTCAATAATATGGAGCAAAGCATCATCAAAATTAAGAAAAAATCAAACAACAAACTCCCAGCTTTCCTGTTGAACAGCACAGAAAATTGAAGCTGCTAGACTATAGTCCATACAAGACCACACAAATGCCTCGGTCCATTCATAACTTAGCCAAAAATAAGCTTTTCAACAACTTGGTGATCAACACAAACAATCAATAAACAAACTTCAGCATTTGTTGAAGTTTTATTACAAAACACGTATTCTTAACATACGGAAATACTCTTTTGTATCTCAATTGACTATCCTGATGGCCTGTTTTTTAAAATGCACGAGAGATACGGAGGAACTCTTACTAAACATAACCCCATCAGCAAATTACATAATACTGTTTATTTCGTTTACCTGTATAGTTTCCAGAGCGAAGCCCTTATTCCACCATTCTGACGAATAATGGTGAACAAATTAGCTAGCTTGTCCAAAGCTAGATACTTTCCCATGGACATTTTTCACGATTTTTGTATCGATATTTTTGTACTAATATTCCTGATTTTCAATGACTTGCCAGGGCTAGTGAACCAAATTCCCCGGTAAAAGTATCAAAATGTTTAATGATAATCTGCGCGTTCCAGACGGAGGTAATCCAGCATCCCAACAGGGCTTACCTTGCTTGTTGCCATCTATGTAGACAGCATATTTAATCCAAATCATATTATGACCTTTATCGTCCTTGCCCTTGTCCTTGGTGGATTTCCACCAAGGTCACCCCTGTTGGGACGCTGGATTACATCTATCTAGAACGCGCTTTAGTTTCCCAAAACTATTTTTGACTATACTCGGAATTTTAATTCGATTCCAGATTTGACATTAGCTACTGTCATTTTTGACAGTTTTTGACAGTACATACTGTCAAAAATGACAGTAGCTAATGTCAAATCTGGAATCGAATTAAAATTCCGAGTATAGTTTTCAAAATTTATCTGGAAATCTGAAAGCCTGGAACTTCCAGTTTTGTACATATTGTATTGATATCGTGCAGTCTTCGCGGAAATGAAGTATTAAATTATTATTTATTCTGTACACACAAAAAACCGGCTGGTAATCAATGGTTATTGTAATTTTCCTCCTGTTTTGTGGGATTCCCTATAAATTGGCAACTCTGTTTTTCCGATGACATTGATTATCTGACAGCTTTTGCAATTATTGCAACAGATGTCACTGTCAAACAGCTGATGAGTATTACCATTACAACATTTTTAATTTCTGCCGCTTTTAAAATAAGATGTTACGTAGTCACAGAGATCACAGTGATAACGCTGATGTCATTTGCGGAAATTCTCAACCACAGAAATATAATATATGGAAAATCTGGCCTAGAGTTGTCAAACGTGTGAAATATCTATTGGAATTTGTCGTCATACAACGAAAAATCCAACAAAGACCACCGAAACGAGATATTTAAATCTCTTTTTAACTCGTTACCATATTGAATCAATACACTTTTCTTTTAGATTTTGTCGATCGACCACATCATGTATCTGGGATCTGTCTGCACTTAGTGGATTCCGAAATCTCCCTATACGATACTCGGAGTATACCGACATAATTTTAAAGGGATTTTTTTAAAAAACCCTTTAATTATGTCTTCTAAAGGTTTCAAATGATAGTTTTAGCTAAAAATAAACACCTTTACTTATAACTTTACATAATTGTACAGCAAATATTCATCTATAAACAATAATAGTATTTAGCTTTCAACTTCATTGCATTTTTTCTTCTTTTTCTTCTTCCTTGGCAGATCATCTGTATTCTCTTCAACAACTTCATGAGAATAAACCTTATTTGTTTCCGTTTCCGCTTGAACTCTTTTACGCTTTTTCTTTTTCTTGGACTTCTTACCAGAGTCATTAATCTCAACATCATTTTCCAAAACCCCGTCTGATTTTGTATTTCTACCAGAATCCTCTTCATCTTCCGCACTGGTATCCCTATTACTTTTTTTACTTTTTAACTTCTCATCACTTTTTGGCACATCCATATCTTCTGATTTAGCCTGTTCACAAAAAATATCTTCGTTCTCATTGCTCGAGCAACGTCTTTTCTTTTTCTTCTTCTTCTTAGGTTTTACTTCTTCATCAGCTAAAGATGTGTCTTCTACTATTTCTTCATGTTTTAGTTTTCTTTCTTTTAGTTTCTTTGCATGGGAATATCCTTCATATTTCGTTTGAGTAAGAAGCATTTGTTCTTGCTGCTCTATTCTTGCCAGCTTTCCTATAGCTTTCAGACCATGGCGTGCACCTCTGAAAAATCCAAAATTTATGGCATAAAAAAATGTTTTACTTATTCAGGCATGAGGTAAAACGGCAAGAACTGAATATAAACTGTTTCTGTCTGGGTGCGTGGGTCTTTCGGAAAACAAAGGATACTTATGTTGAAAACGCAGCATCCTATGATAGAGATGATAAACCATAGTGTAGGATTTACCATATCATATTATCAAGTACAGTTCATATAGTCCAGGGGACGTATTTTGAACATCGCACGGTTTGGACGTATTCGTTACTTTGACAGATTGTATGGAGAATCTCTATTTATGGAAGTTGCGAGTACTTCATACAAGGTCCGTATACGACAAAACCGTGCTCAAAAAAACCGAAGTTCTAAAAATTTCAACATTCTAGCTATCACCATTCATGAGATACAGACAGACATACAGACGGACAGCGGATACTCAGTAATAGGGTCCCGTTTTTACCCTATGGGTATGGAACCCTAAAAACGATCTCCAGGTGGCTAGCCCTGTGGCAACGTTTTAAGCCACCATGTCAAGCAACTGTCATGGCTAAATGGTTAAAACAACTGGGACCTACAATTTAACGTGTCGTCCGAGCTAGGGCAGCGCTCAGTTGTAAATACCACTATACTCACTTATGCGCCGTTCTGCCTTCGCAAGCCTTGAACAGCTCCTCATCAGTCATCTTGAATACATCTTTCTTCTCATTGTCCGCATCACTCTCAGATTCACTCTCGGAGACATTTTCAACTAAAATAATAACAATACTCAATACTCATATTATAACAAAGGAGACGTCCACTACTTAATGGTATATTATTCAGAGAAAAGAATAACTAAGATGATATATGCATCGTTTGAAAGCTTGCTTTATGGGCTTCTCAAAAATAATTTATGTAAATTTTTTCATCCCTCCATTTTTAATTAAATAATAATAAATTGTATGGAAAATGGAAATACAGCTCCAATTTTTTTCTGTTTTAGATATATTAATGTGCTTCTATGATTTTTTAATTGCATTTTTACCTGATTCATCTATAATTCATGTCATATTTTGCTAAAATTGTAGAATTCATTAAAAGTTCCAGTTAGAGCAATATTTAAAAAAAAAACCTTAAGAATTATAACATAATAATAATAAGATTCGAAAATATGAAATTCCTTTAAATGAAGATTGTTTTGAAAAAAAAAAATAGTAAAATCATTTTTCAAAACAAATAATTGAATACTGTACAAGGTATTGGCAAAGCTCGATATATTTTCGCATCATCTCTTTTCATGAGGGAGGTAAAAAATTCCCAAAAATTAAGTAATTGTGGATGGCGCCACAGTCACCTTAGTTTTAGTTATTACGACATTACCTTTAGTGCCATCATTGGTTAAAATAGATTTCCTAATGAAGTACTCTGAATATTCGTTATCACTCCTGTTTTTATGTTTCTTGTTGATCCTCCAAGTGCTGTTTGTTATGAGAAAATCTTCACCGTCTACCGTTTTAATCTTTTTCGTTTTGCCGTTCTTCTCTTCAACCTGTGAAGGAAAAAGAAATCTTAAAAAATCACTACATAGTATAAAACAAAGTCGCTTCCCGCTGTCTGTCCCCATGTATGCGTATATCTTTAAAACTACGCAACGGATTTTGATGCGGTTTTTTTTAATAGATAGAGTAATTCAAGGGGAAGATTTACGAGGGGTGATCCAAAAGTAATGATAATCAATAACAAACACAATGAATAAAATAAAAAAATAAATTTATTTCTCAACATAGTCTCCTAGCAAGTCTATACATTTAGTCCATCTCTTTTCTAAACCTAAAATTCCCTTAGAAAAAAAATCTTTATCTTGACTCTCAAAAAAGTCCTCAACCGCGGCCATCACGTCGCTATCATCGTCAAATTTCTTGCCTCGGAGATGTTCCTTGAGTCGTGGAAAGAGATAAAAGTCACTGGGGGCTAGATCTGGTGAATAGGGGGGGTGATCCACCAGCTCAAAGCCCGCTTCCTGAATGGCAGCCATGGCAATTGCAGCTTTGTGAACCGGTGCGTTGTCTTGATGGAACAGCACTCCAGCCCGCAGTTTGCCTCGCCTTTTCTCCTTAATAGCCTCCCGCAATCTTCTTATTTGTTCTGCATAGTAGGAGCCTGTAATAGTGGCCCCCTTTTCCAAGTAGTCCACCATGATTATTCTCTCAGCGTCCCAAAAAACAGACGCCATAACCTTCCCTGCTGAGCTTGACACTTTGAATTTCTTCGGCGTCGGTTCATCGGATCGTTTCCATGTCATCGATTGTTGTTTTGTTTCAGGATCAAAATGGTGGATCCAGGTCTCGTCCATGGTCACAAAACGTGACAAAAAATTATCCTTGTCTGCCTGGAAATTTTCGAGATTTGCTCTTGACATGTCGACTCGTTTCTTCTTTTGCTCGTCGTTTAACATTTTCGGTACCCAACGCGCGGAGACCTTTCTCATATGCAATTCGTTCGCAAGGATTCTTTGAATGCTGCCATATGAGATCCCTGTGACCTCAGCTACATGCCTGATAGTCACTCTTCGATCTTCCAATACAACTTCTTCAACTTTTTTCACATTTTCTTCAGTGAGGGACGTCGATGGGCGTCCTTCGCGGTGTTCGTCTTCCGTCGATGTTCTTCCCAGCTTAAACTCCTTAGCCCAGCGTGCAACTGTGGAATATGGAGGAGAAGAGTCCCCTAATGTTTCCACCAAGTCGCTATGTATGTCTTTGGTAGACATTTTTTTCAAGCAGAGGTATTTAATGACAGCTCTGATTTCGTGTTTTTCCATTTTGATGTTCACTCCTTGACAGCCCGTATTCAAATGAATGTAGCTCCCGGGAATCGTGGCCTATTTATATGATTTTTTTTTCCTGAACTAGTTGGTAATTGAGCAAGTGACTGATATTTTTTTTGTATTTTTGTGTGCAGTAGAAATAACTGATTATCATTACTTTTGGATCACCCCTCGTATGTATATAATACACCAGTGCGAAGCCGGGGCGGGTCGCTAGTACTTGATAAACCTTAAAGAAGATCTTGCAACGTGGACTCAGACTTTGTAAAGTAGCCAAAAAGACTTTAAAATATGGTAAACAAATTCATAGAAAAAAGCAACGGCACTCAATGCTTAACCCCTCTGCTGCTATAGTGTATAAAACAATATGGCGGCAACTGCTGACGGCGCCGGCGCGTCGCGGGCACTTGAGTTCTCGACTTACATTATTACTGATTTCTCAGAAACTATTGAGAGTCTATGCATGTTACTTATATCGTTGGGTACCTCTTGAAACAAGCTAGCTTATTGTTGAATAATCTAAACATTTGCGGCTTTGTGAGTCTGAGACAGTTCAGCTAAAGTTGGAAGTTTCGACTTCATATTAAAAAATTAAGATATAATAAATAAAACAATTTCATAAAGAAATATTTATATATTTTGTTGTTAAAAACCTTATTCTATAAAATGTCAAAATAGCAGCAGAAGGGTTAATTACAATGGAATTTCGTATTTTCTAATTTGATTTTTGTTCAAGCCCGCCATCGCGCCGCCATATTTTACATGCAATGTCAAAAGATAATAAGAACCGAAAACACGACATTCATTTAAGTTGATTTTTACTGAGAAAAATAATAGGAAAATTATTTTCCAAAACAAGTAAGGGGTAAGGTATTGAAAGAAGGAGCACAATTTTAGGGGGGCGGGGGTGCGGGGAGGGGGGGGTAGGGGGAGCGGGAGTCACCCCCCACTACCACCCCCCCCGGCGAAGCGTAGTTTTTTTTTAATAAATTTTTAAAATTTATGAAATTTTAACGGTTAAACTATAGCCGCCCGGTACCCGCGGGGAGGGGTGAAGGGGGAAGGGTTGGGGGGAGGGGGGAAGCCCCTCCCTGCAACTCCCCCCAGCCGCAGGCCCTTAGTTTTTGAGTAATATTTTTTTTAGTACTTAACCTCACTTTCGGCTATATCAGAATTTTAAACCTGTTTTTTGGTTCACACCTAATCTATCAAGGCAGTTTACTTCTGGCACTTCGCCGGCCGCTGCCGCGGCACGCTCGCTTCGCTCGCTCGGCTCGTGCGTTGTTTGTCATGTTCTAACCTAACCTAACCTATTTTTTGTTTCACACCTAATCTATCAAGGCAGTTTACTTCTGGCACTTCGCCGGCCGCTGCCGCGGCACGCTCGCTTCGCTCGCTCGGCTCGTGCGTTGTTTGTCATGTTCTAACCTAACCTAACCTATTTTTATTAACTAAATATACTTCGGCGCAACTCCGGCAGCCAGAATGCATAGGAACGATTGAAAAACACCCCCGTGACTCCCCCATAGTGTCGCAATCCTTAGGTTTGTGCTCCTCGTTTTAATACCCAACCCCAAGTAAGTAAAGCAAGTTATTAAATACTGCAACAGGTGATGGCCCAAACTTGATATATTTTTGCATTGTCTCTTTTTTTGTGTGGAATGACTACAACAAATAGATTTTTATTACTTTTATTCTATGGGGTTCCTATATTTAGCAGTGTCAAATAATTAGTATAGGAAGAATCAAACTTAATGACGTCTATGAAAAGGAGGTGAGTGTTACGCAGTATTAAAAAACAGTAGTCAGAAGTAGGTTTTTTTTTATTTCGTATAAGTTTGTGTTAGACTAAATACTGCCTGAAGTTAAGCAGATTTGCGGTCTAGGGTGTAGCACGCTTACCTAGAAGATACCTATTTACTCGGAATTTGAAGACACCCTGTTAAAATATTCAAATTCCTGCCTTAATGAATTGACGTTTGCTTCGGCCTTCTGTCAAACCGATCAGTAGCAAAATCGGCCAAGTGCGAGTCGGACTCGCGCACAGAGGGTTCCGTACCGTATGGGAGCCCCATTCCTCTTGCCGTTGTCAATAGCTAGCAAAAAACTTCTAAAAATCACGTTTGTTGTATGGGAGCCCCCTTAAACCCTTATTTATTTTATTGTTTTTAGTATTTGTTGTTGTAGCGGCAACCTAAATACATCATCTGTGAAAATTTCAGCTGTCTACCTATGATGGTTTATGGAGATACAGCCCGGTGACAGACAGACAGACGGCCAGACGGACATCGAAGTCTTAGTAATAGGGTCCCGTTTTTCTCATTGGGTATGGAACCCTAAAAACGATCACAGCGCCCTCTTTTCCCTCTTTCACCGATAAGCGCTCCTTGTATGTGTTCTTCGCATATTTCTTAATAAACTTTTACCAAGTATTTACATAAGTTTGTTTAATTTATCTCACCCACATTGAATTTTAGCGGGAAGACAGACCCAGACAAAGCGTTCCACATGATCTTTCTCTAAGTTACTAGTATGTGATGTTGCAGTGCTATGCGAGACGAGCTTGCGTGCTAGTACTCCAACCTTGAGAAAGATTGCCAAATGCGATTGAAACTAGTAGCACTTATCTACTAAAATGAAGCGTGAGTACCACCTGTGTTATACTTTAATTAAAATGTGCAAAAACCACACTAGTTTCCATAATCAAATAGTATTTTTAATTACAGGAATGATCTTACCTCAACATTTTTGGCAGCTTTATCATAAAGGGCGCTCCACCAGTGCTCGTTGAATTCGGCAGCAGCATCGTGACCTATGCCAGTCACACTTCTTTTTAACTTTGGTTTGAGCGCTTCTGATATACCATTTTCATGCTTTCCTAGTCCTTTACCTGTAAAATATATCATAAAATAAAACATACTTATGGAATAAAAAACAAAAAATGATATTGATCAGTTTTTAAGATGTCAATATTTATTTCAGCCACTTTAACATTAATATTATTCCTCTTTATTCAATAGAATTCACAGGTTTGGTCTGGTCCTTTATTAGGCATCAATGGAGCCTAAGCCAACATTGAGAGGCCCTTTTTACAATTTGAAATATAAAAACCGCAGTAGGTATAAAAAGTATAGCGTTGTAGACAAACTATGGCATATAAAAAGACTTGAAATATTGAAACTGGGCTATTGTAGTGAAATATTAAATGTTATGTAAAATTGGACTATGGAATGAGGTTTGGCACCCGCTATATATGCCCCATTTCAAAATTTTGTAGCGGGTGGTGACTTGCCGTCCACTAAATGGGCCCCCCATAAAGGCTACCTTAAGTTGGCGCCAGAGGGGCAACATTGGTGTGGACGGCTAAGGGTGTCGAGAGGTGTGCTGCACTTTCACTGGACGCTACTCGCGGCGTTATGCCCTTTAACACTTCCACCCTGGAGCTTAGGTTCTTAGCTCTTGCGGTTTCCACTCCAAGCCAGCCAGTTAAGGCAAGAGAGGAGTCAGGGGTCTCATTTAGCCCCAGGGAATCGGGGTTCGCGGTGTCGCCACTCACCGACGGCTCGCCACAAAGCTGCCCCTGCGATTATACCGTGATAGCTAGGCAGCTGAAATTTTCACAGATGATGTATTTCTGTTGCCGCCATAACGAAAAATACTAAAAGGAGAACAAAATAAATATTTAAGTGGGGCTCCCATACAACAAACGTGATTTTTATGAGTTTTTTTGCTCGCAATTAATAACGGCAAGAGGAATGGGGCTCCCATACAGTACGGAACCATTCGTGCGCGAGTTCGACTCGCACTTGGCCGAATTTTATTATTATTAATGTTGTTTATGTGACTGACTGCTAAATCATTTGGACGCAGGCCGCTTGCAACCGGTTTTATTGGCGATTTATAATAATTATATTAATATGCCTAGCTATCACGGTTCATGAGATACAGCCCGGTGACAGACGGACATCGAAGTCTTAGTAATAGGGTCCCGTTTTTACCCTTTGGGTAATGGAACCTTACAAGTATGTAAGTTCATATAGGCCAGGTGACTAGACCTGGTGTCAGAGTTTTAAAGCCGCCTGACGGCCTCTGACATGGTATGACAATAGTTAAAATAACTGGGACCTAAAATTTAACATGTCATCCAAGCTATGGTAGCGCTTAGTTGTATGCCAACCAAATGAAGACTGATTGTGTTGAACGTTGCTTATTTTGGTAATCACTGACAAAAACCCAGTCAAACTACACATAGGGTGATAGAAACAAGGCTGTGAAAGCAAGAACAGCCCTGGAAAGGGCTCAGATAGTACCATGGCCAAATTTAGGCATTTTACAAGGACGAAAAGGCTGTTCCTTGCAGTTACAGAGATTATAAATACAAAAGTTTACATTATTTGTCGCCAAATCTAATGAAAACTTACCATTAGTCCAGCCGTACTTTTCGAGTTGCCGTCGAGCGAAATCCATTTCACGCGAGATAATTACTAATTAGATTTTATCAGTGAAAACTCATAATTAATTAAATTATTTGATGTAATTCCAAGTTCCAACCCAAAACATAACCAGTAGTATTGGTATACTCTTTGAACATAACCTTAAAATTCAGTTGAAAAATAAAATCACATGGTTTTGACATTAGCCGTCAAATTTCAAATGGTTTTTTTTTCCATTTTCGGCATTCAACTTCACTGTACTGAAAAAAAACGCTCGTTTGTAAAGCTTAGGCGTCCCGCAGACAGACTGCGGCCTAGATTTCTACAGCTTGTTCTCTTATTGGTTTGTGATTTCTACCCACGAAGTTTTTAAAACTTCATGTTTCTACCACTCACATATCTTGATTTAGTTACCTACTTGTTTACAGGTTGAAGCAGTCTGCGGGTCAGCAGGATTTTAATAAAAAATACACTCCATGGGACAAGCCCAAAGGTAATTATGCCCATTTGTAGTAAGAACGTTCTTACTACTGGTAGTAAGATTGGTAGTAACACTGGTAATAAACGCCTCGCAGTGTGGCTGTCAGCAGCAATAGCTGTCATCTCAAGTGATCATCAACGTCAGCAATATTTATTTTTGACATTAATAATTTTGCGCGGACATTTTTTTAAAGACCTCTAAACAATTAATTTTGCAAAAATTTTCGTTATATCAATTATGTATTCATCGTAAATTATGTATTTATCACATTCAGACTATGGTTATCAGCTCAATATTTTATTGCCTTAACTATTTACTAACATTTCCCAAAGTTGATGCCAAACCATGTTTCATAGTGAGTGTCGATCATACTTTATGTATCTGAGCCCTTAGTCTAGGTTTTGCCACTACGTAGTATTATTATATATTCTTTGGTTTTGCGTAGTTTTATTTAACCATCGCGTTCGCGTGTGGCTCCATACATTTTGGTTTGTTCTTCCTTGTTTCCGCCAGGGGGAGCTATACAAAAATGTAAAGAGCCATACGGAAGTAAAGTAAACTAAATTTTTATTGCTTTAAAACAACTGTAGTTTCAATTAACGTGTAAGCCTGTACTAACCCCGCTGTAGGTACTGTTATTTACTAATGATACTATACGTGATATCTAAGGTACAAATACTTAAAAAAATATTCCTATTTACAGAAAACTTACAAGGTGTTCGTTTACGGTACACTAAAAACTTGTGAGCCAAACCATAACTGGCTCACGAACCCTAATAATGGGGTTGCCACATTCTTAACAGCAGCATGCACCCGCATCAGGTATCCGCTGATCATAGCAACTAAATATCACATGCCGTTCTTATTGTACTGGCCGGGACGAGGATGTATCGTGGAGGGTAAACTTCTTATTATAATCATATTTCATCATCATTATCGGCTATAAGTTATCTACAGAATTCGTTGGCTCACTATTACAAGGTTCTATGTTACAATTTTACTACTTATTGAGGTATGAATGCTGCAAGGTTCTATGTGTCATTTAGCCACACTTTTTAAATAACAAACCGCTAGATGGCAGCACATTTACTACGAAATATTAATGTTCCATAGTCCTATGTTGCATTTTTATTACACAAAGAAATAACAAAGTTCCATGTTAAACATAGAACCATCACCATGTTGATTTTATTCATTTTTTTTATAACATGGTTCTATGTTAAACATATGACTTGCTTAGAGAAAAAAACATCAACGTGTCTATGACCAAAGTTCTATGTCAGCTGTCAGTGTCAAAATCATCTCAATTTCGCGGCTAAATGTTACGGGTTTTTTGTGTCAATAGAACGGTTATCCCAAGGAATACTCTTGGTTATCCCTTCAATTTCGTGTAAAATAGTGAGCGTCGTATAATAATGGACTATTCAAGTGATGACTCAGTGGCAGATAAAGATTTCGTGCCTCCATCACCTCCTTGTCGTATATCTTCAAGTTCTATGAGTTCAACAGATTCTGACGAAGATAGAAGGTGAGTTAATTTCAATTTCATACTATACAGTTGAAGTTTTTCAATAGATAATTTTCATGAACTAAACTAGTATATATTTATTTTCAGATCTGTACACAATCAATCGAACGTTGATGAAGGAAATGTTGTGTGTGAAGCACAACCTAAAAAACGATCACGTAAGCGACAGAGAAATGAACAAGAATGGAAGATTAATAAACGAAAAGATGCAAGAAATAAGGGGTTAGAATATGTGTCTAGTCGTAAGAAGCTAATGCCGGCAAAGAAGATAAGAAAAAGCAAGGATTGTCTAAATAAATGTGTGTTTAAATGTAGCCAAAAGATTACTGATGATGAAAGGTTATCAATTTTTACTAATTATTATAAATTATCTTCAGAAGAAAAACGAATGTTTTTGCTGAATAATACTAATTGTTTGCAACCTGACAGGAGACGCAAAGGAAATAATGATGAAAATTCAAAGAAAAAAGTTAGCTATCAGTTTTTTTTCACTGTGAACTCTGTGAAGATAAAAGTGTGTAAGAATTTCTTCTGTGATACTTTGGTGATTAGTCAGAAACCAATATATAATATTCACAAAACAAAGAACAATATCTCAAATACTCCTGCACCCAGTAACCAAGGGAAACATACAAAAAGAGCCACAGCTGAAGAAGATAGACTGCTTGTTAAGGAACACATTAATTCATTTCCCCGGGTTCCATCACATTATTGCAGGAAAGACTCTTCTAGAGAGTACTTAGAACGCTATTTGACCATAAAAAAAATGTATTCTCTGTATACTGCCTGGATTACAGAAAAGAACAAGGTTCCAGTTAAACAAGAAGTATATCGACGTATATTCTGTAATGATTTCAATATTTACTTTCAAAAACCCAAAAAAGACAGATGTGATTTATGTGAGGAGGTTGATATAAAGTACAAAGAAGGACATACATTAACATCAGATTTACAAGAGAAGATAAACAGGCACAAAACAGAAAAGATGGCTGCTAGGTCAAACCGTGATAAAGATAGAAAAGGTACCATTCCAGTATTGTGCTTTGATCTAGAGAATGTTTTATCTTGTCCCAAGGCAGAAGTAAGCAATTTTTTTTACAAAAGTAAATTTTCTACTTACAACATGACTGGCCATCTTTCTACTAATAAAAAAGTGTACTGTGCTATTTGGAGTGAGCACACTGCTGGAAGAAGCGGAAATGATATAGCAAGTGCAGTATACAAAATTTTGACACAGGTTCTGCTTGACAACCCCCATTTCACATCAATTATATTATGGAGTGATAGTTGTGTTCCACAAAATCGCAACAGCATCATGAGCTTTGCTTTAAGACAGCTTATGGATAAATTTCCTACATTGGAACAAATTACTTTAAAATTTTCAACACCTGGACATTCTTGCATTCAAGAAATTGACAATGTGCATAGCTGTATTGATAGAGTCCTCGCAAAGGCTGAATATTATTCACCTATATCTCTGATGAGATTATTATTGCAGGTAAATTCAGCTAAACCCTATTCTATCTTGCAAATGAGTGGGAAAGATTTTTTTAATTTTCAAGAAGCCTGTTCAAGGCTAAAATACTCACTAATTCCTTTTTCCAAAGTGACAGAGCTTCGATTTACGAAGTCACAACTAGAAGTGAGTTTTAAATGTTCACACACTACAGAATCATACACTGTAGCTAATCTGAGACCCCAGAATACCCGAAGGAATCTAAACACAGATTTTATCACCGAACCAAAACTGTTAAAAAGACCTGTATTGTGCAAGACTAAAACGGATAATATACGGTCGATGTATCGGTGGATGCCTACATTGGACAAGGAGTACTATGAGGCAATATTCAGAAAATAAAATGTGACTTAACTTTTTAATATTGTCTAAATTTAACTTTTAGTGACTTATTTTGTCTAAATAAGCATAGTTTTTATGATAAATAAAGATATTTAATGGTATAAATGCTTTTTAATGCTACTGTAACATGAAAATAAGGAGAGCCCTATACTATAGGTATACTATAGGTATAGCAGTGTGTGATACTGGGCTGAAATGATGATTTCTTTCACTTATTTAAGAAGAACAAAGTGCTAAGTTCTGGTTTGAAATAAATAAATAAACATTTTTTGAATCACAAAGTTCTATGTTATTTTAATTTCGTTAATATTTCAGAGTATAAAAGTTGATATCCATTTTTTTGTTCCTAGAAAGCATTACATAGTCCTAAATTAAGATATTAAAATGTTACTTAGGCATTAGAGCTACATGTATAGCTTTTGCTTAAGTCGAAAATTTAAAAGTCAAATTACTCAACTTCATTAAAATTAACTTAGAACCTTGTAATAGTGAGCCAACGAGATGTAGGTACATTCAGAGAGTTTGTGCAAAAAGAAAAGCGTCGTAGGTGAGGTCGCCTGTGTGTTGTTACTAATTTTGCTACGTTGACGACACTGCTCTGTCATTGCTAGTACAACTAAAAGTGTTTGATACTTGGTAGACACCAATTCGGTTTTCATTAGTACTCGCGTCTACCAAATATAGTCGGTACCTTGGCTGCTGATTAAAATCTTATTGTTAGTTCACCGTAACGTCACGACGGTTCTCTTTTTGCACATACTTTAGGACAAAAGATACGAACTTTTTGTGATGATATGCTGCCAGGCTCACTGGTTTTGGTGAAAGTACTTCGGTTCCTCTTTGGAATTGTGTGAGTAAAATTTGATAATCAATTAAAATGCCATTTATTAACTGTTTGCACTTAATTGCTTTAAAAACACACGACACAATTTATTCGCACTAAACATTTCCCACTTGCACTGATACTCACACTAGTCACTGAACACATAATCACTGCATGTTTTGTCATAAACATGGAGCCGCAGCTGACATCAGAGTTAGTACGCGCGACAACAGCATCACATAATGTACAAATGAATCAGCTTAAGTTTTTTTTATTAAAGTTACAAGCGCCGTTAACAACATCTCATTTTAGTAACTTTTTGTTTTTTTTTTTTAAATTCGGTCCCTCCGGAAGACCAGCGCTGGTTGGTCCACAACCAGCATATGCTGAGTTGGGACCAGGTTGTGACAAAAATAAAATTAAGTGATTATGATTAGGGTGACATTGTAAAATATTTAAGATTGATTGTTTATGCTGTTCATTTTGTTTTGTTTTGCTGTGTTGTTTGTTATTGTGGTTTTGTTTAATTTTATTTTTGTCTTAATAAATAGCTGTCTATTGTCTATATTGTCCATAAATTGTTTTATGTATTGTCACACAGGTGAAATTTATGAAGTAAATGTTCCAATGATGGGCCAATTAGACAAATTGGTTAACCCTAATTTGTATATGCGAGATAATATTGATATAGCAGTCAAACTGTAAGTTGAAAATATGTAAAAAAGGTGTTCTGAAAGGCATTGTATTCACACATGAGGTACATCATAATGAACAACTTTTACTATGAGACTAACTTTTTATCTCGAATTACGGGTTGCTTCCATAGTAAAAGTTGTTCACTATAATGGACCTCATGTGTGGTTACAGTAGTACTGCACCATTCGGAAATACCTTTTGAAAAATACTATACTTCACATAAGTAATTTACTCATAGTTATAAAAGACAACGCACGCAACACTTTCTATTTTCTATTTACCTTCCCTTCCCGCTGAGTAATTATTATAATAATAGGCCAAGTCAGACTCGCGTACAATTATTAATTAATATTTTGTGAATATTTTGAGCATCTCCCTGTTGCCGTGATAAATATCGAGCAAAAAATCATGTTTCTTGTATTTCCTTAAATAATTATTCAATTTTAATTTATTTACCTTTTTATTTATAAAGTAAATTTTCATCTAAATATACTGTGAAAATTTCAAGCATGTACCTGTTACCACTATTAATATAGATCGAAAAACGTCTAAAAATCAGGTTTGTTGTATGGGAGCCCCCCTTAAATTTTTATTTTATTCTATTTTTAGTATTTGTTGTTATAGCGGCAACAGAAATTCATCATCTGTGAAAATTTCAGCTGCCTAGCTGTCATGGTTCATGAGATACAGCCCGGTGACAGACAGACAGACGGACATCGAAGTCTTAGTAATAGTGTCCCGTTTTTCCCTTTGGGTACGGAACCCTAAAAATTAAGGCACTACTCTAAACAACCAATAGATTATGAGTCAGATTTTTGTAAACAGACATAATATGCACGCTTTTTTTATACTAAACAATCAGTTACCTAATTTCATCTCGTACCTATAAAAATTGAGTATTCACCTACTCCTTTGTAGCATTTTTTTTTCTATGATAAAATCGATGCTCTGTGTCATTCTTGGAGTAAATACCAATTTTCTTTGATTTACATAATTTCATTCTCTAAGTCTAAGTGAAGTGGTATCAGTGAAATGAGTGGATAAGTGTTGTTATTTCAGACCAAATGGTTCCACAGAAACTGTGACTTGCACCGCATTTTTCTTAAATCAGTCGTTGACTTCCGATCACTTACTGGACCATCGCAATATAAGGAAATACTCGTCCAATGGCACGCATGGTCTGCGTTACATAAAGTTAGTTATGATTTCATTGTACATTGTACCCTAAGTAAGTAAGGTGCGTAGAGCTTGTGCAAAAAGAGAAGCGTCGTAGCGTAGGTGAGGTCGTCTATTTTTACTATTTTTGTTACGTTGACAACAATGCTCTGTCATTGCTAGTACAACTAAAAGTGCTTGGTATACTTGGTAGACACAATTCGGGTTTCATCAGTACTCGCGTCTACGAAGTATAGTCGGTACCGTAGCTGCTGATTAAAATCTTATTGTTAATTCACTTTATCGCCACGACGAGGGTTCTCTTTTTGCACAAAATCTATAGGCTAGGTGACCAGCCCTGGTAACAGAATTTTAAAGCCGCCTGAAAGGCTCTAATATGGCCAAAAGGTTAAAACAACCGGGGCCCACAATTTAACGTGTCATCATAGCCATGGTATTGCCCAGTTGTAAATGCGACCCACGGCCACTCATCCAAAAACTGACCGGATGATCGCTAACGAACACCTAGTCAAAATACGCTGTGAGTGCTATTGTATCCAAATATAATTATTTCTTTATTTCTCTCATATGTGCACTGAAGGTACTACAGATGGATGGAATATGCATAAAATCTTGGGTTTCATTATGCTGCGCAAAAGTCTAGTAATAATAATTTATTTTTATTTGTTTATTTATTAAGGCTTTACATTAATAACTTTAATATTTACATTAATCAATCTAAATCTCACTATAAAAACCTTCGATATAAATTAACTTAATGTGCTATTTTTTTTAAGAAAGCCTAGCATGCATTATTGTAGAAATTCAAAACTTATTCATCAATAAAAACTAATCACTATAATCGGCGTTTGTAATATAAGACAGTTGAACGCCTGTTGATTTTAGGGTTGTTCTCATACCAAGAGTAGTTCATAAAAACATTAATTTTTTACAAAATGACAAAAGACTTTTTGGCCTCTGGGATAATCCTGTGTGTAGCCCGTATCAAACCCGTATAGTTAAATTTAAAAAATTCAGAATATCGTTACAGTTCAGGGACCATCAGAATATTGCACATAAGTACTCATACATACTCATCGTTATGAAAAACTAATTCATTATTCTATTATGTATTTTTTGTTTTTTTTTTTTTACAGCAACCCCGACGCATCACCAAAGGATCTAAACGACCCTATTCTAAGATATTAAACGTGATATTTTTTGTATTTTTTATGTGATATCTTAATAAAGTTTTTGTCACATTTGACAAATGCTTTTTTTAAATAAATGTTGTGAATTTAAAAATTTCACTTTGTCTACTACACAAAGATATAATAAACTAAATTAAGAGTACAAGTGATTCCGTTATTTGGTTTTTCCTCTCGATTCATTAGACAATACCTATTTCAAAATGCTCTGACTAAAATTGAGCCTCTATACGGCTCAATTTTTGTCAGAGCACAATCAGTTTGAAACCCAATTATTATTATGGATAAGATGGTATGCCTGCCCTCCGTTCTAGCGTGGCCTGCCTGCTAATCAGACAAACGCGCACCACATCTCAGTCGTGACAAGACGTGGTCAAGCGTAAGTTGGTATATAAAATTCCCTAATAAGGTTCTGTTAAGAGAGAGAGTAAGATTGGTAGTAATACTGGTAATAAACCTCCTATACACAGCTGTGGGAGAGAGAAAGCTGTGGATGATGATGAGGAATAGGGCAGGTATACTCTAAGAGTGGGATGAAGAAGGCCGTAGATGATGATGAATGGTCGCTTCAGTGTGGGAAGCCATTGTCTACTAATAAAAAAACGCGCGCTTGCAAAGAAATTCTTCCTTTTTTAGCCTGTGGCATAACTTATTCAAAGCTGTCAAGTTTTGTGAAAATATAAATGTCATGTCATTGTCGTGAATCGTGATTGTCGAGAAATGCTGCGGGCGGCAACGAGTGCAAGTTCAAAATATTTCTTGCAAATAATAACTTTATACTTAATAAGCTAAGCAACGCAATTTATAATACTATAATTATCAGCTCAATGATAAAGTATCGTAATTTATTACTTATAACTAGCGCTGGCTCAACACTATGCACATATGTTAGTATGAAACCGTTAGAAATCTTGATAACACAAGTTTACTTTCATGCGTAGTTAATTGGTAAATACTTCCATTGTTGTGTAGAATCTATTTGAATTTGTGGTCGCACTTATATATTAAAGGTCTGTATTGCAACAATATTAGATTTTACTTTTTATTAGATTATATGTCTAGTTTCAGTGATTCTTGCAACTTATATTTAGATTCCTACTATTAGCCAATTTAGATCAACATGGTAGTTAATACCTAGGATTTGTATACTTTAGTTGTTCTGTTCTGTTGGCTGAGTGCATTGCGTTGATTAACTGTAACAAGACCAAGGCAAGTCAACATCATTTTATTGTTGTCATGTTTTTATAGGTATGTTTTCAGACCTTTGCTCAGCTGTGGGATAATACAGGCTAGATGGCAGAATGGTGTCAAACGCAAACCTATCACAAAAAAATGTATTTCTAGACGAGCACAAACAGCATAATTGTGCCTATATCAAGCAGTATCAAATAGTTAATATAAAGACTGCCTCGGTGGCTCAGTCGTTAATGACCCTGACTTCTGGGTCAAAGAAGCGTGGGTTCAATCCCCACCTAGAGCATACATTTGTGTGATGAACATAGGTGTTTGCTCTGCGTCTGGGTGTTATTTAGGTGCTAGGTATATATATATACTAGCTTTTACCCGCGGCTTCGCCCGCGTTATATTTTGATTTTGGCTTATGTTTATGTCGGCTGCGAAACCTAACCTAACCGACAAACATCAAAATACCTTAGAGGAATGCTTTTGTTGGTTAAGTTACGGTTGGAGTATGTGTATAGTGCCTTGTCGTGGCGGGGGAGGTCTAAGGCAGCTAAAAAAGCGGAGCTCGAAGTCTCCCTCTTCTTTGGGTCTTTTCCCCCAAGGCAGCTTAGAGGCCGGCACTCGAGGTTCAGCCGCTTTTAACTAAAGCAGCTGAGAGGATGGCCGGTGGGTTGCACTGGGACCAGGGCGTTGGAATGCTGTCCAACGCTCAGTGCTGGTTAGTTCCGAGTGGTGGATGACGATGCGTCTTGTGCTCCGAAACACTCCGTCAATATGGCGGGAGCGCAAGATCCGTTATGGAGCCCGAGTCTGGGCTAGCGCTGTTGAGTGACGCGAAGGAGTGCGAAAAATTTAGGAACGTCCTAAACTTGAAATGACAGGTTATTTCTGGCGCTTAGACGGCTGCTACCGCGGCCCGCTCACTTAGTTTTTATCCTATCCTACGGGAGCTGTTAAAGTTATTGGGATAAAAAGTGGCCTATGTCACTTTTGGTCTTTCAAACTATATTCATGCAATAAGCCAAGGCAATCCGTTGCTCCGTTGCTGAGAAAAAATTATTGTCTTATCCTACGGGAACTACAATTTTTTCGGGATGAAAAGTGTCCTATGTCACTTTCCGTCTTCCAAACTATGCCTACCCCAAA
The DNA here is from genome assembly GCA_964007245.1 of Hypomecis atomaria. NCBI lineage: Eukaryota > Metazoa > Arthropoda > Insecta > Lepidoptera > Geometridae > Hypomecis > Hypomecis atomaria. Next base: position 3,294,935 of record OZ023308.1, on the reverse strand, counting down.
AATCAAGTCAATCCGTTGCTCCATTGCTGAGAAAAAGTTATTGTCCTATCCCATGGGAAACACGAATTTTCTCGGGATAAAAAAGTATCCTATTATCACTTTCTGTCTTTTAAACCATAGGTATCCCAAACCAAAAATCAAGTCAATCTTTTGCTCCGTTGCTGCGTCAAAGAGGAACAAACCAACAAACTTTTCGGATTGATAATATTAAAGTAGGTATGATGATTCTGTACCATAAAGGTAGAATAAAGAAACATGTTAAACCTCTAATGATAGAAGATTTAAAAATATTTTTAATGTCAGACAAAATGACGGCCTGGTATTAAACGTCATAGTAACATGTAGCATGCAGAGAGAAAAAAACATTTTATCCAAGTTTAATGTCAGTTGTCATTTTCAATCCATACTTTATTGCCTCTTCAAGGGGATATAATGGTGGAAAAACAATTTGTACCCTAGCCATGCTACCTGTGATTTATAAAAGTCTGCAGACAATGTCACCTGTCATCTAATTACGTTTCGCTGTGACGTTTCGTTAATCCATATAGTGTCATAGAGGAATTCATCACTTAGCGTCTTTGTGATAGTGGCGACAGTTTCGCTTTCGATAGTTTTTGTCCTGTCCTACAGGAACTATGCAATTTTTCGCTTACACGTCTAACGCTTAGCATCTAAAATTCGACGCCCTTGGCTCTCAGCTCAGTTCTTTGCGCTGCGTGATGCTCGGCATCTAAAAGTCGCCGCGCTTGACTTTCTCCTTCAGTCTCAGCAGCTCTCTGTGCTGCGTGACGCTCAGCATCTAAAAGTTGCCGCGCTTGACTTTCAACTTCAGTCTCAGCAGCTCTCGGAGCTGCGTGACGCTCAGCATGTAAAATTCGACGCGATGGGTTTTGCTCTTGAGTCTCAGCAGCTCTTTGAGATGCGTGGCGCTCGGCATCTAATGTCAAACGCGTTTAAGTGTGCTATTCAGACTCTTGACTTCTAGCAATTTTCTTTACGCGAGCTTCGCTAGAACTACGCGCTAGATTCGATTTGCGTTTTCTATGCATACCTATTAGAATGAAAACTACGTAATTAAACTGAAAAAATACATGTAACCTGCTCTAAATTTTACAGGAAAAGATTGATTGACTTTGACATTTGCAACTTGAGCAGCCTTGAATGGGCATTGGGCATAGAGAATGTATTTTGGAAAGTCAAGATGCAAATTACCATTTGTCATTGTACAAAATAAGTTTTTCCTTCTAAGATTCTAGCCAATGCGTTTTCATCCCCCCTTTTCAACCCTTTAAAACTATTTTTTCAAATCAAAAAGTAGCCTATGTCCTTTCTCAGGCTCTAGACTATCTGTGTGCCAAATTTCATTCAAATCGGTTCAGTAGTTTCAGCGTGAAAGCGCGACAGACAGACAGACAGACAGACAGAGTTACTTTCGCATTTATAATATTAGCAGGAGTAAGGATATATATATATATATATATATATATATATGTGTATGTATTTAAAATATGTATATGTAGTATATTAGTCTCTGGCAGCCATATCACAAGCTTTGCTTAGTTTGGGGTCAGTGGCCGTGTGTAAGATGTCCCCTAATATTTATTTAATTCATCTGTCAAGGCAATTTTCCGTTTTTATGTACAATCTATTCTTAACTCTGATATCTATAATGAATATGCACAATTAATTTTATTTTTACTAATATTATTTGCCGTTTTCAGATGAGCACCCACAAGGTATTTGTGTACGGCACCCTAAAACGCAATGAACCCAACCACCACTGGCTCGCAAACCCTGACAACGGCATCTCCAAGTTCATAGCGGAAGGAACAACCAAGTCTAAATACCCATTGATCATCGCCACCAAATATAACATTCCGTTTTTATTGTACAGCCCTGGTGATGGACATAATGTAGAAGGTGGTTTAATTTTTTTATTTGTACTTTACTTATGACTTCCGGCATAGGCATAGGAAGAAAACTGTACCAGAAGGCCTGTTGAAGGTTGAAAAATAAGATTTAAGAGCCTGGTTGGTCTGTAATTTTCCATACAAATGTATTACGCTGTTTTCTTCCTGGAAAATACTTATAGAGCTTCAATTTTTTGTCATAAAATTAAATTTTGCTGTTTAGACTACCCTGTCTTTTCTTTTTCTTGATAAATTAATTAGCAGGTAAAATATGACCCTTCAAAACCACAAAAAAATTCACCATTATTACCGACGTCTTTAGAGACCTACCAGAAGAGACTAAATAATATCTAACAAAATATAAAATGACAGAATCATGAACACATTTTTTTTTAAATTTTGACATAAAAAAGTACTTGATTGAAATAGTTTTTGAAGAAGAAAACAGCGTAATACGAAACGTTGTCTCGCCAAGTTTTTTGTAGGTATAAATCGCTCTGAGCTGCAATTGTCCCTATCGCACGATGCGGGGGTAGGGTCGAGGTAAGGGAGGTTCAAACCTATACGTACACAAGCACTAGGGATGTAGTAATAGTCGATATTTTTGTCGATGCTCTAGTGATGTCCATCGATATCGATGTTTATTAAAAATAATAGTTTTTTTTTTCAATCTTATGATTTGACCGCAGTATGTTTGTTACTTTTGAAGATAAGATTTTATCTATGGAATATAGACGTTTAGTTGCTACGACATATAGCAGCGATTATACAGAACATCGTGTTGTATCCGCAGACATCTAAATGAGTTAGGCACAGAAAAACCAATTAGCATAGTGCCCAAGTAATCCGGTAAGGCTCAATTCTACGAAAGCATAATTCTATGAAGGCCCAATTCTCAAAATGGCAACATAATTTTGATTAGAAATTTTCTAAAAAAATCACACATATTAAATACTAATAAGAGCTTACCGGTACCTAAAACAACCTCCTTTGGCGAGTTAAGTACATCATAACTTTTACTATGGGACCGACCAGAGCCGAATCCGCGAGAAATATCAACTATACCATAGAAAAAGTCCGTTGATAATGGACAAAGTGTATGGAACAGCTGGTTTTTATCGCCAATTCGGAGTTAGTTGCTCCCATAGTAAAAGTTGTTCTTTTTAAACCTTAACAATCGCTAATTATTGCGCATGTGTGCACAATGCCGACGCCGCGTGGCGTAGTGGTAAGCACAGGCGTGCACGTGGGAGGCATGAGGTTGGCGGGCGGCTGTGCCCCAGCCGGCGTCTTGTCTCTCAAACTCAATTTCAACATATGAAATTTACATGCGGTTTTTAGTTAACATGTTTTGTATAGTTATACATATGACCCTATAAGGGTATGGCAATTTTATTATTTGTATTAGAACGATTTATTATTACGTTTTCTAGATTAACGTTAAAAAATTCGTCTAATGTATAATAACATTTCGATAATAGGAAAATTTTTAGTTGTTTTATGAAACAGTTTTATCTTTCGATATCTTTTAAATTATTTGGCAATTTACTAAATATTTTTATAGCCATAGAATTTGGGCTAGAACTTGTGCATTGTTCTCTCTGGCCCCTGCGCATACCTATATTTTGCCTTTTGCACAGCATTCTGCGCCTAACTTTTCATCCGCCGACTTGTGTGGCGCGGATCGTAGGTGAGATCCATTCGAGAAAACAGCCCCATCGGCTATCCGTCCATTGAACTACGTGCCTTGCCCTCTGTAATTTTAACTTGCCAATCCACTGAGTTTTGCTGAAAAGTTCAAATACTTAGAAGTGTTTCAATCAGTTTGTCTCTACCTATTTTGTAGATATTCTATCCTGTATTACTATGGTGTGTGCCCTATCCACTGCTGCTTTAATTTGCTAATTGTTATAACTTTTTTTTAACGTATTTAAATTAGAACCATAGTATGACAAGCAGTTCTCCAAACAGTAAGCCTAGCATCTGATCTGTTTAATTGAATTCTCAATTCAAATAAACAGATGCGAGGTACGAGTACACTTCGCTGTGATGCGCTAATTATTGTGCATATGTGCACCATGCCGACGCTGCGTGGCCTAGTGGAGTGCACGGACGCAGGGGGCGCGCAGGAGGCATGAGTTTGGCGGGCGAGTGTGCCCCTTTCTGGCTCCCGCGCATACCTATATTTTGCCTTTTGCGCAGCGTTCTGCGCCTAACTTTCCATCCGCCGACTTGTGTGGCGCGGATTATACGTGAGATTCATTCGAGAAAACAGCCCCATTGGCTATCCGTTCATTGAACTATGTGCCTTGCCCTCTGTCATTTTAACTTGCCAATCCACTGAGTTTGGAGAGAGCTTAAAAGTTCAATTAGGATTGCTTTAAATTTTACTTTATTTTATTTATTCATACACAAAACAAATCACAATCGTTACAAAAGTTCAACTTAAATATAATTATATTATGGTCTGGATTGTAATTCAAATATATGTGTACACAGAAAAAGTAATTGAATGAGTGCTTTAAATGCTTTAATCAGTTCATATCTACCTACTTTGTAGATGTTCTATCCTGTATTACCTACTATGGTGTGTGTCCTACCCACTGCTGCTTTAATTTGCTAATTGTTTTAGTTTTTTTAAACGTGTTTAAAGTATTACCAAGGTATGACAAGCCGTTCTCTAAACAGTAAACCTCGCATCTGTTTTATTGAATCCTCTATTATTTTTATACTATGGAACTAATAGCGGAATGAAAATATGGTACGAGTAGGTACCATATAAAAGGCCAGACGTTTTAGATGTTCAGGTATACAGTAATATAACGAGACCCTATTACTAAGACTCTTCTGTCCGTCTGTCTGTTGGTCACTAGGCTGTACCTATCTCATGAACCGTAATAGCTAAACAGTTAAAATTTGCACAGATGATGTATTTCCGTTTCCATTATAACAACAAATACTTACTAAAAATAGAATGAAATAAATATCGACTTCAACTGTGTACAGAATTCGCGCGGATCGATGTAGCATTTTTCACATTATTGTTGATTTATCAAATATGGCTCAGCCGATTTCAAGAAAATTTAAATGGGACCAACTTTGACGTATACCCTTTCCAATAAAAAAAATATACGCGTCAAATTGCGTACCTCCTCCGTTTCATCGGTCAAAAAATAGAATAAAATAAATATTTATTCATACAACAGATGTGAGTTTCTGCACGATAATTATTAATAATCACAACAGGTAGACGTTTAACATATTCTCAGAGTATTTAGTAATATAATATATCAATTTAAAAAACAAATAATTGAAATAGGAGTACATAATTGGCTCCCATACGGTACGAACCCTTTTAAGCGCGAGTCCATATTTATTTTAGTTTGTAGAAGAACTATGTTAGATATTTAAATAAAAAATAATTAACTTAAAATTAGAAAGAAGTGATTTCAGTCAAAATATATAATGTAAACTGCAACGCTTACAGAAATCAAATAGCCAAATTGCTACTTTTACTCCCTGCTTTGGGTTCAAGATCAATTGTTTATGATGTTAGTTGGGTACATTTTATGTTTTTGTACAACAATAATAAAATAATTTGAAAGAAAATAAACAAGCCTATAAAAAAATAACCTATGTCACAAATAATGTCGCTTCCTAATGGCAGAAAAATAAATAATCATTGGCAGGATTATTTTTGTTTGCTTTCCGCCATACCTACTAGGAAACTAGATTATACGTAGAATACGCGTAAGAAAGCTCTACGTACGGCCAAAATCAGGAACAAATTCTATGCTGCCAGGGAATACGGAATGCTAGTGAAATAACGTACGTGGCGCCACGACTCGCGCGCAGAGTTATCTTGTGCGCACTCTACGTAATATCATATTTTGCTACAATTCAAAATCAAATTTCGGTCGGCCACGGCTGGTTCTTTGAGGCGCGGGCGGGGTGCGGCGACAGTTCGAGCGCAGTACGCACACAAATACAATTGCATCACACACACATTGAAGCTCCCTGGTTTGGGGGCATCGCGACGGCAATAGTTTAGTCCAAATACCTATTTCTCAATTTCTTCGTCACTAGGCTATTCTCTTAACAATTAGAGTTACTGATGTAACTGATTAAAACCAATATTAATAAGTAAATGAAAACTAATAATATATCATAAAAGACAAAAAAATATGTAATTAATTAAACATGACATCGCATCATACAATTAAAAAAAAATTAAAATAAAAATATGTTTATAACACAGAGCTATTGATAATAAGTAATCCTAAATGACAATAATCGGCCAAGTATTTATTTAATTTCAATTTTATTATTTACTAGCTTTTACCCGCGGCTTCGCCCGCGTTGTATTTTGATTTTGGCTTATGTTTATGTCGGCTGCGAAACCTAACCTAACTGACAAATATCAAAATACCTTAGAGGAATGCTTTTGTTGGTTAAGTTACGGTTGGGGTGTATATACAACCCCCCCGTGTATTCCCGCCTTGTCGTGGGGGAGGTCTGAGGCAGCTGAAAAGGCGGCGCTCCAAACCTCCCTCTTCTTTGGGTCTTTTCCCCCAAGGAAGCTTAGAGGCTGGCACTCGAGTTTCAGCCGCTTTTAACTAAAGCAGCTGAGAGGATGGCCGGTAGGTTGCATGCCTTATGAGGAGTGTCGCAACTTAGGCGGGCTGCAGTGCCGCTCTTGCGACGCTGCATCCGAGGATTTTTTTTTATTATTTCGCGAAATATCCCTGACATGATCAGGGGTCTTAATTACAAATTAATAAAAACTAAGTATACCTATATTTCAATGTTTTTGGCTATTTGCAGTTATAATAAACATTACAATGGTACAGCAAAGTTTATACCTACTTGTTCCTAATTAAGTATTGCTTTTTTACAAATATTTTTGCAAAAATTCGATAAAGTTGTTTCTAAGGTTTTTTTGTGTTAGATTAATTCCAATTTTTTGTTCTAAATCAAATCTCTGCTTTCCATAAACTGGGCATTCCAAGATTATGTGCAGTGGAGTCTCCTCTTTTGTGGGTTCACAGATGCACGATGGGCTTTCCCTCAACTTAAATCGATGTAAGTATTGGGAAAACTCACCATGCCCCGTCAGCACTTGAGTTATGATTCCCACTGGTGCTATTTCTCTTACGATCTTGTATGCCGCCCTTGCATCCGGAAAATATGTTTTGGTTACCGCCGCTGTGTGTCCATCCTGATACCGCCGGTTCCACTCGTCAAGAGAGTCCTTTCGGATTTCTCGCTTGACGAATGAAACGGGGCAGTTATCCTAAATAGGTCTGCACTTCGAGTGCAGTGCTGCTTCCTTTGCTAGCTGGTCCGCTCTCTCATTTCCCTCCATCCCCGCGTGCGCTTTAATCCAATAAAGTTTCACTATTTTATTTTGTGCGTGTAGTAACTTTATGTTAGCTTTGAATTTACTGCTAAGGGATGGAGGGAAGATACGCCAACTACCGTTTCCATTGCAGACCTGGAGTCACAAAAGATTTTTGCTTTTTCGGTAGCCTCAAGAAGTGCCAATAACTCGACCTGTTACACAGAGCACCAATCGGCCAATTTCAGCTTGCGGGTACTGATCTCAGCGGCATCATCCCAAATGGATAATGCCGCCCCAACTTTCCCTTTAATTTTACTGCCGTCTGTAAATATGTTAATTTCTCGGTTAAGATTTTGCTCTAGTGCTGCTCCGTCTGCCAGGCATATGAACTCCAGCTCCTCCTGCTGCGCTGGGTGTGGCTTCTTTTCTGTCTCTCTATCTCCAGTTACTTGCTGGGAATAACCTTTCTTAGTTTCATAAAGCAAGGTTGCTTCTTGGACTCTGATATGACAGCCGAGGATAAGGGGCCGCGGTGGGATATATGGAACTGGTGGTGTGGGTGCCGCCACCTACCCTACCTTCCGCTAGGCCGTCTACGTGTTGGCAGACGCAGTGGGGCTGCAGGGGAAGAGAGGTGTCGGTATCGCGATTGCCGTTCTCACTGCCCTCTGCAGTTGAAGAGGCAGGCGCTGGGCTACTATGACTGACCCACTGCACTGGGACCAGGGCGTTGGAATGCTGTCTGACGTTCAGTACTGGTTAGTCTCGAGTGGTGGATGACGATGTGTCTTGTGCTCCGAAACACTCCGTCACTATGGCGAGAGCGCAAGCTCCGTTATGGAGCCCGAGTCTGGGCTAGTGCTGTTGAGTGCCGCGAAGGAGTGCGAAATATGTGGGAACGTCCTAAACTTGCCATGACAGGTTATTTCTGGCGCTTAGACGGCTGCTACCGCAGCCCACTCACTTAGTTTTTATCCTATTCTACGGGAACTGATAAAGTTTTTGCGATAAAAAGTGGACTATGTCACTTTTCGTCTTTCAAACTATATTCATGCAATATGCCAAGGCAAGTTGCTCCGTTGCTGAGAAAAATTTATCGTTAAGTCCTACGGGAACCACAATTTTTTCGGGATGGAAAGTATCCCATGTCACTTTCCGTCTTCCAAACTATGCCCACCCCAAATATCAAGTCGATCCGTTGCCCCATTGCTGAGAAACAGTTATTGTCCTATCCCATGGGAATCACAAATTTTCTCGAGATATAAAAAGTATCCTATTATCACTTTCTGTCTATTAAACCATAGGTATCCATACCAAAAATCAGGTCAATCTTTTGCTCCGTTGCTGCGTCAAAGAGGAACAAACCAACAAACTTTTCGGATTGACAATATTAAAGTATGATGATTCTGTACCATAAAGGTAGAATAAAAAAACATGTTGAACCTCTAATGATAGAATATTTAAAAATATTTTTAATGTCAGACAAAATGACGGCCTGGTATTAAACGTCATAGTAACATGTAGCATGCAGAGGGAAAATAACATTTTATCCAATTTTAATGTCAGTTGTCATTTTCAATCCATACTTTATTTCCTCTTCAAGGGGATATAATGGTAGAAAAACAATTTGTCGCCTTGCCACGCTACTTGTGATTTATAAAAGTCTGCAGACAATGTCACCTGTCATCTAATTACGTTTGGCTGTGACGTTTCGTTAGTCCATATTAGCGTCATAGAGGAATTAATCACTTAGCGTCTTTGTGATAGTGGCGACAGTTTCGCTTTCGAGGGTTTTTGTCCTGTCCTACAGGAACTATGAAATTTTTCGGGATAAAAAGTATCCTAAAGCTCCTTCCGCCTTTTATACTATACCCATGCCAAAAATCAAGTCAATCCGTTGCTCCGTTGGCGCGTGATAGAGTAACAAACCAACAAACCAACAAACTTTTCGGATTTATAATATTAGTAAGGACTAGCTTTTACCCGCGGCTTCGCCCGCGTTGTATTTTGATTTTGGCTTATGTTTATGTCGGCTGCGAAACCTAACCTAACTGACAAATATCAAAATACCTTAGAGGAATGCTTTTGTTGGTTAAGTTACGGTTGGGGTGTATATACAACCCCCCCGTGTATTCCCGCCTTGTCGTGGGGGAGGTCTGAGGCAGCTGAAAAGGCGGCGCTCCAAACCTCCCTCTTCTTTGGGTCTTTTCCCCCAAGGAAGCTTAGAGGCTGGCACTCGAGTTTCAGCCGCTTTTAACTAAAGCAGCTGAGAGGATGGCCGGTAGGTTGCATGCCTTATGAGGAGTGTCGCAACTTAGGCGGGCTGCAGTGCCGCTCTTGCGACGCTGCATCCGAGGATTTTTTTTTATTATTTCGCGAAATATCCCTGACATGATCAGGGGTCTTAATTACAAATTAATAAAAACTAAGTATACCTATATTTCAATGTTTTTGGCTATTTGCAGTTATAATAAACATTACAATGGTACAGCAAAGTTTATACCTACTTGTTCCTAATTAAGTATTGCTTTTTTACAAATATTTTTGCAAAAATTCGATAAAGTTGTTTCTAAGGTTTTTTTGTGTTAGATTAATTCCAATTTTTTGTTCTAAATCAAATCTCTGCTTTCCATAAACTGGGCATTCCAAGATTATGTGCAGTGGAGTCTCCTCTTTTGTGGGTTCACAGATGCACGATGGGCTTTCCCTCAACTTAAATCGATGTAAGTATTGGGAAAACTCACCATGCCCCGTCAGCACTTGAGTTATGATTCCCACTGGTGCTATTTCTCTTACGATCTTGTATGCCGCCCTTGCATCCGGAAAATATGTTTTGGTTACCGCCGCTGTGTGTCCATCCTGATACCGCCGGTTCCACTCGTCAAGAGAGTCCTTTCGGATTTCTCGCTTGACGAATGAAACGGGGCAGTTATCCTAAATAGGTCTGCACTTCGAGTGCAGTGCTGCTTCCTTTGCTAGCTGGTCCGCTCTCTCATTTCCCTCCATCCCCGCGTGCGCTTTAATCCAATAAAGTTTCACTATTTTATTTTGTGCGTGTAGTAACTTTATGTTAGCTTTGAATTTACTGCTAAGGGATGGAGGGAAGATACGCCAACTACCGTTTCCATTGCAGACCTGGAGTCACAAAAGATTTTTGCTTTTTCGGTAGCCTCAAGAAGTGCCAATAACTCGACCTGTTACACAGAGCACCAATCGGCCAATTTCAGCTTGCGGGTACTGATCTCAGCGGCATCATCCCAAATGGATAATGCCGCCCCAACTTTCCCTTTAATTTTACTGCCGTCTGTAAATATGTTAATTTCTCGGTTAAGATTTTGCTCTAGTGCTGCTCCGTCTGCCAGGCATATGAACTCCAGCTCCTCCTGCTGCGCTGGGTGTGGCTTCTTTTCTGTCTCTCTATCTCCAGTTACTTGCTGGGAATAACCTTTCTTAGTTTCATAAAGCAAGGTTGCTTCTTGGACTCTGATATGACAGCCGAGGATAAGGGGCCGCGGTGGGATATATGGAACTGGTGGTGTGGGTGCCGCCACCTACCCTACCTTCCGCTAGGCCGTCTACGTGTTGGCAGACGCAGTGGGGCTGCAGGGGAAGAGAGGTGTCGGTATCGCGATTGCCGTTCTCACTGCCCTCTGCAGTTGAAGAGGCAGGCGCTGGGCTACTATGACTGACCCACTGCACTGGGACCAGGGCGTTGGAATGCTGTCTGACGTTCAGTACTGGTTAGTCTCGAGTGGTGGATGACGATGTGTCTTGTGCTCCGAAACACTCCGTCACTATGGCGAGAGCGCAAGCTCCGTTATGGAGCCCGAGTCTGGGCTAGTGCTGTTGAGTGCCGCGAAGGAGTGCGAAATATGTGGGAACGTCCTAAACTTGCCATGACAGGTTATTTCTGGCGCTTAGACGGCTGCTACCGCAGCCCACTCACTTAGTTTTTATCCTATTCTACGGGAACTGATAAAGTTTTTGCGATAAAAAGTGGACTATGTCACTTTTCGTCTTTCAAACTATATTCATGCAATATGCCAAGGCAAGTTGCTCCGTTGCTGAGAAAAATTTATCGTTAAGTCCTACGGGAACCACAATTTTTTCGGGATGGAAAGTATCCCATGTCACTTTCCGTCTTCCAAACTATGCCCACCCCAAATATCAAGTCGATCCGTTGCCCCATTGCTGAGAAACAGTTATTGTCCTATCCCATGGGAATCACAAATTTTCTCGAGATATAAAAAGTATCCTATTATCACTTTCTGTCTATTAAACCATAGGTATCCATACCAAAAATCAGGTCAATCTTTTGCTCCGTTGCTGCGTCAAAGAGGAACAAACCAACAAACTTTTCGGATTGACAATATTAAAGTATGATGATTCTGTACCATAAAGGTAGAATAAAAAAACATGTTGAACCTCTAATGATAGAATATTTAAAAATATTTTTAATGTCAGACAAAATGACGGCCTGGTATTAAACGTCATAGTAACATGTAGCATGCAGAGGGAAAATAACATTTTATCCAATTTTAATGTCAGTTGTCATTTTCAATCCATACTTTATTTCCTCTTCAAGGGGATATAATGGTAGAAAAACAATTTGTCGCCTTGCCACGCTACTTGTGATTTATAAAAGTCTGCAGACAATGTCACCTGTCATCTAATTACGTTTGGCTGTGACGTTTCGTTAGTCCATATTAGCGTCATAGAGGAATTAATCACTTAGCGTCTTTGTGATAGTGGCGACAGTTTCGCTTTCGAGGGTTTTTGTCCTGTCCTACAGGAACTATGAAATTTTTCGGGATAAAAAGTATCCTAAAGCTCCTTCCGCCTTTTATACTATACCCATGCCAAAAATCAAGTCAATCCGTTGCTCCGTTGGCGCGTGATAGAGTAACAAACCAACAAACCAACAAACTTTTCGGATTTATAATATTAGTAAGGAAGTAAGGATTATTAAGAGGGCTATAGCGAAATTGTCTATCTCAAAATCGGGTTTTACGCACGGCGGCGACTCAACCGGAGTTTTATGGCCACGGCGCTGTGCAGCTGCAGTCACTGAACAATCTTGATACTTTTACTATTATTTTAATTATTAGACACATATATTGAACTGTGGCTTGGTGTAACTGTTTTTGTATCTTTGTTTCTTGTAACTGTGTATTTACATATATATATCTGTATTTATATGTTAAAGTGTAAATACATATATATATGTACACATACACTTTAACATATTTTCTATCTAAATTTTAATTTTTCCCGAATTATCACCGCAGCGACTTACTGATAAATTGAAAATTTATTCTATTTGTTTGGTTCATTACAAATCACAGTAGTTGGTTAATTCTAATCAGGAATTATATTTTATGAATATTATTTATTTATTGAGTCAGTATACAAAGAGGTTATTTGTTTTGTAGGGACTAAATCTTCAAGATGCGGTTACTTCTAAGAAGGATACCTGATGTCATAAATCTTGCCCTATTTTTATTGCGAATTGTCGAAACACCTGCGGCGCTCTTTTTGAATTGAATTGTTTTTAGGAATGTTGATACTAAACAATGTAAGGGTCTTATATTTTTAGGAACATTGATTAAAAATTAAATAATTTTATGTAATTTAATGAATCACACATTTATTTTCCCTTACATTCGAATAATTTGATTTACATTCGATGAAATTCGAATCACTCACATCTATTTATATCTTTATAAGTAAGATTATAACTATGCAACTATACTTCTACACTTAGGTACATGTTTTACTTTAACGACATTGAAATCTTAATTTATCTATATCTCCATCGAAATCGACGTCTTCCTTATCTACTGGAGATGAACATGAAGCCATATCGGATTTGAGTTTTTTTCTGAAACATAACTATAATTACTAAGTACTAGCAGCCTCCCTATTTTTTTTTAAATAGAATATAGCCTATGACACCCGGAGATTGTGTAGCTTCCCAACAGTGAAAGAATTTTTCAAATCGGTTCAGTAGTTTCGGAGCCTATTCAATGCAAACAAACAATCAAATCTTTCCTCTTTATAATATTGGTATTTATAATATCTTTAAAATAAGGCATAAAGATTCATATTATTATTATTAAACATTCAAATTCATAAATATGTACATATTATGATATATTGATGATGTTAAACGTAGCTTTGATGCAGGAAATCTTCTTTTTTTCACACATCTGTACACAGGATCTTTTCGACCCATGCTAGAAATATTAAAAAAAAAACAATTAATTGCCTACACCACAGGTCTTGTTCTTGGAAATACACCCGGATATTTGGCATGTCTTCTAAGAAAGACACCTGAAGTCATAAATAGCAAGATTCTTTTGTTTTTGTTATTTGCTTGGAGCACGTGCCACTATTGTATTGAACTTTAATTCTCTCACTTTTATGATACCAAGAATCTATTATGTTTTTAACAGATACAATCACAATGAAATCAAAATATTATTGTCATACAAAATATCAAAGTCATAGTTACATGCCAGGTTATGTTTTAGCTAAAATCAAAGTGTAATGAATAAGTGTATCATTCACAACTTCAGATTATATAAACATTGCCGCTAAGATATAAATAGTCGCAGTCAATTAAAAAAAAATTACATCCAAAATTAAAAAAAAACAAAGAAATAGACTGTATTCAATAAAATCCAAATTGTTCAATATCAATCAAGTTTTACAAAAATATTTGCATGTCGTACTCACATTAAACATATTAATAAATACCTACTGAAAATACACAAATTTCTATCTAACAGTTATTAATTTATTAAAAATAATACGGCTTTCATCTAAGATTTGAATATCATCCATCCATCCATCTATACATCAGCCAAAGGACGTCCACTGCTGGATAAAAGCCTTTCCTATGGATCTCCAATAAGACCGGCTGGAAGCGGCTTGCATCCAGCGCGATCAAAATGTAATGAATATAAAATAGGTACCGTTCACGATTTCAGATTATAAACATCATAAAATAGGTCACCACACAAAATTTTTCAATATTACATTAATCATTAAATTTATACTCACGAGATCAATATTTGTTGAGCGCACTATAACGTTAACGCATTATTGTCTGGGATTCAAAAATCGGACATAGATCCAACCTCGACGAGCGCTCGCGCGTTACTGAATCCGTACGGTCAATACATCGCGTTTTGTAGTATTTTCGGCGGTTATAGATGGCTTTATTTTAAGTTTTTTGAGATATTATTTTAAAAAATTGTTACAATTTTCTAATTATTTATAAATTAAACTTTATTTTGGTATAAAATTTGCATCAAAATAATAATGTGAAAAAGAGATATTCGCAGCTGTATCGGGGCGTTTTTAGCAGTTTTGTGCTGCTGAATTAGATATTATTTTTAGTAAAAACACAAACATGTATCGAAATTCTGAAAATGCTAACGTTCAATTAAGAATATAGCACATATTAAAATATTTTTTTAATTTCATATGCTTTGCACTATACTTCAATAAATGGGCTCAAAAACCACCCTTTTTTCGAAAGACTGGCTTTGAAATTTTGATATTAATATGAAAAAAGAAAACAAAATCTAAAATTAGAAAATGCTACCGACAATAATAATATTTGTTTTCAATTTCTCAATAAGTTAAAGCAGTTGTTTGTTGTAAGTTTCTCAGAAAAAGAACGCCGAAATTGATCCAAATCAAGGTTTCGCTGTGATATGGGCCTTAAAGGGACTATAAAACTAAATGTTCTGTGAAAATTTCAAGCATC
Organism: Hypomecis atomaria; assembly: GCA_964007245.1. Lineage (NCBI taxonomy): Eukaryota > Metazoa > Arthropoda > Insecta > Lepidoptera > Geometridae > Hypomecis > Hypomecis atomaria. The sequence goes on along the minus strand of OZ023308.1, from coordinate 3,279,907 downwards.
TACCTGGGACCATTATTAATATAGAGCGAAAAACGTCTAAAAATTCAGGTTTGTTGTATGGGAGCCCCCCTTAAATATTTATTTTATTTTGTTTTTAGTATTTGTTGTTATAGCGGCAACCGAAATACATCAGTGAAAATTTCAGCTGCCTAGCTATCATGGTTCATGAGATACAGCCCGGTGACAGACGGACATCGAAGTCTTAGTAATAGGGTCCCGTTTTTCCCTTTGGGTACGGAACCCTAAAAACGTGACATACCATGACATAATAAAAAAAAATACAATCAGCAAAAAAGGCTATACAAAATAAAATGAACACATTTGAGTACATTTTATTTCTAAAATATTATCGAGTGGAGACCACATACCCGTAAACGCAGCTTAGGACCTCATCAAGGCCACAAAATTGCCCTGGATGCAAGCCTTCCACTAGACTTTCGGTATAGATCTCCGATAAGACCAACTGAAATGACGATTTTACCATAAATATCATCTATATAAAAAATTAAACGTGGTTGTTAGATTCGCTAAAACTCGAAAACGGCTGCACCGATTTGGCTAATTTTGATCTTAAAATATTTGTGAAAGTTAAGGGGAGGTTTGAACGGTGAGAAAATTTATATAAATTGTGAGATAAATAATAAAAAATTAATAACATTAATTTTATTTTCCCATTCAAATGTTCCTGCATGTAAAAGTTGTCATTGACATTACTGGTGACAGATGGTGAGACGAAGTTCACCGGGTCAGCTAGTTATGTATATAATGAGCTGAGCTGTATAACTTGACACAAGGCTCATATTGTATACTAAGCGCCACACAAATCGGCGGATGAGAAGTTAGCCGCAGATGACACTTCGCCGTGATTCGCTAATTATTGCGCATGTGTGCACAATGCGTAGGGAGCGCGCGGGAGGCATGAGGTTGGCGGGCGGGTGTGCCCCGGCGCGAGTCTCTCTGGCTCCCGCTAACTATTACACATGTGTGCACAATGCGTAGGGAGCGCGCGGGAGGCATGAGGTTGGCGGGCGGGTGTGCCCCGGCGCGAGTCTCTCTGGCTCCCGCTAACTATTACACATGTGTGCACAATGCGTAGGGAGCGCGCGGGAGGTATGAGGTTGGCGGGCGGGTGTGCCCCGGCGCGAGTCTCTCTGGCTCCCGCTAACTATTACACATGTGTGCACAATGCGTAGGGAGCGCGCGGGAGGCATGAGGTTGGCGGGCGGGTGTGCCCCGGCGCGAGTCTCTCTGGCTCCCGCTAACTATTACACATGTGTGCACAATGCGTAGGGAGCGCGCGGGAGGCATGAGGTTGGCGGGCGGGTGTGCCCCGGCGCGAGTCTCTCTGGCTCCCGCTAACTATTACACATGTGTGCACAATGCGTAGGGAGCGCGCGGGAGGCATGAGGTTGGCGGGCGGGTGTGCCCCGGCGCGAGTCTCTCTGGCTCCCGCTAACTATTACACATGTGTGCACAATGCGTAGGGAGCGCGCGGGAGGCATGAGGTTGGCGGGCGGGTGTGCCCCGGCGCGAGTCTCTCTGGCTCCCGCTAACTATTACACATGTGTGCACAATGCGTAGGGAGCGCGCGGGAGGCATGAGGTTGGCGGGCGGGTGTGCCCCGGCGCGAGTCTCTCTGGCTCCCGCTAACTATTACACATGTGTGCACGGGCGTAGGGAGCGCGCGGGAGGCATGAGGTTGGCGGGCGGGTGTGCCCCGGCACGAGTCTCTCTCGCTCCTGCGCATACCCATATTTCGGCTTTTGCGCAGCGTTCTGTGCATAACTTCCCATCCGCCGATTTGTATGGCGCTTAGTAAGCATTTAACTTAAGCATGACAACATCTTGTTTACAATAAGCCCGATTACAGAGACGCCATTGTAATTATGTTAGCTAAATAGCATAGTACTGTTTCTTTTTCACTTTAGGCATTCGGTAGAGAGAACGCTTTTTACGTTGCTATTAAATTTACGCTGGCGCCTCTGTAATCGGGCTTAATGTTAAAATAACTTGCTTAAATTAAAAAAAAAAAAAAATGTTTAAGTACCTACTTAGAATATTACTTAATTGCAGGTGAAATATATGAAGTAGACGACAAAATGCTAAGCAATTTGGATATATTAGAAGAACACCCCAAATATTATGTGAGGGAGATAGATGATATATTAGTTAAGGACTTGTAAGTATCCATGTTCCGATAAGTACATAATATTTTATTTAACCTATAAATTTGTGACCTATAATTATAGGAGGGGCGATTTCTAAACACCACGTTCAGTATTTTTTCTGCTTTTATTAAAAAGCGACTACATAAATATCCAAATATATAGTGAAAGTACCTTTATTAACTACCACTAAATACAAGCCTTATATAATCTAAAACTACATAAGCTACTACTACATTACAAGCAATTGGATCATCCACAGACCCTTGAAGGTCTAAAGATAATCCAAATGCTCGCACCCACTGCCAGCATGCTGGCAGCTTGCTCAGCATGCTGGCTGCATTGCCACGCTGAATGGCGATGCTTAAACGTTGGGTCAAATAAATACCAGCATTTTGGTGATCATAATATAGTCGATGAAGCGAACAAACAGAGTGTATCAGTTCTCGAAATTTTGCTTTCATCTATCCAAACGTTGGTTCTCCTTTACAGGTTGTATAAATTTTTCAACGAATCTTGGCGAAACTTGGTACACAATTGTTTTTTTTTAGGTCTACTATACGGAGAAATAGTATATGTATAGGTACTGCCTACCTATTGTATTAGCTTAATTAACATGAAGCCTGTAAAAAATATAGTTCTAATACTAAGCGCCATACAAATCAGCGGATGGGAAGTTATGCGTAGAACGCTGTGCAAAAGCCGAAATATAGGTATGCGCGGGAGCCAGAGACTCGCGCCGGGGCACACCCGCCCGCCAACCTCATGCCTCCCGCGCGCTCCCTACACCCGTGCTCAACACTATGCGTCGCGGTGTCGGCATTGTACACACATGCGCAATAATTAGCGTGATCACGGCGAAGTGTCATCTGCGGCTAACTTCTCATCCGCCGACTTGTGTGGCGCTTAGTACAATAAATGATTTTATTTCAGATCATCAAACGCCGTAGAAACTCATAAATGCTGGGTATATTTCCTAAAATCCTTCAGGGCCGAGCTCCTGTCCCGGCCCGCTTTGGTCAGCTACTCGTCTCGCGGCGCGCACGGACTGCCGTACTTGGAAAGGTCTAAACGAGATCCTACATACAACTATAAAGCTGAAACTAGAGATTATTAGGTAGGGTAAACGCGACCAAAGCACCACCTTTTCATTCAGATTCAGATAAACTTTATTGTTAACTGTGTTACATAAAAGATCTTAATAAGAAGAATATAAAAACGTCTCAACAGCTAAGTCCTTGATGAACATACAATAATGGGTACAATGTCAAAGAATTATAAAAATCATTTTTTTTTTTTTATTTCATGGTGGACATTCCGCGCGTCAGAACCAAGCGTTTCGAATCCACGTTTCTCATACGAACATCCGAAATGTACCGTGGAACGCTTTGCCGGAGTCTGTCTTTCTGCTAAAGTACAACCCACGTTGCACTTTAGCAGAAACACAGACTTCAAATCTCGAGTAGGTAAATAAGTATCGTCTAGGTAAGCATGCTACATCCTAGACGACATATCTGCTTAATATCCCAGTTGTATGGCGCGGAACAGGCGCGCTAAACGGTGTCGGAATGGCAATGGCGTGGCGCGGGCGAACACAGGGGACCCCCATTTGAGGCATGCAGGACCAGGAACGTTTACCCACCTGTTCTGTTGAGTAGTTCTGTTGACAGAACTACTGGGATTTTTTTCCCATTAGTTCTGTCCACAAAACGAATAAAGATTTTTCATTCAAATGGAAGATTTATTACACTACCTATACAAATAGTTTTTAGGACATTTATAAGATATCCCCGCAATGTTTTAATACAATTATGTCCAAAGTAAGGAATCATCTAAAAAAAAAAATGATGTATTGGAAAACGTCATAACGTCTAGAAGAGCGACTATATAGCTGATAAGTTATACATGTTTGTTATGTTGATAACCAAATTAGAATATCTACCTACCTATAGGTAAACTGATTTCAAGGTTTTTAATGCATAATTCACGACCTATTATTATGATTATGACATAGTCTATTAATAATTATATTTTTTTATTATTCAAGATTAATCATTAGAAAATTTAATATCGTCACGAATTGTCTCTTGGCTTACTGTGCGGAGTGTGCGGTATGCCACTAGTAGTTCAGTCAATCTGTCGATATAGTGATGATAAAATTCCCAAGTGGGCAAAGTTTGATTTTTCTGATGAGTTTCGATGTACTGAAGTTACTCTCGCGATGGGCAAAATTTTCGAAAGTGTGTTCGCTCAAAAACTCAAAAAAACGTCCAAAAAGTTTTTGAAACGCAGATTTCTCGAAAAGTATACATTCCACAGAAAATTCGATTGATGACAAAATGTAGAGGGCATCGAGATCTACAAAAAATGTCATTGGAGCAATACCGTACAACAAAAAATGCACACGGTAGGTGGCGCTGAAGACTACAAATAAGTGTTTTACCACTTTTTTACCATGTAAATATTGTTTTAGTGCAAAAATGTTAATGTAAAAGTTGTTCCTCTGAATTTTATCAACAATATTTATTTAAACTTTTTTTATACAACTTACCGTTATTAAGCTGCAGCTTGAAGAAGTATGAAAATTCAAATGATATTGTTATACATTATGAGTACACGTGTAAAGTGCACGTTTTATTGTATTTTTAACGTTTTAACAATTTTTAATTTAATTAAACAATTTTTTAATTTAATTAAATAAATTTGTAATTTAAAATTGTTATTTTAATTTTTTAACTGTGCATTTTTTGTTGTACGGTATTGCTCCAATGATATTTTTTGTAGATCTCGATGCCCTCTAAATTTTGTCATCAATCGATTTTTCTGTGGAATGCATACTTTTCGAGAAAAATGCGTTTCAAAAAATTTTTGGACGTTTTTTTGAGTTTTTGAGCGAACGCACTTTCGAAAATTTTGCCCATCGCGAGAGTATCTTTAGTACATCGAAACTCATCAGAAAAGTCAAACTTTGCCCACTTGAGAATTTTATCATTCAAACCATTTTATTTTCGACAGATTGACTGAACTACTACTTAGTAACTGGGGGTGCGCTCAGGGCGAGAAACCGCACCTTCTCTGTTTGTATGTATTGTATGTAATTTTCTGTGAAAGCGATAACCGCTAGAGCCCCGTCAAGTAAGAAGTTATCATTGTGGCAAGTTAGGACATATTTTATTACCTAAGAGAATCAGCATTTGCCTTATGATTATCAGTTTCTATACTCTGTTACTATGACATTCCTAAAAACAATGAACATATTTGCTGAAATGCGATATATATATTTTCAATTAGTTTTTCTTTTGTTTACAGCAATAACGAGTCTACTGTAGAAGATCTCTACGATGTTAAATAATTATAACAAGATTTGAAATTATATACAACTTATATATACATGTGATAAAAATTATACTTATATTAGGTACAAAATATACAAATTTTATAGATGTGTTGTATGTTTTAAATATTCAGTATTTTTATTGCCTTACTAAGCCCGATTACAGTGGCGCCAGCGTAAATTTAATAGCAACGTAAAAAGCGTTCTCTCTATCGAATGTCTAAAGTGAAATAGAAACAGAACTATGCTATTTAGCTAATAAAATTACGATGGCGCCTCTGTAATCAGGCTTATAATACCTCTCTTTTAGAAGGCTATCAATCAAATCACAGGTGTGTACTCACCTAGTTTGCATGGCTATGGCTGCACTATCCATAATTGTACTAATTTTTGAAATAAAATGTTTTTTTTTTGTATTGATGTTTATACCTTTGCGTTCCACATTAGCAGTAATTTTGAGACTGAAAAACTTAAGGGAAAAAAAATTAGGTGTCATTTGAGGTGAAGTAGGTAGATTCTTTCCTTTCGCAGTAGTGATGCGCAAGTTCCACCCCTCCCACCCCCACCCTGTGCTACAGATGCGCAGAACGCTCTGTTTTGATTTTCTAGTTATTTAGCACTAGCTTTAAATAGCTTGGTCTTAGGGTACCCAACCTACGCATTATATGAGTAGCCGCAATAAAAAATATGTACCTACCTACAAAAAAATAGCTTGGTCTTATGGTGCCGTTACGCATACATATTTTTAATGGGTAGCCGCAATAAAAAAATATGTACAAAATTTATGGCGTCTGCGAAGTAAGCTTCATGTAGCGCAGAACACCACCACTCCCCCTGAACCATAAATTTCCTACTGCGCAACGATTCAACTTGTGTTCACAGACGCCATTAAGTCTGAATCGTATTGTACGACAAAAATAAGTTTTTTTTTTGTAGTGTTGCTTACCCATGAACAGAAAATTAAAAAAAGTTTTTATACAGCTACAGCAGGGGTTCCCAAACTTGTTTTTCCTATAGACCTTAAAAATTTTGCTATAGGCCGCGCCGCACAAGTTGGCGGATGTGAAGTTAGCTACAAGCTGCGCAATAGCCAATCAACGCGCGGCTTTGTATGAGCTTCAGTCAGGATTGGATATTGCGCAGCTTGTAGCTAACTTCACATCCGCCGACTTGTATGATTCGGCCTATAACACTAACAGTGGCTCAGCTTCTTACTATGCTTACATATTGAGAGATGAAGTTGAGTCAACATTTTAGTGCTTTACTATGGAAACCAGATAGATAATCGTGGACCCCCGCTTACGATTTGTGAAGCCCCATTTTTTGGTCACGCCAACGCCCGTCGAGACTCCCCGGGCTAGGATGCGCACGAAGTAATATTTTTTTCGACTTGTCAGAATGAGACAGCGTTATGGCAAAGTATATATCTGTCACTTTTTCACTCATCGAAAAAAGTTTTCGTGGTCGCATGCTAGACTAGCTTGGGAACCAATGATCTACACTATTCTACAGGATTCATATGACTATATAAAATGACCCCTGGAATCTTTATTGGACAAATAATACAAAAACATAGTTTCTAAAACATTTTATTTGTAAAATTAAATATTTTTTATGAACTCTTACCGCTACAAGTTACAACATCAATTTTGGAATAAAACTTACAACAACAGAGTAAAATGCAACTGAGTAAATATAATAATATATCTCGACTACTCCAGGTACTTTGTACAAAAATTATAGTTATACAGGGTGTTCGGTTTAAATTACGCCATATTAACTAATAGTATTTTTTTTATTGAAGCTAACGTGGCTTTAGATCATTTGACTATAGTGAAACCAGATTGATCTAAGTGAGATCTTTGACGTGATAACGTCATAAATCGATGAACGTCGGCCGCGCGCACGATAAAATTGCCATCCGCCTGAGCCGAGCGTGCAAGCGAGAGCGCGGAACAAGCGATAGAGAGAGACGATCGGCCTAAGTGTTCGGCTTGTTTCAGTTGTTGATTCAACAATGCTTTCTTATGACGATATCACGTCAAATTACCGTCCATAAACAGATTTTTCAGACGACTTACAGAATAGTTGCACGAAACAGTTTTCCTAGCGATTGTATCAAAAATGCTAAGAAAATGTTGCTTGAATGAGTCGGGTTCTTCTATCGTTATTTCATATTGAATATTTCTTTCAGAAAACGCCACAACATAAATCCCTTTTAAATCAAATCAGGTTTACAAAGTGTCACAGTTATGATATTATCGCATAGTATTGTTCTTTTTAGGTCAGGGCCTAAGAACAAGATCTAATTGCAGATTGGCACATTTTAAATTGATTTCGACTTTTTAAACAAAATAATAGTACATATACCCAACGTAGTGCCTCGGCAAAACCTGACACCCTGTATGAAATAAATATATTATTACGAAATTAATACATCAAAAAGAAGTGTCAAATAGACTAGCAAGAATATTACAGGTTTTCTTTCTACAATAGCATTTTTTTACTTTTTAATAGCGAGACATTTAAAGTTCAAATTAATTTATTCAACATGTACTTGTACCGGCTTTGGCCACATTAGTGTCATTTTTGCCCACTTTCAATTTTAATGATTGTGTAGACAATTTTTATCATTTAAGTAAAATGTCCCCTAATATTTATTTATTTATTCTACACTAGCTGACCCGGCGAACTTCATCTCACCATCAGTCAACTATCAATGACAACTTTTACTCGTACATGTTTTTTTATTTTACTCACTACATTTTTATATTATTTCAAGACCAAAATTAGCCCAATCGGTTCAGCCGTTCTAGAAGTTATAGCGAGACTAACAACCAGTAACCACGATTCATTTATATATAGGTATTATAGATAGATTAATGCTTAGGATTAATGCAGCTGGAAGTTTTTTTGGCTCTTGCAGTTTGAGCGGGCAATAAATAGCGACAAGTTCTTGCTAGACTTTTTGACACTGACTTTCATACATACCTTGACAGATTCACTTACTAAATAGATTTAAAAAAACTATTAGAATCATTAGAAAAATATGGTCGATTATGCACAGTGAGCCACATTTTAAAACCTCTGCATGACGATAGTAGAACCAGGGGCCTTATTGTGTAAGCGCTCTGACGTTCGGCTTCGCTTTTCCTCCCGCTCGCTCTCATCGAGTGGCAGCACCGGCGCGGCGGCGCGCCGTCACCGGTGACGTCACCCGCCGGCCGGCGCGCTCCAGTAACTGGCGCGAGCAGGAGAAAAAGCGAAGCCGAACGTCAGAGCGCTTACACAATAAGGCCCCAGATTGATCTAAGTGACATTTTGACGTAAGTAAGTTCGCATAGGCCGGGTGGCTAGCCCTGGTGTCAGAGTTTTTAGGCCGCCTGAAGGCCTCTGACATGGCTAAACGGTTAAAACAACCGGGACCTGCAATTTAACGTGAATATGTAATATAGGGAAGCAAATCAAAAAACGAATGATAAATAAATCGGGGGATACATTTTGGAGTTACAGCTTCATATCTATAATCTCGAACCTAAATTCAATTATACCATTAGATAACTAAAGGATCAAATAATTAATTTTGCCAAGTGATGACTGTGACACATCGCGGGGAGTGCAGAAGGAAGCGCCGCCATTTTGAGATCATTTTGCTTGCGTAAACGTATTCACGTACAACATAAGGTGGTCATAAAAACTGCCACACCACTTTTTTTTTCAACTTTATAGAATGTTTTAAAATAAATGTATGAAGCATAAACGGTTTTCTTGGCAATAGGGTAGTTGACTGGTATTAACTTAGTTAGGATTAGTGAATTATGTAATTAAATGTGATTCGTAAACCGAAAAAACAATTGAAATTGGCTTATCAAGTATAGAGATATAAGCTTGTAAAGATTTTGGTAGGGAAAAAGAGGGGATGTTTTGTCTCTTTCCCACAAAGCATAACTTTGTATGGCGAATGTATGACACTTGCAGACAATAAGCCCGATTACAGAGGCGCCAGCGTAAATTTATTAGCAACGTAAAAAGCGTTCTCTCTATCGAATGCCTAAAGTGAAAAAGAAACAGAACTATGCTATTTAGCTAATATTATTACGCTGGCGCCTCTGTAATCGGGCTTAGTGACGTCATAGTGCGCTCTCTGTCTAGCAAGAAAATAAATATGCTTGTAACTTCTTTATTTATAAGGTGATTTTTATTTTTGTTTTCGATAGTCGGCTCTGTTTATGGTTAGCTGTTACAAGAGGACATCAAAAAATATTGTCAACTAGTCTATTGTACCAAAAATGTCACTTAGATCAATCTGGTTCTATTATCGACGTAAATGCTGAATCAAACTTAATGGCGTCTGTGAACACGAGGCAAGTCGTTGCACAGTAGCAAATTTGTATGTCAGCTGCGGTAAGGAGTGGGGATTTGCGCAGCATGTAGCCAACTTCACAGACGCCATTATGTAATTCGGCCAATAGGATAGCCGATCTCCATCTCGCTCGCACAATTTCACATTTAATGATGATAAAACATGTGCGAGTGAAATAGTTACACGACTAGAGTATGTGCAAAAAGAGAACCGTCGTGGCGTTACGATGAACTAACAATAAGATTTTAATCAGCAGCCAAGGTACCGCCTACTTGGTAGACACGAATACTGATTACGAAAACGAATTGGTATCAAACACTTTTAGTTGTACTAGCAATGATAGAGCAGTGTTGTCAACGTAACAAAATTAGTATAATGGCACACGGGCGACCTCACCTACGACGCTTCTTTTTTTGCACAAACTCAAAAAGGCCAATTTTCAATGCTTTTTTTTTATACTGCCATAATGCGTACAGGAAATATTTTATCACGAGATTTTCTGTTCAGCTTTCGTATGTTCAACTTTGATGTTTATTAATATTTACAAAATGCATTTCATACATACGCATACCTATGTATTTATTTACATACACTCCCACAATTGTTTCACTTAATTTTAATATTGGAAATTAAAGTTTATAAGTTATTTACTTTTAATTAAAATAAATAATTTCATACAAAAATATTACAGCTGACCTTGCCATTTACATTATATTGATCAATATGATTTTATGATCAGTTTTTTTATTATTATTTAATTAAGCCTCGCTTTTATATAATTTACTGTACATTTTACAAAATAATTTGATCAAAAGTAACTTAATTCTGTTATACCTTCTTGTCATGATGTTCATGTCTTACAAAATTTGACAATTCTAAAATTGTTGGCATCCTTTTTTCGTATAATATATTGAAAAGGGATGCAGATAATTTTATTTATCAGATTGGATTAGTATATGGTATGAGAATATAACAAATTGATTGTCAATTTGATCAAAAACATAATTATTCAAAAAAAACTGACCTAAATTTTATAGAAAAGTAAAATATAAAAATTGTTTAGTGTTTATGCCCCTTTAGAGTTTAGCGATTAGTTCAATCATTAAACTAAATTAGAAGTAATTGTTTTCAAATTTTAACGCCAGTAAAGTATTAGTAGTAACTATAACTAACTAGGTACTAACAAAAAATAGTAACAAAAATATGTTTCGAATATAAATTATAAACAATCATACAAAATTACTGTAAAGTTACGAGTGCTCATAACAAAATTGTACTTTACACTGCACTAAATAGAAACTATTTTGGCTCGTACACAAATAATTCTCATACATAGTCATACAAACAAAATGAAAAACCGAGATCGTACTATAGTTTTTACAAACATACATTGGAATTTGGTTTTTTATTCATGGAAAAAATACGAAAAAAAAGTGTGTATATATATAAATGAGCTTTAAAAGCTACAAAAACAATATAGGTACATCATAGTATTCTTATCATCCATGTTAATAAATTGTAGAAAAACAACATACCTTTTTAAATATTAAAAAAAAAAACATTTTCGGCTACCGATGAACTACGAAACGAAAGCAAATAATTATATACAAAGGTCTAATATACATAAATACCTTGGTTTAAACAGATGAAGTAAAATAGCAAAAAAAAACAACATTTTTCATGAATAAAAAACGAATACGTACACAGTCATACTGCCTAATCTATTCTTACAAAATATTGATATCTTTTGTTACACCTATTCTATATTTTAGAGTTTTAATATCTTTACATGTACCTATATACCAGCGATTTAGAAATTTTCTTTGAGTTTATTATAATCTTGACAAAGCATATAAGTTTTTATCATCGGCTAAATGCGGACAAACGAAAAGAAAAAATCAATAAAGAAGTATCGCTCTCGTTAGTAATTAGGGTTTTATAGTAAAACCAGCGGTTTAGGCTCTGCGTTGTCTGTCAGTCAGTGAGTCAGGACTTTGTTTTTTATAGGTGTAGACAAGGAACCCTTATTTTTTAAATAGCGACGCTTGAAAGACAATAATTACCAAGCGACATTTTGGACGACATGCAGTTTTTTTATATTTCAATGGCATATATAACTCAATATCGCCCAAATTGTCGTTTGATAAATTTTGCCTTTCGAGCGTTGACATGTACTATTTGGATAACAGCTCATCAAATTCAAACCTCTGTCCTAGCAAAAATCATTCCATGATAGTATAAGGCAGAGCGTTTCAGATATGTGTACTTTTAAACTTTGATTTGAACACATTATACTTTCCCATAAATAAAAATAATTCGTTTCAGATATTTCATGGTTTCTACTCAAAGAAAATCCCAAAATCGATCAAGCTCATTTCAGTCCAAGGCTGAGCCCAATATTCCAAACATCCTAAACCAAATATCACATCAAAATAAAAATATACATCTACGACATCTAACCCCGTGTTCTCGAGCGCTCGAAATTATCTTCGATCTTCGTTTCTCTTACAAGAAATGTTATAAGAGTGAAAGAGACAGAGATAAACTCGAACACTTCGATATACCCCCCTGTAGTTATATATCCAGGACTTTGTATTCTATTCCTATGTCAAGTTTCCAAACATGAGTAAAGTTAAATTGGATACTACAAGTAATATGCGCAACTCGAGGACGTGTCGAGAACAGGAAGGCCGTATCAAGGCCTCTCACATGGCCAAACGGTTAAAACAACCGGGACCTGCAATATGACATATCTTCGAGCCACTGCAGAGCCCAGTTGTAAATGCCACCCGCGGTCACCCAAATGTAATGACGTGAACATCAACCGAGATAAAATGCGTTTACATAAATATATAATTGTACCGACACCCCGATACAAAGTTACATTGTTAACTTTAAATAAATCGGAATTAATAATTGCAGAAAAAACAATGTAAAATAGTATTTTATGTTTGTAATAAGGTTGCCATATTTGGCTTTCGAAAGTTGCGCAGATTACTTTTGTGATATTTGATCACCTTTAGCCTACATTTTTAATACCTAATGGTCTAGTGTAGGCCGCCATCTTGTACTTTCGAATAGCTACAAAAACAAGTGTTCGCTAAAACAACTATAATAAAGTTGTTTTTCATTAAATTCATCTATCTACAAGTTGGCCATGTCTAAATAATAGCGCGAGAAAACTGACAGTGACAGATTCGGTACGTCATTTCATTTTGACAGTTACGCTTTTAAGCAGAGCATGGATGTATTTATTACAAAAATTAGGCACAATCGAGTTATCGTTAAAGAGTTAGTTTAATTTCCGCGACTTAGAAAAGGACGCAGTTATCTTTTATCTCGATAGGTGTAGCTCGATTATGATTTATGATTAGAAATGTCACATTTGTGGTGATTTAGATGATTTTGACAATTGCAATACCAAAAATCTCACACGTTTATTGTGGGAAACAAGACACCTTAACCGGTTACACGCGTTAGGTCCCGTACTGGTTATCGAAACGTCGATTTTTAACACCACAAAACGAAAATGCCTTCAATTGTGAATCTAGCAATTAAGGCTTGGTTGCACCATGTTACTTTAGCAATGACAAACATGTTAAAGTAATGGTTAGGGAAAATAATGTGTTGCACCATTTGACAATTTGTAAGATGACGTCATAACTTTAACTGTAACCGTAACCGCCCACGATTCACTGGTTAATGTTATTGTTAACGTTAATTGTCTGTCAGAATTGTATAGTCCTGATAACTTTAAGTATTCCAAGGAATACGCTGGTGCAACACATTTCGCAGTCACTGTTTAAGTCAGCGTTATTGATATTGTTAAATTTGACAATAATCTTAACTATAACTACCAATATGGTGCAACCGAGCCTAAGACTCAAAACAGTTTACGAAACGATTGTCATCATTTTTGAGCTGCCGTCTCATTTTTTTTTAAATGCATGAACGACGGAGGCGTACTAAATCTGACACTGACAGTTCCAACTTTGACAGCTGCCAGCTCCGTATAAAGGCTATGCGAGAGTGGAGAGGATAGTGGCGACACCTAATCTCTATTTTTATACTGACTTGATCCAGTATTGAGGGAGGCAACGTTTATGTACCCTTAGACGTTATTCCGTATACATGAATGACAGAGGCATACTACATTTGACACCGACAGTTCTAACTTTGACAGCTGCCAGCTCCGACTAAAGGCTATGCGAGAGCGGAGAGGACAGTGGCGACACCTTTTCCCTATTTTTGCACTGACTCGATCCAGTGTTAAGCGAGGCGACGTTTCTGTACGCTTTCGATGATGTTCAGTATAAATGAATGATAGAGGCATACTACATCTGAAACTGACAGTTGCTCTAACTTGACAGCTGACAGCTCCATCTAAAGGCTATGCGAGAGTGGGGACGATAGTGGCGACACCTTTTCCCTGTTCTTACACTGACTTGATCCAGTATTGAGTGAGGCGGACCAGTCGCCCAGTTGCGCGACGTTTCTGTACACTTTCGACGACGTTCGGTTGAACACGGGCAGTAGTTCGTTCGCTTCGTTTGTTAGCGCCTGTGGAATAGAAAAAAAAAAACAATAAATTCTATACATTTTCATTAATATACAGGGAATAACCTAGAAAATGTAAGATTTCTTGGTATAGGCCGAATCAAACTTTATGGCGCATTAAATTCGTTGTCATCTATGCAGCTTGTAGCTAACTTCACATACGCCATTAAATTTGATTCGGCATATATTCAATGTACCTAATGTCCAACTTTTACTAAAGACATAGATCCATTCTTGAGGGGTTAGTACAGGCAAAGAATATATAATAATACTACGTATAGAACGGCCACTCGTTACCCCCCACCCGTTTGAGTCTTCCTCACTTCCACCCCGCGCTACGTACCGCATCGTGTACTCTGCGCGCGGGCTGCACTGGCCGGTGGATTTTCTAATAAAAACTACCTAGACTGTGACAATAGGGAACACTTGTACTGTGTATGGTTGAATATCAATGATACGTAACAAAACAAGAAATTTTAATGTTTCCCTAAGGACAAATAATAGGAACTTATTTTACATTATTTGGTAACTTCCTCTTGATATTATCTTACAAAAGAAGTAGATCGGTTACTTTTTGTTAAAATGCTTCCAAATTAAGTAATTGTTATACTTTTTTAAGCACTAGATTAATATTCATTTTTGCAAATTAAGGACGCAACTGTCTCACTCACACGGCATGTCGTCACGTTGTGGTGATCGCTGACAGCCATAGACGTTCCGCACACAAATGCGCGTGTAGCGACCGTGCGTAAGTGTGTTGTCTGTGAGTAAGTACTGTGTAGGTGTGCGTAAGACAGCAGATTTTGTATGAAAAATCGCGGAGTGTCCGTGCTGTGGTACAGGTTTACTTGTAAACTGTAGTACAGGTTTACTCGTAAACTGAAACTACAGCTGTTTTCGTCTGGCTTTATACATTTTTGTACAGCGCCCCTGGCGAAAACGAGGAAGAACTAACCAAAATGTATAGAGCCATACGCGAACGCCAAATTTTAAGTAAACTACACAAAACCTGGACTAAGGGCTCTGAAATAACGAAACATGAACCTGTTCCACACATATCAAAGAAACTAAGACAAGAATACCTTTTTGTCGGTGAAAAAATAAAATTCAAATAAAAATATTCAGTAGATCAAATGGTTACTTCACCAATCGGAAACCGTGGACTGAGTAGTCTGAGTAGACTTAAATTTAGCAAGCCATTGGAAAAGCGACCATAATTAAGTTACCTTAAGGTATATAACGGCGTCGGTGCCGTACCCCTCGCAGCTCATGAGTTGTAAGTCCCCGTGGAAGTAGCGCGCGTACAGCCGCGAGATCGGCAGCCCGTACCCGTAACCTGTTACATGAACATAACAGACTAAAACAATCGGCCAAGTACGAATCGGACTCGCGCACGGTGGGTTCCGTACTGTATGCCATACAGTTATTTAAGGGGGGGTCCCAAACAGTGTTTGGGAGCCCCCCTTAAATATTAATTTTATTATTTATTATTGAAGTGAATGTACAACTAAATATTCTGTGAAAATTTCAAGCATCTACTCGTACCTATTACCATTATTGATATAGAGCGAAAAACAGCTAAAAAAACAGATTTGTTGTATGGGAATTTGTTGTTTGTTGTTGTTAATAATAAATAATAAAATAAAAATAAAATTAATATGTAAGGGGGACTCCCATACAGTACGGAACCCTTCGTGCGCGAGTCCGACTCGTACTTGGCCGATTTTTGAATTGGATATGATCACGAAAGAAGAAAGTGTTCACGTTGCATGAATTTGAATACTCATAATATCTTAGTTGTAATGTTCAAGTGACGTGGTGTAGGATGTATCACTCACCGGCCAAGGGAACGGTGTGTGAATCAGACTTGGAAGGCTGCGGCGCCGTACTGTACATGTATTTGAAGAGGAGATCTGACACGCTACGGGGAATGCCGCCACCTCGGTCCGACATCTGCAATATAGAAATAAATAAAAATAAAAATTCATAAAACACGACAAATTTCCAATGGTCGCGTGGAATAATACATTTTCTTTGATTATGATCATTACCCTTTTTAAACATAATATTTTGAAACTCCACCCACGATAGTCTTATAGCCTGCCTAGTAAAACTATATCCGCCTTGCCACATAAGATTTAAACACGCTTTAAACACTGTTTAACCGTACAATTTGTACTGTTAAACGTTGTCTAAAGCGTGCGTAAAACTTTTGTGGTAAAACGGTTCACGTTTTGACATCAAGTCAACTGATACACTTTGTTTACTTTACCTTAACCTTTTCTAATGTAGCCACTTCTTATGTAGTACCTAAATTCTTTCCAATGTCTAGATTATTTCTTACTTCGTCACATTCGTTCTTACTTCCTTTAAATTCGTTCTTACTTCGTCCACATTCCATCCCGCTTCGTCCACATTCTTTCTTACTTCGTCCACATTCTTTCTTACTTCCTTTAAATTCGTTCTTACTTCGTCCACATTCCATCCCGCTTCGTCCACATTCTTTCTTACTTCGTCCACATTCTTTCTTACTTCCTTTAAATTCGTTATTACTTCGTCCACATTCCATCCCGCTTCGTCCACATTCTTTCTTACTTCCTGTAAATTCGTTCTTACTTCGTCCACATTCCATCCCGCTTCGTCCACATTCTTTCTTACTTCCTTTAAATTCGTTCTTACTTCGTCCACATTCCATCCCGCTTCGTCCACATTCTTTCTTACTTCGTCCACATTCTTTCTTACTTCCTTTAAATTCGTTCTTACTTCGTCCACATTCCATCCCGCTTCGTCCACATTCTTTCTCACTTTGTCCACCTTCTTTCTAACTTCGTTTAGATAGATAGATAATCCTTTATTAACTTAACCACATTACAAAACAAACAAAGTACTTGAACAAAAATATTACAAATTAGTTACACTAAATGACGGCCTTATCGCTACAAGCGATTTCTTCCAGACAACCAAGGCATCTACCTTATTTCTTATTTCGTCTACGTTCTTTCTTACTTCGTCCACCTTCATGCTAACTTCATCTACCTTATTTCTTACTCTGTCAACATCCTTTCTTATTCCGTCTTAGTCTACATACCTTAACAGAGACATCTTCTTTCCCCGAGACGATATTAACAGCAATAGGCGGGGGCGCTTCCCCGTGGGACTCCATGGTGGCTCGCATTGAATTCTTGAACAACTCGAACAGCATGTGGTATAGATGTGAAGGGACGTACACTATGGGCATAGGGCGGGAACTTTCCACTGCGGACAAAATGTTCATTAGTACATATAGTAAAATAGTCATTAGAACAGTAAAACTGTAAAATGACATGCAGAATAAGGCTCGGTTTTAAATAAACAATATATTTGAAATGCTGCACCAAAATTAGCCCTAACATTTCACTTATTGCGTAAAGATCAGATTTTAGCTTTAGATCTGGTAAGTGAGTAAAACAATCCACTCACTCAAGCGTGATCGTAGCGAGCGCGAAATATTTCGGAATATTTATCCAATATAGGACAGATTATAATTTAATAAGAAAAACTGCAACTGGGGTGAACTTAGGTAGTACAAACAAAAGGTAGTACCGATCGCAGAGAAAGCGCGCGTTTTCGTACGCGTTTCGCACCACTGCTGCCATGTCACAGGCCGAGTCTATGAGTCTGATGTGCCGACCACCTAAATCCAGCAAACCAATCAAGATCTTGTGCCTATTGAAATAAGAGTCATACCTCCATTCTGTAAAAGCTGCAGGTCGGGTGAACCTACGTAGTACCGATGGCAAAGAAAGCGCGAGTTTTCGTACGCTTCCCGGACCGCCGCGCCGCTGCCACGTCACACGCTGCTATCTCAACCAACACGAGTGCGTCGAACAAAACGAGAACTAACGGTTATTGAAATAGGGTCTATAAGAGTCTTACATCCGTTCTGTAATAGCTCCAGGTCGGGTAAAGCAAGGTAGTACTGATCGCAGAGAAAGCGCTCGTTTGCATACCCGTCCCTGACTACCGCTGCTACATCACAGGTCGGGTCTATGGATCCTATATACTAGAACACTGAACAATTTGAAACCTTATGCCTATTGCGATAAGAGTCTTTACCTTCATTCTGTAAAAGCTGCAGGTCGGGTGAAGCCAGGTAGTACCGATCGCAGAGAAAGCGCGCGTTTTCGTACGCGTCTCCGACTACTGCTGCTACGTCGCACGCCGGTCTATGGATCCTGTATACTAGAACACTGAACAATTTGAAACCTTATGCCTATTGCAATAAGAGTCTTACCTCCATTCTGTAAAAGCTGCAGGTCGGGTGAAGCCAGGTAGTACCGATCGCAGAGAAAGCGCGCGTTTTCGTACGCGTCTCTGACTATTGCTGCTACGTCGCACGCCGGGTCTATGGATCCTGTATACTAGAACACTGAACAATTTGAAACCTTATGCCTATTGCAATAAGAGTATTTACCTCCATTCTGTAAAAGCTGCAGGTCGGGTGAAGCCAGGTAGTACCGATCGCAGAGAAAGCGCGCGTTTTCGTACGCGTCTCTGACTACTGCTACGTCGCACGCCGGGTCTATGGATCCTATATACTAGAACACTGAACAATTTGAAACCTTATGCCTATTGCAATAAGAGTATTTACCTCCATTCTGTAAAAGCTGCAGGTCGGGTGAAGCCAGGTAGTACCGATCGCAGAGAAAGCGCGCGTTTTCGTACGCGTCTCTGACTATTGCTGCTACGTCGCACGCCGGTCTATGGATCCTGTATACTAGAACACTGAACAATTTGAAACCTTATGCCTATTGCAATAAGAGTATTCACCTCCATTCTGTAAAAGCTGCAGGTCGGGTGAAGCCAGGTAGTACCGATCGCAGAGAAAGCGCGCGTTTTCGTACGCGTCTCGGACGACTGCCGCTACATCACACGCCGGGTCTATGGATCCGATGTGTCGACCACCGGAACCCATGCCGTTAACTGACGCCTGACGACAGCCTAGCTGTGGCTCACCGAACAGTAACGCTGGAGAGAGAGAAATGGTTTTTGAAGTAATTGATTAAATAGGGATATTCCAAATCTGCGTGTCTCATCGTACTATTAGCCAGAGTTGGGCAATATGAAATCTATGTGATGTGCCAGTGATGTGGAATTCCGTACAAAATGTAGTCCGGACAAGACAAGGCCACGGCAGAAACTAAAATCGCTTGCGGGTTGCATGACACTACTATTGCTTTGTCATCAGCATCGACATCATCATCCCCATCGCTATCTAGTACACCATCCAAGCCACTGGAGCAGTTATGCCAGCGGCCCAGAGCCACGCTCCGTTATTTTATGGAGCTGGGCTGGCTCGGGTAGACGCTGGAAGGGGAAATGCACTAAACACTCCATGCAGGACTTATCGCCCCCACATCGAATAAGAATAAGGCCGGGATTTAAGCTTTGAGCGAGCGTTTCCCACTATGACGTGGTCAAGCTAGAGTTCTTTAGGCAAACACCATGTTTATTCCAGTTCTAACCCAACCAAACTCGAACCAAATGCACCAAACGTGTTATCAATAGGGCGAATCAATTGAGACAAATATCAATTGTCACTTACTATATGCTGATTAAAAAGCATCCTCATAGATATCTGGTTCGTGTAGAACCTACATTTCCAGTTGATAGCTCACCAAACGTTCTTTTTAATTTCATTTAGTTTTGCGTTTGACTACATACTGCCTGATGTTAAGCAGATATGCGGTCTAGGGCGAAACACGCTTACCTAGAAGATACTTATTTACTCGGGATTTGAAGACGCCTACATTGTACTTTAGCGGGAAGACAGACCCAGGCAAAGCGTTCCACATTCTGGCGGTTCTTATAAGGAATGTAGATTCGACACGCTTGGTTCTAATCTAACGCGCGGGATCTCCACCATAAAAGGGTGGCACTTTGGTCGCGTCTGTCTAGCCGTACGATAGAAAAAAGGAGCAGGTGGGACCAGATTGTGCAACTCCTGGGCGCACTCACCGAAGCTTAGAAGAATCCGATCCGATAGAAGGCTGATAGACACGCCGCGCTACGTCGATGCTCGAGACTTTGCAGTTTCGACTTAGCCAAGGTTTCGTTACCTGTCAGCCTCCTGGCTCGCTTTTCAATGGACACTAGAGCTTTTAGCTGGTATTTGGCAGAGCCATTCCAAAGGTGAGAGCAGTATTCCATGTAATAATGTAATAGACGAATCTTGGCGGTGATGATCTAATTCTGAATTGACTGAATCTCACTTACCAACTGCGCGAGGATTGGGTTTGGCGCAGGGTGTAGCTACCTTCCCAGGCTCCAAGAAGTTTGACAGTAATAACAAAGTGATACAACTCACTGTGCTGATTGATGAGCATCCTGATGGATATCCGACTCATGTAGAATCGGTCCAGGAAGTACTGTATGGAGTTCTCGATAGAGGTGTCCACTTCGTGCGACTCCTTCAGCTCCAGCACGCCCTGCGCCATTGTTTGTACCACGTCTGCGTGACGGTTCCGGATGTGGACTAATCGGTCGCAGAATCTGAAAAAAAAAAGAATATAATGCATTTTTGTAAAATAAAATTGCAACTAACTAAAATCAAAATCTCCAAATTATCCATTTTTTCGGAGATTGGTATACTCCGCGCCACACAAGTTGATGTTTCTGAAGTTAGCCATTAGCTGCGCAATATCCAATCCTGACTTCACGTGACGTGGAAGCCGCACGTTGATTGGCTATTGCGCAGCTAGTGGCTAACTTCACATCCATCAACTTGTGTGGCGCGGAGTAGACTCGATTGGCTTTATCACATCCTGCCTGATGTGAAGCATAGATGCGGTCACGTAGCACGCTAAAAGTATAGTACTCTAGTATAGGCCGAATCAAACTTAACAGCTGTGCAAGGATCGGGTTATCCGCAGCTTGTAGCTAACATCACAGCCACCAAAAAGTTTGATTTAGTCTATAAAAGGGTTACCTTATTTATTATCTCTTCTAGACTGGAAGGATAGAGAGACTGGCTCAAACCCTGTGGATGTGGGTACTACTGCTCAAATTGTGTAACCTCTTCGAAGAAACTAACCTTTTCTGTATAACTGGTTCACCGGTTCAAAATGCTGATTACCCAGTAATTTCAGACCACCCACTGGCTCAACACCTGCGGCTGTGGGTCCTCCTGCTCAAACTGCATGATCTCTTCCAAGGAGCGCTCGTACCACTGGTTCACTACCCTAAAAGATTATGTAGTAATAGCGCTATCTCTTTCATCACCTCTCCTAGACTGGCAGGACAAAGAAAGACACCATTCACTGGCTCAACACCTGCAGCTGTGGGTCCTCCTGCTCGAACTGCATGATCTCTTCCAAGGAGCGCTCGTACCACTGGTTCACTACCCTAAAAGATTATGTAGTAATAGCGCTATCTCTTTCATCACCTCTCCTAGACTGGCAGGACAAAGTAAGACACCATTCACTGGCTCAACACCTGCAGCTGTGGGTCCTCCTGCTCGAACTGTATGATCTCCTCGAAGGAGCGCTCGTACCACTGGTCCACTACCCTAAGAAGATTCTCTAGTAATAGCGCTATCTCCTTCATCACCTCTCCTAGACTAGCGAGATAAAGAGAGACATCACTCACTGGCTCAACACCTGCGGCTGTGGGTCCTCCTGCTCGAACTGTATGATCTCCTCGAAGGAGCGCTCGTACCACTGGTTCACCAAACCCACTGACGGCATGCGAAGCAGGTTCTCTGGTAATAGCGCTATCTCCTTCATTATGTTCGCAAGCCTGGAATAAAAGAGAGAGTAGAATATTAGTCATGAGTAAATAATACTCATGCTAGAGCTCATAGCGTAGTTTGACTGGGTGTTTCTTAGCGATAAACGACGCAATAGCAACTCGCGGCTCGTTCAGTCTTCGGATGGGTGGGTGACCGCGGGTAGCATTTACAACTGAGCGCTGCCGTAGCTCGGATGACACGTTAAATTGTGAGTCTCGGTTGTATTAACCGTTTAGTCAAGTCAGAAGGCTTCAAGAGGATTTTGACAGGGCAAGACAAAATTTGACAACAGCACGGGTAGCATGGCAAAGGGGCAAACAGTCTTTCCACCATTATATCCCCTTGAGGAGGAAATAAAGTATGGATTGACAATGACAACTGACATTAAAAGTGGATAAAGCGGTTTTTTCCCTTTGCCATGCTACCCATGCAGGGCTAGTTATCCGGCTTAGTAAATATAGTTATTGTTTGTACCAGTAAATTCCAGTAATCTACACCGACACAAATTAGCCAGAATTAACACAACGAGCGGACAAAACAATTACTTCGTGATGCGTATTAAAAACATCCTGCATTTACATAAAAATGCGGACGTGACGTCTCGCTGTCAGTATTTGCCGGTATAAACCTAATACAGGTTGCGCGCGGCATATAAGTGTAGCGCTAAGCGTAGTGTGGAGGGGATGGCTGCGTATGGGATTAATATGGCGGTCACCATGCGCAGCCATCCCCTCCACACTATCTTCAGCGCTAGACTTACGTGCCGCTAGATACTATAACTACCGTGACGTTCATCGTCATAATTTTCTTGCACTAGGTGGGGTCGGCTCAGCACGTTTCCTTTCGCCACTTCACTCTATCATACGGCATCTCAGCATCAACTCCTTTCTCTCGCATATCATCTTTCACACAATTCATCCACACGTTTTTGGTCTTCCCCTCCCAGCGTTAGGGATTGAAATTCCGATTCCGTACCAAAGAGTTCTTTGGAAAATCCAAATACACGGATTAACACACTACTGGCTTTTCGAAGGAAAACATCGTTAGGCAACGGTTCAGCAAATTTCAATACAACTTATATGGGACCACCTTTCGAAATAAAGAAGAATTTCTGAAATCGGTCCACAAATTATAATTTGAAAAAATCGATGAACTTACCCAAAAAAAAATACTAAGACGAACATAGTAAGTCCCTCCTCCTTTCTGGAAGTCCGTAAAAACAATCTTAAACTATACAGGGTCATAGGCTCATAGGTATTAAACGTAAAACCTTTTAAGGGCGGGTCTAGTACATCTAGACAAACAACTTTTGTTCTAGAACTTCTGGAAAATCATGAAGAAAAAATTCAGCTTTTTCATACAAAAAGTTCGTCAACGCGCGGCAAAATGTATGGAGAAGCGAATTTTTTAAAAGTCGTAGTACGAAAATTGTTTGTCTAGATGTAGTACAGTTTTGCGTTTAATACCTATGACCCTGTAGATTGATTGCTTATCCATATAAATAATTGTGAAGTAATAGAACAAGTAAATACCCATGTGCTATATTCGTTCCACGTTCGCAAATACTCATATTTGAATTGCGTTCATCTGTGTTCTCAAATAAACATGTTTATCAAAATATCTAACAAATCATTTTATAGAATAGTTATTTGCCTACTAATAACAGATGGTTAACACATCATTTGGTGTTTTAGTTTGTATCTATACAGGGTTATCTCCCTAAACGGTACTAAGCCGAAAAGTGGGATTAAGATCACCATTATGAACAACGTTTACTTTGAGACCAATCTAGAATACGAGAAAAAAAATAGCTGTTCCATACAAAATTGCAACTAGGCATCGATAAAATATATGAAACAACTGATTTTTTTCTCGAATTTTGGGTGAATCGGGGTGTTTCTGGGTGGGTGGGAAACCCATAGAAAAAGTTATTCATAATGATGGTCTGAATCACCTGCTTTCGGCTTCGTGCGCCAGTTCTGGAAACACTTTATAATGTCATACAATAAAATTGTGAAGTGAGGCTGTGGTGGTCTAGTGGTAATGACACCCGCCTTACAATCGTGCCGTGAGGTCGTGGGTTCAAATCCCGGTCCTGTACCAATTCCAACTCCTAGGAATTTATGTAAGGAATTCATAATTTTCATAATTAATAGTCATTTATTCATAAGTTTCAGGTACATACAAGGTGGTTCATTTTTAAAGTGCTTTTGCCAAAACTTGCCTTTTCAGGCATACGAATAATACATTTTAAAATAGTCAAATTAAAATCAAAAAACAATTAATATTATTTTTCACACCACTGGCTTTTCGGTGAAGGAAAACATCGTGAGGCAACCTGCATACGTCCGTAGAAGATATTCGATGGCGTATGTAAATCCGCCAACCCGCACTGGGCCAGCGTGGTGGATATGGCCCAATCACCCTTCTTGGGTAGGTCTACGTCCTGCAGTGGACTATTAAAAACGCTGGTACAGTACAGTACAATTAAATTGAATATACCCCTGTATATGTACCGACGTACTAAACGCCTTATTTTATAACTGGGTCACATATGGTCACCATTTTGATAATTACTTCATGAATGACATACGACATTAATTTGTAGTTGTGTTCTAAAAGTAATGATTATACTCTGTTGTTATTTTTATTATTCTAATACACTGTGCTAATACTTAATAGACTCTGTATCCTTATCCTTACATAGTATAAAATAAAGTCGCTATTTTTGTCTGTTTGTTTGTCAGTATGCTTAAATCTTTAAAACTACGCAACGGATTTTGATTCGGTTTTTTTTAATGGATAGAGTGATTCAAGAGGAAGGTTTATATGTATAATACACCTGTGCGAAGCCGGGGCGGGTCGTCTAGTAATATGATAATACAAGTAGCGGCACGTAAGTCTAGCACTGAGAGTATACTGTGAAGGGGATGGCTGCGCATGTTGACCGCCATACTAAACTCATGCGCAGCCATCCCCTCCACACTTCGCTCAGCGCTACACTTATATGGCGCGACCTGTACGTGTGCCTCGGTGGCTCAGTGGTTAGTGACCCTGACTTCTGGGTCAAAGAGGCGTGGGTTCGATCCCCACCCAGGGCAAACATTTGTGTGATGAACATAGGTGTTTGCTCTGTGTCTGGGTGTTAATTAGGTTCTATCTATATAAGTATGTATTTAAAATAGTGATCGAATCAGGAATGAGGAGATTCGTAAGCGAACCAAAGTTTTAGTACGAATCATACAACTTGGCGGCTGTGATATTAGCTACAAGCTGCGGATAGTCCAATCCTGACTGAAGCTCACTTAACAGCTGCGCGAGGTTTGGGTCATCCGCAACTTGTAGCTAACATCACAGACGCCAAGTTGTATGATTCGTACTATACCGACAAAGCGCAGCGGATTACCAAGTTGAAGCGGAATAGAACAGATGACCGATGGGTCTGTGATGTTCTTAAATGGAGACCACGTACCGGCAAGCGCAGTATAGGACATCCAATGGTAAGGTGGAGCGATGATCAAATCAAGACCGCAGGATCGTACTGGATGCAAGCCGCGTCCAACCGGTCTTATTGAAGATCCATAGGGGAGGCCTATGTCCAGCAGTGGGCGGCCTATGGCTAATAGATGGATAGAATCGTTGAAAATCACGTTTGTTGTATAAATAAATATTAAACAACAAACGTGAAAAACAATCTTTAGGCCGTTAGTTTCGATATCAATAATGACAACATGTTAGTTGTATATACGAGTATGTCTATAGATGTGTTGTATGTGATATGTTGTATAGATAATGGTACGGAAAACCTAGTGCGCAAGTCCGACTCGCACTTGGCCGATTTTATTAATAGATCGAGCGTCAGCTAATTTAAGATTTCCGTTTTAGACACGACGATTTCGATTTTGTCTGACCAGATGTTGGGTTTCGTCTAGAGGTCACATTTTTGAACGGATCGATCTCGATAAAACTAGATAAACTTTGATATTGGGGGTATATCCGTCAAAAAAGGGGGAAATTTGCTGTCGCGCTATTAGCAAAGAATATACAGGGTTATTTCTAATCAATTAGCATCCTTTTAGGGGCTTATTCTGTGCATCAAAACTAACAACTTTTGTTTTGCGACTTTTGTCAAAACTCAAAAAAAAAATTTGTTCTTCCATGTAAAAAATCGTTCACCCGCGACAAAATGTATGGAACAGCAGTTTTTTTTTAGTTTTGACAAAAGTTGCAGAACAAAAGTTGTTAGTTTTGATGCACAGAATAAGCCCCTAAAAGGATGCTAATTGATTAGAAATAACCCTGTATAATACCTAATACTCTATTAGTCAACCGATTTCGATAATGTTTGCAATATTATTTCATTTCATTTATTCATACTCGTACTTGCATACAGTACAAGATGTTAATAACAAAGTTTAGGTACTAAGTTCAGTATGTACCCTATCGAGCACTGTATATTCGAGTGGTCACTTGAAGCAGTACTGTAGTATGAAGAAGTCGTATTGTAGTATGAAGTAGTTTTAAGGTACTAAACTCTTTTTATCGAATATGCGATCAGTCTATAATAAACCTTTAAACCGAACAAACGTCGTTTAATTCTTCATGGCGACCCTGCCAGTTCTGTGAAATGTAACGCGATACCACCGGCCGGCGCGGCCCCGGCGAGCCCGGCGAAAACCGCTGATGTGCGCAAATTCCTGTGTGCCTCGGTGCTCAAGTTAGAACTTTTATAACAGTGATTTTTTTTTAAGTTATTTCTATAAAAATGTGTCAATCGAAAGTGGAAAAAGAAGACGTTTTTATATCACAAACTTCGAACGGAGGAAACGAAGAGAATTATAGTAATATGAAAGGTCAACTTCAGAATATTTACATACTGCTGATTGTGGTACTGGCCATCATAATGTTATTTTCACTATTTTATCTGGCAAGAAAATACAAGAATATGCATGTAAGATGGATAGACTCGCAGGCCGCGAGAGGAACATTGGAAAGAATTAGAAACTCTTTCCGAAGGAGAGCAACGGACGGCGATAATTAATTAAAGAGATCTCCATTTCTTCGAATTTCGTCAAATTCGTCAAAAATTCGTGGATACCTAAGTGAAGTGAATAATACCGTGAGTGGAAATATACAAATAAAATAAATCAAGACGATATAAAAAAATAAGTGAAGTGAGGTGAAAAAAAAAAAAAAAAAAATTAAATCTTACGAAAAACAAAATCATTTGAACAATAAAATTAGTGTTAGTATAAATGAATAATGGGTATGTAATTTTACTATGATATGGTATGGGCTTGAGTTAATTTAATGATTTGTAAAATATATGCGCACGATGCATTATATATTTCATAATGATTTATGAATTAGTATGGAGCAAGCTGCAAAAACTCTGTGCGATATAAATAAAAAATTGTCAGAGATAAAGAAATATCTGGTAAAGAAAGGCCAGAGTAGATTTAAGTGTTCAGTAACGCCGAGTAAATTGCAAGAAGCGAATCATTTTATCGAATTAAATGAACAATTGTTTTCTGTGTTAAATTCCGATGAAGATGAATCTAAAGTAGATTTAGAATTAGCCATTGCAACGTACGAAAGAAATTGTATATTATTTAAGGAAATTGTTGATTTGTGCACACCGTCTTTAGACGTACAATCTGTAACAATGGATTTTTATATCAAAACGGCATGTAACCTAATACCTATATTAGACGATAAAGAATGTACTACGAAACGATTAATTGACACGGTGGAGATGTATGCGGAAATGTTGAATGAGATAGGAAAAAAAACGCTAATCGTTTTTGTTTTAAAAAGTAGACTTACCGAAAACGCAAAATTACGTGTTCGTGAAACCTATAGTACGGTCAACGAAATGATTCAAGATTTCAAAAGGGTACTACTAATTAAAAAATCTTTTACAGCAATTCAGAACCAGATTTTATCATTAAATCAAGGTCATAGGTCCATAGACGAATATGGTTTACAATTAGAAAAACTGATGACAGAGCTTAATATCTCACAGTCTGATGGAGATACAGTTAAATGCGCTATTTTAAAACCTATAAATGAGAAGATGGTTATTAAAAAGTTTACAGGTGGACTTAAGGACGAGAAGCTGAGTACCATCGTTGCCGCTCGCAACTACTCGACTCTTAAAGAGGCGATCCAGGCGGCTAAGGACGAGACTTCAATAGCGTCTACTTCAAGGCAAGCCGAGGTATGGAGAATGGATGCATCATCCCGTGGTAAGTCTCCTCATCGTTTTCCCAGATTTAGAGAACAAAACAGACGCCGCGGTGGAAATCAAAACTTTTACAACAACAGAGGGCTCCGATTTCAAAATAATAATAACAATTACAGAAATTATCAGCCTAGATACTAGGGTCCTACTAGACCATACCAGAACGCCCCACGTGGAAGAGGTCAGTATGACAGGCGATTTTTCTATGGACGTGGCAGACAAGGTTATTATTATAATAACAACGTAATGGCAATTCCGATAAACCAGGATGTGCAAGTAAGCACTGCTGATATAGACCAGAAGCGTAACGAAGGAGATACTAACCAGTTTTTTCGAGATAACTGATTTTATTTACGCTTGCAGAGGAAACTCTAAATTCGTTAATTTTTATATTAATGGTAAGAAATTAGTACTACTATTGGATACAGGCGCTTCTATCTCAGTTATTAAGGAAGAAGAGCTTCCGAAAAAATGTGTTGTCTCATACGATAACTTAGAAGTCAACGGTATAGGTGGTAAAATTAGATCTACTGGATTTGTAGTGTTAGATTTAAATGTCGATAGAAATCGTAGTTTTCAAAATAAGTTTCATATTTTTAAGAATCTTCCCATTTTAGTTGATGGAATATTAGGAAATAACTTTTTAAGTAAGTATAAATCTAATATAGATTTAGGTAACAATTTACTAACGCTGCAGAATGGAAGTGAGTATATCACGTTACCAATTTGTGACAAACCAGATTACAGTAACACGCTGATAATCCCACCTCGAAGTGAGTCAATTCACTACGTTTATTTAGACAAAGATGTGGAAGGTGATTGCATTGTTTGTGCGAGAGAGATTGAAAAGGATGTGTTTTTAGCTGGAACTATTGTTAGGCCGACAAATAAAAGAGTACCGATTAAAATTCTCAATACACGCGATGAAGAGGTCAAATTAGACAATTTTGTTTTGAACGCAGAACTCTTAAATGATTATAATATTTTCAAATTTGGACGTTGTGAAAGTAATGCTAAAAGAGCTGAAACTTTATTACCATTGTTAGAATTACAACATTTAAATAAAGAAGAAAAGGAATCAATTGAGAAAATTTCATCAAAATATTCGGATATTTTCTTTTTACCCGGTGATAAGCTAGAAACCACAAATATCTGTGAGCAATCTATAACATTAAAATCTAATGTAAATCCCATTTACGTCAAGCCCTATAGGCTACCACAAGCTTTAAAACCGGAAGTTAATAGACAAATAGTGAAAATGCTCGAGGATGATATAATAGAAGAATCTTCATGTGAGTGGTCCAGCCCCATATTATTAGTTCCCAAAAAATCTGAAGGATCCCAAAAATGGCGATTGGTGGTAGATTTTCGAAAATTAAATGAAAATATTGTTGATGACAAATTCCCATTACCAAATATAACTGATATTCTCGACTCGTTATCTGGCTCAGTCTATTTTACTCATCTTGACCTTCAACAAGGGTATTATCAAGTCTTATTGACCCCAGAAAGTAGAAAGTATACAGCATTTTCAACAAGCACGGGACATTATCAACTTAAACGATTGCCAATGGGTTTAAAAACTTCTTGTAGTGCATTTAGCAGAGTTATGTCAATTGCAATGTCTGGATTAGCTTTCGAAAAGTGTTTTATCTATTTAGATGATCTCATCATTTTTGGACGAAATCTGACTATTCACAATCAAAATTTGATGGATGTGTTTGAAAGATTGAGAAAAGTGAATTTAAAACTAAATCCAGCAAAATGTCAATTCTTAAAAAAGGAAATACTATATCTTGGACACTTAGTATCTGCTGAGGGTGTCTCACCTGATCCTGAAAAAACAAGAGTTTTGGAACAATACCCTGTTCCACAAAATTCGGACGAAACAAGACGTTTTGTCGCCTTTTGTAACTATTATAGAAAATTTGTACCATCTTTTGCAACTATTACCATGCCTTTAAATAATTTACTGAAGAAAGACGTTCCATTTCGATGGGATGCCGAATGCCAAGAGGCTTTTGATTTTCTTAAAACAAAGTTAATGACGTCTCCGATATTGCAATATCCAGATTTTTCTGAAACAAATGAGTTCGTAATCCAAACGGATGCTTCTGATCTAGCCGTAGGAGCTGTATTATGTAACAAAAATATGAAACCCATAGCTTACGCCAGCAGACCGTTAAATAAAGCGGAGAAAAATTACCCAGTTATCGAGAAGGAAATCACCGCAATAGTTTGGGCAGTCAAGTATTTTAGACCCTATGTTTTTGGCAGAACTTTTACAATTATGACAGATCACAAACCTTTAATTTATTTATTCGGTATGAAAGATCCGTCAAGTAGGTTAATAAAATATCGGTTGATTCTCGAAGAATATGATTTCAAAATAGTGTACATAAAAGGTAAAGATAATTCAGTCGCAGATGCATTATCTAGAGTTTATATAACATCAAATGAATTAAAAGGGATGAAAGAACAAGTTTTAGCTGTAACAACTAGAGCTCAAAAGAGAAGGATGGAAGAAGAAGACCGAAAGAAACAGGGGGAAGAAGTACAAGCTGAGTTTAATGGAAACCAAGACAAGTGGCCTGATCACCCACGTGTCGTGGAATTATTAAAACAGCCGAGTGATTCTATTGAAATGAAGATAGTAGAAAATGAAGTCATAAATAAATTAAAAAAGAAAAACGTAAGAATGGAAGAAAAGGAATGTTTTGTGTATGTACCAAGTAGTATGTTATTATGTGTTAATTTAAGCTTCAAAATGCATTTTTCGCGAGACGAATTTGCAACAAAGCTTGGGGAATTTTGCAACAGAATAAAGATAAAGGAACTATGCATAGTCAAAGATGAAAAGAATAATGAATTTATAAAGGGTTTATGTAGTGTAATTAAATCATTAAAAGAATGGAAAGGTCCCCGTATATGTGTTCTTAGAGGTATAAAAAGAATATACGATGAAAAAGAAAAGCAATTTATTTGAAATGATTATCACTTATTGCCCACGAGTGGACATGTAGGGATAAATAGAATGACGAATAATATTAAAAAAAAATACTACTGGCCAGGTCTAGATTCGGATATTCGAAGATATATTAGTAAATGCGAAATGTGTCAGAAGATGAAACAAGGTAAGTATACTAAGCAACCAATGACTATAACTACCACAGCTTCGACCGCTTTTGAAAAAATCTTTCTTGATTTGGTTGGTCCCTTGGAAAAGGATGAGCATGGAAACTGTTATATACTAACTCTTCAATGTGAGTTAACGAAGTTTATAGAAGCTTATCCCTTACCCAACAAAGAAGCAGTTAGTGTAGCCAAAGCCTTCGTAAATAATTTTATTTTGCGTTTTGGTATTCCGAAAACTATAGCTACGGATAGAGGAACTGAATTTATCTCTCAAGTTATGGAGCAAGTGTGTAAATTACTAGAAATTGAGAAATTAATATCGACCGCATACCACCATCAATCAATTGGTTCGTTAGAAATAGCTCATAAGCATTTGGGTGCATTTTTAAGAACTTATTGTACAAACAAACATTTTTCTTGGTCCCACTGGATACCTTATTGGTGTTTTAGTTATAATACTTGTGTAAACACTCAAACTAAATATACGCCTTATGAACTTGTATTCGGAAGACAATGTAAAATATCAAACCGTATAGAAGAAAATGTAGAACCATTGTATAACCTTGATGATTATTGTGCAGAACTAAAATATAAAATGAAAGTAGCCTTAAGTGATGCTAGAAAAAATCTGTTAGCGTGTAAGGAAAAACGAAAACAAAATTATGATAGGAATAGTAACCCTATATCTTATAACATGAACGATTTAATTTTAGTTAAGAATGAATGTGCGCGTAAATTAGATTATGTTTATAATGGTCCTTTTAAAGTGTTAGAAGATTTAGATATTAATGTGAAGATTGAACGAAACGGAAAGGTAGATATAGTTCATAAAGATAGAACAAAGATGTTTCGTAACTAGTTTAAGTTTGTAGAATAAGAATAAGTTTGTAGAGTTTTGTGTGTAGAATAAGAACATTTTCTCTTTCACCCCCGGAGGTGAAGCAGTACTGTAGTATGAAGAAGTCGTATTGTAGTATGAAGTAGTTTTAAGGTACTAAACTCTTTGTATCGAATATGCGATCAGTCTATAATAAACCTTTAAACCGAACAAACGTCGTTTAATTCTTCACACTTATGTCAATAATATACTTACATTATAAATTGGCAAGATTGTTTAGTATCTAAATCCTAACAATATTTGCTAGTATGACCGAAATCGGTCAAGAGCGAGTCGAGATATAGGGTTATAAAGATTCAGTTAAAGAGATTTTCGCGAGATTTACTGTTCGGAGAACTACTACTAATTGTATATGCAATGCATATTGTTGCGGACAGATGAGTCCTAAATGACTATGTATGAAGCCTAGGTCTACAGTAGCTTTCGTTTCGATACTTTGCATTATATAAAACTTTAGATGTCGCTTTTCGCCTTTGTACTGGACCTAGTCCAGTACATACCACCCTTGTTTTCTCTAATAACGTTTCATGTAATTCAGTTTCTTAAGTAAAACGACTCTAGGTCGTCAATGTTTGCACCTAGCTATGTGAACGATTAGTGCTAGACTACTTTGAACGTGTAGAAATAGCAGGCTACGATTATGAAAGCCCTAGCGTGTAGACGAACCTAGATTCCTAAGAAACATTTCAGTACGGAGTGATTATGAACGTACTTATTAAGAGAAAATATGTAAGTTTTATGTAAAATATATGGTTTAATGTAAAGCGGCCCATTGCACGGTGATTATGTAAGTGTAAATGGTGTAAATATGTGTAAAATTGTGATATTATTGTAAGATGTTGTAAATAAATGGATTTGGTTTTGGTCGTTTGTTTTACCCCTGGTATGTCGGCAGGATGAAGGGAGGTTAAGGTATGTTTTGAGGATGGCATACAGGTAACGTGTACGGTGAGGTAAATATGATTAGGATTAGGAAATATGGAAAAACCTAGCGAACCTAGGTACTTAATCGCGACGCGCGCGAGTGAGAGGTTGGTGATTATGGCCCTCTCGCTCGCACGGAGTGCGCGCCCGATTGGGTAATACGCGCCTCTCCCACTGAGGATGAGCCCTGCGGGGAACCAGTGGCGGGGGGTTAGTATAAATATAGGACGGTCGCGGCCGTTAGCTCACTTGCCATTTGGAACTTGCCACCTGCACCTCGCCGTACAACGCTTCGTAAGAGGAACCTCCACCTCCGACACATCAGCGGTATAACTGCGTTTCAACAAGCGACCACTATTGAAGGACTTTTTATGGAAAGACGAGTTTGATTTGCACCCCGGTGTAAACTCCTTACTCCTCAACAAATCTTCGAGCCGGATCTAAACCCAAGTGAAGTGGGTTATCCAGCAGCGCCCACTGAGAATTGAAGAACTCGTGGGACGAAATATTAGTCGGAGGCGCCGGTCCCCACTGAGATTGCGATTTCCACCGCTCTCGTGGGGCGAAGCTAGAAGAAAGTGCCCGTTGAGCTACCTTATAGAAGCGCTCGCGGGACGAAGGTCGCCGAGAGAACTCTGAGCCCATTGAGTTGCATTGAAGGCACTCGTGGGACGAAGATATCGGCGTATAAGCGCCCACTGAGCTCATATAGAAGCGCTCGTGGGACGAATTTCAACGACGTGCGCGCGGGCGTAGCAAGCTCGCGCGTTGAAGTCTTTTGTGGGCAGCAACCGCACGTAGCGACTTTTACGTGCGGTCCGAGCTAGCGGGTGGGTTTCTCGCTTCCCACCCGTGAACGCCCTCGTGAAGAAAGAAGAAAGAAGGTTGGGTGAACCCGAAGATCACCGAACGGTGCGACCGCTCCGTGTTCGACGGGCTTGAGAAGATCACCCAACGGTGCTACGGCTCCGCGTTCAAGGGAACGGTGCTGCGTCTTCGCGCAAATCGGCGGGCAAGTCCGCGGGGACACACCACCGCTTCAAGAAGAGGAACGGCGGGCCGGATACTTCGAGCGCGCCGTGATTAAGAAGAAGGAGCGACGCTCGGAGTGAAGTATTACCCGCGCTGGTAAGAGTGTGAGTGGCGCGGCGCCGGACTGTAGGCACGCTGACGTGGCTGGCATTCCCACCAGTCACCGAGCAACCCGCTGCCCTCACATTCCTCTGCCAGGGGGACCCCACCTTTCCTTTCCTGCACGACCTTCCATCCTCAAGGGAGCGTATCCCGGCCTAAAAACCGGGCCCTCCCGCGAGACTGATAGGGACTGTTAGGGCCGATAGGGAGGTAGGGAATTAGGGCACGTAGGGACGGTTAGGGGCAATCATGCCAACGACACGGAGCAAGAACGTCGACGGGCAAGGACTACGAGTTTACGTCGACTACCCCGCGTCACCGTCTACCGCGCAACCATCGGCGCCGCCGGACATGCCTACGATGGAGACAGGCATGGATGAGTCCTCGGCGCCGACACCAAGCACAGCGAGACCGCTTACGATTACGGAGCAGCGGTTAGAGACACAGTCTGTGCGCTCTACAGTTAGCGTTAGCGCTAGGATCCGGCGCGCCGAGATCCAAGCAGAAGAACGCCTAGCTGAGCTCAAGAGGAAAGAGCTACAATTGGAGGCCGACCTTATAAAGAAGCGTTTAGCAGCGGACATCGACATCATGCGTGAAGAATCGGAGCAGGGCAGCGTCTTCGATCGCGCAGAAGATGACGTCGGGAGGCGCGTGAGCGATTGGATCGTGGATCACTCACAAGCACAAGTTCCAGCTGCGATTGCAACGGAGACAGGGGCGCAGCCGCGTACGAGAGCGAGCAGGATAGAACGAGTCGCCACTCACGTTGCAAGCAAGGAGAGACACGCTTCACCGCAGAAGGCGGCCGCGAAAGAAGACCCGATCGACCGACTCGCAGATGCGCTCGATAGAATGACGAGGCATAGTCGGCGATCTAGACCACCAGACTTACCATCGTTTGCTGGAGCACCGGGGGAGTGGCTCTCGTTTAAAGCAGCGATGCGTGAGGCCACTACGGTCTACAACATACCTCCAGCGGAAAATCTCGCGCGGCTGCGCGCATGTCTCAAGGGCGAAGCGAGACAGTGCGTCGCAGCGCTACTGTACACAGCGTCGGAACCTTCGAGCATAATGGCCACGCTGGAGCAGAGGTACGGGCAGCCCGAGATCATCATCGACCAAGCGCTGGAGGAACTCAAGAGACTACCGCGAATAGGAACGACCGCGGCAGATCTAAACAACTTTGCGATCAAGCTACAGAATATTGTCACGGTCATCGCGTGCCTAGATGGCAAAGGGTATCTAAAGAATCCGATGTTAACGCGGCATATCACCGGGAAGATGGGTGAACATCATCGGTCAAGATGGTGCGATTTCGCTGAAGAATATGGGAGCGCGAGTGAGGCTGAGATAGTAACATTGTCGCGTTTCTTCATGAGAGAAGCGGAGCGCGCAGTTCGTCATTGCTACTCGGCGCCGGCGGCGCCACCATCGAAACCGACTAACAACAGAGAGCAGGGATCGCGGCCCGCGCAACAGTCGTCACGACCTGCGCCTCGACCGGCTAAGGCGCATGTCTATGCAACAACGACCGACACGTCGAGACAAAGCGCTTGCTTTTGTTGTGGGAGCGTCGATCACGCGACCACCAAATGCAAGAAATTGAACAACATGACATCGGACGACCGTTGGCGATGGGCGAAAGAGACAGCGATATGCTTTCTATGCTTAGAGAGCAAGCATAGGAGGTTCAAGTGTAAAGCTAAGAAATGCGGCTTGAACGGGTGCCAGTCGCCCCACCACTCTCTGCTTCACATACCCAAAAAGACACGCGATGACTCGTCAGCAGAGCAAGAGGAGGACTCTGCGATAACCGCCTCAGCGCAGATCAACACCAACCGACGTGTGCTGTTGAAGGTGTGCCCGATTACGTTAAAAGGACCGACCGGCACCGTTGAAACGTATGGTCTGTTGGATGAGGGCTCCACTGTTAGCCTCATCGATGACGACTTAGCCTCACAGATCGGAGCGCGTGGGCCCGCTCGGCCCCTCAACATCCACGGCGTCACGAACAGCCAGCGGGAGGCAGTGAGCCGTGCAATAGAGATAGGCGTGAGAGGGCGTCGTCAAAACGATTATAACACGATTAAGGCAAGAACAGTGAGACGCCTAGAGCTGGGCGGCCAGTCTGTGCCGCGAGAATTGCTAAATCACCCCCACCTTAAGCAGCTGGATAGAAACGACGTGTGCTACGAGAACGTGCGCCCGCGCGTACTCATCGGCGCCGACAATTGGCATCTCATCGTGTCGCGCAAATTACTCACGGGCAAGAAGACACAACCTGCGGCGTCTCTGACCAGATTAGGGTGGGTGGTACATGGTACTACTCCGCACAGAATTGTAACAACTCAGGATGAGCGAGTGTTACACATAACCACGTCGCAAGAGAGAGAGCGCGACGAACTACACGAGCTCGTAAAGGCGCACTTCGAGTTTGATTCGCTTGGTATAACCAACAAACCGAAGCCAGTCGCCGCGAACGAACGAGCGATAGCCGTATTTAACCGTACCGTAAAGAGGAGGGACGGTTACTACGAAGTCGGGTTGCCGTGGCGTACCGATGATGTCGAGCTTCCCCCGAGCTACGACATGGCGCTACGGAGGCTTCACAGCGTCGAGCGTAAGATGGATAAGTTGCCCGAGTATAAGATCGCATACTCGGGGGAGGTGAACAAACTTATAGAGAAAGGTTACGCGATGGAAAGCGACGCTGATCCAAGTCACCCGAGAACATGGTACTTGCCGCATTTCGCGGTAAAAAACCCAAATAAGCCCGGAAAAATCCGTCTTGTGTTCGATGCAGCCGCGCGTTCTAATGGAATATGTATGAACGACGTGCTGTTAGACGGCCCGGACTTACTAAGCAGCCTGAGCGGCATTCTGTATCGTTTCCGTGAAAGACCGGTAGCGATCACAGCTGACATAAGAGAGATGTTCCTGCGAGTGAAAATACGAGAAGAAGACAGAGCGATACAGCACTTCTTATGGCGAGGTGACGATCGAACACAACCACCGCGAACCTACGTAATGAAGTCTATGATTTTTGGCGCGCGAAGCTCTCCATTCCTAGCGCATAGCGTGCGTAATAGGAACGCAGAGGAACATAGACACACGCACCCTCTAGCGTACGTACCAATCACACAACATCACTACATGGACGATTGGGTACAGAGCTTCAGCGATGAAGACACAGCCGCCAAGACCATGCGACAAGTAATCGAGGTTCATAAGCGGGCAGGTTTCGAATTAGCAAGTTGGAGTTCGAACCTACCTAGCTTACTAAAAGGCGTCGACTGCGCTACTACGCCGAAGGAGCTCGGCGGCACCGGTGACGAGTACGGTAAAACGTTAGGCCTGAAGTGGTTAGCCGCGACAGACGAGCTAGCGTTTAACACCGCGATGCCTAGAGTGCCTGAGGACGTGCGGTTAGGACAACGGACGCCTACCAAGCGCGAAGCGCTCGGTGCGGTAATGTCGATCTTTGACCCGCAAGGTCACCTTTCTCAATACGCGATTACGGCGAAGGCGGTCTTACAGGCTTTATGGCGCCAAGCAGTGGCCTGGGATGACCCTCTACCAGCAGAGGAGGCCGAGAGGTTCGCGACATGGATGCGCGACTTAGAGTATGTGGAGAAAATACGCATTCCGCGTTGTTACACCCCGCGCCCGGCCGCGAGCCGACAACTCCACATATTTGTAGACGCGAGCGAACAGGCCTACGCCGCCGTAGCATATTGGAGATTCGCCTACACGGACGGAGATGTGCATCTAGCTCTCATCGCAGGAAAGGCGAGAGTGGCGCCAATGCGGCAACAGAGTATCCCGCGCATGGAGCTACAAGCCAGCCTCATAGGGGCTCGACTGTCGGCCGACATAAAGAAGGAGCACGCGTATACCGGCAGAGCAGTGTATTGGAGCGATTCCAAGACCGCATTGCACTGGATAAGGAACGACTCTGCCCGCTATACACCATATGTCGCGCATCGCTTAGGCGAGATAGCCGAGTTGACCGACTCGCGAGACTGGCGCTGGGTGCCTACAGCACATAATGTAGCGGATGACGCCACCCGCCCAGGTAACACTCAAGTATTAAATACGGACCGATGGTTTACCGGCCCGCCCTTCCTTCGCGAACCCGAGGAGTGCTGGCCGGGGGAGGAGACCGCGGTCGAGACGGACACCGAGGAGTGCTACCATGTAAGGACCGTAAAGGGCGCCGACTTTATAGAAATCGCGCGCTTCTCGCGGTGGGAAAGGCTTATAAGAGCAGCGGGTTACGCCCTACTCTTTATAAGAAAGTGTCGTCGCCAAGAGCGCGAGCTGACGACACAGTTATTAGAAGAAGCGGAACGTTTGGTACTGCGGCAGGTGCAGCGCGATAGCTTCTTAGACGATTTCGTCCGCCTCGAAAAGGGATTATGTATCGAGAGGGAAAGTCGACTGAGACAGTTGGACCCGGTACTACGGTCAGACGGCCTAGTACGCATAAACGGGCGTATCGGCGCTGCCGCCGTGTCAAATGGAGTAAGGGATCCGCCGATTCTAGATGGAAGACACTACGTGACGACGTTGTTAATACGCCACGAACATGAAAGGCAAAATCACGCCGGGCGCGAGACGATAGTTAACAACTTACGACAGCGCTATTGGGTAATAAGATTACGACCCGCGGTGAGAAAAGTTCTAAGTCGCTGTGTCGTCTGTCGCGCGCGAACCGCGCGGCCGACGATCCCGGCTAAAGGTGATTTGCCTGGCGTACGTTTAGAAGCCTTCAAACGACCGTTTTCAAACTGTGGGCTAGACGCGTTTGGACCCTATCACGTAACAGTAGGTCGGCGCCACGAGAAACGGTGGGGCCTGCTGTTCACGTGCCTAGTAACGCGCGCCATACACATCGAAATCCTGCCAAGTCTGAGTACAGATAGCGCGATCATGGCGCTGAGACGTATGGCGGCGCGGCGCGGTTGGCCACGAGTCTATTTTTCCGATAACGGTACGAATTTTCGGGGCGCTGAGGTAGAGCTAGGCAATGCCTACGAAGAATGGCTACCAGCGCTGAAGGAGTACGCATCGTCACGACGTGTAGAATGGAGATTTATCGACCCCGGCGCGCCCAATCAAGGCGGCGCGTGGGAACGCTTAATAAGGTCGGTAAAGAGCGCGCTCGCTATCACGCTAAACGAGCGGGCCCCTAAGGATGAAGTTCTCACGACATTGATGGCAGAAGTGGAGTACACAGTGAACTCGAGGCCACTGACCCATGTGCCCGTAGAAATTGGGGAAAATGAGGCACTCACACCGAATCACTTCTTGTTGGGATCATCAAATGGGATGCCTTACGTGGGTACAAGCGACTTAGCAGATAGACGAGCATGGAGAAGCGCTCAAGCACTCGCAGACTCGTTTTGGAAAAGATGGATAGACGAGTATCTTCCGACACTGGCGCCACGCGGAGAAAGTGGTGTAACTCAGTCGGACCTAAAGGTAGGCGATCTAGTAATGATCGCAGATGGGCTGTTACCTAGGAACTTATGGCCTAGGGGACGCGTTGTAAAAGTAATGCCTGGAAGAGATGGCATTATACGAAGCGCAGAGGTGCAGACGCGCGGCGGGATATTTAGAAGACCTAGACGTAGACTTGTGGTTCTCCCCGTCGACGTTCAAGCTCCACCTAACTCTGAGACCTAGACGAGGACTCATCGTCCTCCTTGCCGACGTTTTAGCTTCGTTAGCACTGCGCTCGGGGGAGACTGTTGCGGACAGATGAGTCCTAAATGACTATGTATGAAGCCTAGGTCTACAGTAGCTTTCGTTTCGATACTTTGCATTATATAAAACTTTAGATGTCGCTTTTCGCCTTTGTACTGGACCTAGTCCAGTACATACCACCCTTGTTTTCTCTAATAACGTTTCATGTAATTCAGTTTCTTAAGTAAAACGACTCTAGGTCGTCAATGTTTGCACCTAGCTATGTGAACGATTAGTGCTAGACTACTTTGAACGTGTAGAAATAGCAGGCTACGATTATGAAAGCCCTAGCGTGTAGACGAACCTAGATTCCTAAGAAACATTTCAGTACGGAGTGATTATGAACGTACTTATTAAGAGAAAATATGTAAGTTTTATGTAAAATATATGGTTTAATGTAAAGCGGCCCATTGCACGGTGATTATGTAAGTGTAAATGGTGTAAATATGTGTAAAATTGTGATATTATTGTAAGATGTTGTAAATAAATGGATTTGGTTTTGGTCGTTTGTTTTACCCCTGGTATGTCGGCAGGATGAAGGGAGGTTAAGGTATGTTTTGAGGATGGCATACAGGTAACGTGTACGGTGAGGTAAATATGATTAGGATTAGGAAATATGGAAAAACCTAGCGAACCTAGGTACTTAATCGCGACGCGCGCGAGTGAGAGGTTGGTGATTATGGCCCTCTCGCTCGCACGGAGTGCGCGCCCGATTGGGTAATACGCGCCTCTCCCACTGAGGATGAGCCCTGCGGGGAACCAGTGGCGGGGGGTTAGTATAAATATAGGACGGTCGCGGCCGTTAGCTCACTTGCCATTTGGAACTTGCCACCTGCACCTCGCCGTACAACGCTTCGTAAGAGGAACCTCCACCTCCGACACATCAGCGGTATAACTGCGTTTCAACAAGCGACCACTATTGAAGGACTTTTTATGGAAAGACGAGTTTGATTTGCACCCCGGTGTAAACTCCTTACTCCTCAACAAATATATTTGATTTAAATGCATATCAAGCCCGATTACAGAGGCACCAGCGTAAATTTAATAGCAACGTAAAAATCGTTCTCTCTATCGAATGCCTAAAGTGAAAAAGAAACAGAGCTATGCTATTTAGCTAATATAATTATGATGGCGCCTCTATAATCGGGCTTATTATGCATTTAAATCAAAATGTTAAACATAGGAATGCACCTACATTTTGCCTTTTGCGCAGCGTTTTCTGCGCGTAACTTCCCATCCGCCGACTTGTGTGGCGCAGATTATACAAGCTGCAGTGCTCGTGTCGCCTCGCAAGAGTGTGGATGCTCCATAAGTTAAACAAACCGCTACGTTGTGAACACGTAATCAAACCACGTAACACGCCGTCACGTCTGGCGACCTTGATGTCCGTAAACAACACTGTGCAGATACGGTACTTGATAATTAGCAGATCTTTCGAGGCTTCACCAACTGCTCTATACAGGGTTATCCAGAACTGGTGTACTAGGCCGAAAGGAGGCCATTCAGACCATCATTATGAACAACTTTTTCTAATAGGCCAACTCGGAATTCGAAAAAAAAAAATATCATAAAATACTAGCTGACCCTGTGAACTTCTAATTGTCTGGTGAGAGACAATTACGAGTATTATTTTACTCACTACATTTTTGTACTTTCTCACCGCTTAAACCTTCCCTTAGCTTCAACGGATATTTCAAGACCAAAATTAGCCAAATCGGTCCAGCCGTTCTCAGAGTTTTAACGAGACTAACAACCGCGATTCATTCTTATGTATAAGAAGATAACTTTTTAATTACAAGCTTTTAAGATCCTGGATATCATGTAGCAGCAGAGTGCTAGCCGAGACAAGTAAAACGAGCCCAAACACGACGGGTCTATCTTGTTTACTACAGAAGCTCCTATGGTCACCTTCCGACTCCATCATCAGGTCAGCTCCGTGGTACCATATTATTGCATTGTCACGCGATATACATATGCGTGCAAAGTTTCAGCTCAATCGGAAACCAGGAAGTTGTCAAATTTTTCTAGCAAGATTCATACTTACATACATACCTACATCTATTGCAAGTTAAATAAAAGCTTGTAAAAAAGAACCTATTTCGTTATGTCGATTCAGAGTTGCAGTTTTGTGTGGAACAGCTGATTTTTATTCTCGAATTATCCAATATCCACTTTAGAACACTTGGATTTTTGGCTCTTTCGTGGATTCGCCCCACAAGCTATTCGGCCCGCGGGGCGAATCAACGAAGCCTCTTTTTGAATGCCCTCTTTCGCCCCGTGGGGCGAATCGCCGAGAACGATAAAAGAAGAGGCCGTTTCGGTCCACGTTGATAAAGATCAATTTCCCGCATCAGTATTACGTACCTATTTCTTATGGTACAGCCACGCATAAAATTACATGAGATAAAATAAAAATCCCACTACAAGTAATCAACAGATATGCAACGTTATAAAAAAATTAAACAAGAAAAACAAACTACCAAAAACTTACTATATTGATATAACAGACATTTTGAGCTGAAGGCTTAAGTTAAATTGAATATTGTTTGGTAGTAGGCGGGGCCCATTTGCAAACTATAAATTGTAAGAAAATTAACAGGTGTGGGACCTGTTACTATGTAACATTTTCGATATTCATTTAATTCATAAAAAAAATATTACATTGATAACAAATAAATATTCACATTAACTACCTACTACATCATTATGTTTACAACTACATATTATAATTTAAATGTCAAGAAAAATTAAATTAAAATAAATTACACCAATGTAGTATGTCATTGTAATGAATGAAAACATTAGTAAAACATGTCTTAAAAATACAAAAATAACAAAAACATTACATCATTGTAAATGAATCAAATTGATAGAAATAATTCTTAACCAATACATGTTTCACTAATTGTAAACATTTAAACATATCGAAATCATGAAATGCTTCCAGCCAATAAGCCAGAATAAGCCAGCGTTTCAGACGGGCTTTGAA
The DNA here is from genome assembly GCA_964007245.1 of Hypomecis atomaria. Taxonomy (NCBI): domain Eukaryota; kingdom Metazoa; phylum Arthropoda; class Insecta; order Lepidoptera; family Geometridae; genus Hypomecis; species Hypomecis atomaria. Next base: position 3,236,645 of record OZ023308.1, on the reverse strand, counting down.
AGAACCTATGCTAGAACCGTTCCGTACTGCAGCACTGACTGCACGGTCGCGAAATAGCGACATCGGACCACTTCCGAGATAATATGGTTATTTTCCCAAATCTCTTGTGATTGTATTAGCTAGGACTAAAGGGTAGTTCTAACATTTCGAGCAAATCACATGTTCGAAGAAAAAAAAACATGTATCAACAGCTAAATGAAATCCAAATATTTTATATGGTGTGTTACGTATATGGGACTGTAGGTATACTTTGCATCTTTCTTTTTTTATATTAATTTAGTATTAAATTTATTAAAAAATATTAACTTGCCAAAAATTCATTACCACCGTCGTTCATAACCTAAACGTATAGATTTGAGAGCAAATAACTAATCTATTAGATGTACCGCATAAATTTCATCCTCTTATTTAGTTGAAATACTTATTTAGGAAGAAAACTGACGCTTTAAACTGGCATTAAATTTGGTATTTACTATCAAAGTAAAGCAAAATATTTTTGTACAAAAAAAATCATTACCATAAATTCTTTATGCAACAAAAAAACAGCCCATAGATATGAGAAATCAATAATGCAATATGAGATTTTTTCTAGCTTTAAAAAGAATAACACTGAACAACAAGTGCTCGCACTGTATTAAGGCTGCAAAAAGAGGTTGCATATGCAACGACGGCTTCTTTGCCATGGAAGGATTAAGCACCGGCCGTGAAGGAAAAAAAAAGGAAAGTGCGTGACAAGCCCCGCATTTATCGAGGGTTTCGTACAAATTCCGAAAATTGCATGAATTCTGGAACTACGAGTAAGTTGCTTAACAACGGAAGTTGTGATTTGGAAGCAGCATGCATCCAGCGTTTTGTCGTACGCTGTGTTTGCTAGTCGATATGTGGCCCACACTTGAGAACTTTTCAATTCCAACGTTCATAATCATGCTATGCCTTGCCCACGGCCATTTCAACCTGCCAATCCGCTGGGCTGCGCAATTTAATTTTTTAATGTTAAGTTATTGTTTATCTGAGAAACTATAGGTTTTACTAAATGTTTACGAATACAGTTATTGTCTATACCAATATTATAAAGAGGCTTTTGATTTTTTGTTTGCATTGAATAGGCTCCGAAATTACTGAACCGATTTGAAAAAATCTTTCACTGTTGGGAAGCTACACAATCCCGGGTGTCATAGGCTATATTATATTTTATTTTTAAATTAGGCTGCTAGTAAAAAATAAAATTTTAGATTTTACTAAAACTTTTCACTTAAAATTACCAAAGTCGGAGAAAATAAGTAACTTTTAGTCCTAGTACCAAAAAATAACAGTCCGTCTGTCTGGCAGTCTTCCCATCTGTCCGTCTTCAAGTCACAAACCCTCATAACTACCACAAAGAACCGAATTGCATGAAATTTGACATTATAATAGTTTTATTATAGAATCTAAACTTCCATCGAATGAAAACAATGTGCCGAAATTGTATTGATTTAGATAGCATATTCAAGGTGAAGAAAACTCCTTTTTTTTCTTCACCTTGTACGCGGAAAGGTTTGACATTTCTCATTTTTTAAGCTTGATAACGATCACAAATCAATCATCAATAAACAATTGCATTTTTGTTCATACACCCCCATAGGACTCATAGAATGATGCCCTTGATATAATGCAATTGTTTTTTTTTCATTAACTACTTTTCTACTTAAATGTACAGATAAAAAAGTGAATCGCGGGGCGAATCAACGAAGCCTCTTTTTGAATGCCCTCTTTCGCCCCGCATTGTTTGGAGCGGGGCGAAAGAGGGCATTCAAAAAGAGGCTTCGTTGATTCGCCCCGCGGACCGAACAGCTTGCGGGGCGAAACCACGAAAGAGCCGGATTTTTACGATGGGCTGGTAATTTTGTATTTGTATTTGTTTATTTTATTAGTACGGCATTAAACCAATTAAACTAATTACTATGACATTAGTTAACAATATGTAAAAACAATTTATGCACAATTAAACATTAAATAAAAAACATTAATGTCACACAATAGTCAAAAATAGATGGAGTACTCGTAATGTGAAATAAATCGTTATAAATAAAACTCATTAACACAGTCTTCTCACAAAACTTCAAACATTCAGACAGTATCACCTTCCATTCATCAGCAAATGTGTCACAATTTGGGTTGATGTCCAGAAGGGCGTTAAGTGCTGTGAGCTCAGGATTAGGGATCACTCCCAGTGTGAGTGCGGCCTCGATGAAGGAAACGTGGACCACATATTTTTTAGTTGCCCTTTGATGCAGTACTCCCTATACGATGCCATCCCCCCAGAAATCCCTCGTCCCATCTCTTTCAAATCCCTCCTCCCCCTTGTATATACCCCATTTGTAAATTTACTATGTAAATATATTAAAATTAATAATATTAAGTTGTAAATAGTATTAACCACTAATAATTATATTATAATTAAGTAAATGTTGTGTGTGTGTTCGTCTTATGTGTTTATAGATTATACAGTGTTTGTTTCAGAGGTGAAAGGTATAAAATCCAAAAACTAGAATAATGAATACTGTACAGCATATTAAAACCGTTCAAATTCTCTACGTTTGGTGGCATTGAAATACAAGACATTGGCAAAATTGTGAAACACCTTCACAGAAGCCATAAACAAGAATTGAATTGAATAAGTGCTGTGAGGGTGGTAAGTCTTATGTAAAGGGTTATGTCATCATGTATCATCATCATCATTCCTAGTCTTCTTTATCCTACTTCAGGGTCTATGCCTCTCTCTAACTGAGCCACCTCTTTTCGGTCCTGTGAACTATAATATCATCAAACTATCTTGCATAAACTGCGTAATCAAAGCACGTAATAATCCGTCACAGTGTAAGCCGGTGGACGGCCTTGATGTCGGTAAACAATATTGTACAGACCTGATATTTACCCAGGGGTTTCTAGGCTTCGCCAACTGCTGGTTTATACTATGGCTTCGCAACAACTTTAGATATTCGGCAGCATTTTGGTTCTACACGCTATTGTAGACTTCGAAACAGAGCATGGAGAGTATTATCATCAGTATTTTCAGCCTTAGGACGTCCACTGTTGGACATAGGTCTTTCTCTTACTATGGCATCTGCCTCGGCACTGCGATTTCAACTACATAATATAATACCATGATGCCATCTCGTATTAAACTGCCTAATCAAACCACGTAATAATCCGTCACGTGAAATCCATAAACAACATTGTAGATAGAGAGGGGTTAGTACAGAGCCTTTAGTCCAGGATTTACGTAGTTTACTTAAACTTTCGCGTTCGCGTGTGGCTCCATACATTTTGGTTAGTTCTTCCTCGTTTCCGCCAGGGGCGCTGTACAAAAATGTATGGAGCCATACGGAAACAGCTGTAGTTTCAATTTACGTGTAAACCTGGACTGACCCCTCAGGTTTACAAGTAAACTGAAACTACAATAGTTTCCGTAAGGCTCTTTACACTTTTGCTCCCTTAAGGTATAAATTGGTAGCGGACGACATGAGGCAGCAGCGAACGACGTGTCGCAGCGACACTACTGGTTTCTATGTATTTATATGAAATTACATCGCTAGCTTCGTGTCGCTAACTACGGAGGTAATTTCATAGAAATACATAGAAACCAGTAGTGTCGCTGCGACACGTCGTTCGCTGCTGCCTCATGTCGTCCGCTACCAACTTGTACCTTTATGATGCAATCTACTATTTCCTTTCAAGAATATAAGTTCGTATAGACCAGGTGGCTAGCCTTGATGTCATTGTTTTAGAACCTCTGACATGGCTAAACGGCAAAAACAACAGGGACCTACAACTGAACGTGTCATCCGAACCACGGTAGCGCTCAGTTGTAAAAGCCAGCCGCGGTCACCCATCCAAAGATTATATAACCGTGCTGAACGTTGCTTATCTTTGATGATCGCTAACGAACACCTAGTCAAACTACGCTATGAGCGCTACCTTGTAAGTGATAATCATATATAGATATAGGCCGAGCCACACAAGTTGGCGGATGTGAAGTTACCTACCAGCTGCGCAATATCCAATCCAGACTGAAGCTCACATAAAGCCGCACGTTGATTGGCTATTGCGCAACTTGTAGCTAACTTCACATCCGCCAACTTGTGTGGCGCGGCCTATATCTATGACTATCACTTATACTCATAGCGTAGTTTGACTAGGTGTTCGTTGGCGATTATCGAAGATAAGCAACGTAAGTAAGAAAGTAAGTAACATAGTTATGGCCGATTGAAAGGCCCTTAAAGTAGTCGGTATAATTGTACGTCAATTTGGATAAAATCGGGACAAGAGATAAACATCGGACGTAAACAAGGTCCGTTGGACATTGAACCTCTTTAACATCGAGAATTCGAGACGCATATGAAAATATTTGCTCAACCACTTATCTGTATACTTCAGCTTGTACTTATATTATAAGATTACATTGACTCACAGATAGAGGGATAAACAGTTTTATGGCTGATCTTAAAATAATAATAATAATCTTTATTGACCAAAACTAAATTAACAGTTCTACCAATCTGACACAATACAGCTTACTCCTTAAAAAAATACAGGTTTTTTTTATGGTAGTTATATAAATAGACATAACAAAAGCACATTAATTTATCAATTTATTATGTTACTGGCTGGTGCCCGTACTAGTAATGATACTGTGCTACAGGTACCAGCGCCCTCCGTAAGATGTGTAATATAATTTATAAAATAAAATAGAACCAAAATAAGCCGTCTCCTTTCATTGACTTTGAAATAAAACTCTCCAGTAAAATAGGTAACATCGGAGGGTGGTGACTCGATCGCGCGAGCGAGTTTCCCTCGAGCGAATCACTGAATAAGTCAAAACCAACGATTATGTATAGGTACTTAAAAAGATACATACGCAGCTCTAAAATGCCTCTAACAATTTGCCCAAATGGTAAAAGTTCTGGATAATATTATTTTAATTGATAGTTTCAAACATTTTGCGTGCGCTCCTAGAACCCTCGGTCAATGCTGAAACGCATCTGAAATCGGTTGCTTGTAGAAACTAGTACATATTTGCGTTTCATCGGTTTTCCAGCAAAATGAGTTGGTAAGTTCGTATAGGCCGGGACCGCGTGTCAGAGTTTTTAATCCACCTGTAGGCCTCTGACATGGCTAAACGGTTAAAACAACCCGGGCCTACAATTCGATTTGTCATCCGAGCCACGGTAACGCTCAGTTATAAATGCCATCCGCGGTCACCCATCCGAAGACTGACCGTTCTGAACGTTGCTTAATCGGTGATTGCTAACGAATTCTTAGCCAAACTATCTACGCTATGAGCGCTACATCCTTACACAGTATAAAATAAAGTCGCTATTTTCGTTTGTTTGTCTGTATGCTTAAATCTTTAAAACTACGCAACGGATTTTGATGCGGTTTTTTTTAATGGATAGAGTGATTCAAGAGGAAGGTTTATATGTATAAAAATTCCCGAAATTCCCACGGGAACGGGCACAACGCGGGTAAAACCGCGGGGCGCTGCTAGTAATGAATAAAAGCGATATAATTTTAAGATAATTTAATCACATTTACTCGGTCCAGTTAATCTCTCGAACTTAGTATTATTTTGTTCCAAATATTCGACTATATGATAATATTGTGCAAAACATTGATAAATATGACAAAACGTAGTACCTATAAGCCACTTGTGTGGTTAAAATTCTGATAAAATAACGTAGTCCGCACACTACGCGATTTAATTCCGAAACAGTTGTCATTATTTTCATTTTTGACCGACGAAACGGAGGAGGTACTCAATTCGACGCGTATATTTATATATATATTTTCAATGTATAACCATATTTGAACATGGTCAACCTTAAAAACTAAACACACAACCCAGCTCCGACCATACCCGGCGCAAAAGAGCCCAAAATGCTGGCAGCATTACCTCGCTGGATGGCGATGGCCAATGGCCATCCTTTGCGCCAAGTACGAGCCAGAGCGGGAGTCATTTGTCTTCTCCCTTAGCCTGCGCCCAATTTCCCCAATTAAAGCTTTAGCCTCACTACCCCATGTATAACCACTCATAACTTTTTACATAGTAGTACGATTTTCGAGGCCCTGGACCATTGAGAGTATATCATCTGAACATTTTTGTTTAGTTATTATTAAAAAAAATCACGAGAATTTGTCAAATGTGAAACAACACATTTTTTTTCAATAATGTGTTCACAGTGCAATTTTGCAAAAAAAAAAAAAATTAAGCACGTTAAAGATTTTAGGTTTTTCATTTCGAGAATAACAACACGTATTCGTGTACAAACAGCCTAAGTAAAATATTTGATAACAGTTGTTGATAAAAACGTAAGACAGCTTTATTGTTGTTTGATTTGGTCCGCTTACCTCAGTAGCAAAGAAAGGAAAACACGCTTTTATTACATTATGAACCATTTTATCTATCTAACGGATGAATAAGAATACGCTCTAAACAAAACGCGTGTGTTATATAACTACTAGCTTTTGCCCGCGGCTCCGCTCGCGTATACTTTGATTTTTGTGCTATCCCACGGGAACCTCTTATTTTTTCCGGGATAAAAAGTAGCAGCACTTTCCAGCCATTGAACTATATCCATGCCAAAAATCAAGTCTATCCGTTGCTCTGTTGCTGCGTGAAAGCGTAACAAACAAACTTACATTCACATTTATTATATTACAGATGATACATCTTGGGTAGGCTTACGTCCTGCAGTGGACTATTAAAAAAACGCTGGTACAGTACAGCACAGATTATGATCTACCAAAATAAACCATAATATACCTAATTAAAAAACCCCCGACATAAAAATATTTGACAACAAACTTTCAATTGACAACCATGTTGGGCACATTTTGTAGAATTTTGGTTCTTCCATCCCCACTTTAACCCACCATAACTCTTAAACGGCTCAATCGATTTTTGTAAAACATAGCTAAGAACACTCTCGATTAAGTCTCCTTTCATAAAAAAAAAAACTAAACTGAAATCGGTTCAGTGGTTCGGGCGCTATGATGCCACAGACAGACACACAGACAAACAGACACGTCAAACTTATTACACCCCTCTTTTGCGTCGGGGGTTAAAAAAACAGTATCGGTTCATAATTAGCGGAGTAATCCCGTAACATACAAAAAAACATACAGTCGAATTGTGAACCTCCTTTGATAAAGTCCATTAAAAATGCTACGTATAGTTTTTGGAAATTCCCAAGTTGGGATTTTTAACAGAAAAAAATCCAAGTCAATAAAACATAGTCGAAGTAGTTCAAAAATTCGTCGCGAATGCAGTACTCGAGCCTATCGAGGATCACTACTAGCCCGACGCTCTCCCAACTGAGCTAATTCGCAGTCCTGACATTGCGCCGAATTTGTGATGTGTTTATCATTTTATCTACACTAATGTTGTAATATTCTACTTATGTTTCCAATACTTGACTTATAATGACTACTGTTATAGCGAAGACAACAAAACACTCAATTTAAGCAATTTCACATGATGTTATAATATCCACATCGATATCGTAAAATCTCATTATAACATCGCGCGCTCGCTCCTGATTGGCCCTGCGCGCGCAGCTGCGCTCTCATTGGTTAGATTTTAATGGCGCCAAGTTCACTGTGACAATACACGTACGCGTGAATTTAATGTTTCGCAATATGTTTTTGTTTTTATTTTTATTTTTATTAGTGAAGATAAAGTAGTGTATGCAACTGCATATAACACGGGTATTATAACACGAGTGTGAGTTTATGAAACGAGCGCAGCGAGTTTCATAATAGTAACGAGTGTCATTATATGACAGTTGCATAAACTACTATTAACCACCTTATAGCGTTGTTTATTGATGAATTCTTATCTTTATTATTGTCAAATTGCGGGGCGAGATAGAATTTAGCTTATAAAATGCCTTTAGTGTACGCACGTTGTAAGTTGTAACACAGTCTCACAAGCCTAATAAATTGATCTGATTTATTTTCGAGAGCAGAACAACTAATGAATAACAGAAGAAATAATGGTAACAAACCTGACTGGCAGCTCTTTTCTTAGGAACAGGTACGATTTCCTTTCGCAAGCGTTGAGACCTGAAACAAATACAAAATAATCGTTAATGACATCAAGTGAATCTAAAAGCTACCTCCAACGGACTATGGAGAGGGCTATGCTCGGAGTCTTTCTGCGAGTTCGAATCAGGAATGAGGAGATGCGCAGACGAAATAAAGTAACCGACATGTTGAAATGGCAGTGGGCAGGGCACATAGTTCGAAGAACGGATGGCCGATGGGACCGTAAAGTTTTCGAATGGAGACCATGAACAAGCAAGCGCAGCGTAGGATGTCCACCGACTAGGTGGACTGACGATATTATAAACGCGCTGGATGCAGGTCGCTTCCAATCGGCCTTATTAGAAATCCATAGAAGAGGCCTATGTCCAGCAGTGGACGTCCTACGGCTGATACAAACAATAAAATACCACGCGAGTAAAGGCGCCAATTCACGCCGTGAATCATGGTCTGTATTGGGGGAGCCCTATGTCCAGAAATAGAAAATGAAAGGCTAACAAAGAAAAAAGAAAATAGGTCTCCCACCTCTTCTGAACTCTAATGGCGACTCCACATTAGTGGCGTGAATTAAAGCGCGAATTCACGCTGCGAATTCGCGGCACCAGTCGTGCCCTCCACATTCACGGGATGCTAATAGTCGTTCGTGAGACTCGCCGTGAAACGGACGCGGGTCTTTTGGATCCCAAAGTGTATTTTCAGAATGTAATGCTCTAGAAAGAGCATTTCAGTTCGTTATTCCAACGCTCACTCCATTTTAGCGCGTGCACTGGGACTGCACAGCACATGCCTGTACGCCTTTATAGTCAAAAGTAAACAGAAACGGGGCCGTCAATGTAGATACGTACGCGTGAACGCCGTGCGAAATTGGCACGAACCTTTTGTCGCGGAACAATACCTAAATACAGACTCCGATCGGGAAACAAGCGTGAACGCGCGGCTTATATGGAATCTATACCTTTACTCAACGCTCCATAGTGTTGAGTTCGGGTATACCATAAAAATATGTACCGCCTTGTTGAGGATTTTAAAATATACCTGACTGCAACATTCGTTTTGGGGATACTTTAAAAATATGAACCGTCGTGTTAAGGATTTCAAAATATACCCGACCGCAACATCCGTTTGGGGTAGGTATCAGATAAAGGGACGTGTATTTTGTAGGTTAGGTTAAGTTTATTTATTTTTTGTTTTGTTTCACACCTAATCTATCAAGGCGGTTTGCTTCTGGCACTTCGCCGGCCGCTGCTGCGCGGCGTACCGAACGATGGCTTCGTTGCGGTCGGGTATGTTTTAAAATACGCGGGGCGTATACTAAATCTCAATGTATACCCGATATCAACACGCGACAGTGACGTCACAAATGTTAGATAAAGGTACGCTTTATTGAAATGATTTTAGTTTACTGGTTTTGAAAATATACCCGACGGCAACGCGGTCTCTGACGTCATGAGAGTTGTGTGAAGGTATAGTTTCCATATAAGCGAACGCGCGTGCGCCCCGTGAAAACAGTCCGCATTATCGTTCACGCCTGTTCACGGAGCTTCACAGCACTAATGTGGAGCCGGCATAATGCACAACGTACAGTCAGTGGTTAGGTTAATGCTATTGATATTATGTTTTCAACGTAGGTGTTAACGCCTCCATGTAGAGACTTTATGAGGAGTCAATAGGAGTAACAGAGGACACTAAAAATAGGGAGCGTGGAAATGTCACTGTCCTTAGTGCCTTGCAAGTCGCAAGAAAACGAACGAAATTAATCGGCCAAGTGCAAGTCGGGCTCGCGCATCAATGGTTCCGTATTGTTTGGAAGCCCCCCTTAATATATTTGGTTATGATTTAATTATTTATTTTAGAAGGAACATAGTATAGGAACTTAATATTCTGTGAATATTTCAAGCATCTTCCTATTGCTGTTATTAATTTCGAGCTAAAAACGGCAAAAAATTTAGACTTGTTGTATGGGAGCCCCCCTTAAATATTTATTTTATTCTGTTTTTAGTATTTGTTGTTATAGCGGCAACAGAAATACATCTGTAAAAAAATCAACTCTCTATCTATCGCGATTAATGCGATACAGCGTGGTGACAGACAGACAGACAGACAGGCAGGCAGACAGAGTCTTCCGTACCCAAAAGGGTAAAAAACGGGACCATTTATTAGGTCCCGTTTTATACCCTTTGGGTACGGAACCCTAAAACAGGTCAAAGGGACTCTTTTTCGTGCGTATATTGCTTGCGTGCGTGCATGTGTACACCACAAAGATTCTACGACAATAATATAATCAACTAACCGATAAATAGCGAACAAAACAGGTTATTTACTAACCACCACGTCTGCCAATGAATTGGTTCACTGGCCCGCGTTGAATTGTAATTGTACGAGACAGTTTTCCGAGCCGTCGGCTCAGAGAACCGTTTCGGGTCTAATCTCGATCAAACACTTGCGCCTTATGAAATACCTACTACATAGTTTCGCTCTTTGCGACCTACATTGGACCTCAGAATAATGACAAGTAAAAGAAACCTTGCTAAATTTTACTCAAAACTACCTTACAGCTGTCTTATTCATATCTGGTTATGCAGCATACACGAGAGTGAGTGGAACAAAAAAAAACGCATAGTCTGTCGGCATACGTCAAAATCACAAGTTGGAATGTCAAAATGGTTCCAATTTGGTCCACTTGGTCTTTTGCGATATGAACCGAAATTTGAACGCTCTAGTTCCAGCAGAAGGTGATCATTTTACCTTCCGACTTTTTACCTTTTTTAATTCGGACAGTCGAGTTAGCTCAATGCTAGTTTGTGAAACCCTTCGAAATTACGTAAGTTCGGGTGTATGTGCATCTATTTCTAACTCCTTTTAAATTTCATATTTAAAGTGGGACAAAGTGATGTATATCTCTTGCTATTTTAGTACGGTTTCTATTACTTTAGTCCTTATTCTGAGCATTGGACTCTCTACCCTTTTCATTCCGCAGTAATAATAAGCCCGATTACAGAGGCGCCAGCGTAAATTTAATAACAACGTAAAAAGCGTTCTCTCTATCGAATGCCTAAAGTGAAAAAGAAACAGAACTATGCTATTTAGCTAATATAATTATGATGGCGCCTCTGTAATCGGGCTTAATGTGTACCTACAGACGGCGCGCGAGTTGAATGCAGAGCTTAGGAATGCGGTAGTGCTGTTATAATATATAATATATATACATATATATAATATTGTAGTATATTATGTATGTTTACATAATATACTACACTGCAGGCGCGTGAGGTGGGGCGTGCGGATAGCGGGGGGAGATGCTCCCGCTCTTTACCTCAGACCCCGACTGCATTCAACTCGCGCGCTATATGTAAGTATTTTTGTAGATGTTTTTGTCCGTCTCTACCGAGAATAATATTTGTGCTGAATAGTTGGCTACTCCGGAGGTACCACACCTTAATAAGAATCCGGATAGGCCAATTCAAACTAAATGAAACAAACAAAACGAGCCAATAGAGGCTGTTACATTAGCTACAAGCTGCGTAATAGCCAATCCTCGCGCATCTGTTATGTGAGCTTCAGTCAGTTTTTTTTTTCATATAGGTTTGCGTTTGATTACACACTGCCTGATGTTAAGCAGATCTAGGAAGTAACACCTAGACCTAACACCTAGAAGATACCTGTTTACTCGGAATTTGAAGACACCTATAACCCGGTCAGAATATCTGTGCACCTCGCTGGAATGCGGCGCCTCTCCCGCTTCCCCTGTCACCTCTCCGCGCACTCCCCGGTGCGACAGTACGGTTAGCATCTTCGTTGTCGATACACGTCCCGATAATAATTTACGTCCGGACGGTATATTAGACGTCCGGTAATGTACACTAATGGTAAGTGGTAATGGTACGTCCCGATAATTCGATATGACGTCACGAAGTCAGGTGCACAGATATTGTGACCAGGTTGTACATTGTACTTTTTAGCGGGAAGACAGACTCAGGCAAAGCGTTCCACATCGTGTGAGGAATGTGGACTCGAAACGCTTGGTTCTAACGCGCGGGTTGTTCACCATAGAAGGGTGGCGCTTTCGTCGCGTCTGTCTAGCTAGCCGTACGTTATATTGGGTTTTGCGCAGCTTGTAGCTAACTTCGCTGCCGCCATGAAGTTCGATTCAGCCGAGAGAGATTTCCGTTGCGTAGTTTTAAAGATATAACCATACATGGGGAAGCGACTTTGTTTTAAACTATGTAGTGATGGTCAATCGCATCGTGAACGTACTGTATATAAAGGGCTGTCCTACGGTATGGTTCCCGCAGTCTATCTTTGTGCCGTTTGCTTGTTAATTTTTCAAACTTATTACTTCACTGACTGGGGGGGGCACTACTAACCAAATACACAAAATTTGTGTTCAGAAAAATTGCCACGGTTTTCGAGATATTTAAAATTTTCTACATTTGAAAAATAACACTTTGGTCGTCTTTTACAATTCTGTGACCTGAATTCTAGATATTTTTTTGTGTCTGTTTTTTTTGAAATTTGCAAAAAATACTTTAAGTACAGTCAAACCTGGCTAACTGAGAACTGGATAAGTGAGAAACCTCTATAAGTGAGAGTAATTGCCAGGTCCCGTCATTTTACCCCTCAAATACCTCTATAAGTGAGAGACCAAAACCTCTATAAGAGAGAGTCGTTTTTCCCTCATGGACCTCTATAACTGAGAGTACTACTTGTCTGAACCTCTATAAGCGAGAGTTGAGGGTAATGAAACATCTGCACTTTATGATCCATTCTTAAATTTCGTGGAACTAACTACCGTTGGTTTCGGATCGTGTTCTATTCAAACATTTTTTTTCGTATTTTGTGGAAATAAGTAACATTGTTTTTGAATCGCATTTTTTTTTGGAATGGCCACATGTGCGTTTCAACTATCCTGTTTGTTGAAATAGTGTTCTATTTAAAATTATTTTGTGGTTTTCTTTAATCTACCTAACATTATTTTTGTATCACATTCTTTTGGAAAAACTTACTCCAGTTGATAAGTATTAATTGAGGAGAAAGTTCGGTTTTAGTAAAAAAATCTTTAGGAATAAATAAATAAGTTGTTAAGCGATAAGCTTAAGATAGCTAGGTATTGTATGCGTTCAAAGGTGGAAAATCTTGAAATGAATTTGACTTAACAGAAAACGCAATGAATTTGACTTAACAGAATTACTTTTATAAAATTATAAAATCGAAAGATATACGGTCCCTATAAGGTCTCAGTGCTCTAAAGGGCATGGAAATATTTAAAAAAAGTTGTTTTTTGATATTCCCAATTTTTAAATGTGTCTTTTAGAATGAATAAAACAAACTATCATCTATGTTCAATTCTAATTAACACAACCCAAACAGTACCTATGTACTATTTATAAACATATTTATCATTATTTACGCATGTAGATACCTACATACAAATTAGACGTATTTTTTAACCTCTATAAGAGAGAGTAGCCACTTCCGAAACTGGATAAGTGAGAAACCTGGATAAGTGAAAAACCTCTATAAGCGAGAATAAGATGGCGGTCCCTTCAACTCTCTCTTATCCAGGTTTCACTGTAGTTGTTTACAGATAAGTTTGCTATCAAATTCAAACAGCCATTTCCGTGTCGCATCATCAGTTTCTTTGTTTTTGTATATTTTTTCAAAAAATTTCTGATGAGCAAAATCTAGCGACTAATTTTGAGCTCCTATTGTGAAAAAAAAATGTATGGTGTATATTAGTAGTGAGTGAGCCCCACGCCCGCCCGTGAAGTATTATCCACTCTTTACTGAACACCTTGTATATATATTTTTAGATTCATTCAATCGTTTACACCCATCCAGCCGGCACATTGATCAAACTTTGCACCTTCCGTTTACAAACAACTCTGCCCTTGACTCGTGCCGACAATCGGATCACAAATAGACGGACGACGGCGACGGCCGAAGTCCAAGGCGTATTTTGGGACGGATAGATTCGCTTTTAATATACTCCTTCCTTCTAGTCATCTACCGTCTAACCACAAAAGATTTAAACACGCTTTAAACACTGTTTAACCGTGCAATATGTACTTTTAAACATTGTCTAAAGCGTAAAACTTTTTAATTAAGTAAAACACAGGTGTTACTCTCGTTTGATTTTTAGTAGGATACTACTATAGTTTCGATCGCATTTGGCGATCTTTCTCAAGGTCGGAGTACTAGCACGCGGGCTCGTCTCGCATAGCACTGCACTTAATTAAAATGTACGAAAACCACGTTAGTTTGGCGTAAAACTTTTGTGGTAAGACGGCTAGTGTCTACCCCCTGGTGTGGTTTTGTTGAGGATCGACTTTGAAAACTATATTTTTCATCCTTTGTTGCAACAACGCTAGTAGGTACTATAAGTACTAAGAGTGATTTAGCATGCACTGTACCCGGCTACAATCATAAAAGCATTATACTATGATTTATTTTGTGATTACCGGAGACACAGCTTAGTCAATATGTGTGACTTGGCCGTTACGTTACAACAAGAACTATTTAATGTATATCAAAATTAATGAACAGTTAATAAAATTAATCTTCCCTTTACGCTCATGTGTAGATACCGAAACTAAAAAGTTAAGCTAAGGGACGTCAATAAATGTGCCAAATTTCACATACATATACAGGGTCATAGGTATTAAACGCAAAACCTTTTAAGGGCGGGTCCAGTATATCTAGACAAACAACTTATGAAAATTCGCAAAAGAAATTCGCTTCTCCATACATTTTGCCGCGCGTTAACGAACTTTTTGTATGAAAAAGCTTATTTTTCTTCGTGATTTTCTAAAAGTCCTAGAAAAAAAATCGTTTGTCTAGCTGTACTAGACCCGCCCTTAAAAGGTTTCGCGTTTAATACCTATGACCCTGTATAAGTAATATAGTTTTCGAGTTATGAATGGGTCCAAAGTGGCTCGAAATGGTTCTTGTAATATTACACACGGCCGCTGCGGCGCCAGGTCCTTTTTCTTCGTCTTGGCTGTACACGCTGCCGTGTCTAGATAGTGAAGGAAAGAAGAAACATGCGGTCGAAATCAGCACCTCCTCTTATTTGGAAATCGGTTAAAAATCTATCACATACCTACAAAATTTTCTTTATTGTCGGGAATGTATTAAATTAAAGTGCTTGATATCGGTTTGTAACTCAACTTTAAAGTAATATTTGTTTAATTCATACAACGCTAATGCGTAACAAATTTCGCTAATCAATTTATTACAACATTCGTTCATACAGTACTGTACTCTACCAGCCTTTTTTATATTGTCCACTGCTGGACGTAGGCCTACCCACGAAAGGTGATTGGGCCATATCCACCACGCTGGCCCAGTACGGGTTGGTGGATTCACATAGGTACGCCATCGAATTACTTCTACGGAGGTATGCAAGTTGCCTCACGATGTTTCCTTCACCGAAAGCCAATGGTGTGAAACATACATAAATTTCAAAGAACCCCATTGGTACGGCACCAGAATTTGAACCCACGACCTCACGATTATGAGGCGGGTGTCACTACCTCTATAATACCACGACTGTTTATCACGAGTGTTCGTTCATATATTTGGAGTTAAAAATAATAAGAATATTAACTTATTTGATTTTTCTCAAAACTATTTTTAAACTAAAGATATAAATAAAAGTAGGGAAGTAATCATCTGATTTGCGTCAATTTCTGTTTATAGTTGATGTAATAACGTACTGGCACTCGGCCCGGTGGATACCAGTGGAATTGTTAGTATTTACGCGGTTTCCTTATGGATCTTATGCCCTTGAGTATTTGGGGTAATTTCCATTAAAAAAAAATGACGTAACACAGCGTTATCGATGATTTATTACCTCCATATGTAATTTCCTTACTAATATTATAAATCCGCAAGTGTATTTGTCGGTTTGTATCTTGGCTGTCTTTCACGCAGCAACGGAGAGACGGATCGACTTGATTTTTCGTTTGGATAAACCTTAAAGATCAGAGAGTCATAGGCTACTTTATTTCCCGAAAAAATAAAACGTTTCATCAAAAAACAAACAATTAAATACAGAAAATACAGAAAATTTTATTCGGGACAAAACAGTTAGGTACACACAAACAAAATACGGAAACAACTAAAAATAGAATAATACACAAACCAAGTATGTTACCCAATGCCTTGCCACGAAACTGATCCCAACTCAGCATATTGCTGGTTATATTATACAACCAGCACTGATATTATGTTGGGACCAGCGGTGACGTCACAACCGCGACAACTCGTATTAGGTACGACATTACGCGGGCGTAGCTGCGGACAAATGCTAGTAAGTAATATATCATGTTATATCTTTGTTAACAATGCAACTTTGAAAAGATACGATCTATTATAGATATTTTTATTGCCTTCAATCGTGACAAAGTGGGATAACCAATGACGTCACAAATTGACATTATTATTTATAATCTCTAATAAAAATTGTCAACTTATGAGTGTGACATGGAACTAAATAAATAAAATGTTGATATTCCTTTTCACAGTCAAAATACAGCTAAAAGAAAAAAAAATTAAGTGACTAAAACCGCACTATTTTTGCCGCGTGGCAAAAATCTAAATTCCAGACACAATTAATAACAATAACAATTATTATTAACAATTAATAACAATTATTATTAACAATTAATAACAATTATTATTAACAATTAATAACAATTATTATTAACAATTAATAACAATTATTATTAACAATTAATAACAATTATTATTAACAATATATATATTTATGTAATCACAATTAAAGATAAACACAAAAATAAAAACTTAAATAACCTATCTAAACTAAAATAACTAATCCAAACCTAAATAAAACTATCTAAACTAAAATATCCTATCTAAACTAAATTATCCTATCTAAACTAAAATATCTTATATCTAAAGTATACTAATTAAAAAAAATTAGATACTGTTTAAACCTATAAAATGTTTAAACAGTCTCTAATCTCAGGCAACGTGCCTAAAATGCTGGCCGCATTGCCTCGCTGAATTGCGAGGCTGACTTTCTGACCAAAATACAGGCCAGCATTCTGGTCACGTGTGCTTTCTTTTAATCTCCCCGACAAATCTTTGAAAATCTCTAGAGCACCCGGCCCCCACGGTCCAAGTGTCTCTACCCCAAATGGCGCAAATGAATATCCTCTGTCGAGAGATGAATATTTGCGCCGTTTGAGGGATTCTGCCGCAATAGCCGCACCGCTAGGCTGCCTTGATGTCTCTAGAAGATGTGACGGTGCCAGTGTATCGACACACGTAGCATCCCACACCAGGGGCCGTCCCATCATCCAGGGAATCAAGGTCATTCCATCGGGCCTTTTTCCATCGTCTCGTAGCAGACCTGTTGGTTCCAGCGTGGCTGCCACGTTTACGCTACCAAAGGCCCGACGGATGATATCGTTTAAAGCGCTATGGCGAGCAATACGGCCGGCACTCCTGCTGCAAGACAAACCGTGGTGACCGAGGCTGTCCACATTTTCTCCACAGACGCACCTGTGTGGGAAAACACAAGGAGCGCCGAGGCGTAGCGAAATGGCTATCCGGAATGTATTGTTGTCCAGTAAATTTCCCAAATGAAACGAAGGTAGTGCCTGCAGCCAAAGACCTGATTCCCAGCGAGAAACAGCTAGAAGACGCGCCCGATCTGTAGGAATGTTTGTGGATAGTAATTTGTTCCATTCCAAATCACAGATCGGCGTGTCCCATTGTCTCTGCGACGTTAGGGTCTTGGGCAGGGTAGTATTTGGGCAGGCTATTTTCCAAGCATTTATGGCTTCAGTCAAAAATGAAATTTGCACAATTCCTAAACTTGGCGACAAAATTTGATTTACTAAACTTTCAGTGCTTTTTACTGAAGATAAAAATGCGGGCAGTGATACGCTGGAAATTTTTCTAATACCTAATCCTCCATAGCGAACCGGTAGTGACGCCTGGCACCATATGGAATTTTCAAAAGACACATTGAAGCTAGATGTGAGCGTATCCTTAACAATGTTGTCCAGTTTTTGTAAAATTTCAGGGTGATTCCAAAGCTGGCAACATCGCAAAGAATATGTAAATTTTGGTAGAAAAAGACAATACTTAATTATAGTATAAGCCATATGCATATTAATTTTGGAAAGTCTATCCGAAACTGCGTTAAAATTTTGAATCTTTTCTTCAATAAAATCAGGTACAGACTCGTCAAGGACCGGTGATCCTAGTAAACGTAGTGAAGTGCTATCAATGATTTTGATGTCAGGAGCTAATGAATTAAAGTGTTGTATGATGTTAGTTTTTGACGTACAGCGATCTGAAATGTACAATTCACACTTTGAAAAATTTAGCTCCAGGCCAATAGCTTGAAAGTCAGAAATTAGATTTTCCAAATCCTTGAGTATAGTTTCAGGATCACCACCAAGAGTTCCATCATCTAAATACCACACATTAAATTCAGACTCAAGACGTTTGATGATGGGGTGGATCGCGAGACTGAAAATAGCCGGCCCAAGAGGATCACCCTGCTGACATCCTACTTCTGATGATAAAAGGTCTTTTTGATAAACTAATTTAGATGGTTTACCATAGCATTGCCAAAGAAATGGGTATAAATCGGGGATGTTATTTTTAACTTCTGCCAGCAGAGCACCTCTATGAACTGAATTGAAAGCGTTCTTTACGTCCACTTTTAGCACGACAACATCGTCTCTACTATTCATTAAAAAAGTTCTCAGCGCGTGCACTGCCGCCTCGCACCCTCCGCGTGAACCGAAGCCTAACTGGGTCGGTTGGAAATGTTGCGTCAGATGATTGCTTTTAAATTTACAGCAGATTTTAGCAGTAAGGCGGCGATAAGTAGTGCCAACAGCAATAGGCCTGATTCCTCCGTCTTTTTTCTTGAGAGCACAAAGGTTGGCTCCATATAAAATATCAATGATATTGTTATTGACTTTACCTGTCAGCATAAAATTAACCAAGTGGGTTAAGCTGACAGCCAAGTTCTCACCTGCACTACCACTGATAGCGCCGATGAGATCCTTAAGATGCTGGGGTGTTAGGGCATCCAATCCACCAGCAGATCCACTTTGAAATGATGCTATGGCCTTAACAACGCCCTCCGTGATTACTGATGGGCAATGTTCATCATCGTCGGCATCAGGGGGTAGTACAGGGGTCGTACACGACGTAGCTGGTGGATGTTTAGAACGTAGTGCATCAATGGTATCCGAATTGTTTGGTGTTTTTTGTCTAATAAATGAACTATGAACTAATACTTATCATTACTCCTTACTAATTGGTCCAGGAAAATTGATTTATGGCTCATTTAATGACATTTCATTAAATGAGCCATAAATCGTAAACGGTAAGTTTTACAAAAAAGTTTTTGGAAACAAAAGATGCGAAATTTTATTCTCTACAATAATGGTCTTATTGACTTTTACCCTTGAGTGCATAGTTTTCGAGGTATCGGCCAAAAGCATTTTTTCAAGATGGCGCTTGAAGCTCCACCTGGATCTGTCAGCATTTTGTGATTATATGCTCAGTAAGTGATCATAAACCTTATTAAAAAAAAATGGATCGAAAAAAATTAGTGCAAAGTTGACCAAAAAACGTCTATTTTTCCTGTAGTAAATATTACAAATCCGAAAGTGTGTTTCCATCAACCCACACTGGGCCAGCGTGGTGGATATGGCCCAATCACCCTTCGTGGGTAGGCCTACGTCGTGCAGTGGACTATTAAAAAGGCTGGTACAGTACACAAAGTGTGTTTGTTGGCTTGCTCCTCTTTCAGGCAGCAACGGAGTAGGTAACGGGTTGACTTCATTTTTGGCATGGATATATTGGACTTAGTTTGAAAGACGGAAAGTGACATGCAAATGGCTACTTTTTAACCCCCGACGCAAAAGAGTCTGTCTGTCTGTCTGTCTGTGGCATCATAGCGCCCGAACCACTGAACCGATTTCAGTTTAGTTTTTTTTGGATGAAAGGAGACTTAGTCGAGAGTGTTCTTAGCTGTTTTATAAAAATCAATTGAGCCGTTTAAGAGTTATGGTGGGTTAAAGTGGGGATGGAAGAACCAAAATTCTACAAATGTGCCCAAAATGGTTGTCAATGTGTCGGGGGTTTTTTAAATTTTTAATTTATATTACTTGTGGCATGGATATATTGGACATAGTTTGAACGACGGAAAGTGGCTACTTTTATTTTTAAGACGGAAATAGGTGATTAAGATCATCATTACGAACAACTTTTACTACGGGGCCAACTCAAAATTCGAGAAAAAAAATCAACCGTTTTATATATTTTGTCAATTCCGAATTGCAATTTTGTATGGAACAGCTGATTTTTTTTAACTCGAATTTTGAGTTGACCCTATAGTTATAGTTGTTCGTAATGATGTCTTAATCACCCCCTTAGTACCTACTTACAGGGTAGGTAATCAGATATTACCCTGAACTTCACCATAACTCTGTCTCGTTTTGACACATCCAAAGATTTTTTTTTATCACGAAAAAGTCCTCGCTTGACCACCAACTCGCCTAATGGCAAGCGACGTTGTGGTCGAAGATGAAGCACGCAGACCTAGAAGATACCTATTCAGTCTGACCTTGAAAAGCTTTAGATTATATCTCTTAGGAAACAGGAAAGCAGGAAGACTGTTCCATTCCCTGGCGGTACGAATCAGAATAAAATTATTTCGTGGTGCGTATACTAGCTCGGCTGAATAGGGGTTTGGGAGGGGAGTGGCATAGTAGCCATTAGCCGCCACTTGAGTATTTCAAGCCGCCCCTGAATCCGACACTGGGTTTACCTTATATCAAACATTTATCACGCATTTTCCGTATCAGCGCGGGCAATCACTATTATCGTTCGGTGTTACAAGTGTGACCGTGAATGTTCAAGATAAATCACGTAAGTGCGACCGTGAGTACACAAGATAAAGCCGCTTGGCAACTGAACAATAGTGGCAGTACTGTACTGTACCAGCCTTTTTAATAGTCCACTGCAGGACGTAGGCCTACCCACTAAGGGTGATTGGGCCATATCCACCACGCTGGCCCAGTGCGGGTTGGTGGATTCACACACGCCATCGAGTTTCTTCTTACAGACGTATGCAGGTTGCCTCACGATGTTTTCCTTCACCGGAAAGCCAGTGGTGTGAAATTCCGTACATAAGTTCCAAAGAAACTCATTGGTGCGGGACCGGGATTGAACCCACGATCTCGAGAATGACAGGCCAGCGTTACAACCACTAGACCACCACGGCTATAGCAGTGCATTTTAGCAAATGTCGAATGGGAAGGTTTTCAGCTTGTGCAGCTTATTAATCTCTACGGAAGCTTTTTGATTTTAATTTGAAGTAAGCTGTCACGCTTTTTCCAAAGTGAAACTTATTTTAGCACCCATCTTTTTGGATCAGGGATTGGGAGAGATTATCACAGGAGCGAGACCGATGGCAAGAGAGGGTTTTTAGGGCTTTACCTAGTATAGGCTGAACCATACAAATCGGCGGATGTGAAGTTAGCTGCTAATAGCTGAAATTAAGATAAAATTGCCTTACGATGTTTTCTTCCACCGATAAGCCAGTGGCCTGAAATTCCTTACAAAAGTCCCAAAGAACTCATAAGTGCGGCGCCGGGATTTGAACCTACGATCTAACGATTGCAAGGCGGGTATTACTACCACTAGACCACCACGGCTCTAATATACAAGCTTTTAGCTCTGATAAGGACTCTTTTTGTCTTTGATATTGTCCGCAAAAATTACACAATCAACAGAAATAGAGTGCTTTTTAGATAGCGCACAAAAACAAGGACCCCCGAGGTGGCGTGATAACAGATAATAAATATCTTATCATTACATTACGGGTATTATCATATGGCATTTGTTATAGCAAGGTTATAATATAAGCGGACAGAATCAGAGCTACGAAAATATTCAAGTCTTTAATTTTGGCACTTTTAGGGTTCCGTACCCAAAGGGAAAAACGGGACCCTATTACTAAGACTTCGATGTCCGTCTGTCTGTCACCGGGCTGTATCTTATGAATCATGATAGCTAGGTAGCTGAAATTTTCACAGATGATGTATTTCTGTTGCCGCTATAACAACAAATACTAAAAATAAAATAAATATTTAAGGGGGGCTCCCATACTGTACGGAACCCTCCGTGCGCGAGTCCGACTCGTGCTTGGCCGATTATTATAAAAGCCTACATAATTATTTTCTACGAAGATAATAATTTCTCACTCATCAGTATACACGTGGTAAAGAATGAAAATAACTATTTTTCATTAAAGATTTTCTTACGACTAATTCAGCAGTAGAATATAAGACTGCAGATGAGACGGCACGAGAATTACATAAACACTAAAAACACCATTCTCTTCAAGCAATCGCTTCGTGTGCCACTTGTATAATAATGGACAAAGACAGTCGCTACTCGAACTTTGATCCTATACGTAGCTGATAAGGCGGCACGTGGAGCCCTCAGAAGAATTACAAGTAATAGAAGTAATGCTAATTTTTACTCAAAAAAAAAACCTTACAGCTGTCTTATTCATATCTAGTTATACAGCATACGCGAGAGTGAGTGGAATAAAAAAAAACACAGTCTGTTGCGTACGTCAAAATCACCAGTTGGAATGTCAAAATGGTTAAAATTTGGTTAGATTTGGTCATTTGTTTTTTCGGAAATTTGAACCCTCTAGTTCCAGTAAGAAGGTTCAAATCTCTGACCATTTTACCTTCCTACTTTTTACCTTTTTGATTTTGGACAGCCGAGATAGCTCAATGCTAGTTTGTGAAACCCTTCGAAATTACGTAAGTTCGGGTGTATGTGCAACTTTTTCTAACACCTTTGAAATTTCATATTTAAAATGGGACAAAATGATGTATATGTCTCTTGCTATTTTAGTACTGTTTCCAGTACTTTGTTCTTATTCTATGGTGGAGCCGAACTCGATAGCAATTTGATAACAATTTCGATAATATGTAGGCAAATACGTTAAAACCCGATTTAGTGGATACGCCCATTATTGAGTGCCTCTTGGATATGTTTTCACTTACTGTATAGGCCGCGTCACACAAGTTGGCGGAAACGAAGTTGGCTACAAGCTGCGCGATATCCAATCAACGCGCGGCTTTGTGTGAGCCTCAGTCAGGATTGGATAAACAGATAAACATTTTTATTGCTAATTTAGATTAAGAAATTACATGTCATAAAATGTAATAAAAGCCATCGATTGAATTTCAATACAACAGTATCACATTCAACGTTACAACATTAAATTAATTATCAAATAAATTAATCCTGCGAGAAATTAAAATAAATTACTTAATTAAGAAAAGAAATATAAAATACCTCTTTATAATAAATTAAATTAATGATAAATTAATTACAATGTTGTCAGATGTCACTACATCGTAAGATTTCTGCCGTTATTATTTCTATAGCACTTTTGTTCCATTTTAAAGAATTCGTCAACGGTACAATTAGTCTAGGACCCTATTACTAAGATCCCACTGTCCGTCTGTCTGTCACCAGGCTGTATCTCATGAACCGTAATAGCTAGAGAGTTGAAATTTTCACAGATGATGTTTTTCGATGGCCGCTATAACAACAAATACAAAAAATAGAATAATATAAATATTAAAGGGAGGCTCCCATACAACAAACGTGTTTTTTTTTTGCCGACTGGCTCCCATACGGTACGGTACCCTTGATGCGCGAGTCCAACTCGTACTTGGCCGATTTTTAAATTTAATTTTAAATATTGTGCAGCTTATAGCTACTTCATTTCCGCCAACTTGTGTGACGCGGCCTATACTAGCCTTTTTAATAGCCCACTGCAGAACGTGGGCCTACCCACGAAAAGTGATTGGGCCACGTCCACCACGCTGGCAAAGTGCGGATTGGTTGATTCACATACACCATCGAATTTCTTCTACAAACGTAATGCACAAGAACTCATACGGGACCGGGAATTGAACCCACGACCTCACGATTGTAATGCGGGTGTCACTACCACTAGACGACCACGGCTTACTTAGATACTTATTTTTGCATATTATTTACTCAGAATTTATATCAATTTGAGATAATTTGGTTACATACATACTCATACTTTTTTATTAACAACAATTAGTTACAGGTCATATAAAACTTACAATATTTCACTTTCAATTTAAAAACATTAAAATTCACTCAACAACATAAATTAAGTAGTTAAGAATAAATACAAACAATAACATTCATATCAATTAAAAATTAAAAATCAAATCATTACAATAAATATCTACATATCTCAATTTAAAAAAAACAATAACATAATTAAATTATATCAGTGAAACTATTTTGTCAATTCAACAACACACAATACAACAATGAGGTCTCAGGGGAACACTGAAAAAATAATAATAAAAATAGTATTAAGTACTAGTAATAATATTTATAATTTGAAGTACAAATAAACTTACTCTGCCTTAAACTAGACAGTCCTGTAAAAAATTACTCTACCTTAGGTAGAAAGTCCGCCACCTTATAAAATGCTTGCTCAACGAGCCAATTCTTTGCTTTATTTTTAAATACACGTCTTGTTGGCGCTTTTTTTATAATTTCTGGCAAGTGGTTGTAAACTCTTGTTGCCATAATGTGCACCTGCTTGGACGTTTTCTCTAGCCTATGGACAGGCGTGCACAATCAAATACATCCCTATACATCCTCAAATATTGACTTTAGGTATCGCAATAAGGAAGCATACTCATACTATGTGACCCATTTATTCTAGGTTACAGGCTAAGTCGACCTATTCCCGTTAAGAGTATGTAGTTTACTACGATTCAGACTGATTTGAATATGAAACATCATATCTTAAATCTCACCGTTTTAGAGATATTTGAATTCAAATACTTTTTCTTATTTTTTATAAAAAGGTTCATTTTACGGAAAATATTGGGTAGCGAGGTCATGAAACATTATTTTACATGTAAAAATCAAATAATAACAGTAATACGACTTACACGTTTCAAAATATCTAATTAAGTATTTTTTTAAATAACAATTTCAAATATCTCGTAAATTTTTAGGATTCCGTACCCAAAGGGAAAAACGGGACCCTATTACTAAGACTTCGATGTCCGTCTGTCACCGGGCTGTATCTCATAAACCATGATAGCTAGGCAGCTGAAATTTTCACAGATGTTGTATTTCGGTTGCCGCTATAACAACAAATACAAAAAACAAAATAAAATAAATATTTAAGGGGGGCTCCGCATACAACAAACCTGAATTTTTAGACGTTTTTCGCTTTATACTAATAATGGTACCAGGTAGATGCTTGAAATTTTCACAGAATATTTAATTTTATATTCCCTTCAATAATAAAATTCAAATAAAATAAATATTTAAGGGGGGCTCCAATACAGTACGGAACCCTCCGTGCGCGAGTCCGACTCGTACTTGGCCGATTATTTTTAATTTAGGATAGTGTGTTTCATAGTCAAATCAGTCAGAAACAAAGTAAGCTACACACCCTTAACGGGAATAGGTCGACTTAGCCTGTATAGACCAAATCATACAATTCGGCGGATGTGAAGTTAGCAACAACTGTTGTGAACAAGCTGCACAATAGCCAATCCTGACCGACGCTCACATAAAGCTGCGCGTTGATTGGGTTTCGTGCAGCTTGTAGCTAACTTAGACTAGGCTTTCCACAATTTGCTATCAACGAGTCTTGACTTACTTTGGTCACATCGCCCGTAGGCAGCCAGACAATTTCGAGAAACTGGTTGTAGTTGGGAAAGTAGATGGCAAAAGACCACGTGGACGCTCACCTACCCGTTGGTCTGATCAGATTAAGTCAATAACCGGGCTTCCAGTTTCCACTGCTCTGAAGAAAGCCGAAGACAGGGCGGCGTGGAAGCAGCTCGTCACTGATTCCGTGAAAGCATTTTTAGACGGGCACGACCTTCAGTAATGAAGAGGACGAAGAAGAAGAAGAAGTAGCTAACTTCACAGCCGCCAACTTGTATGATTTGACCTATATCTACGTTTACTAAGGGAAGTAGTGCACCGGCGTACTAGGGTCAGGTTAGAACATCAATTCAACAGTAATAAGTCTTTCTTCCCGCTAAAGTACAATGAAGACACCTATGTCTTCAAATCCCGAGTAAATAGGTATCTTCTAGGTAAGCGTGTTACATCCTAGATCGCATATCTGCTTAACATCAGGCAGTGTGTAGTCAAACGCAAACCTATACGATATTTAAAAAAAAGCAATAATTAGAGTCGCAAATAATTTTATAGCAAGAAAATAACAATAAAACTTGCCTTACATTTTGCATATAAATGTAGTAATAAAAATAAAACGTGCAACCTATCAGCAATTTTAACACGAGTTGAATTTTAAACAGTTGTTTATAAACAAAACAACATGGCGGCGGCGGCACAGTGTAAATAGCAGTTGGTATGTTCCGGACCGCGGAGGTCAGATGTGTCGGTACCTGCCACAGAAGTCCATAGAAGTCTCTTTGTAAAAGCTTTTATGAGTGAAATATTCATACTCCGAAAAATACATGTTTACGTTAAGTATACTGGGCAACGCCTGAAAATCAGGGCATACATCCAGATGACGAAGATATTCTAGAATACCTACCATTTGGTTTCAATGTTCCTCGACATTATGTTTTTTTATTAGCGTTTTCTCAACAATTGACTTTTAACAAAATGTACAGAGCCAACTTTTTTCGCGATTTCGGCGTTGGTCACGTAGGTAGTATAAGTTAGTAACAATGATACAATAGAGAGAGATATTCTCCGTCATGAATTTTAGCAAAGTTTCGTGAGTAAAATAGAGAGAGAGACATATTGTCCGTCATGACTTTAACAAAGTTTCGTGAGTAAGAGAGAGAGAGAGTTTCTCCATCGTGATTTTAAGCAAAGTTTTGTGCGATACTTTGTCCCCGCTAGAACACGCTAGACACCATGTCCTATCACGCGATATCTGCGGTCGGTATCATATGACTCGATTGTTCTTGTATAAACTGTGTCGTGGGTGTGTTTGCGTTCTCGATGTACCTAGAAGTTAGTTCGCGGCTTACATTTTACGATCAGTAAAATTACATGTCTTGGTAAGGCGGCCATCGAGACGCATCTCGCGAGATCTATGGTCGATACCAAAGAGGTTGGTATCATAATATATCATAGGACGATATTCTCCGTCATAATACGGTTATTATTTTTAGCAGTTTTGAAAATATGTCCCCGTTACGCCAGGACACGCTAGACGCTACGTCCCATCACGCGATATCTGCGGTCGGTATCATATGACTCTGTTGTTATTGCGTAAACTGTATCGTGGGTGTGTATGCGTTCTCGATGTATCTAGTAGTTAGTTTGCAATAGCAATTTATTGATAATTCAACGGCGCAAGGAGAGGGGATCTACGCAGCTTCTTGCTTTGATATAATTCTGAAAAAGTGTGTGTTGGGTAGTATGTTACTCTTTCACGCAGCAATACATGGGTATACTTTTTTTGCCCGTGTTACCTCTACTACACTAGCTAACTTGCTAAATAATAATAATCGGCCAAGTACGAGTCGGACTCGCGCACGGAGGGTTCTGTACTGTATGGGAGCCCCCTTAAATATTTATTTTATTTTGTTTTTTAGTATTCGTTGTTATAGCGGCAACAAAAATACATCATCTGTGAAAATTTCAGCTGCCTAGCTATCATGGTTCATGAGATACAGCCCGGTGACAGACGGACAGACAGACAGACAGACATCGAAGTCTTAGTAATAGGGTCCCGTTTTTCCCTTTGGGTACAGAACCCTAAAAAATTGGTGACCTCAACTTTAACGATATAAATTAGTATAATCTGTTAATTGGCTTGAACAAACAAAGACTTGGTTCAGAGTGTTGAGACAATCAGTGGACCTTGAACTAACATACGCGTTACGCCACTGTTTCTCAATCGGTGGTTCGCGGACCATATTCCATAACCGGTTACATGCGATCCGCGAAAGGTTTTTATACTATTTCTTAGTCATAATTATAAACCAAAGCCATTAATACTAGGTATATTTAAATATTATTTCTTAGAACTATATGTTTTTTAAACATTAAACTAGTCAGTCATAGAGTCAGTTATTCATAACAGCATTTGTTATAATTACAAGTCAGGTAATATTTTATCAATCAATTACATATTTATTCATGTAAAACCAACCGTAATAAAATAATAAATAAGATAATCAGCAAATCGTTCGTAATTAGGTATTCTTGTTACGAGGGCGATGACGTGGTGTGCACACCCGCCCGCCAACCTCATGCCTCCCGCACGCTACCTACGCCCGTGCTCAACACTACGCCACGCGACGTCGGAATTGTGCACACATGCGCAATAATAAGCGAATCATGGCGAAGAGTCATCTGCGGCTAACTTCTCATCCGCGATTTGTGTGGCGCTTAGTATACTAAGGTAACTAACTACTAAAAGATTGGAAACCACTGCGTTACAGACACGTTTAGATTCTAGATGTTCTTAACAATCTAGGTAATGACTCATTGTTGTTTGTTGTTATGACACGCAAAAACCACGAGGTGGATACCTACGATTATAAAAAGTTTTTTCTCGAAGCGAGATACCGGTTTTTGTTTATTCCGTTTCTGTGTTATTTTTGTGTTTGTAACAGTTAATTTTGATCAAGTCAACATGAAAGTATATAGGTGTTGATTTTAGACCAAACTCTACCGGTCTTACTACAAAAGTTTTACGCACGTCTTAGACAATGTTTAACAGTTCAAATAGCACGGTTAAACAGTGTTTAAAGCGTGTTTAAATCTTTTGTGGTAAGGCGGTACATGTAATCGTATTTGCACGATTATTCAAGTAACTTGCAACTGCACTCAGTTCGATGAACGGATGACCGATGGAGCCGCAAAGTTCTCGAAGATGGACTACGGACCAGCAAGCGCAGCGTAGGACGTCCATCGACTAGTAGGCCAAGCATGCGACAACGAAAAGCCACGAAAAGAACTCTTTTCTACGTGTGAAAAATTTACAGATATACAGGGTTATTCGCCTATTTTAGGGACTTATTCTGTACATCAAAACTAACAACATTTTCTGCGACTTTTGTCAGGTCATTGATGTACCTACAGAATAAGCCCCTAAAAGGATGCGAATTGATTAGAAATAACCCTGTAAACTTCGCCATAACTCTGCCTTGTTCTGACACGTCAGAAGAAATATTACGTGGTGCGCATCCTAGTCCGGTAGGTAGAATGACGATATAATTAAAATCGCAGGAACGCGCTGGATGCTGGCCGCTTCCAACTGACCTTATTGGAAATCCATAAAGTAGGCCTATGTCCACCGGTGGACGTTCT
Source organism: Hypomecis atomaria (assembly GCA_964007245.1). Lineage (NCBI taxonomy): Eukaryota > Metazoa > Arthropoda > Insecta > Lepidoptera > Geometridae > Hypomecis > Hypomecis atomaria. The sequence continues at coordinate 3,207,155 of OZ023308.1, read as the reverse complement.
ATGCCTGGTGGATGGATGATTATTCAAGATAGCAAAGTACTCTAGTCCAGCGGGAACCATAGGTACCTACATATAATGTTCGTAATATCAGATACCTAGCGAGCGATGTGCAATAGAATATTATATACAGCCAGCAGACCTCATTTTTGCTTGAAAAATAAAAGGATAAACTACCCACTCTGAGTGTTTCGTCTTTTATCTCGTTATAATTATTATGAAATCTTGCCTCAAACATTTGCATTTTTGCGTTCTATTCTTGTACTTAATCGTTTTGGACGATTATACGTACCTATAGTAATTTTTTGTTAGATTTCTTACAAGCACCTCGACAGTTCCCATTGACAACGGCCGTGGCCGTGGTTATTTTCCGCCGGTCGTCAATTGACCTGTTTTGCGCCAAATCGGCGAGCTCGTTACATTTATTTATTGCACGCCATTGACAACAGGGTTATCGACTAGATAAAAAAAAACGGAACGCGTCGAAAGAATTTAAGAAGAAATATTCTCGACTAGTTTTACCCGCAGCACTCAACAATCCTCATTTTTAACCGACTTCCAAAAAGGAGGAGGTTCTATGTTCGTCTATATGTATTTTTTTTTCTTTTTGTGTATGTCCATCGATAATTTCGCCTATTGTGAACCGAATCGAAAAATTATTTTTTAACTCGAAAGGGTGTACTCCCGAGGTGGTCCCATTAAAATTTTACAGAAATCGGCTCAGCCGTTTTTGAAAAATCAATAATAATGTATTCGAGCGAAATATTCGAATTTTGTACACGATGAAAGGCGGTTTTTTTTTTTGCGAAAAAATATTTTTCCTGAAAAAGAAGTAGGTAGCCTTTGACACTCCGACTTTTGAATTATATAATTATGTCCAATGTCCATACCAAAAATCAAGTCGATGCGTTGATCTGTCGCTGTGCTGTGGGAACGCAGCACGCACTCTTTCAAGAGTAAAAGCAAAAGTATAACGCCTTACAAAAGATTTAAACACTTAAACACTGTTTAACCGTGCAATTTGTACTGCTAAACAATGTCTAAAGCGTGTGTAAAACTTTTGTGGTAAGACGGCTAATGTCTTGTTTGTTTAATCATCATTATTTCAGCTGAAGAGCATCCATTGGTGCACTTAATATCGTAATGTTGAAAGCAACGGTAAAAATAATGCAAGCGATGGAAGCTTATTGAAAGCAGCAACACAAAAATTAAATAGCACCAATTTTTTTAGCCAGATATTTTTGACAAACACGCTACCGAGTAAAATAGATATGAATGAAATAAGAGTACCGTGTCTTTGTCAAAAATGAGTTTGCGTGGTATCGTTCAACAAATTTCGCGTTGCCAAGTAAGTATCATCTCAAATGGTGAAGAAAAAAATTGGAACAAAAATATCTAAATTGTTCACCAAACATGCGCGCGTCACGGTACAGCCATGCTATGTTAGCATGTCTTAGATTTTGCTAGACTGTGTCTTTAGTCATCGATCACTAGTGAATCAACTGTTAGTAAAGTCAGTATTCGGATGGGTGACCGCGGGTGGCGTCTATAGCACAACTTTGCCGTGGCTCTAATAACATGTCAATTGTAGACCCAGGTTGTCTCAACCGTATGGCCACATCAGAGGCTACCAATTCCGACACCAGGGTAACGACCAGCCCTTACATAGATAGATGAATCCTTTATTGCTAACGTAAAGAAAAATACACAGAAACATATTACGAGTAAAACTATATAACGTGCAACTGTATAGCGTACAACAAGAGGCGGCCGTATCGCTAATAGCAGCGATCTCAACCAAGCCACATACTTTATAGGTACCTACTAATATTGTAAAAAATACAGTACAGACAAACTGAGCACCTACTGTTCTTTGGAAGTCGGTTAAACACTTAAAACTATATAGGCGTAGCAGACCCAAAATGCGCTTTACTAATAATCGCCATTCAAAGTCTGAAAAAGATGGACAGTAGCTTTAGAGGTTCATGTCCATCGAAGTACTGTATTTATATTTAGTTAGCGCCTAAAAACATCAATCAGACATCAATCTACCAGCCCTACGTATACCAAGGCAACGTACAGTATTTCCATACATTAGCAACGTATACCAAGGCAACGTACGGTATTTCCATACATTAGCAAAATCGAAATTCTGTTTACAAACACTTCCCTGGCACTTGGCTTCCGTCCAACGGTCTTTGTACAACACCAGCTGATCTTCAAACTTCATACAGTCAGAATACGAAATTGAGGCTTTGTTTTCAATAGTATTTATAGAGCTATTGTTTCTTTTGTTTTGCTGAAGATTTGTTTGAAAATCTTTGTCTTGCTAGACAAGAAAAGCTTCATTAAGATTTTGATAGAGAGAGTTGTAAACTTTGGTCTGAGATGATGAAATTTTCGCGTTTATTTCAGAGCTTTGCGATATCGGATACTAAAATTGAAGAAAAATACTCACATTACGAGTTGTTTATAAAAATTGACAAAGAAAATAAAATACAAGTGAACTGAACAGTAAAATTAGATAACCTTAGATGTTATTGAAATATAGATACGGACGATGCCCGAATTTTAGTGTTCGTATAGCATAAACGCTGAAGTGTTTTAAGACAAGACAATCAATAGCTACAAAAGATAAAGTCATTGAAACAAAATAAAACTGGTACCTAATAGTGCCTACCTCTACTGTACATAGGGACTCGTGTTATAGCTATTGAACAGTATTAGACAAACTAAAACACAAAGCTAAATTAATATTAGCACTTTTACATAAGCATATAACTGAATAGGATTTAACTACATTGGCATGGTCATAACGGCAAAAGTGAATCCAAAACTGTTGAACTTATCAAAACATAGAAAAGAACAATGTAGATACTCGTAATGGATACTATTGCTAACAATAAGCATGATAACTGGGTAAAAAAAAACATTATTTTAATGAGTCCGTTAGTTAGATTATTAAAAAATATTGGACACGTATTTTTTCTTTTGTCAATCCAACAATTAATGACAAAGAAAAATGTTGTCGAAGTTTGGGAGTGGGGGCTCGTGATGTCGCAACATAGTCTGTACATTTGTATAGCACTCGTGACGTCACGAGGAATTTAACAGGCTATATTTTCGTCAATCTTTGTTTAATTGACAAAAGAAAAAATACGTGTTTAATATTTTTTTTTAATCTATCTGATGGACTAATTATATTTTTTTAGACATCATTCCTATTGTAAAAGTTAAGATAAAATAAGCCTAGTAAAGAAATAGGACAAAAAAAACAATTACTAGCATTTCTTTAGATCAAAACAATAGTATAACAGTTGTAGAACTTGTAGAGCAGGCAAACGGCATGAATGAAAAAGGTCAACCAAGTTCAAAACCCAAGGTCGTACTAAAATGACATGTGATGAGATGCAAATTGCTCAAAGACGATCAATTTTCCAGCGTGACGACAAGTCTGTTTGTCTAGACTAAACTAACCGATTTTCCAACCAGTCCTTGAATGAAATGACGTCGATTGCGTGAAAAATGATGAAGAGAAACAAGACTTCAAAGTAAATAACGCAAAAAAAATCAAAACGTACAATGTTCTTTTTATTGTTTTAAGAACTTATTATAAGCTCAAACAGTGGTGATGAAAAGAAACAAGACTTCAAAGTTAATAACGCAATGAAAATCAAAACGTACAATGTTCTTTTTATTGTTTAAAGAACCTATTATAAGCTCAAACAGTGGTTTAACAGAATTGTGTTAAATGTACGAGTGTTATAAACAATAAGTTATATTGTATTTGTATTAAATGCCGATGGAGATCTCAAACCAAACAAAGCAAACTCGATGAACATAATAATAACTACCTATATAGTACACCTATCTGATATTAATAATAATATAATCAAATCGTCAGCTGCCAATGATCATAAATATGAAGTGAAACTAAAAAAAGTACCAGGACAATTGAATGCATTGTTATAGCTGAAAACAAAGCAAACTTATATTTGCTATAGCTGCAGCAGTAGCAGATATAATTTTAAATTAGAATTAATTTTAATAACAAAAGGAAGCAAACTGGATTAATGAAAATAATAATGCATAAAAATTAATGCATTATTCAAGCTATTATGCAGGAAACAAACGGAATAATAAAAAGAATCCTTTAAATATTATAAGTCCGAAAGTGTTTGTTAGTTTGTTTGTTACTCTTTCACGCAGCAACGAAGAGACGGATCGACTTGATTTTATGCAGTTTAAAGATCGGGGAGTATCATTGGTTACTTTTTAGGGTTCCGTACCCAAAGGGTAAAAACGGGACCCTATTATTAAGACTCCGCTGTCCGTCTGTCTGTCTGTCTGTCTGTCACCAGGCTGTATCTCATGAGCCGTGATAGCTAGAGAGCTGAAATTTTCACATATGTATTTCTGTCGCCGCTATAACAACAAATACTAAAACAGAATAAAATAAATAATTAAGGGGGGCTCCCATACAACAAACATGAATTTCCATTATTCGCTCGATATTAATAACGATAACAGACGCTTGAAATTTTCACAGAATATTTAGTTATATTATTTACATCAAAATTAAATAATTACCTATGATAAAATAAAATATATATTAAGCTTACTTCGTAATACTACTTAATATTACTTCGCTTATTTTATTAGTTATTATCTTTACGGAAAAAATAATGTGGAAAGCTGTGGGCGAAGTACTTCAAAATGCCGGAATCCAGTTGAAAACCCTGTGATAACAATTAGCAAAGATGAATACTGATAACGGCGATGGCCTTTGCTTTCGTTATATTAATGTTAAATAGAAAACAGCTAAACAAAAGAGAAATATGCAATATAGGTAGGTACAGCAGTTGTAGAGCAAGCAAACGATATGAATGAAAGACCAAAGTTCAACGAAGTTCACAAATCAAGGTCAAAGTGATATTTGATGCAATTTACTTAACCACGGACAATTTTCCAGTGTGACTGAGAATACCTAAAATGTTTATTGACCAAAACTACTGTACTGTACTGTACTGTACCAGCCTTTTTAATAGTCCACTGCAGGACGTAGGCCTACCCACGAAGGGTGATTGGGCCATATCCACCACGCTGGCCCAGTGCGGGTTGGTGGATTCACATACGCCATCGAATTTCTTCTACGGACATATGCAGGTTGCCTCACGATGTTTTCCTTCACCGAAAAGCCAGTGGTGTGAAATTCCGTACATAAATTCCAAAGAACTCATTGGTACGGGACTGGGATTGAACCCACGACCTCACGATTGTAAGGCGGGCGTCACTACCTCTAGACCACCACGGCTTAACCAAAAACTACAATTCAACTTAATGACATACATAAGGTGAATTGGGGTAAGACCGGAACCTTTTTTGAGAAGTTGGAAGAGCATTTTAAAATTATTATTTTATGTGGCCCAAAATTATCACTAATAAAATGTGTCTAGGTATTTTGTTACATATTGAATTGTTCTCGATATTTCACTTGCTTGCTTGTGCCTAATTTCTACGAAACTGTCATAACAGGACTATTAATACTAGAACATTTCTGTTTTGATGATGGGGAAAGACCGGAAGATACCGGGGTAAGTCCGAAATATTTAACGAAATCGTTATTATTTACACTAGCATTAAAGTTCAATTAGCTTTGGATTCCGAACTTGCCCCTTGGATATTTTGAAGTGAAGGCTTGGGAATGATTTTACTTCTATTAAACTTATTAAATGTTAAAAAACTCACTTGGATTCCAAGGTGTAACTTAATGTAACTGGGGTCGGACTTACCCCAGTTACATTTCCAAAAACAAGCTAAAAAGTAGTTCTTTCACAAAAAACACCATAAATCACGATAGCATCGACTGACACAATCCGACTAACTACAGGCAGATGCATAACAAGATGGCGTCACTAGAAATGTTACCAGGAACAAAATATATCATTGCGTTTGGAAGAAATTGGAGGAAAACGGTCTTTCCCCATTTTCGATCTTACCCCAAGTAACCTTACATTTTACATATTTAGAGGTAAATATAAATTTTACATTTCAACTTTTAATAATAATGCACATTTTATCAGTTATTTCATTCGTAACTGGCTGGCTCCCGAACTAGTATAAAAAATACTGTGCTACGGGATCCAGCGCCTTCCGTGAGAGGCACTCAATCATAATGCAGCATTAAGTAATAGGAGCAATACTTATGTTATCAACAGATTACATCTATTAATGTTTGTCTAGACTGACAGATTTTTCACCTTGCCCTTGTATTAAATCACGTCGAACTACTTTACTGTAATCTGTAACGACTTTACAAGGAAAATATTACAGGGGATAATTAATAACGTTGACAAATATTTAGAAAGCCTATAATTACGGTATTCTAGATTGTCATCGCGACAAATCGAAATCAGGAATTCGGATTTTAAGTTACATGTGATGGGGGCTATGCTGGGAGTGTCTGCGATTTCGAATCAGAAATAAGAAGATTCGAAGAAGATCAATGTGACCGAGATAGTTAGGCGGGTAAGCAAGTAGAAAAAGGTAGTGGGCAGGACACAGCACGGAGGACTTGAACGACGGAGTTAAAGAGATCGAGTGGAGACCACGTACCGACAAGAGCAGCATAGGCCGTCCACTGCAAGGTGGAATAACAGCTTCGTTATGACCGCAGTATCGCACTGGATGCAAGCCGCTTCCAACCGAATGTATGGGTAAACTATAGAGGAGGCAAATGTCCAGCAGTCGACGTCCTGTAGCTAATATGAAGATGATATAAAGTAAAGGTTGGAAGACTTGTCAACTAAATTCTTGCTGATACCGCACTCATCGCCTAATTCCAAACGAATTATCCTCTCACCCAATAACAAAACAGTCACTTATATTACATTACCAACCAATTTCTCAAAACCTTCTACGTGACCAATGTCATATAGGCAAAATGCAAGCCAAATACAACCTGTCCAAACTCAACTCGTGTATTTTCGAAGAAACTGACTCACTGGTTCATAAAAGCCAATATCGTACGTGCAGTGTGCCAGATGTGCATTTTCGCGGAAAGCCGATGCCCTGCAAAAGCAAATATTTTTCGCCAAAATGGCACAACCGATTTCAATCTTTGCAATCCCCGTACAAATTTCGAATAATTCGCTCGAATCGATGTAGGTATACAGGGTTATTTATAATCAATTAGCATCCTTTTAGGGGCTTATTCTGTACATCAAAACTAACAACTTTTGTTCTGCAACTTTTGTCCGAACTCAAAAAAAAAATCAGCTGTTCCATACGTTTTGTCGCGGGTGAACGATATTTTTCTATGGAACCAAAATTTTTTTTTTGAGTTTTGACAAAAATCGCAGAACAAAAGTTATTAGTTTTGATGTACAGAATAAGCCCCTAAAAGGATGCTAATTGATTATAAATAACCCTGTATAACTGATACATTTTAGATTTCGATAAAATTTAAACGGAAACACTTCAAAAGTATTTAAGCGGAATGGTCGCATTATATACAAAAAACTTACAGATAATAAAAATAAAAACCTCAATTATCAAAATCTGTTAAAAATGCAAGCCAAACTCAGCTCGGTTATTTTCGACGAACTCACTGGTCCACAAACACAAACATTGCTTCGTGCATAAGATAATATTTGCATTTTCACGCAATATGTGTTCTTGAAAAAGTTTTGCCAAAAACTTTATACTCCTGTTTTTAGTATTTCTTTTTGTATTTTTTTTATGTGATTAAAATAACCAGCCTCGTTCTCTTAATGTGCAGTTGACTCCACTGATTCCCAATCTTTTAATAAGGACCGCCAGGATTTCTATTTTTCGACCAATAACCCGCTACGAGTGCATATCAGACCGAAGTGAAAAAGGCAGCTGTAAAATCTGTCAAGTAAAACCTTACCGATTGAGCCCATCACATTTTTTTAAGATCACCACAATGCAAATCTTGAACTTATAATCTCTGATCCTGGCGCTAATTCAAACACATTTTCACAGGACCTAGCAAATCAAATCCCGCGAATATTTGAGGGGCCACATGTTTCAAGTTGAGAATTTCTGAGCATGTAAAGAATGATGCGGGCAGTGGCAGTAATTAACTTATCTCACGTCACTTGCCAGACGATTAACGACCTAATGATGTTTAAAAAAACTGTCGAGCAGGAGAAATCGGGGTCAAATATTCAGCCAACGGGTACCTACTCTACCTACAGCCTACTCTGAATCAGCCGTTGATAGTCCACTGCTAAAATACGCCTATCCTTGAAGGTGCATCCTATTAACGTCATCGTACTGAAATCATATCAGCTAATATCGTAGTTTGACTAGGTGTTAGCGGTGACGTTCAGCGCGGTCAGTCTTCGGATAGGTGACCGCAGGGGATGTGGATTCCGGATGTTTTAACTGTTCTATAGGAACTTTTATTAACTAACGATAATTCAACCAATTTGATGACACAACTCCAAAAACCTGCATGCCTACCTAAAGGTATTATATAACTTCAATACAAGAATCGGCAACTATCTTACATAAAAGTTTCTTGTTATACCTCTAGTTCTTTATACGATTTCACCGGGGTGCTGTTCAGGGTTGTGACGCAAGCTGTCTTAAAATAGCCATCGCCATGGATGTACTCGGATTTAGATGTAATAGACTCGAAGTAAAATTATTGGTTGGAAAATAAGCTCCGCCGCGTTATCTGCCATTTTAGCGAACAGACAAAGTAGTAGTTCAAGAGTATTTTATGTCGTTGATAATAAGATAAAGGAGAGGCCTAAACCCAACAAATATATAGAATATAAAGAAGGCTGCGGATGATGATGATAAAGATGACGTTGGTTTTACAGCTTGATCAATGTATAATAGTTTCGATGTGTTGTGGGCAGGGACGACGCCATTTTATTAACAGTTTGGCTTTAGGTTTTTAGACTTTTTGTGATCCCCTTCTTCCTTACCCTTATGGCCATTGGCGTAACTAGAGATTTTCTCATGGGAGGGCAGCTGCCACTTTTGCCCATCTCAACTTTCCAGATTTTCAGAGTGGGCAGGGCACCCGTGCCCCTAGTTACGACCGTGCCCATGGCTACCGTCCCACAGTGTTTTCTATAGTCAAATGGCCTTATTTCTTATCCCCCATATTCTTACATCCACGGACGCCGCCCCCTACTGTCCCTGGATCTAACGGGGCTCATCGATCAGAGATTCAATGTCAAGCTTGAAAGCATTTAAAAGCTTATTATAGTAGCTATACTATAAGCTTTTAATGGACGAGGAGTCTTTTCTTTAGTAGGTAATGGCCGGACGACACGAGGACAGTTTTTAGGGTTCCGTACCCAAAGGGAAAAACGGGACCCTATTACTAAGACTTCAATGTCCGTCTGTCTGTATGTCACCGGGCTGTATCTCATGAACCATGACAGCTAGGCAGCTAAAATTTTCACAGATGATGTATTTCTGTTGCCGCTATAACAAAAAATACTAAAAAGAGAATAAAATAAATATTAAAGGGTGGCTCTCATACAACAAACCTTTTTAGACGTTTTTCGCTCTATATTACTCGTAATAATGGTAACAGGTAGATGCTTGAAATTTTCATAGAATATTTAGTTTTATATTTGCTTCAATAATGAATAATAAAATTAAAATAAAATAAATATTTAAGGGGGGCTCCCATACAGTACGGAACCCTCCGTGCGCGAGTCCGACTCGTACTTGGTCGATTATTTCACATTAGGGAGGATGAAAATGTGGATAAGTAATGAGGATAGTTAAGATGAATAGTATAAAATCAAAGGTATTAACCACCTTTCATGAGCTTAGAGTAGTTAAGAAAATGCATCGAATTCTGTCCATTTCTTCATTTGTATTATATGTATTTGTAATTCTGCGTAATTGTTATTATAAAACTCCTTTTTTGGGTGGGCGTTGGTTAGAAATAAATACAAAGGTCTACTTTAACCTTTGAACTGTGTTGTTCAAAGTTTGGTAACAATGAGGTGCCCCATTACGACCTTCATCGAATAAATAAATGGATATGGCGTGGATAATGGATCTAACCTTCATGTTATAGTACATGTAGTAGATGTCACCTTTTATTATTCTTTATTACTAGTTAACTCGTGTCCTTCGCCATTACCTGTTTCAATTCAGTTTGCTTCGCACGGTAATGATATCTAACAGTATTCCGTCTTCATACAAACGGTCGGAACGCGAATCATACCTACGCGCCTCGGAGTTCGGTATGCTCTCGGTATGCTAGTCAGTCGCGGCGCGCCGTAGTTATGAACAAACGTCTGTATTTGTAACTAGTAAGCGTGCGATTTACGTTTTTAGGGTTCCTCATTTTACTGCGGAACCTTAAAAACATCAAAAAACACAGTATGTATTTTTTTATTGAACGCTTCCCCTTTCATTCACATTGAATTTATTTATTGTAATAAATGTAATAAATTCACATCATAATTTTATTTCATATCATAGAAACTAGAAAGAAACTCAAGTAGGTAAAGAATAGAATAGAATAGAATAGAAACGCTTTATTGTTCACACAATCGAAATTATTACAATAAAAGAGTACAATATACAATATATAATAGTGCGACAATCGGCGGCCTTATCGCTTAGAGCGATCTCTTCCAGGCAACCTGATTTAGAGAGGAAAGGATTATAGAGGAAGGTAAAGGACGGGGTGTACAATAATAGCGAAATTAATTGAAACAAAATAAAGAATACTTGAATAAAGAGTCATAAATACTTGTACAAAATATATACATACATATCAATATACACATGTACATTCAAATACTACAATAATATAACCTACATACACATACTAATACTAAAATAAAAATAAATAATAAAAAAATGCTACATACAAATTAATAAATTTAATAATAAATAAATATGATAAATTAACTAGAAATGACTTTCTAACATGAAGGCAACTGCGATAAATACAATTTTATGACTTGCTCCTTAAACACAGCAAGAGAAGGAGCACGTCGAATAGGAACAGGTAGCGCGTTCCATAACTGAACAGCTTGGAAAGCAAAGGACCTGCCGTAAAATAATTCAGAGCGGGCAGAAGGAGTCATGAGGGTAAGGTTTTCTTTGGACCGGAGAGGAAGGGAGTGGGAGGAGTGCCAGTAGGTAAACCGTTCTTTAAGATAACGTGGAGTAGAAGGATTAAACAGGATATTATGAAGAAGGAAAAGGACATGAGCATTCCGGCGAAGTCGAATAGGAAGCCATTTGAGCTGTGCGCGAAATTGAGATACATGATCATACTTGCGTAGACCAAATATAAATCTAATGCAATAATTTTGAAGGCGCTCAAGCTTCTCAAGCTGGATCTCGGTGAGGTCAATGAAGCATGCGTCTGCATAGTCTAAGATGGGAAGAAGAAGAGACTGAGCGAGCGTAACTTTAGTGGCAGTGGGTAGAAAATTTCGAAGACGCCTAAGGGATCCGCCAGAAGCAAAGATTTTGCTACTGATTGTTTTGATGTGAGAATCCCAACTCAAAGTACGATCAAAAATCACTCCTAAATTCTTAACAGAATTACTGTATGGAATTGTGATCCCTCCAAAAACTACGCTAGGAACTGTTGTCCAATCAATTTTGCAGATCATCCGTGAACTACCTATGACAATGACCTGTGATTTCGTAGGATTCACGTCCAAGCCATATGATGAGCTCCATTCAGTGATTCGGCGGAGGTCATCGTTTATGCAAGTAATGGCCAAGTTCAGGTCTTTAACTGAAGCTTGCGAATAAATTTGCAGATCGTCTGCGTAGAGGTGATAGGAAGAAGTGAGGTATTGGGATATAGAATTTATAAAAATTGCAAAAAGTAATGGAGACAATACGCCGCCCTGTGGCACCCCAGCATTTGTACTACACCAAGAAGAAAAATAATCTTCGAGGCGAACACGCTGCCGGCGGCCACACAAGTAACTGCGAAACCAATCGATCACCAATGGAGATATGTTAAGAGAGCTTAGTATTGCCAACAAGATGTCGAAGTTGACGGCATTGAAAGCATTACTGAAGTCTAGCAGAGCTAGAACAGTAAGCAGACCGTCATCCATACCCAAGCGGATATCGTCGGTAATCTTAATAAGAGCAGACACAGTGCTATGCCCAGGACGGAATCCGGATTGAAAGGGATTAAGGAGGTCATGACTAATCAGGAAATTGTTTAATTGTGTGTGGACGAGACGCTCCAGGACTTTGGAAAGGAAAGGAAGTATTGAAATGGGCCGGTACTCAGAAAGGGATTTTGGATTAGGCTTCTTCGGCAACGGCAGGATCTGAGCATCTTTCCAGATTGCAGGGAATACTCCAGTTAGGGTTGAGTTATTAAAAATGGAGCAAAGGACGGGAAGAATGACATCAAGGATGGGCAAGAGCATGTTCCGACTTATATTGTCACCGCCCACCGCATTGGAGGAGATCGACAACATGCTCTTCCTAACATCACATTCGGTAAAACGATTAAAAATAAAAGTTGAACAATTGGGAGGTGGAGTGGCAGAAAGAAAATCGATTGTTTTACTTTTATCCGCATCCGACATAGCAGGCACAGAAGAAAAATGTTTATTTAAGGCATTAATATCTATATTGTTAGGAACCGCATTTTGACGTGACTTGCCGACTCCCATAGATTTAAGATATTTCCAGACCTTAGCTGGATTCTCATCGCTAACAGATTCATGGACATGGCGACGAAAAGCATCCCTACACACTCTATTGCAGCGATTACGCGCCTGAACATATTTGGCATGGTTATCATCTGTGGGATGCATTTTATATTTAGTTTTAGCAACAGTTTTTTTATGCATCAGGGATTTAATATCATCCGTAAGCCAAGGTGCAGGGTGATGTTTTAATTTGATCGCACGAATAGGCGCATGCACATCATATAAATCCGTTATTATTTTATTAAAGATGATAACTTGATCATCGACTGACTCAGCATCAAAAACAAGGGACCAATCAATTTTTCTCGCGTCTTCAAGAAGAGCCTCTGGGTCTATACCGCTAAAGTTACGCTGAAGAATTATTTTAGGTTTAAGTTTTGGAGGACGAATTTTGTAAGATAAGAAAACTAAATCATGGTAGGAAAAATCATTAGCAGAGTATTGACCGTGCTTGGCGACATTGTGAGGAGAAGATACGATCATTAAATCGAGAAGAGAAGGTGTACAGTTTGGAAAATGGTGAGTAGAATTCAGAGGAAGAATTTGCAGGTTGCATGATTTAATAATAGATTCAAGTGAGAGAGAACGATGATCATTTTTGAGAAGACATGTGTTAAAGTCACCCATGATGACAGAATGATTATAAGATGGAATAAGATTATGTAACAGGGTTTCAAAAGAGAGGAAATAGTTGATATTTTTAGAAGGACAATAGTAAACCCCGAGAAGAAGTTTGGTATGAGAAAGAAGTACTTCGATAAAAAGATGCTCGCCGGCATTTTCCGGAGGTGGTTGTGGCGACTGGTTTATGATAGAGTAAGGAATATTAGCTTTTAAGTAGATGGCCACGCCACCACCACTGCGGGAGCTGCGATCATTTCTTATGAGTACGAAACCGGGAAGTGAATAGGATGTGGTCGGATGACATGGGCGAAGCCAAGTTTCGGAAACTAAGATAGCGTGTAGATTTTTGTGATCCAGAGAAGCCAACATTTCGAGATAACTAGACGGAATGCTCTGTGCGTTAATGTGCACAACATTAAAATTTTTGGAAACATCGGAAAAGCTAGATTCCAAGAAGTCAGTCAGTGGGAGCAAGCTATTGAAACTGTCATCAGAGCTGCCCGACGATTCACCTGAAGAAGCAGATAAATATACATCATCGCTGTTGCAGTCATTTTCACTAAAAATATTAATCATAAGTACTAATAATAATATTTATAAATAAAATATAATAAATATAACTATAAATTAATAATAAGTATAAAACTATGAAATTAAATTAAAAACAAAATAATAATATACCTGTCGGTTGTGTAGGATAAGGATTGACGAAGAAGAAGTAGGAACACAGTATCCTTAAATTACCTGATTATATAAAAGCGATCTTAATTATCTTACTCGGGCTCGAATACTTCGTATAATAGGAAATACACATAAGTAATACTCATACTAAGACCAACAGAAGCTACACGGTTTAAACTATTTTGAAAAATAAATAAATAATACCAGGTACAGTAACAAAAACTAAAATTATACGCACATACACAAAACTAAAAGTAGGTACAAAGCAAAGCAAAGTAATAAAAAAGGTGGCTGGAAAATAATATAGCCATATGAAGCCAAAAGGAAAAAAAAGTATTAGTTAAGATAAGTAGGTAAAGAGTAAGTAGATGAAATTAAAATACTGAAGGCGGGCAGCCCTAGCGCGGGATACGTACTGCGTGGTCACGTGGCGCTGTAGGTGTACATTTCAAGGAATGGCCGAATCACAATACAGTTAGATATCATTACCGTGCTTCAGGCGATACTTAAGTTGCCCATTTCCATACATAATGAACAGAGCAGCCCGGGATGCATGGCAAAGAGACCAATTGTCTTTCCACCATTATATCCCATCGAAGAGGAAATAAAGTATGGAATGACAATGACAACTGACATTTAAAGTGGATAATAGTACATTGTTCACCGAGAGGAGAAAGTGACCGATTACCGTCGAGGGTGTCGTTTGACCCTCGCCTACGGCTCGGGCTTTAAAACACCCGAGATCGGGAATCGCACTTTCTCTCGAGTGATACATAGTGCTTTATACTACACCTACGAGGAAAATAAAAAACTAAATCTTTACTAATTGAAATTTATATTGAAATTGTTGCAGTTAGTGAAGCTTAATGTAACACTTGAAAATGGCGCCAATGGCGTCTGCAATTTTCACATGTTCTTTTTTCAAATTGTTTGACACCATCCAACACACAGCTAGTGGCCAGTGTCATTTTGCGAACTTGGAGATAAAAACTCACTGTAAAAACTTTTTGGCTTTTGATATTTAGGTTACCAGCGCATAGTCTTACACAAAATTAAAAAAGAAAAACCACGTAAGAAATGGATTTTCATACACTTTTCTCTCCCGCTCAGATGCGTTTTCTACCCGCATATTTGTTCGATATGCAATGACGTACTTTCTACCGTAAATTTGATAAAGTATCAAGGTACTTTCCGAGCAGGTGTAGTATAAAACGGTTTTCTCCCTTTGCCGTGCTACCCAGGCTGGTGTCTAGGAAAAGGTTATTTGGGGTTACCAGTTTTCCCTGTACTATTTTATTTACTAAGCCGACAAGGGGTGATTAATACCATCATTATGAACAACTTTCACTACAGGGCCAACCCAGTTTTCTAGTGAAAAAAACAGCTGTTTCATACATAATGTTGAATCGAAATTCCGAATTACTGCGATTTTGAATATGAGTAGGACAGATGTTTTTTTTTTCACTTCAGAGTAAGTAAGGTCTTCCTATTCTGCTCAGTCGTGAGAACCTCTGCTTTCTATGCGGTCGGTCCCAGGTTCTATACCTGACCGAGCAGATATTTGGGTGATTACAAGTACGATAAATGGTCCAAAACTATGACACTACGGCTATACACGCGGCCTATGCAAACTTATTTATTCTTGTGGGGTGGGACATGATACAGACCTCACTATTGCAATATGTTCATTACTACATAGTATTAAAACAAAGTCGCTTCCCGCTGTCTGTCCCTATGTATGCTTGCTTATATCTTTAAAACTACGCAACGGATTTTGATGCGGTTTTTTTTAAATAGTTAGAGTGATTCAAGAGGAAGGTTTATAAGTATATATAATACACCTGTGCGAAGCCGGGGCGGGTCGCTAGTAATTATTATAATAGAGTTGAGTGTTTCCTTTTACATAACACTTGATATTGATACCCGTTTCGTATTAAAAAGGACGTTTTCATTTTTCCTATTAAGCCGGGCTCAACGTCCAGAAACTGTTGCGATCGTGTGTGGCGGACCACGTGCGGACCAATCTAGACAATCAACGGCTTACTGAATAGGGTTGTCAAACATATGATGATGATCGTCAAACGTACGAGTATGTCGTCAAAGTTCAATTGGAATATCGGTACAGAATTTTATTTCTGGTTATTTTTATGAAGAACTAGTTTTTGGCCGCAGTTTAGAGTGATAGGTATTATGGTTTTTGTGCTATTTCATAGGAATTTTAATTCCCCGTGACGTCACGACCCCCACTCCCAAACTCTGACAAGGATTATCTTTGTTATTTGTTGTTTGATATACAAAAGAAAAAATACGAGTCCAATATTTTTTGATAATCTAACTTACGGACTAATTATAATAATGATGTTTTTACCCAGTCATCATGTCTATTTTAAAAAGGATAAAGTTACACGTGTTAGTTTTCTAATAGTTTATACTGATTTATCCATTGTAGGCAACCCTATCCTAACGCTAAGTGGTGCTAAGGCCACACTAGTACAAGTAGTACACACTCGACTAGGAAGACGATGTATCTCTATTTGTGTGCAATTATAACTAACTTGCGAATAGCTTTGCGTACTTCCTGTCTATGTATGCATATAGGTACTTCCGGTCTATTATGTGTACCTATCACATAATGGTCTTCATTCGTTGAAGTGCTTTGTCACCTGTCATATCATATTACATGCTAGACCTTGAAGAGAAGGGCGATAGGAAAGGAAATAATACAGGATTATCATTATAAGCAAAGAATATACTCATCCGAAAGGAGATTCAGACCATCATTATTTCTTCACACTTACACTCTTTATTCAATTTTGGCGACCTATATCTCACAAATGGTAAATGTGACAAAAAATAGTATAAGGAACCTTAAACTCATTTTAGAAACCCTATTCAACGATACCTCACACGAGGGGATGGGGTTGAAAAAAAATTTCATCTCCTCTTTACCTGTATGAGACCTACCCCTTAAATACACAGTTTTGAGATTTTTAAGTATTTTAGATTGAGATCTAAATTTAAAAAAAATAAAAATGTAGAGATGCAGAGAAAGAGGTAACGTCACAGTGATTCCGATAGACAATAAAAGTAAGTAAGTTCGTATAGGCCGGGTGGCTAGCCCTGGTGTCAGAGTTTTTAGGCCGCCTGAAGGCCTCTGACATGGCTAAACGGTTAAAACAACCGGGGCCTACAATTTAACGTGTCATCCGAGCCACGGTAGCGCTCAGTTGGAAAATGCCACCCGCGGTCACCCATCCAAGTACTGACCGTGCGGAACGTTGCTTTACTTCGGTGATCGCTGACAATCACCTAGTCAAACTACGCTACGAGCGCTACAATAAAATTATCGGAGTATTTTAAGGCGTAACCATCACTATTCACTTGCTCACGAAAAATAAACAAAGCAAAAAATGCAATTAAAATTGGGCGTCCGAATTCAGGCTGAATGACTGAAATGCCGAAGCCGCATTGTGAATTTGTGACGTTTCAGAACTGTCACCAATATTTTGGCGGGAACCTCTGGCGTCATGCCACGCCCGCACGCGTTGCCATGTCGTCTAGGTCAATGTTAAATAACGCTAATTTGTACAGTTGACACAAAATCTACTAAAATTATTGTTTTCAAAAGATATTGATATACAAGATATAAGTACAGGGAAATTCCTAATCAATTAGCATCTTTTTAGGGGCTTATTCTGTACATCATAACTAACAACTTTTGTTCTACGACATTAGGGAAAACTAAAAAAAAATGTTGTTACATAGAAAAATTACGTTCACCTGCGACAAAATGTATGGAACAGCTGTTTTTTTTTTTGAGTTTTGACAAAAGTAGCAGAACAAAAGTTGTTAGTTTTGATGTACAGAATAAGCCCCTAAAAGGATGCTAATTGATTAGGCATAACCCTGTATATTTATAAAAATATTTTTGTACAGGGTTGTTCAGAAAAGTTATACAGGTCGAATCAAATAACTTGGCGGGTGTGAAGTTAGCTATAAGCTGCGCAAAACCCAATCCTGATTGAAGATCACATAAAAGCTACACGTTGATTGAGTTTCGCGCAGCTTGTACTAATTTCACAAAAGACAACAACAAATAACATTTTTTTCAACATCTGTGACGAAAGTTACATAATAATATGCTGGAAACCGTATTACGAGACTCAAGTGGCACTGGGCAGGACACGTGGATAGGCGTGGTGACGCCCGGTGGAGTAGATCTCTGACTGAATGGCTTCCAATAGCAGATAAGCGTTCTATGACTGCCTCGGTGGCTCAGTGGTTAGTGACCCTGACCTCTGGGTCAAAGAGGCGTGGGTTCGATTCTCACCCAGGGCAAACATTTGTGTGATGAACATAAGTGTTTGCTCTGTGTCTGGGTGTTATTTAGTTACTATCTATATAAGTATGTATAGGTAGTATATTAGTCTCTGGCAGCCACATCACAAGCTATGCTTAGTTTGGGGTCAGAGACCGTGTGTAAGATGTCCCCTAATATTTATTTATTTTATTTATAGGCAGACCATTAGCCCGATGGGTCGACGACTTCAGAACCATCGCTGGTCAGGCGTGGATCAGATTGGCCCAAGATAGGGAACAATAGCCCATAAGAGAGGAGACCTATACCTAGCAGTGGGTCGACACAGACAAATGATGATGATACTAAGTGGAAAGGGGCGTGATTCAAACTAACCAACCAACCCGAATTTCGAGAAATAAAAATCTCCGTTTAATACACTTGATACCGCGTTGAAATTTTGTACGGAACAGTTGATTTATCGAATTTCAGGTAGGCTCCAGAAAATGATGTTATGATTCTTACCCTTTCCACACCATTGCTGAATAACCCTGTATAGACACGGTACGATTCACACAATAAATCATACTACAGCGTAAATATAATTTGTCACGCAACTGCGACGGAATAACTTAGAGCAGGCAATTATCGCCATTATGACAGTGACAATCGTTAGCTCTATTTATGTTTTAAGTAGAGTAGGTAATCTAAGCAGTATTTGTTTTTTTTATTGTTGTTGTTGTTTTTAGACTATTGTGTCGCACTTCTTTGCAAATGTTATTAATTTCTTCCGAATTGGCGTTACTGTGCAGTAGGTATAGCTGGTAAAAGTGAGTTTGTATAGGCCGAGTGGCTAGCCCTGGTGTCAGAGTTTTTAGGCCGCCTGAAGGCCTCTGAAATGGCTAAACGATGAAGGAAAACATCGTGAGGCAACCTAAATATGTCTGTAGAAGAATTTGTGAATCCAATAATCCGCTTTGGGCCAGCGTGGTGGATATGGTCCAATCACCCTTCGTGAGTAGGCCTACGTCCAGCAAAGGACTATTAAAAATGCTGATACAGTACATAGCAGTTTCTACCAAATGTGTTAAACTGAAGCTTTACCTCTCATATTTACATCGGCGACGATTTTACAAGCTTTTATTTAGTTTCACCTGTCCCGTTGTCTGTCTGTCGGTCTGTAATCAAATCTTGCAAGTTAAATTTGATCCACTTCCCAGTTACCGATTGAGCTAAAATTTTGCATACCTACATACATGTGGAAATCGCGTGACAAAGCAATATTATGATGACATGGTGCTGATCTGATGATGGAGCTTGAAGGTGGCCAAAGGAACTTAGCAATGAAGCGACACAAACTCATCGAGTTTGGGTTCATTTGAATGGTCTTGGCGAGTAGTTTGTCTTTCAATGATAACCAGGGTCTGATGATGGAGCTGGAAGGTGGTCTTAGGAACTTTATAATGAAACGACGCAACCCTATCGAATTTCGGCTCGTTTGATTTGTCTTGGCGAGTACTTGTTCAGTAAAAGCATGTTTTAAAAATAAAGGTATTTTTTAAATCTTTTTATTGAGTTGATAATTGTTTGGAATACAACATGAAGCATTAATAATAATTTGATTAATTTAACTTGTAAGAGTTGCTCTTTACTCCGATATAGCCAGTGTATCGACGTCATCGACAAACATTTGCCAACGTTTGCATAAACAGAGGAGTTATGAAGGAAACCGTAAGGTAAACGCACGTAATTGCGGACGAGTCCCAGAACGCGGACGTTACTCGGTTTTTTAATTTTTGTAATTTTCCATGAAAGTTTATCTTAATCTTATGAATGACAATAAATTCTTGGTTATATTTCAAAGTATTATACAAGAAAAACTGTACACGTAGTGTAATGGTGTCCAAACCAAATGATCTCAAAAGTGCGGTTTCGTAAAATTTTCGTTAATCTGTTAATTCAGTAGCTGAATTTGGTGTCTACCCTGTCATAAACTTCAGATCATTTCTTAGTTGTGTAATGTGATACGGTAAGTGTGCTATTTTATTACGATACTTAGATAAATTACCTAATATTATAACCTCTAATCTAGACGTAATCTTGTTGATTAATTATAATATTTGTGTATCCGCCTAATGGTACTCACAAAACCCGTACTTGTCCCAATGCACGGACAATAATCACATTTTTCGTCCGAGAAGTGGGACACACATCAGTTCTTTAAAACCCGTTGTACCAAAGGTTGGATCTCGACCTTATCACCTTGAAATAAGTTTCTATTTTCCTTGCATGTAAGAACGTCGTTTTCAAAACCGTGAAAAAGCAATTATTATAATTCGGTTGCGTCTCATTCAAAGGAATTAAGAATTATTTTGGACTGGTTCAAACAATAGTCGTGTCCAATTTGCTTTAAACTTTGTATTGTTTAAACTGTTTTTTGTGCATGACAAAACAATTGTTTTTGATCGATTTACAACATATATTTTAAACAATATTACATTGTGTTTAAAAGATTCTCGATTTAAGATGTAAGATTTATTGTTCTCAGATTTTGATATTATGTTTTTATTTTTTATGAAATACTAAACTTTTGGTGTTTCATAGAAAATAATAAACATTTAATTTGTCATAAATAGGTAGTAAAAAGTAAATAAGGACGTTCGTATGGGCCACGTGGCTAGTCCTAGTATCAGAGTAAAAATCTGTCTCTTGATTGAGCCATTTTTTTTAAAAGTTGATTATTATATCGATACAATAATCAAACTATAGTATTAAAAAATTGGGATTAGGATTATATGATTAAGATTATAATATAATAAAACAATTTGATTTTTTAAGTTACAACTGAATCTTCTCTCTTTGGAAAGCGTGTCTGCTATGTTGTTGCCTGAACATGATCTGTGACTCTTTTTCCATCGCACTGTTTATTTGATAGAGTTTGGAATGTTGCATGACGCGCAGCGATTAATTTTGACCTTGTTTCTTTGACTCGAGAGAGAAAAGCATGAGCTGACTAGCTCATGCTTTTCTAGCTATTGTAAAGATTCCTCTTTATAGCTATTTTGAGTTTATTTCTAAAAGTTGCTGTATCGGTATGCATCACGTTCGTGCTTCGGAATCAGAGTATTCATCAGTTACCACGCGCCACTCATTGATGTTTTAGAGATATTACTCGTAGCAAGTTTGATGTCGATAATTGATTCCCAAGACGTTACGGAAATAAACTCAGAGCCATGGTTTAGTAGATTTGAATAATGCCTGAAGATGGAGTCAAGTACGTCATTTCTCCTCTCATTTGTATTGGGACATTCCCAGACAACACAGTGGGCGTTTGAGTCACACCCTACTTTAGTTTCTTGTTTTTTTTTTGTACTGAAAGCATTAATTCTTCGACCGCCAGATGTTGCGCCACTTCTACGATATCCAGGTACGTCGTGCCCTAAATATACTACTGAGGTTGCCTTAGAGACTGGTATCCAATTTAACTACCGTGATATCATCATTACACAAATGTATCACCTAAGGTGCCTTATACGGACCTGTGGGATATAATTATAAAAAAGAACGAAGAAAAAGGCAGAGTATAATGCACTTAGGGTACAGTATAATAATGCCTTGCGTATATTACTGAAACTGCCAAGATTCTGCAGTGCTTCCGGAATGTTCACAGAAAGAAGACTGCCCGGTTTCGCAGCTCTGTTGCGACAAAGATCAGCGAACACACGCGAGAGATTCCACCGCTCAGAGAATACAGTGCTCGCCACGATGGTGCAAGTAAATGGACCCATTCCTACAAGGACGTACCCGGGGGGGGGGGGGGGGGGGGGGGGGGTCCAAGGGGTCCGGACCCCTCCCGAAAATAGATGCAACCCATAAAATAAATCCCTCAGTAGTAAGTACAGTGCCAAATATGACTCTCAGTTTTGATCTGCGGGGCGGGCGGGTGGTGGCGGGGCACCTCAACGGTCATTGGAGCAAGTATTAATAACTTCCGCCTCGGCCGGCCACGGTGACCGGGCCGCCCCACCTCACCGCCCCCGCAGACACCGAATCGGTCGGTTCAGTTCGCTCGACGGATTCTGTTCGTGCGCACGCTTTATGATTGCATTTGTTAATCCACCACGCGCCGACGCTCGGTTGTGTAGTAGATTTAGTTCAATCAAGCTACAGGTGAGTGAAAAAAGAATAAACTAAAATATTGTTATATTTGTTTGTTTTACCTGGGCTAGATAATTGTGCATAAAAAGTAATTGTCATTTCGTAAACGGGCCGTTGGGAATTCAATTTTGTACTTTGGTAACTATCTGGACTGGGTTTTGCCGGTTTCGTTATATACTCTATGATAATTTTTTATTCATATTCCAATTCGGCAACGTTTATCTATACAAAAAAGATATCAAAAAGACAAATATGACAAGAATAATTTAAAATCACAAAAAATAAATATAAATGTAGTACCTAGCAGTTTACGCTTTGCGTGTTGTATGTCAGTAAGTCAGTCAGTCAGGTACTGTTTTGTAGGTACCGAGGAATTTGTAATTAATGGCTTGCTACCACCCTCCCGTCGAAGTCTGGCGCCAAGTAGCAAATGCTGCGTTCCGTCAGTGTGCGGGCGCGGGGTAACCAGTGCCCTCTTGTGGGCTTCCGGGCAAACTCGCTTCCATCTTAGGCTTCACCTTCGCCCCCGAATCCAAGAGTGAGCCCGTATAAAAAAAAGTGTAGGCTTTATTTCATCCAAATCGGTTCACCGGAAGAGACGATATAATAATATAATATAATAATATAATTTAAAATCTAGGAATGGTGTAGTTTATTGAAAAGGCAACTGATGGCGCTCTTGTTCACTTAAAACTGTTAGTCCACGCGGATGAAGTCGCGGGCACCGCTAGTTCTTCATTGAGTAGTTACTACATTTTTATTGTACGTTTACAGGGCTGAACGAGTCATTCAATCAACGAAAAACGACAAAAAAAAGGACTGAGACTATCTACAATTTGACTTATGTGATGAAGACGAAGTCCTGCTTATCACCACGACAATGAAGCGTAATTCTAAAATAAGCGACTTTTTCCGGCCTAAAATAGTCAAACATAGCGAGGAAGATATGGACAAAGGAAATTTTAAAAGATCTGATAAATCGTTATCGAAAATTGCCAACCTTGACAAAACGTCTCTAGCTGCTGCTGATGATTTAACTTTACCACAGAATCAACCCGGAACGAGTGGACCATCAACATTATCAAAAATCGTCAATCTAGACAGTACGACTCTACCTGTTGCTGATGATTTCGCTGCACCACAGCATGAACCTAGACCAAGTGGATCATCAACTTCTCACTTATCTAATATATGTTTAAAGGAAACAGATACTGCTCTGGAAGTCCCAAACGAACACGATATTGGACATCATATTTTAAAATCAAAGGAATTTTCTAACACAACTGTACCAGACGCGGTGAGAACAATTATTCTTTCACTGACCAATCCAGATAATGACTTTCAATTCCCAGCAAAAAATGTGGGTGGAAAGATGTTGAAGTTTCAAAGGAACTGGATTAACAAATGGAAATGGTTGATATATTCAAAACACTTTGATGGTGCATTTTGTAAATATTGTGTGGCATTCTCCAAAGATTGCGTTGGAAAGGGTAAACATCAAAAAATAGGTGTTTTAGTTGATAATCCATTCGTTAAATGGAAACACGCAGTGGAGAAGTTTCGCGATCACGAGAAAACTGCTTATCACAAGGAATCAACGACTTTAGCGGAAAATTTCCTCGTGCAACAAGCTGATTCAACACTTTCAGTTATCAGTCAACTCGATTCTAACCGAAGGAAGCAAATCTTAGAGAACAGAGACGCTATTAGACCCATAATAAAAACAGTTATATTTTGCGGACAAAATGAAATTGCACTTCGCGGTGATGACGAGAGTTCTGATCTTTCCAAAACACTAGATGCCCGAGATTCTCGAGATGGAAAATTTAGAGCCCTATTAAGGTTCAGAGTGGAAGCGGGTGACAATACACTCAAAGAACATTTAGAAAATGCAAAAAAAAAAAATGCAATGTATACAAGTCCTAAAATCGTAAACGAAATTATTGATATCTGTGGTAAATTAATTTAAACTAAAATCGTAAAAGATGCAAATGAATCAGGGTTTTTCAGTATCCTTGCAGATGAAACTTTGGATGTATCAGGAATTGAACAGTTTTCTCTATGTGTGCGATATGTCGATCTCAAAAATATGGTTCTCAAAGATGATTTTTTGTGTTTTATACCACTGACGGAAATGACTGGTGTCGCGATTTCAAACTTGATAATAAAAAAATGCGAAGAACTTGGCTTGAATTTGGAAAAACTAGCTGGGCAAGGTTATGATGGAGCTGGATCTTTCAGTGGTGAGTTCAAAGGCGTACAAGCACGAATCAGAGAATTATATCCTAAAGCCATGTATGTCCATTGTGCCAATCATCGTTTGAATCTTGCACTTAGTGCAGGTATGACAACACCGTGTGTCAAAAACTGTCTACAAACCATTAAGGACATTTGCAATTTATTTCGAAATAATTCATTAAATGGTCATATACTGAAAAGTCACATTCAGGCATTAGTACCAGAGACAAAAAGGACACGGTTAATAGGTGTTTGTGAAACGCGATTTGTGGAACGTCATAACGCCATCATCGTATTTGTTGAGCTAATTGAACCCATTGTCATTAGCCTCTTTGATGTTTCTGCAACAGGAAGAGACATTGCAGCTAAAGCGGAACAATTGGTTTCAGCAATGAAAAGTCCAGCATTCTTAATATCTGTTTTAGTTTGTGAGAAGTTGCTAAGTTATACACTGGCGTTGTCTCAGTATTTGCAAAGTCCTGAACATGATTTAAGTTCTGCATTGACTTTTGCAAAGGATGTAATACAACAGATTCAGAACTTAAGAAGTAATACACTAGACGAAGAATTTAAAAAGATATTCACAAGAGTTGTAAATCTCTCTTGCACTCTCTTTGGCATCGAATCTATCACAATGCCACGAATAACTGGCAGACAAGTACATAGAGAAAATTATCCAGCAGATTCACCATTGGAATATTTCAAAAGAAGTATTTTCATTCCGTGTCTGGATGACCTTCTTGGAAGTCTGAAAAGTCGATTTGAAGGGAGCAATGTACAAATTTTGACAACGCTAGAAATGTTATTACCACATAAGATATGTGTCAACAATGCACAGAACTTGTCAAATCTACTTTCTTACTTAGATGACGATGTGTCTGCGGTCACATTGGAGAGCGAATATCACCTATGGGCTGAAAAGTGGAAAAATGCTGATCAAACTTCAATCAAGAGAGAAGCAATAGAAGTGTTGGCTAAGTGTGATGCTGTATTTTATCCACAAATACACACACTATTAAAACTGTTAGTGTCTCTCCCTGTATCTACTGCAAGCGTCGAAAGATCGTTTTCAACTTTAAAAAGGGTTAAAACCTATTTACGCAATAAAATGGGCAATGATCGTCTAACTG
Organism: Hypomecis atomaria; assembly: GCA_964007245.1. Classification (NCBI taxonomy): domain Eukaryota; kingdom Metazoa; phylum Arthropoda; class Insecta; order Lepidoptera; family Geometridae; genus Hypomecis; species Hypomecis atomaria. The sequence goes on along the minus strand of OZ023308.1, from coordinate 3,181,320 downwards.
GTTTGGTATTGATGTCAGCCCATTCAACTCAGATTCTTTCAGTAGACGACGTTTTACACCAAATGTCCTTAAGACCAAGACGTTTAAATTTAACGTTATAATACTGTCTTATATTACCGAGATATGCATTAAATAATTTGTGAAAACAATTTTCTTTTAATTTTAAGTATCCATTTACGCGATACCTTAATCATTTGCCTGGACCTGGACCCCCCCCCGACAAAAAATTCTGGGTACGTGCTTGCATTCCTATGAGATGGAACAAGCTTCACATTGGAAGATAATAATATATACAGACTGACATTATTTAAATCAAATTTACATTGTTTTTAATTATTTTGTAATTATTTAGTAATACTGTTGTAAATATGGAATTTTATTCTGGAATAAATTTATATATATATATTTTTTTTTTTTATAATTTAAATTATTGACCCACAGACTCCAGGGTCTGTGCCCTTTGTTGAGTAGTTACATTTAAAAGAATTCGACTGTACTATAGAGAGAGGTTAGTTTAAATCTTAGTCTAAGTTAGTAGTTTCAGTGCTTTGCGTGAATGCCGCGAGCAAACCGGCGACCCGCATGCAGCACCCGATCACGAGTGTGACGCATGTGCCAGCCATCGCTCTCCTCGACCATATTTGAGGGAAGAGAACGACCCGACACACGACGCCGCCGCAAGAAGGAGCCTTCGATGGCGAGCATGAATGCTCAGGGCATGCACACAATGCACAATGCACACAAATTTATATTTATATTATTATTATTACCTTGGGGATCATTTAAGTCGATTATCTTGCCACGGACTAAATACGGTTCCTATGCCAATGCCATTGTGCTAACTACCTAACGTTTCAGCATTTTTTTTTTCATAATGTGATTTTTGTTTTGTTTGAAATATAATTTATTGCATGTAAACCATTGTTTCTTTGATTTAAGACACCTTGAATGGCTTTAACTAAAATATTCTTTAATAATAGTAAGAAATAATACAATATAAAGGCAATTTAAATTCTAATGTAAAGCAAATAGAGTTCTAATTCGCATAGCGTCCGTGAATTAGAACGATTTGTAATAGATTTGGGTCGATTTTAAAGTTCATACAAATAATAACACGGTAGAAAGGCTATTTAAACTCTAATGTAAAACAAATAGAGTTCAATTTCGTATAGCGTCCAGGAATTGGGACGACATTCCGCGCATTAGGACAAATCGTCCGCGGTTTGGTACATTTGGGTATTTTTTTATATTTTGGGTATTAATTCCCATTACAGCTCAAACAAATAGATAAAATTTAATTATTATAAAACTCAGATAAATGCCCTATATGGTCATATTCACTTTGTTGTTGTAAGTCTGTTAGTATCAGCGTAGTATTACTGCAAAGTCAGCGAAGTTCAAAAACGTCCGTACATTGGTACGTTTACCTTATAAATATAACGCGATATTAATACTTCTGTTTACTATTTTATGGAATACGGAAGACTTGTACATGAATAGCAACTGGAATGATGTGGGCGATGCAACTATAGGTGTATTATGAGTAAGGTTCTTTTTCATTTGTTTTTTAAAGGGTTCCGTACCCAAAGGGTAAAACCGGGACCCTATTACTAAGACTTCGATGTCAGTTTGTTCGTCTGTCTGTCTGTCACCGGGCTGTATCTCATGAACCATGATAACTAGGTAGCTGAAATTTTCACAGATTATATATTTCTGTTGCCGTTATAACAACAAATACTAAAAACAGAATAAAATAAATATTTAAGGGGGGCTCCCATACAACAAACGTGATTTTTAGGAGTTTTTTGCTCGCTATTAATAACGGCAAGAGGAATGGGGCTCCCATACGGTACGGAACCCTCCGTGTGCGAGTCCGACTCGCACTTGGCCGATTTTTTTAAAATGCAGAATAGGACTACGGCCACCAACTCGCCCGATGGCTACGAAGTTGTAGCCGAAGACGGAGTATGTAGACCTAGAAGATACCTATTCACTCTTGACTTGAAGACAACCAAATTGTAATTGTAAGGAAACAATGACGGAGGCAGGGCATTCCAATCCCTGGCGGTTCGTGTATAATGAATTGATATCGTAATCACAAGCTCGGTTTGAAATCTGTCTATATCGTTTAAAGTCTGTTAATACATATCACTAATAATCATAGTATAAAACAAAGTCGCTTCCCGCTGTCTGTCCCCGTGTATGCTTATATCTTTAAAACTACAAAACGGATTTTGATGCGGTTCTTTTTAATAGATAGAGTAATGCAAGAGGAAGGTTTATATGTACATATAATACACCTGTGCAAAGCCGGGGCAGGTCGCAAGTCTATTATAGTAATCAGGCCTTGCGACGATCGACTCGTCATTTTTTGTTTTATAAGCCTCTAAAGCCCCTGCTTTAGAGAGATTTTACTCTGAATATAATAAAATTAATTATGTCCTTCACTCACTTAGGAGGCACTTTCTAAAGTTACTTTTCAATGACGCATCAGAATATTCTGCATATGGCTGGATTTACTGAATTTGTAGGTCGCAGGCTTATAAAACAAAAAATGACAAGTCGGATCGACGTACAAAATAAAACAGCGGTTTTAAAGTTTTCTCTATGATAAGATATACTGTGACGCGGCAAAATATATACTATTTTGCCTTTTGTGCAGCGTTCTGCGCATAACTTCCCATCCGCCGACTTGTGTGGCGCGGTTTATCCTTACATAGTCCTTACATAGTATAAAATAAAGTCGCTATTTTCGTTTGTTTATTTATTTGTTTGTTTGTTTGTCTGTATGCTTAAATCTTTAAAACTACGCAACGGATTTTGATGCGGTTTTTTTAATGGATAGAGTGATTCAAGAGGAAGGTTTATATGTATAAAAATTCCCGAAATTCCCACGGGAACGGGCACAACGCGGGTAAAACCGCGGGGCGCTGCTAGTATAAAATAAAGTCGCTATTTTCGTTTGTTTATTTGTTTGTCTGTATGCTTAAATCTTTAAAACTACGCAACGGATTTTGATGCGGTTTTTTTTAATGGATAGAGTGATTCAAGAGGAAGGTTTATATGTATAAAAATTCCCGAAATTCCCACGGGAACGGGCACAACGCGGGTAAAACCGCGGGGCGCTGCTAGTACCTTGATAAAAGATAATCCCACCGTCTCATGCACTCTGTTCAAATAAAATATAGAGAGCGAGTGTAATTTTAGCGCGGCCGGTCGACAATGACCCAGAGCTAGGCCAGTCATTGTACTTGTGAAACATTGTAGCATTATGTAAGATCTACACTAATTATCTGGCTTCATCTTGAGCTATTTATTGATTGAGCGAAGTAGGAATCTCGGATTTGACTCGACAAAACTCGATTCTCCTCTACAGCCGGGCTTGTAGGTATACGCACTTTCGGCGTGTCAGAACGAGACAGAGATATTTATTTCCAATTAGTATATAATTAAAAAAATTAACAAAAAAAATATATAACAATAAATTACACTATGGAAACTAACGTGGTTTTCGCACATTTCAATTAAGTAAAACACAGGTGTTAAGTTTGATTTTAGTAGGAAACTGCTACTATAGTTTGAGTGCTATGCGAGACGAGCCCGCGTGCTAGTACTCAACCTTGAGAAAGATCGCCAAATGCGATCGAAACTATAGTAGCAGTTTCCTAGTAAAATCAAACGCGATTAACACCTGTGTTTTACTTAATTAAAATGAACAATAAATTACTTATTATAATTTAGATGAGCAATAATTGTATTATTAAAACTGCCCAACCTATCACAGATAATGTCCAGATCAGGTTGTTAAGATAAGATGATTTGATTAATGGTGAAGTATAAAATATATCTGTCACTTTTCACACGTCGACAAAAGGCTTTTCGTGGTCGCATGCTAAGTCCATCCATCCATCAGCCATAAGAAGTCCACTGCTGGACATAGGCCTCCCCTATGGATCTCCAATAAGACCGGTTGGAAGCGGCTTGCATCCAGCGCGATCCTGCGGTCTTAATGAGGTCATCCGTCCACCTTGTGGGTGGACGTCCTACGCTGCGCTTGCCGGTACGTGGTCTCCACTCGAGAACTTTTCGACCCCATCGGTCATCAGTCCTCCGCGCTATGTGGCCTGCCCATTGCCATTTCAACTTGCCAATCCGTTGGGCTATGTCGGTAACTTTGGTTCTTCTACGGATCTCCTCATTTCTGATTCGATGATTCATGCTAAGTAAGTCATATATTATTTTAACGAATCTTGACCATACTTGGTACACGAAATCTATATGTTTTAAGTAGTGTTTTATGTCGTCAGCGATTTTTGATTGGAGATGGATCTTCCTCTAAAAGGAGGGAAATATTTTGCTCTATATACTCGTATAAGCCGATTTAGATATTATTTGGAAAGATTATTTAGTATTTAAATCCTAGCAAGATTAGCGAGTATGAAGCAAATCGGTCAAGAGCGAGTCAGGATTTAGGCTTATGTGTCGCGCTTTCTACTATTATAATTCACTGTGAACTACTATTTACATAACTCGGTAAGATAAATAATAACAGTAACTATCAGTTTCTAGGACTGTTGTATAAATAAAGTCACCACGATAAACGCACGTACCTACTTCTATTCTAGACATACTATAATAACAACACATAATATTATGAAATTATTGAATATGACTAATGTAGTAAACTGATAACAATTGCAGTAACATATAAGCACAATTTAAATTAATCTATGTTAAATTAATGTTGTTCTATTAATGTTTTATTACATAGATTAGCGCTATTGTAGCGCTCGTAGCGTAGTTTGAGCGATCACCGAAATCAAGCAACGTTCCGCACGGTCAGTACTTGGATGGGTGACCGCGGGTGGCATTTTCCAACTGAGCGCTACCGTGGCTCGGATGACACGTTAAATTGTAGGCCCCGGTTGTTTCAACCGTTTAGCCATGTCAGAGGCCTTCAGGAGTCTTAAAAACTCTGACACCAGGGCTAGCCACCCGGCCTATACGAACTTACTTACTTTTATTACATAGACTTATTTATAGGTATTTATGTATAATAGATAAGTCGAACAATAAATTAATTATTATTTTAATGACGTGTATAGAGGCCGAATCGTTGTCGGCGGATGTGAAGTTAGCTACAAACTGCGCAATATCCAATCATGGCTGAAGCTCACATAAATCTGCGCATTGATTGGGTTTCGCCCAGGTTGTAGCTCACTACACATCCGCCGACTTGTATGATTCGGCCTACGCACTAATGACTAAACTGTATGGATATGCATTTTAAAACGTATATGCAAAGTAATACGCCACGCCAAAACAGGGTTGGCAGATTTTTATTACGAGTAGCTTTACTACTACTAACTCAGAAAGGGTGTATTACGGCTAAAGGGGATGATTCAGAACTCACCATCACCTTTAAATAAGGGGACAACCCTGAATTCGATAAAAAATCCAGCAGTTCCACACGTATCGGTTTCGAGCTTTTTAGGGTTCCGTACCCAAAGGGAAAAACGGGACCCTATTACTAAGACTTCGATTTCGGGTTTGGTCCCTTCGGGTTAACTTTGGTGATCGTTGACATACACCTAGTCAAACCTACTCTATGAGCGCTTCAGTAAGTAGGTACTATTTTAATATTAATGTTTATGTATGTGCAAAGCTGTTTTTCATTATTCAAAGGTGCAAAGTGCTACGCCATTTTAGAGTCTGGCGCCGCGCCGTACTATCATTATATTAGTAATACTTAGCATTGTCATAATAAAACCAAGTTTGAAATTGAAACATCGGAATAGGTAGCTTTATTTGGTAGAGGAAAATGTTTGTTTAATTTATTTGATAACCAGATTAGGTTTGCGTAAATTCTATTATTTCTTGGAAGGTTGAGTGGGATTTCAAGTTATAAATTAAATTATTATTATTTGACTGCCTCGGTGGCTCAGTGGTTAGTGACCCTGACTCCTGGGTCAAAGAGGCGTGGGTTCGATTCCCGGCCCGGGCAAATAGTTATGTGATGACCATAGGTGTTTGCTCTGTGTCTAGGTGTTAGGTATTATCTATGTACTTAAGGAGGTATATGCAGTATATCAGTCTCTGGCAGCGATATCACAAGCTTCGTTTATTTTTGGTGTCAGAGCCCGTGTGTAAGATGTCCCCTAATATTTGTTTATTTATTTTTACTAAGCGACATTTTTTCAAATGGAAATTTAAGGCATTTTTTTATTGCAGCTTAATAACTCTGACACCAGGGCTAGCCACCCGGCCTATACGAAATTACTTATAGCCATTTTCTTGATGACACGTCAAATAGGGAGGCCTATGTCCAGCAACGGACGTCATACAGCTTCATGGTTAAATGTACCGATGTCACAAAAGCGTAAAAGAGAAATCTAGAATATTGGTAGGAAAATAACAGAATTTGTTGGCAAAGCTTCGTTTAGTACCCACACGAGACTACACGTAGGTATTTTATTAGATCTTTTGATTCCGTCGCCAAGCCGCAGAAATACCTAGCTAAATACCTACTTCTTACCTGTGGTTTCTAAATCATTGATAAATATTATAAAAATTAATAAATTATTATAAAAATATAACTTTTTACATACAAGCTTTTGAGATCCTAATAAAAAGTAGGAAGGGTGCTAGCCAAGAACAGTAAAACGAGCCCAAACACGACGAGTCTATCTTGTTTTTTGCAAAGCCTATGGCCACCTTCCGACTCCATCATCAGATCAGCTCCATGGTACCATATTATTGCATTGTCACGCGATATGCGTCACATATGCGTGCTAAATTTCAGCTCTGTCGGAAACCGGGATGTCGGTCAAATTTAACTTGCCAGATTCCACCCTCTGATCTGATCAATCTAAGTCTAGAATTTTGCTAAACTTCTAAACCAAACGCTAAGACATAAACAGCCTTAAAACACCTCTTTTTGTGTCGTTGCGTTAGAAATGTGAGGCCAGACCATGAACATACTATACGAGTAAGAGAACGTACCTGTTTCATTATTCTAAAGGCCAGATACAGTACAGCCCTATCTCAGTAGGTTGCCAAGCTACTCGTAACTAGCACTCCCAGAGTATCGAGTTACAGGTCATTATTGCTACAGGTCGCGTCATGTAAAAAGAACGCTGGATCTTCAAACTGCGCACAAGGAAATTTAACTCGTATTACATACGTAATAGGAGTTAAATATCCTAGTACGCAACTTTATTTGTAGCAAGGAAATTTAACTCCTATCACGTAAGCAATAGGAGTTAAATTTCGTTGTGGGCAGTTTGAAGCTCCAGCGTTCTTTTTAGGTAACGCGAGCTATACCATAGAATTAGAACTAAAGTAAAAGAATACTTACTAAATTTTGTTCAAATAAAAACTATGTTACAGCTGTCTTATTCATATCTGATTATAGGTACAGCATACGCTTGACCGAGTGGAACAAGAAAAACGCATTGTCTGTCGGCATACGTCAAAATCACAAGCTGGAATGTCAAAATGGTTAAAAGTGGTTCCACTTTGTCTTTTGCTGTATGATCGGAAATTTGAACCCTCTAGTTCCATTATGAACGCTCAAATCTCTGATCATTTCACCTTCCTATTTTTTAACTTTTTGAATGTGGACAGCCGAGATAGCTCAATGCTAGTTTGAAAACCCTTCGAAATTACGTAAGTTCGGGTGTATGTGCATCTTTTTCTAACACCTTTTAAATTTCATATTTAAAGTGGGACGAAGTGATGTATGTATATCTCTTGCTATTTTAGTACGGTTTCTATTACTTTAGTTGTAATTCTATGATTGCTGTATTACATTATACTGACAGGACGCGTCACTGTTACTAGTACGTGGAGAACTCAAGGACTTCATGTTGCGCATAGTACGAATCACACAACTTATCGGTCGTGATGTTAGCTACAAACTACGGATAACCCAATTCTCGCGCAGCTGTTATAGGCCGCGCCACATAAATTGGCGGATGTGAAGTTAGCTACAAGCTGCGCAATATCCAATCAACGTGCAGCTTCATGTGAGTTTCAGTCAGGATTGGATATTGCGCAGCTTGTAGCTAACTACACATCCGCCGACTTGTGAGGCGCGGCCTATAAGACGTGAGCTTCAGTCAGGATTGGATTATCCGCAGCTTGTAGCTAACATCACGGCCGCCAAGAAGTCTGATTCGGTTTATACAATAGAGTAAGAGAACGTACCTGTTTCATTATTCTAATGCCTGGAAGAAATCGCCATGGGTGATAAGGCCGCCTGTTTATAATCATATTTAGTCTTAAGTGTGTACATAGTGTTTTATTATTGTTTGTGGTTATAAATAAAGAATTTTGTCTGTCTGTCTGTATGTCTGTAAAGGCCAGAGGCAGCCCTATCTCAGTAGGTTGACAAGCTAACTAGCACACCCAGAGTATCGAGTTGCAAGGCATTATTGCTACATTACCATATTATACTAACAGGATGCGTCACTGTAGATGTGTTTGAAGTGAACTATAGTACGTGGACAACTCAAGGACTTGAAGTTGCGTAACAACGGGCTTTAAAGGCGCGGTACCACCGGAGTAGCCCACTTTATTGCACTCTCGAGTAAAATCCCCCCTAATATTATAAATCAGACTGTGTGTTTGTTGGTTTGTTACTCTTTCACGCAGCAACGGAGCAACGGATTGACTTGATTTTTGGTATGAATATAGTCTAAAAGACGGAAAGTGACATAGACCAATTTTTTCATCCGAAAAATTTCTATTGTACATATACATATTCTTTTGTAAATCTGTGCACTTCGCAAAGAAACACTTTGTGTATAAGAATGCCCAAAAGCAACAATGTTTAAGTTAAAGTAAATATCATTATCATTACATAGTATAAAACATGCCCAAAAGCAACAATGTTTAAGTTAAAGTAAATATCATTATCATTACATAGTATAAAATATCATTATCATTACATAGTATAAAACAAAGTCGCTTCCAGCTATCTGTTCTTGTATCTTTAAACCTACGAACGGATTTTGATCCGGTTTTTTAAATAGATAGAGTTATTCAAGAGGAAGGTTTACATGTATAATACACCTGTGCGAAGCCGGGGCGGGTCGCTAGTACTTAATAAAGGTATGTCTTTGCCCTTGACGCAAAGAAAAAGACGTCAAATATTACCAAATATAAATAAACAGCCGTGATGTTAGCTTTTGCGTGCTTTTACGCTGTGCGTCACTTTACGAGGAGGACCTAAATACCTTGATAAATAAGTACCTACGTTTGTAGGCTGTGGCCATGACAAATCGGGCCAGGACATTCCTAAAATCCTTATGATGTATGTATACGTCATGCGGAAGGAACCATGGTTATTCTACAAGAACCGCGCATCAGCTGGCTAGTGTGAGACGAACACTGGCAAAGTCAGACAAGCTCACTCACGTCATGGACCCCGATGTGTACAACCACTTATCAGAACACATTACTGGAGCCTCTACTCAGCAGATCTTTAAAACTCGCCTGAAACGTTGGCTCATTGAGCAAGCCTTCTAAAATTTTAATGATTTTTATAAATGTACTAGACGACCCGCCCCGGCTTCGCACAGGTGTATTATACATATAAACCTTCCTCTTGAATCACTCTATCCATTAAAAAAAACCGCATCAAAATCCGTTGCGTAGTTTTAAAGATTTAAGCATACAGACAAACAAACAAACGAAAATAGCGACTTTATTTTATACTATGTAAGGATAAAGTAATTAATTATGTATTATTAATAATACCAAACTGGTATGAAATACTGTTAAAAATTAAATTATATTTGACTTACAAATATGTACCATGATTAATGTTGACATGTAAATTAATTTTATGAAATAAACGAATATGAATACGTTATATTCTAATGAAAAGTTGTGCAAAAGACACTTTAGTTTCCATACTCAAATCCAAAAGTGTGAATGTTGGTTTGTATAACTCTTTCACGCAGCAAAAGAGAGAAGAATCGACTTGATTTATTGCATGGGTTTACTTTAAAGATCGGAGTGTCATGGACTACTTTTTAGGGTTCCGTAGTAAAACGAGGAACCCTTATAACTTCGTTGTCCGTCCGTCCTCATGTTACAAAGCCTTATAAATTCTACATATTATTATACATATGAACTAAATTGCATGAAATTTGACATTATATTAGTTTAATTATAGACATCAATTTTATAGTCTTAAAATTTTCAAAATGGTGTATTTAAGGGGCAGCTCCCATACATGTAAAGTGGGGATGAAACAATTTTTTCAACCCCACTCCCTTATGTGGGGTGTCTGCCTGTTAACATTATAAATATCGAGCGAAAAACGGCTAAAAACAGGTTTTTTGTATGGGAGCCTCTCTTAATTATTAATTTTATACTGTTTTCAGTATTTGTTGTTGTAGCGGCAACAGAAATACATCGTCTGTGAAAAATTCACTAGCTATAACGGTTCATGAGATTCACAGCCTGGTGACAGACAGACGGACAGCGGAGTCTTAGTAATAGTGTCCCGTTTTTACCCTTTGGGTACGGAACCCTAAAAACTGGCTTTAATCATCATCATAATTATCGTCACCATCTACGGAAGCTTACCATACGCGTGTCTCGACACGCACATGACAACTTATTATTTAAAAAATAAATAAATAAAAATATGTTCTTGTAGGATGGCACAAAAACCACGCGGGCGAAGCCGCAGACAAAAGCTTGTAGGTCATGTAAGTACTTTGATAAATAAGTATTAAGTACGACTGAAGGCTTTGGCCATGAGAAATCGGGACAGGAAATTCCTAAAAGAACTGTGTGAAGTGAAATACGTAACATGTGTTCAATTGAAGGACTCATTATTATACTGTATGAACTCTTTTTATTTTTGTCACTATAGTAGAAGATATAGCCCGCTTACATCACGACTAGACAACAAACGTATAGATTTTTGACAAAGGAGTGACGTCACAAGCCCCTACTCCCGACAAAGGAAAAAAACAAGTGTCCAATATTTTTTGATTATCTAATTAAGTAGAATAAATGGACTATTTAAAATTATGTTTTTTTTTCCCAGTCATCATGCTAAGTAATTAAGACACATAATAATTATTTTTTGCAAAAAAATGCATGACCGACTTTAACCGTTTACAGAATTCGCGAATATTTCGCACGGATCGATGTAGCATTTTTCACATTATTGTTGATTTATCAAAAATGGCTCAGCCGATTTCGATAAAATTTAAATGGAATCAATTTCGAAGTATACTCTTTCCAATAAAAAAAGAAGTATCGAAATCGAACTACTATGTAAAAAGTTATTATGCGTAGTTATACAAAAAAAAATATAGGTACGCGTCGAATTGAGTAAGTACCTCCTCCATTTCATCGGCCAAAATGAGAATCTCATTTCTTTTTTGGAGTTCGGTTGGAAATATTCTTGTTGTGAAAAGTGACTCATCTGTACAATAAACATTATTTATTGACAATAAATGTCTCAAGTCAGAACTGGGTCTTGGTCACTTTACTTGAAAGCTTGCATATTTATTGCATTATTAACTTGTACGCAGGTATTTAATGCATTTAATATACTTATTACCATGTTTAATGCAAAGAAGCTTTACAAATATGCAAAAATTAATATTAATATTGCATTTAACAGGTTTTTTGCATGTCCAAGAATGGAGCATTTGAACTTTTGAAACATCTTTTGATACCAATATGGGGCTTGATTCTCTATAGACAAAATATGTTTTGTATATAGAGAATCAAGGGAATAAAAAATACTTACCATGTTACGTTATAACGTACTTGAATTTCGTTTGAAGAACTAAATATTTGATAAATGTAAAATTACATTATAATGAATTATAAATCGAGTTTAAGTTATGTTACGTATTTGAAAAATTAATATTTTCACACGAATTTCTTAAAAACAAAGAGCATGTTAGAGCTTGTTTCGCACTTGTTTTCACAGAAACAACCACATGGTCTTGTGGTAACACCTGCATTATAATTGTGAGGTTGTGGATTCAAATCCTTGTCCTGTACCAATGAGTTCTTTGGTTGAAATGATTGAAGTCATGTATGGTATTTCATACTGCTGTCCTTTTGGTGAAGGAAAACATCATGAGGCAACCAGCATACATTCGTAGAAGCAATGACTTAAAAGTGAATTCGACAACTTGCACTGGTCCAGTGGGGATTGGTGGATATAGCGCAATCTAAGCAAGCCCTATGTGGGTAGACCTATGTTCAGCAGTGGACTATTAAATAGGCTAGTAGAGTTGAATAGATATTGTTCAACTGATATAGATAATTATATTTATAACATATTTGCTCGTAAAGTGGCTGTAATTACACCAATTTCAATATCGTAATGTTTTTCATTACACACTTGTGCTTTATTGTAATGTAAATCGCACGCCGCCACCGACTGCAGAAATCTGTAGTCTCGTTACACCTACTTTCACTCAAGAGAGTGAGAGACATTACGGCACTTGCGCGGTAATGTAATGTAAAACGCACTATGCTTCGACTGATACATGACTTTCACTCCGCACGATACTACTTTCACTCAAAGTCTTATTAATTTCCTCCCAACAGCCTCTGCTTTTTTTATAGCCCTCGCCTACGGCTTGTGCTAGCAATATTGCCTCGGCTGTAATTTTCAACTTACCGCACTTATATCATAATGTACTATAATTCACAGGCCATTGGAAAAGTGATAGTGATATTAGCATGTTTACGTAAACTGATTATAATTATATCAGTCAGTGTTAATACGTAATATAAACATAATTTTATTATCAAAACAGTTGACGCAAATCTAGATGATGTAGGAGGAAAATAATTAATATTACCAGAATATGACAGGGCATTATGAAAATAATTAATACTACATAACAGTAACCTTTTTAACACATTTTGGGTTCAAAAAATAGCATACGGTCTATTCTCAGGTTAGCCAGTTATACACAAAAATAATCATACAAATCAGTGAAGCCATTTCAGAGGAATTACAAAAGAGTATAATTATTTCATATTAGATTTTGATTTTGTAGTGATATATTTCTAATTTTTGATTCCAGAAATTGCGCAGAATAGGCATATATACACAAATAAAATCAATGCATTGTCTAACCTGTCTTTATTTAAAACTAGACGACCCGCCCCGGCTTCGCACAGGTGTATTATACATATAAACCTTCCTCTTGAATCACTCTATCCATTAAAAAAAACCGCATCAAATTCCGTTGCGTAGTTTTAAAGATTTAAGCATACAGACAAACAAACAGACAAAAATAGCGACTTTATTTTATACTAGCAGCGCCCCGCGGTTTTACCCGCGTTGTGCCTATTCCCGTGGGAATTTCGGGAATTTTTATACATATAAACCTTCCTCTTGAATCACTCTATCCATTAAAAAAAACCGCATCAAAATCCGTTGCGTAGTTTTAAAGATTTAAGCATACAGACAAACAAACAAACAAACAAACGAAAATAGCGACTTTATTTTATACTATGTAAGGAAGGACTATGTAGTGATATTGGTATAGTTAAGTATAGTGCCAATTAGATAATATCTGATAGCAATTTACACCAAAATGCTTGTGTACTTATTTCACGAAACAAAGCCAGTTTTCTCACAAATGTAAATATTATTGCCAATGGCTGAATATATTAACCTCAAAAGTACTCGTACCTATTTTATTGGTCGTATAAGGTTGATTGAATAATATCAAACCTCAAGGCTATGTTGATGTGAAAAACATGTTTTTTGCCCAGATGATGTACTTACACCTTTATGTTCTCGAGCGTACGTTGGAAAATAAGTGCTGTATGAGTTTAATGTGTTACGAAAAAAATAAAATAAAAAAAAACAAAAAGGTTCACTGAACGACCTTGACACATCGTGAAAAATCGATTTAATCATGTGTGTAAGTAGGCAGAAACATATGGTCAATCGATACATAGTTAAAATGACTTACCAAAATCTATAAATTGCTTTATAGAGAGCGGCGAAGGGTTGAATTGTGAGTAAAAATCGAGCATCTTCGTAACGTTCGAAAAAATAGCCCCCGCTAACCTCATTTTGGTAGGTTGAAAATGTATTACTACAAAGTTTTTACAAATCGAAACTTATCACAAAACACTGCACCACCAGTCAAAGATTAATATTACACATGATTCTGTTCAAAATAATTTTATCGAAATTACACCGGCACAAACACTCGCTGACAAAAACAAGATTTGACTGAGAAAAAAAAAGTAAAAAACGATCAACCTTGCCAACTATCATGCCCCTAATTCCCCAAAAACCAAAGGCAAACTTCCCGAATTGGAGACAAAATAAGTACTGTATGTGGTGGGGGGTTGGGACCACAGTTTTTATGGCTGAAACAGGTAATTTTATGCACATTTTACGTAATTTTTGTTTTTCACGTTGTCAAAATCGAAATTCTTGGGCCTTGGGAGCGGAACCTGGCTTTACCAAAATATGTACCTCGGCGAATCGCAATTCAACGATCCTTGGGGGATTTTTGAGCATTTTCATTAGATTTTTGGTTTGTCCATTCTCCCTGCATACATTCAATCCCTACACCAATCCCCTCTGGAGGTAGAATTCTCCGTAATTTGGGGAATTCCTCACAAATCGGCAGCCCTGAAAAAGACAAGTGTACTTAACAGTGTTACCATCAAAATTTTTGAGAATGACGTATCATGTCTGTAAAAATCTGTCACTTGTCCTGTCGCGAGTTTAACATTTTTTATCCATCCCAAAAAGTGCAAAACGCCTCCGCTAAAGAAGTTTTCACTTAAAAAAATGATAATTTGATTACAGCCGGAATATTTTGATACAAAAATACTAAAATATGACCAATTATTTTTATGTAATTGATGTTGAGTGTTTTTGAGCCGGAAACAAAATACCCAAAACACTTTCGTGCGCTGGACTCTGGGATGGTTTATCAGTGCCAGCTTTAGGCTGAACATTACTAAAGATTGGCTCTTCAACACATATTATAATACTACTTTTGATAATCGTATCTTTCAATAAAAAACCGTAATAATTTATTTAATCTTAATTCAAGCCGTACTGGCACCACTGTTACATACTTAGTGTTTCCACTCTAAAAAAAACCGTATTTCTAGGGGTAGGTTAACGAAGTTTGGAAATAATATTGTGAAAATATTATCAAGTAAAAAAAAACTTTCAATCTTTTTCCTTTTTAATCTTTATCCTTTTTTTACGTCTTGGCGTTACGGCGAGTAACAATAAGATTTTAATCAGCAGCCAAGGTACCGACTACTTTTGGTAGACGCGAGTCTACTGATGAAAAACGAATTGGTGTGTTGTAGGTACCAAGGTATCAAACACTTTAACAGAGCAATGACAGAGCAGTGTTGTCAACGTAACACAATTAAGTAAAATGGCACACGGGTGACGTCGCCTACGACGCTTCTCTGTTTGCACAAAACTCTAGTATACGGAACTAAGACAGATTCTATAGTAAATTGCTAGGACGTGTACGGAACTTTGCGGATACGCCATGCAACTACAAGTTGATGCGCAACGCAATTAAGTGTGGAGTAAAAATTTAATGTGCTGTACTTGTAATGCTACTGGATCCCTAAAAAGCTTAACACTACACACTACAAGACAAGGTGTGTACTACATGTGGGGAAAAAAATATTCTAGGAAAAAACACGTAACAAAAACTGGTAACTCTATCTGCCGTGCCAGCTCGGAAGATTGTAGGTTATGTGCAATAAAATAATTTTCAATATAAGTTGGAATAAATACGTATAAAAACATAAGTGTTTCAAAATGAAGATCTATACGAACAAAAATAATACCTCCACCCTCAAATTGCTCATAGCGGCTAATCTGGCTGGGAAAAAGGTCCATTTAGTTGACGCAACTTATGACGGTATGTTTACAAAAAAATATTTTTTAAATTATTATTTCTTATTTCAGACTCGTGCATGTATGTAGCAAGCAGAATTATTCTCAATGATTTGGTTTATAAGTGTTGTTGCTTTCTATTGCATCAGCTTTGCCCGTCAGATTTTCCTCATACTTATAGGTAGGTAAATAAAAGCACACCTAGGTATATTTTTATTTGCCTAAAATATGGTAGAACATTTATATTAATCAGCTAACAGCTTGAAGTATGTGGCATTTATGAAATGGTACACATCGTCACATTCCTGTTCCATGAGTGAGACAAGTCATTGCACAGTAACTTTATTACCCGCTTTCTATACAAAATAAAAATAATAAGACATACTTTTTCTAATTTGTAGCAATGCTAACAATTCATTTCATCATATGTATGCTCGACTGTAGTCTAAGTTTAAAGTTAATACCTTGAAGGAAAACATACGCTACAGCAGATGCCATAATTTCCTCTTGCAGCCTACACCATCACAAACCAACACTGCACACCACATCCTCTGTAACAGAGTGGTTTACAACTGGAACAGGTTGCCTGAGGATGTAATCTCAGCAAAGACTATAAACACATTTAAGAATAGACTGGATCTTTGGATAACTAAGGAAAAAATTTCCTTGACAGATAAATACTAATTTTATTCGACTCTGCTTGATATAGGCACATCAGTATACACTGCTCGCCTATAAACAAATAAATAATTAAATAATAAACGATTATAATTGAATTTAAATTAATTCTGCACATCTAGACTTAATGTTCCAGGTAGAAGTTTTGAATAAGATTGAAAAGCAAAATTAAAATCCATTGTTTTTGTACTGCTAGGATATATGTACACTGGCACTTGTACCTGTTTGTAAAGAAAAATATTTGATAAATAAAGTTATTTTGAAATTGAATTGAGTAACTTAGTTACGTCAGCTGCATGAGAAATAAAAATATAAATCAAATCCCGAGTAAATAGGTATCTTCTTGGTAAGCGTGCTACAACCTAGACCGCTTATCTGCTTAACAACAAGCAGTAGGTGGTCAAACGCAAACCTATTCTGAATAAAAAAAATAAAAAAAAATGAGAAGGGGAACTGCGCAGCTTGTAGCTGACTTCACAGACACCATAAAGCTTATACCAACCATCCATTATTGTCATATTTTGTTACATCTCAGAGTTTACCCTGTACCTGTGATTGCAGATCCCATATTCGCAGGCCCACGTGCTCTGCCGCTGCTGTACGTTGACGACCAGATATCGTTCTTCTCAAGCAACGCTGCTGCGCAGTACTTGTATCCCGCTGTGGATTTGAGGGGAAATGGCCAGTGGTGCGTATTGTTACGAGATGGGTTCTTGGATAATCAGTTAAAACGCCGATTGTTCACTTTGCACTTTATTGCACAAAATCACAGTACACACGACACAACTGGTTCGCACAAACACGTCACACTGGCACTGAAATTCACACAACTAGTCACTTCACAATCACTGGTACCGCACTTGAACACGAGATGTTTTCGCTCCGGTATAAAACGCGATAACTGCCACGAACGAAAACCATCGCCCTATTTATACCGGAATAAGGGTTCTCTAGAAATCTGTAGAATATTCGGTGCCATTGTGACTGACAAAGTAAACAAGTGTAAAGTTCGAGAAACCCTATTGTCCTTAATTATTACGAAAACACCACAAAAAATCTAACAAACAACAAACAATAGACGCGACACAAAGGCCGGTGCCGCCTGAGTCATAAAACCATAAATCTCGCGATTAGATGTAAACAACTCGCCGTCGTACCGCGCGCGGCCACAGATTAATAAATAGTTACTGACGGCGTGGCCTACTGCGTAACACCACCTCCTCCCAAGACATGCTCGTCCCGAGCATCGTTGCATCCGTGATATCGCGCCAATCGATCCACGTGAACTATTTTGGGGGCACCTCGAGGTCCTTTCTGTATGCGGAACGTCACGTCGTTGATCTTGGTCACCACTCGGTACGGTCCATCCCATTTGGCTTGTAGCTTTGGAGACTTCCCTTTGCTGCGTATGGGATTGTGCAGCCATACCATCGAGCCTTCCTCGAACCCAGGATTGTTAGCCCTTCTGTCGTATCGAGTCTTCATTTTTTCAGATGCTTGCTGGCCATGCTCTCTAATGTGCTCATAGATATCGTTCATCTTGTTCCGGAGGTCACTGGCGTACTCAGTTATGGGTTGTGGGGAATCCGGTGGAATGCCAGTTATTAAGTCGGCTGGTAGCCGTAATTCACGTCCAAAATTGGCAAAAGCGGGAGTGACATTTGTGCTCTCATGAACAGCACTTCGGTATGACAACAAAAATGGCTGGATATGCTTGTCCCAATCCCGTTGTTTGCCTCCGACTACTTTTGCCAGGTACCTCTCCAGAGTTTGGTTGAATCGCTCCACCATTCCATCTGATTGCGGGTGGTAAGACGTTGTCCTTGTTTTGTGTGCACCCATTAACCGGCACGTCTCTTGAAACAGCTGAGATTCAAAATTTCTTCCTTGGTCACTGTGGATTTCCAATGGTACTCCAAATCGACAGAATACTTCATGCACCAATTTGTCTGCTATCGTCGATGCCTCTTGGTTCGGAATTGCGAAGACTTCCGGCCACTTGGTGAAGTAATCCATGACGACAAGGAAGTACTTGTTGCCACTTTCACTCACAGGAAATGGTCCGGCCACATCCAGTGCGATTCGCTCCCATGGTGCTCCAACATTATACAGCTTTAATGCTCCTCTGCTGCGGGTATGCGGACCTTTCACTGATGCACAGCTCGTACATTTCCGTACCCAGTCTTCTACGTCATCTCTGCAGTTGGTCCAGTAAAACCTTTCTCGAATTTTCAAGAGTGTCCGTTTCACACCCAGATGTCCTCCCGAAAACCCTTCGTGGTACAGCTTCAAAACTTCAGGTATCTTTGCTCTGGGTACAACCATTTGGAGATGGCACTGATTGCCACGAGCATTTTCCCATTTTCGGCAAAGTACTCCCTCCTGAAGCACCAGACTATCCCATTGCGCCCAATAGCTCTTTGTCGTAACACTCATTGAAGCAATAGCACTCCAGTCTGGCTTAGGGGCATCTGATTCCATCCATTCAAGAATCGGCTTGATGTCGGCGTCTTCTTCTTGTGCAACCTGAAGGGTTTCTTTCCATTCATCGCCGATGTCAGCTTTGAGCATTCTGACGGGCACTGAATCTTTCGACTCGTGTCTTGAGCAATGCTTGCAGTCCTCTGAGCATGGCCTTCTTGACAGTGCGTCCGCGTTGCCATGAGATTTTCCACTGCGATGCTCCGTGGTGAAGTCAAACTCTTGTAGTTGCTCAATCCATCTTGCCACTTGGCCTTCGGGATCCTTAAACTGTAGTAGCCACTTAAGAGCAGCGTGGTCGGTCCTCAGATGGAATTTTCGCCCGAGCAGGTACTTGCTAAAATGTCGCAATGTCTTCACCACTGCAAGTAGCTCCTTTCTGGTCACACAGTAGTTTCTTTCCGGCTTGGACAGGGATTTGCTGAAATACGCAATCACCACTTCTTGGTCTCCTTTTCTTTGTGACAGTACTCCTCCAATGCCGGTGTTGCTGGCGTCAGTGTCCACGATGAACTCGTTCTCTGTGTTCGGAAAGCCAAGAATAGGCGTATTGCAAAGTCGCTCCTTTAGTTCTTGAAAAGCTGCGTCGCAATTTTCGTCCCAGAGGAAGGGTCGTTTTTCCTCAGTCAGTCTATGCAACGGCTTAGCGATGTCAGCAAAGTTCTTCACGAATCGCCTGTAGTAGGAACATAGACCCAAGAATGCTCTAACTTCCGTCTTGTCCTTTGGCACAGGCCAATCCTTGACAGCACTGACTTTTCCTGGATCCGTCTGTACGCCAGCTTCCGAAATCACATGTCCCAGGAAATTCACTTGCCTCTTGAAGAAGGAGCATTTCTTCGGACTCAGCTTGAGATTGGCTGCGCGAATCTTAGTCAATACTCGTTCCAGGTTTTGCAGGTGGTCTTCGAAGGTTTTCCCCACAATTATGATGTCGTCCAAGTAGACAAGGCATGCATCTCCGATCAATCCAGCGAGCACTAACTCCATTAACCTTTCGAACGTGGCGGGGGCGTTGCACAATCCAAACGGCATCACTTTGAATTGCCACAGGCCTTTTCCCGTAGAAAATGCGGTCTTCTCCTTATCTTTAGGGTCTATTTCCACTTGCCAATACCCGCTCTTCAAGTCCAGCGTAGTAAACCACTTCATGCCCGTCAGTGTATCTAACGTGTCATCGATCCTCGGCAAAGGGTAGCTGTCCTTCTTCGTTACGTCGTTGAGTCGTCGATAGTCAACGCAAAACCTCATACTGCCGTCCTTCTTTTTAACTAGAACCACTGGGGAACACCACGGACTGGATGAAGGTTCTATTACACCAGTGCGCGCCATGTCTTCGATCATTGTCTCGACTTCTTTTTCTCGTGCCACTGGTATCCTTCTTGGCCGCTGTCGAATCGGTGGCACGCTTCCTGTATTTATTGTGTGCTTCACTAATCCAGTCTTCCCGTTGACGGCATCATCGAGAGCAAATATGTCAGTGTAGCGCTGCAGCATCTTCTTTGCCATCAGAAGTTCTTTTTCGGACAGGTCTTCACGGGAATCTTCCAATAGCGTTGACACGTTGTAACTCCCAGCGCAATTGTATTTCTCCTTTAGTTGTTCTTGGCATCTGCGCATCCAATCTACTTCTTCACAAGTACCAATTGGGGTTCCTCCTTTGATGAGCTGCTCCTCGTTACTTGTGTTGAGCACACGCACCACAGCAGTATTAGTAGTCCTCACCAGAGTTCGGGCCAATAACCATGGTTGATCACCTTCTGATTGCTCTATTAGCACACATCGTCGTTGATGTCCCAACTTCGGCGGTAATCTAACTGCCACAATGGTCTCCGATCTAGGTGGAAGAACTGTTCTCTGCAGACAATAAACCTTTCCTGATGTGGCGCCTTCCATGAAGATTTCTTCTCTTCCACACTTCAAGATTCCTTGGTTGACGTCTATCTCGCAATGATGTTCTCGCATGAAGTCAAGACCCAGAATGCAATCGTCGACTATATCAGCCACAATGACTTTGTGATGGAAAGTTTTCTCACCCAACTGTAACTCCACCAGCTTCTCTCCTCGGACGGATATGTGCTGACCGGTCGCTGTCAGAAGTTGAATTGTTTTGCAGCTTACGAAGTTCGGAAGAAAGCGCTTAGCCAGTCGGGAACTGATGACAGTGCGAGAAGCTCCTGTATCCAATGTCAGCTTGCAAGAAGTTCCATTGATGGCACCATTGATGATCAAGCTGTTCCCATCGTGAGCTTGTGAGATCAAAATCTTTGGCTTTTCTGGCCCGGATAACACTCGCCATTTTCCGCTTTCTTCAGCAGGTCGTGTATTCCTCCATAGTGAATGCGTTGCCTCGCGATCCTTCCGTTCTTCCAATAGTCGATCGTCCCTGGTTCGGCATGGCTTTGGGCAATTCTGCCATAAATGGCCTCTCTGTTCACAGTTGTAGCATCTTGGGCCAAACCTCGTACGATGTGACGCTTCTTTAACTTCCCTTAGGTGTTGAACATCTCTCGCTGGATTTCGTACAGCTTCCACTTCCAAGGCTTGGGCCAAAGCTTCCTTTAGTGTTTTATGATGCCCAAGTTTCACTGCAGCTCTTACTTCAAAGTCTGCTATCCCGTTAGAAAATGCCTCCACCAAATGTTCGTCGTTGGGTAACGGCGCGGACTGATAAGCCTTCCGGAACAGTTTCTCCACTTCGACGGCCCACTGTTGAAGACTTTCGTTACGACGTTGCACTCTGTTCTTCAACTGCGCTCGGTACACACGTTCCAGGTGCTTATCACCGTAGCGACTCTCCAGCGTTTCCATTAATTCATCGTAGGTCACTTCCTTGCCCACGGCATCGAGAATACTCAGGGCTTCGTCGCGAAGGCTCATTATCAGGGCGTTCATGGCTTGGTCTTTGTCCCACCCATTGGTTTTGACGGCAGCGTCGAATTGAATTTTGTAGGCTGACCATGATGATGTTCCGTCGAAAGGCGTCACTTTAATCTTCTGTGAGGCTGGCAAGAAGGTTGTAGACGCAGCGGTTCCGCCTCCAGACTTGATAACGTTGAGGGCTTTCCTCACATAGGCGATTTGTGCTTCCGCTTCAACAATACGGGATTTGTGCTCCTTTATGCTGGCGTCGTGCTGGTCGACCGTGTCCTTGACCTCTTTTATCTCGTTACCCAAAGTCGTCTGCAGGCTTGATAGCAGCTCTTCTTTGTTACGGTCCAATTTTTCTTCAAGCTGGCGAGCCTGTTCTCTGTTGCGGTCCAATTTTTCTTCCAGCTGACGAATATGGTTCTCGTTGTTGCGGGCCTGTTCTTCTCTGTTGCGGTCTAATTTTTCTTCTAGCAGGCGAGTCTGCCTCTCGTTGTTGCGATCAAACATTGACTGCATCATCGACATCATTGCAGTCATATCGAATGCCGCAGAGACAGCTGATGTCGTAGCAGGTGCTGGGTCCGGGTTGCTGGAGTCGTCGTTTGTTGCTTCAGACTCGCTGGCTTCCATTAACAGCGAATAGCTTCCGAAGCGTCGTGTATCGACCTCCTCCTGGCGGCGCTCCTGCTCCTCTAGTCGGCGCGCTTCCTCCTGTCGGCGCTGACTCCTTGTGCGCGGCGTCTCATCGTCGTATGGTGTTACCGGCATTTTCAATTATCCACCCTTCTGACACCAAATGTTACGAGATGGGTTCTTGGATAATCAGTTAAAACGCCGATTGTTCACTTTGCACTTTATTGCACAAAATCACAGTACACACGACACAACTGGTTCGCACAAACACGTCACACTGGCACTGAAATTCACACAACTAGTCACTTCACAATCACTGGTACCGCACTTGAACACGAGATGTTTTCGCTCCGGTATAAAACGCGATAACTGCCACGAACGAAAACCATCGCCCTATTTATACCGGAATAAGGGTTCTCTAGAAATCTGTAGAATATTCGGTGCCATTGTGACTGACAAAGTAAACAAGTGTAAAGTTCGAGAAACCCTATTGTCCTTAATTATTACGAAAACACCACAAAAAATCTAACAAACAACAAACAATAGACGCGACACAAAGGCCGGTGCCGCCTGAGTCATAAAACCATAAATCTCGCGATTAGATGTAAACAACTCGCCGTCGTACCGCGCGCGGCCACAGATTAATAAATAGTTACTGACGGCGTGGCCTACTGCGTAACAGTATTTTGTTATGTAGTCATTTAAATAAATAAAAATAGCCTTTATTCGCCAGCATATGACCTTACAAAACATTACTCTTATTTCTATTTCTTAAATACTAGGTTGTCCTCCCTGGACATAGGCCTCCTATAGAAGTTGCCAGAGCTCCCTAGCTCTAGCTTTCCTGTGTATGTAGTCATTTAGTCATATTTTTTTTATAGCACCATTAGTTACATTAAAATATTTTTTTAAATGTCGGATGGTATAATCAAATTAATCAATAGTTAACTTTTTTTTTTTTTTTGTGTGTATCTTGATCTTGCAATCAGTCTTTAAGACTATAAGCAGATGAGTTCTGTTCTTTTTGGCGTTTATGGTGCAGCTCCCAGCGGAGCTAGCCCATTTAATTAATGGATTATTTATTGTTAATCCTGGTCAAAAATATCCCGCCGCTTTTTGAGCCGACGTATGGTTTCAGGGATAGTAAGTTGACCCGCAAGGGGGTTCGGATGGTTTTCCAGCCTTGTTTTGTATCTCGCTCCATGAGACTCTATTTCGTCCTTCACCATGGGCACATCAAGATTGTCGTAGACCTCTGTGATTCTGATGAACCATGGTGCATTTGATATTTGCTTTAGGATGTAATTTTGTACTCTTTAGATGACCATTATGTTAGAGGCACTAGCCGCGCCCCACAATTGTATTCCATAGGTCCAAATAGGTTTCAGGATCGATTTGTAAACAGTAACTTGTTATCGACTGATAGTTTTGAGTTGCGGCCCAGCAGCCAGTAGAGACCCTTGTATTTTAGGTTTATCTCATCCCGTTTTGTATGGATGTGTTTTTGCCAGGTAAGTCTGCGGTCCAAGTACATCCCCAGATATCTAACTGTGTTGTGGTGTGCTAGTTGGGTGTCGTTTAGTTTGACTGGAGGGCAATCTTCTTTGCGGAGTGTAAATGTTATGTGCACCGATTTTGAAGCATTGGATAGCATCTATAGTTAACTGACGCGGAAACTGTTTGTTTTACCATGTTAGTAAAAAAAAATTAAGTAGGCTATTCTTTGTTCCTAGGGGTAAAGCCTACGAGCCCTACATTCTATTATCAACCCACTAAATACGCATGAAATAAATAATAAAAAATTCTTAAGAGTTCAGTGACAAACACTGTGATACTAGATATTTATTTACTAGATTAAGAAAGTATTTGAAAATAGGAAAATGCTTGCGTTACGTGGGTTCAAACTTGGTCGCTTACCAATTTGTTTTTGGAATCTATGTACTGAGTTTTACATCACTAGCTTTTTTGTGAAGAAAGAATATTTTTAAGGCAAACAATTCAGGCTGTTCTAACAATTTTGTACTGCAGTAGTAACTACGGTAATTCATTTACCATTCTTACTACTGGTAGTAACATTGGTAGTAACACTGGTAATAAACCTACAAAACATTGGAATTCCCACCTGTTCGAATTCAAAAGCCCAAAGGGCGGTTGGGTTGAATCTACTATGCTGGCCCAGTGCGGAACTCATTGGTACAGGGCCGGGATTTAAAATATTGACTTCACTATTGTTAGGTTAGGCCCTTACTATCCCTTAGTCGAAGTTATCGGTAAGCGTAAGTTATTATAACTACTTTTCAACTAATTCAATTTCAATTTATTTATTTCAATCAACACGGTACAAACACCAATTACGGTAATTAAATCATATATGTGTTACAATTAGAATTAGAAAAATAGTCAATAACTAAGTTATAGACCGACGGAACGGAGGAGGTACTCCATTCGACGCGTATATATACTTTTTTATGTGTAACCATGCATAACTTTTTACATAGTAGTCTGATTTCAAAAATTCTTTTTTTTTAAGGAAAGTGTATACTTCGAAGTTGGTCCCATTTAGATTTTATCGAAATCGGCTGAGCCATTTTTGATAAATCAACAATAATGTGAAAATTGCTACATCGATCCGTGCGAACTATTCGCGAATTCTGTACACGGTTGAAGTCGGTCATGCCATTTTTTGCGATAAATAATTATTTGCTTTCAGTGAACAAATCCACGAATGGGAAGCGACTCACCTGCAGCCTGCGATAGCAGCCGTGCTGCTGGGCAAGGTGCCGTCCGATCTGAAGCAGGCTCTTATAACAATGGTGCAAGCTGTCGACGCCATGCTGCAGAAACACAAATATGTGTTAGGGGTGAGAATCGAAAAAAATACATTTTGTATAAGCCTTTGCCTCCTTTATATCATGGATTCAATTCGGATCTTCTCTGAAACAATGTAGAAAAAAATTAGTGCTCGCTACGCTCGCGCGTAATAGCAGTTTAGTAGTCTGTTTTGCTCATCGTTCGTTCGTTCGTTCATTTCAGCCATAGGACGTCCACTGCTGGCCATAGCTATTGCTCATATCTGACTAGAAATTACCGAAAAAACCGAAACGAATATTCGTGCTCGCTGCGCACGCGCATAATACCAACGAGGAAGTCTTTGCTCATTCTTCTTTTAAAATGATTGAAAAATCAAACACAAACAGTTGCACTCGTTGTGCTCGCGCTTTAATAGCAGTAGGGCATTATGCTTTGCTCATTCCTGTTTTAAAGTTACTGAGTACCTAGTGGGAGTTTTGAACTCAATGACACGCTTGAGTTAGCCAATCACAAACTTTAGCGCACTTGTGTTCGTGTCCGTTTGGCGCTCGTTGCATTATCGTAAAAGAAACTCACACTTAGCTATTTAGTTTTCTTTATGTGAAACAAGATAACGCTATGCCATTTCCATAGAAATCACATAAAACGTTAACGCGATTTCGAATACATATAGTTAAGAATTCCTACTCGGCACTCTGACAACCGATGGGGTCGAAAACTTCTGAAGTGGAAACCAAATTCTGCAGTCTTCATGAGATTGTCACTACACACCTTTTAAATGGACTTCCTATGCTGCACTTGCTGCTAAGTGGTCTCCACTCGGGAGCTGTTCGACCCCATTTGTTATCAGTTCTCCTTGCTTTGCGCCCTACCCTCGGCCATTTCATCTTTCCAATCGCTGGGCCATATCAATTACTTGGTTTTTCTACAGATCTCTTATTTCTGATTCTATCTCGCGGAGATACTCTGAGCATAGCTCTCTCCATAGCTCGATGGGCTACTTTGAGCTTGCTCATAAGGCCTACAAATGGGTAATTTCTTCAAAGTCGTTTTAATAATCGGCCAAGTGTGAGTCGGACTTGCGCACAAAGGGTTCAGTACCGTGTTGGAGTACCCCTTAGCCCCATTCCTCTTGCCGTTATTAATAGCGAGCAAAAACTCCTAAAAAATCACGTTTGTTGTATGAGAATTTTATTTTGTTTTTAGTATTTGTTGTTATAGCAGCAACAGAAATACGTCATCTGTGAAAATTTCAGCTTTGTAGCTATCACGTATCATGAGATACAGCCTGGTGACAGACAGACAGACGTACATTGGAGTCTTAGTAATAGGGTCCCATTTTTACCCTTTGGGTACGGAACCCTAAAAACGAGTCCGTAAAGGTTAAAACCAAGATAATTTTAAATGTATAAACTCTTTGGTTTCAGGACAAGCTGACAGTAGCAGATATATCTTTGTGGAGCACGCTGTACCCGCTATACTTCAATAATGATCTCAAAACACAGTATATGAACGAATGGAAAGCTATAGCGCGGTGGGCCGACGAGCTCAACACTGCTAAAGCTGTACAGGTAAGACATATACAGGGTTATTTCTAATCATTAAGCATCCTTTTAGGGGCTTATTCTGTACATCAAAATTAGCAACTTTTGTTCTGCGACTTTTGCCAAAACTAAAAAAAAAAAAATTAGCTCCATAGAAAAATATCGTTCACTCGCGACAAAATGTATGGAACAACTGATTTTTTTGGAGTTTTGACAAAAGTCGCAGAACAAAAGTTGTACAAAAAAACTACAAAAGTAGTTTGATGTACAAGAATATATGATGTACTGTATATAACAAGGTTTACTATGGGACCAACCCTGACATCGAAAAAATACTCTTCCATTGCAGCTTGGTGCTAACGAAGGAGAAAATCTCCTCATAGGCAACCAGTTGTGAACATTGGTTGCGTCCTCGGCTGAAAATTATAGAACAGCTGTTTGTTCATAACGAGGATATAATTGAGAATAAAAGAAGGTTTTTTTTAGGAAAGATGTATACTTAAAACAGTTTATATTTTTATCGATTTCAAGTGGTTTTTAAGGGATGATTTATATTAGAACAAACGGGTCCGGACGGGCCGTCCTGTGCACGCCCTGTTCTATAATTCATCCCTAAAAATTGACCATAGTACATAATATTTCATATGTGGTCCTATTTAATGTTATCGAATTTTGTTAAGTAGGTAGTTTTTCATATATCAACAGTAATAATCTAAAATTCGAGCGAACTATTCGATTTTTTTACGTAGGTATTTCAATCGCATGTTTGAAGTATATTGTGCCGTTTTTGGCGAAAAATTATTGTTCTATAGTGAACTGAAACTTAGAAAGTAAGCCGTGGTGGTCTAGTGGTAGTAACACCCGCCTTACAATCTTGAGGTCGTGGGTTCGAATCCCAGTCCCGTACCAATGAGTTCTTTGGAATTTATGTACGGAATTTCACACCACTGGCTTTTCGGTGAAGGAAAACATCGTGAGGCAGCCTGCATACGTCCGTAGAAGAAATTCGATAACGTATATGAATCCACCAACCCTCACTGGGCCAGCGTGTTAGATATTGCTCAATCACCTTTCGTGGGTAGGCCTACGTCATACAGTAGACTAGTCCAAAGGCTGGTACAATACAGTACAGAACTGAAACTTAAGCTACAAAAAAACTAAGGTTCCTAACTTTGAAGTGGTTTGCAGGAGGCTCTAAAGCAGTGGGGCGGATCCCCCGCGGGCCCATTCGCCGTCCCCTACGCTCTCGGCGCTCCGCCCATCTCTATCCTCCTCTCACCTATCACGTATGTATTCTTAGTGGGTTTTAATTATTGTTTCAATAATGTCAGAGAAGCACAGCGGAAATACTTGGAAATCTAAGCATGCTTTAACATAATATATTCTAACAAGTATTTATTTATTGTCATCCTTCGACCAAATATCTACAGAGCCACAGTCCCTAACTAAAAGTAGTGAAAAAATGTCCGAGCGCCGTCATTA
Organism: Hypomecis atomaria; assembly: GCA_964007245.1. Lineage (NCBI taxonomy): Eukaryota > Metazoa > Arthropoda > Insecta > Lepidoptera > Geometridae > Hypomecis > Hypomecis atomaria. Next base: position 3,152,919 of record OZ023308.1, on the reverse strand, counting down.
ATACCGACACAATTACTCGTTTTTTCGAATCTCGACGTTATGTCACCTAATTAGTGCTTGTAACCGAGCACTTTGGCATCGCGCGGCGTTGTAGTCGGCTACTATTATAGCGCGGCGTTACTCAAAAGCCTGCCCACTTCGTAGCGTGGGCAAAGTTTTGCCTCGGACACTTTTTTGCACAATTGTGACTCTAGATATTTGCTCGAAGTTGTCACCACATAACATCACCATAATACTCTTATGAATGAATTTTTTGGTAACGTACAGCTTTATTGTACACTAGATGTTGCCCGCGGCTTCGCCCGCATTATATTTCGAGGCCCTACCTTACCACCCTTAATAAAGGAGGTGGAAAATAAAAAAAAAACAAAAAAGAACGATTTGACATTTGTTCGATTCGACAGTTCTTTTTTGACATTTCTTGGAGCGCACGCTGGAATAGCTCGCAGATGGCAGAATTTTTCCTACTTAGTTAACACTTATTGTTATAATATGGAAAATTTACGCAATATCATTATAATTTATAGCCTATGTGTTATTCTGATACATACTCGTAAGCTATATAATTGCAAAGTTTCATCTCAATCCGTTCAGTAGTTTTTGCGTGAAAGAGTAACAAACATCCATCCATCCTTACAATCTTTCACGTTTATAATATTAGTAGGATTAACTCAATGAAAATCATCATCTGTATTGATTATGTATAAATTATTTTTTCTATGTTATAAATTACATAAAATAACTACTGCACTTATAGACTCAATTTGTCAAAGATGATTATTATACGGGATCAAGGAGCAAACTTAGGCAGTTGTCATATTTTTAAAACCTCGAAAAGTAAACGTTTGCGTAACATGACGCAGTTACGTTCTATTGGTGCTGTCAAAATGAAAATAAACGGTTGGATCTGTTATAATAATACCCACTGAAAGTAATTTTACCCTTTTCAGATCACCAGACGAAGGTGGTGCAGAAATCGGCCCCACCCCTGAAGAGATAGAGGCCGCCAGAGACGCCTGGGACAACGGACTCAAATACTTACAAGCGCCGCTCAAACAGGAAAAAGTTGTGTGAGTCACTTACTAATAGTACATTTTCGAAGAAAAACGTCGCGAAGACATGCCCTCTCTCTTGCACACACCCACAAACCACGATGTAGCAAAAATCAACTCCGAGTTTTTGCTCTTTTTAGGGTTCCGTACTCAAAGGGTAAAAACGGGACCCTATTAAGACTAAGACTCCGCTGTCTATCTGTCTGTCTGTCACCAGGCTGTATCTCATGAACCGTGAGAGCTAGAGCGCTGAAATTTTCATAGATGATGTATTTTTATTGCCGCTATAACAATAAATACTAAAAATAAAATTGAATAAATATTTAAGCGAAAACCGGTAGGTGAAGCGAAAAACGGTTAAAAATTCAGGTTGTTGTATGGGATACATACAACAAATCTGTATTTTTAACCGTTTTTCGCTCAATACGGTAACAAGTAGATGCTTCAAATATTCACAGAATATTTAATTGTATATGTACTTTAAAAATAAATAATTAAAATAAAATTAATATTTAAGGGGGGCTCCTGTACAAAAAACGTATTTTTTTGCTCGAAATCAATTATGGCAATCGGTAGATGCTTGAAATATTCATAGAATATTTAATTGTACAATTTAATTATTACAATATATTCAGTTCAACAATAAATAATTAATTAAAAATAAAATATACCAAGGGGGCGCACATACGGTACGAAACCCTTCGTGCGGTAGTCCAACTCGCACTCGGCCGATTATTTATTGAGCCAAGCGTGCAAACGAGAGCACGGAACAAGTTTTCAACAATGTTTTCTTATGAAGTTTTGACGTAAAATTAAGAATTATTTAGGTTATTTATTTATTTATTATTTTAGGTTATTTTTCTTTTTTAAACCGACTTTACAAACCACCAATTTTTTTTACCAGATTTTATTAAAAAATAGCCATGTCGACTCTGACACCAGGCTATAAAGCATGCGACCACGAAAAGCCACGAAAAGAACTAATTTCGACGTGTGAAAAAGTGACAGTTATATACTTTGCCATAACGCTGTCTCGTTCTGACACTACGAACGAAATAATTCCTGGCGTGCAAACTAGCCCAGCAGGATCAAGCAACTATACGAACGAACGAACGAATTAATTTTTTTTTTTTGTGTTTTCTCCGTAGATTGCCAGTAAAGGACCGTAAAAACGTACTGATCACGTCAGCGTTACCGTACGTAAACAACGTACCACATTTGGGCAACATCATCGGATGCGTGCTATCTGCTGATATATTCGCCAGGTAAGTTGTTAGGGTTCCGTACCCAAAGGGAAAAAACGGGACCCTATTACTAAGACTTCGATGTCCGTCTGTCTCCGGGCTGTATCTCATGAACCATGATAGCTAGGCAGCTGAAATGTTCACAGATAATGTATTTCGGTTGCCGCTATAACAACAAATACTAAAAACAAAATAAATATTTAAGGGGGGCTCCCATACAACAAACCTGAATTTTTTGACGTTTTTCGCTCTATATTAATAATGGTACCAGGTAGATGCTTGAAATTTTCACAGAATATTTAGTTTTATATTCCCTTCAATAATAAATAATAAAATTAAAATAAAATAAAAATTTAAGGGGGGCTCCCACACAGTACGGAACCCTCCGTGCGCGAGTCTGACTCGTACTTGGCCGATTATTTTTTGAGTTTTGACAAAAGTCGCTGAACAAAAGTTGTTAGTTTTAATGCACAGAATAAGTCCCTAAAAGGATGCTAATTAATTAGGAATAACCCTGTATGTTATAGGCAGGATTTAACCAGTATTTTATTAGTTGTTTTTATTTTGCAGGTATTGTCGAATATGTGACTACAATACCTTATTTATTTGTGGTACAGACGAATACGGCACAGCTACAGAAACAAAGGTATGCACAAACATAATAATTACTAGTTTTTACCCGCGGCTTGGCCCGCATGGTATTTTGATTTTTGTGCTATCCCATGGGAACCCTTTATTTATCCGGGATAAAATGAAGACTATGTCACTTTCCGTCTTTCAAACTCGAGGCCCTACTTTACCACCCTTATTAAAGGAGGTGGAAAATTAAAAAAAAACGATTTGACGGTTGATCGATTCTACAGTTGTTTTTAGGGTTCCGTACCCAAAGGGAAAACCGAGACCCTATTACTAAGACTTCGATGTCCGTCTGTCTGTCTGTCTGTCTATCGTTATATTATGGAAAATTTACGCAATATCATTATAATTTATAGCCTATGTGTTATTCTGATATATGAGCTATATTATTGCAGTTTCATCTCAATCCGTTCAGTAGTTTTTGCGTGAAAGAGTAACAAACATCCATCCATCCTTACAAACTTTCACGTTTATAATATTAGTAGGATTTTTCTCAAAAAATGGCAAAACCGCCTTCCATCGTGTACAAAATTCGAATATTTCGCTGGAATTGTTTACATTATTGTTGGTTTTTCCAAAATGGCTCAACCGATTTCTATGAATTTTAAATGGGACCACCTCGGGAGAATACCCTTTCGAACTAAAAAAATTCGATTCGGTTCTCAATTGGCGAAATTATCGATTAACATACACAAAAATAACATACAGACGAACATAGAACCTCTTCCTTTTTGGAACAAAAAAGGGTGCGTGGAGTCCCTCCGCGCGGAAGAAGTGAAACTTCGACGCAACATTGCTTTCATACCCCCTCCATGGTAGCGTTAAACGTTTAACGCTACCCCTTCCATGGTAGCGTTAAACGTTTAACGCAACCTTGTTGGAACTCGCATTACAAGTTTCACCTACAGCGTTATCTAGAACTAGTGTACTTAGCCGAAAGGAGGTGATTCAGAAATTCGAGAAATAAATCAACAGCTGTTTCATACATTTTGTCGATTCCGAGTTGCGGTTTTGTATGGAACGGCGAATCTAGACACGCGGAAGCGTGTCCAGCCAATACTAAGTAAAAAGGCGACGCAGCAGCATATTACACGAACCATTTCGAGAAACTTTTGCCCCTTCATAACTCGAAAACTATTTCACCTACATATATGAAATTTAGCATATTTATTAAAGTTCTTTAGCTTATCTACAGTACAAAATTTCATTAATTTTGCTCCGATAATTAATGAAATATTAACGTTTTAAAACAGGGCTTTCATTGACTGATTCAGTGACCCACTGACTTATAGATCAAAAACCTAACCCACTTCATGATGACCTAGAAACTTGATATTTGGCATCAAGGTAGACTATCAGGCATATACAAAGGAAAAAATCTGACACTTTGAACTTTTATCCCCCAACCCTAAATAATAGGGGATGAAAGCTTGCATGAAACTTCCACAAATTTTCATGCTATAAGTCTAAAAATTGATATAAAGACTCCTTGTTAGAAATAATAAAACACGTATTTTAAGATTTTTAATAAATCAGCCCTCAACCCCTAAAATTGGGGGATGAAAATTTGTATGTCACTTTCGAAACTTTTGATGCCAATAGTTAGAAAATGGATATAAGAACTCGTTATAATAGATAATACAACACGATTTCAGGATTTTTATTAAACCACCCCCCAAACCCTTAAACTGGGGGATGAAAGTTTGTATGACACTTTTGCAAAGTTTGATGCTAGACGTCCATATACTTTAAAACTGGGGGTTAATAGTTGGTATGAGACTTCCGCATGTTTTGAAGCTAAAGATGTGAAAATCGATTAAATTACACCTTGTAGTAAACTACAAAAAGAAGTGAAACAACACGAACTCCTTACAACAAGAACTGTTTGTGTAACAGAATTAATGAACAGTTAATAATTAATCTTCACTTTACGCCCATGCGCAGTTAGCGAAACAGCCAAGCCGCATATATTGACTAAGGTGTAGAGTTTGTGAAGTAAGGAATTGTAGAGTAAGGCGTGTAGAGTTAGAAGCTTGGCTTTGCGTGAGATTTGACAACTTTTGATAGTGTGAACTGTGATTTAGTCTTGGCTCCATTTCATATGAAAATGTTTTTGTTGGATTTTATTTTCTCGAATTTGAGGTTGGCCCCACAGTAAAAGTTGTTTATAATGATGGTCTTAATCACCCTCTCTGGGCTTAGTACAGGGTAAGCAGATAACCCTGTATTTAATAAATATTTAAACGATACTCGTACACATTAGTCTTTTGCACTGAATTGAAAACCTCCTCTTTCCTGGATAGGTTTTTAGTTTTTTTAATTACCCGCCCCGGCTTCGCACAGGTGTATTATACATATTAACCTTCCTCTTGAATCACTCTATCTATTAAAATAATCGGCCAAGTACGAGTCGGACTCGCGCACGAAGGGTTCCGTACCGTATGGGAGCCCCAATCCTCTTGCCGTTATTAATAGCGAGCAAAAAACTGGTAAAAATCACGTTTGTTGTATGGAAGCCCCCCTTAAATATTTATTTTATTCTATTTTTAGTATTTGTTGTTAAAGCGGCAACAGAAATACATCATCTGTGAAAATTTCAGCTGCCTAGCTATCACGGTTCATGAGATACAGCCCGGTGACAGACGGACAGACAGACAGACAGACGGACATCGAAGTCTTAGTAATAGGTTCCCGTTTTCACCCTTTGGGTACGGAACCCTAAAAACCGCATCAAAATCCGTTGCGTAGTTTTAAAGATAAGTTTACATAGGGACAGACAGACAAGGAAGCGACTTTGTTTTATACCATGTAGTGATGATTATTTTTTGTTTTCCAGGCGATAGAGGAAGGTTTAACGCCAAAGGAGGTTTGCGACAAATATTTCGCGATACACAATGAAGTGTATCGATGGTTCAACATTGGATTCGATTATTTTGGACGGACCAGTACTAAGGAACAAACCGAGTAAGTATTTATAGAGAGACAATAGGCTTGATGAGCAAAAAAATAATTAGTCCGCCAGATTGACTATTGAAAAATATTAGTCACGTATATTTTCTTTTGAAGTCTATAGGCATGATGAGTACAAAAATATAATTAGTCCGTCAGATAGATTATCAAAAAATATTAGACACGTATTTTTTCTTTAGTCAATTAAATAAAAATTGATGAAGATATAGGCCGTCAAAGTTCCGCGTGACGTCACAAGTACCATACAAATGTATAGACTTCTGTAAGAGAGGTGACGTCTCGACCCCCACTACCGAACTTTGATATGGTTTATCTCTGTCATTTGTTGTTTGATTGACAAAAGAAAAAATACGTGTCCAATAATTTATGTCTAATTATAATAGGTAATGATTTTTTTTTACCCAGTCATCATACCTATTTAACAAAATTGACTAAGATATAGCATGTTATAGTTCCGCGTGAAGTCAGGAGTAGACTACAAATGTGTAGACTACGTCGCACTAGTGACGTCACGAGCCCCGACTACCAAACTTTAACAAGTTTTATTTTTGTCATTTATTGTTTAATTGACAAAAGAAAAAATACGTGTCCAATATTTTTAAAGATCTTTGTATGATTTGAACTAGTTTTACGGACAAATAAATAATTTTATATTGGACAGGGTTATTTCTAATCAATTAGCATCCTTTTAGGTGCTTATTCTGTACATCAAAACTAACAACTTTTGTTCTGCGACTTTTGTCAGAACTAAAAAAAAAAACAGCTGTTCCATATATTTTGTCGAGGGTGAACGATATTTTTCTATGGATCAACAACTTTTTTTTATAAGAATTAATAAAAGTCGTAGAACAAAAGTTGTTAATTTTGATGTACAGAATCAGCCTCTAATGGCTCCTTTTCACAATCGGCGACGATCGCCTGTGATCGGAAAGGCAATCGTCACGATCACTGTGCAAGCATCCACACGATCGTCCGTGTTCATTTATTGAGCGGCAAGCCTTCAAGATGGACGTAGAGGTTATAGCTGCAGCTACCATTAATTTAATTTTCATATACAATCATTTTATCAACGTAGTTGAACGAAAAGTTGTGAAAAAAAATTGAAGAAGATGGTGGTGTTTGAGCATTCATCGTAATAGATCAAAGTAAATACCTATAGGTATATATATGGGTTTGCACTTGCACTAACTTTTATTTTATAAACAAAAAAACGACGCGACGGACGTACGCACGGCTCCGCTGTCCTCCGGTGAATGAATGATCGGCGATCGTGTGGGCACGCGCTTCCCAACTACACGCGATTCCCTTTGATGCGTGTCCGAAGAACCGACAAGTCACCGATCGCCGCGATCACGACGACGACTATGGACGATCATGGCCGACTACAGGCGAGTAGCCCTTCTACACGATCGTGCTCGCGTGTAATCGTCTATGATCGCCGATTGTGAAGAGGCGCCATAAAAGGATGCTAATTGATTAGAAATAACCCTGTACACGGATTGTAAAAAATAAAATGCATTATTACGATTTTGTACTGCAGGATAGCACAGAAAATGTTCCTAAAGCTAAAAGACAATGGTTTCATCAGCTCTCAAACCGTGGATCAACTCAAATGTGAGAAATGCGACAGGTTTCTGGCTGACAGGTACGTATTTTTTATATATTTAAATGTTTGACCCACAGACCAGGGTCTGTGCCCTTTGTTAAGTACCTAGTTACATTTTAAAGAATGCGACTGTACTATAAAGAGAGGTTAGTTTAAATTACATTTTTATTTTATTTTTAGGGTTCCGTACCCAAAGGGAAAAACGGGACCCTATTACTAAGACTTCGATGTCCGTCTGTCCTTCTGTCACCGGGCTGTATCTCATGAACCATGATAGCTAGGCAGCTGAACTTTTCACAGATGATGTATTTCTGTTGCCGCTTTAACAACAAATACTAAAAACAAAAGAAAATTAATATTTAAGGGGGGCTCCCATACCACAACCCTACATTTTTAGACGTTTTTCGCTCTATATTAATAATGGTAACAGGTAGATGCTTGAAATTTGCACGGAATATTTAGTTTTATATTCACTTCAATAGTAAATAATAAAATTAAAATAAAATAAATATTTAAGGGGGGCTCCCATACAGTACGGAACCCTCCGTGCGCGAGTCCGACTCGTACTTGGCCGATTATTTGTTTTTATTTTGGCGTCGTACGATTTTACATATTTTTGTATAATAGGAATGATGACTAAAAAATATAATTAGTCCCACAGATAGATAATTCAAAAATATTAGACACGTATTTTTTGTCAATTGAACAAAAATTGATGAAGTTTATCTTTGCTATTTGTTGTTTGATTGACAATTTATTATTAACTAGCTTTTACCCGCGGCTTCGCCCGCGTTATATTTTGATTTTGGCTAATGTTTATGTCGGCTTCGAAACCTAACCTAAGCGACAAACATCAAAATACCTTAAAGGAATGCTTTTGTTGGTTAAGTTACGGTTGGAGTGTATATACAACACCCCTGTGTATTCCCGCCTTGTCGTGGCGGGGGAGGTCTAAGGCAGCTGAAAAGGCGACGCTCGAAGTCTCCCTCTTCTTTGGGTCTTTCCCCCAAGGCAGCTTAGAGGCCGGCACTCGTTGTTCAGCCGCTTTTAACTAAAGCAGCTGAGAGTATGGCCGGTAGGTTGCCTGCCTTATGAAGAGTGTTGCTTCTGAGGCGGGCTGCAGTGCCGCTCTTGCGATGCTGCAGCCGAGGATTAGGGGCTGCGGTGGGATGGAACCGGTTGTGTGGGTGCCGCCACCTACCCTACCTTCCGCTAGGCCGTCAACCTGTTGGAAGACGCAGTGGGGCTGCAGGGAAAGAGAAGCGTCGGTATCGCGATGGCCGTTCTCACTGCCCTCTGCAGTTGAAGAGGCAGGCGCTGGGCTACTATGACTGACCCGTTGCACTGGGACCAGGGCGTTGGAATGCTGTCCGACGCTCAGTGCTGGTTAGTCCCGAGTAGTGGATGACGATGTGTCTTGTGCTCCGAAACACTCCGTCATTTTGGCGGGAGTGCAAGCTCCGTTATGGAGCCCGAGTCTGGGCTAGCGCTGTTGAGTGCCGCGAAGGAGTGCGAAAAATGTTGGAACATCCTAAACTTGAAATGACAGGTTATTTCTGGCGCTTAGACGGCTGCTACCGCGGCCCGCTCGCTTAGTTTTTATCCTATCCTCGGGAACTGTTAAAGTTTTTGGGATAAAAAGTGGCCTATGTCACTTTTCGTCTTTCAAACTATATTCATGCAATAAGCCAAGGCAATCCGTTGCTCCGTTGCTGAGAAAAAAATATTGTGTTATCCTACGGGAACCGTTATTTTTTCGGAATAGAAAGTATCCCATGTCACTTTCCGTCTTCCAAACTATGCCCACCCCAAAAATCAAGTCAATCCGTTGCTCCATTGCTGAGAAACAGTTATTGTCCTATCCCATGGGAATCACGAATTTTCTCGGGATAAAAAAGTATCCTATTATCAGTTTCTGTCCTTTAAACCATAGGTATCCATACCAAAAATCAAGTCAATCTTTTGCTCCGTTGCTGCGTCAAAGAGGAACAAACCAACAAACTTTTCGGATTGATAATATTAAAGTAGGTATGATGATTCTGTACCATAAAGGTAGAACAAAGAAACATGTTAAACCTCTAATGATAGTAGATTTAAAAATATTTTTAATGTCAGACAAAATGACGGCCTGGTATTAAACGTCATAGTAACATGTGGCATGCAGAGGGAAAAAAACATTTTATCCAATTTTAATGTCAGTTGTCATTTTCAATCCATACTTTATTTCTTCTTCAAGGGGATATAATGGTGGAAAAACAATTTGTCCCCTTGCCATGCTACCTGTGATTTATAAAAGTCTGCAGACAATGTCACCTGTCATCTAATTACGTTTCGCTGTGACGTTTCGTTAATCCATACATAGAGGAATTAATCACTTAGCGTCTTTGTGATAGTGGCGACAGTTTTGCTTTCGATAGTTTTAGTCCTGTCCTACAGGAACTATGCAATTTTTTGCTTAACGTCTAACGCTTAGCATCTAAAATTCGACGCGCTTTGTTTTTTGCTCTTGAATCTCAGCAGTTCTTTGCGCTGCGTGATGCTCAGCATCTAAAAGTCGCAGCGCTTTACTTTCTCCTTAAGTCTCAGCAGCTCTCTGAGCTGCGTGACGCTCAGCATCTAAAAGTCGCCGCGCTTGACTTTCAACTTCAGTCTCAGCAGCTCTCTGAGCTGCGTGACGCTCAGCATCTAAAACTCGACGCGCTTGGTTTTGCTCTTGAGTCTCAGCAGCTCTTTGAGATGCTTGGCGCTCGGCATCTAATCTCAAACGCGTTTAAGTGTGCTCTTCAGACTCTTGGCTTCTAGCAATTTTCTTTACGCGAGCTCCGTTAGAACTATGCGCTAGATTCGATTTGCGTTTTGTAGGCATACCTATTAGAATGAAAACTACGTAATTAAACTGAAAAAATACATGTAACCTTCTCTAAATTTTACAGGAAAAGATTGAATGACGTTGACATTTGCAACTTGAGCCATTTGAGCCTTGAATGGGCATTGGGCATAGAGAATGTAATTTGGAAAGTCAAGATGCAAATTACCATTTGTCATGTTAGAAAATAAGTTTTTTCTTCTAAGATTCTAGCGGATGCGTTTTCATCTCCCCTTTTTAACCCTTTAAAACTATTTTTTCAAATCAAAAAGTAGCCTATGTCCTTTCTCAGGCTCTAGACTATCTGTGTACCAAATTTCATTCAAATCGGTTCAGTAGTTTTAGCGTGAAAGCGCGACAGACAGACAGACAGACAGAGTTACTTTCGCATTTATAATATTAATAAGTAAGGATTAAGTAAGGATTAGTAAGGATAATTAAATACTTGGATGGGTGACCGATGGTGGCATTTTCCAACTGAGCGCTACCGTGGCTCGGATGACACTTTAAATTGTAGGCCCCGGTTGTTTTAACCGTTTAGCCATGTCAGAGGCCTTCAGGCGGCCTAAAAACTCTGACACCAGGGCTAGCCACCCAGCCTATACGAACTTACTTACTTACTATTATTAATAATGATTTTTTTACCCAGTTATCATGCCTATTGATAACGTACATAAGTTACATGACATTATGAAAATAAGAAATGAAATGAAATATTTAATCCATTAAGATACATGGTGTTATAAATTAATTCCTTCTATCGATTTACTATACTCGGAATTTTAATTCGATTCCAGATTTGACATTAAATTTCATTCATTTGACATTTTGACGTGACAACGTCTTATAAATTGGTTTGCCGGGTGACACTTCAAGAAACTGCGTTACGCTCCGCTCACGTTATGCGCTCACAATGAGAGCGAGTGAGAGGCACGCGTCCCTTCCACTCGGGCATGGTTAGCCCGCCTAAGAGCGAGAGAGACAGACATAAAGTCGTTGTCACGTAAAACTTTCGCCCGTATACCGACTTTACAGGCAACCAATTTTTTTCTCTATTGATTCAATTGTCAAATCTGGAATCGAATTAAAATTCCGAGTATAGCACATGAAAAAATCCCTTATAATAAAATTGTTACAAAATTAATTACAAATCAAGTCAAAGTAAGGTCAAATTAAATTAAGATAGAGATTAGATTTGAACATGACTTAAAAGGTTAGTTTACAGATTATTAATTTATGAATTATGAACCGATTTGATTTTGTTTGGTCTCTTCAGAAGTGGCCCCCATTTAAATGTTACCGAAACTGACCGCGTCTTTTTTGAAAAACGAACTATAATCTAAAAATCGGCCAAGTACGAGTTGGACTCGCGCAGGGTTACGTACCGTTTGGGAGCCCCTCGGCAAAAAAAAACACGTTTGTTGTATGGGAGCCCTACAATATTTATATTATTCTGTTTATAGTATTTGTTGTTATAGCGGCAATGGAAATACATAATCTGTGAAAATGTCAACTCTCTAGCTGTTACGGTTCATGAGATACAGCCTGGTGACAGACAGACTGACAGCGGGGTCTTAGTAATAGGGTCGTTTTTACCCTTTGGGTAAGGAACCCTTGTACGGTTGCCGATATAACAACAAATACTAAAACCAGTATAAAATTAATAATTAAGGGGGGCTCCCATACAGTACGGAACCCTCCATGCGCGAGTCTAACTCGTACTTGGCATATTATTTTGTTGTTATTTGTCCCCAGATTCGTAGAAGGTATATGCCCACACCCTGGCTGTTTATACGACAGCGCTCGCGGCGACCAGTGCGATAAATGTGGCAAATTAATTAACGCTGTCGAACTCAAATCGCCTCGATGCAAGCTTTGTGCACATACGCCCATTATTACACCCAGTCAGCAGCTATTCATCGAGTTACCTATGGTAAGAAATTGTAACTGAAATTCCACCAGTATTATATATGATACATGACGTGTATTATATATGATACATGTCGTGAATAATGTAAGATACAAGTACTTTGCTTCATAAAACTTAAAACCGTTGTTCATTGAGGTACTTACAAATACAAACTACATGTATCATATGTGATACAAATAAGACTCCTTATAATATCAATATTCGTTTTTTACTGTCCTTAGTAAAATGTCAATGATCGCATGCCGCGGTCATGCTAAAGTTGCCCCGATACAAGTCAAAACTATACGGATACCAATCATAACTCCAATTTAATAGCTGTTCATTGTACTACCAACGGAAAGCGATATGACTTGTATCATATTAGAGGATAAATGTCCATATGTCCACACCTGGGCTGTTTATACGACAGCGCTCGCGGCGACCAGTGCGATAAATGCGGTCTAGCGCTAATTGATTGGAAATAACCCTGTATAAAAATATAATTGGTACATAATATTGTTGCACTTGACTGTACCGACGCGGGCCGTCATGCTGCAACTTCAGATCGGACTAGATGTTTTGCGATTACTGTACTATTGACTTGTGTAATAAAATCTAAGATATTTAACTTGTATCATATATGATACATGTTGCGATCAGTATAAGTATAATTTAGTGGTACTACGGGAATTGATTTCAGTATTGTTTTGTGTAGTTGGAGCCATCTATCCGTACGTGGGCAGCATCACAGGAACAGAACTGGTCCGCGCCTGCCCGTGCCGTCACCAGAGCTTGGCTCAAGTAAGGAATTCATCATAACAATATTGTAAATTGCCAAATCATACAAAAGATTATGTTTGTAATACGGGACTTACTGCGCAATAATCATTAATCATGTCTCCCCGTTACCACGACCAGTGTGACTTGGCCGAAATATCGGGAAAAAGAGGTATTTAATTATCTAAGCATCTCATGCTTTTTCAAGTTAAATCTGACCAACTTCCCGGTTTCCGAATGAGCTGAAATTTAGCACGCATATGTATATCCATAGAGCTCATCTGATGATGGAGTCGGAAGGTGGCCACAGGGACTCCTGTAGTAAACAAGATAGACCCGTCGTGTTTGGGCTCGTTTTACTTGTCTTGGCTAGCACTGCTGCTACATGATATCCAGGATCTCAAAAGCTTGTATTTAAAAGAAGCTATATTAATATAATAATTTATAATTTCAGAGAACCACTGAGAGCGCGAGCCGTCACTAGAGATCTGAAATGGGGCGTTAACGTCCCGGTACCGGGATTCGAAAATAAGGTAAGAAAACTACAATAGAAAATGTATTCCGACCTAGTGTAGATCCTGGCCTATACTTCCGCCAAATTCGATGTGAAATGTTTACCAACAAAGCGTTGCCTAGCAACCACTGACAGCAGGGGTAGAGAACTTTTTTTTCTAATGCTCAATTGCTCACGCTTCTGCCCGTGGCTTCACTCGCTTTATTGTAAGTTTATAATGAGAGAGGGATCTAAAGATGAGAGAGGGATCTAAAGGATCGTACACAAGAGCGCCGAATCGTATCGACTATATGCATCTCGATTATATTTACGCGATTTTGTATTATAAAAAACTAGTTAAGCTCGCACTCCAAGGCTTCCGTACTGGCATGTAAGTAGGTAGGTACTTACATAAACTAACGCTTGAAAAACAAAAATTAAAATCCATTGTTTTTGTACCGCTAGGATATATGTACACTGGCGCTTGTACCTGTGTGTAAAAAAGAAAACATTTGATAAATAAAGTTATTTTGAAATTGAATTGAATTGAACTTACATAAACTATTAAAACATTACTAGGTACTATAACTCAAACTATTAACCGACATCAACATTGGATGAATGTCACGACAAACTGAACTTTGCAGGTGATTAACCTTATAGATAGATGTACGTGACTCAGCTGCAATGATAAGTTTGTAATCGAAAAAAGTACTTTTTTCGTGATGTAATAAGAAAAATATGAAAAATAGTATGTAGAAATAAAAAAAATCCCAATTGTTTGAGATTTCTGCACTCAAACGAAAAAATGGCTAGGGTTGATGCAAATTTCAATGTAAGTAATTACTGAATATTCTGATTTCTTTTAAAACTCACTTCTTGGCAATTTGTTATTGCTATTGATCTATAAATATAGTAAATATGACTTTTCGATTGAAATTACGAAAAGCCTGGACGATTTATATGACAAACTATAGAAATTCTGATATCCGTAACACTGTCTTGAAGTGATAACCCTACCTGCTGTCAGTGGTTGCTAGGCAACGCTTTGTTGGTAAACATTTCACATCGAATTTGGCGGAAGTATAGTTGTTAGTATTTCTGACTAACTCATGGGGATCACAGGTTCTATAGTTTTTCTGGCATTTTAGTGTTGGTCCGTTCAACCTTTATCACCTAGGGGGGTAAAATATAAAATCCTACGAGTATTTACAATTATAACTTATTCTCAGATTTTTAGGTATCGCCACACAAGTCGCCGTGATTCGCTAAGTATTGCGCATGTGTGCACAATGTGTAGGGAGCGCGCGGGAGGCATGAGGTTGGCGGGCGGGTGTGCCCCGGCGCGAGTCTCTCTGGCTCCCGCGCATACCTATATTTCGGCTTTTGCGCAGCGTTCTGCGTATAACTTCCCATCCGCCGATTTATTTGGCGCTTAGTATACCAGTCAACTACCCTATTGGCCTAATTAGTTAGATGAAGGTGATATGAAGTTCACCGGGTCAGCTAGTATTAAATATTTATCTTGATAAATATTTATCAGGGTTTATTTTCTCATTTTTCTTTTTATTTTAGTAAATATTTATATGGGTTGCCTGGAAGAGATCGCTTCCAGCGATAAGGCCGCCTTCTGTTACACTAGTTTAAGTATTTTTTGTATGACTGTTAGTTTTATTTATTTTTTGTGTACAATATTTTTTTTCTATTCTATTCTGCCAGGTATTCTACGTGTGGTTCGACGCGCCAATCGGCTATATCAGTATAACACAAACTGCCACGGGTGACTATGAAAAATGGTGGAAACCGGACAAGGAATGTAACGTAAGTTTTATCTTAATATTTTGAAATAATAAATAACTGTAGGTACCTACAATCTACATATATTATTTTTTATACCTTTTTTAAATAATAAATCGTATTATTCGTTATAAATTCACCTGGGCTCAATAGTACTTAAGTACTAACCCAGGTAAATTAATTATAATAAAATTAATCCTATCATACGCGTGTCTCGACATGCACTTGACGACTTATCAAATCAGTAGTGTCTCACTAATGATTTGATTTAATGGGGTTATGTTTACATTCTTTTTTTTGTAGGGTAGTATTTAATCGACTTTCTATTAATTTGAACAAAGCGAAAATTGATTCTTAATAAAAGCATACCGAAATACTGAATGGGCGACAAAAAGCGAGTGAACACAAATGCCTAAATCAGTGACTAAATACTAAATATTAGAGATAGTAAGTGTTCCACTTGTTTTATTGTGACTGCAGGGTCACGTTGGATGCAAGCCACTTCCAATCGGTCATATTGCTGATAATAATGATGATTACATGTGCCAATGTTCGAAAAAACTTAATCGTCTAATAGTTGTTTGGTCTAATAAAAGATTTGACAAATGATAAATGTTCCAAACGTTTTTTGTCATTATAATGAACAATAATTCTACCAAATGAAACGTCATACAAAAATCAGCCAAACAATTTTCCTCGAAAAGGCAGGGAACCGTATGTAACAATATTATTACCGCAGCCTTCGATCAAATATCTACAGAGCCACAGTCTCTAAGTGAAAGTAGTAAAAAAATTACCGAGCGCCGTCACACATACCGACTTAGATAATATTTACATGAAATAATTCATAATTCATAGTTTTCTTGAATATCGACGTTATGTCACCTAATTAGTGCTTGTAACCGAGCACATTGTAATCGAGCGGCGTTGCAGTTGGCTTGCAATCGTCTTACGACTAACTAAAAAGCCTGCCCACTACGTAGCTTGGGAAGGGTTTTGGCTCGGACACTTTTTTTGCACGATTGTGACTCTATAGATATTTGCTCGAAGACCGCAGCTCATAAAACGCAGCTCAAACCCAACAAATAGTCACACACTTGATTTTGTCACCCACATAATTGTCGCACACCTATGAAATTTTTCACCCGGTTAATTATTATCCTTTTTTGTGCTGTGCTCTTTGTCAGTCGCTTTTAAAATGTAACGTATTTTTTGCTGATCTTATTTTAATAGATAGGTTTTCCACAAACATTATTTTCAAAATATATGTCTTTTCAGGTGAAATTATACCAATTTATGGCGAAAGACAACGTTCCGTTCCACGCAATAATGTTCCCGGCGACTTTACTTGGCATTAACGAAGGACACCTGATGGTTAACAACCTCTATGCAACTGGTATGCTTATCGTACGTTTTAACCCCTCTCTCCCCTCCCTTTCTCCCCTTCTTACCCCTTTCTCCCTTTCCAACCCTTTCATCATCATAATTGGCATGATGTCTGGGTAAAAAAAAAAACATTATTATAAATAACTAGCTGACCCGGCGAACTTCGTTTCACGCAATATTTTTTTAATTTATAGTCTATGTGTTTTTCTGATGTATTAACATTACCATTGCAAAGTTTCATCTCAATCTGTTCAGGAGTTTTTGGGTGAAAGAGGAACAAATATCCATTCATACAAACTTTCGCGTTTATAATACTAGTAGGAATATTATTATAGTAGTTTATGCAACTGTCATACATATAATGAAGGGTATTAAAACACGAGTGTGAGTTTATGAAACGAGCAGCGAGTTTCATAATAGCAACGAGTGTTTTAATACCCGTGTTATATGCAGTTGCATACACTACTTTATCTTCACTAATAAAAATAAAAATAAAAAACATATTGCGAAACATTAAATTCACGCGTACGTGTATTGTCACAGTGAACTTGGCGCCATTCAAATCTAACCAATGAGAGCGCAGCTGCGCGCGCAGGGCCAATCAGGAGCGAGCGCGCGATGTTATAATGAGATTTTACGATATCGATGTGGATATTATAACATCATGTGAAATTGCTTAAATTGAGTGTTTTGTTGTCTGCGCTATAACAGTAGTCATTATAAGTCAAGTATTGGAAACATAAGTAGAATGTTACAACATTAGTGTAGATAAATAATATAAAAATATTGGACACATTTTTTTTCACTATGGAAACTAGAGTATTTTTTTGCTTTTCTTTTGTTAATCAAACAATTAATGACAAAGTTAAACCTTGTCAAAGTTTGGGAGTGAGGGTCGTGACGTCACTTCTTTGACAAAAATCTAAATTTGTAGTCTAATCGTGACGTCACGCGGAACTTTAACGGGCTATATCTTCATCAATTTTTGTTTAATTGAGAAAAGAAAAAATACGTGTCTAATATTTTTTGATAGTCTTATCTGACGGACTAATAATATTCTTTTAGATCCGAATTCACCAATGCTTGTTTTTTTTTTATTTATTAGGCACTCCAAACCAACTACAGAAAATACATGATATAATGGTGTCGATTTTGGTGTGCCCTCGCTATCTAAATTAAAATTTCTAGCCTCTTTAAAATTAGGTAATTCGTTTTATTTGTTTAAAAGTTTTGACCGATTCTGTGGTCCAAAAGAATGAGCACACATTATGGTCAACAGTTGTCATACATATTATTACAAAATTCGATACTTAAAATAAAGAGAATGATAGAACTATTTAGTGCCTTACATACAGCCTTATATACAGCCTTCTTTATCCCACTGCTGGATATAAGCCTCTCTTTAATAACTAACACCATTAACTCTCTTTAATAATTAATAACATTATTTTCTTTACTTTCTTTTTTTACTTTTTCTTACTTTATTAACTTTATAGAAAAAGTCACAATTTTATGTTTAAGTTAAACGTGCGATTACTGTACTGTGTAACAACAGTAATACTCGGGTCTTGGAACGAGTTCACCAACAGATGTTTAATTTATTAACTGTTGTTAAAACTTGAACGGTTTGTTTATAAAGGTTTGCTGTTCACTGAGCAAAATCCGTTGTTTAAATACAGTAATTACACGTTTAACTTAAACGAGCGCTGGTGAACTCGGGGCTTAGTCAGCTAGCCTATTTAGACATTATGGCACGTCTCCCGCCTCATAAGGTATCTCGATGGCTTCCGTCCAAAGCTACATCCTATAACCAATGAGCTTTAACAAATAGAGACGTTATACTCATCAAAAATAACCCTAAAACGTGGCGAAATTCTGTTGTACCTACTTAGGTAGAATAATAAATAAATAAATAAATATTAGGGAACATTTTACATACGGTCTCTGACCCCAAACTAAGCAAAGCTTGTGATGTGGCTGCCAGAGACTGATATACTACATATACATATTTTAAATACATGCTTATATAGATAGTACCTAAATAACACCCTGACACAGAGCAAACACCAATGTTCATCACACAAATTTTTGCCCTGGGTGGGGATCGAATCTACGCCTCTTTGACCCAGAAGTCAGGGTCACTAACCACTGAGCCACCGAGGCAGTCAAATATGTATAGCATTGCTACCATCACTTATTGGAGTATAGTTAGCAGAGTTTAAAACCCAGTTGTCATTTTGTGGTATTTGTCACTGCTATGAAGTTTCGCTTGGTGCGTGTGACGCGTGTGTTAGATTAGGGATTTTATTATAATATTCTATATTACTTAAAATGGCCGCTGTGCTTCCTTTATTGGTCTAAAACTATATCTTTACCTTCTATTTTTATGCATAGACAAATCAAGACACGATATCCGCCATTGCTTGTTGTGTTTGTAATATTGTTTATCAATGTGTTATTCCGTGGTTAAAGTGATTGTGATCCTATCAACTATTCTCTAATAGTTGATGGGATAATATTTAATAACGATTACCAAGTGTATTAAGTAATATCAGACTTTTTAGTAAATAGATAAAACAGAAATAACATGGCGTCCGCCATTGTTATTTATGTTGACTATTGTATCAGATTCTGTAATTTTATAATGTTATAGATAGAATAGATAGTTTAAAATGTTAGGATAATATTAAATAAGGTTTTCAAAATGTATTAAGTAATTTAAGACTTGCTAGTAACTAAAGAAGACTGTGAAATATTATGATGTCCTAATGTCAGCCATTATTGTTTACATACACTATTTAATTAATACTGTGATTTCATAGTGTTATAGATGACTTGAAATGTATCAATAATTGTTCTAATAATTCTTATAAGTATGAAACGCAGTTTAAGATGGCTTGATGTATAAAAAGTAGTGTTAAATTGAGGCTGCCGCGGTTCCCGCCATCTTGCTCGTTCCCTATTGGTCGGTGTAAATGTTGACATCGAGCAGTGGTGGTAAGGCATGGTGGGAGGTTGTGAAATTAGTATAAAACAGTCTGTTGGCGTGGCTTCGTCTCTTAGTATCTCTTAGTATCTCTTAGTATCTCTTGATATCGCTGCAGTTCTCTTAGAGCATTTTGGTCTCTGATAGTATCGCTTAGTGTTCGCCAAGTATCCTAATAATAACGTTGGACAAATCTTTGACGCCCTGAGTCTCGCTTAGCTAGTTATGCTGAGTGTCGGTACTTTTATATTCGAAGCCAAGCCGAGTGAACGTCGCCATGTTGCTAAAGTTAAGTACTTTGTGTAATATCTAAATTATGTGACTTATCATTGTACAAAAGATTAAAAGATCATATTGATAGCGTCGGAGTTTCTTGCCACTTCTTCTCAAGACGTTTAGGGCCTTACGAACGTGGCTTAGAGTCTTTGCAATACATGGAGGTACCCTCTCGGGACCCATGAGGTAAAATAATAAACAAAATATACTTATTTACTTGTTTCCTTTACTAATTTAGAAACCTCAAGTTAGGTAACTACCCTCACAAACATTTAAAGGATCAGATTGATTAGTTTCTTTGTTATTATGTTAGATTCAGGGTTGCTGCATTGGTTTCGAGTGAGATTTCCATCCTGACAATTATATTTTAAATAGAAAACAGATAAAGTAACCGCCTTCTTTTAACCCTGATCTAACATCAGAAGTGGGATGGTGCCCAAAGACCCACATTAATGCCGTTCGTTGTATTTCAGAGAATCCTGGCATGCTTTTTGCATATCCATGCTGAGAGGCTGCCTGTGCAGCGGCTACTCGATTTCCTGGCAATGATTGCCTCGGAAATTCTGCTGCGGGACTCCAGGTCCCAGAACTACTGGGTTTTCTGGCCAAGTGAAGTACATCAGTGAAATCGCAAAGTAAATAAGTAAAATAGTGAAGTGAATAGTGTTCTATGGCTAAAACGAGGTAAGCGGCTTAGCCCTGCTTTATTATGTACTTTTTGAAAAGAAATCTTTTGCTGTGATGCAAAGATTGATTACTGTTACGAGCCTTAGTTATGATTTTCCTTTGTTCATTGCGTCGTTACTTAATTGGCTATTAATGGTGTTTTACTTTGTAATATTGGATCAGCTGACAAAGCGAGAAAAATTTTTGCTAAACGAAAATTGCAGAATGTATTTGTTCATTTTTTAATTATTATTGTCTAACGACATAAGACAATACTTATACACTATACAATTATGTATACCGGAAAGTTTGAGCGACAACTGTTAATAAAAGTATCAGAATAACCGAGCGGTCTGGTAAAGACGTAAACCTTCAATAAAACGAGAAAAGTAAAAATATAAAAACAATATAAGGTAGCTATAATAATCACAATATTTAAAAATATTTATTATGCAAGAACACAGATAGAGAAACTAACGCTATTGTCACACATATTTATTTACATTAACCATTATCATAACAGTTATTCTCATAATTTAAAATTGTACAACAATATTAAATAAATACAGAAAATAAAACATTATTATGTTAAAACAAAATACAACAAACAAAGTAACAAATAACCAAATATATATGATAGAGAAAGAGACAAAAAATAGTGCACAGAGTCCCTCCGCGCGGAAGAAGTGAAACTTAGTAGTTTACTCTTAACTAAACTAGATGGCTTTGGCGTCAAGTTAGCCCGCAGTATTGACTTTCTCCGTCGATGGACGAGGTGTTTTGGTTTTTGTTTGAATAATCTGATGGTTAACGCAACCTTGTTGGAAGTCGCATTGGAAGTTTCACTTCAGTTAAAAAAAAAAAAAAATAGGCGAGTACAACATATTATGAAAACTTATTAATTGCAACTTCGTTTTTTCTTCTCTTTCTCTTATTCGCTGGACGACCGTTACCCGACGCAGCACTGATCAGGCTACTGGCAGCGAGTAGATGTTGCAGTGCTGCGTTGACTTATGATTAACTCCCGACTTGATACAACTATGACTGATCATGACGATGACTACGATAATGGTACGGTCGAGGGTTCTCCACCCAACCGCTGGTCGACCTGGTGATTGGTGCTGGTGATTTGGTCGGTGGCAGTGGACGATTGCCATCAGCATGTCTATTCACCACGGTATCATGGGTGTAGGACGCTCGAGTTTTTTCCACACAACCGCCGGTTGGCCTGGCAATTGGCGCTGACGATGTACGGTGGCCGGCGGACGATGCCGTCAGCGTGTCTATTTGCCAAGAGCATGATGTGTGTAAAATACTCCAAAAATGAAAGATCTGATGTGTTCATTGAATAAGAACCGAATATTATTTTACTTTATTTTAAATTTATACACACATGTACCTACCGGACATGAGAACACAAATGTAACTAAACAATTACTTTTATATTTTTCACATTTTCAAAATAACATATAATACATTTATTATCTTGCCAAGATAGTGAGGAAAAAATTCGCAGAGGTGCTGAAAATAAAAAATGAGGGTACATGAAATAATTATATTATTTCACACATCGTTACACTGTTGATACAACTTTATGTGGTTAAAATAGACACGAATAAAGGCTTTGTTAACGGATCCAACAAATAGAAAAAATGTGGTTGGTTTGTGAGGTATTCTCCACGTAACCGCTGGCTTGCTGAGTGGAAGATACATTTAATATTGAAAATAAATAAAATACAAAAATGTGAAATGAAAAAAAAAAAACACAATAATATAACTAATAATGTAAAATAAATAATATAATATAATATTACCATATGGTATTAGGTATAATTGTTGTGTAATGGTGGATATGAGGTTGTTTTGTACTTCGGGACGAAGCACTGTCAGTCTGGCCGTGTTAGATTAGGGATTTTATTATAATATTCTATATTACTTAAAATGGCCGCTGTGCTTCCTTTATTGGTCTAAAACTATATCTTTACCTTCTATTTTTATGCATAGACAAATCAAGACACGATATCCGCCATTGCTTGTTGTGTTTGTAATATTGTTTATCAATGTGTTATTCCGTGGTTAAAGTGATTGTGATCCTATCAACTATTCTCTAATAGTTGATGGGATAATATTTAATAACGATTACCAAGTGTATTAAGTAATATCAGACTTTTTAGTAAATAGATAAAACAGAAATAACATGGCGTCCGCCATTGTTATTTATGTTGACTATTGTATCAGATTCTGTAATTTTATAATGTTATAGATAGAATAGATAGTTTAAAATGTTAGGATAATATTAAATAAGGTTTTCAAAATGTATTAAGTAATTTAAGACTTGCTAGTAACTAAAGAAGACTGTGAAATATTATGATGTCCTAATGTCAGCCATTATTGTTTACATACACTATTTAATTAATACTGTGATTTCATAGTGTTATAGATGACTTGAAATGTATCAATAATTGTTCTAATAATTCTTATAAGTATGAAACGCAGTTTAAGATGGCTTGATGTATAAAAAGTAGTGTTAAATTGAGGCTGCCGCGGTTCCCGCCATCTTGCTCGTTCCCTATTGGTCGGTGTAAATGTTGACATCGAGCAGTGGTGGTAAGGCATGGTGGGAGGTTGTGAAATTAGTATAAAACAGTCTGTTGGCGTGGCTTCGTCTCTTAGTATCTCTTAGTATCTCTTGATATCGCTGCAGTTCTCTTAGAGCATTTTGGTCTCTGATAGTATCGCTTAGTGTTCGCCAAGTATCCTAATAATAACGTTGGACAAATCTTTGACGCCCTGAGTCTCGCTTAGCTAGTTATGCTGAGTGTCGGTACTTTTATATTCGAAGCCAAGCCGAGTGAACGTCGCCATGTTGCTAAAGTTAAGTACTTTGTGTAATATCTAAATTATGTGACTTATCATTGTACAAAAGATTAAAAGATCATATTGATAGCGTCGGAGTTTCTTGCCACTTCTTCTCAAGACGTTTAGGGCCTTACGAACGTGGCTTAGAGTCTTTGCAATACATGGAGGTACCCTCTCGGGACCCATGAGGTAAAATAATAAACAAAATATACTTATTTACTTGTTTCCTTTACTAATTTAGAAACCTCAAGTTAGGTAACTACCCTCACAAACATTTAAAGGATCAGATTGATTAGTTTCTTTGTTATTATGTTAGATTCAGGGTTGCTGCATTGGTTTCGAGTGAGATTTCCATCCTGACAATTATATTTTAAATAGAAAACAGATAAAGTAACCGCCTTCTTTTAACCCTGATCTAACACGTGTAACGTCAGTGTAAGACAAGGCGCGATTGACTTGAACCAAGCTTGAGTTCGCCATTCTAAGCAGAATATAACGCATCTACCTCAGTTTATATAAAACATCATTGCCTATAACTAGCTAATAGAATGTTATGTTTTCTATTACAGAGTACCTAAACTACGAAGAAGGCAAATTCTCCAAATCCCGCGGCGTAGGGGTGTTCGGCACAGACGCGCGAGACGCGGACATCCCGCCCGATGTGTGGAGGTTCTATCTGGCGTCCGCGCGGCCTGAAACCAGCGACTCTAGCTTCAGTTGGACCGAGCTCGGCACTAGGTATAATGTTTCTATCTAGCGACTGCGCGGCCTGAAACCAGCGACTCTAGCTTCAGTTGGACCGAGCTCGGCACTAGGTATAATGTTTCTATCTAGCGACCGCGCGGCCTGAAACCAGCGACTCTAGCTTCAGTTGGACCGAGCTCGGCACTAGGTATAATGTTTCTATCTAGCGACCGCGCGGCCGGAAACCAGCGACTCTAGCTTCAGTTGGACCGAGCTCGGCAGTAGGTATAATGTTTCTATCTAGCGACCGCGCGGCCTGAAACCAGCGACTCTAGCTTCAGTTGGACCGAGCTCGGCACTAGGTATAATGTTTCTATCTAGCGACCGCGCGGCCTGAAACCAGCGACTCTAGCTTCAGTTGGACCGAGCTCGGCACTAGGTATAATGTTTCTATCTAGCGACCGCGCGGCCTGAAACCAGCGACTCTAGCTTCAGTTGGACCGAGCTCGGCACTAGGTATAATGTTTCTATCTAGCGACCGCGCGGCTTGAAACCAGCGACTCTAGCTTCAGTTGGACCGAGCTCGGCACTAGGTATAATGTTTCTATCTAGCGACCGCGCGGCCTGAAACCAGCTACTCTAGCTTCAGTTGGACCGAGTTCGGCACTAGGTATAATGTTTCTATCTGGCATCCGCGCGGCCTGAAACCAGCGACTCTAGCTTCAGTTGGACCGAGCTCGGCACTAGGTATAATGTTTCTATCTAGCGACCGCGCGGCCTGAAACCAGCGACTCTAGCTTCAGTTGGACCGAGCTCGGCAGTAGGTATAATGTTTCTATCTTGCGACCGCGCGGCCTGAAACCAGCGACTCTAGCTTCAGTTGGACCGAGCTCGGCACTAGGTATAATGTTTCTATCTAGCGACCGCGCGGCCTGAAACCAGCGACTCTAGCTTCAGTTGGACCGAGCTCGGCACTAGGTATAATGTTTCTATCTAGCGACCGCGCGGCCTGAAACCAGCGAGTCTAGCTTCAGTTGAACCGAGCTCGGCACTAGGTATAATGTTTCTATCTAGCGACCGCGCGGCTTGAAACCAGCGACTCTAGCTTCAGTTGGACCGAGCTCGGCACTAGGTATAATGTTTCTATCTAGCGACCGCGCGGCTTGAAACCAGCGACTCTAGCTTCAGTTGGACCGAGCTCGGCACTAGGTATAATGTTTCTATCTAGCGACCGCGCGGCCTGAAACCAGCTACTCTAGCTTCAGTTGGACCGAGTTCGGCACTAGGTATAATGTTTCTATCTGGCATCCGCGCGGCCTGAAACCAGCGACTCTAGCTTCAGTTGGACCGAGCTCGGCACTAGGTATAATGTTTCTATCTAGCGACCGCGCGGCTTGAAACCAGCGACTCTAGCTTCAGTTGGACCGAGCTCGGCACTAGGTATAATGTTTCTATCTAGCGACCGCGCGGCCTGAAACCAGCGACTCTAGCTTCAGTTGGACCGAGCTCGGCACTAGGTATAATGTTTCTATCTAGCGACCGCGCGGCCTGAAACCAGCGACTCTAGCTTCAGTTGGACCGAGCTCGGCACTAGGTATAATGTTTCTATCTAGCGACCGCGCGGCCTGAAACCAGCGACTCTAGCTTCAGTTGGACCGAGCTCGGCACTAGGTATAATGTTTCTATCTAGCGACCGCGCGGCTTGAAACCAGCGACTCTAGCTTCAGTTGGACCGAGCTCGGCACTAGGTATAATGTTTCTATCTAGCGACCGCGCGGCTTGAAACCAGCGACTCTAGCTTCAGTTGGACCGAGCTCGGCACTAGGTATAATGTTTCTATCTAGCGACCGCGCGGCCTGAAACCAGCGACTCTAGCTTCAGTTGGACCGAGTTCGGCACTAGGTATAATGTTTCTATCTGGCATCCGCGCGGCCTGAAACCAGCGACTCTAGCTTCAGTTGGACCGAGCTCGGCACTAGGTATAATGTTTCTATCTAGCGACCGCGCGGCTTGAAACCAGCGACTCTAGCTTCAGTTGGACCGAGCTCGGCACTAGGTATAATGTTTCTATCTAGCGACCGCGCGGCCTGAAACCAGCTACTCTAGCTTCAGTTGGACCGAGTTCGGCACTAGGTATAATGTTTCTATCTGGCATCCGCGCGGCCTGAAACCAGCGACTCTAGCTTCAGTTGGACCGAGCTCGGCACTAGGTATAATGTTTCTATCTAGCGACCGCGCGGCTTGAAACCAGCGACTCTAGCTTCAGTTGGACCGAGCTCGGCACTAGGTATAATGTTTCTATCTAGCGACCGCGCGGCCTGAAACCAGCGACTCTAGCTTCAGTTGGACCGAGCTCGGCAGTAGGTATAATGTTTCTATCTTGCGACCGCGCGGCCTGAAACCAGCGACTCTAGCTTCAGTTGGACCGAGCTCGGCACTAGGTATAATGTTTCTATCTAGCGACCGCGCGGCTTGAAACCAGCGACTCTAGCTTCAGTTGGACCGAGCTCGGCACTAGGTATAATGTTTCTATCTAGCGACCGCGCGGCCTGAAACCAGCTACTCTAGCTTCAGTTGGACCGAGTTCGGCACTAGGTATAATGTTTCTATCTGGCATCCGCGCGGCCTGAAACCAGCGACTCTAGCTTCAGTTGGACCGAGCTCGGCACTAGGTATAATGTTTCTATCTAGCGACCGCGCGGCCTGAAACCAGCGACTCTAGCTTCAGTTGGACCGAGCTCGGCAGTAGGTATAATGTTTCTATCTTGCGACCGCGCGGCCTGAAACCAGCGACTCTAGCTTCAGTTGGACCGAGCTCGGCACTAGGTATAATGTTTCTATCTAGCGACCGCGCGGCCTGAAACCAGCGACTCTAGCTTCAGTTGGACCGAGCTCGGCACTAGGTATAATGTTTCTATCTAGCGACCGCGCGGCTTGAAACCAGCGACTCTAGCTTCAGTTGAACCGAGCTCGGCACTAGGTATAATGTTTCTATCTAGCGACCGCGCGGCTTGAAACCAGCGACTCTAGCTTCAGTTGGACCGAGCTCGGCACTAGGTATAATGTTTCTATCTAGCGACCGCGCGGCTTGAAACCAGCGACTCTAGCTTCAGTTGGACCGAGCTCGGCACTAGGTATAATGTTTCTATCTAGCGACCGCGCGGCCTGAAACCAGCTACTCTAGCTTCAGTTGGACCGAGTTCGGCACTAGGTATAATGTTTCTATCTAGCGACCGCGCGGCCTGAAACCAGCGACTCTAGCTTCAGTTGGACCGAGCTCGGCACTAGGTATAATGTTTCTATCTAGCGACCGCGCGGCTTGAAACCAGCGACTCTAGCTTCAGTTGGACCGAGCTCGGCACTAGGTATAATGTTTCTATCTAGCGACCGCGCGGCCTGAAACCAGCGACTCTAGCTTCAGTTGGACCGAGCTCGGCACTAGGTATAATGTTTCTATCTAGCGACCGCGCGGCCTGAAACCAGCGGCTCTAGCTTCAGTTGGACCGAGCTCGGCACTAGGTATAATGTTTCTATCTAGCGACCGCGCGGCCTGAAACCAGCGACTCTAGCTTCAGTTGGACCGAGCTCGGCACTAGGTATAATGTTTCTATCTAGCGACCGCGCGGCCTGAAACCAGCGACTCTAGCTTCAGTTGGACCGAGCTCGGCACTAGGTATAATGTTTCTATCTAGCGACCGCGCGGCCTGAAACCAGCGACTCTAGCTTCAGTTGGACCGAGCTCGGCACTAGGTATAATGTTTCTATCTAGCGACCGCGCGGCTTGAAACCAGCGACTCTAGCTTCAGTTGGACCGAGCTCGGCACTAGGTATAATGTTTCTATCTAGCGACCGCGCGGCTTGAAACCAGCGACTCTAGCTTCAGTTGGACCGAGCTCGGCACTAGGTATAATGTTTCTATCTAGCGACCGCGCGGCCTGAAACCAGCTACTCTAGCTTCAGTTGGACCGAGTTCGGCACTAGGTATAATGTTTCTATCTGGCATCCGCGCGGCCTGAAACGAGCGACTCTAGCTTCAGTTGGGCCGAGCTCGGCACTAGGTATAATGTTTCTATCTAGCGACCGCGCGGCCTGAAACCAGCGACTCTAGCTTCAGTTGGACCGAGCTCGGCAGTAGGTATAATGTTTCTATCTTGCGACCGCGCGGCCTGAAACCAGCGAATCTAGCTTCAGTTGGACCGAGCTCGGCACTAGGTATAATGTTTCTATCTAGCGACCGCGCGGCTTGAAACCAGCGACTCTAGCTTCAGTTGGACCGA
Organism: Hypomecis atomaria; assembly: GCA_964007245.1. NCBI lineage: Eukaryota > Metazoa > Arthropoda > Insecta > Lepidoptera > Geometridae > Hypomecis > Hypomecis atomaria. The sequence continues at coordinate 3,124,435 of OZ023308.1, read as the reverse complement.
GCTCGGCACTAGGTATAATGTTTCTATCTAGCGACCGCGCGGCCTGAAACCAGCTACTCTAGCTTCAGTTGGACCGAGTTCGGCACTAGGTATAATGTTTCTATCTGGCATCCGCGCGGCCTGAAACCAGCGACTCTAGCTTCAGTTGGACCGAGCTCGGCACTAGGTATAATGTTTCTATCTAGCGACCGCGCGGCCTGAAACCAGCGACTCTAGCTTCAGTTGGACCGAGCTCGGCAGTAGGTATAATGTTTCTATCTTGCGACCGCGCGGCCTGAAACCAGCGACTCTAGCTTCAGTTGGACCGAGCTCGGCACTAGGTATAATGTTTCTATCTAGCGACCGCGCGGCCTGAAACCAGCGACTCTAGCTTCAGTTGGACCGAGCTCGGCACTAGGTATAATGTTTCTATCTAGCGACCGCGCGGCCTGAAACCAGCGACTCTAGCTTCAGTTGGACCGAGCTCGGCACTAGGTATAATGTTTCTATCTAGCGACCGCGCGGCTTGAAACCAGCGACTCTAGCTTCAGTTGGACCGAGCTCGGCACTAGGTATAATGTTTCTATCTAGCGACCGCGCGGCCTGAAACCAGCGACTCTAGCTTCAGTTGGACCGAGCTCGGCACTAGGTATAATGTTTCTATCTAGCGACTGCGCGGCCTGAAACCAGCGACTCTAGCTTCAGTTGGACCGAGCTCGGCACTAGGTATAATGTTTCTATCTAGCGACCGCGCGGCCTGAAACCAGCGACTCTAGCTTCAGTTGGACCGAGCTCGGCACTAGGTATAATGTTTCTATCTAACGACCGCGCGGCCTGAAACCAGCGACTCTAGCTTCAGTTGGACCGAGCTCGGCACTAGGTATAATGTTTCTATCTAGCGACCGCGCGGCCTGAAACCAGCGACTCTAGCTTCAGTTGGACCGAGCTCGGCACTAGGTATAATGTTTCTATCTAGCGACCGCGCGGCCTGAAACCAGCGGCTCTAGCTTCAGTTGGACCGAGCTCGGCACTAGGTATAATGTTTCTATCTAGCGACCGCGCGGCCTGAAACCAGCGACTCTAGCTTCAGTTGGACCGAGCTCGGCACTAGGTATAATGTTTCTATCTAGCGACCGCGCGGCCTGAAACCAGCGACTCTAGCTTCAGTTGGACCGAGCTCGGCACTAGGTATAATGTTTCTATCTAGCGACCGCGCGGCCTGAAACCAGCGACTCTAGCTTCAGTTGGACCGAGCTCGGCACTAGGTATAATGTTTCTATCTAGCGACCGCGCGGCCTGAAACCAGCGACTCTAGCTTCAGTTGGACCGAGCTCGGCACTAGGTATAATGTTGGCCTCTGTTGTTGCGTGAAAGAGTAACAACTAACTCATTTAACAATGACAGACCGCCTTGAACTGCTGGGGCTAACACCTACTTCCACATTGAACTACGGTACGTACCTAGAATCTAATTGGCCGGTATGAAGTTGGGTATCCTGAACAAGGTTAGGCGGTATTCCACACCGGGACAGTTGCTTACTCTGTATCAAGCACAGATCCGTTCGTGTCTGGAATACTGCTGCCATCTTTGGGATGGCACGGCTAAGTATCGAGGCCTTGGAATCGGTGGACCGGCGTGCTGTTCGGCTTATAGGTGATAAAAAGTTAGTTTCAAAAAAACTTTATAGCCTGGAGCATCGCCGTAGGGTTGCGAGTCTGTCCATTTTTTATAGGATTCATTTCGGAGAGTGTGCATCTGAGCTGCACGACCTTATCCTACCATCCTCTTTTACTACAGGACAAGTAGGAGGACGCCACAATACCACCCCTACACTGTCGATTTTCCTTCGATACGTACGAAGCGGTTTGACTCAACATTTCTGATTCGTACCGCCAGGGAATGGAACAGTCTTCCTGCTGTCCTGTTGCCTAAGAGATATAATCTAAAGCTTTCAAGGTCAAAATGAATAGGTATCTTCTAGGTCTGCGTGTTTCATCTTCGACCACAACGTCGCTATTACCATCAGGCGAGTTGGTGGTCAAACGCAGACTAATTTGCGTTAAAAGAAAACAAACCTACAAACACACTTTCCGATTAATAATATTAGTAAAGATAACGATAATTATCGTTTCATTTCAGGAATAACTCGGAGCTGCTGAACAACCTGGGCAACTTCTGTCACCGCTCTTTAAGTTTCTGTGCGAGCGCGTTCAAGGGCCGGGTCCCAGACATCACTCTCACGGCTAACGACGCGATCCTGCTGGCTCTCATCAATAGAGAAGTCATTGGTAAGTATTTATAGTAAACGCCACACAAGTCGGCGGATGGGAAGTTATGCGCAGAACGTTGCGCAAAAGCCGAAATATAGGTATACGCGGGAGCCAGAGAGACTCGCGCCGGGGCACACCCGCCCGCCAACCTCATGCCTCCCGCGCGCTCCCTACGCATTGTGCACACATGTGTAATAGTTAGCGGGAGCCAGAGAGACTCGCGCCGGGGCACACCCGCCCGCCAACCTCATGCCTCCCGCGCGCTCCCTACGCATTGTGCACACATGTGTAATAGTTAGCGGGAGCCAGAGAGACTCGCGCCGGGGCACACCCGCCCGCCAACCTCATGCCTCCCGCGCGCTCCCTACGCATTGTGCACACATGTGTAATAGTTAGCGGTAGCCAGAGAGACTCGCACCGGGGCACACCCGCCCGCCAACCTCATGCCTCCCGCGCGCTCCCTACGCATTGTGCACACATGCGCAATAATTAGCGAATCACGGCGAAGTGTCACCTGCGGCTAACTTCTCATCCGCCGACTTGTGTGGCGCTTAGTATACTGAAATGTTGTAAATGTTCCAAAGTTTAACAAAACAAACAAAAGTGGGCAACATACATTAACCTTCGGGTAACTTAAAAAGTACTCAACGATTAAAAGCTACGACTAATAAGCTCTAACAAGGGTTCGAGACTACCCAAAGCTCAAAAGCTTACTTTTGCTAAGCAAGAGCGTAGCGAGCGATAGGAAGTAATAATTTTGTTTAAAATTAATTCATCCTATTCTTACTTAGCATACCGTTTTATTCCGAAATAAATAAATTTTAACTAGATATGATAAGTGCATAAACTAAAGAGTTTTTAGCGCGTAGCGAGCACATACCTAATAACGATTTTTTTTTTCTTAAAATGCAAATTTTTACTCTTCCTACTTTCGAAGTACTACTCGTAACCACCTAGTTACTTAGAACTTGATGATAATATTATTGTATAAATAAAATATAAATATTAGGGGACATCTTACACACGGTCTCTGACCCCAAACTAAGCATAGCTTGTGATATGGCTGCCAGAGACTGATATACTACATATTTTAAATATATACCTATATAGACAGTACCTAAATAACACCCAGACAGAGCAAACACCTATGTTCATCACACAAATGTTTGCCCTGGGTGGGGATCGAACCCACGCCTCTTTGACCCAGAAGTCAGGGTCACTAACCACTGAGCCACCGAGGCAGTCATTGTTGTGTTAAATTATGATTTAAACCTTATTGCTGTGATAACGTCATATAAATTGAGGAACGCTGGCTGCACACACAAAAAATTGTCATGTTCAGCATGAGACCAGCGTGCAAGTAAGAGCGCGGAACAAGTATTACGCGGCGGAAGTCGATACGGTTCAGAAATGACCGAGGCCGCAGCCAATGGCACGCCAGCCAGCCGCCAGCCGACACGCCCCCTCGCGCGATGCCTCGCGTAGCTCTGCCCTGCCGCCTGCCTGAGAGGGGACGTGTATAAACGCCAGCCAGCCAGCCAGCAGACTTCATTATTGCTTGAAAAATAAAAGGATAAACTACCACTCTGAGTGTTTCGTCTTTTATCTCGTTATACAAACGATAGAGAGGCACAATTGGCCTAGTGCCCGTCTTGTTGTAGTTGTTGAGTCAACAATTTTGAAAAGTTGTTTTCTCATGACGTTCACGTAAAATTACCGTTCGTAAAGCGACTTAACAGACAACCAAGAGACTTGTGCCCAAGAGTTGCACAATCTGGTCCCACCTGCCCCTTTCTTATATCGTACGGCAAGACAGACGCGACCAAAGCGCCACCCTTTTATGGTGGTGGTTTTTGACATTATAATTATGTGCTGATTTTTAATTTGACATTTTATAATTCTATTATTGACATTGTATAATTATAATTTACGCATGCTTTTTCTATTGTGACATTGAACCTAATTTTTGACATTGTATCTAGTTTTTTTTTGACATCTTACTATACTCATGTTTACTCAATTTTTAGTATTATTTTTTGATTTTGTATTGTATAGTTTATGCTTTCTTTTTTCCGTTGATTTTTTATTTTATTTTAATATTGTGAGGCAAATGTAATTGATTCAGGTCGTTTTTACCTCAATAAAGAAATTTGTATTTGTATGGTAGGCATTACGCGCGTTAGAACCAAGCGTTTCGAATCCTCATTCCTCATACGAACAGCCAGAATGTGGAACGCTTTGCCTGGGTCTGTCTTCCCGCTAAAGTACGACGTGGGTGTCTTCAAATCCCGAGTAAATAGGTATCTTCTAGGGAAGCGTGCTACAATCTAGACAGTTTATCTGCTCAACATCAGGCAGTATGTGGTCAAACGCAAACCTATTCAGAATAAAAAAAAAACAATTTTTCATATTTACAGCGTACGTCACACAAATGGAGAAAGGTCGTTTGCGAGAATCCCTCCGCCACGTGCTTTCCATATCCCGTCACGGCAACCAGCACATGCAGTCTGAACAACCCTGGGTGCTGCTCAAGGGATCCGATGATGACAAGTCAGTACTATACAGGGTTATTTCTAATCTATTAGCATCCTTTTAGGGGCTTATTCTGTACATCAAAACTAACGACATTTGTTCTGCGACTTTATCAAAACTCAAAAAATAATCGACCAAGTACGAGTCGGACTCGCGCACGGAGGGTTCCGTACTGTATGGGAGCCCCCCTTAAATATTTATTTTATTTTAATTTTATTATTTATTATTGAAGTTGATATAAAACTAAATATTCTGTGAAAATTTCAAGCATCTACCTGACGCCATTATTACTATAGAGCGAAAAACGTCTAAAAATTCAGGGTTGTTGTATGGGAGCCCCCCTCAAATATTTATATTATTTTGTTTTTAGTATTTGTTGTTATAGCGGCAACAGAAATACATCATCGTGAAAATTTCAGCTGCCTAGCTATCATGGTTCATAAGTTACAGCCCGGTGACAGACAGACAGACAGACGGACAGACGAACATCGAAGTCTTAGTAACAGGGTCCCGTTTTTCCCTTTGGGTACGGAACCCTAAAAATCATCTGTTCCATACATTTAGTCACGGGTGAACGATATTTTTCTATGTATATATATACTAGTATTTTGTTCTCTTGCTTGTTATTTGCTTTAATATTGAAATAAAGACGAGATTTGCGTTTCTCTGTAAATCAAAGAACTTTTATTTAAAAGATGCCTTTTAACAATTAGTCTATTTACTTAAATATACACATAATATTTACTTGCCTGTAAATCAAAGAAACAACATTTAAAGCCCTTATTTCGGGGTATTCATGTCTATCTTAAATAAGATTAATTTCCATCTCACACAATAAACATAACCTCCAATATCCACTTATCAAATCCGCTGTCAAATGCGAGTCAACGACAATACGGCGAAGGCGCGTCACTTTCAAAAATGAGAATTATCTAACACCAAACATTTTCTGAAAATGTCGATTTAAAAAAATTTAAATCAACTGTTTTCTGAATATGTGCCGCTTAGCCAAAAAACACTACCTATACACAATCTGGGGTAACGAGAGGAGGGAGTTGTCTAAGGCCTTTCTCCCATAACGATACTTGTAGGGTACGATATTCTAGTATAATACTAGTTGGATACATGTTCGCTACCAGACGCTCGCATATTATGCTACTGAAAAATTACTAAATTCATCATTTGTGCAAACTCGTTCTTTGTAGACGGACGTTATGTCGAGCGACTCCAGTGGCGAAGAAGCTCTTGCAGTTTTTCTGTTTTATAGAAATAGAAGACGTCAACGCAAGAGTAGAAAATACTGGATACCATATGTTGAAAGAAACATAAATTGTAGAGTTTTTGTAGCCGCACAAGAACTACAACATGATTATAAGAAATTCTTATCTTTCTACCGAATGTCTAAAGAGACCTACTTGCATCTTGTTACATCGAAACGTGCGAGACGCGACGCACAAGCGACCAACACGGCGGGTATCGCGGGACTATAGTCAAACCGCTAAACTCAGACATCGCCTGCGCGGTACAGGGGCGCCGGGGGAGACGACACAGGGGACTGAGACAGGCGCGCGCAGCGGGTCCCCGGCGCCCGCACCTGTCTCAGTCCCCTGTGTCGTCTCCCCCGGCGCCCCTGTACCGCGCAGGCGATGTCTGAGTTTAGCGGTTTGACTATAGTCGCGAACGCGTAGAATACCAGTATCGTAGTGTGAGAGTCTCCATATAAATGTATGTGAGAAACTTCGCGGCGACTAGTCTCCGAGACTAGAGTCGCGCGGGCGTATCGTAATGGGAGAAGGGCCTTATACTTTCCGAAAAATCACGACAGTGACGTCGCGACCCCCCACCCCCACTCCCAAACGTTGACAAGGTTTACCTTTGCCATTTGTTGTTTTATTGACAAAAGAAAAAATACTTGTCCAGTATTTTTTGATAATCTAAGACACGCACAAATTGTTTTTTTTTACCCATATATGACTTTTTTTTTAGAATCCGAGGCGCTACAGCCATAGGGCTGTGTTGCCAGATAGTGGCACTCCTCTGCACGCTCATAGAGCCCTACATGCCCGACTCGGCGAGACGACTGAGGGCGCAACTCAATGTACAACCCACTGCTTTGAGGATCAACCCCGCGTGAGTACACGATCTAACATCATCATATAGGCCGTCCACTGCCGGACATAGGCCCCCTACATGCCCGACACGGCGAGACGACTGAGGGCGCAACTCAATGTACAACCCACTGCTTTGAGGATCAACCCCGCGTGAGTACACGATCTAACATCATCATATAGGCCGTCCACTGCCGGACATAGGCCCCCTACATGCCCGACACGGCGAGACGACTGAGGGCGCAACTCAATGTACAACCCACTGCTTTGAGGATCAACCCCGCGTGAGTACACGATCTAACATCATCATATAGGCCGTCCACTGCCGGACATAGGCCCCCTACATGCCCGACACGGCGAGACGACTGAGGGCGCAACTCAATGTACAACCCACTGCTTTGAGGATCAACCCCGCGTGAGTACACTATCTAACATCATCATATAGGCCGTCCACTGCCGGACATAGGCCCCTACATGCCCGACACGGCGAGACGACTGAGGGCGCAACTCAATGTACAACCCACTGCTTTGAGGATCAACCCCGCGTGAGTACACTATCTAACATCATCATATAGGCCGTCCACTGCTGGACATAGGCCCCTACATGCCCGACACGGCGAGACGACTGAGGGCGCAACTCAATGTACAACCCACTGCTTTGAGGATCAACCCCGCGTGAGTACACTATCTAACATCATCATATAGGCCGTCCACTGCTGGACATAGGCCCCTACATGCCCGACACGGCGAGACGACTGAGGGCGCAACTCAATGTACAACCCACTGCTTTGAGGATCAACCCCGCGTGAGTAACATTTGCACATCTCATGTCGCGTTTAAATCTCAACTTTCACTGACAAAACACTAAAAAATTGAGCACTCCCTGCACTCGTGGTCGAAGAAATGAAATAGGATCCTCTTCTATGCTCTCTTTGTAACTCTTTTCTAAATATCTCCACTACTGATAGAGAACGGATTTTTTCGCGCTCGCTGCGCTCGTGCCTAGCAATACTGTGTTGTTTGCCTTGATTACGCTTCATATCAAATTAAATTTGCTCTTATTAAGTAAGACTTTGGAAATCTTAGCTTGCGGTTGTATACAACTGAAAAAGTTCCATTTCCCTCTTTTTCGTCTTAAATTGTGTGTTAATGTGTTATTTCGATAATTTAATTTTTTATTTGCCTTTTCTAATTGAAATCTGTCTATTAACTAAAAATATAACGAAAATGTTCGTGCTTGCTGCGCTCGATCTTCAACATGCTGTAGAGGTTTCCCTTAGTTATGTCTCAAAATTGTCTCTAATTAAAGAAAATATCGAAAAGTTTTCGCGTAAGCGCAGCGCCTGCTGAGTATTTTTTTCCTTTGCTTATTTATTACCTTAAATATCTGGGGCACAGAAGTGCCCCAGCCAAGACGAGCCAAGCGAAGCGGAACGCAATCTATCTTTTATTGAAATAATCGACCAAGTACGAGTCGGACTCGCGCACGGAGGGTTCCGCACTGTATGGGAGCCCCCCTTAAACATGTATTTTATTTTAATTTTATTAATTATTATTAAAGTGAATATAAAACTAAATATTCTGTGAAAATTTCAAGCATCTACCTGACGCCATTATTAATATAGAACGAAAAACGTTAAAAAATTCAGGTTTGTTGTATGGGAGCCCCTCTTACATATATTTATTTTATTTTGTTTTTAGTATTTGTTGTTATAGCGGCAACAGAAATACATCATCTGTGGAAATTTTAGCTGCCTAGCTATCATGGTTCATGAGATACAGCCCGGTGACAGACAGACAGACGGCCATCGAAGTCTTAGTAATAGGGTCCCGTTTTTTCCTTTGGGTACGGAACCCTAAAAACATCATAAAAAAATAACGCTGGCTGCGTTCGCATTGAATAGGAGTGTGATGCTTTCGGTTAGGTTTTGATTACCAATAACCCTCTATATATTTTATTGAATGGTTTGCAGGAAACCTTCTTTCTTCCAATACCTACCATCTGGGCACGTGATCGGCAAGCCCGAGCCCCTGTTCGCCAAGATCGAGCAAACCAGACTCGACGAACTCCGAGCGAAGTACGCCGGCACACAGACCGACAGGGCTAATAAGGTAACACTGTTTACAATATATGTAACACTGTTACTCACCACTTATTAACCACTCATACAGGGTTATGCAGAACTGGTGTATTTGACTGTAAGGAGGTTATTCAGAACAACTTTTGCAATGGAGGAGACCCGGAATTCGAGAAAAAAGCAGCCGTTCTTCTTGCTTGACGGACCGAGTAAGAAAAACAAATCGTTATGTATCAATATGTTCCTTTATTTATTATTTAGTTATGTCATCCTTTATTTATTACTAGCGACCCGCCCCGGCTTCGCACAGGTGTATTATACATATAAACCTTCCTCTTGAATTACTCTTGTCTATTAAAAAACGCATCAAAATCCGTTGCGTAGTTTTAAAGACATAAGCATATAGGTACATAGGGACAGACAGCGGGAAGTGACTTTGATTTATACTATGTAGTGAAATCTTCCTTTATTTATTATTTAGTTATATCTACCTTTATTTATTACTAGCTTTTTCCCGCGGCTTCGCCCGCGTTTTTTTATTTTTATGCCATCCCACGGGAATCCTTTATTTTTCCTAGATAAAATGTAGCCTGTAGATGTCACTTTCAAACCTCTGGACTATATTCACGCCTAAAATCAAGTCTATCCGTAGCTCCGTTGCTGCGTGAATGCGTAACAAACAAACTTACATTCACATCCTTACATAGTATAAAATAAAGTCGCTATTTTTGTCTGTTTGTTTGTCTGTATGCTTAAATCTTTAAAACTACGCAACGGATTTAGATGCGGTTTTTTTTAATGGATAGAGTGATTCAAGAGGAAGGTTTATATTTATAATACACCTGTGCGAAGCCGGGGCGGGTCGTCTAGTTTATAATATTAGTAGAGATTTAGTTTCTTTGATAAAGGACATTGGGTAAAGTTGGCGTCGTCCGAAAAGTTAATTGGGAAACTGAAATGTTTGCGGATTCGCACCAAATTGCTATATTTGAAAGAGCTAATTAAAGCATTCCATTGTGTGCTAAAATTATTGTTCTATGTGCGATGCCAGCCGAAATACACAACAAAACGCATCTTGCCTTTATTGGCAAATAACAACAGAATGGTTTAACTCACAGAAATAATACAAATGGCAATTGAAAGATCTATTTAAGGAAATCATAATTTTTAAACAAAATATCGATGTAGCTACAATCAGAAATAATCGGCCAAGTTAGAGTCGGACTCGCGCACGGAGGGTTCCGTACTGTATGGGAGCCCTCCCTTAAATTTATATTTTATTTAAATTTTATTATTTATTACTGAAAGGGAATATAAAACTAAATATTCTGTGAAAATTTAAAGCATCTACCTGGTACCATTATTAATATAGAGCGAAAAACGTCTAAAAATTCAGGTTTGTTGTATGGGATCCCCTTAAATATTTATTTTATTTCGTTTTTAGTATTTGTTGTTATAGCGGCATCTGTGAAAATTTCAGCTGCCTAGCTATCATGGTTCATGAGATACAGCCCGGTGACAGACGGACAGACAGACAGACGGACATCGAAGTCTTAGTAATAGGGTCCCGTTTTTCCCTTTGGGTACGGAACCCTAAAAAAGATATTTGACCTATTTTAGGTTTTGAAGGATTTTGATTTCCAAACATCAAATACAAATACAAAAGATTTATTTAACAAAAGATTACAATAAACCTTAACAAGTACTAATAATTGATTGCGCCGTGGATAGATAACTGTCGGCTCTGTAGGCAGGACCTAGTCTTATTATTACGGCTTCGTTCCGGACACATTCCATTGAATATGTTTGCCCACCTCATGCGCAAGACCGATTCGCCGCTCTGTTGCGACTGCTTGAGAATAGAAGATACCTACCATATTTTGATGGAATGCGTCCGGAACGAGGCGCCCAGACGCCTGTTATTCCAGGACAGTTCCATTGGTTTATGTAATTCGTATTTAGCTCAACCTACATCTGATGAGACAAAGAAGATACTAGCCATGGTGAAAGCAGGTCTAGCTAATAGGACTAATTTAATGTAAATAACTTATTGTATTGTTTTTCTACTAGTGCGACATTTTCGCTATGCGAAAAAGCACTTTAATAAAGATTAAAAAAAAAAAAAAAAAAAAAAAAAAATTGATTATAAAATATCGTTATGCCATGGCTAAAAGGTTTGCAGGTTGACATCGACGTAACCATTTTACGGACATTGGTCAAATTATTATTTTCTGAGAGTACGTTTCAAGGAGCATAATACTTGTCAAAGATGCTTCTGTCAAAAGTGGATGCCAGCAAATATAGACGTTGTGTAATACAGTACTGGATTTGGGGTGATTTTGATGTCATGTCATAACTATGGAACGTCTCATTTCACTGCAATAAAATGAGAGTCCCTCAAAAGAAAGGCCATCCTTTACATTAGAAAGCATTTGACTTAACTGTATAAGAAACCGGATTATTTGAGGTACCGTAACCAAACTTAACTCTTGAATAACTTTAGAACAGGTCATTTTTAGGGTTCCGTACCCAAAGGGTAAAAACAGGACCCTATTACTAAGACTTCGATGTCCGTCTGTCCGTCTGTCTGTCCGTCTGTCACCGTGCTGTATCTCATGAACCATGATAGCTAGGCAGCTGAAATTTTCACAGATGATGTATTTCTGGTGCCGCTATAACAACAAATACTAAAAATAAAATAAAATAAACATTTAAGGGGGGCTCCCATACAACAAAACTGTTTTTTAGAAGTTTTTCGCTGTATTTTAATAATGACAACAGGTAGATGCTTGAAATTTTCACAAAATATTTAGTTTTATATTCACTTCAAAAATAAATAATAAAATTGAAATAAAATAAATGTTTAAGGGGGGCTCCCATACAGTACGGAACCCTCCGTGCGCGAGTCCGACTCGTACTTAGCCGATTATTTACTATTGAAAGTATTGTCATTTGATAGATCTAATAAATACCATTAACTTTAACAACAACCACTTTCGCCTAACTACAACGTGGGCAGAGATATTTAAAAATATGATAGATTTTTTAAATTCAATTGATATAATTCTACGGAACCGTTAAGCGGACTTCGACAAAATTATTATATTCTGAAAACCCATTTCAAGGACCATAATAGTTGCCTGAAACACTTTAGTCCAATAGCGATGCCTGCCAAGATATTATCTGGAGTATGATAATATGAACTTGGCTTGACTTAACTTGGGCAAAATAGTACTGGATTTGGGGTGATTTAGGTGTCGTGAAAAACGGCTCGTTTCACAGCGATATAGCCGGCCTAAAATGATCCTTTATATTAGAAAACATTCGACTTAACTCTAATAGAAACTGAATTATTTGAAGTAACATAACCAAAATTAAATTGTGTATAACTCTGGAACGGGTCATTTCCCAGAATAGAAAATAGTGTCATTTGATAGGTCTAATAAATACAATTATCTTATGCTCAAATCATTTTCGTCTATCTACGACGTGGACCCAGATATTAAAAATAGCTTTTCACAACAGAACAAACCGGAAGTCGCTTAAATACCATCCCTACATAGTTGACGTACCACCTGCTCGTACTAAGCGATTCGCTTCTTCCTTCACAATGCGGGACCGCCAGGGATTGGAATGCCTCCGTCATTGTTTCCTGACAAATACAATCTGGATATCTTCAAGTCAAGAGTGAATATGTATCTTCTAGGTCTACATACTCCATCTTCGGCTACAACTTCGCTTTCCATCAGGCGAGTTGGTGGCCAAATGTAGCCCTATTCTAAATAATAATAAAAAACTTGTTGAAGTGAAACTTCTAATGCGACTTCCAACAAGGTTTCGTTAAAGGTTTAAATGGTTATGAAAGCACTGTTGCGTCGAAGTTTCACTTCTTCTGCGCGGAGGGACTCTACTTGCATTTTTTTAAACAATGTATTTTATGTTTTTCAGCAAAATGGAGAAATCAATTCCGTGGCAGACATAGAAGCCGCCATTACTAAGCAAGTAAGTATACAAAGGAAATATTTATTTCAGAAGGGCTAGGCTATGAGTTTATAAGTAAACGGAAACTACAGGACTTTCTATTTACTTACGTATAAGAAAAACTCCATATCCTTGAAATCATTGGTTTATTGTTTCACTTCGTACTTCCTTTAAACGTCACTTAATAACCATATCTCACTTATTTATAACTTATATGAATTTGGGCAGAGTTACAGTGTACACACTGGAGGTGCACATCGCACCGCTTCACCGAACAGACTGCCGACTTTCTTTCGCTCCTCTACGGCCATGCTTTTCCCCCTTCCAATTTTAAGTTGGGTAGTCCTTCAACTGACTAGGTAGTCAAATCAAAGTCTCCAAATCAAAACAAATAATCGATTAATATCAGAGTCAAATTAAATACTTATTTTTAAAAAAAACAAATACCATTTAAATAATTAAAACCTAACATACGTATAATAAGCTATACAGGTAATACAGGGTTATTTCTAATCATTTAGCATCCTTTTAGGGGCTTATTCTGCACATCGAAACTAACAACTTTTGTTCTACGACTTTAATTAATTCTCAAACAAAATTATTGTTCCATAGAAAAATATCATTCACCCTCCACAAAATGTATGGAACAGCTGTTTTTAGTTTTGATAAATGTTCCTGAACAAAAGTTATTAGTTTAGATGTACAGAATAAGCCCCTAAAAGGATGCTAATTGATTAGAAATAACCCTGTATACCCTATAATACTTTTATAGGCCGAATGTGCAAGTCGGCGGATGTGAAGTTAGTTGCGCGAAACTCAATCAACGCGCACCTTTCTGTGAGCTTCTGTCAGGATTGGATATTGCGCAGGTTGTAGCTAACTTCACATCCGCCGACTTGTATGATTCGGCCTATACTCTTTCACGCAGCAATAGAACAACGGGTGAATTGATTTTTGCATAGTTCAACTGACTGGCCTTTTTGGAAATGGGGGAGGCCTATGTCCAGCAGTGGACGTCCTGCGGCTGAAGGATAGAGTTCAAAGGTAGTATAGGCTGCTTTTTAAGTCGAAAAAAAAAGAATGTTCCCTTGGGATGTCACAAAAAATATCAAAAAAACACGCAAGCGTAGCCGCAATGGACAACATTTCATTTTTTTACTATATATTTTTATTGGTTTAATTGATAGATTACTAAAAAATATCGGACACGTATTTTTTAGTTATCTTTTTATTATACTATTTATTTAAAAAATATATATATTCTTTTTATAAATCATAGGCTTTATAGCTGTTCATACCATAGCCAGACGAATATAAAAAAAGTTTACACGTAATTCGACAATGACATTGCTCTTGACACTTATGTCAAATGTCAAATTTGGCAACACCAAATAAACAACATGCCAGGACTCAAATTAGATTTTCCATTTATTTATATGTTATTTAACGATAAAGTAATAAAGCGTAAGTATTTTATACAATGTAATAGTCTAATCCTTCCACAACTTGATGTTCTTTAATCGCCTTGGTTTATAAATATTTCATAAGTAGATAGAACACGACGTTATGCCATTAATGACTATTGTTAATTTTAAATTTTTGAACAAATGCGGGGGAACCGATAATCTAAATCTATCTTGCCATATATTTATATGGCAAGATAGATTTAGTTTTTTTTAATTCGACTTTTGGCAAATGAATATTTGCCCGTTTGTCCTATTATTCCATTATTTTATTTATTTTTCAAACAACTTGAAAAATAGTGGATAGATTTTTTTATGGGGTTTTCAATGGATAATCTCCAAATGGTTTTCGAATTTTTGACTCTTTGCGAAATTGAAATGTTGTCCATTAAAAGCTAATATCTAATTAGCTACAAACATTTTTTTTTTATTACACTTTAAAAAATATTTGACAAAAAAGTTACCTACATATAATAAATAAATAAATACATTTTTATTTCACAAAACTTTACAAAAATTACTGCACAGTAGAAACATATTACATTACTTGTTTAACGTACACTTAAAGATAGTAGCCTCTAATAAATTCCTACAGCACCTATGATTTGTAATTATTTATTTTTGTATTTTGGTATCTTTTTCAGGGTGAAGTTGTCCGTCAATTGAAATCAACAACAAAAGACAAATCAGTGTGGCAACCGGAAGTTGACAAGTTGTTGGCTCTCAAGAAACAACTAACAGCTGCGCAAACTCAGGCGAAGACCGCGGGCCCTAGCGGAGGAGACTCCGTCGAGAGCTTGGAGAAAGCTATCGCTGAACAGGTATTTATATAGTTGATTTTGATATTTTGTTTCAACCGAGCGAGCGAAGCATGTCCATTTCATTTTTGAACGAATCTTGGCGAAACTTGATACACAGGTTCTATAAAATAATAAGGAATAATAAGGTTTGACAAATAAGCTTAAATTTGATGCCCCAAAGCTGAGCATGGGAGGGATAGACGTTGAAATTTCTAAAGAAAATAAACTCTTGGGGCTCTGGATAGATGACATATTAACATTCAAATCCCACGTCTCGCAAGCATGCAGAAAGGCGTTGAACATATATCTGAATGCCCGATATAATCCGAACGATCTACACAGCGGTAATAGAGCCCATGATCATGTATGCGGCGGGAGTCTGGGGGAGAGCAACCGAGAAGCTCGGGGTCCAAAGGCAATTGAACGCTATTCAAAGAGGCTTTGCGCTAAAGTTGTGCAAAGCCGGTCTCTCTAAACTCGGCGCTGGCACTGACTGGACTACTACCCTTCGATCTCAGAGTACAGGAGGCAGCTGCCCTGTATGAGGCAAAGAAGGGGCTGGCACAGTCAGTTCTGGGAGACAGGGAGATTGAGCGACCGACACCGTTCATGGAATCGCCACATCCAGAGCAACATATAGGCCTGGAATTCATATGCTTGGAAAACGAGCAAGATGTGAGTACGCACAATACGCAGGAAATCCGCATCTTCACGGACGGCAGCAAAATTGATGGAAAAGGTGGGGCGGCATTATCTCTCTGGAGCAATGCTGCCGAGACTAAAAGCCTGAAATTATTGCTGTCGTCCCATTGCACCGTCTATCAGGCTGAAATGCTGGTCATATGGAAGGTGACGGAGGTGGCAATTAAAAGGTCCGAGACGAGCTTTGGTATTTACACGGACTCCAGATCGTCGCTAGAAACCCTAGTCAACAACGGCTCTCTCCATTCTCTCGCAGTGAAGGCGCGCAGGAATCTTGTGGAGTGCAAGAAGCAAAGTAAGCGTGTTCAACTCTACTGGATTAAAGCGCATGCCGGTCTCGAGGGAAACGAGAGAGCTGATCAACTAGTAAAAAAATCACGATTGTTGTATGGGAGCCATATACAGTAAAAAATACAAAAAAAATTGTTGCTCCATACAAAAATATCGTTCATCCGCGACAATATGTATGGAACAGCTGATTTTTTTTTTTGTTCTGTCAAAAGTCGCAGAACAATAGTTGTTAGTTTTGATGTACAGAATAAGCCCCTAAAAAGATGCTAATTGATTAGAAATAACCTTGTATATTTATTTTAGTAATTTTTATTATACAAAACAGAAATACAAAATCTGTGAAAATTTCAGCTGTCTAGCTATCACAGTTCATGAGATACAGCCTGATGACTGACAGACAGACGGACATCGGAGTTTTAGTAAAGGTCTCGTTTTCTTTTAACCTTTGGGTACGGAACCCTAAAAACTAGGGACACAAAAACAGCCTACGTACCTACCAAATATTACATTTCTAACAATCTGGTCTACTCTATAATACGTTCATGATTATTATTTGCTATTTTCAGGGTGAAAAAGTACGTCAATTGAAATCCTCGACAAAAGACAAATCAGTGTGGCAACCGGAAGTTGACAAGTTGTTGGCTCTCAAGAAACAACTAACAGCTGCGCAGACTCAGGCGAAGACCGCGGGCCCTAGCGGAGGAGACTCCGTCGAGAGCTTGGAGAAAGCTATCGCTGAACAGGTATTGATATAGTTGATTTTCTTTTATTGATCGAGCTAAGCGCGTCTCCGTTAACGAGGTTAGCATAATTTTTTGAGGATAGATAGATACGAGGGTCAAACTGAAAGTTCTTAGAACTGGCCACTTATAAACAATATAATAAAAAAATAATTCTATAATTTGAAAATAGAACTCTTTGCCAATATTACTGAGTATATACTTCATTCATTTGTCATTTGTTTTACGATTTGGCGGCAAATTGAAAATTGTCTGTGTCACGTCAACATGAATTTAACACGAGAAAATTTTCGTGCAATGATTTTTTATGACTTTCGATGTCATTTAAGTCAACAAGAAAGTTATGATAGACTACGATTGGCCTTTCACGATGAAGCCCCATCTCGTGCGACTGTTTACAACTGGTTTAATGAGTTTAAACGTGGTCGCACTAATCTCACTGATGATTTACGTGAGGGACGGCCTTCTACGGCGACGACTGAAGATAACATCTGTGTTGTGCGGCGTATGATAGAGACTGACAAAAGAGTGACCTATCAGCAGATTCGGACAAGCTTAGGCATCGGTATGAGTCAAGTGCACAAAATCCTACACGAACATTTAGCGGTCAGGAAGCTTTGCGCCCGGTGGATACCTCATAATTTGACTGAGGCTCAAAAACTCCATCGTGTGGATTGGTGCCGTAAAATGATTGAAAGATTTAACGGAGGTGACTCAAATGCTGTGTTCGACATACTAACAGGTGACGAAAGCTGGATTTACTGTTATGATCCTGAAACCAAAAGACAATCTGCTCAGTGGGTGTTTCCTTTCGAGGAGTTGCCAACTAAAGTGAAGAGAGATCGAAGTGCGGGGAAAAAAATGGTGGCCTCGTTCTTTGGAAGGATAGGTCATTTCGCGACAATTGTGTTAGAGGATCAAAAAACAGTTTCTGCAGAATGGTACACTACCAATTGTTTGCCACTTGTCTTGGAAAAAGTTCGAGAGAAACGACCTCGCAGTAGGATCCTCCTTCACCACGACAACGCCTCATCGCACACCGCCAAGCGAACGATCGACTATTTGGCGACATCAAACGTTGAATTACTGGGTCACCCGCCGTATAGCCCCGACCTCGCGCCTTGTGATTTTTATTTATTTTCAAAAATTAAAGAAAAACTTAAAGGAAAGCGGTTTATGAATGCTGAAGAAGCGGTGGCTGCGTATCGCGATGCCATTGAAGAGACCCCTAAGGACGAGTGGGCAAAGTGCTTTTCCCAGTGGTTCCATCGCATGCAGCGGTGTATTGACGTGAATGGACAATATTTTGAAAAGATATAATAAAACTAATAACTGGCTAATGTAATCAGTTTTTGATTTTCTAAGAACTTTCAGTTTGACCCTCGTAGATATTCTTTATTGTTAACACAAAGAGCACAAGTAACACAGATAACAAAAACATTATAACTATAGTGTAACAAGAGGCGGCTTTATCGCTAAAAGCGATCTCTGCCAGGCAACCTTTGGATGGAATAAGAATATAGAACAAGTAAAGACGAGGGTGTGCGTTAACAAAAATAGTTCGTACTTATAAAACATACACATACATACTAATAAATACTTACTTACACATAAAGTACATAAAAAATTTTTGAGGTTGCATTTTTAGCCCTGAGTTCACCAACGCTTGTTTAAGTTAAACATGTGATTACTGTATTTAACCAACGGTTTTTGCTTGCTGAACAGCAAAATTTCGTTAAAAAGCTGTTTAAGGTTATTTTAACCAACGGTTGATAAATTAAACATCTGTTGGTGGACTAGGGTCTAAAACCTGAGTTTAATCGTTGTTTAAATACAGTAATCACACGTTTAACTTAATCAAGCGTTGGTGAACTTGGGTCTTAAAACCCTGTTTTGTATACAGGGTTATTATTAATCAATTAGCATCCTTTTTAAGTTGTTAGTTTTGATGTACAGAATAATCTGTACATAAAAACTAACTACTTTTGTTCTGCGACTTTTGCCAAAACTAAAAAAAAATTGTTGTTCCGTAGAAAAAATATCGTTCACCTGCGACAAATAGAGATTCATTTATTTTCAGTAAGGATAATTACATACATTGGTTTACAAAAATATACTATGAGCAACACCTTACGAATTGTCAAAATAACAATTATTCATTATGTACTCAACAGGATTATTAGGCATAATATTACAATGAATTAATTAAAATTTGGTACATTACATAAAATTAAAAATACAGTAAAAATTAAGATGTCAGAAATACCTACTGTAATAGAAATGTCTGCAATAGCATCGTCAAAAATAACAGTTTAAAATAACTAAAATTACATGTCAAAAATTGCGATATGGAACCATCAGTGGTTAGTGACCCTGACTACTGGATCAAAGAGATTTGGGTTCGATTCCCACCCAGGACAAGTATTTATGTGATGAACATAGCTGTTTGCTCTGTCTGGTTGTTATTAGCAATGATATATATCTAATTAAGTATGTATTTAATAATTATTTTTCGCAAAAAATGGTAAAACTGCCTTCCATCGTGTACAAAATTCGAATATTTCGCTCGAATTTACATTATTGTTGATTTTTCAAAAACGGCTCAGCCGATTTCTGTAAAATGTAAATGGGACCACCTCGGGAGTATACCCTTTCAAACTAAAGAAGATTTTTTCGATTCGGTTCACAATTGGCAAAATGACTTGAGAAAACATCCAAGCAGGTGCACATTGTGGCAGCAAGAGTCTACAATAACTTGCCAGAAGTTATAAAGAATGCACCTTCACGACGTGCATTTAAGAATTTGACAAAAGAGTGGCTTGTTGAGCAAGCATTCTATAAGATGGAGGAATTCCTACCCAAGATAGAGTAGGTTTTGTATATATATATGTATATATATTTTTTAATTGTCAAGTAAATTTATTTGATATACTCGTAAATGTATAATAGTACGGACTTACCTATTGTATTGTTTGACATTCTTCTACCATTTATGGTATAACGAAATGCAGAATATTTAAATATTACTATTGACATTTAATTGATTTATTTTTTTGTTTGAATTTATTGTTTAACGAATTTTTTATTGGATTTTGTTAAATGCACTTTAATTTTATTAATAACAAATCATACTATAGTGTTAGTTGAAATATGTTAGTATGTGTAATGACGTGTAACTAGTTGTTATCAATAAAGAGTATGAGTATGATCGATGAACGTACAAAAAAGTACATACAGACGAACATAGAACTTCCTCCCTTTTGGAAGTCTGTTATAAATATGTATGTATATGTAGTATATCAGTCTCTGGCAGCCATATCACAAGCTTTGCTTAGTTTGGGGTCAGAGACCGTGTGTAAGATGGCCACTAATGTTTATTTATTTTATTTTAACAATTTTTCAGGGCGACAAAGTGCGTCAATTGAAATCGTCGACAAAAGACAAGTCAGTGTGGCAACCGGAAGTTGACAAGTTGTTAGCTCTTAAAAAACAACTGGCGGCCGCACAAACTCTAACGAAGACCACGGGCCCTAGCGGAGCAGAATCCGTCGAGACCTTGGAGAAAGCTATTGCTGAACAGGTACTGATGAGTCTCTGAAATAACAAAACCTTAACAATATAGATGTGCAAAAAGAGAACCGTCGTGGCGTTACGGTGAACTAACGATAAGATTTCAATCAGCAGCCAAGGTACCGACTATACTTGGTAGACGCGAGTACTGATGAAAACCGAATTGGTGTCTACCAAGTATCAAACACTTTTATTTGTACTAGCAATGACAGAGAAGTGTTGTCAACGTAACAAAATTAGTAAAATGGCACACGGGCGACCTCACCTACGACGCTTCTCTTTTTGCATAAACTCTAAAATCGTTAAATTCTGTCAAATACCTATAAGTACATTTTTGAGCTTCAGGCTTTGGCTGTATAAGTAGATCAATTTAGGGTTCCGTACCCAAAGGGAAAAACGGAACCCTATTACTAAGACTTCGATGTCCGTCTGTCTGTCTGTCACCGGGCTGTATCTCATGAACCATGATAGCTAGGCAGCTGAAATTTTCACAGATGATGTATTTCTGTTGCCGCTATAACAACAAATACTAAAAACAGAATAAAAAAAATATTTAAGGGGGGCTCCCATACAGTACGGAACCCTCCGTGCGCGAGTCCGACTCGTGCTTGGCCGATTATTTCAAAATGATGATGGCAATAGTAATAAAAATTACATACAGGGTTATTCATTAAGAGTGCACACAACCGAAAGGTCATTGAGGTTTTATTAAAAACAGCTTTTACGTTAGAGCCAAACCAGAATTCGAGAAAAAAAACTATAGTCCCATACAAAATTACCGTGGAATCGAAATCGACAAGATGAATGAAACAGTCAGCTGTTTCGTTCATTCATGTTTCGTTCTTGTCGATTTTGATTCCGAAATTCTGACGTTTTTCTTGAACTTTGGATTGGTCTCATAGTAAAAGTTGTTCGTAAGGATGGTCTGAATTGTTCCCTTTAGACTTTTTTTACCTTCCTAAATAACCCTGTATTGGATTCATGAAAAACTACTTTTTTATATTTACGTGATGCCTTCAGTCAAAGAAAATAAAATAATAACGTGGAAATAATAGCTGAACGAATTGAGGCTTAAATGATGATACTGAAATTATAACAAAAAAAAAACTGTACCCAAACCAATACAACATTTTCGACACTCATCGGAACACCTCAATAGCTCATCTGTTATCGAGGCCACTCTCAACCATAAGGTCGCGGGTTCGATCCCCGCGACTGGTGTTATTTATGTACGAAAGCCCTCATATCCCGATGGCAGTCTCGTGGCTGCGCGATCTGCGTACTGTGGGGGCAGAGTCAAGTTGTTAGAGGAAGCGCTACAGCTTATACTGAACTGTAGCGTGCCACATCTGACAATACATTTTTGCTCATATCTTTTTGAATTTAAAATGTTTTAGCATTTTTTTAATTTTATAATTTAAAAAATTACTGAAATATAACATATTTCAAAAAAATATATTTACTAATATACAAAAATATTTTTAAGAAAAATACAAAATATTTGTTTTTAAATATTTTTGAATTTAAGTTGTCTGCCCATCCTACAATTATTATAAACGTGAAAGATTGTAAGGATGGATGGATGTATGGATGTTTGTTACTCTTTCACGCAAAAACTACTGAACGGATTGAGATGAAACTTTGCAATCATATAGCTTATACATCAGAATAACACATAGGCTATAAATTATAATGATATTGCGTCAATTTTCCATATTATAAGTAAGTCGGAAAAATTCTGCCATCTGCGAGCTATTCTAGCGTGTGCTCCAAGAAATGTCAAAAAAGAACTGTCAAATCGTTTTTTTTTCCACCTCCTTTAAGTGGTGGTAAGATAGGGCCTCGAAATATCGTGCGGGCGAAGCCGCGGGCAAAATCTAGTTATAACATAAATCAAAAACATTATTTGTATAGACCGAATCAAACATTGGTGGTGTCTGTAAAGTTAATACAATAATGATGGAAAGCGAAGTTGTTATTGAATTTGCTACTAATGAGTTAAGTCAGCGACTTATAGGCCGCGCCACACAAGTTGGCGGATGTGAAGTTAGCTACCAGCTGCGCAATAGCCAACAACGTGCGGCTTTATTTGAGCTTCAGTCAGGATTGGATATTAAAGCTGACTGAACTGAAGCTCACATAAAACTGTGCGTCGACCCTAACATTTGATTCGACATAATTACTAGAATTATGAAAAAAAAAATGGAAAAAATGGAAGAGGCCTATAACCAGCAAGGGATTCCCATATAAACATAATCACTGCATACACTAACACTAAGTTTAATTTATATCTACTAACATTAGGAAATTGTAAATATGTTTAGGTTTATAGGAAATAAAAAGGCTTGTCGGATCCATAAAAAGGCACCGCATCAGTTATGATTCTGCTTCAATGTGGTAATGTTTTATACCACTGACCCAACAATGCTTCAGTGTGGCGTGGCGTGGGTTTAGCGGGCGAGGAGATAAAGGCGACGTCACGAACAATCAGTTTATTGCACAGAAGATTACGTATGATTACAATTATAGAGAACTTTAAGCGAAGGACATGGCGTTCCGCAGCGTAACGCACGCTGCCACCATTCTATCAAGAATCACCAGACTTGAACCGTTCTAATCCCAGTTTTCCACAACCTCTTCCGAACAAGCTCTATTTACAACTTCACAACTGATGAACTGACATCTGTCTGACATGTCACCTCGCATTTTCCCGCCCATCGGCCGATCATGCGATGTCAGTGTCACTTAAAACCTCCTTAGAATCAATCAGCAGCGTTTGTCACAAGCGTTACCCCAGGAATGTTGCCACTTCCATTCCTAGTCCTTCGAAATTATACTAAGTGGCACTATTTAAAATTAAACTTAAAGCTATTGTTCCGTTAGGTTTTTTTATTTATTATATTTTATAATGACTAGAAGATATCTGTGGTATTTTTTATTTAATCTTTCACAATTTATTTTTTCAGGGTGACAAGGTGCGAAAACTGAAAGCGTCCACCTAAGACAAGGCGGTCTGGCAACCCGAGGTGAACGCGCTGCTCGATCTCAAGAAACGACTCGCTGCTCTGCAAGTCGCCAAATAAATATTTATTTATTTATTTATCAATTTGTGTTTTATTGTGTAGTTTTAGAAGTATAACATAACTGTTAAAACTTAGAATTAAGGGCACAAAAGTTATGCAAAACATCTAATCTATGGCTAGGGCCGCAGAAACATATTATCACGATTATTTTGTGAAAAAGAATTAGATGAATTTCGCTGAATAACGCATTTCTATGACAAGTGCTACATAAATCTAAAATTGCGACACTAATCGGCCGCTGAATTAATCAATGGTATATAAATAAAATTACTCAAATCGCGACAGTTCAAAAATAAGTTCAGGTACATTCTCTGAATAAGGGTAAATTATTAAAAGGGTACTGTACCAGCTTTTTTAATAGTCCACTGCGAGACGTAGGCCTACCCACTAAGGGTGATTGGGCCATATTCACCACGCTGGCCCAGTGCGGGTTGGTGGATTCACACACGCCATTGAAAATCTACGGACGTATGCAGGTTGCCTCACGATGTTTTCCTTCACCGAAAAGCCAGTGGTGTGAAATTCCGTACATAAGTTCCAAAGAAACTCATTGGTACGGGACCGGGATTGAACCCACGACCTCAAGAATGACAGGTCAGCGCTTGACCCGGCTCTCTAAATGGGTATATTAGTGGCGCTACTTGTGACCGATGTGGAAGTTTTGTCGAGTGCCATCTAGTAGCGAGTAGCAGAATTTTGTGAGTACATTTTTTTATCTGGCATTTACTATTGACACATAGCTCTGTGACTATTGAGAATTTGTAGCTGTCAATGTCATACAAGAATTAGCAGTCATAGGGATGGATAAAGAGAGTTGTTTTGTTATTGTTAGTTTTGTATTACCCAGTTGTTGATGTTAATAACAGATTTTGAATGACAAAGTATTTCTGAATATTCTCATTTTAGCATAAGCTTTTAATTGTTTGTTGGTTTTATTTGTATGCATCACAGAATTTCGTATTTGAGTTATCCAAAAGTTATATATTAAGGAGATGAGTTTTTCTCGAATCCCGGGTTGGCCCCATAGGAAAAGTTGTTCATAATGATGGTCTAAATCAACCCCTTTTGGTTTAGTACTGAGCTAGTAGATAACCTTGTATAGGATTATTTCAAAAAATCACACGCTATCAAGAAAAATCTACGAGAGAGGTATTTTCACTTCCTATTCAAAATATTAGTCATTCCTATCTTGACATCCTCGGTATCTCGAAAAGTATTTTGGAAATGTAAATACCTACTATTATTAACAAAATGATCCCCTCTGATAATTAAAAACTTTCTATGCTTTGACAGCTAGTTTGTTGCAAAAAAGCATATTGTCGTTGATATTGCAATACATTCTACGAGTACGTAACTACTTTTTTTCGTTTTAGTTTCGATACTTGGCCTTAAACTTAGTATTATTATATATTCTTTGCCTAAACTAAGCGTGTTAGTGTATATAACACGCTTTTAAAACATTCTAAAAACAAAAAAATATATGTATTTAAACATCAGCAATAAATGTGTAATAGTAAAAGCACTTTAACAATTACTCTAAGTTAAATTAAACACTTTTAGAAAAAGTAATTTATTGATCATAATAATTTTCACCCATTAAAAGTATAGTTTTCTATTAGTTTTCGTCTTTCTGACTGATTGACCTGACTTAGCGCTGCATCAGCTGTATTAAAGTCAACTTCAATATTGGCATTCTCAGGAGGCATGTCAACTTCTGGAGGCACATCAACAATGTGACGCAGCCTGCATATGTTGTGTAAAACTGTGGTGGCTACAATTACAGCTTGAGTCGTTTCCCAAGGCAGACTAATGTTCAATGACATCACAGGGAAACGTTTTTTCCATACACCGAAGCATCTGTAAATTTTGAAAAAGATTCATTTATTTGCTAAACATGTGTAGGTACATTTATAGGTCTTATTTAGGTAAATTATCATAACATGTTTCTATCCTATGAGAGGGTGTGCAAAAGTAGGGGGCGAGTCATTCATTAATTAAATTACAATAACAGACATTTATATGCACATTTGGTATCAAATCAAAATATAAACAGTCGACAGAGTGGAACAGATAGGAAATCATTTACACATTATTACATAATAATAGCATTGAGCAGTTAATAAATCTTAATATTCATTTCAAAGTTTATCACACAGGAAGTCATTTATTTCATAGTCAATAAATCTTTAAGTTTTTTTGTGAGTTTATATTTTTAATTATTGTAACAATGCCAACATATCTCACTAAACAGGGTTTCTATATTATATCGTTTACCCTTGACAAATTGTATGGAACAGTTTTTTTTAAGTTTTGATTTGACATAAGTGGTAGGTAGAACAAAAGTTGTTAGTTGTTTCGATGTACAGAATGAGCCCCTAAAAGGATGCTGATTGATTACCAGTAACCCTGTATATCTTTACTTCTGCTATATTTAGAGTTACAATTATGTACTTTCAATAAATCAATATATTTAATTTATAATACCTTTCTATAGGATTTCTCGTTAACGCATGTGCACCATTATAACGATTTTCATTTAATGACGTCGGGCTAAGTACTGGGGTCAACAAATATGAACGGCAAGGAAATGCACTATCTCCGATTAGCCACCTGTTTCCAAAGACGTTGTTTTCGCATTGCACTGAAAATATAAACAATTCACAATTCATAAGAAAATTTCTGAATCCAATATTTAATCATTGCAAAGATGTTAAATTAATGATATAAGCCCGATTACAGAGGCGCCATCGTTTACAATAACAAAATAGCATAGTTCTGTTTCTTTCTCACTTTAGGCATTCATACCTCACAATATTCATTCGATAGAGAGAACTCTTTTTACGTTGCTTTTTAGTTTACGCTGGCGCTTCTATAATCGGGCCTAATAGGTAAGTAAATAACTATAAGTAATAGTTAAAATAATACATAATAATACCTTTAAGCCTTGACTTGTCAAATATGATAGCGTCATGAGCAGATCCCGGCCAGCGAGCTACAACATTCATAAACACCAGGTCTGCATTGCACACTCCTTGGACTTTTATAGAAATTATACCCTCGCTGTTTCTATAATGCTCTCCTATTTTTAAATCTGAAAAATGTTGAGCGTACATTATAATAGGATATTTTGTTACAGTACATCTGAAAACCTAACTTTGTCGGTTGTTTTTTTACATCATTTATCTGTGCTGTGGCAGTTCAAGTTGATATAAATTATCCTTATTTACTAATATAATAAATCCAAAAGTGTGTTTGTTGGTTTATTGATTTTTTCCTCTTTCACGCAGCAACGGAGCAACGGATTGACTAGATTTTGGCATGGTTTAAATGGTCATGATTTTAAAGACGAAAAGTGACATACCTACGCTAATTTTCCCAGAAAAATAAAATGTTCCCATGGGATAGCATAAAAATTAAAATACCACGCGGGCGAAGTCGTGGGCAAATGCTAGTTTATTATACACCTGTTCAGTAATTATATCTTTAATATTTAACTGTAACAATATAATTATAACATGCATAAAAGATATACCTATATTTCATTTACAGATAATATGTACTAACTTGATTGTATGGGTACATGTGCGCAACCAATTGCACCAAGAACTCTCGGAAATCCAGCGATAGAATGGAAGCCAGCTTCAGTATTTTTCGGTACTGTTACATATTTCGGAAGCAAGCTAGCAATTGCTCGAGATACATCATGTACAATTCTGCTGGCCAATACAATGGAAACACCAAATAAGTCGGCTACTGATACAAGCATTGTACCCAATGCATAATATCTTAGTGTCAATAACAACTGGTGTAATGGAGATATGCCAGAGTTGCTGTAATGATAAAAAATAGATTGATTAGGACATTCTAGGTAAATAGGTATATTTATTTCTGAATCAATGTAAAATTTTACAGCTAACCTAAAACTTACCGGGAAGAAGTTAAAGAGGGCGCTATTTCTAGCAATAAGTCGAAAACGGCTTCTTTGGTAAGGCGAAATCTGTATATGAATTCAGATTCCGACAATATATCAGAGTAGTTTATGCGATAGTTAACACGGCGATTTTTCGAACCTAATTGCACAACATCTACTTTTGAGGAATTAAATGCACCCGCTTCATATAGTTCGTTATCACTTTCATCACTGAACAGATCCATTTTTACGAAAACTTATTTTAAATACGATTTTTATGCACAATAACTTGTCTATTTTTCAAATAAATCGCCCAAAATAGAAGTATAACCTAAAAATCTTAAAACCATGACAGACTGTCATTTAAGCTATTGACAGCTGTCATAGATTATAAATATAAACTTCGCTGTCAGTAACATTTCTTTCTTTTCTGTGGAGATGCGTAAAAGTTACGAATCGAGCTTTCTTAAATATCCGTATTCCGTGTTTATAGAAATGTCAGTAGGTACCTATTACAGATAGGACAGATAGGTACGCATTACAACATTTATTAAAGTCTGTAAGTTAGTGAGTTGTTAGTGAGAAGGGCCGTAATAAAGACAACAACAACAAAAATGGTTCAAGGCATGAAAGCTAAAATTCGACACCGGCGTCCGCCGTCCGGCACATCACTATTTTATTTTGTTGTGTTGTGATGTGACTTGTGTTGTGGAGTGGAATAGAGAAAATTGAAAACTGCTAATTCGTCTCATGTTCTGAGTAAAACTGATTAATACGCTGTAGAATATGGAAGCAGATCAGAATTTCCACAAAATATGCCGCGCTTGCCTCTCAGAATCTAGCAACATGAAGTCACTATTCGATAAAGATGAGAGAGGTCAACTATCGGATTTGCTCGTAACTGCAGCAAATATAGAAGTTAGCTGCTCTGATGCTCTTCCTAAACAGATTTGTGCTGACTGTGCGGGGTTTCTTTACCAGGCTGATGATTTTAAACGTCGCTGCAGAGAATCTGACATGATCCTAAAAAACTTATGTTCTAGCGGTTTTGATCCTTATTTCGTAAAAACTGATATCGATGCTAGTAAAAGCGAGGCTAAATTACCAGATTCAAGTCTCGATAACCCTAGCAATTGTGAACTAGAGGTAGAAAAATCGGATTTACTAAGTTTGTTTGCCAACACTGATATTAGTTTTAAAAAGTTGAATGCTTCCAAACTTGAGGAAAATCATGTCGTGAAGACGGAAGTAAGTGCAGAATATGAGAACCTCGATTACGGTGACAGTTTTGATGACAGAGAAGAGTTTACTGTTCCGGTAGAAATTGATAAAGAATTAAAAGAAGTTACAACGTACAAATGTGTTTGCGGAGAAGAGTACAAAAATAAAGACAAGTTCAAAGAGCATGTGAAATTAAAGAGCTGTGTTAAAAAGAGACGAAAAAAGGACTCAAATAAGACCTGTATCCCGATAAAAAACAAAATACAATGTCCAAAATGTAATCTAACTTTTGAAACTATAAATAAATGGACAGCACATCAATTAACGCATTCAAAAGAAGTAAAAGAGGAAGAAGAATTACCAAAACCACAATGTTCTCTGTGTCTGCGGCAGTTTAAAAATAAGAAAACTTTAACAAAGCATATTAAAAGACATGAAACAAAAGACAATGTTAAGTACATATGTACGAAATGTAAACGGGAGTTTAAGTATAAAGCATTTTTGGAGAGTCATATGCTGTCTGTGCATGCAAATGGTAAATCATCAATATTATTACTTATTACTTCTCTTGTCACAAACTTTTTTTTTTTTTTTTTTTTTTTGTGTGTGTTTTGATCGTGCAATCAGTCTATGAGACTATAAGCAGATGAGTTGCGTTCTTTTTGGCGTTTATAGCGCAGCTCCCAGCGGAGCTAGCCTATTTATTTTATGGATAATTGTTAATCCTTATCAAAAATATCCCGCCGCTTTTTGAGTCGACGTATGGTTTCAGGGATAGTAAGTTGACCCGCCAGGGGGTTTGGATGGTTTTCCAGCCTTGTTTTGTATCTCGCTCCATGAGACTCTATTTCCTCTTTCACCATGGGCACATCAAGATTTTCATGGACCTCTGTGTTTCTAATGAACCATGGTGCGTTTGATATTTGTTTTAGGATATAGTTTTGTACTCTTTGGATGACCATTATGTTGGAGGCACTAGCTGTCACAAACTATTTTAATTTTCCTTGTCGGATAAGCATTTCCGTTGTAAATACAGGAATGTGTAGCTGAAATTATACCTAAACTTGTTTTATACTATGTAGTGATATAATTATTAATCTTTATAATTATGTAAAAATGTATCATGGTTGTTATTCTCGCTATTTACTAGCGAACCGCCTCGGCTTCGCACAGGTGTATTATACATACCTTCCTGTTGAATCACTCATCTATTAAAAAAAACGCATCAAAATCCGTTGCGTAGTTTTAAAGATATAAGCATCCATGGAGACAGACAGCGGGAAGTGACTTTGTTTTATACTATGTAGTGATTCATTTCCTGTTCAAGAACATTTACTTACTTCGTTTCTCGTCACCAGGTGTGGACGGTTTTACATGTGAAGACTGTCCCGAGAAGTTTTCTTCTCGAAAAAGTCTAGAAGTGCACATGGACATGCACAGAAAGAAGAAAAACTCCTGTCCGTTTTGTAACAAGTCTTTCCTGATGGTTTGCACGCTGAAGGACCATTTACGAATACATACAGGTAGTATTTTGTTTTGTTAGATAGATGGATAAATAGTCATTTATTTTCTGTAAGGAAAATTACATACATTAGTATACAAAAATATACCACGAGCAACACCCTACGAATCGTCAAAATAACAATTATTAATTATAAACTTAAAAGAATTATTACGCATAATATTACTTAAAATAAATTAATTAAAATTAAAATTAAAAATACAATATTAATAAAAAGTGCAAGTGGAATTCCTCCGCGGAAGAAGCGTCGCAACAGTGCTTTCATACCCCCCTCCATGGTAGCGTTAAACGTTTAACACAACCTGTTCGAAGTATCATTACAAGTTTCAATTAAAAAAAAATATTTAAAAAATGTCAGAAATACTGTAATTGAAATGTCTGCAATAGCATCGTCAAAAAACATCGACAAAGTTGATTAATAATATTTCAACACATCTTCATGACTTAAGTATTTAAATATATTTCATGAAGTGTCTAGGACATGCCATTGAAATGTTGTTACGTTAATACACATCCAAATAATAATCATAAATATAAACTACTGGCTTACAAAGAAGAATACAAAGGTATTTATTTTTAATGATGAATAAAACAAAACACTTGAACACATAACTCTACATATATAGAAGAAAATCAATGGTGTATGTGAATCAACCAACCCGCCCTGGGCCAGTCTAATTCTAGATGGGGGTGATATGACTGGGTCAGTGTGGTGGAGATGGCCCAATCTCTTTGTGAACAGCCCCATGTTCATCAATAGAATATTAAAAGCCAATATAAAGTATAGGCTGAATCACACAAGTCGGCGGATGTGAAGTTAGCTACAAGCTGCGCAATATCCAATCCTGACTGAAGCTGAAAATAATCGGCCAACTACGAGTCGGACTTGCGCACGGAGGGTTCCGTACTGTATGGGAGCCCCCATTAAATATTTATTTCATTTTAAATTTATTATTTATTATTGAAGAGAATATAAAATTAAATATTCTGTGAAAATTTCAAGCATCTACCTGGTACCATTATTAATATAGAGCGAAAAACGTCTAAAAATTCAGGTTTTTTTGTATGGGAGCCCCCCTTAAATATTTATTTTATTTTGTTTTTAGTATTTGTTGTTAGAGCGGCAACCGAAATACATCATCTGTGAAAATTTCAGCTGCCTAGCTATCGTGGTTCATGAGATACAGCCCGGTGACAGACAGACAGACGGACATCGAAGTCTTAGTAATAGGGTCCCATTTTTCCCTTTGGGTACGGAACCCTAAAAATGAAAACATATAGCTGCGCGTAGACTGAATTTCGCGCAGGTTGTAGCTAACTTCACATCCGCCGACGTGTATGATTCAGCCTATAACAATTTAACAAGTAAAATAGATAGATATACTCTTTATTGATTGACACACGCATTGGTTATGAAGCAACCGGCGGCCTTTTTTTGTTTTATTCCGAATAGGTTTGCATTTGACTACATACTACCTGATATTGAGCAGATATGCGGTCTAGGTTGTAGCACGCTTACCTGGAAGATCCTCTTTACTCGGGATTTGAAGACACCTACGTTGTAAGTACCTTAGCAGGAAGACAGACCCAGGCAAAGCGTTCCACATTCTGGCTGTTCGTATGAGGAATGTGGACTCGAAACGCTTGGTTCTAACGCGCGCAATGTCCAAAATAAAAGGGTGGCGCTTTGGTCGCGTCTGTCTAGCCGTACGATAATCCGGCCTTATCACTGAAAGTGATTTCTTCCAGGCAAGGTGCAGTAACAATTTTAATGTCTTTTTGCAGGTGAAAAGCCGTTTTTATGTTCGATCTGCGGCAAAGGTTTTAGTCAAAAGAATAACCTGGCGCAGCATGTTAGGCGTCACATGGGGGTCAAGCCTTACAAGTGCGACTCCTGCGCTATGGAGTGAGTATCTATTCGAGTATCTATCGTCACTTCAGTTATAACAACCTTGTGAGGCGACACACGGGCGTCTAGCCTTACAAGTGCGACTCCTGCGCTATGGAGTGAGTATCTATTCGAGTATCTATCGTCACTTCAGTTATAACAACCTTGTGAGGCGACACACGGGCGTCAAGTCTTACAAGTGCGACTCCTGCGCTATGGAGTGAGTATCTATTCGAGTATCTATCGTCACTTCAGTTATAACAACATTGTGAGGCGCCACATGGGGGTCAAGCCTTACAAGTGCGGCTACTGCGCTATGGAGTGAGTATCTATTCGAGTATCTATCATCACTTCAGTTATAACAACCTTGTGAGGCGACACATGGGCGTCTAACCTTACAAGTGCGACTCCTGCGCTATGGAGTGAGTATCTATTCGAGTATCTATTCGAGTATCTATCGTCACTTCAGTTATAACAACCTTGTGAGGCGACACACGGGCGTCTATTACAAGTGCGACTCCTACGCTATGGAGTGAGTATCTATTGTCACTTCAGTTATAATATAGTGGTAAAGTAAGTACAACAAAATAAAATTTTTAGTAAACTAACATTATACCAAATTTAAGGATGAATCATCAAAATTTTATTCTAAGCTCATCACTAAATTATTTTAAAAAAAAGCACATTCAAGTTATTTTTTACGATTATATAACATTTTTTACTATATCCCGAGGGAATCGTACCTAAATTAATTATTTATTCGGGACTAGACGACCCGCCCCGGCTTCGCACAGGTGTATTATACATATAAACCTTCCTCTTGAATCACTCTATCCATTAAAAAAAACCGCATCAAAATCCGTTGCGTAGTTTTAAAGATTTAAGCATACAGACAAACAAACAGACAAAAATAGCGACTTTAATTTTATACTATGTAAGGATGAGAGAAAGCGATACGCTACGATATTATTGTTGCCTACTTACTCCCATACTTAAAATTTTAAATCAAATCTCATTTTAGCTAACTGTTACGAAGGTTTTTAAAGGCACTGTGTACGCTTTTTTGGAGACAGAATTAGATATTTACTATCTAATTTCATTGTTATTTCTGTAATGAATTCTCATGCAAAATATTGCGGAAATCTAAAAAAAAAAAAAAAAATAGTCCGAGATCCCACCGCAAGAACATCCCGCTCATAGCGTACGTGGTTCAAACCAATTTTTTATGTAATTATATGAAAAGGAAAATATATTTTAAAAGGGTTGCCTTGCGAAATGTGGCCGCAAGTATTTTTTTTTTATAATGTTTAGTTAATTTATAGGAAAACATATCCTGCATTTGTATTTTAGGGTTCCGTACCCAAAGGGTAAAAACGGAACCCTATTACTAAGACCGCTCCGCTGTCCGTCTGTCACCAGGCTGTATCTCATAAACCGTTGTAGCTAGAAAGCTGAAATTTTCACAGATGATGTATTTCTGTTGCCGCTATAACAAAAAATACTAAAAACAGAATAAAATTGATTATTAAGGGGGACTAATACAACAAACCTCAATTTTTAAACATTTTTCGCTCGATATTAAAAAGGGTAACAGGTAGATGCTTGAAATATTCACAGAATGTTTAGTTGTATATACAATTAAATTATTAATAATTACTTGGCCGATTATTATATAAATGCATAGAACAGGAGAATACGTATAAACCAGGTTGCCTTGGAAAATGTGGCCGCCAGTATTTTTCATGGATCACTTGCTTACGTGCCCACAGTGTCCGAGCCCCTGCACGATGCAAGATCTACACCAGGCTACGCCTTGCGGGGTCGCAGTAGCCAAATATTGGGAGAAAATAATTTAACTACTTTGAACCATTGACACGACGAAGAAGAATTGAAAGGAGTTTGATTATTTTGTGACAAAACCTTTCAATCACTTGTTGAAAAATATTCTCCTATTCATATAATTACGAAAAAAAATGGTTTGAACCGTGTACGCTGTTGCAGCTCGATGGAATGTTTTAGATAAGTATAGCGTGATTAACTAGTTCCTGATTTAGATGTTTTACGTGACTTAGATAAATCACAATGTGTAGATATAATTTAGTATAAAAGCTGTTGTTATTCGATAATAAGGTAGAATAGAGCGAGATAGAGAAACAGACTCAGTCAGACTCAAGTGTCTTATTTTAATCCCTTGGCGCCCCGGCAAATACGCTATGAGCGGGATGTTCTTGCGGTGGGATCTCGGGCTATAACAACTTTGTGAGGCGTGACATGGGCGTAAAGCTTTACAAGTGCGACTCCTGCGCTATGGAGTGAGATCTATTCGAGTATAGATCGAATCAAAGTTCTTGGCGGCTGCGAGGTTAGCTAGAAGCTGCTCGAAACTCGATCATCGTGCAGCTGTGACGTGAGCTTCATCAGGATTGGGGTTTGCGCAGTTTGTAACTAACTTCACATCGTCCAAAAAGTTTAAATATTACTATTCGGCCAAGTACGAGTAGGACTCGCGCACGAAGGGTTCCGTACTGCATGGACGCTCCGTCAAATATTTATTTTAATTTAATTTTATTATTTATTATTGAAGTGTATATATAAAACTAAATATTCTGTGAACATTTCAAGCATCTACCTATTACCATTATTAATATAGAGCGAAAAACGTCTAAAAATTCAGGTTTGTTGTATGGGAGCCCCCGTTAAATATTTATTTTATTTTGATTTTAGTATTTGTTGTTATAGCGGCAACAGAAATACATCATTTGTGAAAATTTCAGCTGCCTAGCTATCATGGTTCATGAGATACAGCCCGGTGACAGACAGACAGACGGACAGACGGACATCGAAGTCTTAGTAATAGGGCTCGTTTTTCCGGTTGGGTACGGAACCCTAAAAAGACCTATAAACGCTTTTATAACATATTTGCTCGTAAAGTGGACACCAATTTCAAAATCGTAATGTATTTCATTACGGACTTGTGCATTATTGTAATATAAAACGCACGCCGCCACCGACTGAAGAACTCTGTGGTCTCGTTTCACCTACTTTCACTCAAGAGAGTGAGAGACATTACGGCACTTGTGCGGTAATGTAATGTAAAACGCACGATGCTTCGACTGATGCACGACTTTCACTCAAAGTCAAGAGTTTTATTAATTTCCTTGCAAATATGTTATAAAACGTCGTATGACATACGTGCGCTTTGAAAATTACAGCCTCTGCTTTACAGCAATATTGCCTCGGCTGTAATTTTCAACTTACCGCACTTATATCATAATGTACTATTATGAGTTGCACCTGTAGATAGGTACGTTTTGTAACTAACTCCATTGACCTCGATTTTAAACGGTTAGATTTCATTTAAACTTTGTTGACTTATCAGGATAATAATTCGACCGTGTTTTTACTTTGTTTAAACTATAATTGAAGGGTTGTAAGTGCCATTGGCGTATAGGTTCTTTATAAACTTCTCTCCGCTACATTTAATGAAGGATTGTAAGTCTTAAGTGTCATTGTCGCTTAGTTCTTTTAGAGACTTTTCTAAGCTACATTTAATGTAGGGTTGTAAGTCTCAAGGACATAAGCACCAATGGCCATTAAACTTACAACTCTCATCTTTTAATTATAGTTTAAGGGTCGTCTAAAAAACGTCTAACCAGAACTGATATTATTAGTAATAAAAACATACTTTTTTTACATACACTTACAACCCTTCAATTTATCTATATTGATCTATTTTCATTTCAGGTTCGTATCAAAAGGAGAGCTAGACTCGCATACCCGCAAGCACACGGGCGCGCACCCGTTCATATGCGACGAGTGTGGCAGCGGGTTCACTACCTCCTCAGCTTTAGTCAAACACCGACGTACGCACACAGGCGAGAGGCCTTACGCCTGTGACTTGTGCCCTTTGAGCTTCGCTGCCACTGGAACCTTGAAGAACCATAGAAGAACCCATACAGGTAAATATAATCGAGAAAGAACCATAAAAGAACCCATACAGGTGAAATATAATATGTGTGTGTGTCATATAGCTGCAAGATAGTGATATGCATGCATATATAACACATTATATATGTATGTGTATAAGTAGATTCATATGCGACGAGTGTGGCAGTGGCTTCACTACCTCGTCGGTTTTAGTCAAACACAGACGCACGCAACACAGGCGAGAGGCCTTACGCATGCGACTTGTGCCCTTTGAGCTTCGCTGCCACTGGAACTTTGAAAAATCATCGGAGAACCCACACAGGTAAATAAAATCAAGAAAGAACCATAGGAGAACCCATACACGTAAAATATAATATGGGTGTATGTCATATAGCTGCAAAATACTGATATACATGCATATATAACCCATATATGTATGCATATAAGTAGATTCGTGTGCGATGAGTGTGGCAGCGGCTTCACTACCTCCTTAGCTTTAGTCAAACACAGACGCACGCACATAGGTGAGAGACCTTACGCCTGTGACTTGTGCCCTTTGAGCTTCGCTGCCACTGGAACCTTGAAAAATCATGGGAGAACCCATACAGGTAAATATAATATGTGTATATGTCATATGAATGCCAGAAACTGATATACATGCATATACAGGGTTATTTCTAATCAATTAGCATCCTTTCAGGGGCTTATTCTCTACATCAAAACTAACAACTTTTGTCAAAACTCAAAAAAAATCAGCTGTTCCATACATTTGGTCGCGGGTGAACAATATTTTTCTATGGAGCAACAACTTTTTTTTGAGAATTAATAAAAGT
Source organism: Hypomecis atomaria (assembly GCA_964007245.1). NCBI lineage: Eukaryota > Metazoa > Arthropoda > Insecta > Lepidoptera > Geometridae > Hypomecis > Hypomecis atomaria. The sequence goes on along the minus strand of OZ023308.1, from coordinate 3,087,537 downwards.
CGTAGAACAAAAGTTGTTAGTTTTGATGTACAGAATAAGCCCCTGAAAGGATGCTAATTGATTAGAAAAAACCCTGTATAACCCATATATGTATTGTATATTATTATCCTTGCTTATTTTGTGTATTTCAATTTTGAAATCAGTTTATGAAACTCTAAGCTGATGAGTTATGTTTTTTCGTTTATGATGCAGCTCCTAGCGGAGCTAGCCCATTTGTTTTATGGATTATTCGAATCATGTTCAAACATGTCCCACCAGAGGGCTTTTCCAGCCTTGATTTGTATTTGACTCTATGTAGAACTATTTCCTCCTTCACCATCGTTCACATAATAAAAATTATGTGGACTACTGTAATTCTGATAAACCATTACTTCCTTAATAATAGGTAATGTTATAAATCCGAAAGTATGTTTGTGGGTTCGGAGCAACGGAAAGACTTGATTTTTGGCATGGATTTAGTTCAAACGTTGGAGAGTGATATAAACTACTTGTCATCACGGAATAATAATAGGTTTCAAAAATTAATAGGGTCAAAAGCTTGTACTTACATATAAACCATAGCCATATTTTAAGCTTTGCTTAGTTTAGGGTTAAGCGACGTCCGTGTGTAAGACGACGTCCCTAATATAATATTTATTTACTTACAGGTGAACGACCTTTCCAATGCAGTCACTGCGAAAAATCCTTCGTCCAAAGATCGGATTTAATATCCCACATAAGGTGCCACACGGGGGAGCGGCCGTTCGTCTGTCCCCAGTGTGGGCAGGCCTTTAGGAAGGCTGCGGCGATGAAAACTCACGTCAAAATGCATTCTAGGGAGAATTTGCAGGTTTTGAATATGCCTTGCTAGCGAGGTTCAATATGCATTGTTATAGGCCGACTCATACAACTACAAGCTGCGGATAACTCAATCCTCGTGCAGCTGTTGAGTGAGCTTCAGTCGGGTTGGGTTAGTCGCAGCTTGTAGATAACATCACAGCCGATAAGTTGTATGATTGGGCCTACACCGCTAGGCCACGAGCTCGCCGCTATGAGCGGTAGCGGGGTGGGTGCAGGGCGGCGATCGGTAATAACCAATGTAGTCACAGAGATACCAGAGGGATACTGTGGTGAAGCCGTGGTGGTCTAGTGGTAAAGACACCCGCCTTACAATAGTGAAGTCGTGGGTTCAAACCCGGTCCCGTACCAATGAATTCCTTGGAATTTATGTACGGAATTTAACACCACTGGCTTTTCGATGAAGGAAAACATCGTGAGGCAACCTGCATATGTCCAAGGAAGAAATTCCATGGCGTCATGTGAATCCACCAACCCGCACTTGGCCAGCGTGGTGGGTATGGTCCAATCACCCTTCGTGGGTAGGCCTACGTCCTGCAGTGGACTATTAAAAAGGCTGGTACAGTACTGTGGTGAGAGATCGAGAAAATCGGAAAGATATGCATTGAAATAATATGTCACGAGTTAAAAAGAGACATGAAAAATAAATCGATTCCTTGACTGTTGTAAGATTTCTCCACAATACGTCAAATTCCAATACGTATTTGACAGTTTTGATAACTCGCGGACAGATTTTCTATATTTTTTTAGTGGAGGCAATTGCCTCAGGCAACAACAGCGTTATCGCTCTGGTATCTCTGAATGTAGTAAAATGTTGGAATGACTCCAGACGTCTCCCTCCAAGCGCTCGTATACCCTGCACCGCCGCCGCTAAAGCCCGAATTCGTGGCCAAGCGGTTTGGGAGTGAATAATTGAATATGCATTGTTAAGGTCGAAAATGCATTATTAGCTAGGTTGAATATGCATTGTTAGCGAGATTAACGTTTGAATATGCTTTACTATATTTGTATATTTTGCTTAGATATGATATTAAAAATGATGTTTTTGAATATGCCATGTTTGAGAGAATTTGTAAATGAATATGAAGCGTTAGCATTTTTTACCAATGTAAATTATTCATGTTGCGATGTACTTAGCTTCTAAAAACAATTTCTTTGAAATTCTGTATGATAACTTTGACGTGAAATTCTCACGTAAAGTTTGTAATAAAAAAGGTACATTCCCAACGACCGCCACTAAAACATCCCCCAGTGGTGGTCGTTATAGTACAGGAAAAATAGAATTTAACTTTGCATTAAATTTCCGATCCAATTTTTTTAATAAGGTTTTGGATCACTTACTGAGCATAAAATCACAAAATGCTGACAGACCCAGGTAGAGCTTCAAGCGCCATCTTGAAAAACATTTTTGGCCGATATCTTGGAAACTATGCACTTAAGGGCAAAAGTTACGGAGACCATTATTGTAGAAAATAAAATTTAGCATCTTTTGATCCCAGTAATTTTTTTGTAAAACTTACCGTTTACGATTTGTATTTTCATGAAATTACAAAATGCTGACAGATCCTGGCCCATTTAATGCAATTCATTAAATGGGCCATAAATCGTCAACGGTAAGTTTTACGAAAAAGTTAACTGGAATCAAAAGATATTAATTTTTTCTCTACAATAATGATTTTTAATGACCTTTGCCCTTAAGTGCATAGTTTCCGAGATATCGGCCATAAACGTTTTTTCAAGATGGCGCTTGAAGCTCTACCTGGATCTGTCAGCATTTTGTAATTTTATGCTCAGTAAGTGATCCTAAACCTTACTAAAAAATAAATTTGGATCGGAAATTTAGTGCAAAGTTGACTAACAAAAACGTCTATTTATCCTGTAGTATTAGCACCAATTATTATTTTTAGTTTCAATTCTTCTAAAGGAGTTATTGCAAATATGCATAGAAATTGGGCCACTAAAGGGTACAGTATTTCATAATTTGCTTTGTTTCTTTCGGAAAATGATTTTCCCGTTATTTTTTACAATAACAGTGTCCATTAAAAGTAATTTCGTGTATTCGGGTATTAAGGTTACATGTGACCAAAATGACAGTAATTCAATGACTGAACAAAAATCAAATTGGAAAGTGTGAAATTACTCATAAATTAAGCATTAGATGCGGTTGTTTTACTCTGCGCATTTATTTATCATAGTTTAACGGATTTTTTGAGCTACTGTACCTAATCTGAGCCCATTTTGCATTATCTCCTTTGTTGTCTATGACGTAGGATGATTTGATATTTTTTCCGCATTATTTTCGCTAAAATCCTAGGAAATTCACGAGAACACGGATAATTAGATATTGGATAGGTATGTTTCTCTATCTTACTGAGAAAAGTTTTGATTTTTGCAAAAATACCGTTTATGATATCATCCTATGACATCTACAAAAGATTACATTTTGTGTTCGGTGGACCGCGCGTTAAAGACCTACTAGTGCTCGCTGGACAAGGACACATTGTATAAGGTCGAAAAAACTTAAGCCATGTATTCACTGAGCAACAGTGTTTCGGATACACAGTTTCTGAAACATCACGTAGATGTTTCCAGGAACAATGTTACGGAAACTGCCGTCCAAATAATCAGTTGCAGCAATATCTCGAGGAAGTACCTATTGTTGTTTGGTGCGTTTCCACAAACAAGTACCGTCTTACCACAAAAGTTTTACGCACGCTTTAGACAATGGTTAGCAGTACAAATCAGTGTTTAAATCTTTTGTGGAAAAGCGGTTAGTTTTTTATCAAACAGTTTTATTAATTTAAAACCAGTTTCATCGTCCCATACTACAGCCATGTCTATAAACAATGTTTAGACGCGTCCACACCCCTATATACCTGTTGCGCAACTGATTTGTTAAACATAAAGACATGTATTCACTGAGCAACATTTGTTTATAAACACTGTATCAGAAACAAAATCTACGTGTATCCGAAACACAAAATAATGTTTCAGATACATTTATTTTGTTTCTGTAAACTATGTTGTTTCGGTGCTCCCCGCTTGCGGCGGCGAACACGGAAACAAATCAGTTGCGCAACAGATGCACACGAGTGTGGACGCGTCTCTTGCATTGTTTATAAACTCGGGCAACATTGCTTAAGCAACTGACTGTGTGGACGGCAATATTTCAAAAGCATATAGTGATAAAGAAACAGCATTTTAAATTGCTATTTACGATTTTGCGCCTTCAAAATTGGCTTCAATTTAATGTTAAAATAATATTTGTAAGGAAATTTTCAAACTGCGAATCACACAAACAATAAGTACATAATTATTGTTTATAATTATCATCGTTTTGACACCGAATGGCCACAACCTGCACACCTACTAAGTATATCACAATTATTATATTTTAGTTTATATTATTTAGTGAGTAGATGTAAGTAGTTATAATTATATTGTAAATAAATCAAAATTGTGTATTATCCTGTGAGATTATGAAGTAAATAATTTATTTCTTTAAACATCTTATTTTATTGATAAATGCCGCACTGACAATGTTTCCAATGTTGACAATTTAGTGACTTAGTCGCTAGAAATAACTTTTCTTTGGGTGACATTTACAACTCGGCGAGCTCTAAGAGACATGCCACATTGGCGACATCGGTCGCCGCGACACCGCGGCTGCGTCGCGGCGACGTCGCGCCGGCGACGCGGCGACACTGCCGCGACCAGTGTTGCCGGTAGCGTCTTAGACATTAAATCTACAGTATTGTATTCAAGTATTCCATTAATAGATAGCGGGAAAAAAAGGTTTTACTGGTCTGAAGCTAAGGATGAGTAAAATCCTTCGTCATCATCATCATCATTATCAGCCGTAGGATGTCCACTGCTGGACATAAGCCTCCCCTATGGATTTCCAATAAGCCCGCTTGGAAGCGGTCTGCATCCAGCGCGTTCCTGCGGTCTTAATAATATCGTCGGTCCACTTGGTCGGTGGACGTCCTACACTGCGCTTGCCGGTGCGTGGTCTCCATTCGAGAACTTTACTGCCCCATCGGCCCTGGTACACATTCCAAATCGGATCGTGTGATTTGTCACGAGTGTCACACTAACAGCTGTCACTTGAAAGTTGTTAGTTTTTATGTATAGAATAATCCCCTAAAAGGAAGCCAATTGATCACCAATAACCCTGTATAGTGGCAGTGGGCAGGCAACTTAAACTTGGGTGAGAATAAAAGAAGTCGGAACAGAAAATAAATTCTTTATTTCAATAATAATATCCAATCATATCAGATTAAAGAAAAATTGTTCGAATAATTACATAAAAGATACAATACCAGATTTTCAATACAATATTGTCGGCGGTAATAATACAAAAAATAATTATTTTTTAATGTACTGAGATCGACAAATACATCACAATATAAGATTGCCATTTTAAAATATTATTTTAATAAGTATTGCCATGTCCGAGGTGCTTACACCCAATTTCAGCTGAAAACTAAAATAGGACAATGTTGTCACAATTTAATAACACATTTTGAGCAATTAAAATTATTTGTCAAAATAAAGAGAAGGTGTAAGTCGCCCTCATATAAAAATGTTTCTAAAACCTTTTAATTTTTAACTATATATCTATTATATTTATTTACAATACACTGTTTAAATTGAGGTAATGCTTTATCTAAACAACTTTTTGTACTGTAAAATTTATTTCCTGTCTAAACACTTTTCTATGAAACTTTTGCGCTATAAGTATACATAGTAATATTGTTTTTTCATAACGACAAAGCACGAATTAAAATTAGTACTACTTCCAAAGCTTTTTTCCTATATTCATGTTATTTTAGTTAAAAATTGAGTATTTACAATTTTGACAAAAGTTTCATTGAAAAGTTTCTAATCTATAATTTCTAATAATATCATATTGTTCGCATTTATTTCGTACGTACTAATTATTACGTATATATTCATTTTCTCTAAAAAGAATCTAAATATATGTATATTATGCTTATATATGTAATAACTATATATTTTTTCATTAATGATTTATTAATAACAATGGTTTTCACTTATTGGCACATTTCTGACTCAATTCTTGTATTTTAAAGTAGTATTTTTAGTTCAATTTTAATACTTCTATATATTGCGTTAAGAAAAGTTATATCTAAAGATATATAGTTCAAACGCAAATAATATACTTTCTAAAAGAAAATATCAATCTCAGAAATAATGGTCTCTCCACACTGGAACAGTAACCTTTCAAGTAACTCATCAAGTGTAGAGAAACCTTAATAGAAAAAAAAACTAACAGTCGATCCAACTAAAGAAACTACTTTAAAATATGACAATACTTTTAAAGACTAGTTACTATCGTTTTAGTTTTATTTAGAAATATTTTGTACTAAAATAAAAATCAGATCAAATAAATAAACATTTACAACTGTCATATTAGTGAAACTATTTTATTTATTTATACTCAGTTAGAGTTTTGTTGTCATGCTTTAAAAAAAAAACAATTTTAATATATCTGTTAAATCTAGATAGAGTAAAGTTGCACAAAGTCGTGCACAATATAACTGTAAAGTCCTTTTGTTAATTAGTTATTTTGTACATAATATTTCTAAAGAAAATGTCCATCGTATCGACACGTTTTGCCCCTAATTCCTCCACGACGATAAATATTGAGACGCGAACCAGTTTCAAAATCATTTTAAATTTTGTTCAATCTTTCAATTTCGAGTGCAATTTTTTTTTAATTCTGTATAGGTTTGCGTTTGAACACATACTGCCTGATGTTGAGCAGATAAGCGGTCTAGGTTGCAATTCGTGTTTCGATTTAAAACCACGAATGAATACCAGTAGCAAAGATTTTTAAACTTTTTTTTACTGTAAAAATTTTGGTAAATGTCCTGCGGGGCAATTCTGTTAACCGATCTCGTTGCTGAGGTGACGCGTTCTTGAGCTTCTCTCGTTTTTTTGACAGCTTTGAGCTATCAAAACTGTCAGAAAAGCGAGAGGGGTTCGGGAGCGTATCACTTCGGTGACGATTTCGGTTGACAGAATTGCCCCTCTGATATGGACAAATAGGTTGCGTCTTATGACACATAAAACATTTATTTCCCTGTTTTTTTTTCTATATTTATAGCAAATAATTTAAAATCAATTTGTGCAGTTAAAAATTACATTTATTTACCACTCAAAAAAAAAAAAAAGTTTGAACAAAAAAATTACGTTCCAGTAACTGGCCCGCGAACTCGCCCAGACGCCATCTTGAAAACCCTAACTCCCGAATGGGGTGAGACCTATGGTCTACTATCTAAGTACTAAGTTAAACATATGAATTTATGCTTGGCAGTTATGAGACCGGTACTAAGCCATAAAAAGTTATTTCTACAAGTAGAGCAAAAGGAGATATTGCAAATATGCATAGAAATTGGACCAATAAAGGGTACAGTATTTCATAATTTGCTTTGTTTCTTTCGGAAAATGATTTTCCCGTTATTTTTTACAATAACAGTGTCCATTAAAAGTAATTTCGTGTATTCGGGTATTAAGGTTACATGTGACCAAAATGACAGTAATTCAATGACTGAACAAAAATCAAATTGGAAAATGTGAAATCCTTACTAATATTATAAATCCGAAAAGTTTGTTGGTTTGTTGGTTTGTTACTCTATCACGCACCAACGGAGCAACCGATTGACTTGATTTTTGGCATGGACATAGTTTAAAAGGCGGAAGGAGCTTTAGGATACTTTTTATCCCGAAAAATTGCATAGTTCCTGTAGGACAGGACAAAAACCGTCGAAAGCGAAACTGTCGCCACTATCACAAAGACGCTAAGTGATTAATTCCTCTATGACGCTAATATGGACTAACGAAACGTCACAGCCAAACGTAATTAGATGACAGGTGACATTGTCTGCAGACTTTTATAAATCACAAGTAGCATGGCAAGGGGACAAATTATTTTTCCACCATTATATCTCCTTGAAGAGGAAATAAAGTATGGATTGAAAATGACAACTGACATTAAAATTGGATAAAATGTTATTTTCCCTCTGCATGCTATGTTACTATGACGTTTGATACCAGGCCGTCATTTTGTCTGACATTAAACATATTTTTAAATCTTTTATCATTAGAGGTTTAACATGTTTCTTTATTCTACCTTCATGGTACAGAATCATCATACTTTAATTTTATCAATCCGAAAAGTTTATTGGTTTGTTCCTCATTGACGCAGCAACGGAGCAAAAGATTGACCTGATTTTTGGTATGGATACCTATGGTTTAAAAGACAGAAAGTGATAAAAGGATACTTTTTATATCTCGAGAAAATTCGTGATTCCCATGGGATAGGACTATAACTGTTTCTCAGCAATGGAGCAACGGATTGACTTGATATTTGGGGTGGGCATAGTTTGGAAGACGGAAAGTGACATAGGATACTTTCCATCCCGAAAAAATTGTGGTTCCCGTAGGACTTAACAATAAATTTTTCTCAGCAACGGAGCAACTTGCCTTGGCTTATTGCATGAATATAGTTTGAAAGACGAAAAGTGACATAGGCCGCTTTTTATCGCAAAAACTTTAACAGTTCCCGTAGGATAGGATAAAAACTAAGTGAGCGGGCTGCGGTAGCAGCCGTCTAAGCGCCAGAAATAATCTGTCATGGCAAGTTTAGGACGTTCCTACATTTTTCGCACTCCTTCGCGGCACTCAACAGAGCTAGCCCAGACTCGGGCTTCATAACGGAGCTTGCGCTCTCGCCATAATGACGAAGTGTTTCGGAGCACAAGACACATCGTCATCCACCACTCGGGACTAACCAGTACTGAAAGTCAGACAGCATTCCGAAGCCCTGGTCCCAGTGCAGCGGGTCAGTCATAGTAGTCCAGCGCCTGCCTCTTCAAATGCAGAGGGCAGTGAGAACGGCCATCGCGATACCGACACCTCTCTTCCCCTGCAGCCCCACTGCGTCTGCCAACACGTTGACGACCTAGCGGAAGGTAGGGTAGGTGGCGGCACATACACCACCAGTTCCATATATCCCACCGCGGCCCCTAATCCTCGGCTGTCATTTCAGAGTCCAGGAAGCAGCCTTGCTTTATGAAACTGAGAAAGGTTATTCTCAGCAAGTAACTGGAGATAGACAGACAGAAAAGAAGCCACACCCAGCGCAGCAGGAGGAGCTGGAGTTCATATGCCTGGCAGACGGAGCAGCACTAGAGCAAAATCTTAACCGAGAAATTAACATATTTACAGACGGCAGCAAAATTAAAGGGAAAGTTGGGGTGGCATTAGATCAGTACCCGCAAGCTGAAATTGGCCGATTGGTGCTCCGTGTACCAGGCCGAGTTATTGGCACTTCTTGAGGCTACCGAAAAAGCAAAAATCTTTTGTGACTCCAGGTCTGCACTGGAAACGGTAGTTGGCGTATCTTCCCTCCATCCCTTAGCAGTAAATTCAAAGCTAACATAAAGTTACTACACGCACAAAATAAAAATAGTGAAACTTTATTGGATTAAAGCGCACGCGGAGATGGAGGGAAATGAGAGAGCGGACCAGCTAGCAAAGGAAGCAGCACTGCACTCGAAGTGCAGACCTATTTACGATAACTGCCCCGTTTCATTCGTCAAGCGAGAAATCCGAAAGATAATTCCCTTGAAAATAGAAATCCCTTGACGAGTGGAACTGGCGGTATCAGGATGGACACACAGCGGCGGTAACCAAAACATATTTTCCGGATGCAAGGGCAGCATACAAGATCTTATGAGAAATAGCACCAGTGGGAATCATAACTCAAGTGCTGACGGGGCATGGTGAGTTTTCCCAATACTTACATCGATTTAAGTTGAGGGAAAGCCCATCGTGCATCTGTGAACCCACAAAAGAGGAGACTCCACTGCACATAATCTTGGAATGCCCAGTTTATGGAAAGCAGAGATTTGATTTAGAACAAAAAATTGGAATTAATCTAACACGTAAAAACCTTAGAAACAATTTTATCCAATTTTTGCACAAATATTAGTAAAAAAGCAATAATTAGGAACAAGTAGGTATAAACTTTGCTGTACCATTGTAATGTTTATTATAACTGCAAACAGCCAAAAACATTGAAATATATGTATAGTTTTTATTCATTTGTAATTAAGACCCCTGATCATGTCAGGGATATTTCGCGATATAATAAAAAAAAAATCCTCGGATGCAGCGTCACAAGAGCGGCACTGCAGCCCGCCTAAGTTGCGACACTCCTCATAAGGCATGCATATAGGGGGGTTGTATATACACTCCAACCGTAACATTTTGATATTTGTCGATTAGGTTAGGTTTCGCAGCCGACATAAACATAAGCCAAAATCAAAATATAACGCGGGCGAAGCCGCGGGTAAAAGCTAGTTACTCATAAATTAAGCATTTGATGCGGTTGTTTTACTCTACGCATTTATTTATCATAGTTTAACGGATTTTTTGAGCTACTGTACCTAGTCTTAGCCCATTTTGCATTATCTTCTTTCTGTACAAAACTCAGCAACCGGTCCGAACAAAAATAAAATAAAAATACGCAACAGCTGCCGTAAAATAATACTATAAAAATAACTGAAACGCGCGTAACGCGAAAAATTAAGCATTAAATCTAAAAAAAACATACAAAATAAGCAAAAAAATACAAAAATATTTTTACATTTTCATAATCACATTTTATGGCGGTAAATTAAAGTGACAGTTCCAACGGCATAGACAATTTCTTTTTTTTTGGCAAGGGAAGAATTATATTATTCCATTGTCGATTGCACCGTAGACGATTTTACAAATCGTTTAGAAAACATATTAAATTCGGTAACTATATTAGATGGCACTTGTAAACTAGATAGAAGCGTAGCCCAGGAGGCTCGGTAAGTCGTGCGGACCCCACCGGGATAAGTCAGTAAGTTACTCACTTTGCCGGGAGGTCAGTTCGTGCTCAGGGATTCAGCGCCCTCTGCTGGACAAAATGTTCACATCAATAAAATTAAACATTTTGAGAACCTCCCACCATACATATCTATCTTATACAGGGTCATAAGTAGGTATTAAACGCAAAACCTTTTAAGGGCGGGTCTAGTACATCTAGACAAACAGCTTTTGTTCTAGGACTTTTGGAAAATCACGAAGAAATAATCGGCCAAGTTCGAGTCGGACTCGCGCACGATGGGTTCCGTACTGTATGGGAGCCCCCCTTAAATATTTATTTTATTTTAATTTTATTATTTATTATTGAAGTGAATACACAACTAAATATTCTGTGAACATTTCAAGCATCTACCTGTTACCATTATTTATTAATAATAGAGCGAAAAACGGCTAAAAAATCAGGTTTGTTGTATGGGAGGCTACCCTTAATTATTAATTTTATTCTGTTTTTAGTATTTGTTGGTATAGCGGCAACTGAAATACATCAACTGTGAAAATTTCAGCTTTCTAGCTACAACGGTTCATGATATACAGCTTGGAGACAGACAGACAGACGGACAACGGAGTCTTAGTAATAGGGTCCCGTTTTTACCCTTTGGGCACGGAACCCTAAAAATCAGCTTTTTCATACAAAAAGTTCGTAAACGCGCCGCAAAATGTATGGAGAAACGATTTTTTTTGCGAATTTTAAACAAATACTAAATAACAGAATAAAATTAATAATTAAGGGGGGCCTAACAACAAACCCGATTTTTTAGCCGTTTTTCGCTCTATATTACTAATGGTAACAGGTAGATGCTTGAAATGTTCACAGAATATTTAGTTGTGTATTCACTTCAATAATAAATAAATTTTTTTTTCTCGAAATTTATTTAAAATTATCCATTTCACGCAAAACTTCAGTACTCGACATAGCAATTTCGACGCAACAGTGCTTTCATACCCCCTCCATGGTAGCGTTAAACGTTTAACGCAACCTTGTTGGAAGTCGCATTACAAGTTTCACTTCAAAGAGTTACTTTTTATGATAAACATTTCAAAAACTCGTCGCGAATGCAGGATTCGAACCCTGCGTCTTCGGATCACTAGCCCGACGCTCTGACCACTGAGCTAACCCGCTATACTGACCCCGCGGCGAATTTTGTGAAGTGTTTATCATTTTTAACCAACTTATAGCGTTGGCGGCGCCACCTGTGATACCCGTATTAGACAGGTTATCACTCAATTGAAGTTATAAGAACTTCTGAACGTATATTTATTGAAGTAAAACTTCAGTAAAGTAAAAGTTCGAGGCGTTCGGAGTTCAAAACACTACCCCCAGTGCTCCACTGACATGTGTTCATTTCTTTATGTAATAATTTCGATAAGCCAAAGAAGGATGTCGGCAGCTCATGCATACGAATACCTGTTGTATACGAATACACTCATTTTCTCCCAAGTTTATTTATAAAAATGTTATGTTCGTCAGAGTAATTTATGACGCTTCTGAAACTGTTCTGATAAGAACTAGTTAGTTTTTAATGAAGTTTTAAAATATTTGGCCACACAAGCATTGGTAGGGGATTTAGATGGCAAGAACAATAAGAAATCACTGTAATTTTTGTGGTGGCCTAATTTTAATTTTATTTAGTGATAACAGCAAAACAATCACTATATTTTTGAAGCACATATCATTATTAGAAAAGATGTTTCGTTCCATGATTGCAAAAAAATAAAATAAAAATGTTTTGACAGGTGGAGTCTCTACATCCTTAGAAAATACGATCCTTAGTGAGAAATGAAATTCTAGCCATCATTATTAGTTATTAGTTTTTTTTTTAAATTTATTAACCCCCGACTCAAAAGAGGGGTGTTATAAGTTTGACGTGTCTGTTTGTCTGTGTGTCTGTCTGTCTGTCTGTGGCATCATAGCGCCCGAACCACTGAACCGATTTCAGTTTAGTTTTTTTTGGATGAAAGGAGACTTAATCGAGAGTGTTCTTAGCTATGTTTTATAAAAATCGATTGAGCCGTTTAAGAGTTATGGTGGGTTAAAGTGGGGATGGAAGAACCAAAATTCTACAAATGTGCCCAAAATGGTTGTCAAATGAAAGATAAGATATTTTATCAGTGGTAGGACTCTGTCTAGCAAGTTTTTGTGTCGGGGGTTTTTAAAATTTTTAATTTAAGTTTTTATATTATACTTGATAAATGTGGTATCCGTAATTGGATGGAGAATGATGACTGACCTGGTTCACTTGGCCGCAGCCTTCTCGAGGAAGTCCATCTTGAGTCGCAGCTCCAGCAAGAACAGCTGCTTCTGGAGCGCGAATATCTCTTCCTTCTGCCGGAGCTCCATGTGGAGGATCTTCATCTTCGCCTGAAAAGTGAATATCGACTTCATTTTCGGTACAAAAATAAACAGCCGTACAGCCGTGGTGGTCTAGTGGTTGTAACGCTGGCCTGTCATTCTTGAGGTCGTGGGTTCAATCCCGGTCTCGTACCAATGAGTTTCTTTGGAACTTATGTACGGAATTTCACACCACCGACTTTTCGGTGAAGGAAAACATCGTGTGGCAACCTGCATACGGCCGTAGAAGAAATTCGATGGCGTGTGTGAATTCACCAACCCGCACTGGACCAGCATGGTGGATATGGCCTAATCACCCTTCGTGGGTAGGCCTACGTCCTGCAGTGGACTATTAAAAAGGCTGGTACAGTACAGTACAAAAATAAAATTAATTATTGTTGATAGATAGTTTGTTTTTTATTAAGCAGGGTCAAGGCCATATAGGTACGAGTATTAAACGCAAAACCTTTTAAGGGCGGGTCTAGTACATCTAGACATACAACTTCTAGGATTTTTGGAAAATCACGAAAAAAAAATCAGCTTTTCATACAAAGAGTTCGTCAACGCGCGACAAAATGTATGGAGAAGCGAATTTTTATTTTGAGAATTTCCAAAAGTCCTAGAACAAATGTTGTTTGTCTAGATGTACTAGGTTTTGAGTTTAATACCTATGACCCTGTTTAGTGAGTGAACCTCTAGATCTAGTGAGATCCATAGGGGAGGCCTATGTCCAGCAGTGGACGTAATATGGCTGATGAATGGATGGATGAGCGAACCTACGTTTCAGAGTTATCTGATCTGTCTTCAAATCCCGATCCCGTGTCAATAAGTTAGTTATGGATACCCTTTTGTTGTGGGTATTTACCTAGTCTACCCAGAGTCTTAACCATAGGATAGACCTATGTCTAGCTGTGAACTATGGTAGATTACCTCGTTATCCCAATTGGCGTGTTGAAAAGGAGAGGTGCCCATCTTCAATGGTCGAGTCAAGGATCTATGTCTAGTCTGGTCTTTATAATAGGGTGTAGACATAAATACCCTATTTTTGGGATAGGCCTATGTCTATGGTATGTTACCTCGTGTTCCCAGTTGGCGTGTTGCCGTCGTGCTGTGAAGTAGAGGCGTTCTTCCTCAGTGGCTGAGCCGCAAGAATGGCCAGGTTCGCCTGCGCCTGATGAATTTCTTTCGTGACCGTTCTATGGGAAATAGTATATTATGTAAACACTTTTGTTATGGTAGTGGAAATCAAGAAAAATCAATGTATCAACGATGTATTAATTGTTTTTTTCACTATCACTACATAGTATTAAACAAAATCGCTTTCCGCCTGTCTGTCCCCATGTATGTATGCTTATATCTTTAAAACTATACAACGGATTTTGATGCGTTTTTTTAATAGATAGAGTGATTCAAGAGGAAGGTTTATATGTATAATACACCTGTGCGAAGCCGGGGCGGGTCGCTAGTTGTGGATATTTCAAAAAAGATTTGAAGTATATATGATCTACCAAACATGACTATGTTTTTAAGATGACATGCGAGAGAAAGGAGTTGATGATGAGATGACGTATGATAGAGTGAAGTGGCGAAAGGAAACGTGCTGAGCCGACACCACCTAGTGGGATAAGGACAGGATGATGATGATCTACCAAACAAAAAAAGAATTGTCTAAATCGGTGCATAATTTGAAGAGTAATCGCGTAACACACTTACAAAAAACACATACAGACGAATTAACAATTAATTCATAATAATAATAGGCATAATATAATGACTGGGTAAAAAACATTAATACAATTAGCCAGTAGGTCAGATTATCAAAAAATATTGGACACGTATTTTTTCTTTTGTCAATTGAACAACAAATGACAAAGATAAACCTTGTCAAAGTTTGGGAGTGGGGGTCGTGACGTCACCTCTCTTACAGAAGTCTATTCAAATGCGACTAGTAACGTTACGCGGAACTTTAACGGGCTATAGAAAAAAGTAATCGACCAAGTACGCGTCTGACTCGCGCACTAAGGATTCCGTACTGTATGGGTGCCCCCCATTAAATATTTATTTAATCATTCATTATTAAAGTGAATATACAAATAAATATTCTGTGAATATTTCAAACGTCTACCTGTTACCATTATTAATATCAAGCGAATATCGGCAAAAAAGTAAAAAAGTGGTTTGTAGGGTCCTGTTTATACCTTTTGGGTACGGAACCCTAAAAATAATGTCTAATAATCTTCTATATATATAAAAATGAATCTGCGAAATGTATGTACGCGCATAACTTCAGAACGGCTGGACCGATTTCGCTAATTCTTTTTTTATTGTGTTTGTTATAGCCAGGACAAGGTGTGTATCTAAAAAAATAATAACAAATTTAATTCTAATTTTTCGAATTCGGTCACTTTTTGCCATCCTAATTTCAACCTGCTTTCCATCAAATACTCATAATTTGGGGAACAAATACAAAGACAGTATGGCTGAAGACATTTTGCATAGGATATGCTTAATAACAGAAAATCCTGAACTTGAAATTTGCGCAGAAATACATAATGAGGTATTGATATCATTAGAAGATTTGTGCTCGATGTTGTCCGGCAAGATGCTGCACCAATTAGGAATGCCTGCACCTAATTGACCCAAGAACGATGCATTAAATTGAGAATTTGAACGAGAACGGCAATATGACATATGAGTCAATCCGTACAGAGCAAAGTCCCACTTTTAAATCGGTAGCAAAAAAACAGCTAACGATACTATTATGAAAGCAGTCAATTATGTCAATGGAGGATTTATTTTGGAGGATTTTTATTCACAAATAGCACTAGCAATATCTTTATCCGGGATCGCTGCTACATTTGTAAATTAATTATCTGGGATGAGTGTACGATGTCGCACAAACGAGCATTAGAGGCACTCGATCGAACATTGAAATATTTAGGTACGTAGCAATCAGAACCTCTTCGGAGGTGCGATGATTGTAATGTCTGGTGATTTTCGCCAAACGTTACCAGTCATTCTCAGATCAACAGCTGCTGATGAAATAAATGCTTGATACGTAAAAAAAGCTTAAATTAACAACCAATATGCGAGTGGAATTGCAAAATGACTTTTTTTTTAAATTCCGTATTGGTTTGCGTTTGTCTACATACTGCCTGATGTTGAGCAGATATGCGGTCTAGGGTGTAGCACGCTTACCTAGAAGATACCTATTTACTCAGGATTTGAAGACACCCACGTCGTACTTTAGCGGGAAGACAGACCCAGGCAAAGCCTTCTACATTCTAGCTATTCGTATGAGGAATGAGGATTCGAAACGCTTGGTTCTAACGCACGGAATGTCCACCATAAAAAGGTGGCGCTTTGGTCGCGTCTGTCTAGCCGTACGATAGAAGAAAGGGGCAGGTGGGACCAGATTGTGCAACTCCTGAGCGCACTCTCCGAAGTGTATACGATAAAAGGCCCATAAACACGCTACCTTATGACGATTCTCGAGACTTTGCAGCTGCGACTTAGTCAAGGTGTCGTTGTCAATCAGCCTCCTGGCTCGCCCCTCAATCAACTCCAGAGCCTCCATCCAGTTGATATTTGGCAGAGCCATCCCAAAGGTGAGAGCAGTATTCCATGCAAGACCTGACTTGTGCTTCATACAGACTAAGCAGTTGCTCAGGTGTGAAATACCGTCTCACCTTAGAAAGAACACCAAGTTTTTTGAGGCTAATTGAGCTTTTGACTCTATATATGAGCCAAAGTTAGGAGTCGATGAGAAAGAAATGCCTAATAGTTATCGGCAGAAATGTTTTGCAAAATTCAAATACAGTATTAGACATTGGCAATGGGAGAATTCCTGTTGACGCTACTATGCTGGCCTTATTGAAATAAGGAAAAAGGAATTTAGAAAATATGGCGGAACAAAGTTCGCCGGGTCAGCTAGTGTTTGATAAATCTATCTGAAGGACTAATCATATTTTTTTAGTCATCATGCCTGTTAGCGAACTGGTCAAACATGCGAATAAAATACAATACAATTGAGAACCTCCCCCTTTTTTGAAGTCGGTTAAATATGGTTGTCAACTCACGTGTTTCCGTTTGACTTCGTCGAGGTTGCTGAGGTTGAGCGGGGTGTTCGACAGTTCGTTTAGTTTCTGGAGGATATTCTGCTGGATCCGCGCCTGAAACATGCAATAAATTACTATAGTAGATTATGTACCAAGAGAACCAAGTCGTATCTTACGCCCGGATACCGTGCAATGTGAAGAGGTTTTATTTGATTTTACAAAATAAAACCTCTTTACGACGTCCTTAATTTACTTTACGTACAATAGGCAGACCACCAGCCCGATGGGTCGACGACATCAGACCCACAGAAGAGAGAAGGAAATAGAAAGGCGATGTGGAGGGGAGGTTTGTCGCCACGTACATGAGTTATAACTCAAGTTACGTGAAATCGTGACATTTACTGTCTCAGTCGTTCAAGTGATTCCAGAGGTCATTTTTGCCAAAAAAATGCCGGTTTGCGCTATTATAACGTGTCGAATACAAAGCAAAGACTTTAGTTTACAAAAAGGAGGAATATTCTTTCACTGGTAAGTCTAAATTGTGGGCATTTTTAAATTTAAATGATTTATTTTACTGCCTAGATTTTCGTTGATAGTGGTTGCAAACATTTTATC
This sequence comes from Hypomecis atomaria, assembly GCA_964007245.1. Classification (NCBI taxonomy): domain Eukaryota; kingdom Metazoa; phylum Arthropoda; class Insecta; order Lepidoptera; family Geometridae; genus Hypomecis; species Hypomecis atomaria. The sequence goes on along the minus strand of OZ023308.1, from coordinate 3,069,750 downwards.
GACATCGATAAATTTCGCTAGTAAGTTAATATTTCGCATTTCGAAATTTATTGTTATTAAGTATCTGAATATTTTGATTTAATGAAATATTTGTGATTGTGGTGTAATTTTTATTAATAATTGTTTTGCATCACACTTTAACTTTTATGTTCCTTATGAATAAAAGTTATCAGGTCCAATATATATACATATAAATATATAGATTGAACACGAAGCCGACTGCCGTCGCATGTTTGCTTTGATTTTCATTGATACATTGTGTCTTCATTGCAGCTTTCCAGCCGATCCTCTGACGAAGAGTAAATGGATCGAGGCTACAGGACGGCAAGACTGCATTCCTACAAAATCGTGTACAATTTGCTCCAAACATTTTTTGAAAACTGATTTCACTAGCACTCATAAAAAAAGACGCTTCAAGCCATTTTCAATACCGCCAATAGAAACCGTAATTATACACTCGACGGTATTTTGTACACATAATACATTACAAATAGTGTTTTTCTTTCCAAAATTGTAGATTATTCACATTCTTACCCTCACAACATAAGACTCGAAGGAATCCCCTACACGGAATTCGTTGAGCCTGTATAATAGATAGCAAAAAGCCATGGTGACAAATGAGAAAATGGTCGTTGTGGTGACGTTTAGTTTTTCGATGATTGATGATAACACAATATGCATTTGTATGCAGGAGAAAATCGAAGGCGTGTCTGAATGCATGAATTTCGACTGGATAGGTGTAGTGGGTATACGTATATACTCTAATTGGCTTTAATAGGTACGCTTAGGTTTAGCAGTGGACTATTAAAAGACTGGTGTAATATAGTACATTACAGTATATACGATGATGTTTTGTTTTTTTTTTAAGATATATAAGATATATTCATAAAGATTGAATAAAATATTTACAGGTTAAAAATGATGACGTACCATCTACGTCATCTTACTTTCCGATTCCTTTACGATTCTTTTCATTCTCCTAAAAAGGTATGTTTGAAAGACTATAACCTAGACAAAAGTAGACACATGTAGATAAATGTAGGCAAATGTAGACAAATGCAGACAAATGTAGATATAAGGGTTCCTTGTTTTGAGGTATGGAACACTACTTAAAGATATTTATAAATGTTGACTTATAATAAGGGACGCTAAAATAGAATGTTTCGAGAAAAAAAATGTATACGAACCACCCCGAATAATCTCTCCCGCTAGCACAAGCACGCGCTCTTACTCGCCCACGTAACCATTTATGTCTACGTTCAGCTAATCCAATGAATTAGTTATATTGTCGAGCTCCAAACTAGAAAAATATGATTGTAATTATTCTTCTCCTTTTAAAATTGGCTTCGCATGGAATATGCATTTGCCAGTGTCAAGTGTAAGTTCTATTATGATGTTATGATAACTAATATTGTCACATGTAATTCAGTTGTGTTCACATGTAATGTTAGTTTAAGCTTGTTTTGTATTTACGATGTGAAAATAAAGTTATTTTTTATTGTATTGTAATTATGGTGTAATTTAATAAAATATTTGTACTATGATAATATTAATTATGAAAAATAAGTACAGTCGTGGCCAGCACAAAATATCTAAATACAATTGATTAGCCAACAATGGAATTTAGGCGACTTCCACCGTGTACGAAATCCAAATAGTTCGCAGGAATTGATTTGGCATCCATGTAGTACCTATGTTAGAACTGATAGAAACACAAGTTTTATAAATTAATACAATACGGCACGTTGACATGATTTTTCAGTGTTAATTCCAAAAATTCCTAAATAGTAATAAAACTGCACAATCATTTTCATCAAATATAAACTACATATATCCAGTTACATTATCCATAAATTATGCAGTACGTATAAAATCACATTATCGATAAAATTAAACTGCACAATACATGTCGCCCATCACTAGCTAAATGCCAAAAAACAACTGTGATACCATATTCAAATTCGAGATTGGCCCATTATTTTTTTTTAGGCTTGACATGTACCACGCATTTGCCATTGTTATGCAACATAAATAAAATAAAGTGAATTTAATAACTTTAACACGGCATTTAAATTATGACCAAATTAATGTTATGGGTCTTAGGTACCTTTGTGATGTGACAGAAAGTATACTACGCTCTATTCTAAAGGAAAAAAAAAATCTCCGATGCTAGTGAAAATTGCACAGTTATTGTGCAGATATTTTACAGTGGTAATACACACTTGGCGACAGCGGTTTTCATAGAACATTTGTATGGATTTCCTTTCTAATCTAGTTCTGCTGTTCTGTGATCAGACCCATCGCTGGTCAAGCGTGGATGCGATTGGTCCAAGATAGGGAACAATGGCACATAAGAGAGGAGGCCTATACCCAGCAGTGGGCATCGAGCTATATTACTACGTATAGAGAGGACGACGCACATCCCTACCATGTTCCGCCCAAATGCAGCCATATGGCTGCACATCAATTAGTTCCTTGCTAGCTCTTGAGTACATCAGTCTAGTTTGTTTTAGAACGAAAAAAGTTCAAAATTATTGAATATGGTCTCGTGTGTGTTAAGATATTGCACGAATAATACAAAGAATACAGCGAAGTGCAAAGGAATAACTTTCCATCGGTGAGTAATTAGATAATCATTTTACAATTAAATGCAAACAAAATATTATCGGATGGCGCGTGGACGCCATGTTGCGATACTTTTCATAGACTAAAAATGAAGATGTGACATTGTGTGTGTAACAAGTGTAGGTAAAATTAGGGTTTGTTCCCAGTGTTACTACCATTCTTACTACCAGTAGTAAGAACGGGAAACGAATTACTCTTCTTACTACTACGGTTGAAAGTTGTTAGAACAGTAAAAAAAAATTACTCCTGTTACTACCGTAAAATTATAATAACAAAAACAAACAAAACATGACAAATTTGTATTTAAACCGAATTTAAGTTGGTAGATATTATAATTATAAAAAAAAACAAGAACTGTTACCAAAAACTAAACAGAAAAATTGCTGTAGTACCTAATCAAAACAAATTATAAGTATTATGTTCACAGATAGGAACTCTGTGATTATGTTTGAAAAATTTGTATAACATTAAAAAACATGGAAAATCAACGAATTTCTTTGTATTCGTCGGTCCAGTATTGTTGTGTTGCATATTTTATAATAAAATGAAAAAGGTTTGATGTACAGGGTTATTTCTAATCAATTAGCACCCTTTCAGGGGCTTAGGTATTATAAACATCAAAATTAACAACTTTTGTTCTGAGACTTTTGTCGAAACTAAAAAAAAAATAGCTTACGTGGAAAGGTTATTACTAGTATTGGGCTTGTATAAGCTACCCAATACTAAACTTTCATAGAAATCTGTTTAGCCGTTACCGAGTTGACTGGGAACAAACACACTTACACATAAACTTTCGCAATTATAATATTAGTGTGATTAGGCAAACAGTGGTATATTTTAAAAAATACTTAAACGAATGAATTAGATTAACTTAAATATTTATATTATGATATAATATTACGTTCGTCGTGGAAATCTTTGAGGGAGGCCTATATCCAGCAGTGGACTTCTACGGGCTGATGATGATGATGATGAATATAATATTTTCTACTGATCAATAATTCAACTAATATTATATTATGAAGAAGAAAAAACAAAGTACGAATTCAATTGAAGCGTGTGTAGGTAATATAAACTTTGTCACTTCTGTAGTCAGTCAGCATCTTAGTCTATAGAAACGACAAGTTAATGCAGAACGTTGAACGAAACGCGTAAGCGCTTCGAAGAATCGCGGCGCTTTCGACCTTTTTGCCACGAGAAAACTATACCTTAAAAGTGTTCTAGCGCTGCGTGTTTGTACTGGCTGATTAGACGGCTAATTATTGTTACAGTGCTGAAGCGCACTTTAGTTATATTCTTAACAAAATTGAGCATGATATTTGGTCAGGGTAGCTCCTCTATACGTAGTAATATTTCCTCAAAGGCAGTGGGTCGACACAGGCTGATGATGATGATGTCCTTAAATGTTCTAAGAATTTTTTATACGTTCCAAATTTAAATCATTTTACTCCCTAGGGAGTTTCACACAACATTATTGACCCGCCATAGCCCTCGAGATTGTGTTTAGATAATAATTAATAATAATAATTTATTTAGTAACCATAACATATACATCTGCTAACTTAATAAAACATTAACAATTTTAAATTAAATGACAATCTTTAGATAAATAATTGATTAATTGTAAAACTATTCAATTTAACATAATTTTAATAGAATAACATAATTTCAATAGATTGCTGAACAATAAAAATAATTCTATATAATAATTGTTAAAAAAAAGTTTATCCAGTAGGTAGGTAAAATAAAATTAGAATTGTGGTATACTTGTTGTAATTAGTAAATGAGGGTAGAATTGGTTTCATGTATTGTATGTAGGTAGGGAAATTATTAAATAAATTCAGTTCTGTCACCGACCACTTCGTTTCACTTGCCGCTCCGCCGAATATACCGCAAATATTCTACTAATAACTTATTTTACGTTGAGATTGTACGATACGGAGTAATTTTCGAGCAGGTGGTATGAAAAAATATTTGTTTCATTACGAGGTCCAATTATGACGGCGACATCGTAATAATAATTGTAATTAGACTATTTCTGTTTCTTTTTCACTTTAGGCATTCGATAGAGAGAACACTTTTTACGTTGCTATTTCTACGATAACGACTTCATAATTGGGCCTACTAAGTATGTACATACTATATAGTATAGTGTATACTGAACCAGCCTTTTTAATAGTCCACTGCAGGACGTAGATATCCACCCCGCTGGCCCAGTGCGGGTTGGTGGATTCACATACGCCATCGAATTTCTTCTACGGCCGTATGCAAGTTGCCTCACGATTTTTTCCTTCACCGAAAAGTCAGTGGTGTGAAATTCCCTACATAAATCCCAAAGAACTCATTGGTACGGGACCGGGATTTGAACCCACGACCTCTCGATTACGATTACAACTGGATGGTCACGTGCGTGTGTGTGTGTATGTGTGTATTACCTGCTCTATAGCGTGTAGCGGGTGTAGAGGGGGGTGGTGCGCGGGCGGCGGCGGGGACTGGATGGTCACGTGGGGCTCCAGAATGTTCGGGCTCGTGTCGTCGCTTTCGTTCGCACTCGAGAGTCGGCCGTTTGACATCTGTGTGACATTGACAGCTGTCAGATTATGATATTACAGATAGTGAACATTATTTTATTTTTCGATAAAAAAGATACAGGAAGATCCCCGAAGTAAGAAATTAAAGACGAAAGGCAAAATGTCTTTAAAACCACAGAGATACCAGAAGGATAAGAGCGCTTGTACACCATTGGACTACGGACCGTCAATAAACGGATTGTTTGATTTGTTCGCTGGACCGATATCCGGTGCATCTATTAGCTAAATTTTGTTGGTAGGTACTATTTAATCCTTAGAGATTTAATCTATTTATCACTGATATAAGCTGTCTTGTTTACAAGATTACACCCTCTCACATTCATACATGCATATATACACTCTCACTCACAGAAACACACATACGTGGGCATGACCTCATGTCTCACACATACATACATGCATTACACTCTCACTCACATTTTTAACCCCCGACGAAAAAGAGGGGTGTTATAAGTTTGACGTGTCTGTTTGTCTGTCTGTGTGTCTGTCTGTCTGTGGCATCATAGCGCCCGAACCACTGAACCGATTTCAGTTTAGTTTTTTTTGGATGAAAGGAGACTTAATCGAGAGTGTTCTTAGCTATGTTTTATAAAAATCGATTGAGCCGTTTAAGAGTTATGGTGGGTTAAAGTGGGGATGGAAGAACCAAAATTCTACAAATGTGCCCAAAATGGTTGTCAATTGAAAGTTTGTTGTCAAATATTTTTGTGTCGGGGGTTTTTTTAATTAGGTACGAGTATATTATACTCAAAGAGAGGCTCATTCTACACTATACTCGCAATAGTTTATGTAAGTTGAAAATTCATTTCATTTATTTTTCTTTTAGTTTGTTAAAAAAAATTAAACTTTTTCAAAACAATTGTTAAAACCTATAGTAAATAGGACTTAATTACGGTATTACCCTGTAGGGAGGTTGCTGTACGCTGAAACACAGGCACTAGCCTAGTTCGGCAACAGTATATTTTGTACATTTTGTAATGCTAGATCATAATTAAAATTGTATGTATAATTTGTAAACTATAGAGATTAATAAAGATTTATTTATTTATTTATCTACACATATTCATCATAAACCATACACCACCGGCACCACCTCGAATCCGGTAAAAAACACGATCCATCGTCCGAAAATATGTAACCGCGAGTTGTCAGAACTGTCAAATATGTTTTGGATTGTGACAAGAATGCCCCAGGATCACCTCCTTTCGACTTAGTAGATACATTAGCTCTGGATAACCCTATAGAGGCGGTACTCACGTTGACAGGTACGCAGTCGTCATCTTTAACGCTGTGCGCGCCCTCCGCGCTCGTGGTGGCCTGGTCCTCCTCCTCTACAACACATGTGCACGTCAATGAACTACTTCATATACTTGAACTAGCAGCGCCCCGCGGTTTTACCCGCGTTGTGCCCGTTCCCGTGGGAATTTTTATACATATAAACCTTCCTCTTGAATCACTCTATCCATTAAAAAAAACCGCATCAAAATCCGTTGCGTAGTTTTAAAGATTTAAGCATACAGACAAACAAACGAAAATAGCGACTTTATTTTATACTATGTAAGGATAAGTTCGTATGGACCTCAGACCAAATGAAAAAATCAAAACATAATGTTGAGAAGCAAACAATTGAGGCCGGTAAAACTACGCCTCGCCGTGTACAGACACAATTACACACACAAGTACAAAGAAACTACGCCTTGGCTCGTCAGTCGAACTGTGGCGGCGCAACACCGACGCACTCACCACATGTTTAAAAACTGGCCTCACTTGCCTGTTCACGACGTTCTGTATTGATTTTTAATTTGATCTAAGGTATGGTCCTATATTATTCATTCGTTAGCCGAGCAAGGTGATTCTGTATAAAAAGTTCGCGTAACGTGCGTAAAGTTTTGTTTTTGGCAAATTCGTGTGAAAATTATTTACATTTCAAAAATTATAACTAACTCTGTTTATAATTCTTTTTAACGAAGAAAAGCATTATTACAAATTCGCGGATTTTGAGCCAGTACCCGCAATTATGACGTGTGAACCGAACCACTTGATGCGTAAATGAAACCTTTCATTTGAAAGGGAGAGGAGAGAAAATAGAACTCACTTGCGCATTCGTGTCTTATATATGAGACAAAGCTGTGTAAATTACCGTGAAAGATTTCTAGAAATATATCATATTAAGTAAATTATAAAACGTGAAATTGTAATTATTTTCTTTTATAAATAGAACATGTGAGAAAATTTGGTTTATTACCAGTGTTACTATCAATCTTACTACCAGTAGTAAGAACAGTAAACGAATTACCGTTGTTACTACTGCAGTTGAAAGTTGTTAGTTGTCGAAATCCGTTTTAAAATGCGTCTTTTATACGAAAACCAATATCTGGATAGGTAAGCAAAATCGCCGCGTCTATAATTATTTTTCACAAAAAATGGCAAAACCGCCTGCCATCGTACAAAATTCGAATATTTCGCTCGAGATGTTCACATTATTCTTGATTTATCAAAAACGGCCCAGCCGATATCTGTAAAATTTAAATGGGGAGTATACCCTTTCGAACTAAAAAATAATTTTTCGATTCGGTTCACAATTGGCGAAATTATCGATGAACATACACAAAAAAAATACATGCAGACGAACATAGAACCTCCTCCTTGTTGGAAATCGGTTAAAAATTGCGTTACAATAACTTTTCATTTGGCCAAAGAATATATAATAATACTAATTTGGCGAAGTTATGACAGTTTTACATTATGCCAGTTGCTATCCAGCGCTGGACTGGAATAATGTAAACCAGTCATTATTTTATTTTATACTAGCTGACCCGGCAAATGTTGTTTTGCCATATAAATTATTTCTAGGTACCCTTATCACTTAGGGGTATGAATAATCGGCCAAGTATGAGTCGGACTCGCGCACGGAGGGTTCCGTACTATATGGAAGCCCTTTAATATTTATTTTATTTTAATTTTATTATTTTTTATTGAAGGGAATATAAAACTAAATATTTTGTGTAAATTTCAAGCATCACCACCATTTACATCAGTACCATTATTAATATAGAGTTAAAAATTCAGGTTTGTTGTATGGGAGCTCCCCTTAATTATTAATTTTATTCTGTTTTTAGTATTTGTTGTTATGGTGGCAACAGAAATACATAATCTGTGAAAATGTCAGCTTTCTAGCTATAGCGGTTCATGAGATACAGCCTGGAGAAAGACGGACAGCGGAGTCTTAGTACTAGGGTCCCGTTTTTACCCTTTGGGTACGGAACCCTAAAAACAGAGCCAATTCAGTACTTTCATGAATATGAAAATGTGGATGTGAAAACATGAAAATCCGCAGATATATCCACAGGGCAACAGAAAAAATATATTTTCTTGTAGACCTGTGTAATCTAAGGTTTATAAACATATTAAGCCCGATTACAGAGGCGCCAGCGTAATTATATTAGCTAAATAGCATAGTTCTGTTTTTTTTTCACTTTAGGCATTCGATAGAGAGAACGCTTTTTACGTTGCTATTAAACTTACGCTGGTGCCTCTGTATGGTGTCTGTCTGTCAGCTTATTGGCTAAAAAAGAAACGAATATATGTAGTATAAATAGTTCTTTACCTTTAACGTCTAGAGGGTGTATGCTAGACCAGAGCATGCCGTCCAGTATCCCGGGCGCTTCGGGCGGTGGTTGCTGAAACAAAAATACGAAAATTATATTAATTCATTCATAGTAACTGTACTGTATCAGCCAAGTTGTACCTATGTTCAGCAGTGGACGTCTTATGGCTGAAAGGAAGGAAAGGTACTGTATCAGCCTTATTTAGGGTTCTGTACCCAAAGGGTAAAAACGGGAGCCTATTACTAAGACTTCGATGTCCGTCTGTCTGTCTGTACCGGTCTGTATCTCGTGAACCGTGATAGCTAGGCAGCTGAAATTTTCACAGATGATGTATTTCTGTTGCCGCCATAACAACAAATACTAAAAACAGAATAAAATAAATATAAGGGGGCTCCCATACAACAAACGTGATTTTAGGAGTTTTTTCCTCGCTATCAATAACGGCAAGAGGAATGGGGGCTCCCATGCGGTACGGAACCCTTTCTGCGCGAGTCAAACTCGCACTTGGCCGATTTTTTTTAATAGTCCACTGCAGGACGTGGGCCTACCCACGAAGGAAGGATTTTGCATACCATACTGGTTAAAACATGGCGATCTATGTATTTATTGACTGTAACACATGAAAATTGTAACACCTATGTTTTGCGAAATATATGAATTGAATTGAAGGGTGATTGGGCCAAATCCACCACGCTGGTCCAGTGCGGGTTGGTGGATTCACATACGCCATCGAATTTCTTCTACGGACGTATGCAAGTTGCCTCACAATGTTTTCCTTCACCGAAAAGCCGGTGGTGTTAAATTCCAAAGAACTCATTGGGACGGGATCGGGATTTGAACCCACAACCTCACGATTGTAAGGCGGGTGTCACTACCACTAGACTACCACGGCATTCATAATAAACTAAGGAAAACAGGTCCAGAAATGCTACGGATTAAAGCATTAGGTAGGACCAAGCGACAGCCGAGTAAGTCGAATTCGCCTAAGTTGGGATTCAACTTTACATAAATATAAGTTGTCAAGTGCGTGTCGAGACACGCGTATGATAGACTTCCGTAGATAGTGACGATGGTTATGATGATGATAAAAACCAATTTTTATGATATTTTTGGATTGTAGACTGCTAGAAATAGATCAGTAAAAATAGACTTTTTTTAAGTTGTCAAGTGCGTGTAGAGACACGCGTATGATAGACTTCCGTAGATAGTGACGATGGTTATGATGATGATAAAACCCAATTTTTATGATATTTTTGGATTGTAGACTGCTAGAAATAGATCAGTAAAAATAGACTTTTTTAAGTTGTCAAGTGCGTGTCGAGACACGCGTATGATAGACTTCCGTAGATAGTGACGAAGGTTATGATGATGATAAAAACCAATTTTTATGATATTTTTGGATTGTAGACTGCTAGAAATAGATCAGTAAAAATAGACTTTTTTTAAGTTGTCAAGTGCGTGTAGAGACACGCGTATGATAGACTTCCGTAGATAGTGACGATGGTTATGATGATGATAAAAACCAATTTTTATGATATTTTTGGATTGTAGACTGCTAGAAATAGATCAGTAAAAATAGACTTTTTTTAAGTTGTCAAGTGCGTGTAGAGACACGCGTATGATAGACTTCCGTAGATAGTGACGATGGTTATGATGATGATAAAACCCAATTTTTATGATATTTTTGGATTGTAGACTGCTAGAAATAGATCAGTAAAAATAGACTTTTTTTAAGTTGTCAAGTGCGTGTAGAGACACGCGTATGATAGACTTCCGTAGATAGTGACGATGGTTATGATGATGATAAAAACCAATTTTTATGATATTTTTGGATTGTAGACTGCTAGAAATAGATCAGTAAAAATAGACTTTTTTAAGTTGTCAAGTGCGTGTCGAGACACGCGTATGATAGACTTCCGTAGATAGTGACGAAGGTTATGATGATGATAAAAACCAATTTTTATGATATTTTTGGATTGTAGACTGCTAGAAATAGATCAGTAAAAATAGACTTTTTGTGGCCAACTTTGCACTAAATTTCCGATCAAATTTTTTGGAGACGATTATTGTAGAGAATAAAATTTCGCATCTTTTGTTGCCAGTAAACTTTTTTGTAAAACTTACCGTTTACGATTTATGGGCCCGTTTAATGAACCGTACAGACGTCAGTATGCCCTACTGACTACTATATGCCGTACTGACGACAATATGCCGTATATACTGACGTCAATATGCCGTACTGACGACAATATGCCTTACTGACGTCAATATGCTGTACTGACGACAATATGCCGTACTGATGTCAATATGCCGTACTGACGACAATATGCCGTACTGACCGTGAGCTGCGAGTCGTGGTTGCGCATCTTGCACTTCTTCTTGTAGTTCTCGTACCACATCTTGACCTGCGCGGGCGTGCTGACGTTAGTATGGCATACTACCGTCAGTATGGTACTGACCGTGAGCTGCGAGTCGTGGTTGCGCATCTTGCACTTCTTCTTGTAGTTCTCGTACCACATCTTGACCTGCGCTAGCGTACTGCCGTCAGTATGCCGTACTGACGTCAGTATGGCATACTACCGTCAGTATATCGTACTGACCGTGAGCTGAGAGTCGTGGTTGCGCATCTTGCACTTCTTCTTGTAGTTCTCGTACCACATCTTGACCTGCGCTAGCGTACTGACGTCAGTATGGCATACTACCGTCAGTATATGGTACTGACCGTGAGCTGCGAGTCGTGGTTGCGCATCTTGCACTTCTTCTTGTAGTTCTCGTACCACATCTTGACCTGCGCGGGCGTGCGCGGCCGGTCGCCGCCGCAACGCTTGTTCACCTCCTCGCATATGGTCGACCACACGAGCTGTAACAACCAACACAACTTTTAAAGCGAACCCTGATATAAGAGTTGTTAAGCCGCTTGAACGGACTTGGGGCCGTATTGTGTACGCGTTCTGACGTTGAGCTTCACTTTTTCTCCTCCTCGCGCCAGTTACTCGCACCATAAGAGCGAGTGGGAGGAAAAGCGAAGCCGAACGTCAGAGCGCGTACACAATACGGCCGCTGTTATTACAACATACTGAAATCAAAAAAACGCGAAGCGAGATAATAAGCTTCATAACTTTTTACGTTTTAAACCGACTTCCAAAAAGGAGGAGGTTCTATGTTCGTCTGTATGTATTTTTTTGTGTATGTTCATCGATATTTCCGCCAATAGTAAACCGAATCAAAAAATATTTTTTTCTTAGAATGGGTATACTTCCGAGGTGGTCCCATTTAAATTTTATTGAAACGGGCTGAGCCGTTTTTGAAAAATCAACAATAATGTAAAAATTGTATACATCAATTCGAGCGTACTATTCGAATTTTGTACACGATAGAAGTCGGTTTTGCCATTTTTTTTGCGAAAAATAATTATTAAGCTTGATGCATGTGCCCAAAATGGTTGTCAAATGAAAGATAAGATATTTTATCAGTGGTAGGACTCTGTCTAGTCTGTCGGGGGTTTTTTAAATTTTTAAGTTTTATTACTGTGTTTGTTAGAAAGCCGTTTGTTTTCCATGTAATTAAAAAAAAAAAAATTACGCTGTCTCGTTCTGACACGTCGAACGAAATTTTGCGTGGTGCACATCTTAGCCTGGCTGGTGGTGTATGGCGCAGACATAAACAAAATGTTTGGGCAGTCTTGCGTCAAAGCACTTTATGAGGCGGTAGGGAAGGCCTGTCACGGTAATGGTATACAGTATTGTAAATAAATAAATAAATATTAGGGGACATCTTACACACGGTCTCTGACCCCAAACTAAGCAAAGCTTGTGATATGGCTGCCAGAGACTGATATACTACATATACATATTTTAAATACAAACTTAAATAGATAATACCTAAATAACACCCAGACACAGAGCAAACACCTATGTTCATCACATAAATGCTTGCCCTGGGTGGGGATCGAACCCACGCCTCTGTGATCCAGAATCAGGTTCACTAACCACGGAGCCACCGAGGCAGTCAGTTGTGACTCGACCCGGTCCTTCCAGATTTGTAGCTAACTTCCCAGCCGCCAAGAAGAATGATTCGGCCTATATACACACACTTACAGACAATGCAACATCTATTGTCCTGTCCTCAGTGCCCAAACACTTGCACAAATGCACACTGAGCGACCTAGTGGAAGCCAACCCTCCTGGAGTAGCAGTCGCTAACCACTGGGCGAAGCTTATCTAGATAGATCATCACCAGCTAGATCTATCACCTTAGAACCATCGACACGAAGAAGAAGAATACATGTGGTACACTTACATAGCTATAGAGGTGGCTGTTAAGATCCATATTGTAACAATAGTCGTTAGGTACTAAATATCACAATAAATTAGCACAGTTAACTAGTATAGATTATTATTCCTCTATAAGTATAGAAGATATGACTGTTATGATACTCGTATTTATGACACCTTTGTCTGATGTAAAACATTTGACTCTGACGTACTTCACATACCTACTTAAATAATAGTAACACAAAACGAAGATCTAGTCTGTCTGTCTTAAAAAATATCTAAGGCATTTTATGAAGTGAACAGCAGATGATATTATACTCGTACCTACATAAAATTTATTATTGAAGTTAACTTCTAATGCGACTTCCAACAAGGTTGCGTTAAGCGTTTAACGCTACCATGGAGGGGGTATGAAAGCACTGTTGCGTCGAAGTTTCACTTCTTCCGCGCGGAGGGACTCCACTTGCACGTTTTTTCAGTTCTTTCAGTCAAACAAAAAGAGGGGTGTTATTAGTTTGACGTGTCTGTTTGTCTGTCTATGTGTCTGTCTGTCTGTCTGTGGCATCATAGCGCCCGAACCACTGAACCGATTTCAGTTTAGTTTTTTTTGGATGAAAGGAGACTTAATCGAGAGTGTTCTTAGCTATGTTTTATAAAAATCGATTGAGCCGTTTAAGAGTTATGGTGGGTTAAAGTGGGGATGTCAGAACCAAAAATGTGCACAATCTACAAATGTGCCCAAAATGGTTGTCAAATGAAAGATAAGATATTTTATCAGTGGTAGGACTCTGTCTAGCCTGAGGAGTCCGTCTGGGTGAGTACCACTGCCTTATCTATTTCTGCCGCCAAGCAACAATGCCTGCATTACTTTTTTTAGGTAGGTTTTTGTGTCGGGGGTTTTTTAAATTTTTAATTTAAGTTTTTATTTAATCTTTATTAATTGTTAAGAGGTTTGGTCAAGCAGTGACTTCCTTAGATGTTGGGAAAGCTAAAATGTTGTTCCACAAGCCTACGAGTACATTAAGCTTATTCATATAGTAAGTACATTACATCCGGTATCTGCGCTTCGATACTAGCTTTGGCCGGCGGCTTCGCCCGCGTGATTTTTTGATTTTTGTACTACCTATCCCATATGAACATTTTATTTCTCCGAGATAAAAAGGCATTTTCTGTCTTTCAAACTACGTTCAGACCAATAATCGGCCAAGTACGAGTAGGACTCGCGCACGAAGGGTTCCGTACTGTATGGGAGCCCCCCTCAAATATTTATTTTATTTTTATTATTTATTATTGAAGCGAATATAAAACTAAATATTCTGTGAAAATTTCAAGTATCTACCTATTATCTTTATTAATATAGAGCGAAAAACGTCTAAAAATTCAGGTTTGTTGTATGGGATGCCCCCCTTAAATATTTATTTTATTTTGTTTTTAGTATTTGTTGCTATAGCGGCAACAGAAAGACATCATCTGTGAAAATTTCAGCTGCCTAGCTATCATGGTTCATGAGATACAGCCCGGTGAAAGACAGACAGACAGACGGACATCGAAGTCTTAGTAATAGGGTCCCGTTTTCCCCTTTGGGTACGGAACCCTAAAAATGAAGTCAATCCGTTGCTCCGATGCTGCGTGAAAGAGGAACAAACCAACAAACTAATAAACCAACAAACACACTTACGGATTTATAATATTAGTAAGAATGTGAGAATAAGGATTAAGTACGAATATACGAAAAGTAAGGCTCTCAGTAGGTGATACTCTAAGTAATTTTTAACCCCCGACGCAAAAGAGGGGTGTTATAAGTTTGACGTGTCTGTTTGTCTGTGTGTCTGTCTGTGTGTCTGTATGTCTGTGGCATCATAGCGCCCGAACCACTGAACCGATTTCAATTTAGTTTTTTTTTTGGATGAAAGGAGACTTAATCGAGAGTGTTCTTAGCTATGTTTTATAAAAATCGATTGAGCCGTTTAAGAGTTATGGTGGGTTAAAGTGGGGATGGAAGAACCAAAATTCTACAAATGTGCCCAAAATGGTTGTCAATGTGTCGGGGGTTTTTTAAATTTTTAATTTATATTATGTACTAAAACAAAGCCGGGAGACAACACTAGATAAGAATGCACGGTAACAAATACCTCGGTATGCTTGTAAGGATCAAGTTACCAAAGTAGCTGACCTGAGTAACTTAAAACTTAGTTATTGCAAAGAAATAGTTGAACATTTTGATGACAACGTTTTATAAGTATGACTTCATTTTTACAAGCTTATAATTAACTTGCAATGGATGTACTATGTATGTGTATGTTTCGGGTGGAATCTTGCAAGTTAAATTTGACCAACTTCCCGGTTTCCGATTGAGCTGAAATTTAGCATGCATATGTATATTGCGTGACAATACAATAATATGGTACCATGGAGCTGATCTGATGATGGAGTCGGAAGGTGGTCATTGGAACTCCTGTACTAAACAAGATAGACCCGTCGTGTTTGGGCTCGTTTTACTTGTCTTGGCTAGCACTCTACTGCTACATGATATCAAGGATCTCAAAAGCTTGTATTTTTATAGTAATTTATTATTAATACCTAACAATCTACAAAATAGCAGTGGGCAGATCACATAGCACGGAGGACTGATGGCCGATGATGTAGAAAAGTTCTCGTATAGAGACCACGTACCGGCAAGCGCAGCGTAGAATGGCCAACCACGCGGTGGACAGATGACTTTATCAAGACCGCAGGAGCATTCTGGATGCAAGCCGTTTCCAACTGGTCTTATTGGAAATCCGTAGGGGAGGCCTATGTCCAGCAGTGGAAATCCTATGATTGATTGATATAATCTACGAAAATATTGATATAGGCCGCGCCACACAAGTTGGCGGATGTAAAGTTAGCTACAAGCTGCGCAATTAGCCAACTAACGTGAGCTTCAGTCAGGATTGGATATTGCGTAGCTTGTAGCTAACTTCTCATCCGCCAACTTGTGTGGCGCAGCCTATATGATGAAGATGATCATCACTTCGTCATCATCATTCTATCAGCTCTAGTTTTTAGGGTTCCGTACCCAAAGGGTAAAAACGGGACCCTATTACTAAGACACCGCTGTCCATCTATGTCTGTCACCAGTCTGTATCTCATGAACCGTTATAGCTAGAAAGCTGAAATTCATAGATGATGTATTGTATTTCAGTTGCCGCTATAACAACAAATACTAAAAGCAGAAAAAATATGTATTTAAGGGGGGGGCTCCATTTTTTTGGTCGATATTAATAACGGCAACAGTAAGATGCTTGAAATATTCACAGGATATTAAGTTGTGCCTATATTCCCTTTGAAAATAAATAGGTAATTAAATTAAAATATAAAAACGGAAAAACGGGACCCTATTACTCTCCGATGTCCGTCTGTCTGTCTGTCTGTCACCAGGCTGTATCTCATGAACCATAATAGCTAGGCAACTGAAATTTTCACAAATGATGTATTTCTGTTGCCGCTATAACAACAAATACTAAAAACAGAATAAAATAAATATTTAAGGGGAGCTCCCATACAACAAACACGATTTTTAGTATTTTTTGTGCTCGCTATTAATAACGGCAAGAGGAATGGGGCTCCCATACGGTACGGAACCCTTCGTGCGCGAGTCCGACTCGCACTTGACCGATTATTTATTTATCTTTCAGAATATTTCTTGTCGAAGGTAAAATTCAGTCACAGCCGGGCGATGCCTGAACAGGCAATAACAATAACATCTAAACCTTTCTTAAAATGTCTTGGGTGATATGCTTGGTGGGTGTCCTAAGCTGCGCATTGTGGTCTCCATTCGAGCACCTCGATCACTCAAAACTAACAAGAAGCCACATGACAAATACGATCAATTTCAAATAACCACGACCTTGAAGTAAATAATCCATTTATCGATACATTCCTATCGATACCGTTAATTACGTAAATAAATAATAGCTAGAGATTGTCACCTGATTGTATCATTACCCGACTGCCGGACAAAGGAGAGTCAATTGTAGAATTAAATAATTTTAATCCTTACTAATATTATTAGACTACCTCGGTGGCTCAGTGGTCAGGAACCCTGACTCCTGAATCAAAGAGGCGTGGGTTCGATCCCCACCCAGGGCAAGCATTTATGTGATGAACATAGGTGTTTGCTCTGTGTCTGGGTGTTATTTATTTACTATCTATATATATAAGTATGTATTTAAAATATGTATCAGTCTCTGGCAGCCATATCACAAGCTTTGCTTAGTTTGGGGTCAGAGACCGTGTGTAAGATGTCCCCTAATATTTATTTATTTATTATTAATCCGGAAGTGTTTGATTGGAGAAAATACATTACGATTTACGTATTTATAACTTTCCTGTTAGATTATAGAAAAATGCAAGTAGAGTCCCTCCGCGCGGAAGTGAAACATCGACGCAACAATACTTTCATACCCCCTCCATGGTAGCGTTAAACGTTTAACGCAACCTTGTTGGAAGTCGCATTACAAGTTTCACTTCAATAAATAAGTTCGTATAAGCCGGGTGGGTAGCCTTGGTTAGAACTATTTTGTTATTCATAAAAAAATTACTAAGTTAAAGCGCGTCAAGCTAGGGAGTGGGGACTCGCGCACGAAGGGTTCCGTACCATAAGGAAGCCCCATTCCTCTTGCCGTTATTAATAGCGAGCAAAAAACTCCTAAAAATCACGTTTGTTGTATGGGAGCCCCCCCTTAAATATTTAATTTATTTTATTTTTAGTATTTGTTGTTATAGCGGCAACAGAAATACATCATTTGTGAAAATTTCAGCTGGCTAGCTATCACGGTTCATGAGATACAGCCCGGTGACAGACGGACAGACAGACGGACAGACGGACATCGAAGTCTTAGTAATAGGGTCCCATTTTTACCCTTTGGGTACGGAACCCTAAAAAGTGTAACTAGGCGTGACGTCATGCGAAACTTTGACGTGATATTCCTAATCAAAAAATATTACACACGTATTTTTTCTTTTGTCAATTAAACACAAATTCATGAAGATATAGCATGTTAAAGTTCCGCGTGACGTCACAAGTGCTGTGAGAGAAGTGACGTCACGACCCTCACTCCCAAACTTTGACAAGGTTTATCTTTATCATTTATTGTTTAATTGATAAAAGACAAAAAACGTGTTAATATTATACACTACGGGACTAATCGCTCTACTACGGGACTAAATTACGAGATGAATAAATAAGTACCTCATCATCCCGTGACCACGACCGATGCAACTTGGTCGAAACGTCGGGATGATGAGGTATTTATTTATCTCAAAATGTGTTCAAATCGCGAAAGTTGAAAAAATACGCGTCCAATATTTTTACATTACTCACGGACTAATTATAGTAATGATTTTTAGGGTTCCGTACCCAAAGGGAAAAACGGGACCCTACGAGTATTACTAAGACTTCGATGTCCGTCTGTCTGTCTGTCTGTCACCGGGCTGTATCTCATAAACCATGATAGCTAGGCAGCTGAAATTTTTACAGACGATGTACCTATATCTGTTGCCGCTATAACAACAAATACTAAAAATAAAATAATATAAATATTTAATGGGGGCTCTCATACAACAAACCTGAATTTTTAGACGTTTTTCGCTCTATATTAATAATGGTAACAGGTAGATGCTTGAAATTTTACACAAAATATTTAGTTTTATATTCACTTCAATAAAAAATTATAAAATTAAAATAAAATAACTATTTGAGGGGGGCTCCCATACAGTACGGAACCCTCCGTGCGCGAGTCCGACTCGTACTTGGCCGATTATTTTACCCAGCCATCATACCTATTGGCAAAAAAGTGACTAATATTTTTAGATATATCTAACTGACGGACTAATTGTATTGTTTTAGTAGATAGAAAGATAGTTCTGCTGAATCTAGTTGTCTTGCCAAAATCAACTAGGGGGCGTCCATAAATTACGTGATGTGTTTTTTTAATTTTCTGCCCCTCCCTCCCCCCCTGGTGAGATGTCGTGAGATTTTATTCAACCCCCTCCCCCATCCCCCAATCTCACGTGAGATTTTTCAAAATGTGAGTTTCTTACGTAAACGCGTTGGATTGTTATTGTAAAAAGAAAAAAACAAATTTGCTTCGTGCTTTTATTTACGACTAGTTAAGACTAGTAATCGATATTGCTGTACGAATTAAGTAACGAATTAGTAAATGATCTTAATCGTATTACGATTACGCTTAAGATTAAATCTTAAGCATGTACAATCTGGATTAAATGGACCAAAATAGTATTTTTTTTTTGTTAAAATAGTAAAAAAAAAATTGCGTGATATTTGCCGAGACCCCCCCTCTCTCCAACGTAAGATTAGATGAGATTTGACTCGACCCCCTCCCCCCCTTAAATACCTCACGTAATTTATGGACGCCCCCCTATGTATTCCTATATATTCAATTTAAGAAATAAATATCTTTGACTAGAAATCTATTTTATGTCCATTATAACAAGGCGCCTGTATTTTGTCACACAACGTACCTATCGTCTACATCTCATGCTAATCAGTGATCCAACGCTTTCAAAAAGTTAAAAAAAAAACTAAACGTCTTATCATTCTAGATTTGCATTCGAAAGTTGAAAAAATACATAAATTGGTACTAAAATGCGGTATTTTTGGAAAATGTTAATCGCGTCCATAACATTAAGACTTGAACTAAATTATTTACTGTTAGCACTAGCTTTTATTTTTTATATGTAACGGATTAGTATGTTCTGTGAGGTCTTGATTGACTCTGTCATGGTAATGATACGAGAATCTATAGGTCTACCTGAATCTCATGGCAAATGAGGAAATAAAAATTTGTTGCGTGCAATACTGGGGAAATTGGATTAAACGATCTTGATACTTTAAAATTTAAAATTTTTATTTATGCTAAAGATTAGTGAACATGAAGTATATAAGGTATGTGTATGAAGAATATTGTTATACATCGGGTTCTTCATAAGAAAATAAGTCATGAAAAATAAATCAATCGTACATTACTTTATGTACTAATTTATTTTATATCATTTAAATCATACTAAAACTTAACACCTCATTCAGAACTAGAAAACGATTCCAAGAACTCCTCTTGCATTTCTTGTTCTTCATCAGATGATGAAGATAAAGAGGTATTTATTTATTATATTTGTATTTATTATAATTTTTTATAACAGTATTCCGCCTTCATACAAACGGTCGGAACGCGAATCATACCTACGCTACTCGGAGTTCGGTACACACTCGGTATACAACGGTCGCAGGGCGCGCCGTAGTAACGAACGAACGTGTAGGTTTGTATTGTAATCAGTAAGCGTGCGATGTACCTTTTTTAACCCCCGACGCAAAAGAGGGGTGTTATAAGTTTGACGTGTCTGTTTGTCTGTATGTCTGTCTGTCTGTCTGTCTGTGGCATCATAGCGCCCGAACCACTGAACCGATTTCAGTTTAGTTTTTTTTGGATGAAAGGAGACTTAATCGAGAGTGTTCTTAGCTATGTTTTATAAAAATCGATTGAGCCGTTTAAGAGTTATGGTGAGTTAAAGTGGGGATGGAAGAACCAAAATTCTACAAATGTGCCCAAAATGGTTGTCAATTGAAAGTTTATTGTCAAATATTTTTGTGTCGGGGGTTTTTTAATTAGGTATATTATTACGAGGAGGAAATCTTTCAATAGTCAATAGTCAATCGTTTATTGCAACATATGTTATGTTTACATGCAGGTCTTAATAACATGTTCAGTCTGAGTTACACATATGACCCTATTAGGGTATGGCAATATTGTGCGGAGCGATTTATTTCATTTTGCTGTTTTTTGTTTGTCCAAGAGATAATCGTTTAATGAATAATAGCATTTCTTGACAAGTAGTTCCTTCAATACTTTTGCGAAAACGACCTGGTCTTCAATTTCCTTAATATTAACCGGAAGTTTATTAAATATTTTGACGGCCATCGAGCTTGGCCCAGCTTACATTAGCATCTACACTGTTTCCCCAAAGAATGATGCCATAGTTTAGCCACGAATATGCGTACGCGTAGTACGCTGATAAAGCTGTGTCTAGATTAGTTGCATATCGGAGTTCCCTGAGTGCATAAGTGAAGCTTGATAGTTTAGCTTTTATTTTTCTAACGTGGCTTTTCCAATTAAGGTGCGTGTCTATATCTATACCTAATAACGTTGTCATGTCCACTGAGTCAATTTTATTATTATTATATGAAAAGTTTATGTCAAGAGGTGTTTTTTGATAAGGTCGAAATTGTATAATTGAAGTTTTTGATAGATTTATTTTAAGGTTATGGTCAGTCATCCAATTAATTATATTATTAAAAATGTCAGTTAATTTGTCATTTAAATTTAAATTATTTTTACAAGATGTCAAAACTGTTATATCATCCGCGAAAATTACACAGGACTCGTTTATAATTTTGGGTAAGTCATTTATATACATTAAAAATTTTATACACCCAAGGACACTGCCTTGGGGGATTGAGTTATTCATTTTTATTGGGTTGGACCTTGCTGTGTTTATCATGTTGGTGTCAAAATCGAAATTTTCCACCTCCACATACTGTTCACGATTTTCTAGATATGATGAAAACCAGTTGTGCGCTGTACCTCGTATTCCAATGTCTTTCATTATGTTTAATAATATGTCGAATTGTACATTTTCATAAGCTTTAGAAATATCTAATAAAATACCAATAGCATACTCTTTATTGTTTATTTTCTCTAATATTTCGTGCATTATTTTATATACGGCTAAAACTGTCGAGCGATTTTTTCGAAATCCGTATTGACTATCGTCGAAAATTTCGAATTTTTCACAGAACGATAATAAACGCGTCTGCATTGCCTTTTCAAATATTTTTGAAGAGGTAGGCAAAAGAGCTATTGGTCTGTAGTTAGAGGGTTCTAGCTTTGAGGATTTTTTATAAATCGGTTTAACTAGGGCTCTTTTCAGATGGTCAGGGAATTTGCCCTCTATGAACGACTGGTTTATTAGCAGGTAATACGGAAGAGTGAGTTCCTCTGCGCAGAACTTAATGAGAACAGGGGGTAATTCGTCAATACCGCAGCTATATTTCCCTTTCAGGCTTTTTATTATCAAATAGACTTCGCGCGGTTGAACTGGACTTAGGAACATCGAGTTTCCAGTACGCTGCAGCAAGGGCCGGCCGCGCGCGGCCGGTCCGCCGCCTTCTCTGCGCCCTACTGAAGCAAAGTACTGGTTGAAAATATTTGAAATCTGTTGTGGGTCGGATATTACGTTGTTATCGATTTTTAGTTTTATATTACTTTTTTGTTTTTTTATATTTTTATTTGTGCGTTCCTTTATAATCTTCCACATCGTTTTTGTTTTATTATCAGATTTTTTCATTTCGTTTATGTACTCATTTCGTTTTGATTTAATTACTACTTTTTTTAACAATTTTACGTATGTTTTATAATGTTTAGTTAATGTTGAATTTTTACTGCATATAACTAGGGATTTTAGTAAGCGTTTGTTCCTACAGGAGGTTTTTATGCCATGTGATAACCAGTTAAGTTTTTTGTTTGCATTTAGTTTTATAAGTTTTTTAGGGATGCAGCGATCTAATATTTGGGTTAATACTTCATTAAATATGTCGTAATTATGGTTTATTGTTTTATTTGGCTTTGAGCTTAATAGTTCAGACCAGTCAACGTTTTTTAATTCGTTTTTGAAGTTATTCATGTTACGTGTATTAAATAGTCGTTTTCTAATTTTCCATATCCTGTGTTTGTTTTTATTTGGGTTCAATATGTTTTTCAATGTTATCACAGGCCCTAAGTGGTCTGAGAAACCGAAATCTTGAACTAAAACATTAATTTTTCTCCTATTACAGTTTGAAAAGACGAGGTCTAAACAAGTAGATGTATTATTAGTAATTCTAGTTGGTTTTTCCACGAATTGCTCGAAATTATATTCTCGCATTAGGTCAAGTAACGCACTCGAATTTGTAGTATTCACCGTTAAATCTGTATTGAAATCCCCTGTCAAAAGTATATCCATTGATATATATTTTCTTAACAATATTTCTAGGAGTTTCCTTAGCTGGTCATAAAATAAGTCGCTCCGTTTGTTATTCCAGTAGATGGTGACTAACAAAGTATTATATTTATGAATCAACACAGCACTAATTTCAATGCAATATTCAATAGATCAGTCGGATAGTTCGGTTATCTCCGTAAACTCGAAGTCGTCACGAAGTAAAATCAAGGTCCCTCCACCCTTATGGGAACGCCTACAGAATGCGGCTGCGACTTTATAGCCAGTGAAATTAATTAGTTCGAGCTTGGCTTCCGATAGCCACGTTTCTGTAATACAAAGTGCATGTAAACTTTCATAGCTTTCCTGTAAAAACTCTTGAATTATGTGTCGTTTCCCAAAGACACTTTGAAAGTTTTGGGCTATAATTTTTAAGTCTGTTTGTTTAGAGGCGAAAGTGGTGGTGTTTCAAAGAATCTTGCACTAGTTGTTGTGTTGGTGTTTTAATGATTTGTGGTACTGTGGATCTGGAACCATGCGGTGTGGGCGAGCCGTGTAGTGTCGATGACGAGGGACGAGACGACGATGGCTGAGGATTACTAAGGTATGTATGAGCTATTCTACCATTAATTATCAGTTTGTTATCTCTGATGATTGCGTGGTGGCCATCATTTCGCGCTGCGCGGAGATGGGTCTGTAGGTTTTTCCTAGCTTGCAGGGCAGTGTCGTCGAGATATTCTGCTATGTACAATCCTGTATTTCGGAAAAGGCGGTTGTTTTGTAGCAGGTACCGCACCATGTTTTTACTGATTAATTCAATCATGATAGGTCTACGCGACAGGTTATTTCTTCCGATTCTAGCTAGTTCCTCGACATAGCCTGTGAGGTCGACATTCACTATGTCCCGGAAGATGCAAATGAGCTGTTGGTGGAGTTGAGCCTCAGTTTCATGTTCATATTCGGGTAGGCCATATAATACGAATTTTTTGGATTTTTCTAAATTGTATTGTATGTTGTTTGCGTTGGGCTGTTTTACTTCTTTTAGCTTTGAGTTTTCAATTTGTAGGTTATGAATCGTTTCGGTTAGTTTATTTATTTGATTTTTTAAAACAGATTGCTCATTTATTATTATATCTATCTTTTTATCTAGATCTTTTCTTAAGTTGTTTGTTTTTTGTTCTATTTGTACGTCTATGGCATTTTTTATCTCTCTTAACATAGATATTCTATTTTCTTCTAGCTTTTTATCTAGCAGTAAGCTTATTTTATCGAGTATAGTGTTTTCTTCTAATGTGGTTCGTGTTGTGTTCATTGTTGATGAATCGTGTTTTTCAATTATGGAGTCATCGAACGACATCACAGTTTCGTCTAAGCCTAGAAATTGTTTTTTTACGGGCGTGTCGTCATTTCTAGCTCGCCTGTTTGTAACGTTCTGACAACAGGGACATCTCCATGACTTTTTTAGCTCGAACATATTATCTAAATAATAGGCTGATGTGATATTAAGACACGCATAATGGTATTTTTTGGCACAGCTAGTACATTTCAAAATCTCGTTCTCGTATTTTAGGGTTTGTTTGCAAGCGTTGCAGTCCATCATACAGGCGTGTGCAAGTATTTAAGCAAAAATAAATAGATGTACTTATCTGGTATTCTGAATGTACGGTGTAAATCTCGGTGTGGTCAGATTTTACTCGTAGATCGTATCACTCTCCGATAAGGTTGATTTTCGATTGTCACTTTCGAACAGCTGACAGCTATTTGAATGGCGGTTGCTGTAGAATCGACAGTGGCGGTTAGCTAAATTTTAATTCACTCGTAAAATCACAATTTCTTGTATGTTCTTCCTGATTTGAGTCACTGAGCTCCCTGGAGCTTATTTCTTTGGAACATTACTTTAAAATCTTAGAAAATATGGATATTTTTCGATGTGTTGATTTTTTATGTTCAAGCGGTTGCTAAGCGTGTCGCGTCCGCACGCACACACCACAATTCCACAGTCAAGATCATTCATCAAGTCATTTCGAAAGATGCCTGACTGCTTTAGGGTGCAGTCGGGTTATATGGGATTGTACCCACTAAAACCCCCTCGGTGGCCAGCCTTTGTGTCTTCTTGGGAGCTCCAGGATCTCCAAAGGAACGCACCGGTGCTCCCAGCACTTTATACGACTACTCGCCTGGTGATATAACTAATATACATTAAAAATTTAAAAAAACCCCGACACATTGACAACCATTTTGGGCACATTTGTAGAATTTTGGTTCTTCCATCCCCACTTTAACCCACCATAACTCTTAAACGGCTCAATCGATTTTTATAAAACATAGCTAAGAACACTCTCGATTAAGTCTCCTTTCATCCAAAAAAAACTAAACTGAAATCGGTTCAGTGGTTCGGGCGCTATGATGCCACAGACAGACAGACAGACAGACACACAGACAAACAGACACGTCAAACTTATAACACCCCTCTTTGCGTCGGGGGTTAAAAACCAGGCTTGTGCTATCCTTTACGACAGCTTTGCCACACACATCTACCAGGCGGGCAGCCCTAGCGCGCGTTACGTACTGCGTGACGCGGGGCTGTAGGTATTTATTTCAAGGACAAGGCAAAGTCGCAATACTGCATAGATACCATTACAGTGGCTCTGTAGAAGGCATAGGTTTACACTGCATACAATAAGTAAGTAAGTAAGTTCGTATAGGCCGGGTGGCTAGCCCTGGTGTCAGAGTTTTTAGGCCGCCTGAAGGCCTCTGACATGGCTAAACGGTTAAAACAACCGGGGCCTACAATTTAACGTGTCATCCGAGCCACGGTAGCGCTCAGTTGGAAAATGCCACCCGCGGTCACCCATCCAAGTACTGACCGTGCGGAACGTTGCTTAATTTCGGTGATCGCTGACAATCACCTAGTCAAACTACGCAATAATACTACTGCATACAATGGTATCTACTAAGACCAAAGGGGGATTCTAATAAACAAATTTCACTATGGTGGCAAACCAAACAATAAGGTGTCCCATACAAAATTGCAACTCGAAATCGTCAAAATGTGTAAAACGATTGTTCTTTTTTCTGAAATTCAATTTTAGCTGACGAAGATATTGCCCAAGAAGATATTGAAGAAGGTCAACGTCACGCTTAGGGTCTAAGATGCCCAGGACCTTCAAGGGTCTGTGGATGATTCAATTGCTTTTGAGATAGTAGGTAAGTAGTAGTCTCAGTTTGTAGATTTAGCTTGAGTATACAGAGATATTCCTAATCAATTAGCGTCCTTTTATGGGCTTATTCTGTACATCAATCTAACACATTTTGTTCAACGACTTTTGACAAATCTCAAATAAAAAAGTTTTAGTTCTATAGAAAAATATCGTTCGCCATCGACAAAACGTTTGGAACAGCGGGGCAATTCTGTCAACCGATCTCGTCACCGAAGTGATGCGCTCCCGAATCTGTCTCGCTTTTTTGACAGTTTTGATAGCTCAAAGCTGTCAAAAAAACGAGAGAAGCTCAAGAATGCGTCACCTCAGCAACGAGATTTGTTAACAGAATTGCCCAGCTGTTGTTTTTTTTTTAGTTATGAACAAAAGTTGTTAGTTTTGATGTACAGAATAAGCCCCTAAAAGGATGCTAATTGATTAGGAATAACTC
The DNA here is from genome assembly GCA_964007245.1 of Hypomecis atomaria. Lineage (NCBI taxonomy): Eukaryota > Metazoa > Arthropoda > Insecta > Lepidoptera > Geometridae > Hypomecis > Hypomecis atomaria. The sequence continues at coordinate 3,042,966 of OZ023308.1, read as the reverse complement.
TGTATAGTACCGTATTTTGTTGTCGTCAACAAAAGTCAGTAGACAAGATCGAGACATGTCCCATCTCACGAAATCTATGATTCCAATGTTCTGCAACTGGTAAATATGTCCAAGCGGTCAATCTAGTTCTGATGTAGTTTAATTTCTTTTTTGATTCCCAAAATCCTGACATTTCCGTAACCCGTCGGCTAAACCCGTTTCCGAAATGTTGTTTACATATTTCTAACATTTATCTAAATCCTTTGAACTTCTTTTTTACTTAATTAAGCTGATCTTATTCTATTGGTATTTGTATTTAATTTCACGATTTGGTTTTAGATTTGGCGCAGATGGGCTTTTAGTCTGCGGGCTAAAAGCAGAGATAGTTTTTTTTTGCCTTTTTAGGGTTCCGTACCTAAAGGGTAAAAACGGGACCCTATTACTAAGACTTCGATGTCCGTCTGTCTGTCTGTCTGTCTGTCACCGGGCTGTATCTCATGAACCATGATAGCTAGGCAGCTGAATTTTTTTTGCTTGTTTTTTCATCTCTAGTTTGATTGAATGAAGTCGGTTGTCAGAATAAAAAAAAACGTATTCGTATTCTCGCAAATATTAAAACTCCCGACATTACCAAACCAAGCTTTCATAAACCATACTTTATAAACTTGAAATTATGTCCCTGGTATCTATTTATATATTTGAATAATTATTTTTCGCAAAAAATGGCAAGACCGCCTTCCATCGTGTATAAAATTCGGATATTTCGCTCGAATTGCTTACATTATTGTTGGTTTTTTCAAAAACGGCTCAGACGATTTCTGTAAAATTTAAATGGGACAACCTCGGTAGTATAACCTTTTGAACTAAAAAATAACTCTTCGATTCGGTTCACAATTGGCGAAATTATCGATGAACATACACAATAAAAATACATACACACGAACATAGAATCTCCTCCTTTTTGGAAGTCGGTCAAAAATGCAAATTTGTCAAAAAGCACCCTAACCATTTTAACAGAGCGTCTGATAAAACGCACAAAATTAGATCGCAATACAGACATAAACTCGTGGAACCAAAGTCTAACTTTGCAATGCATAGTACAGCCCAAATTCTATGGCTATAAAAATATTCAATGAACTGCCAAATAATCTAAAAGATATCGAAAGAGAAAACTGTTTCATAAAACAACTAAAAATTATCCTATTATCGAAATGCTATTACACATTAGACGATTTTTTTAAGGATGTAATCCAGAAAACATAATAATAAATCGTTCCAATACAAATAATAAAATTGCCACACCCTTATAGGGTCATAAGTATAACTATGCAAAACATGTTAGCTAAGAACTGCATGTTTTCATATGTTGCAATAAATGATTTGAGTTTTTAGCATAGGTATAATAATTATATTCGCAAAATAATGCACAAGCGACTTCAACCATTGCAATTTGCAATCTAACGTAGTAAGTACAGAATTTGCATAGTTCGCTCGAATCGATGTACGCCATTGTTAGATTATTGCTGATTAAAAAAAAAAAAAAACATGTTTGGTAATATTTAATAATCGGCCAAGTACGAGTCGGACTCGCGCACGGAGGGTTCCGTACTGTATGGGAGCCCCCCCTTAAATATTTATTTTATTATTTATTATTGAAGGGAATATAAATTTAAAAATTCTGTGAAAATTTCAAGCATCTGGTACCATCATTAACATAGAGCGAAAAACGTCTAAAAATTCAGGTTTGTTGTATGGTAGCCCCCCTTAAATATTTATTTTATTTTGTTTTTAGTATTTGTTGTTATAGCGGCAACCAAAATACATCATATGTGAAAATTTCAGCTGCCTAGCTATCATGGTTCATGAGATACAGCCCGGTGACAGACGGACAGACAGACGGACATCGAAGTCTTAGTAATAGGGTCCCGTTTTTCCCTTTGGGTACGGAACCCTAAAACATGTTTGGTAATATTTAAAAAGGGGGTAAAAACGAGTTTAAAAAGGGAAGAAAAAAAGTTTAAACTTCGGGGTATACACCCTTTCCAATAAAAAAATCTACTCTAAAAGATATGCACACACAAAAAATATATAAACACCGACTTGAGTACCACCTCCGTTTAGTCGGTTAAAAATCTATGTAGGTCAAGTTTAAAAAAAATACTTTAGATAATTTACTGCCATTTTAAGTAAGTTCGTATAGGCTAGCCCTGGTGTCAGAGTTTTTAAGCCGCCTGAAGGAGACATGGCTAAACGGTTAAAACGACCGGGACCTGCAATTTAACGTATCATCTGAACCCCGGTAGCAAATGTAAATGCCACCCGTGGTCACCCATCCGAAGACTGACCGTGCTGAACGTTACTTAACTTCGATGATCGCTAACGAAGCCGGGGACCCGCCGCCCGCACCTGTCTTAAGGCCGCTGCATACGTAACGAGATAATTTCTCGGACGGGACGTGAACGGGAACGGGACGTGACTGCCTCGTTCGAGACGGGAACGTGTTTTTTAATGCATACGTGATTCGGATCTAATTGTTGTGAAGAAGGAAAGGTGGATTTTTAATTTCGAAAATTGGCTTTAATTGCTATTGTTTTAGATGACGAAGTAGTTAAAAACGTCCAACACTACTTTTCTCTCCGGAACGAACGGAGTGACTGTGCATACGTAGCGGAAACACGGACAGGACGGGGCACGTGCCGGACGGGAGGTGCTAAACATCGTTGGCGACGATATTTTTCCCGCCCCGTCAGTGCCACGTTCCCGTCCCGTCCGTGACTCCGTGACATATGCGCTTCCATATACATTTTGTATGAAACGATATTTCTAAAATTTCCCATTCCGTCCCGTCCGTGAAAATACCCGTCACGTATGCAGCGGCCTCTAGTCCCCCTTTGTCGTCTCCCCCGGCGCCCCTGTACCGCGCAGGCGAGGTCTAAGTTAAGCGGTAGGATTATAGTCAAACTTCGATGAGCCGTACATACTGTCATATTGACCTATCTTTCTTTTATATTATTTAGCGCCAGGTGCAAAAACAATGTCTTATCGCTAATATCAAAATATCCAGTATCGCAGAGACTCAAGTAACGCTGTTAACCAGCAATCTATTAACGAGATAATATTAGTAATCTAATCAAACGATATTCGTTGAAGTTAATTTATAGTAGTTTATGCAACTGTCATATAATGAAGGGTAATAAAACACGAGTGTGCGTTTATGAAACGAGCGCAGCGAGTTTCATAATAATAACGAGTGTTTTAATACCCGTGTTATATGCAGTTGCATACACTACTTTATCTTCACTAATAAAAATAAACATATTGCGAAACATTAAATTCACGCGTACGTGTATTGTCACAGTGAACTTGGCGCCATTAAAATCTAACCAATGAGAGCGCAGCTGCGCGCGCAGGTCCAATCAGGAGCGAGCGCGCGATGTTATAATGAGAGTTTACGATATCGATGTGGATATTATAACATCATGTGAAATTGCTTAAATGTTGTCTGCGCTATAACAGTAGTCATTATAAGTCAAGTATTGGAAACATAAGTAGAATGTTATAACATTAGTGTAGATTAAATTCTTTACGATAAACCATTCAAAAATTATCGTGACATCAGGATTTGAACCCGCTTAACCTGAATCGCAGTTATAGGATTTCCGACCCGGAGCTTTGCCAATAGGCATGTTTACTGGGTATAAAAATTATAATTATAATTAGTCCGTTAGTTAAGATTATTAAAAAATATTGGATACGTATTTTTTCTTTTGTCAATCAAACAACCAATGACAAAGATAAACCTTGTCAAATTTGAGAGTGGGGGCTCGTGACGTCACTAGCCTGTACCGGTACATTTGTAGTAGGTTAGTGACGTTACGCGGAACTGTAACTGGCTACGTCTTCATCATTTTTAGGGTTCCCTACCCAAAGGGTAAAAACGGGACCCTATTACTAAGACTTCGATGTCCGTCTGTCTGTCTGTCACCGGGCTGTAATCTCATAAACCGAGATAGCTAGGCAGCTGAAATTTTCACAGATGATGTATTTTCTATTGCCGCTATAACAACAAATACTAAAAATAGAATAAAATAAATATTTAAGGGGGGCTCCCATACAACAAACGTGATTTTCGGGAGTTTTTTGCTCGCTATTAATAACGGGAAGTGGAATGGGGCTCCCTCCCATACGGTACGGAACCCTTTGTGCGCGAGTCCGACTCGCACTTGGCTGATTTTTTGTTATATTGACAAAAGAAAAAATACATGTCTAATATTTTTTGATAATCTTATTGACGGACTAATTATATTTTTTTAGTAAACAAGCCACTAAGAGTTTCTAGGCCACACTCTGATACGCCACGTTATTGATGACACAATGGAAACTAAAATGCCGCTACCTCGGATTTAATTATTTAGCGCAAACTGTACAGAACCAAAGAAGCATATTTTGTGTTATTAACATAAAAAAAGATATCGAAATCCAGTAATCGCAGATACTCGTAGTTAAGTAACGCTTTAGTAAACCAGTAATCTATTAACGAGATAATATTAGCAATCTAATCGAACGATATCCCTTGAAGTTAATTTAAATTCTTTACGATAAACCATTCAAAAACAGTCGTGACAGCAGGATTTGAACCTGCATAACTGACTCGCAGTTATCTCTTTTTGGGCCCGCGTTTTAACCAAAATTAAGCTTGGCAACATTGATGCTCACGTCAAATTAGTCGAAGTATTTTTGAAGTGAAAACTTATAACTATGAAAACTTATAGCTATAACAGCATTGTGTTCTTTATGGGACGGGTAAAAATGTTAAACTCGCGTATGGATTCGTGACCAGACCGAAAATTCGTAAGACGGGGGAATGCGTAAGACGGGGTTTTTTAAAATTGTTTCTCTACCCGTACACCAATTTTTAGCTTTTGGAAGTAGGTGCAAGATACTCATTTATTTTTTCGAAAATTCAAACTGGTATCCCCGACAATCGCTAAGGAACCCAGCTGACTGACTCCGGGTATTGTTGTACACCGCTATGATAACGTACCAAAAAATCAGCTTATAGAGATAGCACCTTCTTGCATTTTTTGCGCATACTTACCTCCCGGGGCTATAACTGTAAATACTCTGTTGTTTAGTGATCATGCTATACACCACTACTTTTTATGAACATCTAAAAAAAAATGTAGGTATCAGTACACGATGTAAAACATATGTGTACAGTTAAAATTTAAAAAAGATCTTAGGTAGCCTATTTATTTAGGTTTTATTTTATCCGAAAATTAGACTAAAATTATGCACATAATGTCAATTTCATTCATGTATAGTGTAGTAATGTAGATAAGTACCTACGGTCTTGTTTACGCAAAACAGCTGTAGTTGGAGTCTAATGAATTAGAATAACTAATTATTTCAATTTTTAAGGGATAATTTTAGGATATTGATTTATTAACTTTCTATTGCATATATATGTTTAGTATCGTGCACTGATACCCCCAATTTTTTTTTAGATGTTCATAAAAAGTAGTGGTGTATAGATATCGCTATACTCAGACAACACATTTGAATGAAATGTCTATTAATATATTTGTCCAATAGGCACAGTGGCTAATGCTTTTTTTTTAATGACTTCTGAGGCCTCTACAGCTTACCAGGCATGGGCGAGCGTAGAAGGCGGCTGAGCCCTAAGACTAGGTTATAGGGTGACTAGCGCAAGGCCACCTGAGACCTCGGCTTGGGCCGTCACCCCGCGGGGCTGATCAGACTGACCAGAAGGGGTGTGCCCTTGGCCCTAATGGGTTGAGCTGGTTGACTATTTGGAGAGAATCTAACCGATAGTCTGATATATCCCGAGTTTCCACTTGGCGGCGCCACGTGGCTGGCTAATTGCGTATTTTCTCCGCTTGGCGGCGCCACGTGTAGTTACCTGTTTGCTCCGGTTGGTGGCGTTGTTGGAGCAGCCTGGCGCAGCACGTCGCGGATCAGCTCGAGGACCGTTCGTTTCTCCATCTCTATAGGAGGCGCCACGTAGCCTGTCAGTTCTGTATACTTTCCACTTGGCAGCGCCACGTGGCTGGTTAGTTGCGTATACTCTCCGCTTGGCGGCGCCACGTGTAGTTACCTGTTTGCTCCGGTTGGTGGCGTTGTTGGAGCGGCCCTGGCGCAGCACGTCGCGGTGCCGCGCAATCAGCTCGAGGACCGTTCGTTTCTCCAGCTCGGTGAAGTTCTTGGATCGTTCCTTGTGGCCGCGGCGCGCGCGGATCGTCGATGTGGCGCTACGTGTTGACATATCAGTCTGGAACAATCAATCAGTTTGCTTACTTTTTAATCGACGAAGGGGAGGAGATATACATCGCGTTACGTAAAAAGAACCCTGGGGTGTCAAGCTGCGCACAAGGAAATCTAGTTCATATTACACTCGTAATAGGAATTAAATCTCCTTGCTGTGGTAAAAGCCGCGAACTAGGACATTTAATTCCTATTAACTGTGCAATAGGAGTTAAATTTCCCTGTGCGCAACTTGAAGCTCTAGCGTTTTTTTTACTTGATGTCTACGCTTATAGATTTTTTATGTATGAACAGCATAACTTTTTACAGAATAGTCCGATTTTGATAATTCTTTTTTTATTGAAGTTAGTCCCATATAAAATTTATCATCAGAGGAATGAAGAAGTATGCAATGTATGTGATACAGCAAATTTATCAAATTTTGTCTCACGATAATTTCTTATCCGAAACACGAATTAATTTTTAGTAGCAACCCTGCATGGCTAGAACACGGTTATGGTATCTAACAGTATTCCGTCTTCATACAAACGGTCGAAACACGAATCATACCTACGCGCCTCGGAGTGCGGTATGCTCTTGGTATGCTAGTCAGTCACGGCACGCGTACGTGTGGATTTGTAATTAGTAAGCGTGCGATTAACGTTTTTAGGGTTCCTTGTTTTACTACGGAACCTTGAAAACATCAATAAACATAATATGTATTTTTATTGAACGTTTCCTTTTACAAATATTTTTTTTTTTATAAATAAAATAATTTTACATCATAATAGATAGAAACTAGAAAGAAACTTAATTCGGTAAATAGTAAGTAGATGAAATTAAAATACTGAAGGCGGGCAGCCCTAGCGCGCGTTACGTACTGCGTGGTCACGTGGCGCTGTAGATATATATTTCAAGGACAGGGCCTAGTCAAAATACTGTTAGATATTTTTACCTTGGCTAAGACCTGACTTCTCAGGGTATCTATTTTGGAACCGATAGTCCGCTAGAGCGTATGCGTAAATAGTCACGATACTGAGTAAGAGCAGGAGCGAGCATTGAACATCTGTTAGTGCGAATAGTATAGCAACAGCATGAAAAAAAAAACATTATTCGTTCAAAAATGTTACTTCAGAGGTGCCAAACCGGCGTATGCGATAATGCATTCAAATTCCTTTTTTTATTGGCTCAAAATACCAGACGCAGCCACCGCGGCCCATAAATTTGGCCGACCATTGACCAGCACTCCGATACCTAACGTACACATGTAGAATATTGAATTTGAATTCTAAATACTTAGTTCGGGAGCTGTGGGGACAAAAAGTTACTGATAGATGCTTACAGGGATATCTGCTTACCCTGTACTACGCCAAAAGAGGGTGATTAAGACCAGCATTATCAACAAATTTAACTAAGGTTGCCTGGTTTACTATGGTTGCCTGGAAGAAATCGCTTAAAGCGATAAGGCCGCCAGTTAGAAACTTATAAATTGTCCCTGTAATGTTTTTTTATGTAATGTGGTTGTTTAATAAAGTGTTATTGTTTGTTTGTTGTTTTGTTGAGGGGCCAACCCAAAATTCGAGAAAAAAAAACAGCTGTTCGATACAAAACTGCAACTTAGAATAGGTAAAATGTATGCAACAGTTGATTTTTTCTCGAATTTCAGTTTGGCCCTAGGGAGATTGAGACAGGTGCGGGCGCCGGGGACCCGCCGCCGGTACGATTATAGTCGTAATCAAACCGTCCGTTAGCTCCCGGACTATAAGTAGAAATTAGGCCTTGGGACCAGTCCGGTTTATAGTCAGTGCGGTTATCTAGTAGAAACACCGGTTAAGATGTGATTACACGAAACAAAGTTTACAATATTCTAATGACACTTTAACTTACTATAAGCCTTATAAATAAGCTCCAAGTAGCCTAACGAGCTATGGAGGGGGCTTGGTAGTCTCTCTGCGAGATTAAATCGGGAATGAGGAGATCCATAGAAGAACCATCCGTACCGTACCGTATCAGCCTTTTTATAGTCCACTGCAGGACGTAGGTATACCCACGAAGGGTGATTGGGCCATATCCACCACGCTGCCCAATGCGGGTTGGTAGATTCACATACGCCATCGAATTTCTTCTACGGACGTATGCAGGTTGCCTCACGATGTTTTCCTTCACCGAAAAGCCAGTGGTGTTAAATTCCGTACATAAATTCCAAAGAACTCATTGGTCCGGGACCGGGATTTGAACCCACGACCTCACAATTGGAAGGCGGTCACTACCTCTAGACCGCCACAGCTCCAAGAAGAACCATAGTTACCGACTTTCAGCGGATGGCAAGTTGGAAGTTACCATTGCACGGAGGACTGATGGACAAGATATACAAGTAGCTCATCATTCCATACAAACGTCGGTGGGTAATCACACCAGTGTTTGCTATTGAATATCTAAAACTAAGATATCAATTTGTCTTTACAAAATCCATGCTTCTTGCTAATAAAACTGTGAAAAAAATTCTCCACTCGAATGATATAAGCCTTGGAACATTTGAATTTTGATTCAAATGTTTTAGGAAACTTTGGATGTAAAAATAATAGGCCAAGTACGAGTTGGACTCGCTCACGGAGGGTTCCGTACTGTATGGGAGCCCCCCTTAAATATTATATTATTTTAATTTTATTAATATTTATTATTGAAGAGAATTTAAAACTAAATATTCTGTGAAAATTTCAAGTATCTACTTGGTACCATTATTAGCATAGAGCGAAAAACGTCTAAAAATTCAGGTTTCTTGTATGGGAGCCCCCCTTAAATATTTACTTTATTTTGTTTTTAGTATTTATTGTTATAGCGGCAACAGAAATACATCATCTGTGAAAATTTCAGCTTCCTAGCTATTATGGTTCATGAGATACAGCCCGGTGACAGACGGACATCGCAGTCTTAGTAATAGGGTCCCGTTTTTCCCTTTGGGTACGGAACCCTAAAAACACAGATGAACTAAACTGAGTCATCTTTTATGAAAATAGCGGCCTAGTTTATATTATCGTTAGTTTAAATAACTGTTTTTTAAACAAATCAATTCAACAGTTTTTTTCATTATTTACTACGGAGAACACTTTACGCGAATTTAGTACGCAGCAGTGTTAGGTAATAATTATAGGTATTTTAAAACAATTAAAAACAAAATGAAATTACAATGGGTGCACACGCACTATATCTACGGTTTATCAGCGAATCTATCTCTTCTTCAGACAATATACAAGTGGATCGCTGATACAGGAATAGATTCGGAAGAGTAGGTATTGTAGACTGCCTTGGTGGCTCAGTGGTTAGTTACCCTGACTTCTGGGTCAAAGAGGCGTGGGTTCGATCCCCACCCAAGGCAAGTATTTATGTGATGAACATAAGTGTTTGCTCTGTGTCTGGGTGTTATTTAGTTACTATCTATATAATTATGTATTTAAAAATATGTATATGTAGTATGTCAGTCTCTGGCAGCCATATCACAAGCTATGGAAATTGGAAATTGTCAAGTTTATCAATTTTAATTTCGTGCTATATTGTATAGTGCCCTAATGTGATGTTTACTTTTTGACTTTTAACAGATGGTGTTATGAATAAATGACTATATGCTTAGTTCGGGGTCAGAGATGGATCTTTTTTTTATTCTTAATAGGTTTGCGTTTGACCACATACTGCCTGATGTTGAGCAGATAAGCGGTCTAGGTTGTAGCACGCTTACCTAGAAGTTACCTATTTACTCCGGATTTGAAGACACCCACGTCGTACTTTAGCGGGAAGACAGACCCAGGCAAAACGTTCCACATTCTGGCTGTTCGTATGAGGAATGAGGATTCGAAACGCTTGGTTCTTACGCGCGGAATGCCCACCATAAAATCTCCAATAAGACCGTTTGGTAGCGGCTTGCATCCTTGGTCTTGATGAGATCGACTGTCCACCTTGTGGGTGGATGTCCTACGTCGCTAAGCTACCACGGCTTAACTAAACTGGTAGTACGTAATGCTGTTCTGTGATATCCAGAGATCTCGCGAGATGCGACATGTCTCGATCTAGCGGGGATCTAACTACGTACGAAACTTTTGGAGTGTCTGTTTGTAATATTGAAATAACCGTTTTACTACGTGTATATGAAAACATATACGGTACATACACCAAAATAACATTTCTTACTATTTTTGTCCGTCTGATTGTTCCGGCTAATCTCTGATTTTGACGGAACTTTTATTGGCAGGTAGCTGATGTAATCCTTATCCTTACTAATATTATAAATCCGAAAAGTTTGTTGGTTTGTTGGTTTGTTACTCCATCACGCACCAACGGAGCAACGGATTGACTTGATTTTTGGCATGGACATAGCTTAAAAGGCGGAAGGAGCTTTAGGATACTTTTTATCCCGAAAAATTGCATAGTTCCTGTAGGACAGGACAAAAACCATCGAAAGCGAAACTGTCGCCACTATCACAAAGACGCTAAGTGATTAATTCCTCTATGACGCTAATATGGACTAACGAAACGTCACAGCCAAACGTAATTAGATGACAGGTGACATTGTCTGCAGACTTTTATAAATCACAAGTAGCATGGCAAGGGGACAAATTGTTTTTCCACCATTATATCCCCTTGAAGAGGAAATAAAGTATGGATTGAAAATGACAACTGACATTAAAATTGGATAAAATGTTATTTTACCTCTGCATGCTACATGTTACTAAGACGTTTAATACCAGGCCGTCATTTTGTCTGACATTTAAAATATTTTTAAATCTTCTATCATTAGAGGTTTAACATGTTTCTTTATTCTACCTTTATGGTATACATCATACTTTAATATTATCAATCCGAAAAGTTTGTTGGTTTGTTCCTCTTTGACGCAGCAACGGAGCAAAAGATTGACCTGATTTTTGGTATGGATACCTTTGGTTTAAAAGACAAAGTGATAATAGGATACTTTTTTATCTCGAGAAAATTCGTGATTCCCATGGGATAGGACAATAACTGTTTCTCAGCAATGGAGCAACGGATTGACTTGATATTTGGGGTGGGTATAGTTTGGAAGACGGAAAGTGACATAGGATACTTTCCATCGCGAAAAAATTGTGGTTCCCGTAGGACTTAACAATATTTTTTTCTCAGCAACGGAGCAACTTGCCTTGGCTTATTGCATGAATATAGTTTGAAAGACGAAAAGTGACATAATAGGCCACTTTTTATCGCAAAAACTTTAACAGTTCCCGTAGGATAGGATAAAAACTAAGTGAGCGGGCTGCGGTAGCAGCCGTCTAAGCGCCAGAAATAACCTGTCATGGCAAGTTTAGGACGTTCCTACATTTTTCGCACTCCTTCGCGGCACTCAACAGAGCTAGCCCAGACTCGGGCTCCATAACGGAGCTTGCGCTCTCGCCATAATGACGAAGTGTTTCGGAGCACAAGACACATCGTCATCCACCACTCTGGACTAACCAGTACTGAACGTCAGACAGCATTCCAACGCCCTGGTCCCAGTGCAGCGGGTCAGTCATAGTAGCCCAGCGCCTGCCTCTTCAACTGCAGAGGGCAGTGAGAACGGCCATCGCGATACCGACACCTCTCTTCCCCTGCAGCCCCACTGCGTCTGCCAACACGTTGACGGCCTAGCGGAAGGTAGGGTAGGTGGCGGCACCCACACCACCAGTTCCATATATCCCTCCGCGGCCCCTAATCCGCGGCTGTCATATCAGAGTCCAGGAAGCAGCCTTGCTTTATGAAACTGAGAAGGGTTATTCCCAGCAAGTAACTGGAGATAGAGAGACAGAAAAGAAGCCACACCCAGCGCAGCAGGAGGAGCTGGAGTTCATATGCCTGGCAGACGGAGCAGCACTAGAGCAAAATCTTAACCGAGAAATTAACATATTTACAGACGGCAGCAAAGTTAAAGGGAAAGTTGGGGCGGCATTATCCATTTGGGATGATGCCACTGAGATCAGTACCCGCAAGCTGAAATTGGCCGATTGGTGCTCCGTGTACCAGGCCGAGTTGTTGACACTTCTTGAGGCTACCGAAAAAGCAAAAATCTTTTGTGACTCCAGGTCTGCACTGGAAACGGTAGTTGGCGTATCTTCCCTCCATCCCTTAGCAGTAAATTCAAAGCTAACATAAAGTTGCTACACGCACAAAATAAAATAGTGAAACTTTATTGGATTAAAGCACACGCGGGGATGGAGGGAAATGAGAGAGCGGACCAGCTAGCAAAGGAAGCAGCACTGCACTCGAAGTGCAGACCTATTTACGATAACTGCCCCGTTTCATTCGTCAAGCGAGAAATCCGAAAGGACTCTCTTGACGAGTGGAACCGGCGTTATCAGGATGGCCACACAGCGGCGGCAACCAAAACATATTTTCCGGATGCAAGGGCGGCATACAAGATCGTAAGAGAAATAGCACCAGTGGGAATCATAACTCAAGTGCTGACGGGGCATGGTGGGTTTTCCCAATACTTACATCGATTTAAGTTGAGGGAAAGCCCATCGTGCATCTGTGAACCCACAAAAGAGGAGACTCATATGCAGTGGCACATAATCTTGGAATGCCCAGTTTATGGAAAGCAGAGATTTTATTTAGAACAAAAAATTGGAATTAATCTAACACGTAAAAACCTTAGAAACAAATTTATCGATTTTTGCACAAATATTTGTAAAAAAGCAATAATTAGGAACAAGTAGGTATAAACTTTGCTGTACCATTGTAATGTTTATTATAACTGCAAACAGCCAAAAACATTGAAATATAGGTATAGTTTTTATTCATTTGTAATTAAGACCCCTGACCCTTGCATATACACTCCAACCTTGCATTCCTTTAAGGTATTTTGATATTTGTCGGTTAGGTTATTAGGTTTCGCAGCCGACATAAACATAAGCCAAAATCAAAATATAACGCGGGCGAAGCCGCGGGTAAAAGCTAGTAAGGAATAACTTAGACTACGTTTATTTAAGTTTTTTTTTAATCTCGGGCTAACGCGGGTAACACCGCGGAGCGCAACTAGTCACAACTATATACTGAACTAGCTTAGCCCGAGATAAAAATTTTTTTTTCTAAAATAAACGTAGCCTAAGTTACTTCTTATTACATCAGCTATCTGCCAATAAAAGTCCCGTCAAAATCGGTCCAGCGATTTCAGAGATTAGCCGGAACAAACAGACAGACAAAAATTTGAATTCTATTTAAGTGATGATAGTGAAAAGTATCGCGCATGGAAAAGAACAGGTGTCTCTCTAGACCTCTGTGGTGATACCATATCAACTATTATGTACATACATATGTACAAATTTTGCATAGCGCCGTTCTAAATGTTAAAATAACTGGTTGTCCAAAGTCGGGTTATAAAATTTACATGCGGTCTTAATAAGAAAAAAACTAGTATTCATACATTTAACTTTGAAATTTATTTGAGGTAAGGATTGGGTTAGACAGGTATCTGTCTCATACTTCATTCATCATCATTGTCAATTGTAGGATATGCACTGCTGGACATAGGTCTCTTCTACGGATCTTCCATAAAACCGGTCGGAAGCGGCTTACATCCAGCGCATATGGTCTTGTAAATCGGCTCACATTGGTAGTTTTTTATATACTAATAGAATATCCTAAGAAATTTTTCAAAAGCTCTAATTAAAGAAAAAAAATATGAAAACGAATTAATTTCAAAATTCGATAACTACCCATGGAGTGGTCCTAGAGAATTGGCACCAAGGTATAAAATGCTCAAAATAATATGTACTACTATTTTTCTCTAATCTAATCCTGACTGCCTCAATGGCTCAGTGGTTATTGACCCTGACTTCAGGATCAAGAGGCGTGGGTTCGATCGCCACCCAGGGCAAACATTTATGTGATGAATATAAGTGTTTGCTCTGTGTCTGGGTGTTATTTAGGTATTATCTATAAAAGTATGTATTTAAAATAAGTATATATATGTATTATATCAGTCTCTGGCAGCCATATTACAAGCTTTGCTTAGTTTGGGGTCAGAGACCGTGTGTAAGATATTAAAAAAAAATGCTTTGACCAGGACTTTCAGAATTAGCCCAAAAATGTATGGACTGTCAATGCTCCTTTATGGAACATAAACTGTAACTGTAATTTTATGCATATGCCAATTTAAAAGTTTTAAAAAGTCACTTTTAAATGAAAATACTTATTACAACAATATTTATGCAATTTTCATACTCCATAAAAAACAGGTGTTCTCATATCTAATTATTTAGATGGTCATAGTTACATATTGAAGTGAAAACTTCTAGAGCGGCGCTGTGTACTTTTTGGGATGGGTAAAAAATGTTAAACTCGCGGTTTCGCCTTGGAGATAATTTTTCTTCCTGGTGTGACACTACTGCTGGTGTGCCACAAGGCGGCGTGCTATCTCCCCTTCTTTTTGCCTTTTTCATTAATTCCACTCACTCTAACGGCTCACTTCTTCCTATCACCTTTATGCAGACGATCTCCAAATTTATTCGCAAGCTCGGCTAGATGATCTAGATTCAACGATAGCTGCTATAAATTCCGATCTCTACCAAGTAACTGAGTGGAGCAATTCTTTTGGCTTAAAAATTAACCCCGCAAAGTCACAAGTTATTATTATTGGCAGCTCTTATAATATTTCAAGAATCGACTGGCCCAAACTTCCTTGCGTAGAGTTCGATGGAATCATTTTACCATATAGTGAATCTGTGAAAAACCTCGGTGTCATGTTTGATCGTACGCTTTGCTGGGATACTCATATAAAAACAATCAGCTACACGTTGTTTGCTGCTGGTAGCGCCCTGAGACGGCTTCGAAACTTCCTGCTTACTGCTACTAAAGTTGCGCTCGCACAGTCTCTTCTTCTTCCAATTTTAGATTACGCTGACGCCTGCTTTTTAGATCTCACTGAAGTCCAACTTGATAAGCTTGAGCGTCTCCAAAATTACTGCATTAGGTTTATATTTGAGTTACGCAAATATGACCACGTATATCTCATTTCCGCACTAAGCTCAAGTGGCTTCCAATTCGTCTTCGTCGGAATGCTCATATCCTTAATCTTCTTTATAACATCCTCTCTTTAACCTCTTTTTCCTTCTGGCAAGATGCACATTCCCTTCCCCTCAGATCCAAGGACAACCTTTCCCTTAAGACTCCTACCGCACGGTGTGAAACTTTTTACGGACGGGCGTTTGCCTGGGCGTTTTTTTTTTTTTTTTTTTTAATTAATGCGCACCCCGTCCATTATTTATACGCTTTCTGTCCTCTCCATCCTAAGGTTGCCTGATAGAGATCGCTGTCAGCGATAAGGCCGCCCATTGTTACACTGTTTATGTCTCTTTGTTTCTTCTTTTTGTTTATTTCTTGGTGTGCAATAAAGAGTTTATCTATCTATCTAAACTCGCCTCAGGACACGTGACCTGATCTAAAATTCGTAAGACGGAGTGAGCAAGTTCTCACTTCTGCCGGCACTCCCGGAGTGCAACCCGTGTTGTTTTTTTTTATAAGTAGTACTAAGAGCAATAAAATTACTTTTGATGTTTTTCAATTTCTTCTAGGGATGTAGGTACGAGGGGTGATCCAAAAGTAATGATAATCAATAACAAACACAATGAATAAAATAAAAAAATAAATTTATTTCTCAACATAGTCTCCTAGCAAGTCTATACATTTAGTCCATCTCTTTTCTAAACCTAAAATTCCCTTTGAAAAAAAATCTTTATCTTGACTCTCAAAAAAGTCCTCAACCGCGGCCATCACGTCGCTATCATCGTCAAATTTCTTGCCTCGGAGATGTTCCTTGAGTCGTGGAAAGAGATAAAAGTCACTGGGGGCTAGATCTGGTGAATAGGGGGGGTGATCCACCAGCTCAAAGCCCGCTTCCTGAATGGCAGCCATGGCAATTGCAGCTTTGTGAACCGGTGCGTTGTCTTGATGGAACAGCACTCCAGCCCGCAGTTTGCCTCGCCTTTTCTCCTTAATAGCCTCCCGCAATCTTCTTATTTGTTCTGCATAGTAGGAGCCTGTAATAGTGGCCCCCTTTTCCAAGTAGTCCACCATGATTATTCCTTCAGCGTCCCAAAAAACAGACGCCATAACCTTCCCTGCTGAGCTTGACACTTTGAATTTCTTCGGCGTCGGTTCATCGGATCGTTTCCATGTCATCGATTGTTGTTTTGTTTCAGGATCAAAATGGTGGATCCAGGTCTCGTCCATGGTCACAAAACGTGACAAAAAATTATCCTTGTCTGCCTGGAAATTTTCGAGATTTGCTCTTGACATGTCGACTCGTTTCTTCTTTTGCTCGTCGTTTAACATTTTCGGTATCCAACGCGTGGAGACCTTTCTCATATGCAATTCGTTCGCAAGGATTCTTTGAATGCTGCCATATGAGATCCCTGTGACCTCAGCTACATGCCTGATAGTCACTCTTCGATCTTCCAATACAACTTCTTCAACTTTTTTCACATTTTCTTCAGTGAGGGACGTCGATGGGCGTCCTTCGCGGTGTTCGTCTTCCGTCGATGTTCTTCTCAGCTTAAACTCCTTAGCCCAGCGTGCAACTGTGGAATATGGAGGAGAAGAGTCCCCTAATGTTTCCACCAAGTCGCTATGTATGTCTTTGGTAGACATTTTTTTCAAGCAGAGGTATTTAATGACAGCTCTGATTTCGTGTTTTTCCATTTTGATGTTCACTCCTTGACAGCCCGTATTCAAATGAATGTAGCTCCTGGGAATCGTGGCCTATTTATATGATTTTTTTTTCCTGAACTAGTTGGTAATTGAGCAAGTGACTGATATTTTTTTTGTATTTTTGTGTGCAGTAGAAATAACTGATTATCATTACTTTTGGATCACCCCTCGTATGCAGGTTGCCTCGATGTTTTTCTTCACCAAAAAGCCAGTTTTGTTAACCTATGTTACGTATTTACCATAATAATATGCACTTCGAAAACATAGTCCTAACCTTTTATTTTTGAACGAGTTTAGTTGAATCTCCAAATGCTAGATTAAAAGCCGAAATGTCACGAGTAAAATACCACTTGCCGGTTGATAATATTAGATAACAACCATTGTAGGTAAGCTGTAACCTATACCTAAATCTACGGACAACTTAGCACCTATGATTTACCTATTATTAATATAACCTATGGCTAGAATATGGTTGATATGCAGCCTAACTATAAGTACCTACGAGTATTTACTACTAGCTTTTACTTGTGGCTTCGCCCGGGTCACAGTTTGATTTTTAAACTTTCCCATAGGAAATTCCTCTTGCATGAAAGTCAGCAGGCATGTCACCTATCATTCATTAACGTTTCCACATAATTATATTGACGTGGATGGATATAGATAAGTTGGTAAGTAAAAATAAAGTGTTTTGTCTCTCCTGCGGGAACCACTATTTTTTTCGGGATAAAAAGTAGCTCATGTCACTTTCCGTCGTTCAAACTATGTCCATGCCAAAAATTAAGTTAATCCGTTGCTCCGCTGCGTAAAGAGGAGTATACCAACAAACACACTTTCGGATTTGTAAGTAGTTTTAGTAAGGAAGTAAGAATACATGCATTATTTTTGAATTATCTATCGGTATACTACAGAATCACCCTGCAGATTCCTCTTCCATTACGACTACGGTACCCTAAAACTATATCAGTTAGTCAAATTAGTATTAGAAATCGTAAAAAAATCACTTAGCTCGAACAAGTATATTTGCAAAACTAGATTCGAAAACCTGATAGTGCTATCAATACGGTTCTCTGTACTGTGTTATGTTGCTCTTACTTCAAGTTTGGCTCATTAAAAACATTAATTATTCAATACTTAGATTAGAAATTATAATTAGGCGATGATAGAAGTGGTTCGGATTGACGCTATGTATTGGAGGCCATTGGGATGCCTTAGAGATTTAGTCTTAGGTATCGGTTAGCATTTGCTTGCTGAATTACTTTCAAATTACTGTAGTTATTTTCGGAATTGTTCATTTATATCATTTTTGACCGACGAAACGGAGGAGGTACTTAATTAGACGAATAACTTTGTTCATAGTTGTCCGATTTCGATAATTCTTTTTTTATTGGACAGAGTATACTTCGAAGTTGGTCCCATTTAAATTTTATCGAAATCGGCTGAGCCATTTTTGATATATCAACAATAATGTGAAAATGCTACATCGGTCTATGCGAGATATTTGCGAATTCTGTACACGGTTGAAGTCGGTAATGCGCTATTTTTTGCAAAAAATAATTCTTTTTTTGTGATAAATGAAAAGATCATAATTATACAGGGTTATTCCTAATCAATTAGCATCCTTTTAGGAGCTTATTCTGTACATCAGATCTCACAACTTTTGATCTAGGACTTTTGTCAAAACTCGAAAAAAAATTGAAGTTTCATAGAAAAATATCGTTCACCCGCGGCAAAAGTTTTGACAAAAGTCTCAGAACAAAAGTTGTTATTTTTCATGTACAGAATAAGCCCCTAAAAGGATGCTAATTGATTAGAAATAATCCTGTATAAGTTTTGAGGTACCGACTACTTGGTAGACGCGAGTACTGATGAAAACCGAATTGGTGTCTACCAAGTATCAAACACTTAGTTGTACTAGCTATGACAGAGTAGTGTTATCAATGTAACAAAATTAGTAAAATAGCATACGGGCGACCTCACCTACGACGTTTCTCTTTTTGCACAAACTCTATACAGGGTTATTTCTAATCAATTAGCATCCTTTTAGGGGCTTATTATGTACATCGAAACTAACAACTTTAGTTCTGTGACTTTTGTCAGAACTAAAAAAAATCAGCTGTTCCATACATTTTGTTGCGGGTCAACGATATTTTTCTATGGAACAATAATTTTTTTTTTTGAGTTTTGACAAAAGTCGCAGAACAAAAGTTGTTAGTTTCGATGTACAGAATAAGCCCCTAAAAAGATGCTAATTGATTAGGAATAACCCTGTATACTTCA
This sequence comes from Hypomecis atomaria, assembly GCA_964007245.1. Classification (NCBI taxonomy): domain Eukaryota; kingdom Metazoa; phylum Arthropoda; class Insecta; order Lepidoptera; family Geometridae; genus Hypomecis; species Hypomecis atomaria. Next base: position 3,023,745 of record OZ023308.1, on the reverse strand, counting down.
CCATAACTCCGTCTCGTTCTGATACGTTGAAAGAATAATTTCGTGGTGCGTATACTAGCCCGGGCAGAAGAATGGAGGCTTCGCTCGCCCAGACAAAAATTGTATTAAAAATCTCAAGTATTTGTTTACTGCAAAAACCGTGTTGTCCTAAAACCGTATCTAATTATAAGATAATAACTTCCAACAACACTGATTACCGTCAATCAGCGAGATAATACGCTCATTTCGTGATTAAACAATATAGAATCTATCAGATAAATAACTAATAAGAACAACAATTATCTACGTAGTCGAATTACACAATAACATTTTTTAACTGGAACAATAAATTATTTTTCGCCAAAAGTGGAATAACCGACTTCAATCGTACAAAATTCGAATAGTTCGCTTGAATCATGAAAAAATGCCGATGGCTCGAATCGATGTCTACAATCCTACTAATATTATAAACGCGAAAGTTTGTGAGTAATGTATGAATGTTTGTTACTCTTCCACGCACAAACGGATGAATCGATTTTAATGAAATAGCGCTTTTTTGTAGCGCTCGTAGCGTAGTTTGACTAGGTGATTGTCAGCGATCACCGAAATTAAGCAACGTTCCGCACGGCCAGTACTTGGATGGGTGACCGCGGGCGGCATTTTCCAACTGAGCGCTACCGTGGCTCGGATGACACGTTAAATTGTAGGCCCCGGTTGTTTTAACCGTTTAGCCATGTCAGAAGCCTTCAGGCGGCCTAAAAACTCTGACACCAGGGCTAGCCACCCGGCCTATACGAACTTACTTACTTAATGAAATTCGGCATGAAGGTAGTAGCTTAGATCTTGGAAAAAAATGGCGAAAATATATAAAATACACATAAAAATACATACAGACGAACATAGAACCTCCTCTTTTTGCAAGATTTTATTTAGTTTCACCTGTCCCGTTGTCTGTCTGTCGGTCTGAAATCAAATCTTGCAAGTTAAATTTGATCCACTTCCCGGTTACCGATTGAGCTGAAATTTTGCATACATGTGTAAATCGCGTGACAATGCAATATTATGATGACATGGTGCTGATCTGATGATGCAGCTGGAAGGTGGCCAAAGGAACTTAGCAATGAAACGACACAACCTCTTCGAGTTTGGGTTCATTTTAATGGCCTTGGCGAGTAGTTTGTCTTTTAATGGTAACCAGGGTCTGATGATGGAGCTGGAAGGTGCTCATAGGAACTCTGTAATGAAACGACGCAGCCCTATCGAGTTTCGGCTCGTTTGATTCGTCTTGGCGAGTACTTGTTTAAAAAAATGTTTTTAATTTTTATTTTAAAAGTCAGTTAATAACAGATAATGTAAATACTAGGTGATTATCATGTCCTGCGGGACAATTCTGTCAACCGATCTCGTTACTAAGGTGACACGTTCTTGAACCTGTCTCGTTTTTCTGACAGTTTTGAACTGTCGGAACTGTCAGAAAAACGAGAGAGGTTCAAGAACGTATCACTTCAGTAAAGAGATCGGCTAACAGAATTGCCCCCCTGCTCGTTATCGAATAAGATCTCTTTAATATACCCCTATCTGTTCTAAGTAAAGAAGTTTTCATACGAATAATGACGCTCAACATTTAAATTACTCGCTATATGTAGTTTGAACCCCTGATTTGTTAAATAGAATGTAACTAGTTTTTACCCGCGGCTTCGCTCGCATGATATTTTGATTTTTGTGCTATCCTATGGGAACCCTTTATTTATCCGGGATAAAAAGTAGACTATGTCACTTTCCGTCTCTCTAACCCGAGGCTCTACTTCACCACCCTTAATAAAGGAAGAGAAAAATTGAAAACGATTTGACGGTTTTTCGATTCGACTGTTGTTTTTTTTGACATTTCTTGAAGCGCACTCTAAAATAGCTTGCAGATGGCAGGTTTTTTCCTACTTACTTAACACTTATCGTTATATTATGGAAAATCATTATAATTTATTGCCTATGTGTTATTCTGATATATAGGTATAAGCTATATTACTGCAAAGTTTCATCTCAATCCGTTCAGTACTTTTTGCGTGAAAGAGTAACAAACATACATCCATCCTTACAAACTTTCACGTTTATAATATTAGTAAGATTCACTGATTTGTTAGAGCGTGGTAAGGTACCTCACCTACGTACGAGTATATTATTCTTCTAGGTATTGTATATAATCGATTTATGTAACGTGATTCCGTACTTGTAGGCCACTTAAAGGAAAATGGCAAATGCGGACGAGGCCATGGCCATTTTTAAAAAAACCGTAAAGAAGAAAAAGTAAAAATCTAGAGGGCCATTTAAACAGCGAAAGAATGCGATCCTGAAGGGTTGTCATCGAACATAAGACATAACTGTTTAAAAATAAATGTCACATTTTAGCGCTAAATTCTATGGAAATAAACAAGATAGGAAACATTTTTTTTTAAGTTTCTTACATTAAACACAGCTATATTTTTAGTTAGTTTCAATTTAAGCCTAAAAATTAAGCGCAATGTCTTGTTTTACGTTGAGATTGTATGATAATAGGCTTGTTTACTAAATAAAACGTTTCATACTCGCAAATGTTTGGGTTTAAATATGAAATAATCTTGCCAAATATCAAAATCAGCTGATAAATGACGCGACTGAAATTAGGTACCGTGTTAATATACACAAAAAAACTGTTAATTAAAGAACCCGCGTGCCAAGTTTTTAACCGACTTCCAAAAAGGAGGAGGTTCTATGTTATTTTGTAGGTATGTATTTTTTTCATGTATGTTCATCGATAATTTCGGCAATTGTGACCTTTTTTAGTTCGAAAGAGTATACTCCCGAAGTGGTCCCATTTAAATTTTAAAGAAATCGGCTGAGCCGTTTTTGAAAAATCAACAATAATGTAAATAATTCAAGCGAAAAATTCGAATTTTGTACACGATGGAAGGCGGTTTTGCCATTTTTTGCGAAGAAAAATTATATCGAGATCCGTTGAAAAATGACCTTTAGACGAAAACTAAATCGCCGTGACTAAAACGGAGATCTTCCCTTACGCTCGGTCAAAAATAAAATGAAACCTTCCTTTTCGGAAGTCGGTTAAAAACAGATATCGAATGTTCGAACACCTCATATTCCAGATGTAACTAACTGGCACGTAAGTAGTGAATATTAATAGACCTCAATAGACGGGTAGTTAGATGTAGCGTCTCAATGATTGGGGTCGCGGGTTCAATTCGCCGCGCGACTTACTAGTTAGGTGTCTCGTTACTACACGTACTATTTATTAACTAGAAGGTCTTCATAGTTAGTATAGCAATCAAAATTCTTGACAGTTGTGAAGTTAGCTACAAGCTGCGCAAAATCCAATCCTCGCGAAGCTGTTTGGTGAGCTTCAGTTAGGATTGGGTTTTCTGCAGTTTGCAGCTAACATAACAGCCGCCAAGTTTGATATTACTGTATCAGCCTTTTAAAACAACCAGGACCTACAATTTAAAACAACCAGGACCTACAATTTAAAACAACCAGGACCTACAATTTAAAACAACCAGGACCTACAATTTAAAACAACCAGGACCTACAATTTAAAACAACCTGTACCTACAATTTAAAACAACCAGGACCTACAATTTAAAGTGTCTTCCGAGACGTATGCCCAGACAGAAGTGCTCAGCTGTAAAGGCCACCCGCGGTCACTCGTCCAAAGACTGACCGTGCCGAACGTTGCTTAACCATTTCCATCCATCGCCAAATGACGTCCACTGATGGACATAGGCTTTCCCTATGGATCTCCAAGAAGACTGGTTGGAAGCGGCTTGCATCCTGCGGGATTTCGCTCCTGCGGTCTTGACGAGGTCTTCCGTCCACTTTGTGGGTTGATGTCCTACGCTGCGCTTGCCGGTACGTGGTCACTACTGGTGAACTTTTCGACCCCATCAGTCATCAGTCCTTCGCGCCATGCGCCCTGCCCACTGCCATTTCAACTTGTCGATCCGTTGGACTGTCAGTCACTTTGGTTCTTCTACGGATCTTCTCATTTCTGATTCGATCTCGCCGAGAGACTTATAATTTTGGACTAGCTGACCCGACAAATGTTGTTTTGCCATACAAAAAAATGCGATTATTAATTGAGATATAAACTATCCTATCTCTTATTCCTATGGATCAAACTGCACACTGTGCAAAATTTGGTGAAAATCGGAACAGTAGTTTAAGAGTTCATCGCAAACAAACAACATGACCCGAAATTTTATATATTAAGATAATAATATGTAACCGTTAGATTGTCAGGTGTTCGGACAGTGTAGAGACAAATAATCGATCAAGTGCGAGTCGGAATCGCGCACGAAGGGTTCCGTACCGTACGGGAGCCCTATTCCTCTTGCCGTTATAAATAGCGAGCAAAAAACTCCTAAAAAACACGTTTGTTGTATGGGAGCCCCCCTTAAATATTTATTTTATTGTTTTTAGTATTTGTTGTTAGAGCGGCAATAGAAAAACATCATTTGTGAAAATTTCAGCTGCCTAGCTATCATGGTTCATGAGATACAGCCCGGTGACAGACAGACAGACAGACGGACAGACGGACATCGAAGTCTTAGTAATAGGGTCCCGTTTTTAGCCTTTGGGTACGGAACCCTAAAAACCAACAACGTACAAAAGGTTCATTGGATTTCGGAATTAATCCTATAAGTAAAAGTTATTCGTAATGATGATTATTTAAACCCCCGAAAGTACCTGCACTTTGTAAGATAAGAGGCTTGTGTACTCTGACACGTATATTATTATTTCTGTTTTATGGATTTTGTCTGAAATAAATTGTAAAATAAAAATAAATTAGATGACGATTCGTTGACCCTGTAGGGGCCTTAAAAGCGATCTCTTCCAGGCAACTTAGGTTGAAGATCAGAGGCAGAATAAAAGCTCCGACACCAGGGCTGGCCACCCGGCCAATAAGAACTTTGAATGTCAATGTATCTGTTTAATTGCTACCAAGGCGTGACACACTAGTACTATTCTCAGCACGACACCCATTTTGTTGCAAATTCTAAATAAGCTATGACACATGGCATCCTATTTTAGGTGCCCAGGTTAATTTTACTGAAACATTGACATTGTGGTGATTCTTATTTACCTGTTCTTAAATTAAATTTCACAGATATGATTTTTTATTTAGAGTGCTTTCCACACTAGGTTTTTATCTCAAAGAGTTGATGATGTCTTCCACGCCGATTTCGGCTACGGCGACCATTTTCCGTATGGTGGGTTACTGATGGGTCCTCACATGGCTGATGTACCCAATTTTAGCGGTGAATGTCCTAGGACAGTGGCTACATGTGAGGACTCTATTTATGTAGTTGTATGTAATGTTGGACGGCTGTTTGTTTTTGAGATGTTCTCTTTTTAGGTCTAAATCACGCCTCCTTTGGTCCTCAAATGCGTACACGTTGGTATGTACTTGTTGTTGTTGGTATGTACTTGTGTTGTTCTTCTCAGTTATCTTTGTGATAAGCATGTCAAAAATCTGAAGCGAACGCAGGATTTGAACCTGCCCCTTCGGACAAAAAAATTACAAAAATAAATTATTAAAGGACATGTTCTTTTTTGTATGGGACTTTGGCTCAATGACGGGCTCTAAACTATAATAGGTAGAAAAATCATCTTAATTCGATGAGGCATAGTGTTTCTTAATCGAACAGTCAATTAAAAAGCAAACAATTTTTTTTTGCTTTGCGTTATTGCCATATTTTCCGCCATTAAAGTCATCCACCATGTTGTAGATCATGGATGTAAGAAAGGAGTCAATCGGCAACAAGATTCAAAATCTGCAGATTTAAATGTCACGGTTGTCCAAAAAAGTCATCGCCAGATCTGTCAGATTTGTAATATATCGAAGTCCATTATCGTAACCATGTTGTAAATAATAAGAATCGAATTGTCACAAACGCAAAGATATCACAATGCATTCGTACATTTAAAGCCGAATGAGATAAAACAATAGCAAACCGTAAACAGTATTACCAGTTTCTATTTTCTTAGTTCCCAGGAAAATGAGGCGAAATTCTCCAATAACAAATAGATAGTAATATTATGTAGTAGGATGATTTGATCCTTAGATATTCGCGACAAAACTATTTATCAAATCATAGTACGACACTCATATTTAGCATGAAGATCCTTTTTCATTTTCAAATAATAATGCCTCATGATCGATAAAATAATATAAAAAAAACCCTGCGTTTAAATTCAATAACCAATCGAGTTAAAATTCCCCGTGATTCAGGTGATTTCCCACAAAGCAGCAACGCTGAAATTAACTTTTTCATTATCTAGGTACACGGCGGTACAGGTAGATGGCGGAAAATTCAAATCATGGGTTGCTAGGCCTGCGATAATGATAAATGTTTTGCTTTTCTACTAAAGCGTTTGGATTTTTTTCAGTATTTTTTCGTGATTCGTCATATTTTTGTTTATAAGATAAAAGCGAGCCAGGTATGGGCCAGGTTTGAGAACATCACCTTTCACGGTTTTAAGAATGCATCCGTAGAAGAAATTCAATGGCGTATGTGAATCCACCAACCCTCATTGGGCCTGGGGTGCATATAGCCCAAACACCCTTAGTAGGTAGGCCTGCGTCCTGCAGTGGACTATTAATAAGGCTAGTACAGTACAAGAGTAATGTAAGTATTGCACGTCGAAAGATGATGCAGTACAAATGTCATAGAATAGAAACTTGTAGTTTTGTAAACAAAAACAACGAGTTGCACTCCGGAAATGCCGGCAGAAGTGAAAACTTGAACATAGAAACTACTATTTATGTGGTAAAATACAATATCACACAAGCACACTCGCGCAAGCGCCGTGCGCCGTCTTACGAATTTTCGATCAGGTCATGTGTCCTGACGCGAGTTTAACATTTTTTACCCATAAAGTGCACAACGCCGCCGTTTTTTTTTTTTTTATTCGGAATAGGTTTGCGTTTGACCACATACTGTCTGATGTTAAGCAGATAAGCGGTCTAGGTTGTAGCACGCTTACCTAGAAGATACCTATAATATAATATTTTTTTTTTACTAGTTTGCACTTATAAAATCTACTAGCGACACGCCCCGGCTTCACACAGATGTATTATACATATAAACCTTCCTCTTCAATCACTCTATCTATTAAAAAAAAACCATCAAAATCCGTTGCGTAGTTTTGAAGGTATAAGCATACACGGGGACACAGTGGGAAGCGACTTTGTTTTATACTATGTAGTGATAAAATTGTATATGGGGTACTCTTACTACTACGTTTATGCTACATGTTACTTATTTTTTATCTGTCCTCTTTTTTCTTGATGACCATTTTACCGGAAATTGTTACTTTGAATGACACTGACATTTAGTTTTTAGGGTTCCGTACCCAAAGGGAAAGACGGGACCCTATTACTAAGACTTCGATGTCCGTCTGTCCGTCTGTCACCGGGCTGTATCTCATGAACCATGATAGCTACGCAGCTGAAATTTTCACAGATGATGTATTTCTGTTGCCGCTATAACAACAAATACTAAAAACAAAATAAAATAAATATTTAAGGGGGGCTCCCATACAGTACGGAACCCTCCGTGCACGAGTCCGACTCGTACTTGGCCGATTATTGTTATATTAATCTGATTAGTTCTGTGGATTAATCTCTGTCTAATAATTTAGTTAATTTTATTATTATCTTCATAATTTAAATTTTATAAATTCCTTTTAGTTATTAAGACAATGATTTAGGCATAACTACTACCAGAGACAATGGGACCTCAAGTAGACTAGCAGATGCAGTACAATTGAGCGTACGTCGATAATTAGTTACATCCTAGACCACTAGATGTCACTACGTGTATCGAATGGAATCAATTCCAAAATAATTTAAAATTTTGGTGATGGTTGGTTATACCTCACATCCTCTCACACCTCAACTTAATCTTAGCCTCAATGCAGTACGGCGTAAATTGCTAGATGGCGCTATTATAAGTAACTGTGCGGATCACATCATGTTTTTGTCATGATCGAGCGAAAGATGCCGATGCGAATTAGGTGGTAGGTATTTACCGTGATCGGGCGGCTTGCAAACGGTTTATTATCTATTTTAAAATACATATATCCTACAGTTTGAGTTCGGCTGATTCATCTCGACGAGCACGTTGTGTCTTGCTAAGTTAATTAAAACTTATCGATTGGGGTTTCAGAATAATGTAATATTTTTGTCATTTTACTTTTTAATTATAGGTATTCTGAAATGTAATGATTATGTCATGTATTTAATCAGGAAAAATAACAAGCATAACGGAAGAAGGTTTCTTTGCCTTTATTCGGATGTCACATTGATGGAATCTGTGTCAATAATCTCAGCTACGCAGATGACATGGTGCTGCTGAGCGCATCAGTTTGTGGGTTGAGAAGGTTGGTGCAGACCTGTGAGGAATATGCTGCTGGCCACTAGTCCTGAGTCGATCACGATTGATCGGGTCGTTTTGATTGGGTCGCGAGCCGCAGGTGAGTGATTCGATCGTTCATCCTGCGCCGACCCGCCGCAGGTCGGTCGCGCGGTTTGATTGACTCACACCCGTTATGATGAGTATTTGCCAAACTAATTTGGACTTTAAGCCTAATGAAATAGGATAGGTACCTTTATCTTTGTAAGTATGAAGTCGTCAAATAGAATCGGGTCGATCAAACGACACGAACTGTACGGATGCACAATCGGGTCGATCAAATGACACGAACTTAATAGACGCGCAATTGGGGCAATCAAACGACACAAACTTTACGATCGCGCAGTCAGCTCGATCAATTGATCGAGTCGATCAAATGATCGGGTTGTTTCACCCGGGTCGTTTCAGTAGTGGGTCGGTCGCGACCCGGGTGGTTAAAAACGATTGATCGACACAGTACTACTGGCCACGGTTTAAAATATAATGTGATAAAAAGCCAATGTATGGTCTTTGAGGCAGATGAAAAGATCGCTCATGACATACTTCCAGTTTGGCTAAACGGTGTGCCATTGGAGTTCGTAGCTCAATTTAAATATCTGGGACACATAGTGACCAATGATCTCAAGGACGATGCAGATGTCGAGCGGGAGCGGAGGGCACTGTCGGTAAGAGCAAATATGTTGGCTCGCAGGTTTGCGCGTTGCTCAGCTGAGGTGAAAATTACTCTTTTCAGAGCTTACTGCATGCCTCTCTACACATGCAGCCTGTGGGCCAACTACACAAAGAGAAGATACAGTGACCTCCGCGTCCTGTATAATAACGCTTTTAGGATGCTGTTTGGGCTGCCCCGCTTCTGCAGCGCCTCTGGCATGTTCGCGCACGCACGCACGCCATGTTTCCATGCCGTGATGCGTACGCGAGCTGCGTCCTTGGTGCGCAGAGTGCGGGCCAGCTCCAACTGCATCCTGGAAATGATTGCGTCCAGGCTTGACTGCCCTTACCTCCGGCACTGTTGTGAGAGACACGTCTCCGTACCAGTGCCGGGGAGAAGGCTATGATTTTCGTGTTTGTTGTAAATGTACAATATTTAATGCAATTTAAAATTATTTAACTGGTGACAATACAATACAATGTAATTTAATATATTTTTGTGAATATGGGTGCAAATACCTGAATTAAATAAATTGCATCCCACGGCGGTCCCGCGTTCATAAAGAGGTCTACTTTACCTGACGGTACATGGTCTTTTTGACCCCCTCTGTCATCAGTCCTTCCGCCCTATGTGCCCTGCCCACTGCCATTTCAAGTTGCCAATCCACCATGCCAAGTTATTGGTAAAATATTGGTTTTTCAGCGCCATCTAGCGATCTAGGGATGCGAAAATTCGAATTCTACCTTTGTATCTTTCATTCGATCGCAACGCCATCTTTCCGTAGATGGACAAAACTTGGTTAAATTATAAATTTATTTCAAAATGAGAAAAATAGATTTATGACTGACTTTACAGATCTAAAAAATACTTTAGCACTTTTGGACACTAATGACATCATAATGATTTATTTTTATCGGTGTTCTGTCTCGAAAAACATATTCCCATGTTCATTTAGCAGCGCCATCTAGAAAAGATACATATTTTCGAGCTTTTTGCGACGTACGCTCAATTGTACTGCATCTGCTAGTCTACTTGAGGTCCCATTGTCTCTGCTACTACCAATGTTATCGGACGATTTAAAGTGCTTGTAATATGTCTACGAAATAAAAAGATTTTGACTTTGACTCTACTTACTGTAAAGTTATGTTATAGAAAACCGCAGAGAAATACTAATAGAAAAACGTTTGTTGCAAATATTAAACTCTAAATAAGCACGTGTGACACATGAGGGCTATTTTTGGACTCCTCCGTTTAGTTTTACTAAGACATTGACATTAGGTACGACTGTGACCTAGAGCTAGTATTTTAACTGGGATAATTCAGTGGAGATTACAACGTCGTTTATAGGAGGTTTACTGAAGGCAACATTTATTTTTTGACTCCAAATGGGACATCGGTTTATACCGATTACTCCTACCAGCGGGGCAATTCTGTCAACCGATCTCGTCACCGAAGTGATACGCTCCCGAACCCCTCTCGCTTTTCTGACAGTTTTGATAGCTCAAAGCTGTCAAAAAAACGACCGAAGCTCAAGAATGCGTCACCTCAGCAACGAGATTGTTTAACAGAATTCAGGGCCTGTTCTGTTGAGTAGTTCTGTTGACAGAACTACTGGGTTTTTTTCCCATTAGTTCTGTATATGTTAGGGTTATATGCTTGCCCTGTACTAAGCCGAAACAGGTGATTCGGACTATCAGTATGAACATATTAACAACTTTTACTAGAGCCAGGGCTAGAGAGACTCAAATGGATTGCTAGCATCGCGTATTTAACTGGTATATTTCAGTGGAGATTACAACGTCGTTTATAGGAGGTTGACTGAAGGCAACATTTATTTTTTGACTCCAAATGGGATATCGGTTTATACCGTTTACTCCCACCTGTTCTGTTGAGTAGTTCTGTTGACAGAACTACTGGTTTTTTTTATTCCCATTAGTTCTGTATATGTTAGGGTTATCTTGCCCTGTACTAAGCCGAAACAGGTGATTCGGACTATCAGTATGAACAACTTTTACTAGAGCCAGGGCTAGAGAGACTCAAATGGATTGCTAGCATCGCGTATTTAACTGGTATATTTCAGTGGAGATTACAACGTCGTTTATAGGAGGTTAACTGAAGGCAACATTTAGTTTTTGACTCCAAACGGGACATGGGTTTAAACAGGGTTAAACGCTTGTCCTATACTAAGCCGATAGGGGTTAAATAGGACCATCATTATGAACAACTTCTACTTTAGGGGCCAAGGTAGATAAGACTCAAATGGATTGCTACATTGCTAGCATCGCGTAAATTCCTCATGTGTTTTTCGATCAAAACGTGAATAATTATTTTTCGCAAAAAATGGCAAAACCGCCTTCCATCGTGTACAAAATTCAAATATTTCGCACGAATTGTTTACATTATTGTTGGTTTTTCAAAAATGGCTCAGGCGATTTCTATTAAATTTAAATGAGAGCCCTGACCTCGACGAACATAGAACCTACTCCTTTTCGGAAGTCGGTTAAAAAAGACATGCATGACATATTTTCGATAACTTAAACCCACGTTTATTACGGTGAGATAACTTTTCCAAAAGAAAAAAATAATCCCCTATTTTTCAAGGCCATTTTCTATAGAGGGAGTAGCGAGACTAATTTTCCCTGACAAATGTCAATTCTATCTATTTCCCCCCTCTCTCTCCTTTAGCTACACTCTGAGAGATGGAAAAGGAAAGTATTTCCACCTTTTAGGGAAATAAACGGGGGAAAGAGCATTTCTCCTCTCGCCATGCTTGCCCTGCAGATAGACCGAAGATGTCAGCACGGGAAATTTATTTATTTGGCTTTTTTGGTATTTGCAGATTAACTGATCATTGTAAGTTTACAAAAACTCATTTTGCGACCATGGATAAGTAGTGTCAACGAGGTATATACCTTTTTTTACGAGGGGGAAATCTTCGAAAGATGCCCTACTGCTTTGGGGTGCAGTCGGGTTATGTGGGATTGTACCCACTAAAACCTCCTCGGTAGCCAGCCTTTGTGCCTTCTAGGGAGCTCCGGGATCTCCAAAAGGAACGCACCGGTGCTCCCAGCACTTTGTGTGTCTACTTGCGTGGTAGTACACACGCTGTCGTCCTCCCCGGGGCCGCTTGAGTGGATGGCCAGAGCCCCAACTCTGACTACACACAAGCCCAGAGGTCCCCTTTTAGTAGTCTCTTACTACAGGCAGGGGTTACCGAAGCCGTATTCTAGTGCCCCGGCATCAGGGCAAGAGGTATATATACCTAGAAACCAAAATAGTGGCCTGCTTATGCACAAGAGTCCAGTAACTAAAAAGTAAGGTGAAAATTAGTTAATGCACTTTTGTGCACGAAGTGACCACTAATTTGGTTATTAACCGACTTCCAAAAAGGAGGAGGTTCTATGTTCGTCTGTATGTATTTCTTTGTGTTTGTTCACAGACAATTTCGCCAAAATTGTGAACCGAATCGAAAAATTCTTTTTTAGTTCGAAAGGGTATTCCCATGGTGGTCTAGTGGTAATGACTCCCGCCTTACAATTGTGAGGTCGTGGTTGCAAATCCCGGTCCCGTACCAATGAATTCCTTGGATTTTATGTACGGAATTTAACATCACTGGCTTTTCGGTGAAGGAAAACATCGTGAGGCAACCTGCATACGTCCGTAGAAGAAATTCGATGGCGTATGTGAATTCACCAACCCGAACTGGGCCAGCGTGTTGGATATGGCCCAATCACCCTTCGTGGTTAGGCCTACGTTCTGCAGTGAACTATTAAAAAGGCTGGTACAGTACAGTACAGTACAGGTAACTCGTAAACGCTTCCTATTCATGGCCGCTAAATGATTTTTCGTAAACTTAAAATGAGTAAGTATATAGTTTAAATTAAGTAAAATTAAGCCAGAAACACCAAAAAAAATGAATTTCGCTCTGACCAAGACGTTAAGTACACCGTTAATTAGCCTTAAGTAACGCGTTAAATGCAGGCCGCGTCCAACCGGTCTTATTGGATATACATAAGGGAGGCTATGTCCAGCAGTGGACGATTTATGGCTGATGGATTTATGGATAATTTGTTAAATACATGAGCTTTGTTTCAATATTTTCAGTTTTGTAAAAGTCAACGCATCCTTTTCTTAATAATCAAAGGTTTTCAAATTGCACGCGTGTGAAACTGAAGCCAATAGATTAGATAACCAAAATTAACACAATAACCGAACACCTTGTCCATTCCTTCAGTTCAACGTTCAGATAATCGAACCAATTTATTAGGAAACTTAATCGATGGCGCTACTATAGCATTCTTTGAAGATAGCTAGAGCTAAAGTTTAGTATCAATTTTAGCTACGTTAACAGATAAGTTGGTTATTTGTTACTCGATAGTTATCAGTGATAACATTAAGTGAGGTACATAATACATATTGCATAAACATGCTACTTCCTGCCTATATCTCGTGCCGTATCTATGATTATTAGTAATCTAGTGAATTATAAATTTTAAGTGCTAGAAGTCGAGTGGTTTTGTAACAATCATAGTCAAAGTATTAACTAGACATGGCGCTAAATAATAATAACTACGTAAGTAAGAGAGGGCGAGATGTGCAAGTATTAAAGTGTGAACAGGACGAAACTAATATCTTCTGTCTCTATTTGCGGATACGTTTTTTTTGCCTGACTACTACGCACGGCCTAGGCGTAATAGTCAGACAACATTTCGCGCCAAAAACTACTGTTGAATTTTTGATGAGATGCTTAAGTAAATCAACATATATTTGAACTATTATCTATTTTCTATCAATATTTTGCAGGTTTTTACTATTATCTAAAGTCTATATATGATGAAATCATAACAACGTATATATGTATAGCTACCTAAGTATGTATAGCACATCTTTTTTCTAACACTCTATACGCTGGTAACTTCTCCAGTCATTTTCCCTCCACGGTAACAATCGACATAGCTGTCAACGCATCCTTGCAGTAAGCTCGTATAGACTGGGTGGCTTCCACCGCCCTACCAGAGAGTTCACAGAGATGGGACGATGTGTGAAGTGTTCATACATCGTCATAACGACGGACAGAGCAGAGCTTATTCTTATTCGATGTGGGCGCGATAAGTCCTGCACTGACGTCCCGCATGGGGTGTTTTGTGCATTTCCCCCTCCAGCGTCTACCCGAGCCAGCCCAGCTCCGCGTGGCTCTGGGCCGCTGGCATAACTGGGGGGCAATTCTGTTAGCCGATCTCTTTACTGAAGTGATACGTTCTTGAACCTCTCACGTTTTTCTGACAGTTCCGACAGCTCAAAACTGTCAGAAAAACGAGACAGGTTCAAGAACGTGTAACGAGATCGGTTGACAGAATTGCCCCGCTGCTCCAGTAGTGGCTTGGATGGTGAATAAGATGATGGCGATGTGGATGATAATGCCAATGCAGAAGCGTCATGCAGCCCGTTAGCTATTCCAGTGTCTTCTGTGGCTTTGCATTGTCACAGAACATGCTCTACAGTTTCGTTTTCTTGCAAACAGCCACGACAAAGTGGGCTGTCAGTGGCACCCAATTTATACAGATGACTATATAAGTTGCAGTGACCAGTTATGAGGCCTACTATAAGTCGAAGATCTTGTCGCTCTCTGTCAGAGCAGAGCTCTACAAGCAGTTGTCCATATAGGACAAGTGCTATCGGGGTAGCGGAAGTGTGCGCAAGCATTCCCGCAATACCGACGCAGATGCGCAGAGAACGAACACCCCAGGGTTTTTAGTGGGTACACCACCTCAGGTGGGATTCCCACATAACCACCCTGCCTCCCTCGAGGTGGCATTTTCCAACTGAGCGCTACCGTGGCTCAGATAACACGTTAATTGTAGGCCCCGGTTGTTTTAACCATTTAGCCATATCAGAGGCCTTCAGGCGGCCTAAAAACTCTGACACCAGGGATAGCCACAGGGCCTATACATACTTTTTTTTTACTCTGAATGAATCTAATATTAAAAATCGGTCAAGTGCGAGTCGGACTCGCGCACGAAGGGTTCCGTACCGTATGGGAGCCCCAATCCTCTTGCCATTACTAATATTGAGCAAAAAACTGCTAAAAATCACGTTTGTTGTATGGGAGCCTCAAATATAAATTTTATTCTATTTTTAGTATTTATTGTTATAGCGGCAACAGAAATACATCATCTGTGAAAATTTCAGCTGCCTAGCTATCACGGTTCATGAGATACAGCCCGGTGACAGACAGACAGACGGACAGACGGACATCGATGTCTTAGTAATAGGGTCCCGTTTTTACCCTTTGGGTACGGAACCCTAAAAACGGCTAAACTAGGTAATACTCATCAAATAAAACTAAAATTAGGAAATCAATTTTTGAATGTCAAAGATATAAAATCGCACTAAAATTCTTTACACTCGAGAACTAAATTGACGAAATTTTATTTTATTTTTAATGCAAATAAAAATGTAAAATTTTAAATATTTGATTGTAAGAATCAACGGATGGGAAGTTATGAGCAGAACGCTGCGCAAAAGCCGTAATATAGGTATGCGCGGGAGCCAGAGAGACTCGCGCCGGGGCACACCCGCCCGCCAACCTCATGCCTCCCGCGCGCTCCCTACGCATTGTACACACATGCGCAATAATTAGCGAATCACGGCGAAGTGTCATCTGCGGCTACCGTGGGTGGCATTTAAAACTGAGCGCTACCGTGGCTCGGGAGACACGTCAAATTGTATGACCTGGTTGTTTTAACCATTTCGCCATGTTAGAAATTTTTAGGCAGCTTATAAACTCTGACACCAGGGCTAGTTACCCAGTCTATACAAACTTACCTAAAATGTATTTATCTGGTCAATTACCTAGTGTGATAAAGTATTGTTTCAGCATAGCATAGCATTAAATACTGTAGAATTCATTCTACAGTATTTAAAAAATGTTCCCATGGGATAGCAGAAAGTTTAAAATACTATGCGGGTGAAGCCGCAGGCCAAAGCTAGTAAACATATAAAAAAAACTTTATCTCTATTTAAAATTTCACCATAATCACTAACCAAATTTTGAATTCGACGATATCACAATTTTGTACAAACAAATAATGTCATTTTAGGCAACTGTGAATTTTAATAATGGTGTCGACAATTTTAAATATAAAACAATATTTTATAAGAAATTTTCAAAATTTTACATTCACGCTAATAACCATTAATCTATTTATGCAAAATTTATTTACACCAAAAGGCCAGAACCCGTACATCTGCTATAAATTAATTGCTTGTTTTAAAGGTGTAAAATAAACCTGTGAAAATGTATAGAGTAAAAGTATTCCTATGTATTAGAGAGGATTCTGTAATAAGGAGCCGGATACTCTATCGACAAAACATTACGTAAAGCGTTAAGTTATTTTTTTATTTCTGGGAATTTCGTTTGGAGAAATGTTTGATATATGTAAAATTACATTAAAATATATTATAAGCCTAGTTTAAGTTATGTTATTTTAAAAATATATTTTTTTCACATGAATTTCAAACAAAGAGCATGTTAGAGCATGTTACGTGCTTGTTTTCATACAGAATCACCCACTAGTTTGTACAGGCTGGGTGGCTAGCCCTGATGTCAGAGTTTCTAAGCCACCTGAAGGCCTCTGACATGGCTAAACGGTTAAAACAACCGGAACCTACAATTTAACATGTCATCTGAGCCACGGTAGCGCTCAGTTGTAAATACCACCCACGGTAACCCATCTGAAGACTGACTGTGCCGAACTTCGATTATCCCTAACTAACACCTAGTCAAACTATGCGATGAGTGCTACAAGCTTTATTAAGGATTCTATAACAAAGCTTTTTATGCTGTAATAATGGATCATTAAAAAATAGCGTAATCAGTTACAGCACAATCTTAAGTACCTACTTATTTAAAAATAAATACCACCTTTATTATCTAAACAAAATTCTGATAAGCACTTAGATAGCAGAGAAAATATTTCTATCTAAGTTTATCTTTTTAATACCATCTGTTTAGTTCAAGTTGACCATACATTTTTATGATAATCTATGATATATTTAGATGTAGGTAATAATTTGCAAGCGTTAAAAGATATAAAATTCATGTAAGTGGTAGCATAAAATTTGAAAATGTTTAATTTTTTCTTACCTAATTCTTTTGATTAAAAACTTCACACTAAATTGGTTTATTAATTTAAATATTCAATGATGTTTATGTAGATACATGATAAGTTATACTAGATTATAAAAACAGAGAATAAAAAGAACACTGTCATAATCATAAAAAAGTATAAACTGAAACAAAACAAATAAAAAAATATGGAAAAAAAAAATACGAAAATTTAAAAATGGATCGTAAATCCATAGAGCAAAGATTAAAAACTTACCGATTGTTTTCTTTTTTTTTCAGCACAAACAACCGGCCAGTCAGCCCAAGTTCAACAAACGACGCGAATATACAATCGCCAAGGAATCAGATTAAAATATTTCTCAAGATAATAACCACAGAGAAGTTAACGTGTATTATCTACCGGTTTAGGGCCAATCAAGGGTTTAAATATAAATTTTGTACTGATGTTGATAACAAAACAATTACAGATAAGTACGATACAGTTAGCGATGTGTTATTGTGGATGCAAAACGCCGAAAAGAGGCGGCAAGGAGCCACAATAATGTATGCGGCGGCGAACGAAAAGTAATAAAATTATACACGGAGTAGCGTCAAATTACGCGTCTCCCGCTTTTAGTTAAAAGGTTAACAGCCAATTGACTACAGTTTTTTTTAATCAGTTAAAAATACAGGCCAGTGCGATGGTCTAATAGGAGTCTAGGATCACTTACCGATGCTAGCGGCCAGCATTCCACCTTCGTCGGAGTGCGTGGGCTCTTATTTTCATCTTGTTCACGTAATACCACTTTACGAATAACTAATATTTTGGTATCAAAAATGCAAGGAGGTATAAAAAATCCGATGACCACTGTTACATTACAACTGTCAAAACTGAACTTCACTCAAGTACTTGTGCCAAATGGCATAGACAAGGTTAAGTTTTAAAAATAGATTGAGCTTTGGCTACTCGACAACAGATGGCGCTAGCAGCCATGTTACCTACGCTATAAAATTAAATATTATATTCAATTATGTATTATGAAAATATTTATTTAAAACAAAAATTAAAAATGGTATGAATTCCTTTTATAAAGCTTTAAAATACAACGGCATAATATTTCAATCATTCTTGTACATTAAATTGCAACTGGCATTTGCGATGAGCGCTACCGAGACTCGGATGACATTGATTGTGAACTCCGGCTGTTTTACACGTCGAGCCGTGTTGAAGGACTTCAGATAGACTACTTTTTATCAGTACCCAATAAGTACATGTAAATTGAAACTACACTCCAGCTGTTTCCGTATGGCTTTGCCTCTATACATTTTTGTACAGCGCCCCTGGCGGAAACGAGGAAGAACTAACAAAATTGTATGAAGCCACACGCGAACGGTAAACTACGCAAAATCTCTGAAAGGACTCTGATGTTACCTTTGCTTCGCTTGCCTCTGCACCACCCAGAACTTTGAATTCAGAAGGTAGGTACGTACCTATATCAGATTCAGAATATTAGTAGGTATTAATATAAGTATCTAATGTACAAAACTCTGCGAGGTACACCTATGCCTTCGGAGCTCTACAGGGTTATCCAAAACTGGATTGCGCTAGGCCTATGACCTCCCTGTACAGTTTCTTGCGATTTTTGAATAAATTGGTTTGCCGGGTGACACTTCAAGAAACTGCGTTACGCTCCGCTCACGTTATGCACTCTCATTCGTCTCATTCGTCTCGAAGTCGTTGTCACTTAAAACTTTCGCCCGTATACCGACTTTACAGGCAACCAATTTTTTCCTTCACTTTTTATACCAATGGCTTTTTGGTCATCGGTGTGAAAATCTGTGTATATTTTAGTTACATTAGGTATATAGGTAGGTTCTTTTGCCCTGATGCCGGGGCACTAGATTACGGCATCGGTATCCTCTGCCTGTAGTAAGAGCCTACTAAAAGGGGACCTGTGGGCTCGTGGCTGGTTAGAGATGGGGCTCTGGCCATCCACTCAAACGGGCCCGGGGAGGACGACAGCGTGTGTGGAAACGCTGTCGTAGAGGACCTGCACAAGCCTGGTTCTGCTACCAGGCGAGTAGTCACACGAAGTGCAGCACCGGTGCGTTCCTTTGGGAGATCCCGGAGCTCCCAAGAAGGCACAAAGGCTGGCCACCGAGGGGGTTTTAGTGGGTACAATCCTAACCCGATTGCACCCCGAAGCAGTCGCGCATTTTCGACGATTTACCTCGTAAAAAAAAGTTAGGTAGGTTCTTAAAAATCGGCCAAGTGCGAGTCGGACTCGCGCACGAAGGGTTCCGTACCGTATGGGAGCCCCATTCTTCTTGCCGTTATTAATAGCGACCAAAAAACTCCTAAAAATCACGTTTGTTGTAGAGTCTCCCTTATTTATTTATTTTATTCTGTTTTTAGTATTTGTTGTTATAGCGGCAACAGAAATACAAAATTTGTGAAAATTTCAGCTGCCTAGCTATCATGGTTCATGAGATACAGCCCGGTGACAGACAGACGGACATCGAACTCTTAGTAATACTCGTAGGGTCCCGTTTTTACCCTTTGGGTACGGAACCCTAAAAATGCACTGCCAGCGTTCTAGGTACGGCAGATGTACTACCCGTTGTGGCCACTGTCCCTGTCCCTATGTATGCTTTTATCTTTAAAACTACGCAACGGTTTTTGATGCGGCCTTTCTAGGGTTCCGTACCCAAAGGGTAAAAACGGGACCCTATTACTAAGACTCCAATATCCGTCTGTCTGTCTGTCACCAGGCTGTATTTCATGAACTGTACGTAATAGCTAGGCAGCTGAAATTTTCACAGATGATGTATTTCTGTTTCCGTTATAATAACAAATACTAAAAATAGAATAAAATAAATAATTAAAGGGGCTCCCATACAACAAACGTGATTTTTTAGGAGTTTTTTGCTCGCTATTAATATTGGCAAGAGGTATGGGGCTAAGGGGGCTCTTGGCCGATTATTTAATAGATTGAGTGATTTAAGAGGAAGGTTTGTACGTATAATACACCTGTGCGAAGCCGGGGCGGGTCGCTAGTAGGTAGTAATAGTAGTAGATTATATATCGTACAATGTAACACCATACATACGTATCTAATATTGTTTGTGACAATGACAAACTTCTTGAAAAATATTAGGTATTTTATTATTTAAATTGTTTACACAATCATCAAAATTCAAAGTGGTCAAACATGACACGAAGGTGGTCAAAACCGGTGCATCTACCCTAGCTTTCTTACTTATCACTTAGGTAGGGTATATGTAGATTTTATTGTTTGTGTGTGGGCGTCCAATATTAGGAGATAGACATAAAAGGAGCTAAGGAAGGAAGACAGGAAGAAATTAAGCGTATTTGGACCAACTTACATGATAAAAATTCACACATTATCGTGTTGAGTCATAGCTTATATTAGATATTAATACTAGCTTTTACCCGCGGTTTCGTTCGCGTAATATTAGCCAATGACATTCTTCGACATTTAAACTAAGTATTATAATTACCTACCTCACCTCGTCATCATACATCAGATATAGGACGTCCAGTGCTGGACATAGGCCTCCCATATTGATCTCCAATAAGATCGGTTGGCGCGGCTTGCATCCAGCGCGATCCTGCGGTCTCCGTCCACCTTGTGGGTGGACGTCCTACGCTGCGCTTGCCGGTGCGTGGTTTCCACTCGAGAACTTTTAGACCCCATCGGTCACCAGACCTCCGCGCTATGTGCCCTGCCCATTGCCATTTCAACTTGGCAATCCATTGAGCTAACTTTCGGTAACTTTGATTCTTCTACGGACCTCCTCGTTTCTGATTCGATCTCGCCGAGATACTCTGAGCATAGCCCTCGATTATCTATTAAAATTGAATCGATCCGTTATTGTCGCTAACGCTTGTTACTGCTGAAAGAGTAGGTAGGTACCTACTTTACCTAATATACAACCAACAAATACCTACTTTCAGATTTATTGACCGATAGAACGAAGTGAGCGAAGCGTCTTAGTTTCGACTTGACAATTTATGCTTTCATCTGTCTGGACGTTGGTTTTCCCCTACAGGTCGCATTTTTCAACGAATCTTGAGAAACCTTGGTAGAGTCCGCAGAATTTGTTCCTAAATGGTTTGTTGAATTAGCATTATTATTCATTCAATACTTCATCAAATTCAAATCCATATGCTTACTTACTTCTTTATAAAGTCTAAGTAGATACCTAATTGTAGTTAGGTACGATTGAAGCCAATTAAAAACAATGTATGTTTCCTTAGCACCAAGTGTAAAGCCAAGCAGTCTGCCAAGTGCGTCCTCTTTCGTTTAATGAACTGCAACTGTTAGTACTTTACTAACATAAAAAATTCCGTCTTTCTGTCTCAAATCGACGTTTCAATCTCATACTTTTAAACAATTCGTCGTGGTCGTTTCAGCTATAGGACATAGGCCTCCCTTATATACCTCCAGTATGAGGTGGAATCAAAAAGAAATCTAGAGCGTTTCTTTCTATAGGTAAGTACTAAGTCCTACTAATTCACGCAAAAACTACAGAACGGATTGAGATGAAACTTTGCAATTGTAATGCTTATACATCAGAATAACACATAGGCTATAATTTATAAAAATATTGCGTGAAACGAAGTTCGCCGGATCAGCTAGTAATCAATAAAACAAACATTTATGACGTAGGTACTATTGTGGTATGATTTGCCTTGTGTAGGTAAATGTTTTTTTTTAATTTTACTATCCGGTATCCGCCCGGATACCTAGTTAGTTTACGCCGGATACCGGATAGTTACCGGATATCCGGTTCAGCTCTAATTTTTATTTGTCTACTTAGTTGGTATTTTGGAGTAAACGCTTATTTCGATTTTTCTCTTCAGTTTTGCACCGAAGGACGCTATGCTCATTTTGACGTAAAAAAATCGGTTTAAGAATAATGTCAAATCGCGAATGTTTAAAGTTTAATAATAACATTTGAAATGAAATGAAATGATACGAGTATTTATTTCACAAAAAGTAGAGTACAATCAAGGTGTTATTTGTAGGATTTGTCCAATCTATTTTGCCATTCCTTGGCATGTGAAATATACAATAATGTCTTAATAATGAAATATACAAATCAAGTGTCCAATAATGTAAAATTAAAAAAAAAAAACCTATGCAAATAAAAAAATGTTCATTAGAAACTCGCTAGTAGGTAAAACCGCTAAGCACAGCTAGTCTATAGGCACGTATTTGTCTGTAAGAAACAATTGAATTCTTAATAGGCTGTATGTTCGAGCGTTCGTTGCCAAACTCGCCTTGTTCTATGCTAAACGGTTAACGATACCATCGTTATTGTCTATGACCCGGACCGTTCCAATTTCAAAATACAGATCGAAAACAAAGAACCGTGGAGAGGATTAATAGATCATCGATTTGAACAAAATCTTTGGTGTGTTTCCGCTCTGTTGTGATTAAAGCACAATTAGTTTTAAGCGTCCTATACAACTTGAAATGAAATAGTGTTGTTAAATCTGAAACAATAATTACTGTTTATATTCTGAAACCAAATTGATAATTAACCCTGCACCGGTAGCAAAGCAAAAGGAGAAAACCATTTTATCCACTTTTAATGTCAGTTGTCAATCCATACTTTATTTCCTCTTCGATGGGAAATAATGGTGGAAAGACAATTTGTCCCTTTGCCGTGCTTCCCGTGCTAATTGAATCATTCGAGCTGCTGAGCGTATACGTAAATAGTCACGTGGCTGAGAGTGAGTGGGACCGAGCTTTGTAAATCTGTGGTTGAGCGAGCGGGAAGAAGTTGAAGCTGTATCTCGAGCATCGACGTAGTGTGGTGTGTCTATCAGCCTTCTATCGGATACACTTCGGAGAGTGCGCCCAGGAGTTGCATAATCTGGTCCCACCTGCCCCTTTCTTCTATCGTACGGCTAGACAGACGCGACCAAAGCGCCACCCTTTTATGGTAGATATCCCGCGCATTAGAACCAAGCGTTTCGAGTCCACATTCCTCATACTAACCGCCAGAATGTGGAACGCTTTGCCAGAGTCTGTCTTCCCGCTAAAGTACAATGTAGGTGTCTTCAAATCACGAGTAAATAGGTATCTTCTAGGTAAGCGTGTTACATCCTAGACCGCATATCTGCTTAACATCAGGCAGTGTGTAGTCAAATGCAAACCTATATGAAACATAAAAATAAAGTTAGAAAAGAATAGGCCGAATCATACAAGTCGACGGATGTGAAGTTAGACCTAAAGATTTGATGCTTTTGCCGCCTAAGATGATGATTTTAAAATTTTATTGATGCATTGTAGTCATTATATTCTATAGGTACCTCCACAGATTTCTCTGTCCAAAACAATCAATAACAAAACATGGCGGCGATCCCAACAGCAAATTGGTTCGATGACGCGGCACAACAGCTAAATAATGATATTTACATATTGTTTGTCACTTTCCACTTAACTATTTATTAGTTTCTTTGTTTTTTGATACGATATTGATCTGATTTTATCTCGCGCCTTGTTTGGAAATTTGGCGCGCATTGTCTATGGTGTTTTATTTTTTTGTAGTTGTTTTGACTGGCTGGAAGAGTCAATAGAGCTTTAGGTGAAAGGTTCCTTGTACTATTGTTCACACCTTTTTATTAACCACTTCCGGTTTTTAAATATATTTTGTTTTCAAAACGAATTCGAAGAAGAAGTTAGATGTGTTAGATATTAGTGCGATACCGATATTCCTATTCGATTCACAGACTTAACAGACTCAACAAAACACCGAAATATTGATGCAAAATCCACTACATGCACAATACACACCTACATTTGCAAAACATGGGCCGGACTCAAGGATAATCTGTTATTACCGCCTTGGTTATTACTCAATGTAATTTCAAATAAAGATCTATGCTGTAAATCCGAATTATTTATTAAACTTCCAGAATTCTATGTTATTTTTGTCCGTTTGGTTGATCAAGGCCCCGTTCATTTTAGCAGTAGGATATGACTATCTCTAAGGGAGGCATCCATATATTACGTCACACGAATTTCGTGATTTTTTACCCAGACCATCCTTACTAATATTATAAATAGACATAGTTTAAAAGGCGGAAGGAGCTTTAGGATACTTTTTATCCCGAAAAATTGCATAGTTCCTGTAGGACAGGACAAAAACCATCGAAAGCGAAACTGTCGCCACTATCACAAAGACGCTAAGTGATTATTTTACTCTATGACGCTAATATGGACTAACGAAACGTCACAGCCAAACGTAATTAATGACAGGTGACATTGTCTGCAGACTTTTATAAATCACAAGTAGCATGGCAAGGGGACAAATTGTTTTTCCACCATTATATCCCCTTGAAGAGGAAATAAAGTATGGATTGAAAATGACAATTGACATTAAAATTGGATAAAATGTTATTTTCCCTCTGCATGCTACATGTTACTATGACGTTTAATACCAGGCCGTCATTTTGTCTGACATTAAAAATATTTTTAAATCTTCTATCATTAGAGGTTTAACATGTTTCTTTATTCTACCTTTATGGTACAGAATCATCATACTTTAATATTATAAATCCGAAAAGTTTGTTGGTTTGTTCCTCTTTGACGCAGCAACGGAGCAAAAGATTGACCTGATTTTTGGTATGGATACCTATGGTTTAAAAGACAGAAAATGATAATAGGATACTTTTTTATCTCGAGAAAATTCATGATTCCCATGGGATAGGACAATAACTGTTTCTCAGCAATGGAGCAACGGATTAACTTGATATTTGGGGTGGGCATAGTTTGGAAGACGGAAAGTGACATACTTTCCATCCCGAAAAAATTGTGGTTCCCGTAGGACTTAACAATAAAGTTTTCTCAGCAACGGAGCAACTTGCCTTGGCTTATTGCATGAATATAGTTTGAAAGACGAAAAGTGACATAGGCCACTTTTTATCGCAAAAACTTTAACAGTTCCCGTAGGAAAGGATAAAAACTAAGTGAGCGGGCTGCGGCAGCAGCCGTCTAAGCGCCAGAAATAACCTGTCATGGCAAGTTTAGGACGTTCCTACATTTTTCGCACTCCTTCGCGGCACTCAACAGGGCTAGCCCAGACTCGGGCTCCATAACGGAGCTTGCGCTCTCGCCATAATGACGGAGTGTTTCGGAGCACAAGACACTTCGTCATCCACCACTCGGGACTAACGAGCACTGAGCATCGGACAGCATTCCAACGCCCTGGTCCCAGTGCAACGGGTCAGTCATAGTAGCCCAGCGCCTGCCTCTTCAACTGCAGAGGGCAGTGAGAACGGCCATCGCGATACCGACACCTCTCTTCCGTGTTGGCAGACGCAGTGGGCTGCGTCTGCCAACACGTTGACGGCCTAGCGGAAGGTAGGGTAGGTGGCGGCACCCACACCACCAGTTCCATAAATCCCACCGCGGCCCCTAATCCTCAGCTGTCATATCAGAGTTCAGGAAGCAGCCTTGCTTTATGAAACTAAGAAAGGTTATTCCCAGCAAGTAACTGGAGATAGAGAGACAGAAAAGAAGCCACATATGCCTGGCAGACGGAGCAGCACTAGAGCAAAATCTTAACCGAGAAATTAACATATTTACAGACGGCAGCAAAATTAAAGGGAAAGTTGGGGCGGCATTATCCATTTGGGATGATGCCGCTGAGATCAGTACCCGCAAGCTGAAATTGGCCGATTGGTGCTCTGTGTACCAGGCTGAGTTAATGGCACTTCTTGAGGCTACCGAAAAAGCAAAAATCTTTTGTGACTCCAGGTCTGCACTGGAAACGGTAGTTGGCGTATCTTCCCTCTATCCCTTAGCAGTAAATTCAAAGCTAACATAAAGTTACTACACGCACAAAATAAAATAGTGAAACTTTATTGGATTAAAGCGCACCGGGGATGGAGGGAAATGAGAGAGCTGACCAGCTAGCAAAGGAAGCAGCACTGCACTCGAAGTGCAGACCTATTTACGATAACTGCCCCGTTTCATTCGTCAAGCGAGAAATCCGAAAGGACTCTCTTGACGAGTGGAACCGGCGGTATCAGGATGGACACACAGCGGCGGTAACCAAAACATATTTTCCGGATGCAAGGGCAGCACACAGGATCGTAAGAGAAATAGCACCAGTGGGAATCATAACTCAAGTGCTGACGGGGCATGGTGGGTTTTCCCAATATTACATCGATTTAAGTTGAGGGAAAGCCCATCGTGCATCTGTGAACCCACAAAAGAGGAGACTCCACTGCACTTAATCTTGGAATGCCCAGTTTATAGAAAGCAGAGATATGATTTAGAACAAAAAATTGGAATTAATCTAACACGTAAAAACCTTAGAAACAATTTTATCGAATTTTTGCACAAATATTTATAAAAAGCAATAATTATGAACAAGTAGGTATAAACTTTGCTGTACCATTGTAATGTTTATTATAACTGCAAACAGCCAAAAACATTGAAATTTAGGTATAGTTTTTATTCATTTGTAATTAAGACCCCTGATCATGTAAGGGATGTTTCGCGATATAATAAAAAAAATCCTCGGATGCAGCGTCGCAAGAGCGGCGCTGCAGCCCGCCTAAGTTGCGATACTCCTCATAAGGCATGCAACCTACCGGCCATCCTCTCAGCTGATTTAGTTTAAAGCGGCTGAACCTCGAGTGCCAGCCTCTAAGCTTCCTTGGGGGAAAAGACTCAAAGAAGAGGGAGACTTCGAGCGCCGCCTTTTCAGCTGCCTCAGACCTCCCCCACGACAAGGCGGGAATACACGGGGGGGTTGTTTATACACTCCAACCGTAACTTAACCAACAAAAGCATTCCTCTAAAGTACCTATTTTGATATATGTCGGTTAGGTTAGGTTTCGCAGCCGACATAAACATGAGCCGAAATCAAAATATAACGCGGGCGAAGCCGCGGGTAATAGCTAGTATAATTATATATTCTTTGCCCAGACCATAATTATACCCAGACACAGGGCAATCATCCACAAATATGCTTGCCCTGTGTGGGAATCGAACCCACGCCTCTTTGGCCTAGCCGTCACGATCACCTAGGCCACCGAGGCAGTCAAATCGTAATGATAGCAGTTATTACTTGTACATAGGACCTCTCACACTTCGTAGACCCCCTTCTATGTGTGATGTAAGTTATGGATGGACTCATTAGGTATTAAAATATTGAAACACACAAGACCAAGTCAAATCATTTATTTTTATACATAACATATTTTTTTTATTAATTTCTTAATCTTTAATTACTCTGTTTTGCATCGTTTGAATGCTAAATTAGCATAAAATTTAACAATTATTTTAACATTTATTATTTCATGAGGCTGGTCCTTATCATTCTCTTTCAGTTTACAAGTACTTTGGTACAGGTCAAGCAGATAACCCTGTCTAGATCATTAAGGTATACTTTAAATGACATGACATAATCCACAATAGGAGGTATAGGCCGAATTGAACTTGTTGACGGTTGTGATGAACCGCGGCTACAAGCTGCTACTCAATCCTGATTGACACTCACTTAAAACCTGCGAGGATTGATTTTCGGACAGCTTGTATTAACTTCATAGCCGCCAAGAAGTTTCATTTACTTTCAAAGAAATGTTTAACAAAAAGGTCATTTCTTTGAGATAAATTCTAGTGTGCGAAGCACTATTAAAATTAAATCATTTCATTGATTTACTTTATTCAGATTACTTGGAAAAGTAGCCAGTAATTCGTGAAAAGGGTTTGTCACATATGAAACTGAAACAATATGTTCTTTTACTGTGGGCTTTAAGAATAAGCTCAAAATAGCCCAATGTGCTATGGAGCAGGCCATGCTCGGAGATTATCTGCCAGATCCAATCAGGAATGATGAGATTCGTGGACAACCCGAAGTAGGTAATCAACATAGGTCAGCGGATTAGCAAGTTGAAATGGCAGTGGGCTGGGTACATATGTAGTTCCAGGAACGGATGGCCTATGAGGCCGTAAATTCTTGAATGCTAACCACGGATCAGCAAGGTAGACTAGTAACGATATACCTAATTAAGATCGCAGGAAAGCGCTGGATGCACGCCGCTTTCACCCGACCTTGGAAATCCAAAGAAGAGGCCTATGTCCAGCAGTGGACACCTTACGGCTGATGGATTGATGGATAGTTCATGTCATCATAATCACATCAAGCTGAAACTATTTTAATTTTTTCTGAATACGTTCCCTGGACAATACCTAAGTACATTGAAAGTCAAACCATGATCGAATCAATGAATTTTGAAAGAAAATTACTAATTAACTTTTATTACACCCACCAAACTTGTACATTGGAATAAACACAATCGTCCCAAGCCTTCAAATTGAAAATATAATGAAAAATAACACGAGAAATTAGCAATTCAAAAAAAGCTCTATTACGACACACGAAACTTACCTGTGAAACGTTATATCGGGTGGATTCTTATGAGACGAATTAAAACACACGAGGACATTGCACTTCACCATATTATTTTCGTGTTACCAAATACGTAAAATTAATCTTTATTTCGGTAAATTTTTGCGGAACGCTCTAGGCTTATTTTACGCTATTAAGATGGCGGCTTGGAACACAGCACCACACGCTCATTTTTTGTTTATGGGTTGCTACACTACGTCAAACAAAGATACAAATATATCATTTTTGTGCAATCGAAAGAGATACAAATATAATATTTTTTGTGAATGTAGTTGTAAAAAACATGTTGGGTCTGCTTCTGTATTGGGAAGTCTGTGATTCGATTGGTATATTTAACCATTTTTTCGATACATTAATAATAATACTTACATAGTATTTTAGTCATTAACACTGATGTGGGTAGGTACATCGTTGTACATGGTTATTCAGTAAAGCTGTACCTACTACGCCGAAAGGGGAGATTAAAATCATCATTATGATTAAGAAAAAAGGATTAGAGAACAGAAAATCAGCTGTTTCGCACATTTTAGTGGCACTTTCGAATGGGAGAGCTTTTATTTTTTTAACGAATTTTTTGTGTTGTTTCAATCTACTTTTGCTAAGTATAGATACTTTATGCTAATAACTCTACAATTATGTTGAAATAATGTATAACATAAAACATTAAAATAAAAATTAAGTTAAGTAATAATGTGAAACTAAGATTGCTTCATGTAATACGGGACTAATCGCGCACTCAAATTACGAGATTAATAAATACCTCATCATCCCGACGTTTCAACCGAGTTGCATCGGTCGTGGTCACGGACACAAACTAAAGGATACTACGTATGTCACGGATAGATTGGAATGTGAATCAGCTGGGACCGCCAATTCAACTTGAGCCTGCAAATATTGCTTCATTTTATTGAAATCTGTGCTGATACTGATTACTTCTAAATTCCAACGATTTTAGATTCTTATCAAAACCCTTTCCTCAAAATCAACTTCAGTAGAGTCATTAAAACCAATTCTATACCAAGAATACTAATTACCATCTAAACCTATTGATGACTTAATAAAAACTTAAAATTCATGCGACAATTACACAAATCAGTCGAACCGATCTTGTCACGATAAATCGTTTATAAATTCTGTAAAGAGGTCTTTGTCGGCTGTTTGTCTATGCACCGCTCACTGTCTATGGCCCTATTTCTTTTTAATTTCTTTACGTTGCCGCCATTGGTTCGTGGAAGTGAATGACAGCACGCATCGTGCTTTGGATCGAACAAGAGCTTAGATTTCATATCTAATTTATATTTAGCACATCCTCTGTGCAACTGTTTTGGTTTAAGTTTGTACTAAAACAGCAATAGATTTAGGTATAAAGGGTCATAGGTATTAAACGCAAAACCTTTCAAGGGCGGGTCTAGTACATCTAGACAAACAACTATTGGAAAATCACGACGAAAAAATCAGCTGTTTTATACAAAAAGTTCGTCATCGCGCGGTAAAATGTATGAAGAAGCGAATTTTTTTGCGAATTTTTAAAAATTTTCAAGAAAAGTTGTTTGTCTGGATGTATTAGACCCGACCTTAAAAGGTTTTGCGTTTAATACCTATGACTCTGTATAGAAAAAAAGTAACTTACTGTACCAGCTTTTTTTAACAGTCCACTATAGGACGTAGGCCTACTCACGAAGGGTGAAAAACAAGTAAAAAGTATTTTAATTACCGTTGTTTTTAAGATTTGCGCAGGTACAATACATAACCTATTAGCTGTTATTAATTAAGTACCTAGTAAAATTGCTATGGAAGCACTTGGCTTGAATGCAACTACAAAAATATTTTATAATAAATACGCAAATAGCTAAGTCCGCGTTTGACCACCAACCTCGCCTGTAGATAATTATTCATCACATATCCTCTATCAAATAATATTAAGAAGATTATAAATTCGAATTCCTTGCATTTTACTATCGTCACACTATAATATGTACGTTTACGGAGTAGATAAATATTAGGTCACTTTCCCTTCCAAAATTTCAAATATCGAATCAAAAGATCAACATCCTCTGACCATAGAGCACAACTTTTTATTTTTAATTGCGGTCCTTTCAACAGTGCATTCAGCATGCACCGCGCGTGTCGCGGCGGCATAAAGAGACGCTAGTGCTGCGTATTGCATCGGTAATGCATTTTATGCGATAATTGATTCCCTTCGGCTGTCACGTTGGCAGCATTGTCTTTGGAATGATATTTGAGATTGCGTCATGGGTAATTTTGGGTGCGAGACACTTTGTATTGTTCATTAGTTCTTTTATTGTTATCGTATTACTTACACTAAAGCATAGGTTGACTATGTGTTTCTTACTTTCTTAGAGATTTTATCTAAGTGAAGCAACGGTCAATTTTCAGATGGGTGACCGCGGGTGGCATATATTTACAACAGCGCTACAGTGGCTTGAAAACAGCCCATGTAACTTCAATTACAATTTTCACTGCTGAACATAGGTCTGTTTCTAATAGAAATTTGGCCATATTCACCACGATGACCAGGTCGCTACTTGATATACTTATAAATTACAAGAATATAAATTACAATACCTTCTTACTATTGATCATATTTAGTATAAGGCAAACAAATAGACATAGGTACGTACCTACATTCGCAGACAGACTTATGTTCAACAGTAGATTAGGTATATGACTTAGCTAGGAGTAGAAAGCAGCTCAGTTTATGACTCATCATTCCACAAACAAATAAATCGAAATGAATGAATAAATATCGATTCTTTACTTGGTAATCCATCGCTACGTGCCCATACGACGCTGACTTACAGTACTTATAATGTAATCGATTATTTTAGAGTGGGTAGGCTCGCGTGCCTGCACGGTTTCGGTAGAGTTAGAATGTAAAGAAGATGTATTTATTTTATTAATTTTATTCCTTTAATCCCGTTAGTAACTAAGTAAGTTCGTTTAGGCTGGGTGATTAGTCTTGGTGTCAAAATTTTAAAGCCTCTGAAGGCCTCTGACATAGCTAAAAGTTTAAAACAACCGGGGCCCAATTAGGTGATCATAATAGCCATTTGAACGCTCTGTGGTACAATACCAAAAAATTGGTGGTCTGTATCGGAAAACACTTTTATAGGCAATACACCCGGCACTTTGGGCGGATTGAGAACTTTGAGGCGCTCCTAGAACTTCTTTGTTCGCTTGGAGACGGACATTGGGGTACCTGTATACGTGGTCCATAATTGTCTCTTCTTCCGATAATAGCTGTGATTTATATTTCTTGCTGGCTCTTTGCAAATATTGTTTAAATAGCATTTATTATCGTACATGTAGGTAAAAGAATCACCGCGATATCACGTGTGAGTCGTGAATCGTGAATAACACTGAATAAATCCCAGAACGTGAATTTCAATCATATGTCTATTGAATTAAAACTGAAAAATTAAATTCACAATCGAAAAAACTCACAATATTTCTAGTAGGTAGCTATTTTTGTCTCATTGAAAGGTTTATTTATTTATTCATTTATTGCAAATACATACATAATTCAGTTAATAACTAGATTAACTAAATATATGGCATATATACCCTGTATTGAGGGCGCAGCAAGTACAAACTTAAGTTACAATTACAATATTACATACCTAACTTAGGTACATACGCAAGGAAAATTACATTATAATTTAAGACACCAACAGTGGCAACAGGTCGAGATCTAATACGCAGTGTTTGAGTTAGGTATCTACCTATATTTAAGTTCCCATATTGTATGAATTATTCTTATACTACGGGACCTATTGCGCAATAGAATATGAGATAAATAAATACTTAGTCTTCCTATGACCACGACTAATGTAAACAGTAGAAACGTCGGGAAAAAGAGGTAGGTACTTATTTATTTATCTTTGTAGGAATGTTGTGCTCAAATTGCAAACGTTTAAAAATAACATATAATCTATGGTCTGTTAGTTTTTTTTTTATCGGACAAGAGTGCCTTTATTAACTAACAAAATACAATAGGTACCTACTTTAGGTCTGTGGTTAGTGTGGTTACGTTTGTGTCAAGAAACAGTTGTCAAATAATGTTGTTGCTGTCCGTACCTGCGGGCGCCAGCGTCCGGTCCCCAGCTCTGAGCGTGAACAAATCTCTTTATTATGTTAATGTTTAATCGCCATTGTTTAAGACGAAACGGAAATTATTGAAATGTCATTAGGAATTATACCATCGACACCCCACATATTTATTGCTTTTTAAAAACTTTTTGCGCATAAGAAATCAGATTATCATATGAACATCGAACCAAAGGCGATATAAGTAGTCCAGCGGATTGGCAAGTTGAAATGGTAGTAGGCAGGGAACACAGCAACAGTCATGTATGCTAGGGTACATACTAAATCATACAAGTCGGCGGGTGTGAAGCTAACTACAAGCTGCGCTAAATCCAATCGACACGCAGCTTTTGTGAGCTTTAGTCAGGATTGGATGTTGCGCAGCTTCAAGCTATCTTCACATCCGCGGATTTGTATGATTTGGCCTATATTTAAAAAATTATATCATCTAACACAGGAAGCGGCACGTAAGTGTAGCGCTGAGGGTAGTGTGGAGGGGAGGGCTGCGCATGGTGACCGCCATACTGAGCCCATGCGCGGCAACTCCACACTTCGCTCAGTACGTGTTGGTACGTGCACCGAATGTCAAGTCCTCAAAGATGTAACTAATAACATTGATTAAGCATAATTAATCTGTAGTAGTAATAAACCACAAAACAATAATTAATTTCATTAATTATTACCGTTCATTTTCCTGCACCATTAATGTGCACAATGTTAATTACGTAAATAATTGGTCACTCAACGACTATTGTCCTCGCGTGACCATAGACAAGGCCAGAAATGGCGCGAACCGATCCAACATGGCGGACAATTACTTTAGGATCGCCGCCGGAATACGGCCGCGATTGTATGCAAAATAACCGCGGATCGGCATTTGTTGATTGATTACTGCTGTGGCTCTCAAACTTGGGATATCATGCACCAAAAAACAAATATTCATATGCATATTATTTATCGTCATCAAAAATATTAAAGATACCCGTCAATAACTACAATAATTAAATTCGTTATTATTAAAATAATAATATCACTTCTAATAATGTAATCTTATTTGCTATGCAGCAAATAATTACTGACTTGAATTATAATAATGTTATTAAAAAAAGTTGTGTTGTTTTTTTTTACAAACAACAATAAATAATAATCCTTACTAATATTATAAATCCGAAAAGTTTGTTGGTTTGTTGGTTTGTTACTCTTGCACGCACCAACGGAGCAACGGATTGACTTGATTTTTGGCATGGACATAGTTTAAAAGGCAGAAGGAGCTTTAGGATACTTTTTATCCCGAAAAATCGCATAGTTCCTGTAGGACAGGACAAAAACCGTCGAAAGCGAAACTGTCGCCACTATCACAAAGACGCTAAGTGATTAATTCCTCTATGACGCTAATATGGACTAACGAAACGTCACAGCCAAACGTAATTAGATGACAGGTGACATTGTCTGCAGACTTTTAATCACAAGTAGCATGGCAAGGGGACAAATTGTTTTTCCACCATTATATCCCCTTGAAGAGGAAATAAAGTATGGATTGAAAATGACAACTGACATTAAAATTGGATAAAATGTTATTTTCCCTCTGCATGCTACATGTTACTATGACGTTTAATACCAGGCCGTCATTTTGTCTGACATTAAAAATATTTTTAAATCTTCTATCATTAGAGGTTTAACATGTTTCTTTATTCTACCTTTATGGTACAGAATCATCATACTTTAATATTATCAATCCGAAAAGTTTGTTGGTTTGTTCCTCTTTGACGAAGCAACGGAGCAAAAGATTGACCTGATTTTTGGTATGGATACCTATGGTTTAAAAGACAGAAAGTGATAATAGGATACTTTTTTATCTCGAGAAAATTCGTGATTCCCATGGGATAGGACAATAACTGTTTCTCAGCAATGGAGAACGGATTGACTTGATATTTGGGGTGGGCATAGTTTGGAGACGGAAAGTAACGTAGGATACTTTCCATCCCGAAAAAATAGTGGTTCCCGTAGGACTTAACAATAAATTTTTCTCAGCAACGGAGCAACTTGCCTTGGCTTATTGCATGAATATACGAGTAGTTTGAAAGACGAAAAGTGACATAGGCCACTTTTTATCGCAAAAACTTTAACAGTTCCCGTAGGATAGGATAAAAACTAAGTGAGCGGGCTGCGGTAGCAGCCGTCTAAGCGCCAGAAATAACCTGTCATGGCAAGTTTAGGACGTTCGTACATTTTTCGCACTCCTTCGCGGCACTCAACAGCGCTAGCCCAGACTCGGGCTCCATAACGGAACTTGCGCTCTCGCCATAATGACGGAGTATTTCGGAGCACAAGACACATCGTCATCCACCACTCGGGACTAACCAGTACTGAACGTCAGACAGCATTCCAACGCCCTGGTCCCAGTGCAGCGGGTCAGTCATAGTAGCCCAGCGCTTGCCTCTTCAACTGCAGAGGGCAGTGAGAACGGCCATCGCGATACCGACACCTCTCTTCCCCTGCAGCCCCACTGCGTCTGCCAACACGTTGACGGCCTAGCGGAAGGTAGGGTAGGTGGCGGCACCCACACCACCAGTTCCATATATCCCACCGCGGCCCCTAATCCTCGGCTATCATATCAGAGTCCAGGAAGCAGCCTTGCTTTTTGAAACTAAGAAAGTTTATTCCCAGCAAGTAACTGGAGATAGAGAGACAGAAAAGAAGCCACACCCAGCGCAGCAGGAGGAGCTGGAGTTCATATGCCTGGGAGACGGAGCAGCACTAGAGCAAAATCTTAACCGAGAAATTAACATATTTACAGACGGCAGCAAAATTAAAGGAAAAGTTGGGGCGGCATTATCCATTTGGGATGATGCCGCTGAGATCAGTACCCGCAAGCTGAAATGGCCGATTGGTGCTCTGTGTACCAGGCCGAGTTATTGGCACTTCTTGAGGCTACCGAAAAAGCAAAAATCTTTTGTGACTCCAGGTCTACACTGGAAACGGTAGTTGGCGTATCTTCCCTCCATCCCTTAGCAGTAAATTCAAAGCTAACATAAAGTTATTACACGCACAAAATAAAATAGTGAAACTTTATTGGATTAAAACGCACGCGGGGATGGAGGGAAATGAGAGAGCGGACCAGCAAGCAAAGGAAGCAGCACTGCACTCGAAGTGCAGACCTATTTACGATAAATGCCCCGTTTCATTCGTCAAGCGAGAAATCCGAAAGGACTCTCTTGACGAGTGGAACCGGCGGTATCAGGATGGACACACGGCGGCGGTAACCAAAACATATTTTCCGGATGCAAGGGCGGCATACAGGATCGTAAGAGAAATAGCACCAGTGGGAATCATAACTCAAGTGCTGACGGGGCATGGTGGGTTTTCCCAATACTTACATCGATTTAAGTTGAGGGAAAGCCCATCGTGCATCTGTGAGTGAACCCACAAAAGAGGAGACTCCACTGCACATAATCTTGGAATGCCCAGTTTATGGAAAGCACAGATTTGATTTAGAACAAAAAATTGGAATTAATCTAACACGTTAAAACCTTAGAAACAATTTTATCGAATTATGCACAAATATTTTTAAAAAAGCAATAATTAGGAACAAGTAGGTATAAACTTGGCTGTACCATTGTAATGTTTATTATAACTGCAAACAGCCAAAAACATTGAAATATAGGTATAGTTTTTATTCATTTGTAATTAAGACCCCTGATCGTGTCAGGGATATTTCGCGATATAATAAAAAAAATCCTCGGATGCAGCGTCGCAAGTGTGGCACTGCAGCCCGCCTAAGTTGCTACACTCCTCATAAGGCATGCAACCTACCGGCCATCCTCTCAGCTGCTTTAGTTAAAAGCGGCTGAACCTCGAGTGCCAGCCTCTAAGCTTCCTTGGGGGAAAAGACCCAAAAAAGAGGGAGACTTCGAGCGCCGCCTTTTCAGCTGCCTCAGACCTCCCCCACGACAAGGCGGGAATACACAGGGGGTTGTATATGCACTACAACCGTAACTTAACCAACAAAAGCATTCCTCTAAGGTATTTTGATATTTGTCGGTTAGGTTAGGTTTCGCAGCCGACATAAACATAAGCCAAAATCAAAATATAACGCGGGCGAAGCCGCGGGTAAAAGCTAGTAATCAATATAATTAAATAAATCTATAGTGATCAATCTATGTAGCTATGTATAAAAGTAGGTACATCAACTGATTTGCATCTTAGTGGTTAATGCCTACCTATGTTCATAATATTATAAGTATTCATTCATAATATTATTTCACTAAAAGTAGGTCCTGTAGCAGTAGTAAACGTAAAAATGCATTGGAAACTATTGGACACTTAATGTATATTTATACAGATAAAAAAATATATACAGGGTTATTTGCTTGTCCTCTACTAAGCTGAAAGGAGGTGATTACAACTTTTAATATGGGCCAACTCGGAATTCGAGAAACAAATCAGCAGTTCCATACAACATTGCAACTCGGAATCGACAAAATGTATGAAAAATCGAATTTTGGGTTGACCTCTTAGGATCTTATGTTGTAAAAGTTGTTCATAATGAGGGTCTGAATCCCGTGCCTCCAGCTTTGTACACCAGTTCTGGATAACCCTGTATGGATAAATATTTTCTACATAACTTTTTGTTTGTATGGTCGACATAATTTTTAGCAATGTACTAAAGTTGATCTCTTGATGTATAAATGTCGACCCTAGAGTTGTGCGTTAGTTAACAATTTTCACTTTATTTTATTTATTTATTAAAATCAACAGCTCTTAAAAAACATAAATTAACTTAAAAATTAAACTTAAGGCCAATTACTGATTTATACTATGTTATCAAACAATTTTTAATGTTTTTTTATGACCCTGTATATTAAAGTTTGACAACCACTGGTGCATTTATACATCATCTAGCATACGAATCGCATGATTATGGATTAATAATCGAATTCTAGAAATAACCTTTACGATGGGATATCGATTTTTAATAGCGACAAATTGACCGTCTAGTTTTTATACCGCTACAGACAATAATAGGTCTTGAGGAAGTTTTAAACATAATACGAGTGATAAATACGTGCATACTGAGAAATCGTACATCATACATAACATATAATAAGCATACAGGCCGAGTCAAACTTTTTGGCGGCTGTGAAGTTTTTTTTTAAAATATATTAGGTAGGTAAGTATATTTATTTTTGGTAATTTTGTTTGGGGTTGCGCAGCTTGTAGCTGACATCACAACCGCCAAGGCGTTTGATTCGGCCTAAGTATACCTACTATGTCACCCACTATACCTACCTACTGTACAATACCGGCCTTTTTGATGGTCCACTGCTGAAAATAGGCCTATAGAAAGGCGATTGTGCCATATTGACCATGCTGGCTCAGTGACGGTAGATTCACATACGAGTACGCCATCGAATTTCTTCTAAATGGACGTATGCAGGTTGCCTCACGATGTTTTCCTTCACCGAAAAGCCAGTGTGAAAATCTTTGCATAAGCTTCAAAGAACGGGCTATATTTTAATTAGTTTTTGTTACTAAAAAAATACATGTCATATATTTTTTTGATAAATAATCTAGCTGACGTACTAATAAGGTATATTTAGTCAGATATATTCACTATCACTACATAGTATAAAACAAAGTCGCTTCCCGCTGTCTGTCCCCATGTAAGTACCTATGCTTATATCTTTAAAACTACACAACGGATTTTGATGCATTTTTTTTAATAGATAGAGTAATTCAAGAGGAAAGTTTATATGTAAAAAACACCTGGGCCCTATTTTATAAAACTACAAGTTACAGGCTACAGGTAAATTACTGGCAACATTGACGAAATCCGCATTCGTGATTGGTCGAGACTGCGTCATTAATGTCAATTTGCCTGTAGAATTGTAACTTGTAGCTTTATAAAATTGGACCCTGTGCGAAGCCGGGGCGGGTCGCTAGTCCTTACATAGTATAAAATAAAGTCGCTATTTTCGTTTGTTTATTTGTTTGTTTATTTGTTTGTCTGTATGCTTAAATCTTTAAAACTACGCAACGGATTTTGATGCGGTTTTTTTTAATGGATAGAGTGATTCAAGAGGAAGGTTTATATGTATAAAAATTCCCGAAATTTCCACGGGAACGGGCACAACGCGGGTAAAACCGCGGGGCGCTGCTAGTTTTTATAAAATAATAGAACCTATTATTTCGGACACTTGGCTAGGCTGATGTCAACAGGTGGACCAAGGCTGCCAAGACAAGAGTTTGACCAAGAGATGGAGGACAACACAGAAAGCATCAAACATGCTGGAAGACAGTGGTAGGCTTGCCCAGGAACAGAAATAATAATAATATTATGATAAACTAGCAGCGCCCCGCGGTTTTACCCGCGTTCTGCCCGTTCCCGTGGGAATTTCGGGAATTTTTATACATATAAACCTTCCTCTTGAATCACTCAATCCATTAAAAAAAATTGGTTGCGTGTAAAGTCGGTATACGGGCGAAAGTTTTACGTGACAACGACTTTATGTCTGTCTCTCTCGCTCTTAGGCGGGCTAACCATGCCCGAGTGGAAGGGACGCGTGCCTCTCACTCGCTCTCATTGTGAGCGCATAACGTGAGCGGAGCGTAACGCAGTTTCTTGAAGTGTCACCCGGCAAACCAATTTATAAGACGTTGTCACGTCAAAAAACCGCATCAAAATCCGTTGCGTAGTTTTAAAGATTTAAGCATACAGACAAACAAATAAATAAACAAACGAAAATAGCGACTTTATTTTATACTATGTAAGGATAATTTATTTCGTCAATTAGTTTGCCAAATCATGAACTAGGTAATTACAAAGTGATCTTAAATTTAACTTAATTAATAAAAAGCATGCAGGAAATACTTTATCACTAAATAGAATAAGTAAATTAAAGTTACATATATTATCACATAAAATATACTTGTGTAGCCCTAGCTCCCGCAGTAGGATTCCCTAAGTTTGCAGGAGCTAGTCCTCTTCTGTTTTGCTTAATTTATGTTTACACGTGTCTTTCATGTCTCATGTTTGCTGGGCAGTCGTCGAAAGAACTGCGAGAACGGGAGGAAGCCTATGACCAACAGAGGATAGAACAATCTGAATAGATAGATAGCCTATTATAATACTGCCGATGAAACGGATGAATCATAATATCTAAAGTATCCGTGTATCGACCATAAAGCACAGGTGTCGCGCACCGGGGCCATAAACTGTGCTATTGCTTCCGAATCGGCCGCTCACTGAATCGTAATCATGCTACATTTTATGACCTCATTTAACACCAATTTAGAAGTCCATAAGAAGCTTCAGTTTTTGAATGAATTTCTAGCTTTAGACAGACAGGCAGACCAAACTCTTGATATGTATGTACAAGCACTAAATATAAAATGAAACACTATTTACTATGACATAATATTGTTATAAAATGGCTGCCTTATCGCCATGGCGATTTCTTCCAGGCAATCATTTAAGCCATATCAAAGGCCTTTAAACGCCTTAAAAACTTTATTAGCTATGGCTAGCCATTTGACCTACAAAATGTACTTATTGTAATCCAACCGTTGCGTGTGGCAAATGTACCAGTTGTGGCCACTGTCCCGGATTTGATGTCAAAATTATTGCTTATACAGGGTTATTCCTAATCGATTAGCATCCTTATAGGAGCTTATTCTGTACATCAAAACAAACAACTTTTGTTCTACGACTTTTGTCAAAACTCAATAAAAATCAGCTGTTCCATCCATACATTTTGTCGCGAGTGAACGATATATATTCTATGGAACAACATTTTTTTGAGATTTGACAAAATTTGCAGAACAATAGTTGTTAGTTTTGATGTACATAATAAGCCCCTAAAAGGATGCTAATTGATCAGAAATAACCCTGTATAGATTTTAAAAAATGTAACACAATAAATATTTTTGTGTGAATATCAAAGTCGGACTACAAAATATTATCTAAACATTAAAATTGTGAAAAAACTAGCAATAATGACCGCGAGACGTGGAAGTTGCTCCACCGACAAGAGCCCTTGCTTTTAAGATGAGGCATCGGGCCGAGAAACACGAAAACGAGTACTTTTGAATGCGTGATGTGAGAGGACGAATGATTTCGATTCAAATTTAAAAAATATCATAGATAAGGGAAGATCTTGAAAAATTTTATGAACCGGACAAAATTTGAAAAGTAACCGCTTTAGCTTTATTTAAAAAAAAACTTACAAATTTCTCACCAAAAAAAAGTTTAAAAATTTGAATGCCAAGAATTACCAGCGACAACACCCCATTATTTTTTACGAATAAAATAGCCTGATCACTCTTCTATTTTACAGACCGAGAAGTTTTTTTTCTATGTGTACATTATGAGTAATTAATTAAAAACTCACTGCCGCCCGCCGCTCCAGCGCGATCCTGTCGAGCGCGGTCGCGTAAAATTTGTCTGAGTGAAGGTGTGCATTACTCGATTTTTGAAAAAATAGTTTATCAATGCGTCACCTTAAGTTCTGTTGATGATGATTAAAATTATCTCTACACAATCCTTAAAATTGTCCAAAAATGAGTCTAAGATGGCCAAAACTGGTACGTCCACCCTACCTATTGTGTCATTACCAATTGGATACCCATTACCGATTCACAGGTGTCATTTGCAGAAGTCGTAAACTCGTTATGGCTTCCGAATCGCTCGCGGACGGAATTATAATCACATTACTTGGGTTTATGACAATATTTAGTAGTAGTTTTCCGAAATTAATGATAAAATCTATGATTTCTAGGATTGTTTGCTATATAATTCTCATCTTTAAGCTTTGCTTAGTTTGGGGTCAGAGACCGTGTGTAAGATCATTATATCATAAAACATATATAAAGAGTCATCTCTTAAATATCATTACTATGTATTATCACCACTCGTCCGACGGAGAGTATTGTTATTCCATAACACAGGTTCAATCCTAGCTTGGGTAACAATATATCTCAATCTGGAATACAATTATATGTAAATCTGATTTTGAATACTATATGACAGACGATGTAATTTAACACGCAATAAATTTTCATTTTTTTTTCATTTTTCATTTCATCATCATCCTGCCTTTATCCCACTAGGTGGGGTCGGCACAGCACGTTTCCTTTCGCCACTTCACTCTATCATACGTCATCTCATCATCAACTCCTTTCTCTCACATATCATTTTACACAATTCATACACGCTTTTTTTTTGGTCGTCCCCTCCGATTTCTGCCGTGTCTAAGATGTCCCCTAATATTTATTTATTTTTGACGATTAGGTATGATGTTAGCTCTACATTCTAAAATCTACATAAATCTAACATATTATATTAGACTAGCGACCCGCTCCGGCTTTGCACAGGTGTATTATACATATAAACCTTCCTCTTGAATCACTCTATCTATTATAAGAAACCGCAACAAAATCCGTCGCGTAAGTAGTTTTAAAGATCTAAGCATACATAGGGACAGACAGACAACGGGAAGCGACTTTGTTTTATACCATGTAGCGATATGGTTACTTAAGTTACCTACTTGTTACACTGTAGTAGTCCGCTCTCGATTTATAAATTAAATCAAGAACGAATAAACCGGTTACTATCATAATTATCAGCTGTAAGACATCCACTGGTAGACATAGGCCTACCCTATAGATTCCCAATTAGATCGGTTTAAAAAGGATGCAGTTTGTTTCTGCGGTCTTGATGAGATCATCGGTCCACCATGTCAGAGGACGCCCTCAGCTTGTTGGTGCGTATAAACTGAATCATACAACTTGGCGGCTCTAATGTTAGCTACATGCCGCGGATATCCCAATCCTAACTGAAGCTCACGTAACAGCTGCGAGATGATAGGGTTATCCGCAGCTTGTAGCTAACATCACAGCGGTCAAATTATGATTCGGCCTATACTCTCCATCACGGAACTTTATAGCTCCATCGGCCATGCAATCTACGAATCATGTTCCTGCTGAAGTGGTAGTGAGCAGAGCACATTACATCTGCTGCCCTGCTGGACCTGGTGTTGCAGCAGTCTGCCTGAAATCAAACTCGATATGGATACCCATCGTATCGGATACGTATCGAAACAAGTTTTATGCAAAGAAAGTGTATAAGTATCAGTGAACATTAGTTCCACGCGGCAACAACAGATGGCGTTGTACAGTGTTAAAACGCGCAATTGTAATTTGTTGGCTATGTAGTCATGTCGCCAGCCACCGGTCATGGCATATTTGTCTCGTAAGCATATCATGTTTACGTCTGGACACCCACGGGAAATGGCGTGATCATGAGACCACCGGATGCTGACACAGCGACTCACGACCACCCAATAAGTTAGACTAAGCTCTAGATTTAAATAACATTTTATTTTCGTCATTCTGTATTCGGTCACTGCGTGACACACTCGCCTTTTATAATTAATTGATTTATAATTAAAATTAGTTTTTAAAAATACAAAGGGCGTTTCCCTAAACAAGTCTGGCGCAGCCTTGTGGATTTTCCACAATTTTCGCGAGTTACGGTGTTGCAGCGCCCCTAAATCGGTACGCGATACGGTGACTTCGCGAAGACGGAAAACTACGAACCAAACAAATACGACTCCCCGGGAAACGCGTGAACCTAGTGACCGGCACAGAATCAGGAGGACATGGGATCGAGCAGCCTAATGTGAGTAAACCTTTTCACATCCTGCTCTTATTTTCCCGTGACTTTTCCAAATTTTCCCCTCGATTTACATTATTGAGTGGAATAGCAGTAAGATTATCTGATTTTGTTTTACACGCAAATAGGTAATTAATCAGATTAGTTTTAGGTTAATTCTCTTAATCACAATTATTAAGTGAATTAAAATATTAATTAAGTAAACTTTCCGCAATTAAAATTATTGTGCGAAATAATTTTAAGTAAGTTAAGTAACTGATTTGTTTTACACTTGTATCGGTAAAAATTCAGTGTAATTTAAGTAAGTAAAGTAACTTATAAAAATGGAATATAGAGTAATTCCCAAAGAAATTTTAGGTATAATTCCGAAGTATGACGGAGATGAACAGCAATTAAATTTATACCTTTCAAAATGTGATTATGTGGTCAACGGAAGTAGAATTGCGGGAAACCTAGCCCAAGAGCTATATATATTTCATTCAATTACCAGTCGGTTAACTGGTAGAGCCGCAACTCTACTTAGCGATCACCCAAATATAACCAATTATGAAGCTCTCAAAGAGTTACTTACTCAACATTTTGGCGACCCGCGCTCAGAAGAGTGCATTGCTATCGAATTAGAGACCCTTAAATTAAAAACCGGGGAAACATACATACAGTTTTGCCATCGCATACAAAACGTTAGAAGCTCACTAT
Organism: Hypomecis atomaria; assembly: GCA_964007245.1. Lineage (NCBI taxonomy): Eukaryota > Metazoa > Arthropoda > Insecta > Lepidoptera > Geometridae > Hypomecis > Hypomecis atomaria. The sequence continues at coordinate 2,979,610 of OZ023308.1, read as the reverse complement.
TTGCCAAAGTTAACAGACTCGCTGACGAAGGCATTAAAGCCGCAAAAATGATAGTATACAACAATACAGCTTTAAATGTATTTTTATACAACCTCCCAGAAGATATGATTCGCATTGTGAGGTTAAAAGGAGCCCCTTCATTGGAAGCTGCACTGAGTATCGTAACTGAGGAAGTTAACTTTAAGTTCCAATATGACGCCAAAAATAAATTACTTAAACAAGCCTCAGTACAGCTACCTACGATGAGCTCACAAGCTACACCAAAACCGTTCAGCGCACCTCCAGTTTTTAGGCAAAATATCAATCCGACGCCAATGCCGACATTTAAATTCGGCATTCCCCAGAACCAAGGTTTTAGACCAAATTTACCACAACAACCACGTTTCATGCCACCCATGCAAAATCCTCATAAATTTGGACAACCACAAGGTTTACCCCAACGTAATTTCGGCCAAACGCCCCCACAACGCGCACCGTTCCAGTACGGTGGCTACAGATTTGGTATTCCCCAACAACAAAATTTTAAATTCGGCATCCCGAACCAACACCACCCGAATGCCAATCAGTTCAAGTTCGGCATACCCAACCAGCAGATACAACCACCTAGACTTCAGGAGTCAGACGTCACGATGCGTACGGCACCTGTTAGGCAAAACCTTATGGTTAACGAACTGTTCTACGACGAGCCCAGTCAAGAACAAGCTGAGTATGGTTATGGTTACGAAGATAACGTAGAATACGCTATGAATGATTGTAATTATACTGAAAACGTTAACGAGTTCGACTATTCGTACCCTGTAATTGAAAACGATAGTAACGATACCGATACAGCCGCCCACGCGGAAAATTTTCAGGCAACAGCCTCGCAGAATGTGGTGAAATAATTAATTTGAATTATTGCGATAGTATCCTTAAATTACCACACGTGGTAATCCCCGAAATAAACTCAAAATTCTTAATCGATACCGGAAGTAGCCGATCTTTTATTAGCCCCGCCAAAGCGCAAGAGTTTTTCGATGATTTTAGGTACTATGAACCATTTAAGGTGATTAGTACACACGCGCAAAGCACGCACGACGAAGTAATATATATACCCTTGCTGAAAACATTTAAAAGCACACTTCGTCAAAAATTTTACGTTTATGACGTAGACAAACGTTATGACGGCTTGATAGGGTCCAACCTTCTGTCGAGACTAGGAGCAAATATTGATATGCGTAACCAAACGTTGGTAACGCACAACGCGAAAATCCCAATTATCTACAATCCACCCTACGAGGTTGAGATTCCACCGCGATCTGAAATGAAAGTAAAAATTCCCACGGACTTGCAACACGGCGAAGCAATCTTAGATTTCTTACAATTTCAGGAAGGCGTCCGCATGCCAACCGCACTCGTCAAGTGTGAAAATTATTTTGCGGAAACAATTATACAAAATACAACAGAGACTAAGACCATTATCACGTTCAAAGAACCTTTCCACGTAACGGTTTTTGAAAACGAGGAATGTAAGGTAAACTTCGTGAAAGATGACTGTGTGATTGATGATATACTGAAAGAAAATTTAAAAAAATTACGCCTAGATCATACAAATAAACAGGAACGTGACGCTATTGCCAAACTATGCTACGAGTACCGAGATATATTCTATTGTGATCAACTACCACTGACTTTTACAAACCAAGTAAAGCACCAAATTAGAACAACCAACGAAGACCCGATATATATCAGACCATATAGACACCCATCGGTTATAAATGAAGAAATTCAAAAACAAGTAGATAAGCTTTTGACAGACAATGTGATAAAAGAGTCTCACTCACCCTGGAGTGCACCTGTGCATTTAGTGCCCAAAAAATTAGATGCATCAGGCGAAAAAAAGTAAAGGATGGTCATAGATTACCGACGTCTTAATGAGATAACGGTAGACGATAAATACCCTCTACCTAACATAACGGATCTTTTCGATAAAATAGGCAAATCCCAATACTTTACAACAATAGATCTCGCCAGTGGCTACCATCAAATTGAAGTAAATGAACGTGATAGGGCAAAAACCGCGTTTACAACACAAGCAGGACATTTTGAGTTTAAAAGAATGCCATTTGGCCTGAAAACAGCACCGGCAACCTTTCAAAGAGCCATGGACAATGTACTACGAGGCCTACAGGGTATGCATTGCCTGGTATATCTTGACGACATAATAGTATTCTCTAACAGCCTGGAAGAGCACGTCGAGAAACTTCGAAAGGTATTTGATAGGCTTAGAAAGACAAACCTAAAGGTAACCCTGGATAAATGCGAATTTCTCAGGAAAGAGGTCCTTTACCTTGGACATACGATCACCAAGGACGGCCTCATGCCAAACGATGATAAAATAAAGGCAGTATTAAATTTCCCACTCCCGCGAACTGCTACGGAAATTAAGAGCTTCCTCGGCTTAGTTGGTTACTACAGAAAATTTATCAAAGATTTCGCCAAACTCACTCAACCCATGACCGCGTGTTTGAAAAAAAGAAATAAAATAGACTGTACCAAACAAGAATATATAGACGCATTCGAAAAATGCAAAAAGCTTTTAACAAACGCACCGCTCTTGCAATTCCCGGATTTCTCTAAACCATTCGTCCTTACAACCGATGCGTCAAATTTTGCCATAGGCGCAGTCCTTTCCCAAGGACCTATAGGAAGCGACAAGCCCGTAGCCTATGCGAGTCGCACACTAAACGATGCAGAAACACGATACAGTACAATAGAAAAAGAGTTGCTTGCCATAGTATGGGCAACCAAGCATTTCAGACCTTACTTATACGGAAAGAAATTTACCATTTATACAGATCACAGACCGCTAGTTTGGGCAAAATCCATAACTGAACCTAATAGTAAACTAACAAGATGGAAATTGCGCTTAGCGGAATTTGATTACGATATAATACATAAACAGGGAAAACAAAACTGTAACGCCGACGCTTTATCCAGAATTAAGGTAAACGCACTAGGAGAAAGCGACAACGTTTCGATGAAAGTCAATATAGATAAAAAAGAGAAAAAAATTAAACGACAGCAACCTAGAGGCGAAACCGAACCTGTCCCCTCTACGTCACGAGAACAACCTACATCCACAATAGAACCGTCAACTGACTCTGAAGAGGTAATATCCATATGTAGCTCAGGTAGAAGATCTCCCTACTCGATTCCATCCGAAGGTAGCGTCACTGCAACTGCCTCTGAAGGCCAAGAAAAAACAGATACTATAGGTACAATCCATTCAGCCGACAACTTAGACACCGATGGTATCCTTATATTACAGGAGGCTATAGACACCAAGCCTAATCAGATACTCATACACACATGGAATAGGAACGAATTGTCAGTCAAAGATTTGTCTAGAGATAAACAAAAAGTATTAGAAGTCCACCTACCCCTAAATAACACAGAACTGATTAAGCGATTCCTGAAAAATTATATCCGGCCCAAAATTAAATACTTTTTCTATTTTGAAGACCCAATACATCGCAGTCAGTTTTCGGAAACCAGTAGATTTCTTTTCCAAAAAGGAACAGTAAAGTTTTACGAGTGTACCAGGCGTGTAGTTTATGTAGAAGATGAGGAAGAACAGCGCCAAATTGTACTTAAATATCATGTAGGAAAAAATAGCCATAGAGGAATTAAGGAAACTCTGGTACACCTCAGACGCACATATTATTGGAACAATATGAGCGAAACAGTGTCATGCATCATAAATGCATGTGAATTATGTAAAAAAATGAAATATGACCGAAAGCCACTTAAACCGGAACTACAATTAACGCAAACACAAATCAGACCATTCCAAGAATTATTTATCGATACTTTCACAATTGATGGAAAATCATATCTGACAATAGTAGATGCCTTCAGCAAGCTGGGCCAAGCCTTTGAAATCAGCACAAAAAGCACCCCTGAAGTGGTTAGAGCCCTTATAAAGTATTTCTCTTTGTACGGAACACCGAATAGAATCAGCGCAGACCCAGGCACTGAATTCAATAATGCATTGATGAAAGAAATGCTATCATTCCATAAAATAGATTTACACATCGGCACACCCCATAATCCTAACTCTATGGGGGTTGTAGAGCGATTCCATTCAACAATTATAGAGATATATCGAATTGCTAAGTACGAACAAAAGGTGACGGACGCTGCGTCTGTTTTGAGTTATGCAATTATGTCATATAACCACACAATTCACTCTACCACAGGCCTCACTCCGTTTGAGATAGTTTTTGGACACACTGAGGCAAACACGGCATTCCATGTAGACTTTAACAAACAATTTACACAACAATTAGTAAAAGAACACGTGAGGCGAACGAAACATCTGTACGAATACTTAACCGACAAAATTATTGATACGAAAAAAGCCGAAATTAAGAAACGTGGGGGAGATACAGATTTTGACATAGATGTAGGTGATACGGTATTTATCAAAGGGGTAAACGTTACGCGAGGTAAAGACAAACCGCGATACCAAAAAGCTCAAATAACTGGAGCCATACATAGGAACGTCGTACCAGTTACTACTCAAAATCGAGCTACCAAAGTTCCTATTAAAGACATCAAGCGCCCTCCACAGGTTAATCCTCCTGGTGGCTCAAGCGGGAGCTCTCCAGCTGCAACGGATTGACAAGAACCCTGGACTGTTACCCATAAAAGAAGGTCAAGCAGTCGTAAGTCATGACACCTGGACTGTCATTAAGATCCTAGACTTAAAATCTTTATATGAGGAACTAGAATCTAATATTAACAATTACAAAAGTTTAAAAAACCAGGTAAAGAACTATTTTAAGGGCAACACCGTTGAAATAGACTTTACCGAAATAGAGAAGCAAACCGATTATACTATGAATATAACTATAGAAAAGTATAAAGAACTGATTCCGTCAATAAGATATAAGCGTGGCTTAATCAATCCCCTCGGTTCACTTATTAAAGCTATAACTGGTAATCTTGACAATGACGATGCTATAGAATACGAAAAATTGATTCAGGAAGTAAAGTCAAAACAAAATCATCTTGATACTAAAATGACGATAGTTGCCGAAATGTTGGGTACATTTACGAAAATGGCTAACTCTACCAAAAGCAATTTTGACCTCATTGAGGAAAGCATTCAAGATATCAATCGAAATCTCAACGACTCCAAATTAATACAAACCAATAACAGAGTTGTTCACATCTATAATGCATATATACATAATTTCCAAACCCTCTACTTAAAACTAAACGAGATTGAAACAGCTATTGCTTTTGCTAAAGTTAAACTATTACACCAATCAGTTATAGACACAGATGAACTAATCGCATTGTTAAAGAAAATTGAGAAAACTGAAAAACTTGTATTTACGGTAAACATGGAAAACATTGTTAAAATAGAGCAGTGTATAGAGATGAAAGCGTACATAAAACAAAATCAGATAAAATTTATTATGCATATTCCTTTAATACGAATAATAGGTTTTTAACTACATAAAATTGATTCCCTTACCTGTTCGTAATCCAGACACCGGCCTTACCTCTCTAATCATCCCTAGGCATCCCTATATCCTTGTGAAAGGGTTGAAAGCTAAGCCGCTCTCCCAGCCATGCCGTGAGGTCGACGAAGCCCGTTTCCTGTGTTTCGAAAATGACGCATCACCACTAATTGAAATAAATAAATAATAATAAATAAATAATAAATAATAAGTGCGTCACCGATCTAATGAAATTTTCCATGAATATTTCAAGTTGTCACCCGGTTCCCGTAATCATCAAAGACGTAAGAGCCGATTTAATACAACCCAATCGCTGGATCATTTACGCAAATTCCGACACACTCCTTACTAAATATTGCGAAGAAGAAACCACCCAAGACACCATAGCCGGAACGTACCTATTAACTATGGACGAGGACTGTGAAGTAAAGATAAAAGAATTGAAGCTCAAAAAACACCAAGATCAGGGAAAGAACGTTATTGACAGCAAGCTCATTCAATTACCTGCGACACTGCGGAACGAGTCAGACTGTACGCATGGGATGAGACCTGTCAACCTTAACGGAGTCGATCTTTCGGATACGCAGTTCCTGAATTATTTATTGCAGAAAAGTGGAAGTGAATTTAGTGATAGTGAAAGCCATTATAGTGCATTAGATCATAGGAGTGTTAGCATAGGAAACCTTATATTTTGTGTAATCCTTGTAATCGGCCTTGTATTAGTAGCATTTAAGCGTAAAATTAAGTTTTTATGTAAAACTATTCGGGATCATCCCCACCCTGTGGATAATCCCGAACTTGAGGAGGGAGGAGTCATGTCGCCAGCCACCGGTCATGGCATATTTGTCTCGTAAGCATATCATGTTTACGTCTGGACACCCACGGGAAATGGCGTGATCATGAGACCACCGGATGCTGACACAGCGACTCACGACCACCCAATAAGTTAGACTAAGCTCTAGATTTAAATAACATTTTATTTTCGTCATTCTGTATTCGGTCACTGCGTGACACACTCGCCTTTTATAATTAATTGATTTATAATTAAAATTAGTTTTTAAAAATACAAAGGGCGTTTCCCTAAACAAGTCTATGTACGGAGCGGCGGCGTCTGTTTTGTGTTCAAACAAAATTGTCTTTTGGTTCAGTAGTAAACTGGTCGTTTTATTACACCAACTTCTACTCAAGCGCAGCCCGGGTGAGGCGTGTGGGACCAGAAGATCGTTCAGAAAGAAAGAAGAAGAAAGAAAGAAATAATTTATTTATTTGCCAGAATGTAGTATACCTATACAAGGCGATATAACAGTTTACAAATTTCCTTACATTCTGTCATTTCTGACGTGTATAGTACTATACACGTATATGTACCTACCAATACACAAATAATCTTAAAAGCTAACCTTAGTTCTTAAACCTCCCCAATAGTGCGTTTTAACGGTGTTTAACACTTGGACTGTGTAACTAACACTATCTAATCTAGCTAACCTCCCTTAAAAAAATTAAGTTAGATAATAAGTATTTTCTACTTATTTAGGTATCCGAGGTGGGTAAAATCTATGAGATCTATAGGGTAGGCCTATGTCCAGCAGTGGACGTCCTATGGCTGATGGATGGATAGATGGGTAAAAGGGGAAATACCCCACTAGAAGTAAATACTCTAAACTGCATAATGATTATCCCGGATAAAAATCCAGACTTCCTTTTACTGACTTAAAATAACCAGGCGCTTCTACGAAACTTTAAGTGAAGTATTACTTAGTGAAATCACTGTTATTATGGTAATGTTTTTGCACGTACGCATTAAGTAGTAATCGTACAACAGTTTCCATCATAAAACAGTCGCATTTATCTTTCCTGAATACAAGTTCGGAGTGGCTGCTGGAGAGTATGCTCCGCAGCAGAGCCACAATGGATGTCTATTTTGTCAATACCTAATGGACGTACAGCTATTGTATTATACTTACATCATGTACGTCTAATGTGCATCATTTTAAGGCACGATTGATTTTTTAGGGTTCCGTACCCAAAGGGTAAAAACGGGACCCTATTACTAAGACTTCAATGTCCGTCTGTCCGTCTGCCCGTCTGTCTGTCTGTCACCGGGCTGTATCTCATAAACCGTGATAATTTCACAGATGATGTATTTCTGTTGCCGCTATAACAACAAATACTAAAAATTTAATAAAATAAATATTTATGCGTGGCTCCCATACAACAAACCTATTTTTAGGAGATTTTTGCTCGCTATGAATAACGGCAAGAGGGGCTCCTATACGGTACGGAACCCTTCGTGCGCGAGTCCGACTCGCACTTCGCCGATTTTTTCTAGATGGTGGCGCTGCCGCAGAGGATGACACGAAAATTTTAATATAATCTTTAAAATGGCGCCAAAATGAGACGGGAAATCAATCCAAGCGAACTTCTCAGTCCCAGGCGGTTCTCCGAACGACTAAAATCGGTCAATTCATTTAAATATCCTGCAACCGATTCAAATCGTTCGAAGTGCACACTTTGATGCACCGACAAACAACTTCCAATTATATCATTTGCATAACCGTACGCGCATGGTGTGCATTCATAAATGGCTTTTATTATGACTCAATGAATACGTAGAGACTCTATGCCTTTGATTATACAGGGTCATAGTCATAGGTATTAAACGCAAAACCTTTTAAGGGCGGGTCTAGTACATCTAGACAAACAACTTTTGTTCTAAGACTTTTAGAAAATCACGAAGAAAAAAATCAGCTTTTTAAACAAAAAGTTCCTCTACCCGCGGCAAAATGTATGGAGAAGCAAATTTTTTTTTGCGTATTTTAAAAAATCGTAGTACAAAAGTTGTTTGTCTTTTTCTGATTTCTCAGTTTGCGAACCGATTCTCGTGCTTTTTTACCAATTTTGCAAAAGGGAGGAGGTACGAGTACCTACTATGTTCGTCTGTACCTAGGTAGGTATGTATTTTTTTGATGTATGTTCATCCATATTTCGCAAATTGTGAAACGATTTAAAAAAATATTTATTATTTCGAAACGGTATACCGACTCCCGAGGGGAATGGGACCACATTTAAATTTAATCTAAATCTTCTGAGCCGTTTTTTGATAAATCAACTGTAGCAAAAATTACTACATTAATGACACATTGATTCGTGCGAACTATTCGAATTCTGTACACGGCGGAAGTCGGATATGCCATTCTTGGCCAAAATTTTCTCAAAAAATTCTCGTTGCATGTTGCAATTACAGAAAGTTGATGAAAATTGCGCAGTTTAAAACAGTCTGTAGTAAAACTCCATATCCTTGAAATCATTGGTTTATTGTTTCACTTCGTACAGTATTAATATTTCCTTTTTTTTCGTCCCTTATAAACCATATCTCACTTATACATATATAACTTATATGAATTTGGGCAGAGTAACAGTGTAAACTCTGGAGGTGCACATCGCACCGCTTCACCGAACAGACTGCCGACTTTCTTTCGCTCCTCTACGGCCATGCTTTTTCCCCTTCCAATTTTAAGTCGGGTAGTCCTTCAACCGACTAGTTAGTCAAATCAAAGTCTCCAAATCAAAACAAATAATCGATTAATATCAGAGTCAAATTAATTACATATTTTTAAAAAACAAATACCATTAAAATACTTAAAACCTAACAAGTCAAATTACAAAATTTGCCACATCCGCTATAGCGGTTTGGTTCGGAAAGGCTTATTAAATTATGTAGGTATAAGTTGGTACCGTTTTTATCCAAAAATAATTATGTAATTAGTATGACTTGTTGATACACACTAAGCCAAAGAATTCCTAGGATAAATTTACAACCCCCATACAGGATGACACGAGCTTCCAAAACGCATACAAAACAGCTTAGGCGGTAGCCTTTTTTAAATCGTTCGGTTTTATTGCACTTAAATGCCCATTTTGTTGTATTTCTCTACATTATAGTAAAAATATTGAATAGTTTTTAGTTTGCTTTGTGCATGTTAATTTGCTTAAGTGCAGTATGCGTTTTATAATCTGATCATGTACCTACGTAAAGCGAATTAGTTTGAGGAAACTATTTTAAACTAGCGATTGAATGAATTTATAATAGTTCATTAGATATATTGCCTCCGTCATTTTTTTGGTCTGAGTCATAGAATTAGAACAAAAGTAATAGAATACTTAATAAATAAATTTTGCTCAAATAATAACTATGTTACAGCTGTCTTATTCATATGTACAATACAATGTACCTATCAAACTTGTACAAAATTGTTGTATAATGTGTTCAATGTATGAATACAATACGTCAAAATCACAAGTTGGAATGTAATAGTAGTTTATGCAACTGTCATATAATGAAGGGTATTAAAACACGAGTGTGAGTTTATGAAACGAGCAGCGAGTTTCATAATAGTAACGAGTGTTTTAATACCCGTGTTATATGCAGTTGCATACACTATTTTATCTTCACTAATAAAAATAAAAAAAAACATATTGCGAAACATTAAATTCACGCGTCACAGTGAACTTGGCGCCATTAAAATCTAACCAATGAGAGCGCAGCTGCGCGCGCAGGGCCAATCAGGAGCGAGCGCGCGATGTTATAATGAGATTTTACGATATCGATGTGGATATTATAACATCATGTGAAATTTCTTAAATTGAGTGTTTTGTTGTCTGCGCTATAACAGTAGTCATTATAAGTCAAGTATTGGAAACATAAGTAGAATGTTACAACATTAGTGTAGATAAAATGGTTAAAAGTGGTTCCACTTGTTCTTTTAAGATATGATCAGAAAGAACCCGCTAGTTCCAGTAAGAAGGTTCAAATCTCTGATCATTTTACCTTCCTACTCTTTACCTTTTTGAATTTAGACAGCCGAGATAGCTCAATACCAGTTCGTGAAACCCTTCGAAATTACGTAAGTTCGGGTGTATGTGCATCTTTATCTAACACCTTTTAAATTTCATATTGAAAGAGGGACGAAGTGATGTATAAGGTGGGTGGACCATGGAAGGCCACTCTAACGAGTAAACGCTTTTTATTCGTTTATTAACTGGATAAATGAAAATAACAAATTATGAAATAATACTTTGTTCTATTGTGTACCATAAAAATCACTTTTTTTTAACCTAGCTTTAATCAGTATTCATTAAACTTAAGTTTTGTTAAGCTCTTCCAAATGGCCTTGCAAGGAACACGGCTCCAAACAAGGCCAATATTCTACATCAGTCGTTCAACTTAAAAATAGAGTTGTAACAATTAATATATTCGCTTTTCCTAAAACTACATAATAAGCTCTTTCATTTAAGCAAAACATTAAATGCTCAATATATTTTTATCATTTATAAAAAACTCAACGAACATTACTTGAACACCATCGTATAACTAAGAATATATTCATGGAAATTATTTGAAAACAGTAGTAATGAGTATTATATTGACATCAAATAACTTGCCAACGCGTATTATAATGAAATTAAAAACTTTTTTTTTTACCTCAAATGGCCTTCTTATGGGTCCGTTCTTTGTAAGGCCAAAATGTTCCTAAGAAGGCCAAACTAAAAAATATCAATGACTTGTCTATTCAATATGAGTTAAAAAGTTTAATAACTCTTATAAATAAAAATATTATAAATATAAAACATTGTTTTAACTGTAACGGTACGTATTTATAACTAAAAAGTAACTGTTCATATGTTCATGGTTTGTACATGTTCTTTGTAAGGCCCATGTACCCTAGCAAGGCCAACTGTAAAATTTTTGATTGGCCTTATAAGGAACCACCGGCTTTCCTAGGAACACTACCAATATTTTAACTTAAATCGAGGCAAAACTATTTTTTTTTTCTTTAGTACCATAAACATATCCTTATACGACAATGCACAGTAAAAAAATATGAAATAATAATAGGTTATCTAATTAAAAACTTACGTTTTGCTGTGCGCGCGAATTACAATTGTAACGTCGACGACCGAAGTCTACGAAGCATGAGATCGCACTGCCACAATAGCGGCGCCAGCGACTCGCCGCTGCCTCTGTGGCCTTGAGTTTGATGGATCTTTATGTATAGCCGAAGGAATATGTGTTTACATGTCAATAACTACGACTTTTTGATAGTTGGCCTTCAAAGGAGCGTGGCCTTCCATGGTCCACCCACCTTATCTCCTGCTATTTTAGTACAAACCGTACTTTAGTTCTAATTCTATTGTCCGAGTAAGTACAGAGTCATTCGGGGTAACCGAGCGCAGTGGGTAAGTGTGCGAAACTGCGAACCGAATGTATCTTCGTAACGGGGCGCGGGTGCAGGGGGCTGCCTTGGGGTCAATTCGAGGCGCTGGCGTCGCCATTTAGTTCCGATAAATCATTACAACAGGTGGCGTATAGAAAAACGCCGTCCACGTGCGCGCCGCCGACCGCGGCCTCGCTCCGTCTGCTAGCGACGTCGAGCGGGCCGACCTGGCTTGCCGCACCCATGCACCGAGCGCATCCGTGCGCACCGTGCGCCAGCTTGCGGCCGCCTGCTGAACTGGCATTTGCCCCGCAAATGTCGACCTAGCCGCGGCCGCCCTGGAATAACCTATGAGGGGCGTGATTACGCCGCCGGCTGTTGTGATTACATCGCTCGACGACCGCCTACCAAAGGGGCAGTTAGAGACGTGGTGCCTGGCTCGCGCGGCGGCGCGCTTGAGCCGGGCCAGCGATCCCACTCCCCATCTCCGCATCGCTACAAGACCGGCAGGTTGAGAGAGCATTGCTCCGCGCTTCAGTTGGGCTTGGTCGAGTGTTTTCACTCGACCAAGCCCAACTCCCGAGTTCAACCATTTGAAGCTGCGTTCGTCTGACCGGGTACGCCACCGGATCGACGTGCGTCACGTCGACACCCATTCGAAGAGGAGGAGATGCCGCCTGCACCCGGCGGTTGCAGGTTGTGAGGACTCCGAATCTGAGAACCACAAAGCCAAGACGGCCGACGATAGTCTGCCAGAATGGCGGGGAGAGGGCGCTGAGAGATGCCGCCCGACCTCGCGGTCGGGATTGGGTACTCGCGCCCTCCCTTTACAATGCCCTACATCCAGTGTGGTGTAGCGTCCAGCCCCAGTAAGGAGGTTCGCCTCGAAGCTGGTTTCCTGACTCCTATGTATAAACAGGAGGAGAAGATCCCAAATGAAAAAAAAAAGGGTAGGTCTTGTCATTGAGACACAGTGAGCGTTGTTTTAAAATTTGGCTTCATAGGGAAAGTGCGCGCGGGTAAGTAAGCGCATGTGTTCATTTGCCCCATGAACGAGAATTTGTTAGAAATCGATGGTGTTGTGCTTAATTTGTAAAGACATTTTAAGAATTTAATTATAAGATCAATTGATCTCAAGGTTATGTATGCTTTATTATTTGTCAATATTAATTGTATTCCAAAGACTAATTAACATTTAGGTAAAACTTTTATTTTCTGGAGAAAACTTTAATTATTATTTAAGAAATTAATATTTAGATCCATTGATCTCAAGTCATAAGTACCTTAATATATGTTAATGTTGATTAATTCCCAAAGACTAATTAATCCTAATTTATTAAAAAAATAACTATAGTTATGAAACATAATTTTTTAGATTAAAGAATATAGAAACATATTTTATTTATTTAATCTCAAACATAGTAATTTGATTATTTCCAAAATTTAGTAATACAAGGTTTTTCATAGTACTGGCAAAAACTTTTATACTTATTTATTTTGTCACTCGAGAAACACTTTATTTTAGTTAATATAGGTAGTGCGTTTACTTGCCCTAATAGCGTCCACTTACCCCATAGTCGCGCGCACGGTTACCCAAATATCGGGTCAAGTAAGCGCATTCCGACTTATTCTTGAAATACCTTTACATAAAAAAGAACAATACATTTACATATTTAAGTTCGAATGCGATCCTTTTGAAAAAAGGTGTAAAGGCTGGTTCACACTGGTCTCAATGGGCGCTGGGTGCAAGTGCACCTCCTTCCTTGCATGATGTTTTCCTTCACTGAAAAGCCATTGGTGTGAAAATAAGTAAATCTCAAAGAACTAATTGATTCAGGACCGGTATTTGAACTCACGACCACGGCTTCAAGATTCTTTCTGTAGCCTTCAACCCTTATTTCTATATTTTTTAAATTTCGATTCCTAATTTAATCTGAAATTTGCAAAGTATTTATTTATTTGGAAATGTAATTTAATTATGTAATGTATATTTTTAGCGTTTTTTTAAATAGTGATATTTCCTCGTGATATGAGATTAGCATTTCCCCTCACGAATCCATTGGCGCCAGCCTAAAAAACCTTATTCCGCCGGATTATACAAAAACATGACACAATAACTTGTTAATATTAATGTTATTGAAAAAAATAGGTCGCATCCACGCGCCCGCTAAGCCATTTGAAAAAAGAACAATGGCTCCGACAAACATTGTCTATGGTTAGCTGTTTGTTATTCTTCACACGCTAACAGATGGCGCCACACGATTTTTAATATTTATTATTATAATTTTATATCCACCCTTTGTTTTGGGGATGAAAGTAGAAATAAACAAAAAAGCTACGGAATAAAATTAAAATTAGTAAAATCGGGCGACTGAATCAACGATTTCATATTATTTTCAGTCAGATAGATATTAATAATCATAATTCGTTAAAGGTATAAAATCGTTGATCCCATTGCCCAATTTTACAATTTTTTTTTCATGGACAAGTGAGTTGGTACTTGGGTAGTATTTTTAGCAGATTTCTAGTAAAGTAATATTATTATAGTTGCCGCAAATCAAGAATTGCCCCGTGCTATCGTATGTCTTCGTCTTTACATATTATTGTGTTTAATGAATATTTTAAAAGATCAAACTTTGTTATTCCCAGTTACACAAACAGTATGCATAATTATACGTACGCCCGCCAACCTCATGCTTTCCGCGCGCTCTCTACGCCCGTGCTCAACACTACGCCACGCGGCGTCGGCACACATGTGCAATAATTAGCGAATCACGGCGAAGTGTCATCTGCCGCTACGAGTAACTTCTCATCCGCCGACTTGTGTGGCGCTTAGTATACGCTCCAACTCCTCTATAAGCTTCGCTTATTCCTGCATTAAGGCTTTAGGCTGCAGTGATGATGATGATGATGATAAAATTCATCCCCCCTAAAAATCCGTGTCGTAGTAAAGCCACTTTAAAATCTGCAAACTCGTAAGTAGCGTGTCTTTCAAATCTATGCGCTATTTGTGATGCTAATGCAAGAACTGCGCTTTGGTAAATGGAGGGTTGAATAGGGATGGGACAGCCGATAACATTTTGTCGATAAAGGGTTTGTAGATAAATCACCTAACATTGAAAAAGGTATAAACAGGGAAATCGATACTAGTAACTCGTAGATGTCTGGTTAATTAATTAAAGTTAAATTAAAATAAATATGACCGGTGCAAGTTACTGGTAGGTATAGATTTACCTGTTTATACCTGCCTACCCAAGAGTCGTGACGGGAAAAAAATTGTTAAAGTTTACATATTTTTATGCCCTCTGGGCTTCATACTTTTGATTGGTATGGAATTTGTGTATTAATCAAACCAGTGAAATGTTTAATTTTTAAAAAATTGTTATCAATCAAATTCTGGTATGATTTTTTTTTAGAAATCCCTTTTGCAATATATTTATTGACATTTGTATTTAATTAAAATTTAATATGAAATACTTTTCATCCATTAACTAGCTTGGTGAAGGTCGTTCTATGGCGGGATCCTATACTATTACATTCACATGTAATGTTATGTTTTCGAATCCCGAAGACCGGAGAATGACACATGTCTCTAGATAACGAATATATTCTAATACACAACAAAATATGAATGACTATTTTCCGCCATAAATGCACAATTGATTTCTTGGTTTTTAGAATTATCTGCTATTTTGCAATTTCAAGTTTAGTCCCAGAGTAAGAGTAGGTATATCATAATGACGTGTATTCAAAATGATATCTAAGACTAGAATATAGTCTAAGTTAGGCTATAAATATAAATCAAAATCATAAATATTATATTTTAAGACACATAGGATCCATAGTTAAAATTAAAATTAGAAATTGATTTAAAAATTAAATTAAATTAAGACATTAAATTGGCATTGGCACACGTTATTAAATTAAATTTGACATGTCACAGCTATTCATTTTAACAGCACCTTGATGTGGTGAAGCAAGATATAAATAACACTACGGTATCCGTCCTCCAGATAAACACTCGGGACAAATATCGATAAATCATGTCCCATCCCTACAGGAAACAGAGCCACCGACGCGCGAAATCCATTGCAACTGTATCCGTGAGTTTTGACATCTCCCTCGCATTCGTTACATTTAAATGGAATGTTGTGTTCTCGAATCAATTTTGAGAATTCAGTAGCTATAAATTTAAATAATTTGATTTGCATACTGTACGTTCGTAGCCCGGCGACGTAAAATTATAGTGGCAGTAGGCAGGGCACATAGTTTGTAGAACGAATGGTCGATGGAGTCAGAAAGTTCATGAATGGAGTCCACTTACTGGAAAGCGTAGTGTAGGACGCCCACCGACATGGCGGACTAAGTAAGTTCGTATTAGGCCAGGTGGCTAGCCCTGGTGTCAGAGTTTTTAGGTCGAGCTTTAGTGAGCCTGACTCCTGGGTCAAAGAGGCGTGGGTTCGATTCCCACCCAGGGCAAATATTTATATGATGAACATAGGTGTTTGCTCTGTGTCTGGGTGTTATTTAGGTATTATCTATAAAAGTGTGTATGTAAAAAATGTATATTATATGTATACTAGACGACCCGCCCCGGCTTCGCACAGGTGTATTATACTTATAAACCTTCCTCTTGAATCACTCTATCCATTAAAAAAAACCGCATCAAAATCCGTTGCGTAGTTTTAAAGATTTAAGCATACAGACCAACAAACAAACAAAAATAGCGACTTTATTTTATACTATGTAAGGATAGTAGATATATCAGTCTCTGGCAGCCATATCACAAGCTTTTCTTAGTTTGGGGTCAGAGACCGTGCGTAAGATGTCCCCTAGTATTACGTATTTATATTTATACAATACCTTTTTCAAATTACCTACTCTACTCGTACCAACTAGACCTGTTATCGATAAAAACACGCAATTTATCTTATCTCATTTTCATTTCCTATCGACTAGTGCAGTGACTTTATCGATAAACGCACAATTTCACTTATCGCCGTGTTTAAACCACATTCAAATAATCTGCCCCATTACCACCCCTACCCTACAAACATCCCCCAAACATCAAGTGATTTGAATATGACCATCAACTAGTAGACTAGAGATTTGAGAACACGACATTGCGTTTAAATCTTTTAGGGGATGTTTAGGGGAGACTACGGTAAGTTATTCAATACCTACCTACTCAATCATTGATTGCAACATTTGCAACATATTAGTATAAGCATAGAGAAATTATAGTAATAATTAATCTATGGTATAAGTGAATACGAGTAGGTAGAGTGTGTGCAAAAAGAGAACTGTCGTCGTGCATGGCGTTACGGTCAACTAACAATAAGATTTTAATCAGCAGCCAAGGTACCGACTATTTGGTAGACGCGAGTACTAATGAAAACCGAATTGGTGTCTACCAAGTATCAAACACTTTTAGTTGTACTAGCAATGACAGAGCAGTGTTGTCATGTCGTTAACGTAACAAAATTAGTAAAATGGCACACGGGCCTACGACGCTTCTTTTTTTCTCTCAAACTCTAATGCGGTTCTTTTCTTAAGTCGGTAGGTACCTAACATGTTCTGTATAGTTATATAACCTACTAGCTTTTACCCGCGGCTTCGCCCGCGTTATATTTTGATTTTGGCTAATGTTTATGTCGGCTGCGAAACCTAACCTAAGCGACAAACATCAAAATACCTTAGAGGAATGCTTTTGTTGGTTGAGTTACGGTTGGAGAGTATATACAACCCCCCCGTGTATTCCCGCCTTGTCGTGGCGGGGGAGGTCTAAGGCAGCTGAAAAGGCGGCGCTCGAAGTCTCCCTCTTCTTTGGGTCTTTCCCCCAAGGCAGCTTAGAGGCCGGCACTCGAGGTTCAGCCGCTTTTAACTAAAGCAGCTGAGAGGCTGGCCGGTAGATTGCGTGCCTTATGAGGAGTGTTGCATCTGAGGTGGGCTGCAGTGCCGCTCTTGCGACGCTGCAGCCGAGGATTAGGGGCCGCGGTGGGATGGAACTGGTTGTGTGGGTGCCGCCACCTACCCTACCTTCCGCTAGGCTGTCAACGTGTTGGCAGACGCAGTGGGGCTGCAGGGGAAGAGAAGTGTCGGTATCGCGATGGCTGTTCTCACTGCCCTCTGCAGTTGAAGAGGCAGGCGCTGGGCTACTATGACTGACCCGTTGCACTGGGACCAGGGCGTTGGAATGCTGTCCGACGCTCAGTGCTGGTTAGTCCCGAGTGGTGGATGACGATGTGTCTTGTGCTCGGAAACACTCCGTCATTATGGCGGGAGCGCAAGCTCTGTTATGGAGCCCGAGTCTGGGCTAGCGCTGTTGAGTGCCGCGACGGAGTGCGAAAAATGTAGGAACGTCCTAAACTTGAAATGACAGGTTATTTCTGGCGCTTAGACGGCTGCTACCGCGGCTCGCTCGCTTAGTTTTTATCCTATCCTACAGGAACTGTTAAAGTTTTTGGGAAAGTTTTCGTCTTTCAAACCATATTCATGCAATAAGCCAAGGCAATCCGTTGCTCCGTTGCTGAGAAAAAAATATTGTCTTATCCTACGGGAACCGCAATTTTTTTCGGAATGGAAAGTATCCTATGTCACTTTCCGTCTTCCAAACTATGCCCACCCCAAAAATCAAGTCAATCCGTTGCTCCATTGCTGAGAAACAGTTATTGTCCTATCTCATGGGAATCACGAATTTTCTGGGGATAAAAAAGTATCCTATTATCACGTTCTGTCTTTTAAACCATAGGTATCCATACCAAAAATCAAGTCAATCTTTTGCTCCGTTGCTGCGTCAAAGAGGAACAAACCAACAAACTTTTCGGATTGATAATATTAAAGTAGGTATGATGATTCTGTACCATAAAGGTGGAATAAAGAAACATGTTAAACCTCTAATGATAGAAGATTTAAAAATATTTTTAATGTCAGACAAAATGACGGCCTGGTATTAAATGTCATAGTAACATGTAGCATGCAGAGGGAAAAAAACATTTTATCCAATTTTAATGTCAGTTGTAATTTTCAATCCATACTTTATTTCCTCTTCAAGGGGATATAATGGTGGAAAAACAATTTGTCCCCTTGCCATGCTACCTGTGATTTATAAAACTCTGCAGACAATGTCACCTGTCATCTAATTAAGTTTCGCTGTGACGTTTCGTTAATCCATATTAGTGCCATAGAGGAATAATAATTAATCATTTAGCGTCTTTGTGATAGTGGCAACAGTTTCGTTTTCGATAGTTTTTTTCCTGTCCTACAGGAACTATGCAATTTTTTGCTTAACGTCTAACGCTTAGCATCTAAAATTCGGCGCTTGGTTTTGCTCTTGAGTCTCAGCAGTTCTTTGCGCTGCGTGATGCTTGGCATCTAAAAGTCGCCGCGCTTGACTTTCTCCTTCAGTCTCAGAAGCTCTCTGAGCTGCGTGATGCTCAGCATCTAAAAGTTGCCGCGCTTGACTTTCAACTTCAGTCTCAGCAGCTCTCGGAGCTGCGTGACGCTCAGCATCTAAAATTCGACGCGCTTGGTTTTGCTCTTGAGTCTCAGCAGCTCTTTGAGATGCTTGGCGCTCGGCATCTAATGTCAAACGCGTTTAAGTGTGCTCTTCAGACTCTTGGCTTCTAGCAATTTTCTTTACGCGAGCTCCGCTAGAACTACGCGCTAGGTTCGATTTGCGTTTTCTAGGCATACCTATTAGAATGAAAACTACGTAATTAATCTGAAAAAAATACATGTAACCTTCTCTAATTTTTACAGGAAAAGATTGATTGACTTTGACATTTGCAACTTGAGCAGCCTTGAATGGGCATTGGGCATAGAGAATGTAGTTTGGAAAGTCAAGATGCAAATTACCATTTGTCATGGTAGAAAATAATTTTTTTTTCTAAGATTCTAGCCAATGCGTTTTCATCCCCCCTTTTCAACCCTTTAAAACTATTTTTTCGAATCAAAAAGTAGCCTATGTCCTTTCTTAAGCTCTAGACTATCTGTGTACCAAATTTCATTCAAATCGGTTCAGTAGTTTAGGCGTGAAAGCGCGACAGACAGACAGACAGACAGAGTTACTTTCGCATTTATAATATTAAATAAAAGTAAGGATAAGACACCCATTTATGACCCCCATAAAGGATCGGGATATGACCAAAATGCGTATATTTATTTGATTCGAGGTATAAACTTTGCCATTCATCATAGGTAGTAGAAACCCCTCCTGCAATCGTGTTCGTGAGGTCTTATATTATGCATATGCATACCTACTTTTGCAAAGTTTCATCTTAATCCGTTCAGTAGTTTTTGCGTGAAAGAGTAACCAACATCAATACACATACAAACTTTCGTGTTAAATGTTAGTAGGAAGTAGGCTTATATTTACTGTTTAGTTTTGATTTTTTCCTGTTCTTATTACAGTTTTAACACAAACCAATTTAATTCGTACAAGTGCTGGGAGCACAGGTGTGTTCCTTTGGAGATCCCGTAGCTCCCAAGAGGGGGCACAAAGGCTGGCCACCGAGGAGGTTTTAGTGGGCACTCTACTCTACTCAACTGTATGTAAGATGTCTATAATAATTATAGAGATGGTCCAATCACCCTTAGTGGGTAGGTCTATGTTCTACAGACTACAGTGGACTATTAAAAAGGTCGGTACAGCAGAGGTATAACTGTGAAAGATAATGGGCCATTCCACGTCGGCCGACAGATGCGCGGGACGCTCGCTAATCTGTGGGCGGGCCCGCGTGACAAACTACTGCGTGATATGGGCGGGACTCTTTGTTGTATTAATTGTTGGATTTATTGTTGTTATTGTAATCGAGACGGCTGTTAGGGTGGCGTGATTTTTTTTGTTGCTGTATAACGTTTTATTTTTAATTTAAAATTGGCTTTTACGCGCAGCTTCCGCGATGTAAAGTAGCTTATGATTGAAACTCTCTACGATCTTTAAACTACTTACATTCATGTAAAAAATCAAGTCGATCCGTATCTCCGTTGCTGCGTAAAAGAGTAACAAACAAATACACTTTCAGATTTATAATAGTTATTACCAAGGACGTGCTCAGACCAAATAAAAAAATCAAGACAGAATGTTGTGAACAAAACAAGTGAGGCCGGCAAAAATAAGCCTCGCCGTGTACAGACACAATTACACACACATACACACACAAGGAAACTAAGCCTTGGCTCGTCAGCCGAACTATGGCGACGGAACATCGACGCACTTTCCACAATATGTAAAAACGGCTTCCGGCTTGTCTGTTCGCGACCTCTGTCTTGATTTTTAGGGTTCCGTACCCAAAGGGTAAAAACGGGACCCTTTTACTAAAACTTCGATGTCCGTCTGTCTGTCTATCACAGGGCTGTATCTCATGAACCATAACAGCTAGGCAACTGAAATTTTCACAGATGATGTATTTCCGTTGCCGCTATAACAACAAATACTAAAAACAGAATAAAATAAATATTTAAGGGGAGCTCCCATACAACAAACACGATTTTCAGGATTTTTTGTGCTCGCTAAATAAAGGCAAGAGGAATGGGGCTCCCATACGGTACGGAACCCTTCGTGCGCGAGTCCGACTCGCACTTGGCCGATTTTTTATTTGGTCTGAGATTTTGGTCGGCAAAATATACTTATGGCAGATTGGTTAGTTTTTTTTTTTACGTGACAACGTCTTATATTTCGATAGAGCACCGGCTGCACGCACGAAAAAACATGACTCATGCGGCGTTACCTCGCTCTGAGGCGTTCCATGTATTATTATTTTTTTAGTATATAAACTAGCTATGAAATTACTTATCCTGGACATTTCTCACAAACTATAGGTTGAATCAAATTTCTTGGCTATGCTGTGTACGCAAAAACCCAGCCAATAACCCCAGGAGTTTGGCGCAGTTTGTTACTGCGCAGCTAACTTCACGGAATCATAGGCGCCAAAAAGTTTGGTTCGGAAGTTTGAGCTCACATAACAGCTGAGCGAGTATTGGGTTTTACGTAGCTTGTAGCTAACTTCACAACCGCCAAAGTAAGTAGTAAAGATTAAGCCCATAATTGAAGTGAAACTTGTAGTGCGGCTTCCAACAAGGTTGCGTTAAACGTTTAACGCTACCATGGAGGGGGTATAAAAGCACTGTTGCGTATTTTTTATAAGGGTTGCCTGGAAGAGATTGCTGTAAGCAATAAGGCCGCCCTTTGTTGCACTAGTTTTAAGTTACTTTATTTTTCCTATCTGTGTATTCTTCTGTAATTTGTGTTAACAATAAAGTGTTCATTCATTCATTCATTCATTCATACTTACCTATGAGTAATCGAGCAAGAGGTATTGCACCTCTTGCTCGATTACTTATAGGTAAGTAATAAAAAAATGCACAAGCAGAGCATTAGGGCCATGCTCTCCGGTGGTACCGTTTTACCGTACTACCATGCCACTGGTAGCATGGTAGTACTGCCACCCATGGCATGGCTAGGAGTACGGTGGGTCTGAAACGGTTGCGTCGAAGCTTCATTTCTTCCGCGCTCAGGCGCTCCACTTGCACTTTTTTTATTAATAACTAGCTGCCCCGGTGAACTTCATCTCACCATCTGTCAACTGTCAATGACAACTTTTACATGCAGCAACATTTTGTATGGAAAAATTAAAGTTCTTATTATTTTTCTCGCAACATTCATAAATTTTCTCACCGTTTAAACCTCCCCTTAACTTCCACAAATATTTCAAGATCAAAATTAGCCAAATCGGTTCAGCCGTTCTCGAGTTTAGCGAGACTAACAACCACGATTCATTTATGTATGGGTATATTATATTATTAATAACTAGCGACCCGCCCCGGCTTTGCACAGGTGTATTTTACATATAAACCTTCCTCTTGAATAACTCTATCTATCTATAAAACAAAACGCATCCAAATCCGTTGCGTAATTTTAAAGATATAAGCATATATACATAGGGACACACAGACAGTGAAGCGACTTTGTTTTCCATGTAGTGATTTTTAAATTAATTTTATTTCAATTTAATAATTTATCTTAATTTAGGTATTTTTCTATTTTGGTCGTAGCATTTAGCCCTCTCAAGTAAGTTAAAATGGTCCACAGCGCCCAGAGGGGAATCATAATGGAATTGCCCTCTGACATGTCGACAATAGTTATGAAATATTGATCATTTGCTATTTTATTCGGCTGACATTTGGTAGGGTGGCCATGATTCGATTTTTATAGGACTGAGGAATAAGAAAAGCTAGATGCTCGACTAATAGGTACGCCTAACCTAACGTACCTAGGGTCATAGGTATAAAACGCATTAGCTTTTAAGGGCGGGTCTAGTACATCTGGACAAACAACTTTTGTTCTAGGACTTTTGGAAAATCACGAAGAAAAGTCACCTATTTCATACAAAAAGTTCGTCAACGCGCGGCAAAATGTATGGAGAAGCAATTTTTTGCAAATTTTCAAGTCTTAGTCCAAAAGTTGTTTGTCTAGATGTACTAGACCAACCCTTAAAAAGTTTTGGGCTTAATACCTATGGCCCTGTATATTTTTTGTCGTTTCAGCCATTGGACGTACACAGCTGGACATAGACGCATCCCCTATACTTGACTATACTTACTTATACCCTACACTTGACTTTTAACAAATGGTCTTTAAATTCAAATTCAAAATTCATTTATTCCATTGACATATTACAAGCGCTTAGAAACGTCATTACAAAATAAATATCATTACAAAATAATTGAACACATGGAATTCAATAAAACAAAATAATAGGTACTTAATAAAAAATATCAGCAATAGCATCGTCAAGAAATATGAGTCATCTGCATAATATGTCATCGTCTTATGAGTAAATTACTGTATTATGACTATTTACCTAGATTTGGGTGCTAGGAGGGGGGTGCAATGGGGTGCACTTGCACTCCCTGGGTTCGTCGTGAACCCCCATGTCAGGAAAGAAAGTATTTTCTTTCCAGATAGGGGGGTTCTTACTTAGAAAAATCATGAATACTCCCCGCTATGTGCTGGAACCCTCATATGATTGCGATTTCGGAAGACGGCGAGGTAACCTTGGTGATTCCAGAGGCTCAGCTCTGGGTTCTGGGGCACTCTACCCCCCTAAGGATGCTGAAAATAATTCCGGCGGTGCTCATGCTTATAGATCTCCAATAGGACCGGTTGAAAGCGGTTTCCATCCAGCGCGAGCCTGTCCTACGCTGCGCTTGCCGGTACATTGTACCTACTTACGTGATATTCACTCGAGAACTTTTCTCCTACCGGCCAACAGCCCTCCGTGCTATGTGCCCTACCCACTGCCAATCCTGTCTATGTCGCCTTTGGTTCCTCTGTCGATCTCCTCATTTAAGATTCGATTTATTATCTAGGATACCTAGACCTACCTAGCCTACCTACCTAGCCTTCGACCGATGCGAAGCGTCATCGGACTTTTTTGATTGGGGGGGTATTTCCCTCAAATAGGGGAGAAATATGCTGTCACGTTATTTATCAGTTGATTTTAATAATATTTGGTAAGATCATTTAGTATCTAAAACCTAACAAGATTTGTAAGTATCAACTATATCTCGTCAAGAGCGAGTCGAGATAAAGGCTTATGTACATTCAGTTAAAGAGATGTGTAGCGAGGTCTACTGTTCGGAGGACTACTAGTTTTAATTTCATAGTAATAGTAATCCACTTACCAAAACACGACATCAAATTATTTTCTCTCTCAAATTCACAGCGCAGCGTTTCAAATCGGTTGCTCATTTTGTCACAGTCACTTTGCAACTTGAATCTTGCTATCGTACAATAAGCCTTAACGTTCAGGAATAAGCCTCAAAATTGCCTAACAGAAGTCACCCCGTAATAGCTTGACATTTGCGCGACACGCCCCCAAAAGAGCAAATGTAGGGTGACTTTAATTTCGGATAATTATAGATTTGTGTTTGTACTTGTTTTTTGACGTAATAACGTCTTATAAATCGATGAACGCCAGCTCCACGCACGAAAAGATGTCACGTTCCGCTTGAGTCGAGCGTACAAGCGAGAGCGCGGAACAAGCGATAGAGAAGAAAGATTTGATCTAAACGTTCGGCTTGTTTCAGTTGTTTTATTTTTACAAGCTTTTATTACACTGTGACATGAATTGTAAACTCAGACCATATTAAGTTTATTTTTTGCTTAAGAAGTTAAGAATTTTCAGTGAAATATAAAATTGTACAATTCATAATAATGTAATTATTAGGAAGACTATCCATCAAAATACCTCCAACCAGTATTTTATAAAATAAAAAATATTAGGCTACATCTTACACACGGTCTCTGACCCCAAACTAAGTAAAGCTTGTGATATGGCTGCCAGAGACTGATATAGGTACTATATACCTACATAGTTTTTTAAATACATACTTATATAGATAGTACCTAAATAACATCCAGACACAGTGCTAACACCTATGTTCATCACATAAATGTTTGCCCTGGCTGGGGATCGAACCCACGCCTCTTTTATCCAGAAATCAGGTTCACCAAATAAACCTGAAAATAGATTTCCTAAGGATATGATTTTTACAAGGTAGCTTTCTGCGTCAGCAATCACTCTTCGTGGGTAGGCCTACGTCTTGCAGTGGACTACTAAAAAGGCTGGTACAGTACAGTAGGTACAGCTGTCTGCGACGATGATGATGATAATAGATAATAAAAACAACAAAATAATTATAATCACACGTTTTATTACAATATAATAAGTAGGTACATAATCTAAAATTAATTATAGTTATCTATAATACAGTTTAGGCAATAAGTCCAATAATTATGCAATATTATATCGTTTTCTACATTTTATTATCACTAATAGGTATTTATGTAACGGCAAAATACTTTGCAGTACGGTCGTCAGTGACCTTGATTCTATGTGCACTTACTAAAAATAATCGGCCAAGTACGAGTCGGACTCGCGCACGGAGGGTTCCGTACTGTATGGGAGCCCCCTTTAAATATTTATGTTATTTTAATTTTATTATTTATTATTGAAGTGAATATAAATCTAAATATTCTGTGAAAATTTCAAGCATCTACCTGTTACCATTATTAATATAGAGCGAAAAATGTCACTCCCGGAGTGCAACCCATTGTTTTTAGGGTTCCGTACCCAAGGGGTAAAGACGGGACCCTATTACTAAGACTTCGATGTCCGTCTGTCCGTCTGTCTGTCTGTCACCGGGCTGTATCTCATGAACCATGATAGCTGAAATTTTCACAGATGATGTAGGTATTTCTGTTGCCGCTATAACAACAAATACTAAAAACAGAATAAAATAAATATTTGAGGGGGGCTGCCATACAACAAACGTAATCTTTAGGAGTTTTTTTTGCTCGCTATTAATAACGGCAAGAGGAATGGGGCTCCCACACGGTACGGAACCCTTCGTGTTCGAGTCTGACTCGCATATGGCCGATTTTTAATTTTTTTCTAATTTTGGTTTGGTTCCATACTAAAAGCTGTTCACAACGATGGTCTTAATCACCCTCTTATGGCTTAGTACTTACAGGGTAATAGCAGATAACCCTGTATTATGTTTTTAAAGTAAAAGACAGAAATCATGATAAATCAGTCGTAGGACATCCACTGCTGGACATAGGCCTCCCCTATAGATTTCCAATAAGACCTGTTGTAAGCGGTTTGAATCCAGCACGTTTCTATGGGGATAATTAGGTAGGTCATCCGTCCACCTAGTAGGTTTTTTTATTCAGAATAGGTTTGCATTTGACTACATAATGCCTAATGTTGAACAGATATGCGGTCTAGGATGTAGCACGCTTACCTAGAAGATACCTATTTACTCGGGATTTGAAGACACCCACGTCGTACTTTAGCGGGAAGACAGACCCAGGCAAAGCGTTCCACATTCTGGCTGTTCGTATGAGGAATGAGGAAGGTGGACGTACTACGCTGCGCTTGCCGTAACGTGGTCTCCATTCGAGATTTTTGGGGTCCTATTAATACAGCGATAGTGCTAAGTTTAGTAAGTGGACATGAATTAAGGTCAATAAATTATTATTGCTTACGAATACATTATTCAATAGGACCAATTTACCAAAGAACAACTTATTTCGGTTACTTGCGAAAAATCCTATGTTCATCAAAATTGAACTAAATATTGGACTTTAGTGCGATTCTTTTTGGTGTAAGAACCTATCGTTACAGCATTACACAATAGGAACAACTGTAGCTCAAGAAAACAGCGTTGGTTTTCTTGAATTGGCATATTTGTTCAGTCAGTCAACAAATACGATTTTTTATGAATTTTAGTACTTTACTGTGGAAAAACTGCATGGTTTTTGTATTTAAAAACAAAGGAAAGTCACGTCATTTTGGAGTTGGTACTACTATCGCAAATTATAGACGTTTCGAAAAAAGCCATAGACGATCGTTGTAAGTACTTACCAGTAAATAATTTAAAAATTGTTTTGGGTAAATTGGTCACACACTATAGCCCCTGCACAGGAAGCATGGCAAAGGGACTAATAGTCTTTCCACCATTATATCCCCTCGAAGAGGAAATAAAGTATGAATTGACAATGACATTTTGACATTAAGAGTGGATAAAATGGTTTTTTCCCCTTGCCGTGCTAACCGGGCAGATCGATGTACAAAATAAAACCGCGGTATAAAAGTTTTCTCTGTGATCAGGTATACTGTGACGGTATGACGGTGTAACGGTATAACAACGGAGAGAACTTTAAAACCGCGGTTTTATTTTGTATGTCGATCAGAGGGCTAAGTTGGAGTTTCTTGCTCGAACTCGATCGCGTTAACGTTTGATGTGATTTCTATGGAAATGGCACAGCGCCATCTTGTGTCACGTACAGAAAACTGACTAGCTAAGTGTGAGTATTTTTAACCCCCGACGCAAAAGAGGGGTGTTATAAGTTTGACGTGTCTGTTTGTCTGTCTGTGTGTCTGTCTGTCTGTCTGTGGCATCATAACGCCCGAACCACTGAACCGATTTCAGTTTAGTTTTTTTTGGATGAAAGGAGACTTAATCGAGAGTGTTCTTAGCTATGTTTTATAAAAATCGATTGAGCCGTTTAAGAGTTATGGTGGGTTAAAGTGGGGATAGAAGAACCAAAATTCTATAAATGTGGCCAAAATTTCGTCCTTTTTTAGGTAGGTTTTTGTGTCGGGGGTTTTTTAAATTTTTAATTTAGTTTACGGTAATGTAACGAGCGCCAAACCGATCCAACACAAGCGCGGCAACGTCAGTGATCGGCTAACTCAAGCTTGTGTGTCAATGTGCTCGCGTGTGTGCTCGGCGCGCTCGGTCAACGCGACGTAAAAGTAATTCGATTTGATTTGCCAAACTCCAACTTAGCCCTCAGGAGCTTACACCTCTGCCACAATCGAGATCACTGTACAAAGTTAGCTGGGCCGGCCGTTCTGATTTTGAAAATGCCTCAAATTGGCCGCTTGCCCCATTGTCGCCAACCTAGCGGACATACTCCCATCGTAAATAGTGTTGCGACCCAGCACCGGCATTATCGATGTCGACACTGAATTCGCCGGAATCGATATCGATAAATCCCTATCCGGATTTAATCGACTTTCATTCAACTTTGACGTGTTTAGAAAAGCTGAGGTTTGGGATTGGAGTAAGCTGCCTGGTAAGGGCTGTGTTCGGTCAAGTCTGAATTGTAGGTTGTTTTGTTTCTCCATTTGGTGGTGTTGCGTTCTGACAGCGAAGCGGTTGACGTGCACAGGGATGGGGACGACGATTTTTGTGCCGGATCCGTTTTTGCCGGAGTGACTGCCGGACGCGAGGCCTGCTTTTACTCTTTTCCACTTCGCGCGACGGTTTTGGAACCAGATTTTGACCTGTGAAGAAAATGCAAATGTTGTAAAATAGAGTATGAGCAAGAAGAGTATCTACCGTTGTCGCGTTACGGTGAACTAACAGTAAGATTTTAATCAGCAGCCAAGGTACCGACTTGGTATACGCGAGTACTAATGAAAACCGAATTGGTGTCTACTAAGTATCAAACACTTTTAGTTGTACTAGCAATGTGTGTTGTCAACGTAACAAAATTAGTAAAATGGAACACGGGCGACATTTCTCTTTTTGCACAAACTCTAGTGTTTATTAAAACGAGTTTCTGAAAATTAGCGGAAGATGGGCAAAAATTGTACGATGATATTGAAGTACGGAAAACATGGACTAGATTATAAGCAGGGAATAATTGTTATGTCAGATGCACAGAGATATAAGGGAGATAATGTGGTCGATCGAGAAAATCTGAAGGAGATGCATTGATTTAAAATGGCATGAGTTAGAAAGAGACATGAAAAATTTCTCGATTCACTGGCTATTGCCGTGTTTTTCTCCGAAAAGTATCAAATTCTTACTAAATAGCAATTCATATGTTTGACAGTGACAACCTCTCGGAGAGATTTTCCATAGATATTTGTGGTTGAGGATTGCCGCAAGTGACAACAGCGCTATACCTATCTCTCTGATTTTTATATCCCTGTGGTCAGTTTTTTTATCGCGAGTAAGTCCTCGCTTGACCACCAACTCGCCTGATGGTAAGCGACGTTGTAGTCGAAGATGAAGCACGCAAACCTAAAATATACCTATTCACTCTGACCTTGAAAAGCTTTAGATTATATCTCTTAAGAACCAGGAAAGCTGGAAGACTGTTCCATTCCCTAGCGGTACGAATTAGAAAAATTGAGTCAAACGGCTTCGTACGTATCGAAGGAAAATCGACAGTGTACTACCAACTTATATCACAGGTGGCGCCGCCAACGCTATAAGTTGGTGGTAATGATAAGCACTTCAAAAATTTGACGCTTGCGTAGGAGGCGGGCTAACGCAGTTGGGAGAGCGTCGGGCTAGTAATCCCAAGGGGCAGGTTCAAATCCTGCGTTCTCTTCAGATTTTTGAAATGCTTATCACAAAAATAACTCATTGAGATAAAAAACCTGCACCGGAAGCATTGCAAAGGGACTAATAGTCTTTCCACCAATATATCCCCTCGAAGAGGAAATAAAGTATGGATTGACAATGACATCTGACATTAAGAGTGGATAAAAGTGTTTTCTTCCCTTGCCGTGCTACCCGGGCTGGTGTGAAAAGCACTCTAAATAAAAAATCATATCCTATGAAAGGTAATGACAGGCTGTCGCATTAGCGCTGAGGGTACTGTGGAGGGGATCGCTGTGCATGGGTTTAGTTTGGCGGTCACTATGCGCAGCCATCCCCTCCACAGTACCCTCAGCTACACTCTTACACTTACACTTACGTGCCGCTACTTGTAGAGGTTCGTGGAGGCAAGTCGTTGCGTAGTAGCAAAATTCACTTCTCAGCGTGGGTGGGGAGTGGGGTTTTGCGCAGCTTATTGCTGACTTTTAAGTTTGATGCGGTTTATAGGTACCAGGGAATCAGAATCATACCTGTACTTCACTAAGCTTCAAAGCAGCGGCGATTTGCGAGCGTTCTGTGAGACTAAGATACTTCTTCGCGTGGAACTCTCGCTCTAACTCCAGGAGCTGTTCCGATGTGAACGCTGTCCTTCTTCTTCTTGCTTTGTTCTCTCTGGCTGCGTCCGTGCTTGAATCCTCTTGGTCCGGCTCGGAGTCGTTACCTGACGGCAAAATAGAAATTCTAATTCTAATAAGGACAGAGCAGTAAACGTAACATGGCAAAGTGATAACAGTCGAAGTAAGGCTGTTCTCATCATCCGTAGCCTTTTCTATCCCACTGCTGGGAATAGGCCTCTCTCTTATAGTGCCATTTATCTCAGTCCTGGGCTAATTGTGTCCAAGTTATAGGTATAGATAGGTATAGATCACAATTTTTAATATTTTAAA
Source organism: Hypomecis atomaria (assembly GCA_964007245.1). Taxonomy (NCBI): domain Eukaryota; kingdom Metazoa; phylum Arthropoda; class Insecta; order Lepidoptera; family Geometridae; genus Hypomecis; species Hypomecis atomaria. The sequence continues at coordinate 2,949,025 of OZ023308.1, read as the reverse complement.
TTTTCAAAACTGCGTGTTTAAGTGGTACCATTTCTGAGATGTAAGCCACCAAAGTTCATAAAATAGTGCCCCCCCCCCCCCCCCCCCCCTAATTTCTATGGTATACAAGTTGGAACCTTCAAAATTTTTGTATTTATAGACCATACTAAAAACTTTCTCTCAAAATTATTTTAAGCTCTGTGGGATCATAACTTATTGAGTTATAAAGGAAAATTTAAATTTTTAAACTGGCGCACAACTCAAAGGTCGTTAACCAGCCTTTTTTTAATAGTCCGCTGCAAGACGTAGGCCTACCCACGAAGGGTGATTGGGCCACATCCACCACGCTGGTCCAGTGCGGGTTGGTGGTGGAAAGGTCGTTCGACCCGCGATTTTCACAATATCGTCTCGCCATCTTGCAGCCGGACGACCAACGCTCCGTTTGCCTTGCCTCGCCCTCCACTCCGTCCCTGTCCTACTCCACCTGTCGTCACCCCGCCTGGCCACGTGTCCTGCCCAACTCCACTTATGATATACATGACAGCGGATCCGACGTCCCGAACGTTGGTTCTTCGTCGGATAAGTATAAGTATAACGTCGGAAGCTGTTCTACACCTACTTAAATATAAGAAAACAGTTGAGAATATTTCCCTCTTGGAAAACTATATTGCATATTATTACTATTCTCTAAAATTTCGATCTTCCGTCAACCCCTATACTTAGCTTACCTCACTAGGGGCGTGTCCGAAGCCCTCTAGCAAACATAGACATCTCATCGAATCAAACTGGGTCAGCAGCTTGAGACTATTGTATTATGGAAGTATTTGAAGTAAAGTAAAATGTATTGCTCAAACTGTGTAGAATGGTGGTAACTAGGCAATTTTTTGGTATCGACAGCCTGTCTAGCCTAGCCTAGCAAAAACCTTGCAAAGCAAAGTTTGCAAGAAAGTATTACATTTATATATCAAAAATAGAGAACTTATTAAACTAATAATTTAATTAATTTACATGATGTGAGTTTTTGGTCATTTTGCACGTATTCTAAATGTAAAACAAAGGGAGAGTTAGTTCAGGAACCGCTACTATAATTAAATTATTGCCTTCAATAAAAATAAAACAGTCCAAAGAACCTCTCTTCTCCATTTCCGAAAATATTCTCTTTTCCCTCTGTTCGTCAAATCCGAAGGTCAGCGCATCAAATCAGTAATTTGATGAATTTTGATGCTAATAAAGAAATCTGGCAAATCAAACAGTTTTGATGCTACTTTCTACCTAACTAACTATTCCTTTTTAGGGTTCCGTACCCAAAGGGAAAAACGGGACCCTATTACTAAGACTTCGATGTCCGTCTGTCCGTCTGTCTGTCTGTCCGTCTGTCACCGGGCTGTATCTCATGAACCATGATAGCTAGGCAGCTGAAATTTTCACAAATGATGTATTTCGGTTGCCGCTATAACAACAAATACTAAAAACAAAATAAAATAAATATATAAGGGGGGCTCCCATACAACAAACCTGAATTTTTAGACGTTTTTCGCTCTATATTAATAATGGTACCAGATAGATGATTCAAATTTTCACAGAATATTTAGTTTTATATTCCCTTCAATAATAAATAATAAAATTTAAATTAAATAAATATTTAAGGGGGGGCTCCCATACATTACGGAACCCTCAGTGCGCGAGTCCGATTCGTACTTGGCCGATTATTCTATGTCTTGCCTGGACACGCTGCCGCGTGTCTAGATTATCTAATGAATCTAATCTGTGCCTAATGTCTAATTACAAACATGTCAACATACGTGTCTGTAAGTATGTCTATTTTGGTCGAAGTTTATTCTCTAAGATATTGTCCATCAAGCCCCTAAAGGTCGGCTCGCCGGGGGCGTGTCGAAGCCCGATTGCAAACGGAGACAAATCTCAACGGATCAAATCGCCGGTTTGGCTGTTCTGTGGCATTTGAGGAGTCGGGGTGATGACTGGGGAGATTTTTATTGACTTTCAGTAAGTAAGAAAATGGTGAGTTAAAATGATTCTTAACCCATATAGACACATACCAAAACAAATACATATTCAAATATTACATTATTTTCCTATTACCTATTAAGACTCCGCTGTCCGTCTGTCTCCAGGCTGTATCTCATGAACCGTGATAGCTAGAAAGCTGAAATTTTCACAGATGGTGTGTTTCTGTTGCCGCTATAACAAGAAATACTAAAAACAGAATAAAATCAATATTTAAAGGGGGTTCCCATACAACAAACCTGTCTTTTTTGCCATTTTTTGCTCGATATTAATATTGGCAACAAGTAGGTGCTTGAAATGGGGCTAAAGGGCGCCCATACGGTACGGAACCCTTCGTGCGCGAACCCAACTTGCACTTGGCCGATTTTTTTTGTAAATTAATTTAGAACAGGGTTATTCATAAAGGATGTACCTACTAAACCGAAATGAATTCCCGTATCAACTCGATATTTTTCTTCAACGCAGAGGAAGTGGTATGACAATCCAGTCAGGATTGGGTTATTTGCAGCTTGTGGCAAACATCACAACCGTCAAGATGTTAGATTCGGCATATACTTACCTACTTACGACGGATTATTTTTGAAATTGGTGGCTCAGTGGTCAGTGACCCTGACTCCTGGGTCAAAGAGGCGTGGATTCGATTCCCACGCAGTGCAAATATTTATGTGATGAACATAGGTGTTTGCTCTGTCTGGGTTTTATTTAGGTATTATCTATAAAAAAATTTGTATTTTAAAATATGTATATGTAGTACTTATATCAGTCTCTGGCAGCCATATCACAAGCTTTGCTTAGTTTGGGGTCAGAGATCGTGTGTCAGATGTCCCCTAATATTTATTTATTTTATTATATACTAGCTGCGCCCCGCGCTGTTACCCGCGTTAGCCCGAGATAAAAAGTTGCGTGTTAATCCAAGGTCTAAGGTACCTTCATACCAAATTTCATCCAAATCGGTTCAGCCATTTGTGCGTGAAATAGTAACAAACATCCATACATACTCACAAACTTTCACGTTTATAATATTATAGTAGGAGTTTGTAGGATTGAAGTTTTTTTCAAGTCCCTTAGCCTGTCGTTAAATTAGAGCAACTACATCTGGGCGGGGCCGCGGAGCGCTGACTTGACCATTCTTGATCGTTTCAAGCCAATAGCTTTTTTATCGATATCGTCTTTAGTCCTCGTACACTGTAGACTTTCTATCGGAGTATAAACTGGTGTAAGATGATGGATCCGCTTCACTATCACTACACAGTATAAAAGTCGCTTCCCGCTGTCTGTCCCCATGTATGCTTATATCTTTAAAACTACGCAACGGATTTTGATGCTTTTTTTTTTAATAGATAGTGATTCAGTAGAAAGGTTTATATGTATAATACACCTGTGCGAAGCCGGGGCGGGTCGCTAGTCACTACATAGTAAGTATAAAACAAAGTCGCTTCCCGCTGTCTGTCCCCATGTATGCTTATATATTTAAAACTACGCAACGGATTTTGATGCGTTTTTTTTAATAGATAGAGTGATTCAGTAGAAAGGTTTATATGTATAATACACCTGTGCGGAGCCGGGGCGGGTCGCTAGTCACTACATAGTGCAAAACAAAGTCGCTTCCCGCTGTCTGTCCCCATGTATGTTTATATCTTTAAAACTACGCAACGGATTTTGATGCGGTTTTTTTTAATAGATAAAGTGATTCAAGGGGAAGCTTTATATGTTTAATACACCTGTGCGAAGCCGGGGCGGGTCGCTAGTCACTACATAGTATAAAACAAAGTCGCTTCCCGCTGTCTGTCCCCATGTATGTTGATATCTTTAAAACTACGCAACGGATTTTGATGCGGTTTTTTTAATAGATAGAGTGATTCAACGTGAAGGTTTATGTGTATATTATACACCTGTACGAAGCCAGGGCGGGCCGCTAGTTTTTAATAAGCGCAAATCTACTTCGGAGCTAGAAGTCCGTGAATTTCTTTATTCTGTTTTTGTCAATTTTTAACCGATGTTAATCTTTAACGATTTACTTTCGCGATTTGAGCAGATTAAGCCCGATTACAGAGGCGCCAGCGTAAATTTAATAGCAACGTAAAAAGCGTTCTCTCTATCGAATGCCTAAAGTGAAAAAGAAACAGAACTATGCTGTTTAGCTAATATAATTACGATGGCGCCTCTGTAATCGGGCTTATTATCTTACTATGAATATACGGGACCGCGCAATAAAACTTGAGATATCGACTAATTAAGTATTAAGTACCTCTTTTTCTCCCGACGTTTCGGCCAAGTTGCATTGGTCGTGGTCACGGGCAGACAGGAGAAAAAAGAGGTTAAATTAGTCGATATCACAAGTTTTATTGCGCGATAAGTCCCGTATATTCATAGAAGGATAATTTTTAACCGACTTCAAAAAAGGAGGTTCTCAATTCGACTGCATTTTTATTGAGTAGTCATTACTCCGCCAAATGTCAACTGATTTTTAACCCCCGACGCAAAAGAGGGGTGTTATAAGTTTGACGTGTCTGTTTGTCTGTGTGTCTGTCTATGTGTCTGTCTGTCTGTGGCATCATAGCGCCCGAACCACTGAACTGATTTCAGTTTAGTTTTTTTGGATGAAAGGAGACTTAGTCGAGAGTGTTCTTAGCCAAGTATGTTTTATTAAAATCGATTGAGCCGTTTAAGAGTTATGGTGGGTTAAAGTTTCGTACTTTTTTTAGGTACCTAAGTAGGTTTTTGTGTCAGGGGTTTATTAAATTTTAAATTACTCTTTTTTTGTTTGGTAGATAATACTCACAGGTTGGTCCTGTTTAAATTTGATCGAAATCAGTTGACTCGTTTTTGAAAAATCAACACTAACCTATAAATGACACCGATGTATGTGAGCAAACTATTTTTTTTTCGTTTCCTCGGACTTGATCGGAGGCTTTGTTTATTGAAAAGTTTAATTTTTAACCAAAACATATTTTAAAACTTTATTCCTTGTGGTAAACCTAAGGTCTCGACGAAGATTTGGCTCTGTCGGAATTTTCTTTATTTCAATTGTCTAAAATAACCGGACTAATATAATATACTAATTTCGTATCGGTTTTGACGCATGTTTCCAAAAGACTATCCAAAAAACATAAATATTTCAAAAAATTCAAAAGACTTTCCAAACAACAAACATTTTAAACGGTTTCTTATAAGTATGTTTAACGGCAGTCGCACATACTTATGGCTTATTAGAGCCATACGTTGTGCTACTGTTTCTCTATATAGCGAACTATTCGATTTTTTTACCTAGATTGAAATGATTGAAGTTCGTTGTGCAATTTTTACCAACGAACAATGATTCTTTATAATCTAGTGGAAGTTGGGACCCAAAGACGGTTGGGCGTGGTGCTGACTCGACCATTCGGCCAAATGATCCGACTGGTCTCTATGTCAGCTGATCTATTCTGCCCGAATCTCTATCGTCCGTTTTTTATCGTCGATTCATCGAAAATGGGACTAGCTTGACGCAGCTACTTATTTGCTTAGGGTGACTACCTATGTCACGAATCTTTCTTTTTAACCGACTTCCAAAAAGGAGGAGGTTATATGTTTTTTTTTTTTTTTTTTTATTCTTAGTTTCCTCGGACTTGGTAGGAGGCTTTGTTTATTTTAAAGTTTAAATTTTTAACCAGAATACATATTTACATAATATATATGATATAAAGTTTACTAATTTCGTATCTATTTTGACGCAGGTTTCCAAAAGACTATCCAAAAAACATAAATATTTCATAAATTTCAAAAGACTTTCCAAACAACAAACATTTAAACTATTTCTTGTAAATATTTTTAACGGCAGTCGCACATACTTATGGCTCATTAGAGCCATACGTTGTGCTCCTGAGGTTCTATGTTCGGCTGTACGTTTTATTATGTTCATCGATAATTGCGCCAATTGAGAACCGAATCGAAAAAATATTTTTTAGTTCGAAAGTGTAATACTTCCGAAAGAGTCCCATTTAAATTTTACAGAAATAGGCTAAGTCATTTTTGAAAAATCAACAACAAAGTGAGCAATTTGAGCGAATATTCGAATTTTGTACAGATTGGAAGGTTGCCAATTTTAGCGAAAAATAATTATTTATTTTGTAGTCACGGTCATGACGGAGATTTCTAAATCCCAAGCTACGGATGCTTTTTGACCCACTTTAGCGAATAATGTTTAATTAGCAATTGTAAATAAAATATTTTGTGACAATAAATAATGTTGAATCTCAAAGTTTACAAAATAAGTATGAAGAGATGAATGTGAACCAGTCTCTTTAGTGATCTATTATTCTAGAGGATGCAACAATGAACATCCGATACCTAGCTGATATGACATAAAGTAGTCATCTAGCAGTCAAGAACCATTAAATCCTTACTAATATTATAAATCCGAAAAGTTTGTTGGTTTGTTGGTTTGTTACTCTTTCACGCACCAACGGAGCAACAGATTGACTTGATTTTTGGCATGGACATAGTTTAAAAGGCGGAAGGAGCTTTAGGATACTTTTTATCCCGAAAAATTGCATAGTTCCTGTAGGACAAGACAAAAATCATCAAAAGCGAAACTGTCGCCACTATCACAAAGACGCTAAGTGATTAATTCCTCTATGACGCTAATATGGACTAACGAAACGTCACAGCCAAACGTAATTAGATGACAGGTGATATTGTCTGCAGACTTTTTATAAATCACAAGTAGCATGGCAAGGGGACAAATTGTTTTTCCACCGTTATATCCCCTTGAAGAGGAAATAAAGTATGGATTGAAAATGACAACTGACATTAAAATTGGATAAAATGTTTTTTCTCCTCTGCATGTTACATGTGTTGTCTTATCCTCTAAACTCAGAATTAAAACAAGGATTTAAAATATATTTTGCACTTTACTTTCCATTTTTCCATTATTACACACATCGAATAATAATAACATAATAATCCGCCCGATTCCTTGTCAGTGTCAGTGGCGAGTATCTGTCTGTGTTACCAGTAGTAGCCTTTCTAAAATATACCCAGATCAGACAGATGCTCGTCACCACAGATTACAAATAAGTAGAACTTAACTAGAACTTTAACAGTATTTTATATTAATTATGTCTGTAATCTTACATCTCGGCCATCCGTTAATAACAATTGTGTGTCCTCACATTTAGCAACATTATTTGGAAGGAATAGAAAAGAAAAAGAAAATAAAAATAAAAAGATATACTGGAGGTAAACTGAATGACTGAACATGAAGTAGTGCTAAACTTATGACATTCAAAAATATGTATGCTTACAAAACTATTGAAAATCAATTACCACACAGTAAATATACCAACAAAATTGATTGAGTTACGACCATCAGTCTTCCTTCGGTTGAAATGCATAAATTAATTTCGCAATTTTTAACATTTCTGTTTCTAAGTTTTAGCAATTATTCAATTGAAGTTTAATGTACTACCCGTATTTTGAAAACATTGCAAATATAAACTGCTATCTTAGACATAAGATAAATTAATAAATCTAGAATTTAACTTTAAACAATTTTTCAACTACTTAATATTAATGCATTCGAAAGCTATTCATCATTCATACAATTAATGTGACCGAATTACAACTGTTATAATAATTGCATTTAATACAAATCGATAAAATTATTTTTCATTGGCATTCATTCATTCAATGATTTACTAAAAACATTGGAGACAAGTTCTCTCACGTCACAGTAATTATATAATACTGTGCTTACGTTTATTGGTTCTATGCTGTTTCATTTCCCCTTACGACATGACATCCACCTTATCTTTTGTATAGGAATGTTCATCTTGGTTTTTTATTGTTGTATTACTATAACGTAAATGTCTTGTCGTATAAGGTGGCTCAACATTTGTCTTTTTTTACGTATTATTACCATAATATTAATACAGTAAGTACAGTAGGTAATTACTTATTCACTATCATGCATAGTCAGTTACGATCTGCAACCATCTATGCCGGTGCACTGATTGCTCGTACCTTACGCATCTATCGCAATACAATAAATCATAATAAATAAAGGGAATAAAATAAATCTTATCTATTTTACACAGTATGTTAAGATAACAACCATCTATGCTAGTGCACTGATTGCTCATAACTCACGCATCTATCAATCTATTTATGTATTAATCAAACAAGTTTTAGTAGGTACATTTTAAGAACACATTGACATCGAAGTAATGATAGAATTGTTATCGTAAATCGTATTACAAACATTACTTAAAATGAAACAAGGTAGGCAATGTTTTTAATTCTGCTTTGTGAAAGATTAGGATTTACTCTACGGTCCGAATCAGTTTTAACTGTGTCTCGAACGGCAGTTTTTTTCCGTTTATTCATTAATCAATTTGAAAATATGTGAACAACGGAGACAGATGTCAATGGGAACATGAATTCTCATCATACGTAGTTTAAATACACAAAACAGACAATATTATTTAAGCCGACGACAGTAAATTAGACTGGTAAATTAGTACTAATAAAATAAATAATCAAACAGGGATACTTTTGGAAAACAAGAAGATAGAAAATGATATCACAAAATCTGTAATAAATATTATTTATCTATCTTGCAGTCTGTTACGATCTACAACCATCTATGCTTGTGCACTGATTGCTCATAACAGTCTGTTACGATCTACAACCATCTATGCTTGTGCACTGATTGCTCATAACAGTCTGTTCTGTTACGATCTACAACCATCTATGCTTGTGCACTGATTGCTCATAACCCGCGCTTCGGAATCTCCGTCATAATCTCTGTATCTGTAAAATAAATAATCAAACAGGGATACTTTTGGAAAACAAGAAGATTGAAAGTTGATATCACAAAATCTGTAATAAATATTATTTATCTATCTTGCAGTCTGTTACGATCTACAATCATCTATGCTTGTGCACTGATTGCTCATAACAGTCTGTTACGATCTACAACCATCTATGCTTGTGCACTGATTGCTCATAACCCGCGCTTCGGGATCTCCGTTATAATATCTGTCTCTCGTCGACTCTGTAAAACAAAATTATTAGCGTACACAAGACACATTTACTATTACTCAACGATAAAGCAAATGACGGTCATTACTTTTAGGGCTTGTTTCAAATCAATAGGTGTTTGGCAACAATGTACGACCATTCATACTACACTGAATTGGAATTGATAAATAATATTATTCTTTATTGCAAAACAAATAATTATCATCTCCGTGCTAACCATAATCATTAATGGGGTTGATGCCATATACTCAGCTCAAGTATTTCCTCTTTTACATTCAATCATTTTCGAGACTCATAATCTGTAATACGTCGCGTGTCCCTTCATCTAGCTAGCACAATATTGTCTGATAAGACTAACTACGGATAACCCAGAGCGCCCCTTGGTTTACTTATAGTCTAACTAAAGGAATGTTACAAATATTTTCGTCGAACTATGACTCTTGGACTCATAATTAATTACTTAATCATTTTCAATTTGTCATTAGTGTAATTCGTGGATGCGGTACTAATTGAATAAATAAATTAAATTGGTGTTCAATAGCAGTAAAGTAGTTCAATAAGTAATACAATATGCATTGTACTACTTATGGTTACAGTCCATTATTTCCATCGAAGAAAGAGATACTTGTATATGCTTACTCATAATCGTCGATTATTACGGCACAAATATGTACCTTGCTGGCTTGATCAATTTCGTGTCAGAATAAGACATAGTTATGGCGAAGTATATATCTGTCAATTTTTTACAAGTCAAAAGAGTTCTTTTCGTGGCTTTTCGTGGTCGCATGCCAAGCTAGCAGGTATCTGTATCACAAGATACTACCAATCTATTTATGCTGCGGTAGCAGCACAATAAAAAGAAAACCTATAGCTGTATTGTGCAATGTGCATGCACAGCTGCGCCCGCACTATTACCTGGTATAATAAACAGTGTGCATCTAACAAACTAGGTGTTCTCACACCTAGTTTGATGGCCATGGCTACATATTTCATGTATTGTACTGAAAGAAATAAATAAATTATTTTTCATTTTCATTTTCAACTTGCCTCTCACTCACACGTGCCCTATTTCCGACGCGCCGACAAGTCAAATTCCCTCATATTTCAGAACTAAGCACAACAATTGATTCTAATCAGGACAAACCTATTCGAATCTGTGAAATTCGATTCAAGTCTTGTTACGAGTATGACTACCTTTCAAACAATATCCAAAATGAAGGAGTAGGTTTTATGTTCGTCTTAATGTATTTGTTTTTTATTCATCAATATTTTCGATAACTGTGATCAGATCTTTTTTTTTTTAATTTTTTTATTTTTAAAAAAAAACTTTTTTAGTGCAGAAGTTATATGTACTCACGAGGTGGTCTTATTTCAATTTTGTCAAAAAATATTTTGAAAATAATAATCAATGGTGTAAAAATTGTATACATACATCAATTCGAGTCAACCATACGAAGCTCGCGAATGATTGGATTCAGTTGTGCCATTTTTGTGGACAAAATAATATTAATTATATCAACAATGTTTCTATCTTTATATTAAGCAACATTCCGTACGGTCAGCCCTAGGATGGGTGACCGCAGATGGCACCACCAGCCAAGCGCTACCGTGGCACTCTAAATTGTAGGCCCGATCGTTTCAACCGTCTAGCCTTCAGACGGCTTAAAAACTCTAGACACCAGGGCCAGCCACCCGGCCTATACAATTATCTTCATAACCAGTTCCTATAGGAAAGAAAAATGTCTCAAACCCTGGATTGCTACTGGCCTTCTAGTATGCATAAAAAACTGCAATAAATATAGTCTTATTATGTACCACCATAGATAATATGGTATTCAAAAACTGTATGCAAATATTACATATCATGTGGCAATAATGAATCGAGTACCTACTGAAATCACAAATGTTTTCATAAGTTAGGCTCTAACTAATAATATAATTATGCTGCCATAACTAGTAACCATTATTTAAATCAGTCAATCTACTTGAGATTAAATTTTTTTGCAATAAGTAGGTAATTCACTCAAACGATTGATGTACGAATTAGAAATGTATGTGTTTTTAAGACCTACAGATAATCGGAATTATTTAAAAGGTAATCATAAATATCTCACAAACCTCAGTTTCTGTTACCTAAGTAAAATAATTGTAAGCAACGGGTTCAGAATGTCCATAATCATAGTCAATGAACACACGGTAGGCATTTGATCCTCTGCGGCAATTTGGCAAATATCACTATATCCAACAACATTAATAAAATGTTTTATTAATGTCGTTGACTACATCCAGTAGACCTACATGATTATGCTGAAAATAAAAAATCAATCAAGCATCAGATCTAAAACAGTTAGTATTAATAATATGACACAAGTGGCATCTTGTTGCATTTACTTGTTGTGATGTATTATGATGGTACTGATTGCGTGATATAATTCTCTGGCATCATCTACCCACGGGTTGCAGGCAGGCACAAGCGACTAAAACTTACTATTGCACTATTAGTAACAGAAAAATGTAACACATTAGTATCATCATCGCATGGATATATTCACAAGTGAATATTGTGTTTCTCTTTTTTTTATACTCACATGAAACATTAAACCTAGAATCAATCAATGACAGCAAATAAAATATATTTAGAAAGAAATAACATCCAAAAGTTACAGGCATTGTAATCTTTCTAGACCACAGCAAACTACCCGAAATTATAATGTCATATTGTGTCTGTCTGCCTTAGAATGCTATGTTTTGTGCGAGACAGACAGAGCATCTATGTATCTATTGCTACCAAAATTATTATCAGCTTACAATCTCTGACCTTATTCATGTTTTTCAATTTACAGGTCATGCAAATTTCAATAATTTATAATTCACTATTCTAATGTTTGGTGAATCGAATACCTGTCAGCTATCCTTTATATATTGAATAACTGATTTTGTTGTTGAACTGCATTTTGTTGCTGATCTAAGAAAATCAAAACACTCACATATCCATTTGTCAACACCGCTGACAATGACGACCGCAGTGGCCACAGTAGCAGCGGTTGTGGCCGCTCCATCCATCTGCACCCACAGCTAGCCGAGATGGCTTGCAAGGCGCCCGCCGCAGCCTCGAGGGCACATGCCGTGCCCACGGGGCGGCAAACACACGGTCTGCAGCGCTAGTCGCGATAGCACAGCGTCCGCAAGGCAGCCGCGGCACAGCGCCCGCCAGACCGCCGAAGCACTAGTGTTCAGATCACCAGCACCGTTACTCTATGGGCCATCACCAGACCCATTCCAATCCATTGCGTCGACTTGCACCGGTGCCGGCTATGACTCATTCTTATTCTCTTTTCTGAAGTTGATCTTATCCCCTCGTTTTTGCCGGAGTGAGGATACGGACTCGAGTTTCTGCTCTCTTCCATGGTTGGATGACTCGGGTAGCAACCTGCGGGGTATTGTTGGGAGGGTGCGAGTACCCAGGGCACCCGCGAGGGTGAACGGCTTCTCTCAGCACCCTCACTTGGCACACTCTGCGAGTCAACTCACTGCGTGTCTCTCTCACTATCTCTTACGTTTGGGACGTTCAGTTTCATTCGATCTACGATTGCTAATTTCATATTCACGACGGTACATACGTAAGACGAACGGTACCTCAACGTACGAATCCATGGATGCTTTTAAAAGTAGCTTCATCTCTTTTGCCTTCAAATATCTTCGGAAACGACTCCTTCGCTCATTAAAGTTGTTTTGTCAAAGTGGTAAAAAAAAATCCTTATTAGGTAAGTATATCGTATTTCGGTACAAACGTGGGTGTGTTTTCTTTATCCCGGTTCTGAGATGTTGTCTTATCCTCTAAACTCAGAATTAAAACAAGGATTTAAAATATATTTTGCACTTTACTTTCCATTTTTCCATTATTACACACATCGAATAATAATAACATAATAATCCGCCCGATTCCTTGTCAGTGTCAGTGGCGAGTATCTGTCTGTGTTACCAGTAGTAGCCTTTCTAAAATATACCCAGATCAGACAGATGCTCGTCACCACAGATTACAAATAAGTAGAACTTAACTAGAACTTTAACAGTATTTTATATTAATTATGTCTGTAATCTTACACATGTTACTATGACGTTTAATACCAGGCCGTCATTTTGTCTGACATTAAAAATATTTTTAAATCTTTTATCATTAGAGGTTTAACATGTTTCTTTATTCTACCTTTATGGTACAGAATCATCATACTTGAATATTATCAATCCGAAAAGTTTGTTGGTTTGTTCCTCTTTGACGCAGCAACGGAGCAAAAGATTGACCTGATTGTTGGTATGGATACCTATGGTTTAAAAGACAGAATTTGATAATAGGATACTTTTTTATCTCGAGAAAATTCGTGATTCCCATGGGATAGGACAACTGTTTCTCAGCAATGGAGCAACGGATTGACTTGATATTTGGGGTGGGCATAGTTTGGAAGACGGAAAGTGACATAGGATACTTTCCATCCCGAAAAAATTGTGGTTCCCGTAGGACTTAACAATATTTTTTTCTCAGCAACGGAGCAACTTGCCTTGGCTTATTGCATGAATATAGTTGGAAGACGAAAAGTGACATAGGCCACTTTTTATCGCAAAAACTTTAACAGTTCCCGTAGGATAGGATAAAAACTAAGTGAGCGGGCTGCGGTAGCAGCCGTCTAAGCGCCAGAAAAAACCTGTCATGGCAAGTTTAGGACGTTCCTACATTTTTCGCACTCCTTCGCGGCACTCAACAGCGCTAGCCCAGACTCGGGCTCCATAACGGAGCTTGCGTTCTCGCCATAATGACGGAGTGTTTCGGAGCACAAGACACATCGTCATCCACCACTGAGGACTAACCAGTACTGAACGTCAGACAGCATTCCAACGCCCTGGTCCCAGTGCAGCGGGTCAGTCATAGTAGCCCAGCGCCTGCCTCTTCAACTGCAGAGGGCAGTGAGAACGGCCATCGCGATACCGACACCTCTCTTCCCCTGCAGCCCCACTGCGTCTGCCAACACGTTGACGGCCTAGCGGAAGGTAGAGTAGGTGGCGGCACCCACACCACCAGTTCCATATATCCCACCGCGGCCCCTAATCCTCGGCTGTCATATCAGAGTCCAGGAAGCAGCCTTGCTTTATGAAACTAAGAAAGGTTATTCCCAGCAAGTAACTGGAGATAGAGAGACAGAAAAGAAGCCACACCCAGCGCAGCAGGAGGAGCTGGAGTTCATATGTCTGGCAGACGGAGCAGCACTAGAGCAAAATCTTAACCGAGAAATTAACATATTTACAGACGGCAGCAAAATTAAAGGGAAAGTTGGGGCGGCATTATCCATTTGGGATGATGCCGCTGAGATCAGTACCCGCAAGCTGAAATTGGCCGATTGGCGCTCCGTATACTAGGCCGAGTTATTGGCACTTCTTGAGGCTACCGAAAAAGCAAAAATCTTTTGTGACTCCAGGTCTGCACTGGAAACGGTAGTTGGCGTATCTTCCTTCCATCCCTTAGCAGTAAATTCAAAGCTAACATAAAGTTACTACACGCACAAAATAAAATAGTGAAACTTTATTGGATTAAAGCGCACGCGGGGATGGAGGGAAATGAGAAGGCGGACCAGGTAGCAAAAGAAGCAGCACTGCACTCGAAGTGCTGACCTATTTACGATAACTGCCCCGTTTCATTCGTCAAGCGAGAAATCCGAAAGGACTCTCTTGACGAGTGGAACCGGCGATATCAGGATGGACACACAGCGGCGGTAACCAAAACATATTTTCCGGATGCAAGGGCGGCAAACAAGATCGTAAGAGAAATAGCACCAGTGGGAATCATAACTCAAGTGCTGACGCGGCATGGTGAGTTTTCCCAATACTTACATCGATTTAAGTTGAGGGAAAGCCCATCGTGCATCTGTGAACCCACAAAAGAGGAGACTTCACTGCACATAATCTTGGAATGCCCAGTTTATGGAAAGCAGAGATTTGATTTAGGGTTGTTTAAACACTCCAACCGTAACTTAACCAACATAAGCATTCCTCTTAGGTATTTTGATATTTGTCGGTTAGGTTAGGTTTCGCAGCCGACATAAACATAAGCCAAAATCAAAATATAACGCGGGCAAAGCCGCGGGTAAAAGCTAGTAAATAAATAAATAAATATTGGGGGTCATCTTACACACGGTCTCTGACCCCAAACTAAGCAAAGCTTGTGATATGGCTGCCAGAGACTGATATACTACATATATACATATTTTAAATACATACTTAATTTATATAAGTAGATAATACCTAAATAACACCCAGACACAGAGCAAACACCTATGTTCATCACATAAATGCTTGCCCTGGGTGGGGATCGAACCCACGCCTCTGTGATCCAGAAGTCAGGTTCACTAACCACTGAGCCACCGAGGCAGTCAATTATCTGTTAAAGGAAGATAGGAAGTCCAACAATGATGTCAATGTAGATTTTCACTTTGTTATTTTTTGACCGACGAAACGGAGGAGGTAGTACTCAAGTCGACGCTTTTTTTTGTATAACCACGCATAACTTTTTACACAGTGGTCCGATTTCAATAAATCTTTTTTTATTGGAGTATACTTCGTAGTTGGTTCCACTTAATTTTTATCCAAATCCGCTGAGCCATTTTTGATAAATCAACAATAATGTGAAAAATGCTACGATCGATGCGAAATATTCGCGAATTATGTACACGGTTGAAGTCGGTCATGCCATTTTTTGCAAAAAACAATTATTTTATAAATCTCGTAGTAATTTGGAGCCCCAGGGCGGTTAGGCGTGGTGCTGACTCGGCTCAATTTTTAGAGATAGATTTATTAAAATTAAATAATAGGCCAAGTACGAGTCGGACTCGCGCACGGAGGGTTCCGTACTGTATAGGAGCCCCCCTTAAATATTGATTTTATTTTCATTCTATTATTAATTATTGAAGTAAATATACAAATAAATATTCTGTGAACATTTCAGGCATCTACCTGTTACCATTATTAATATAGAGCTAAAAATGTCAAAATTATAGCGGCAACAGAAATACATCATCTGTGAAAATTTCAGCTGCCTAGCTATCATGGTTCATGAGATACAGCCCGGTGACTGACAGACAGACAGACGGACAGACGGGTATCGAAGTCTTAGTAATAGGGTCCCGTTTTTCCCTTTGGGTACGGAACCCTAAAAAGAGTAATTGGCTCTAACAAAATAATCTTTGTTTTTACCTACTTACCTACAACGCATAATTTTAACGTTGTTAGTGGTTCAGAAACTAAAATAAAATCGAAAACTTTCAACAATGTCTATTTTTTTTAAACTTACCCAGATAGTTAAAAATATTAAACAATATTAATATTAAATGTTAATAATATTATTCTTTCTATATTATACGACATCATGTTTTATGACTATCCTACTAATATTATAAACGCGTAAGTTTGTCAGGATGGATGGATGTTTGTTAAGTACTCTTTCACGCAAAAACTTCTGAACGGATTGGGATAAAACTTTGCAATAATATAACTTACATTATCAGAATAACATATAGGCTATAAATTATAATGATATTAAGTAAGTTTTCCATAATTTAACAATAAGTGTTAAGTAAGTAGGAAAAAATCTGCTATCTGCGAGCTATTCTAGAGTGCACTTCAAGAAAAAATGTCAAAAAAACAACTGTAGAATCGAATGTAGGTCTTCGGGTTTGAAAGACGGAAAGTGACATAGTTTTTTATTTTTATCCCGGATAAATAAAGGGTTCCCATGGGATAGCACAATAATCAAAATACCATGCGGGCGAAGCCGCGGGCAAAAACTGGTGAAACAATAAATACTGCAATGCCTAATATTTGTAACTACCAACAACATCTTACCTACTTAGAACTTTAGGTATCCTAAAACTCTGAAACCAGAGCAAAAGATCCGGATTCCGGGTGGCAAAATAACTTAACTACGTATATTCTCAGTTTTCTGACTTTATAACATTTTATAAAATTTTAGTTTAAAATACCAAGTTCGGCAATTTGTCGCATTTTCCGCCGCTAACCGGCCAAAACATAAATCATACACACTAGACAACCGTAGCTATCTTCACGTTACTAATCACGATATTCAAGCTACAAACCTCTTTAGTCAGAATCAATGTCCATAAACTTAATTCCCGGCACATTACAAAGATATAAATAAATAAATAAGATATTAACCATCCATTTGCAATTGCAGTTTCTAAGAAAACAATAAAACGTATCCCTTTTACAAATAAATACTTACATTAATTTTTATGGCCGCTCTAACTTCGATTGACAGCTATCGAACGCGCCAATGAATTCAAATATCAACCAGGTTCTATTTTCATACACCAAAACTTTATTGTTTTACTGTTAAGGTCTATAATAATTTGATTCTGTTGAAATGTATGTTGGTGTAGAGTATTGATTCGGAAAATATCAACCATAATAATTAGAAAAATCTTTGCAAGCCTTACTGAAATAGAATTAAGGTTGATTTTGCAGAAAAATGATTGTGATAATAAAATTGTACAGCAACAACTCGAACTGTCAAAATTAACAAAAAGTATTTTAAAATTGGAAGCTCTATCGTAAGTAGTTAAGGTTGTTTTCGAAATGAACAATTTGAAAACTAAAGTTGTAAGCATCGAGTTTCCCGCCAGAAAATCGCGATCGGAATTACAAATTTTGAATTTGGAACGCATTGAATAGTGCGGCGAAGTTAAATCGCTCGTGAACTTAAAATGCAGTGAATATCTATATCGATAAATGTATCGATACGTAAATGGTAGTCACGTACAAAGCAGTTTAAATTTTCACACCGGTTTGTTCGTGGATTTTCCTTGTGTAGTTATGGAGGATGCGCTAAATTGTGATTTATTTTTACTTTGTCCGGTTTCGACATAATGGCTGAGCAATGGCGGTTATGAATGGGGGGAGAATAAAATTGTTGAATAAAATTGTGACTAACACAAGCGAACCTACTATCAATACCCACGTAGTAGTGGCAAAAATATACTTAAGTGCGTTACAATGCACTTACAATACTTTCTAAGCCGGTTGAGGTGATTCAGATCATAATTATTAGCAACTTTTACAGTGAGGCCAACCCAAAATTCGAGACAAAAAAGTTTCTTACAATTAATTGGTCGATTCAGAGTTACAATTTTTTTATGGAACAGCAATTTTTTTTTCTAACTCCGGATTGCCCCATAGTAAAAGTAGTTCATTTTTAGGGTTCCGTACCCAAAGGGTAAAAACGGGACCCTATTACTATTACTAAGACTCCGCTGTCCGTCTGTCTGTCACCAGGCTGTATCTCATGAACCGTTATAGCTACAAAGCTGAAATTTTCACAGATCGTGTAACTCTATTGCCGTTATAACAACAAATACTAAAAACAAAATAAAATATATATTTAACGGGGGCTCCCATGCAACAAAGCAGATTTTTAGCCGTTTTTCGCTAGAAATTTATAATGGTAACAGGTAGATGCTTGAAATTTTCACAGAATATTTAGTTGTAATCACTTCAATAATAAACAAAAAAAAATTAAGGGGGCTCCCATACAGTACGGAACCCTCCGTGCGCGAGTCCGACTCGTACTTGGCCGATTATTATGGTCTCAACCGCTCCGTCTTTCGGCTTAGGTACAGGGCATGCAGATAACCCTGTGTTTTTACGAAAAATATTCTCTTCTCTAAACTGGAGGCCTAAAAGGTAAAAAAAAAAAATAACCTGGGTAAATAATTTTACAAAACAAATGTGACTAAAAATTCGAGTAGAGAAAACACGAAAAGGAAAATTATTTATTTCGAGAAAATCGAGTAGGCATACAGTTTTCTGTCGTGTACACTGTACAGATGTGTGATAAGTTTTCCGAGTGGCAACACAACATATCTAACAATAAAGCTAATATTCAGGTCGGTATATATCGCGCGCGATGGGTTCTATAGGAGCCCAATTTCAAGCGTCTACTTGTTACGGTTAAAAAAATCACGTCAGCGGGACAATTCTGTCAACCGATCTCGTTACTAAGGTGACACGTTCTTGAACCTGTCTTTTTTTCTGACAGTTTTGAGCTGTCGGAACTGTCGAGAGAGAGGTTCAAGAACGTATCACTTCAGTAAAGAGATCGGTTAACAGAATTGCCCCGCAGTTGTTTGGGAGCCCCCTTAAATATTTATTTTATTCTGTATTTATTGTTATAGCGGCAACAGAAATAGATCATTTGTGAATGGCCCTGAATTTTAGCTATCTAATAGCTATTACGGTTCATGAGATACAGCCTGGTGACAGACAAACAGACGGACGAACGGACGAACGCTGGACGGACGGACAACGGAGTCATAATTTTTCGTTTTTCCGTTCGAGTTCGATTCGAGTTCCGTTTTTATCCTTTGGATACGGAACCCTAATAAATGAATGAAATAAAAGTAATGAATGAGTGAGTGAAGTCCCAGAAGAGTCCCTGGTCCCAGGGCCATCAGTCCCGCGTCCTCGAGCCGGGAATCGATTTCACGCCATTTATCGATACTTTACATCTGCCCCGTGAAATCACTACTGAATGCGTAGAGGTGACATCTGTGAGGCAATAGGGTAGTTGCCATGGATGTATTACCTAAACCTATTCATAGGTTTAGGTAATACATCCATGGCTAGCTACACAGGGTAGTTGACTAGGCACCTATTTGACTTTGTGGAAATAGGTACATGTCGTCGCATTGTAATATTATTTTGTAAAACTTGTGTTTCTATCAGGGATAAATAATTAGGTACCTAGTGTAAAATTATGGTAAGTATTTTGTAGATTATGAGAGGAGGCAAGTGATTTAATTAGAATAATGTGGTGTATCTTATTGTTCCGCGTTGTTACCAGTTGTCGTTGTTACACCTCTATTGTAAAATTACCATTGGTTTACTGAGGTATATCTATTTATGATTTGGACTATAGGTATTCTTGGACTTGACCGTGAGCTTTTTGTTCTGTAACTTGACTACGGCTGTGACTATTTTGATAAATGTTAAGAACTTATAATTGGTACTGGCAAATGCATAAACCATACGACGCCAAAACATTTAAAGAAGAAGAAGACATACATCATGGGCGCCGAGATATTTATTTTCAGGGAGGTTCACATATAGGTACCTACCTACTTACTTATTTTTAAGTTACACCTAATTGTACAACAAGTACTTAACATGGATAATTCCTAAATTAAAATTATTGAATGTAATATAAACTTAACTGATTTTAATAACCAATGACCACCGATCTTCTTATACTTTTTAGGAATCGGGTGAAAATTTTACATACTTTCCTTTTACTCTCTTCTTTTAAATAATTTTAAATAAAAAACACGCAATTTCACTCGTTTTTGCCAAAAACAAATTTAAATAAATACAGTGTGATGTTTTTTTTACATTAGGTATATTATTATTTATTACTTAACGAATATTAAAATAATAAATAATTATTAATTTTATTTATTTCTTTCACTTCTTAGTTTTAGTTTTTAGTTATGCTCGTAATAAATAAATTATCAGTCAGTATTTTTTTTAATAAGTACTTAATCAGAAACCACAATGTAAGTAATTTTAAAGATGCTATGTACGAGTATAGGTAAGTAAGCTAAGTAAGTAAACACCATGATTCTTTTTGTTTTATTTGTTTGTAATCCTAAATCTGTCAGGTAAGAAAATGTCTTGTGTATTTGGTTGATAAGTCTTAGTATAAAAAGACTGAGGATATAAAACCTATATATACCTAAATAAAAATATGAGGGAAAAACGGGATCCTATTACTAAGTCTTCGATGTCCGTCTGTCCGTCTGTCACCGGGCTCTAAGTATCTCATAAACCGTGATAGCTAGGCAGCTACTCTACATACAGCCTACTCTATCCAATCATCAAAATGAAATGTAAGCAGAAAAAATGCCAAGTCGATGAACAAGAATCAACGAGAATATTATCGATAATAGTATTCGAAAATCTTCTAATAAGAAGAGAAAGAAAAAAAAGAAAAAGAAAAATTGCCTTCTAGGTGCGGTAAGTTAATGCCTACGTACTTAGGTACTTGCTACTTTGAGAGTCAATTAATTCCTCTTGATATTTTTATTTTGAAAAAAAAAAATGTCTCAGTGCGTTTTCTTCATCTAACTTTATTTTTGTGCCGACGGAAACTAACCTTGAGTATTATCCTCCCCACCATCGCTGTCCATCTCGCTCCCGACGCTAACAGGACTCTCTCTCTTCTCTTCTCTACTTTCCACCACATTCTGCGCCGGATTCCCCAACACCCTGGATAACCACGGCTCCGGGTAACCGAGCAAAAAAGGAAATCCGCCATTTTGTTGCAAAAACGGCGAATTGAAATAATATCTCATCCGATTTAATCCGTGCAATCGTTCACTCTCTTCATCTTCTGAATTTCTAGAACTTTCCGATAAATTATTTTCTATATCAATCTCTGGTGATTTTCTATCTCCTATCAAAGACTCTATCGAAAACGGTTTCGGAACTTTTTTCTGGGTTTGCGTTTCGATTTCAGATTCCATTTTTTACGCGCACTTTTTATTGTCACTTTTTCTATTTAGCACTGGCTGAATATTCACTGACTCTAAACAACAATTAAAAAAAATATCAATCAACGCTCAAGTCATTCCTGTTTAAAACTATGTTGCACTAATTTTAAAAGTCACAGTTCTAAATTCAAATTCGAGTTTGGCGCGTCACACGTGCGTTCGACACAACAATTCGGTGGTGTACTCGCCTGTCCGTCTGAGTATTTGGTCACGCCCACATACGGGGTGTATTCGAAACGTTTTATTTTATTAATAGCACTCTCGGGCCGAGCAAATATAAGCTCTATTACTTCTGCGATAACACTACTGTCATTACCAAACGCTTCCATTCTTATAAAAGCTTACAGACTAGCTTTGACATCTAAATAATGTTTCTTATGAATTCAGAGTTAAAGTTGACTGTTCCTTATCAAAGAATAAGATGAGACTTTTTAGAAGCTTTCGCGAAATTAAGCCTTTTGGAACAGGTTTAAAGTTTAATTTTCCTAAACATGTTTTGTACATGAAACGTTTTCAAGCTAAATAAACACCGATTAAGACCACTTCAGTCTGGCGACAGAGTGAGATAGAAGCAACGTTTATGCGCAGTTGGAGAGAGATAGAGGTGTTATTTGTAGAGTTAAGTGTACACTGGTAATTGGTGGTGATCACGATGTTTTGCCAGTGTCAGCACTTGGTATAAATTCATCGTGCCTCGTTTAGGGGCCTTGGGGTTTTTGCGGGTTTTGAATTTAGAAGATTTGGGTTAGGTTTGGATAGTTGAGTTTTGTGACTTATGTTTTTTTTTTATTTCATTCGTATGTGTAGGTACTGATTTTCAATTCTAAGATATTAATCATCCATAACTGTAAAGCTTCTTTATTTAGGCTAAACGCTCTATTTTTATTATTTTATTATATTGTAGGGCATTAAGAATTGCTAGCGTTCTAATCATCGATCAGCGGCGTTAACCTCCCATATTAAGTTCAAGTTGTTTTAGACCAATTTTTGTTGATAGGTATACACACAAAAAAGCTTTTAAAATTAAAGCAATGTGATCTACTGTCATACTTTTATTTACTTATTATTCAGTCACTAGCTTTTTCCCGCGGCTTCGAAAGGTCAAAATACCTTAGAGGAATGCTGTTGTTGGTTATGTTACGGTTGGAGTGTATATACAAAACATTACAATGGTACAGCAAAGTTTATACCTACTTGTTCCTAATTATTGCTTTTTTACAAATATTTGAAAAAATTCGATAAAATTGTTTCTAAGGTTTTTACGTGTTAGATTAATTCCAATTTTTTGTTCTAAATCAAATCTCTGCTTTCCATAAACTGGGCATTCCAAGATTATGTGCAGTGGAGTCTCCTCTTTTGTGGGTTCACAGATGCACGATGGGCTTTCCCTCAACTTAAATCGATGTAAGTATTGGGAAAACTCACCATGCCCCGTCAGCACTTGAGTTATGATTCCCACTGGTGCTATTTCTCTTACGATCTTGTATGTCGCCCTTGCATCCGGAAAATATGTTTTGGTTACCGCCGCTGTGTGTCCATCCTGATCATTCCTGATACCGCCGGTTCCACTCGTCAAGAGAGTCCTTTCGGATTTCTCGCTTGACGAATGAAACGGGGCAGTTATCGTAAATAGGTCTGCACTTCGAGTGCGGTGCTGCTTCCTTTGCTAGCTGGTCCGCTCTCTCATTTCCCTCCATCCCCGCGTGCGCTTTAATCCAATAAAGTTTCACTATTTTATTTTGTGCGTGTAGTAACTTTATGTGAGCTTTGAATTTACTGCTAAAGGATGGAGGGAAGATACGCCAACTACCGTTTCCAGTGCAGACCTGGAGTCACAAAAGATTTTTGCTTTTTCGGTAGCCTCAAGAAGTGCCAATAGCTCGGCCTGGTATACGGAGCACCACTCGGCCAATTTCAGCTTGCGGGTACTGATCTCAGCGGCATCATCCCAAATGGATAATGCCGCCCCAACTTTCCCTTTAATTTTGCTGCCGTCTATAAATATGTTAATTTCTCGGTTAAGATAATGCTCTAGTGCTGCTCCGTCTGCCAGGCATTTGAACTCCAGCTCCTCCTGCTGCGCTGGGTGTGGCTTCTTTTTTGTCTCTCCTTCTCCAGTTGCTTGCTGGGAATAACCTTTCTTAGTTTCATAAAGCAAGGCTGCTTCCTGGACTCTGATATGACAGCCGAGGATTAGGCGCCGCGGTGGGATATATGGAACTGGTGGTGTGGGTGCCGCCACCTACCCTACCTTCCGCTAGACCGTCAACGTGTTGGCAGACGCAGTGGGGCTGCAGGGGAAGAGAGGTGTCAGTATCGCGACGGCCGTTCTCACTGCCCTCTGCAGTTGAAGAGGCAGGCGCTGGGCTACTATGACTGACCCGTTGCACTGGGACCAGGGCGTTGGAATGTTGTCTGACGTTCAGTACTGGTTAGTCCTGAGTGGTGGATGACGATGTGTCTTGTGCTCCGAAACACTCCGTCATTATGGCGAGACCGCAAGCTCCGTCATGGAGCCCGAGTCTGGGCTAGCGCTGTTGAGTGCCGCAAAGGAGTGCGAAAAATGTAGGAACGTCCTAAACTTGTCATGACAGGTTATTTCTGGCGCTTAGACGGCTGCTACCGCAGCCCGCTCTTAAAGCAACTGTTAAAGTTTTTGCGATAAAAAGTGGCCTATGTTCTCGTCTTTCAAACTATATTCATGCAATAAGTCAAGGCAAGTTGCTCCGTTGCTGAGAAAAAATATTGTTAAGTCCTACGGGAACCACATTTTTTTCGGGATGGAAAGTATCCTATGTCACTTTCCGTCTTCCAAACTATGCCCACCCCAAATATCAAGTCAATCCGTTGCTCCATTGCTGAGAAACAGTTATTGTCCCATCCCATGGGAATCAATGTTTTTTAAACCATAGGTATCCATACAGGTCAATCTTTTGCTCCGTTGCTGCGTCAAAGAGGAACAAACCAACAAACTTTTTGGATTGATAATATTTAAGTAGGTATGATGATTCTGTACCATAAAGGTAGAATAAAGAAACATGTTAAGCCTCTAATGATAGAAGATTTAAAAATATTTTTAATGTCAGACAAAATGACGGCCTGGTATCAAACGTCATAGTAACATGTAGCATGCAGAGGGAAAATAACATTTTATCTAATTTTAATGTCAGTTGTCATTTACAATCCATACTTTATTTCCTCTTCAAGGGGATATAATGGTGGAAAAACAATTTGTCCCCTTGCCATGCTACTTGTGATTTATAAAAGTTTGCAGACAATGTCACCTGTCATCTAATTACGTTTGGCTGTGACGTCATAGAAGAATTAATCACTTAGCGTCTTTGTGATAGTGGCGACAGTTTCGCTTTCGATGGTTTTTGTCCTGTCCTACAGGAACTATGCAATTTTTCGGGATAAAAAGTATCCTAAAGCTCCTTCCGCCTTTTAAACTATGTCCATGCCAAAAATCAAGTCAATCCGTTGCTCCGTTGGTGCGTGTAAGAGTAACAAACCAACAAACTTTTCGGATTTATAATATTAAGTTAGGATAAGGATTACTTTACTTAGCTAGCCAATAGGTGAGTATCTAACGTGAGTAGGTACCTATCGTCATCAGCGCCAGCTTAGTCCAGCTGTTAGGGCATCAGCATTCTCCTACTTTTGCCAATCTTCCATGTCTAGTGCTAGTTTTATCAAGATGTCTCCGATGTGCTTTGAATGTCGTCGCTATACCTATACATACCTAAGTATATGGATTGCTCTTCTGGCCATATTTATTCTCTTTATTCTTATTGATCCTGTCCTACCTATGAATCTAGTAGGTACTGTGGACTGCCTCGGTGGCTCAGTGGTTAGTGACCCTGACTTCTGGATCAAAGAATTGTTAAGTATTCATAATTTGGTTAATATGTAAATTTGCACCTATTATAATTATATTAATGTTTGTAAAAAGACGATTCTAAGCGCATTTCTAATTAATGTCTAAAGAATAAAGCATATTTTGATTTTTTTTGATTGAAAGAGGCGTGGGTTCGATCTCCACCCAGGGCAAGTATTTATATGATGAATATAGGTGTTAGCTCTGTGTCTGGGTGTTATTTAGGTACTAACTATATAAGTATATATTTAAAAATATCTTTTTATAGTATTTCAGTCTCTGGCAGTCATATCACAAGCTTTGCTTAGTTTGGGGTCTGAAGCCGTGTGTAAGATGTCCGCGAAGATTTATTTATTTGTCATCTCAACTAATCCTATACGAACTAGTCTCATCTAAAGAAACTCCTGGCAAGTGCCGATCATTAGAGGAGAAATCCCCCCTCCCGCGACACTTAAGGACCCCTCCCCTATTAAATTGATTGTGGCTATTCCCATCCTTAATGTCCGAGCCTGTAATTCTTTAACGTAATTACGCTTTAGTTGTTTTTGGCTCGGACGATTTTAAGACGGTAAATTATCATTTGACAGCGCCAAATTGTTATTGCTGTTGGTTTAAATAGGAACTTAAAACGATTATAGCTGTTGAGTAGGTGCTATTGTGAAATATTTGATTTCGTGGTTTTAGGCACAGGACGTCCACTGCTGGATATACCTGGGCCTCTATATCCAATAAAACTCGTTGGTAGTGGCTTGCATCCAGCGCATTATGTACCTACTACTTATCACTAATATCGGTTTGTAGACAATATCTATAGGAAAATCATAAAGCCATGTATTCATTGAGCAACATTTGTGTATAAACTCTGTTTCAGAAACAAAATCTAGGTACGTATTTCTGAAACAAATCATAATGTTGCAGAGACAATCATTTTGTTTCTGTAAGCACTATCCGCCTTACCACAAAAGACTTAAACACGCTTTAAACACAGTTTAACCGTGCAATTAGTACTGCTAAACACTGTCTAAAGCGTGCCGTGCGTAAAACTTTTGTGGTAAGACGGTATGTGTTTAGCAACTGACTGTGTGGACGGTAGAGTTTCCGAAACATTGTCCCTGGAAACATCTACGTGATGTTTCAGAAACTGTGTAAGTATCTGGAACAATGTTGCTCAGTGAATACATGATTTATAAGTATTTGTGTCACTACCTTTATTATTGTCATTCATCCATCCATCCATCAGCCATAAGAAGTCCACTGCTGGACATTGGCCTTCCCTATGGATCTCAAATAAGACCGGTTGGAAGCGGCTTGCATCCAGCGCGATCCTGCGGTCTTAATGAGGTCATCCGTCCACCGACGCAGCGTAGGACGTCCACCGTTGTGGGTGGACGTCCTACGCTGCGTTTGCCGGTACGTGGTCTCCACTCGAGAACTTTACGACCCCATCGGTCATCAGTCCTCCGCGCAATTTGCCCTGCCCATTGCCATTTCAACTTACCAATCCGATGGGCTATGTCGGTAACTTTGGTTCTTCTATTATTGTCATTACCAACACTAGATCCACAAGCCGCGCTGCGGCACCCTCCAAAATGATAAGCCGCCAAATTGATTGCGGTATTTCAGTTTCCGTTTGAAACATTATTGAAAAATTATGTACTTAACTACTTACTCGAACCTCTCATGATTATGATAAACAATATCTTTATTTTAAAATCTTTTAATTATGTAGTGAGTATACCAGTTTCTGGCAGCCATATGACAAGCTTTGCTACGGGGTCAGAGACCGTGTGTAAGATGTCCACTAACATTTATTATTTGTTTTAATTTTTTATAATCATAATTATCAGTCATCATCCAAGTATTTATCAAAAGTCACTACCAACACATCCAAGTCACAAACCGTACTTAGATAGGTACATACTTCCAAGTCACAAACCTTACTTAGATAGGTACATACATCACTGCGCCACCCTCCAAAACCTTTAGCTGCCAAATTGATTGCGGCATTTCCGTAGCCGTCGGTAAGTGGATGTTCCGGTTGATTTATATTCTCTCTAGATTATGACTTGATTTGGATTGTCTGGACTTTGGATCAAATAGGTAAAGTCTATTGTAAAATTACCTAATCAAAATCTGCGGGGCAATTTTGTCAACCAATCTCGTCACCGAAGTGAAACGCTCCCGTACCCGTCTCGCTTTTCTGACAGTTGTGATAGCTCAAAGCTGTCAAAAAAACGAGAGAAACTCAAGAACGCGTCACCTCAGCAACGAGATCTGCGGGGCAATTCTATCAAACGATCTCGTCACCGAAGTGATACGCTCCTGAACCTCGCTCGCTTTTCTGACAGTTTTAATGGCTCAAAGCTGTCAAAAAAACGAGAGAAGCTCAAGAACGCGTCACCTCAGCAACGAGATTGGTTAACAGAATTGCCCTCAGGTACCTTAGCTGCTCGTCCGTCTTTTCTCTGCATTAAATGAATAATTACAGCTTCAAACCTTTAAACGATAGATGATAGTGAAAACCGCGTTGTAATCTGTTGTAGGTATAGTTACAATCGTGCGGACACACAGATACGCAGACAGACGCTCAAAAATAGTTACTTTGCTCTAAACTCAATTTAGTGATTTAAGTACTTGTTCTTACATTGTATTTTTCGCAAGTACGCGAGTAAAATACAGTAGGTATAAGAATTATGTTTTCCCAGTCTGCCAACTCTGTCAATCAGTTCGTTATCCTCATTGATTTCTCATTCTCCGTAGAGAAGTGCAGGTAAATTAATCGATAGACAGACAGAATTTCATTTACATGACTTTGTAAGAGACAAAGTCTTGGCTCCTCCAACCTGAATGATTTATCTGAATGGTAATCTTTTTAGACATTACTAAGCTATAGCTTTCCCCACAGAATGAAATCTACCAGAATCCTTAAGACTAAGAGTGAGAGCAGTTGAGTGCTTTTCTCACAGTTTAACTGTATAGAATTTTGGGCAACAGCTGTCTGTCAAATATTTACGTTTTGAAATTTGGCGTTTCTCTCGTGTCAGTTTCTATCTCGTGCTAAGTATAGGTACTTACCATCTATAAAATCAATGCGTCTCTTTCAGATTATTTGACCACAAACTCTGGGATATGTGAGGTATCATACCCGTATTCCTTTTTGGAATGTAGGTACCTATGAACGGATTGACACACTGGAAAACTTCTTGTAGCAAATTAAATTAGTTCTGGTTTCACTATTTTGGGGTTAGTCCCAAAGTAAAAGTTATTGTTCTTTATGTAGGTACTTAGAAGCCCTTAAGAGAGTGTGTGTTACTGTTACTAGTGACTTAGCGATTTCTTGATTGGTCCTTAGTAAAAGTGGTTTAAATTATCTTTATGTAGGTACTTACTGTATTGTGTGGCCTGTGTGGAGATTGTACGTTACACCTAGTGATTTCGTGGTTGGTCGTAAAGAAAAAGCACGGTAATGATATCATTACCGTGGTAAATATGGTTTATACTACACCTGCTCGGAAAGTACCTTGATACTTTATCAAATTTACGGTAGAAAGTACGTCATTGCATATCCGACAAATATGCGGGGAGAAAACGCATCTGAGCGGGAGAGAAAAGTGTATGAAAATCCATTTCTTACGTGGTTTTTCTTTTTTAATTTTGGGTAAGACTATGCGCTGGTACCTAACCTAAATATCAAAAGCCAAAAAGTTTTTACAGTGAGTTTTTATCTCCAAGTTCGCAAAATGACACTGGCCACTAGCTGTGTGTTGGATGGTGTCAAACAATTTGAAAAAAGAACATGTGAAAATTGCAGACGCCATTGGCGCCATTTTCAAGTGTTACATTAAGCTTCACTAACTGCAACAATTTCAATATAAATTTCAATTAGTAAAGATTTAGTTTTTTATTTTCCTCGTAGGTGTAGTATAAAGCACTATGTATCACTCGAGAGAAAGTGCGATTCCCGATCTCGGGTGTTTTAAAGCCCTCGCCTACGGCTCGGGTTTCAAACGACGCCCTTGACGGTAATCGGTCACTTTCTCCTCTCGGTGAACAATGTACTATTTATCTTTATGTGTGATGTTGTGTGGCCCTTAAGAACTTGCATGTTACCAATAAACTCCAGTAACCCTGTAGGTATTCCTAGAAATAGAACCAAATTAGATTTTCAATTTAGTGCGCGCGTTGAATTTTTAATGCAACAGTTAGTTTTGTGTATTGTAAATTAGAATCGATAATATAAATAGAACAATAGATCGTTAGGTACTTGTTCACAATGAACAGATTGAATTATTTATTTAGCAGCTTTGAGGATATCAATTCTAGATTTAAGTAAGTACTAGATGCTGTTTGCGGACTCGGATAGATTAGAAATTGTCGAAAAATCATGCGATGGATTCGAGCTTCCATAATTTTTAAGTAGGTAGGTACCTAGGTAGCTTCAAAGTCAAATTAAAAAATCTTTTGAGTACCTATTTTAATTAAAAAAATGTTGCAAGAATTTACAAAGACCTTTGAGAATAAGTATAATACATACTTTATATATCATCATCATCAGTCTATATGAATGTCGATGGTCCCATCGACCTTTAAGTTCCATGCAAAGTACATAAATAGGAAAGTAAACACTTAAAATATGATACCTATAAAAAAAATAGATAGGTATACCCACTTGATAGTCCATCCACATACCTAATATTTTAATAAAATATTTAGGATATTTAAAATATAATATATCGCATTCAACTTAGGTACCTACAATTTTAATAGTTCTTTATAATTACCAAGCAAAAAAATCCATTATTAAATATTTTGTCACACGACTCACTAGTTCACTTGATAAATTATTCAAATTCAAAATCATCCTATAATCACATTGCATCCTTATCGAGTTATATTATCACACGAGATCAAATATTACATTCCTCATTATACCACAGCTTAATCAACAGTTATTACTAAACAATCCACAGTATAAATAACAGTTACTATTACATCTCAACGCACAATTTGGCACCCCCCACCGCGGCCCATTACCGACCCCCACATAAATAAAATAAACTTATTCATAACAATCATTACGAACCATAAAATTAAATAATAAATGATAAAAACAGCATCCTGTGAATATGAGTTCCAAATTCGAAATCTCCACTCAACAAAGTTCCTACCTATCTTGCTCGAATTAAACAAGATAGAACGAGACGGGTACATGTTTGTGGTGTTCTCTTGTGTGAGTAATGAGTACAGTCACGCCCTGCAATCAAGACTCCATGCTCTCATTGGCGGTAATAGGGTTCGAAGTTTGAAATTTTCCTTTTTCTAATTTTGTTTTCATTAGTGGCAAATGACTCGCTGTATTCAGCCAGAAGCGATTTTGTTTGTTTATCGCGGTCATTATGGGGTAATTTAATTTGTGGTTGGAGTTTAGTACTGCGGGTGCTTTAACAGGTTTAATGTGCTGTTACAGTGTAGTACAACGAGCTATGGACAGGGCTATGCTCGAAGTCTCTCTGCGAGATCGAATTAGGTAGATATAAAAAAAACAGTAGACTTTTCGAAGATTTCCTCCTCGTAAAAAAGGGTACTTAGATACGATGGTTGCAAACCGCTTCCAACCGGTCTTATTGGAGATCTGTAGGAGAGACAGCGATTTTCAAAGAGTTATTTTTATGACAAACATTTCAAAATTTCGGCGCGGAGTCAGTACTGCGGATTAGCTCAGTTGACAGAGCGTCGGGCTAGTGATCCGAAGACGCAAGGTTCGAGTCCTGCATACGCTACGAATTTTTGAAATTTTATCATGAAAATAACTCATTGAGATAAACCTAGTGTGGGATGCACTATAAAATTAAAATCATTTTACAGCGATTTTCCCCCGTTTTTGAGGGAAATATCAAAAATAAATCAATAATCACACACAACAATTCCATTAATATAATAGGTACAGAACCTGTGTAAGTACTAAGTTTCGTCACATTCGTTGAAAAATGCGTCTTGTAGAGGGAAACCAACATCTGAATTTTTAAAAGTGAAAAATGTGATTCCAAATTTCAAAATATGAGCGGTGTCGAATGACGTGTCATGTCGTCTGCTAGTTGAGTGCACTTATCGCTGTGACTAACAGCTAGTGATGGGGTCAGAGTCGATGAAAATTGATTCCATGAAAATATACAAGCTTTGGTCGAAGTGTTCTCGGAGGGAGACCACGTACTGGCATCCAAAGGTTGCCTGGCAGAGATCGCTTTTAGCGATAAGGCCGCCTCTTGTTACACGCTATACTTATAATGTTTTTGTTATCTGTGTTACTTGTGCTCTTTGTGTTAACAATAAAGAATATCTATCTATCTATCTACTGGCAAAGAATATATAATAATACTACGTATAGATACGTAGTATTATTATATATTCTTTGGTATAGAACGGCCACTCGTTACCCCCCACCCGTTTGAGTCTTCCTCACTTCCACCCCGCGCTACGTACCGCATCGTGTACTCTGCGCGCGGGCTGCACTGGCCGGTGGATTTTCTAATAAAAACTACCTAGACTGTGACAATAGGGAACACTTGTACTGTGTATGGTTGAATATCAATGATACGTAACAAAACAAGAAATTTTAATGTTTCCCTAAGGATAAATAATAGGAACTTATTTTACATTATTTGGTAACTTCCTCTTGATATTATCTTACAAAAGAAGTAGATCGGTTACTTTTTGTTAAAATGCTTCCAAATTAAGTAATTGTTATACTTTTTTAAGCACTAGATTAATATTCATTTTTGCAAATTAAGTACGCAACTGTCTCACTCACGCGGCATGTCGTCACGCTGTGGTGATCGCTGACAGCCATAGACGTTCCGCACACAAATGCGCGTGTAGCGACCGTGCGTAACCCAACCAGCAAAAAAGTCTTAGATTACGCCTTTTATAAGAGTGGTAGGCTTATAACGCTCTTATAATAGTTTTGGAACATGTTATTGCTCTTATATTAGCATTTGACAAGCTAGTACGGACTCAAGAGCTCTCTCTCTTATTACCTTGTCTCATATATGTATATAAGCGCATTTTATAATACCATTATAAGCCTCTTACTCCTACAATAACATTTACGAAGACTCATTGCACTTGAGAATAACTGCTCTTATATCCCCATTCTCTAAGTTCATTTGATTTCATAAAGGTCTTGATAGGTAAATGCTTTTGTAAGAACGGCAGACTAATATCAGCATAATATAAAACCACTACAAGTGCGTGCTTTTCTGATCTTATTTAAAACTGTTATAAGATCAATTACACAAGTTTAGTAAGATATTAGAGTGATATTGGATTAACATACTTACAATACAAAAAACAAGATCAATATAAGATGATTTGAGCTTAAATCGATTTTGTGAAAACAATTGTAAGAATAACATTTAGTTGGCCATTTTGTGAGTAAAAGTTAAATGTTGCAACGTGTACATTTTGTGTAAATATAGGCATGGATTACAGAGATTGGAAAAAAAAAATAGGTCTATCAACGAACCCTAAATTAATTCAACATGACCATACCCTTTGCATTTTAGAATGCTAATATTAGCACAAATGATCTTACAATGGTCTAATAGTGCGCTGGCAAAGTGCAACTATAACAATGACATCAAATCCATACAATAAAGAAATAAAAAATTAAAATGAGGATTGAATATATCATTTAAAATGCTTATTTGATTGAGCGCATGAAGTTTGAAGCGTAAAACAGGGTCTATTTTACAGTAAATAATAAATTCCAAAGGGAATACTTAACGTACAACACAAACACGGTGTGTGTTTGATAACTAACACGTCGTTATTATATTTTTACACAACTCACAGTTTTTCACAATAATATTTTTACAGATAACGTAGGAATACCGTGCTGTGAAATAAAAAAATCAAAGTTATAAAGTTTCAAGGTTATCATTCTAACGTTAGACTAATATAAGCTTATAATATACTTACGCGAAAGCGATATTAGCCTAAGGCAGCTTAAAATAGTTTTGGCTAGATTACTATAAGTGCAAACAGCATTCATTAAGACTGATATTAAGACGATATTAAATTAAATACGCTTATAATTTGTGCCCAAATCCAGGCTTATACGATGATATAGGATCAATATAAGAGCGAAAATTTCTAGTCTTGAGACTGTTGTAAGAGGGATTTTTGCTGGTTGGGAAGTGTGTTGTCTGTGAGTAAGTACTGTGTAGGTGTGCGTAAGACAGCAGATTTTGTATGAAAAATCGCGGAGTGTCCGGGCTGTGCTACTGGCAAGCGCAGCGTAGGATGTCTAAAACACAAGGTGGACAGGTGATTTGATTAAAACTTCAGGTCTTATTGGACTTTATAGGTAGGTAGGTATAATACCTACCTCGTGGCGGCCTATGTCCAGGAGTCGAAGAATTTAATTGGTTTTATCTTCATAGTAGTAGGTACCTATGAATAAATTGTCTGACTAATGGACCTATTCATATATTTTTTGGACACTTGTCAAAATGCATTCTATGGAAAAGATACATAAAAGAAACGTCCAAAAAATATAATGGAAGCTGGTACTAAAAGCTGGTAAGTAGGTAAGGTACATAAGTCTAAAAATCATACTGAAACACTCTACCTATGCCTATGGCTATGCTCTATGGTAGGTAGATACATCTCTAGCAAATATCGCAAAACATTTCAAAAAATCGGCCAAGTACGAGTCGGACTCGCGCACGGAGGGTTCCGTACTGTATGGGAGCCCCCCTTAAATATTTATTTTATTTTTATTTTATTATTTATCATTGAAGGGAATATAAAACTAAATATTCTCTGGAAATTTCAAGCATCTACCTGGTACCATTATTAATATTAGAGCGAAAAACGTCTAAAAATTCAGGTTTGTTGTATGGGAGCCCCTCTTAAATATTTATTTTATTTTGTTTTTAGTGTTTGTTGTTATAGCGGCAACCGAAATACATCATCTGTGAAAATTTCAGCTTCCTAGCTATCATGGTTCATGAGATACAGCCCGGTGACAGACAGACAAACGGACATCGAAGTCTTAGTAATAGGGCCCCGTTTTTCCCTTTGGGTACGGAACCCTAAAAATGAGAGTCATTTTCGTATCAATCTCTCTTGGTTTTTCCTACGTATTTTTAGGGTTCCGTACCTCAAAAGGAAAAAACGGAACCCTTATAGGATCACTTTGTTGTCCGTCTGTCCGTCTGTCAAGACCCTTTTTCTCAGGAACGCGTGGAGGTATGAAGCTGAAATTTATATCAATTACTCAGGTCTACTGTCCCTTGAAGCTGTGAAAAAATCAAACTTCTAAGCCAACGCAATCAAAAGATACAGCCGTTTATGCCGCAAATTTTGAAACTCGCAAGTACTCGCAAGGGAATCAAAACCTAAAGGGTACTTCCAGTCGACCTAGAATCTTTAAATTTGGCATGAAGCAACGTTTTATAGCACACATAAAGGAAAAATTCCGAAAACCTTAAATTTTTAGTTACATTACAAAATATATATTTTTTAATAAATATAAAATTATTACTTTTTTTGTCGTAATGAACGAACTTTGTAAACCTTGCAGGTTTGTACGGAACCCTCGGTGCGCGAGTCCGACTCGCACTTGGCCGGTTTTTTGCATCTAAGTAGTCTATGCTATGGAGACATTCAAAAACTCCATGGCACATCCCTAGCAAAATTCGCAACGCATTTCAAAATCGCGCGTTGAGATTCGAAAATGGAACGGTTGTCGAGTTTTGACGTTTGTGACGTACCC
This sequence comes from Hypomecis atomaria, assembly GCA_964007245.1. Lineage (NCBI taxonomy): Eukaryota > Metazoa > Arthropoda > Insecta > Lepidoptera > Geometridae > Hypomecis > Hypomecis atomaria. The sequence goes on along the minus strand of OZ023308.1, from coordinate 2,913,738 downwards.
CGGGGAGGCGCGGCGAATGCGTTTGACACAAGTCGAGTATTTTTCACAATAATGGCTTAGGGAGTTCGGCGCATTTAGCCATTATATAAATTATGGTAATTTTAATTATAATGTGATTTTATTTGAATTTTGTGTGCAGGGAACGGGAAGAAAGTATAATCAGCTGAAACTTAACAGGGTTATCTGCTTACCCTGTACCTACTAAGCCAAAAGGGGATGTTTAATAAAACCATAATTATGAACAATTTTCACCACGGGGCCAACCCGGAAAACGAGAAAAAAATCAGCTGTTCCTTACAAAACTCGCAACTCGATCAATATCAATAAAATGCATGTTTTTTTTTCTCGAATTCCGGGTTGGCCCCTTAGTAAAAGTTGTTCTTAATTATGGTCTTAATTACCCCCTTTCGGCTTAGTATAGGGTAGGCAGATAGCTCTGTGTAAAAAGGTAGGTAAAACCAGGTGAAGGTGACTTCTTATTTTTTAGGGTTCCGTACCGGTTGGGTACAAAGGGTAAAAACGGGACCCTATTACTAAGACTCCGCTGTCCGTCTGTCTGTCTCCAAGCCGTATCTCATGAACCGCTATAGCTAGAAAGCTGAATTTTTTACAGATGATGTATTTCTGTTGCCGCTATAACAAAAAATACTAAAAACAGAATAAAATTATTAATTAAGGGGGATCCCATACAACAAACCTGTTTTTTAGCCGTTTTTCGCTTTAAATTAATAATGGTAACAGGTAGGTGCTTGAAAATTTCACAGAATATTAAGTTGTATGTTCACTTCAATAATAAATAATAAAAATAAAATAAATATTTAAGGGGGGGCACCCATATAGTACGGAACCCTCCGTGCGCGAGTCCGATCCGTACTTGGCAGATTATTATAAAAATTAGTATTCTACGAAAGAAAAAACTACGAAAATGATGTTCCTCCTTAGAATTTAACTACCTAAGTATAATAAATATGAAGATATACTTTTGATAGTTAGTTGTAAATTGTTCAAGAACTGCAGGCAGAGGGTAGGCCATCATAAACTGGTCGTCGGTAAGTTGCGACGCATTAGCGAAACGGAACGGCCACGCCCCTTCCGGCGGATGTCAACGTGACAGCCGCCAAAATATTACCACAGATTACTTTATTGTAGGCCGAATCAAAGTTCTGGGCGGTTGTGATGTTACCTACAAACTGCGATGAAGTTACTATCTATACATATAATTATAATCCGTAGAAGAACCATAGTTCGGCCGTTCAGAAAATGCGTTCCTGACACGTTATCTTGAAAAAATGTTTTTGGCCGATATCTCAGAAACTATGTAGGTACTAAAGGGCAAAAAACATTAAGAAGATTATTATATAAAATAAAATTTCGCATCTTTTGTTACCATGAAACTTTTTTGTAAAACTTACCGTTTACGATTTATGGACCATTTAATGTTTTAAGGTCCATTTAATGAAATTTCATTAAATGGGCCATAAATCGTAAACGGTAAGTTTTGCAAAAAAGTTTACTGGATACAAAAGATGCCAAAGGTGATGTTCTCAAACCTGGCCCATAACTGGCTCGCTTTTATCTTAGACAAAAATATGTCGAATCACGAAAAAATACTGAAAAAAAATCCAAACGCTTCAGAAAAAAAGCAAAACATTTATCATTATCGTAGGCCTAGCAACCCATGATTTGAATTTTCCGCCATCTAGTGTAGCCTAGAGAATGAAAAAGTTAAGTTCAGCGTTGCCGCTTTGTGGGAAATCACCGGAATCACGGGGAATTTTAACTCGATTGGTAATTGAATTTAAACGCAGGGATTTTTTTATTTTATTTTATCGACCATGAGGCATTATTATTTAAAAATGAAAAATGATCTTCATGCTAAATATGAGCGACGTAGTATGATTTGACAAATAGTTATGTCGCGAGTATCTAAGGAATTTCGCGAAAACACGCATAATTGTTGATGAGATGAGCTACGATATTTTTCAATCTTAGCGATTGCGAATACTGTTTACGGTTTGCTATTGTTTTATCTCATTCGGCTTTAAATGTACGAATGCATTGTGATATCTTTGCGTTTGCGACAAATCGATTCTAATTATTTACGACATGGTTACGATAATGGACTTCGATGTATTACAAACCTGACAGATCTGGCGATGACTTTTTTTAGACAACCGTGACAATTTAAATCAGCAGATTTAGAATCTTGTTGCAGATTGACTCCTTTCTTACATCCATGATCCACAATATGGTGGTTGACTTTAATGGCGGTTAATATGGCAATAACGCAAAGCAAAAAAATTGTTTGCTTTTTAATTGACTGTTCGATTAAGAAACACTATGCCTCATCGAATTAAGTTGATTTTTCTCCCTATTGTAGTTTAGAGCCCGTCATTGAGCCAAAGTCCCATACAAAAAAGAACATGTCCTTTTTTTTATTTTCTACAATAATGATCCAAATGTTTTTTGCCCTTAAGTACATAGTTTCCGAGATATCGGCCAAAAACAATTTTTCAAGATGACGTGTCAGGAACGCATTCTCTGAACGGCCGAGCTATAGTGCTTGGCAAACAGCTAAATTTCCTTAACAATCCATTTAAAATTTAACCAACTGTTAATAACTTAAACATCTGTTGGTGAACTCGGGTCCTAGACCGTTAATCGTTGTTTTAATAGAGTAATCACACGGTTAACTTCAACAAGCGTTGGTGAACTCGGCTCCAAAGTTACCGACATAGCCCAGCGGATTGGTAAGTTGAAATGGCAGTGGGCAGGGCACATAGCGCGAAGAACAGATGATCCATAAAGACCCAACCTCATAAACACCGCAGAATCGCGCTAATGGGGAGGCCTATGTCAAGCAGTGGACATCATAAGGCTGATGCAAACTACTCGAATTGATATAAGATTACTAAAGCTAGTAAGTACTTACCTAAGTTGTCAGAGTTTTTAAGCCGCCTGAAAGCCTCTGACATGGCTAAACGGTTAAAACAACAGGGACCTACATTTTCACGTGTCATCCGAGCCACGGTAGCGTTCTGTTATAAATGCCACCCGCGGTCACCCATCCGAAGACTGACCGTGCTGAACGTTGCTTGACTTCAATGATCGCTAAAGAACACCTAGTCAAACTACGCCATGAGCGGTACACTAAAGCTAGGTACAGTAGAACTCCAATTATCCGAACTCCGACTATCCGAATCGCCGATTATCCGGATCACTTTCAGAAAAAAAATTGTCCAAAAAAAGTCTAAGTGCGCTATTATTCTTCCCCCCGCGAAGCCAGTGTTTGCGCGTTCGCTCACTATTGTCCTTCCCTCCGCGAAGTCAGTGTAGGCACAACACGTGGTTTAGTGCGTTTCATCTTATAGTTCCTATGCCGTCATGTTGGCAGTGATGCAAATAAGTATGGGCATATAATTCTTTCTTTGCACTCCTGCAGGGGCCAACATGACGGCATAGGAACTATAAGATAAAACGCACTCTATGAGTCCCCACTCCAGTTCCGGCGCATTGCAGTCACGGCGCACCTGTCATTGTAAAAAAACTCCGATTATCCGAATATTTGATTATCCGAATGGGTCCCGGTCCCCATTAATTCGGATAGTTGGAGTTCTACTGTATATGACGTCACGTCCCGCGGGAGGTCCACAGAGGTCCGACTACGCTGGCCGTCCTCAGGGATAATTAATTTCCTGGAGATTTATTGCGTGTAACGGAACGTCATAATGTCTCCTTTGAAATGTTGAGAGCTGTTTGTGGAGGGAGTTTATTATCTGTGGCCGGAGTTTTGGCGGGAACTTAGCTTTTTCAACCGACTTTCAATGGAGAGGAGGAGGTTCTCAAATCGTTTGTATTTTTTGTACCTAAGTACCTTCGTTCGATTCCTTCGTTGCTTATGAATAATTTCATTTTTTATTTTTGTATCAAAGGTTCAAAACAAACGTAAAAATATGGTTGGCAAATGGATTGCAAAAAGTCAACAAATTTTATTACTTTGTAGAAAAATACATATTTTCTAACTTGTTTTTAGGGTTTCGTACCCAAAGGCTAAAAACGGGACCCTATTACTAGCACTCCGATGTCCGTCTGTACGTCTGTCTGCCTGTCGCCAAGCTGTATCTCATGAACCGTGATAGCTAGAAAGCTGAAATTTTCACAGATGATGTATTTCAGTTGCCGCTATAACCACAAATACTAAAAACCGAAAAAAAATTAAGGAGTATACAATAAACGTGATTTCCAGAAGTTTTTTTGCTTGCTATTGATAATGGCAAAAGAAATGGGGCTAAATTGGCTCCAACATGGTACGGAACCCTACGTGCGCGAGTCCGACTCGCACTTGGCCGATTTTATTTGTTTTTAGACACGCCATACTTTTCAAGAAAAGTCAATATAACACCGTCGGAAAGTATTTCAACTAAACTGTAGACCGCCATTAAGAAAATAATTTCGAAATCGTTTTACAGAACAACTAAGGCCAGATAATATTCAGGTAGAGCACATAAATAATATTCAAGGTACCTAAGTAATGTATGGTACATAATAACTTAGAATGTGTCCATCAACACTTTTCCTATTGTCTCTATTAAGGTAAAGACAATTAATTATTTAAAAAAATACTGTTCACGCAAAATAAATATAGAGCCCACCCTAATGATATACCGGTTTAATAAAAAGGGGTATAATTACCGCAAATTATACCGTATTTAAAATTACTGAATGCTCGTTCAATTTGTAAAACACACTGCCACAAGGTACGAATTAGAGAACACATTATCGAATTAATATTTAGGTGTATTCCATTTCCAATACCTACTTGGCCAATGGGGTTGGAAGCTTGGCTAATATTGGTCAATGACGACGAAAGTTTGGCCAATATTAGGCCAAAGCAAGTGTTGTTGACGTTTCCGAGCATTCCAGATGACAGTCATACTCTAGGATATCATTGTTCTCACCATTATTATAAACTTTTGATGTGGTACCAACTCCAAAATTGCTAAAAATATTAGTAAGACAATACAACAAGCTACCTATGTTGTGTGTGTGTCCTACGAAATTTTACGTGCTTTTTCTTTTTTTTTTACGAGGGGGAAATCTTCGAAAGATGCCCGACTGCTTTGGGGTGCAGTCGGGTTATATAGGATTGTACCCACTAAAACCTCCTCGGTGGCCAGCCTTTGTGTCCTCTTGGGAGCTCCGGGATCTCCAAAAGGAACGCACCGGTGAAGTGGTAAGTAGTATAACTAGGTAGAGAGTTAACCTTATGACTATGAGTATACTCAAAGTAGCCTATCGAGTTATGGAGTACGACATAATCTGAAATAAGGAGATCCGTAGAAGTATCAAACCAACCACAGATCAGAGTGATCTATGAAAGTAACTGACATACTTGGGGTAGAAGTATAGCAAGTAGTACTAACTAAACTTTATAGCAATGGGCAATCGTTACTATGGCACGCTGCTTTTTACTTTAGAAGCCCCATTTGAAATCGGTTATTACGTTTTTGTGAACAAATAAAATAATTATATTTTGCAAAAATGGCTAAACCGCACAAACAAAATTCGAAAATTTCGCTCGAATTGTTTACATTCTTTTTGATTTTTCAAAAATAGTTCATCCACTTTCTGTAAAATTTAAATGGGACCACCTCGGCAGTACACCCTTTAGAACTAAAAAATAATTTTTCGATTCGTTTCACACTTGGCGGAATTATCGATAAACATACACAAAAAAATATATACATACATACGAACATAGAACCTCCTTCTTTTTGGAAGTATTGATTCTGAGGCTGCACTAAGTTGAAAGATTATCTAGGTTTAAATAAATGAAACCAAATCAAATCAAAATTGGCTTTATTTCATAGACATTCAAATTAATGCATTCAGAATTTCACAGTGTATTGTCCAATATTGGCCAAAATTAAATGCGCCAACACTGGTGGATTTGGTAAACGTAATTGTCAGTTCAAAGGTGGTGGTTACGATAATTGGAGATATTTGTCCACGAATTAGATGGTTTGTTTGTTTTGCGATAGAGTTAGACATAAAGCAGCTTTTAACATGGACAATTTAAGTTATATTAATTATATGTATCTAAGAAATAAAATATATACCTAGGAAGTAAGTTTTATTTTTAAACGACTTCCAAAAAGAAGGATGTATTTTTTTGTGAATGTTCATCGATAATGCCGCCAATTGTGAACCAAATCAAAAAAAAAAATTTTAATCTTAAGGGTATTTATACTCCCGAGGTGGTTCCATTTTAATTTTACAGAAATCGGCGGAGCCTTTTTAAAAAAAATTAACAATAATGTAAACAATTCGTGCGAAATATTCGAATTTTGTACACGATGGAAGGCAGTTTTGACATTTTTTGCGATAAATGATTATTTTAAATTTATTTACTTGGGTATTACTTACTCTAGATCCCCTCTATCCTAAGGTTACTTGGAAAATATCGGCATATCCACCACGCTGGCCCAGTGAAGAACGGTGGATTTACTTTTATTAAATTTCTTCTATATGTGTATGTAGATTATATCACGAGGCTTTTCTTCACCAAAAATATAGTAGGTAGCTAGGTAGTGTACTTAAGTATTATAAATTCGTAGGCACATGACTTATAAAGAACTTATTGGTACCTATTTACCTACTCGTGAGACGTATTGGACGGGGATCAAACCCCGTCCAATACGTCTCACGCTTTTACGGCAAGCTTTTCCATAAGATCATGACCTTTTTAAAATAAATAAGTAAAGTACATGGTTTATATCAGAAATTAGACTTTCAGAATCAATAATATATTTAGTTAAATTAGAAAAAAATAAGATAAAATTATGGCGTTGTGGATATGGCCCAATCACCCTTCGTGGGTTGGCCTACGTCCTGCAGTGGACTATAAAGAGGCTGGTACAGGTAGCTCAGAGCGATATGGATGAAGATGAAGAGCAATCAGATTACAATATAAGACGACAATTGATGGCAAACGTTTCACAGAAATCGTAAATGACATTGCAGACGTGCAATTTGTAGATATCGCGAAATTGAAAGTGCCAAAGAAAACATATGATGGAAATAATTTGATCACAGAATTTCCGGCGAACATTGACGTATTTGAAAAAAACTAATCAATATAAGCGCCAGAAAAGTGTACAAGATAAAATTAAATTAAAATAAGTAAACGTAACGACCATTCTATCAATGTCTAACCCTAGTAATGTTGGATACAAAATTGTTTATAATTCGTTAATGCGCAGTTTCATGGCGAGCGATACTCAACGCTCGAGGGTGGCACCCCCTAGTAAACTAAGGACTGAAAGTAGGTACATGGGTACTTTTTACGGTATACTTTTGTTTATTGGTGTAGTATTTTATATTGAGTGTTACTCTAGATGAAGTGACATATTCTATTTTATCATTTTATTCATCATTATGAACAACTATTTACGATGTGGTCAACACTGAAGTTATTTTTTTATTTCTTATAGGTTTGTGTTTGACTACACACTGCCTGATGTTAAGCAGATATGCAGTCTAGGATGTAACATGCTTACCTAGAAGATACCTATTTAGTCGGGATTTGAAGACACCTACGTACTTTAGAGGAAAGACAGACTCAGGCAAAGCGTAACACATTCTGACAGTTCGTATGAGGAATGTGGACTTGAAACGCTTGGTTCTAACGCGCGGGATGTCCACCATAAAAGGGTGGGAAGTTTAGAAAAAAACTACTGTTCTTACTTTATTTTTGTCGAGAGTCGATGAATTATTTGTATCAATGATTATTGAACAGCTGATTTTATTTTTGCAATCTCAGGGTTGGACGAGACTGAACATTTTATAAAAGTTCCAAAAAGAATCGAGGTTGGGTCACTAGTTTTTCACCCAGAAACAAAATCCGAGTATTTACTACGATAAATTATTATAGTAGGATTGTCGCGTATCTATGCTCTAGTCACGGCACTTCATCACTACATAGAATAAAGCAATACCGTTATTTTTGTGTCTGTCTGTGTATCCGCTTATGTCTTTTAAACTACACAACAGATTTCAATGCGGTTTTCACTATCTTTTAAAATATTTCTTCCGGAAGGTTTATAGCTATAATTCATTTATCTAGGCAAATCCGGGATGGGCAGCTAGTACAAAATAAGTGTATTAGGATACCGGGTACCTGCCGCTTTAGATCCAGCGTGATAGCGCCGCTACCGCCAGCGGAAGCGAATACCGCACATATCTAAATAAGCCTTTAACCGGTATTCCGGTTATTCAGTCCCACTTAATAACCTCGACAATTTGTTGTGAGTTATTGTGATCGATTGGTTTTAAACAATGGCCCTTCATGACATGATTGAAAGGTTTTACTTGTTTATCAACTGCCAAAACTAATAAGTCTGAATAAGTCATGGTGGCCCAGTGGCAAAATGTTTGCCTTACAAGGGTGAGGCGTAGGTTCAAACCCGGTCCAACATCAATGAGTTCTTTGGAATAAGCATGATGACTGAATAAAAAAAAACATTAAGTATTATAGTTAGTCCGTTATTAAGGATAATAAAAAATATTGGACACGTATTTTTTATTTTGTCTCAATTCCAAGCGGCGTCCATCCCGTGCTCTGTTGGTGCGTCAAAGAGTAACAAACAAACACACTTTCGGATGTATATTACCTAACAATAGGTACAATACAAATAATCTTTATTATTGCACCGAATGTACAGGAAAAAACTTAAACTAAAAACAATAACAGTCCAGTAGAACAATGGGCGGCCTTATCGCCTACAGCGATTTCTTCCAGGCAACCTAAATAGAGCACATTTATGAAAAACAATGTTGCGGTCGGTGCTGTATGGTATAAGTACATAAATAAAAAATAAATATACATTTAAACCAACTACTTATCCAGGGTTATTCCTATTCAATTAGCATCATTTTAAGGGCTTATTCTGTACAAAACTAACAACTTTTGTTCTGCGACTTTTGTCAGAACTGAAAAAAAAAATCAGCTGTTCCATACAATTTTTCGCGGGTGAACGATATTTTTTTACGGAACAACAAAATTTTTTTTTGAGTTTTGACAAAAGTCGCAGAACAAAAGTTGTTAGTTTTGATGTACAGAATAAGCCCCTAAAAGGATGCTAATTGATTAGAAATAACCCTATTTACAATTACAAAATATTACAGTTAGGATAAGGATTAATATACAGATAGCGCGCGAGTTGAATGCAGTCGGGGTCTGAGGTAAAGAGCGGGAGCATCTCCCCCCGCTATCCGCACGCCCCACCTCACGCGCCTGGGCGGGTTGGGCGTGCGGATAGCGGGGGGAGACATTCGCATTCCTAAGCTCTGCATTCAACTCGCGCGCGTACAGTAGATCTGTTCGTCTCGTAATCTCGTTATACTCGATGACTTCGTTAATTGTTATTTGGCACCGCATTACATCTGTGACATAAAGCTGGGACGAAGAGACGACGGCGACAGCTCACCGCCTCTTTATTTGTCGGTATGTTAATTTGAATTCTTCAGATGTGTTCACACCACAGATAGAACACTAATTTATCGTTTCAGTGTTATAAATGCGGCGTGTGTAACACGAAAATCAAAAATCACGCTGGCGAAGCCGCGGGCAAAAGCTAGTCAGTAAGTCAACTAGTCTGTGTTTTTGTGTGTGTAGTTAGTCTCTGGCCCCAAACTAAGCATATAAAGTGAGTGTACCGGTTTTGGCCACTGTACCGGTTGTGGCCATTTGGCGTCAAAATTATTGCATAAATGATAATTATAAACAATGTAATACCATAAATACTGTTTATATGAATCTAAATGTTTAAAAATTTCTTTAGCATTATTATTTTAACAAAAAATTGTGTTATGAATCCTTAAAATTCAAAGTGGTTACAAATTACACTAAGGTGGCCACAACCGGTGCATCTGTCCTACTAGGTACATGTACATATTTTAAACACATACAATAGATAGTACCTAAATAACACCCAGACACAGAGCACACACCTATGTTCATCACATACATTTTTCCTTGGGTGGGGATCGAACCCACGCCTCTTTGATCCAGAAATCAGGGTCACTAACCACGGAGCCACCGAGGCAGTCAAGTTAATTGTCATGTCTCTTTCTAACTCGCATCTTATTAAATCGATGCATCTCTTTCAGATTTTCTCGATCGTCCACATTTTCCCTCTGGTATCATGCATGCTCTCATGGGTCTAGCCCATACCATATCTATATTATAAAAAATAAATCTAGGTAATGGGACCTCATTTTAGTTTTGTAATGTCTGTACATAATATATTATTTATATTATATTATGCTTATAGAGGTATAGAGTTGTGAAAGAATGTTATTGAGATGTAGGATGAAATTGTTTATTGAGTGTAGGTAAATATTTACGAATACTTAAGTAATAATAAATTACTCGAATTTATGATCTCATATCTTGTAAATATATTTACATAAATGATTACCTAGTTAATAAGTTCTCTATTTTGATATACTTAAACGTAATATTTTCTTGCAAACATTACTAGATTTTTGCTAGGCTAGGCTAGATGAAGCCAAAAATTGCATGTCCGCTAGGATAGACTGTTGATACTAAGAAAATTGTACCCACCACCATTCTACACAGTTTGAGCAATACATTTTAATTTTACTTTTACGTATCTCTGTGGTAAGAGGCCACCAAGAGGTTAAAGCGTTTCATCTCCGCTTTAGTGGAGACCAAGCCTCAGTTGTCGATGAGACAGCTGTCAAAGTGATAGATAGCAATGGGCGGGAGTTGACTGTGACGTTCGTTTTGCGCGGGAAGCACGCGAGAGCGTCCAAGCGTTCCGTTTTACGGTGATGCTTTTTTGGGATTGATTTGTATTGTAAGACGTCTGTGAGCAATTTGTAAGTTAATTTCGGCTAACAGCTCGTTTGGTTTTAGTTACTTTTTGCTGTCTGTTAAGGGGCTTACTGTCTTGGAATTTTAATGATGATAATATGAGCAACGACGTTTAAAGCTATACTTATTAATAGCTTGTATAGACAAGTACATAAGATTTAGATAGGATAATAATAAACCGGGTGAAAAATATCATAGGTGGGCGACTATCAAGTGTGTGACTATATATATGCTACATAAGTACCTAAATTTTTGCTAATTTTCTAAAACGAAGAATTCTAAATTTTCATCCATCAATCATAGGGCGTCCACTGCTGGGCATAGGCCTCTCCTGCGGATTTCCAATAAGACCGGTTGGAAGCGGCTCGCATCCAGCGTGATCCTGCGGTCTTAATTAAATTATCCGTCCACCTTGTGGGTGGGCGTCCTACGCTGCGCTTGCCGGTACGTGATCTCCACTCGAGAACTTTTCGACCCCACCGATCATCAGTCTTCCGCACTATGTGCCCTGTCCACCGCCATTGCAACTTGCCAATCCGTTGGTCTATGTCGGTCCTAGACTTAATAAAGCAATAAAAGAGGCTACGTTAATGAAACAAGTACCTATTTTCAGAGTCCTTCACTCTTCCTGGGTAGGTCCATGTTCAGCATTTGGCCGGTTCAGTACTTAAAAATATGCTGTAACAATGAATACTTAACGAGATATTTTACAGACGTTCTAAGGGATGTTTTATATTAGGACGGGGCGGGCACAGGACGGGCCGGAAGGGGCCCGTGCGACGCCCGCGCCCGTACGACGCTCGGACGGGGCCTGTCCGGGCTTTTATACAAAATGTATGGCACGTGAGTCGAACGGGCGTCGCACGGGCCCCGTCCGGCCCGTCCCATGCTCGCTCCGTCCTAATAAGTCATCCCTAAGGCTGAAATGAGGATTAACAATCACTTAATAAACCCCCAATTGCCTCATTAATAACTTTAATTTTCAACACCATCCTTCACCACGCAACAAACCTGTCACTCCACGAAACTAGCAACTCACATGTCACCACATCCTTAATTAAACTCAGTTCCGCTATTTTTAACTGGCAATAATAATTAACCAATTTGTTGACTGGCAACACGCTCGAGTTACCGTGTTTTATTGCCGGGCAACATTTTAGCGTCTTTGAAAATGGAACTGAAAATTGCGTTCTGTGTGAAATGAGGCGTGAAGGCGTCGGTTTCGCGCCTTTGGTTGGCTTTGTTCTAAATATGGCGGCGGGTTGACAGCACTGCACGGATGGATTGGCTGGTTACGAGTGTTTTATTGTTTTGCTTGGTTGTGAGGAGGAATGTTGCAGAGATAGGACCACGAAAACCTTTTTTTACCTCTAAACTCTACCTGTACCTACAGAGTTATCTGCTTGCCCTATACAGGGTTATTGCTAATCAATTAGCATTCTTTTAGGGGCTTATTTTGTACCTACATCAAAACTAACAACTTTTGTTCTGCGGCTTTTGTCAAAACTAAAAAAAATGTTGTTCCATAGAAAAATATCGTTCACCCGCGACAAAATGTATCTATATATTAAAAGGAGTAATTCAGACCATCGCTATGAACAACGGTTACTATGGGGCCAACCCGAAGTTAGAGGGAAAAAAACAGACTGATTTCTTTTTCTAGAATTCCCGGTTGGCCCCATAGTAAAAGTTGTTCATAATGATGTTCTGAATCACCTCATTTCGGCTTAGTACACCAGTTCTGGATAACCCCGTATACTTCATCATAACTCTGTCTCATTTTGACAAGTCGATAAAATGATGTTGTGGTGCGTATGCTAGCCCGAAGTGTTGCTTTGCAAGTGCATGGACTGTTCCAAAAATCAGCTGTTCCATTCAAAAATTTCATTGGCTCTCGATAAAATATACGGGTTATTGGTAGTCAATTAGCATCCTTTCAGGGGCTTATTCTGTACATCAAAACTAACAACTTTTGTTCAACGACTTTTATCAAAACTCAAAAAAATTCATAGAAAAATATCGTTCACCCTCGACAAAAAGTATGAAGCAGTCGCTTTGTTTTTGATGTTTGACAAAAGTTGTTAGATTTGTTTTCCTTACATAGTCCTTACATAGTATAAAATAAAGTCGCTATTTTTGTCTGTTTGTTTGTCTGTATGCTTAAATCTTTAAAACTACGCAACGGATTTTGATGCGGTTTTTTTTAATGGATAGAGTGATTCAAGAGGAAGGTTTATATGTACGAGTATAATACACCTGTGCGAAGCCGGGGCGGGTCGTCTAGTATAAAATAAAGTCGCTATTTTTGTCTGTTTGTCTGTATGCTTAAATCTTTAAAACTACACAACGGATTTTGATGCGGTTTTTTTAATGGATAGAGTGATTCAAAAGGAAGGTTTATATGTATAATACACCTGTGCGAAGCCGGGGCGGGTCGTCTAGTATAAAATAAAGTCGCTATTTTTGTCTGTTTGTCTGTATGCTTAAATCTTTAAAACTTTTCGACCCCATCGGTCATCAGTCTTCCATGATATGCATTGCCCACTGCCGTTTCAACTTGCCTATCCGTTGAAATATGCATACAATCGACTCCAAGCGGAGAAAAGCGAGCGTAAGTAGGTAGCGACTTTTTTGATTTTTCCAGGCTCTGCAATTTTCTAGAATAGCTATAGAATATAGAATAGAAGTATTCAAAGAAGTACCTAACTAGTGAAACCACGGAGAATTATTTTTAACGGGACCACCTTCTTTCGTTCTTAGTTCTTTTATAAAATGAAAAAGAAAACATAATGAACGTAATTCACAATAATAAATGTAGATAAGTTTTCTTGATTCAGATTTTATAACATAGTGCGACATCTAGCGGGAAGTAGCCTGATGTTTATAACAAGAGGTCGTTTGCCTGCCATCTAGCGTCGAGTAGCTTTTCTCAATGTCACATGAATTCATAGACAATTTTCAATTTTTTTTATAATTTGGCTTCACACATCTAAATTATTCGAAATACTTGACTTCGCACATGTATATTAGTGGAAATGTATTAACACATACTGAAGGGTTAATGTGCGTTTATACGTATAAACAAACTATAGTAGTTTCCACACATTTTTCACCCAATTTATTCAGAGTATCATATACACTTTAGTATAATAAATCCGAAAGTGTCTTGGTTGCGGTTTTCTACTCTTTCACGCTACAACAGCAAAGGATAAACTTGATTTTTGGCATGAGTAAAATCCAAAGGCCAGAGAGCAACATGGCTAATTTTTAACCAGAAAAAATAAAAGGTTCCTATGGGATAGTACAAAAGTCAAAATGTCACGCGGGCGAAGCCGCGGAGAGAAGCTAGTGTATATAATTCAATTGTAGCTGAGCCGGGTCGGGCAGCTAGCATATAATTAATAAAACAATAAAATAATACTACTTTACTTTATTTATTTCCAATGATCAAAAATAATGTACACATCGAAATAGTTTATATCTATCCTAGAAAACTTAGTAACTTTTGAATGAAATTTTATTTCTATTTAACATTTATCAAAATAATAATAATACAGTCATAAATATTACACTGGAAATGTGGAAACATTGATTTATGAATAAACGTAATATTACTTTTTTTTTTTAAATTATGTATATGTCGCAGCCAACTAGCTTAATTAGCCTTTCAATCAACAGCCTAGCCTCTTTACTATACAGCGCTGTTTAACTGACTGAATTCAGCCATTTGATCAAACAGCTAGGCAAATGACTTGGTTCGATGACGTTTAATTACTTGCCTAGCCTGTTTATTTTCATTTAGTTACACTTAATAAAGGCTAGGCTGTTGATTGAACGGCTAATTAAGCTAGTTGGCTGCGACATATACACAATGATTAAAGGACACACATAATTGTAATAATCATTATGAATTTTTACTATGGGATTAAACCTGAAATCGTGAAAAAAAAAAACAACCATTTCACATATTTCGTTGAGGGGTTACACCATAGTAAAAGTTGTCCATGATAACGATTTCGGTATCCCAAAAGAATGAAAAAAAAATGTCTCCAATTTAGGCAGGTATATATATTGTTTACAAAACAAAAAGTGAATAAACTGAAGAGCAAATTAAAAAAAAATACCAAACCACTGGGTGATATAATGTTATAATTTAAAAATGTATATATAAAGTGATCGAAACAACGAATGCAGTGATCTATATACAAAGTTATATACACGAAAAATCAAGATGTATATCACATTTAGAAATTTGGTCGATATATGAAACATTTTTAGCAATAGTATGATACTGAATGTGTATGTATTTTGTTACATTTAAGTCGTTATTTTAGATAGGTATTTAAAGCATAGTACAAAGAACTAAGGCCAGGGCTACACCGCAAAGTGATTCTACCAAAAAATGAACTATTTGAAGAAACTTATATGTACTTTTAAATGAGCAATTCATGCGTATAGTTTGATATATTTGTCGGTTCAAAATTCGTATCTCAGAAACAAATTGGTAAAAGGTACACTCAGTACTGCCAACTCCTTTTGGCAAAAAGGCGCTATCAGCACGACAAAAACGCGCCAGAAGCGATAAATGTTACATACGACGACTACTACGAAAAAATGATCTAATGGGCTTGAATCTGTGATAACAGGATGATTTAATAATATGTCGTATATTCCTTTTAAAACATTATGCGGAAGTTGATAAATAGTAAAGTGACTTTTTTAATGATAAGTTTTTTTCGAAAATGCAGTATGATGTCCAAGTTCAAGAATTTTCGTTACCTACTTATTTTTAACTACAATCATGGCGCAGACACTTACTTTATGTCAGCGTCAGAGTATAGTAATAAAAACACTTTTGTTGCTACGATACATATTCTAATCATTTCAGTGCTTTTGTTTATAAAAAAATTTGTTGCCTGTAAAGTCGGTATACGGGCGAAAGTTTTACGTGACAACGACTTTATGTCTGTCTCTCTCGCTCTTAGGCGGGCTAACCATGCCCGAGTGGAAGGGACGCGTGCCTCTCACTCGCTCTCATTGTGAGCGCATAACGTGAGCGGAGCGTAACGCAGTTTCTTGAAGTGTCACCCGTCAAACCAATTTATAAGACGTTGTCACGTCAAAAAAAAATAACACGTTCTGTATTATGCGGTGTAACCCTGCTTTAGTAACATTTCAAAAAATGCACATTTAGTTGACAAAGTACATTTTATTTTAAGCCATTTAGGCGTGTTACACACATACATTCCGTGTAGTATTAAGTGATTATTATGTTTGCCTTGTGGCTAGTTCTACGCATACAAAAACGTATGGAGGAAAACGATAATAGTTTAAATTACTACGCAAAATGATGATACTAAGGCGTCTGATCCGAACATGTATTGTGTATAACACGCCATGAAAATTATTTCAAGGCCGTTTTCAAAAAAGCTGTACAATTTTAGGTAGTAAGGACTTATTTTTTTTTTGGATTCGCCGTTTTTACCAAGCATTTTAGAGTTTATAATTTTATTTATTATCTAACTAGCGACCCGCCCCGGCTTCGCACAGGTGTATTATACATATAAACCTTCCTGTTGAATCATTCTATCTATTAAAGAAAACCGCATCAAAATCCGTTGCGTAGTTTTAAAGATATAAGCATACATGGGGACAGACAGCGGGAAACGACTTTGTTTTATACTATGTAGTGAAGATTCAAACCAAAAAACGTGTTATATTAGAACAAAAGTAAATCGATGGCATATTTTAGACCACTACAACTTTTTTTGCAAACGGCCCTTCTATATTATACAAGGTTATCCAGAACTGGTGTACTAATCCAAAAGGAGGTGATTCAGACCATCATAATGAACAACTTTTACTATTGGGACAACCAAAAATCGAGAAAAAAAATCAGTTGTTTCATACATTTTGTTGGTTCCGAGTTGCAATTTTGTATGGAACAGCCTTCGAGCAAATATCTATAGAGTCAGAATCGTGCAAAAAAGTGTCCGAGGCAAAACCCTACCCCAGCTACGTAATGGGCAGGCTTTTTAGTTAGTCGTAAGGCGATTGCAAGCCGACTACAACGCCGCGCGATGCCAAAGTGCTCGGTTACTAACACTAATTAGGTGACAACGTCGAGATTCGAGAAAACGGGTCATTCTGAATTATTTAATGTAAATATCTAGTATGACGGCAATCGGACATTTTTTTACTACTTTCACTTAGGGACTGTGGCTCTGTAGATATTTGCTCGAAGGGAACAGCTGCATTTTTCTTGAATTCTGGGTTGACCCCAAAGTAAAAGTTGTTCATAATAGCAGCGTTTTACCTGAAATAAAACGCATATTAAAATACTTACCTTACTGGAAGCTTTTATAATGAGAGAGCGTATCCCTTTCCGTCGAACAGCTAACGTTTTCAGTCCCTTTAAGCGTTGTAACCGGAAGCCTCCAGGTGGCGCCCCTGTAGCGACTGCGCGCCATTTTATTTTCTAGGAAAAATGGCGTGCCTTTTGGCCTCATTGCATTAATTTTTGTAATTTCCACCAGGCAGAAATTAAAAGTAAAGCTTCCAGTAAGGTAAGTATTTTAATATGCGTTTTATTTCAGGTAAAACGCTGCTATTAAATAACTTGACCGTTACTGGAAGCTTTTATAATGAGATTCTGTTTGTTATCGCCTGGTGGCGTCACCTGGAGTGGGGCTTTTAATTATAACTTATGATTATGTATTAGGTACGCCAATGTGATTACGCCAATGTGAGATCTATAGCTCGGGTGACAATTTAATTACTAATGATTTCAAATACATTAAGTTACTTTATAGTGAATAATGTCCAGAAAATATAAAATATAACTTAAATCCCATAAGAAAATGGACATCAAGAATCTTCCGGTCACTTAGGCCATTATCTTCAATAAACATGACCTTTTTAGCAAGAGTACTTTTAATTTGCAAAATTAAATAAAAACAATATACAACAACAAAGTGTTAACGTATAAATAATTTACAACATACGTAAAGCTTTAATATGTACATAAACCCACGAGGATTTTATAACAACGCGTTTTCGTTGTGTTCATCGCATATCTACATGCATACCTGTACTTACGGTTAGGCTGGGTGGCTAACCCAAGTGTCCGGGTTTCTGAGCCACCTGAAAGAATCTGACATCGTATAATAGATCCTATTGAGAAGGATTTGTCCGGTAATGATATTTACATTACATTATTGCAGGAATGCAATATGCATTCGTATTTTGCGTCATTACTAAGCAGAGAGTCCCACGCAATAGAATTGTTACTTTTAGAGTACCTCTCCATCGTGAGGAGCAGTGGATGGCTAGCTTAGACTGTGCCATTATTGCAAGAATGCGTTATGCATTCATATTTTGCATCATTGCTAAAGCAGGGAGTCCCACTCGATGGAACTGTTACTTTTCAAGTACCTCTCCCTCGTGATGGGCGGTGGATGGCTTACTTAGCCTGTGCCATTATTGCAAGGATGCGTTATGCATTCATATTTTGCATCATTGCTAAAGCAGGGAGTCCCACTCGATGGAACTGTTACTTTTCAAGTACCTCTCCCTCGTAATGGATGGTGGATGGCTTACTTAGCCTGTGCCATTATTGCAAGGATGCGTTATGCATTCATATTTTGCGATATTACTAAAGCAGGGAGTTCCACGCGATGGAACTGTTGCATTTAGTGTACCTCTCCCCCGCGAGGGGCGGTAGGTGGCTTGCTTAGACTGTGCTGTTCGACATGAGTCGATAGTTTGGCAATAAATCTCGAAAGTTGATTTACTTCAGATTTTGACCTCATAGTAGTTATGTAGAAGCCAACTCAGTCAATATAAAATTGAAAGAATATATTAAAAATATAAAATAAAAAATGTCACTGACCCACTAAAATAATGGTCAAACAATGGCAGCTAAAATAAAATCAAAGTAATTATGCAATTAAATGTCACGGTACAGTTATTGGTCTCGTACTTATACGTACAGGATACATGTGTATGTTAGTAAATCTTTATAGATTTAATATAGATTTAATGGTCTCTAGCTTATAGCTACCAGTTGGAGTTGCGCCTGAAGATTTCCAATTGTCATGCGAAGCAATAGCGCTACTTTTAATAAGAGTTGTTTAAGCTGCGACTAACAATGTGTGAGAAATAGGTAGCTAAGTTCGTTCCAATACTAGTTTTGACAAACTCACTTGATTAATAACTCGCAAAAGAAAACAAAAACTGAGAAATAACTCACAAAAAACACCACTGGCAAAAATAGCCCCTTGAATTTTTAATAACTCCCGGCTCGATCGTCAAATTGCGAATGTAGGATTAATCTGTACTTAACGATTAGTTTTATGTAAAGCAAATTAGTTAGGCTGCTTTTTACAATGATATTATTATGTTGGATTACAACACTCTCAAAAATTAAGTAATCGCATTAATTTTATACATTGCGTAGGCGCCGCCGCCGTAAAGTGCACCGTAACCTATGTACTTGCCAGAAATATTTATAATATTTTTTATAAATACTAAGACATTAACTTTTGTGTTGATTAAATTTAGTCTCATTTAGCTAATATTTGAGATGATCTATCCAACAATGTGCTGTTTTGTGGAAAAAAGAAGGTAGTAAGACCTGACCTACCCTCCACACCATAAAAGCTAGGGTTATCTGACGCGCATTTTTGTTTCAATCTATTTTTACGAACACTACATTCTTATTTTGTTTGTATTTAAGTAAATTAAAAAGTTTCATAATGTAATATTATTATGATAAATGGTCTTTAATACAAAATACAACATTAAAAGGGATATTAGCCTGAGCCAAGATGGTAAACAAACTCGTCTTCACGTTTTCTTCCGTGCGACGGAAGATCACACAATCTATCTGGCCACAAATGCAACATGCATTACTGCATGTATTAACACAAAGACATCAACATTCTATATAATCACTTCATTGAAACTAGCGTGAGGATTCATTACTAAATTTTATATGAAAACCGGATACAACTCACGATTATATTTAATATTCTTCATAATTTCACTGTTTTCTCCTTAATTACAACTAAGAACGCCATTACATGAAATATAAAAATCCTGCGGCTATAAACTAAACCTAAATATGACAGATTAGTCATGCGATTATGGTATCGCATCTGTTTGTCATTTTATTTCACTATACGAACTTTACAACACGTTTGTAGTCGCAGACACAATTATTAGGTAGGCACTGGTAGGATGCACCTTATTCTCTATTTTTTTTTTTTTCAAATAGAAAAACATTATATTACACAATATAAAGTAGGTAGGTAGATATGTTGTTGGGCCTTTAGTAGCTTTGCATTCTGGTATGCCGATATATAATGTACTCAAATAATATCTACATCATATAAAATGACTTTCATTTTATAATAGTGAACTTAAACACTGCTAACATAGTAGAAATAAGGGGTATGGATTAAGTATAAAATAAATATCGCAACGACAGTTTAAATATCTATTAGTATTACACGGTTTTTGTTATATGCGAAAAACAAAGAGTATGTGGGTAACTCACTTTCATAGTGACGTTTATCAATTAATTTGTTTTCCGTATATCGGTAAGAGCACATGTTCACGATTGCTATCCTTGCGGATAAGACATGCTAATTTTCTCCAATTAGTTTCTATTTTAGTAGATACACAACATAGTACTGCTCAAGCAAGTCTTGCTATCACCTTAACAGGGTACTTGCAAAATTGCACATTGAATGGTTTTCTTTCCCGAAATTGTGAAGAGATTTAATAGAATTTAAATAGATGCGAGCTGTGTACATGTTTCTTTAATATTATTATGTTGTTACTATTCACAGACTTCCTACAAAGAACAGTCTGATTTTTCTTATGGTATATTTAATTAATGTATTTTAATGATATAAGCCCCATTTTATACAAACCCTTACTTATTTTATCATTTTTGGGTATGCTAGAAATTATTACTGCTATGGTTTGAGAATACTCCCTGACCTCCCTGTCGGAAGAAAATCACTACGTTTTTCAGTGATTTATTACAAGCTTGTGACGATAGTATGCAAAGACCCGACTATGTACAGTAGCTCAAATCATTCATTAAAATAAGGTCAACCGTATTGAATGCTTAATTTGAATAGAATTTCTTATTTTCTATGAAAGAAAATAATAGGAATTTCATTTTCCAAAACAAATAACGCAAATAATTGAATACTGTACAAGGTAGTGGCCGAAACTAAACTAGCCAAATGTTTGTTATGATTTGTGGAAGTACATTTACACTCAGTTTTTAAATTATTTGCATAAATCGTGTAGAATTCACTCCGCGAGAGTGGCATGTATCACAATAAGCACTGACCCCATGAGGGTAGTTAATTAATATGATATAAAAGTGCATTGTACACTGTATCACTCACTTTCAAAGTAGTGAATTTCACAAAAAGCACTGACTCCATGAGGGTAGTTATTGATGATGTGCATAAATCCGGTAGGTGCGCTAACCTGTTCGTTTATAATTATATCGATTTTATCATTATATGATCGGTAACAACATGTTCATATCAAGCACACGCCACTGATATCAGGTAGCTTGATCCGTTCATAAGAAGGTATTAAAAATACCGACCCCACGAGGGTGGTTCACATGCATTGAAGCATGGTAACGTTGCTTCTTCCATACTGTTATACATGGTTTTGTCAAACAATTTGCTAAAAATAATCAGAAGGTAGTTTCTGAAAAATACATTTACCCTAAAACGGCGGTATTTGTAATATCACGTATATTTCGAGTCGAAAGAACAAAAGTTGCTCGCAAATAGGCGCTTAGGTACTCAGTAAGCTCAATAGAAACAGCTGAAAGTATTTGCTCATTTTCTACCGAATAAAACGAAATCGAGATGCGTTTAGCATCAAATATAACTTTGCACAAAATTTTATCAACTGAGATAAAGTTCTGACCATTTTAGAAACTCTTTGGTAAAATAAGATTAAAAATCGTAAGGTGGGTGCTATTTCTCGGCTATCGTAAGGTGCCGTATATTTTTCCCAGGTTGCTTGATACTAGGTTTAGGAAACCTAGGTATATCTTACGGTGCCGAATATATGAACACTGCAGTGTTAAACTGCCGTATAAATAAAATTCTGCTGCAATATAAGCTTAAAGAAGTTCTACTAAGAATCCAAATTTCGCTCACCAATTTTCATCGATACATTTCTCCATCTGGTTGGAAACGTTCAGCACGCTTACCCGCTGCCGAAGAAGCTCTGCTTAGCTGACATCACACGACCTTGACCGCTTGAAGCAGTCGCGTTCATCTATTTTTAAAGGAAATTTATTAAACAGGGATGAAAACAATTGTATAGGGCGACCGATTGCCCTATTTGAAGCACTCTTGGTTAAAACCAATTAGGCTCTGCTGAAAATTTTGTAAAAGAACGGTAAAAACCGTTAAAAATTTATTTATTTAGTAATTGCTATGCCACCCTGGTTTTCAAACCTTGGGCACAGTAAATTTCTTTAAAAAATCCATTTTTAGAGAAATAGATGTAATAATATGTGGGAACTTACTGCGCAGGTACTTATACTTAGCTCCGTTATTTCTTGGAAACAACGTGTTCATTTCGATGCTGAGCACCACCACATATTCACTGAGTTTAATCTACATATTAGTTTTAGATAATGATTTTATAAAAATAAGCTGTACAACAGGCCGGGAGCTAGCTAGAGCTGCCCGGAGCTGTTGCTTCGACGAAAAATTCAACGCCAATGAGGCCAAAAGGCACGCCATTTTTCCTAGAAAATAAAATGGCGCGCAGTCGCTACAGGGGCGCCACCTGGAGGCTTCCGGTTACAACGCTTAAAGGGACTGAAAACGTTAGCTGTTCGACGGAAAGGGATACGCTCTCTCATTATAAAAGCTTCCAGTAACGGTCAAGTTATTTAATGATGGTCTTCACCTTTTTCGACGTAGTACAGGTTAATCAGATAACCCTGTAAAAGAAACCATGACAATAGTAAAGGAATAACTTAGTTTAGTGATATAAGACACATTTTATTTTCACGATTTTTACGTAGTGAAAAATATCGTTCAAGACGAATTCTGTCAAACTTAAGTCGGGTAGGGTGGGTATTAGACTACGCAATATGCAGGGATTACCTACCAACAAGCATTGGGCTAGCATAGTGAAAGGTCCAATCGCCTTTCGTATACAGCAAGACATTTTATTCAGTGCACAAATTTTTATCGCGCAATAGATATCATTAATGGAACATATTTCGCTCATAAAAAGATCAACTTTTTTTTCATCAATTTTTTGTCAAACTATCCCTAAAATAATTAAATTGCATGCACCTTACACTCCAGACAATAACTACTACCTAAAACGTATAGCTAGCTCTCTCAAGGTCAGTGCTACCGGTCAATGGCCCCTCACCGTAGGTAAATAGTCGACGCGGCGTACAACTCGCCCCCCTCGGTTCTTAGTAGGTACAATACCTACGTCTCGCGACGCAGCCGTAGGTATTCAGACGTAGGGTGACATTGATTGCCCCGTTTATCTGTATACTTTCTCTTGAAGTTATTTCAATATTTTTGTACCAAAGTGAGTGAAAGTAAAATAGAGGTTTGATTGTTTGTTTATTATACTTTCCGTATGCAAAGTTCGTGCACTGGAAATAAAATCACCCTGTATAGGCATACTAGCGACTCGCCCCGGCTTCGCACAGGTGTATTATACATATAAACCTTCCTCTTGAATCACACTATCTGTTTAAAAAAAACCGCATCATAATCCATTGCGTAGTTTTAAAGATATAAGCATACATGGGGACAGACAGCGGGAAGCGACTTTGTTTTATACTATGTAGTGATAATGATAATAGGCCTATGCTCAGCTGTGGACGAAATCCCAATTTATTACATTACAGATAATCAAGGCCCTGTAGAAAGAGTGTTCTTTTTTACACGCTTAATTATTACATTCCATTTTAGGGATCGTTACCCTAAAATAGGGCTATGCCTACCTACTACCCTGACTATTGTGTAGTGTAATACCCGTTCAAATAGTATGACAGAATCGCAATAATCAATAACCTATTTTTTTTCAGTGCTTTCTCACTCTATTCATATATTGGTGTACGTGAATTATTTTCTGGAACCTCAGTTTGAATTTTGTGAAATACTACATTTGTTGCGTGGAATTTCCGTTCCAAGTGTTGTTGTCGTCGTCTGGAGCGTCGCCTGGTAACCTGTGAGACAAATTTTAAATGATTTAAATCCAAAAATATCACAGCAATCATAATTATTTTTGTAGAAATTAAAGTAAAATAATGTCAGTTAATATTATTTTCAAAGATAACCACTAATATTTTTGTAGAATATTATACATATTTGTACCTATTACAAATAACTAGCATCACCGGGTTTTTTAATTATTGAAACCTATAAATATCGCAGTAATCATATCTATGTTTGTTGATATTGAAGTAAAATAATGATAATTAATATTTTTAGAATGACATGTATCCAATATTTTTGTGGAATATTATACAAAATATGTTCAAATAACCAGCATAAACTTGAAAAATATTTTCTTTTTAAACTATTTAAATCCGAAAATATCACAACAGTCATAATAATTATTCTAAGAAATTTCAGTTTTCAGTTCATATTTTCTGTAAATATATCCACTAAAATTTTCGTAAAATTAACTAAATTAGTATAACATTTCAAAATTTGAAGGTCCAAGATTTTTCATTACAATGCATTCATTTAAATTGCTTTTTTTACGATAATTGTGTTTATTTTTAAATGAAATTCAGTCTTTAAAGACAAACTGAATTTTGAATTTATAAACAACCTTACAACCTAAGCGAACATACCTGTGTATATTCCCACGTCTGCGCAACGGCTGCGGCCCAGCGGTAGGCGGCCGGACGGGGGGTGTGGAGGTGGTGGGGGTGCGGGGCGCGACCGCTGGAGGGGGGAACAGCCGCGAGCGCAGCCACGTGTACAGCTGTACCGTCGGCTCGTAGATCAGAGACGTTAGCAGTTGCGTGATAAACGCTAGAACAATGAGAGCCATTTTTAAAAACTAATCTTTAAAAATCACAGCCATCTTTGTTTAGAAAAAGAAAATATTAATGCGATAGTGTTACCTAGGTTCAGACTAATATGTTTTTACTAATATTATGTAAAAAAGCTTAGAACATTCTTGAATTCATGCATAAGACAGAACGCAGCTATGTATATGTGGTCGTTTGAAATTTAGCGCCAAATATTTAAATTATAAACTAATTCAAAGTTTAGCCGTGGCGCTAGTGATACTTGCTATGTCGTGCAACGACGTGCAATTATAAAACAATTTAAAGTACTCATATAAAAATAAATTAAACTTTGACAACTTCGCAGTTGTAAATAACTTATATTTCAATAAAAAGTTTCTAGCTAATTTATTTCAGCTAAAACTTATGTGTGAAAATAATAATTATATGAGCTGATGACAAGACAAGGGCTTCATTATCGCCAAAATATTGCGTAAGTAGAAACGTGAGCTGATTGTGAAGAAAATTAAAAAAAAAAAGAGATGTCAGATTATTGTCTTTGTTGAACTTGAAAAATAATCTCTAATTTTGGTTGTAATCGTTCCATTTTTAGTATTTAATCAATAAATTGTGAATTAATGGTTTCTATTTGTATTATTTAGGTTCCTGTCTCTCAAAGCAGCGGTGGTGGGATGTCCATCATGACCTTTGAAGGGCTGTGTGATCTTCTGCGTACTGCAACTTGCGAACACGTGAAGAAACTGAGGAAAATCTGAGAAAGCCTTGAAGATTTAAACTTTTCGCAAGGAAACAAACCAGGTGATGGTGTTTTGTTCAATATATTGGCAACGCAGAGTGACGAGATCGCAATATTTTACTTCTAACCTCAACTTTGTTCTTCTTTGGTTTGTGATATAGAAACGGTAGCTACCTAAATATTACATGCCATTGTGACTGCCTGTAAGTACTTTCAAAGGACTACACTCTCCTGTTGCATCTAGGAAGTGTTTTTGATGTAGGTAAAGTATGAGAATTGCAATATGTAGTCTGTTACAGAGTTTTCTGCCGAGTGCTGGTCTTCAGCTGACATGGAGCATGATCCACACGGTTTACTTCCGTAGTCATTACATTATGACAATTGTGATATTTATCTCTTTATTTTCCTTCAAAAGCATTATCTGATCGATTTGTATAACACTCACAAACAGACGTACAAGTCACAATTAAACCTTGAAGACCTAGTTTCCTATTCGGCTAATTTAGAGTTATAATTAACTAGCTACTTGGTCCGGCTTCACCCAGCTATGAATGAATTATAGGTATAAACCTTTTGAAAGAAATGTTTTATACAATAGAGCGGAAAACTGCATTGCAATCTGTTGTATAGTTTAGGTCATTTAAGAGAAAACAAAGGCACACAGAGATAGAGACTGCTTTATAATACGTAGTGATATTGTTATAGAGCTAATGCAAGTTGTTTTTCTGGCAGAGAATGAAAAATGCAGTTCTAAGCTGAGGCTGATCCAGTGGCTCGGAAAGATGCTGCACTGGAGCAATGAGAGATAAGAGTGCTTCGGCTTCGAGGCATATGCCTCATGCTAACGGCTACATACTGTCTTCAATTCCCCGTGCAACATGATCATCTACGCTTTCCTCAAGAACAGAGAGCTGAAATCTAACAGTGGATTTTATATGATAAGAATGAGTAATAGGTAAATAATTTATTTTGTTCATGTTTATTTTTGATTGTTGCAATAATGCCAGAATAAGTGTTGGAGGTACTAAAGTATTTATTAGTGACAGCTGGCTATCTTCCAAAATTATTTTTAATCTAGAATAATATTACAATTTTACTGTTAGGTTGGTTGTTGCAATAGAAGAACTGATAATTAATATGTTGAAATAAAATACCTTCGCTAAAATATGGCCAACCTATCATGGCTGAACTATCTGTCTTTACTGCTATAGAGGAAAATATTCAAAGACGTCTAATATCAGTCTACTATTATCATTTTCATAAATTGAGATCTTAATGCTGAGACATTTAAAAAAAAATAGTCCTTATGATATATAATTGAATATAAACAAAACAATGTAATACAATATTGTAAGATCAAATACTAATCACTACATCTTTCATGCTCATAATAAAGAAATATAAAATGGAAACCAAAGTGTTCTGTTTAGCCAACTTCACATAAAGTAGCATGGTTTTCACCTTAGATCTTTAGAAAAACTGATTTTATCAAAGCTGTCTTGATATTTTAAAGGTGTGATAGTGTAAACTGTACTGAACATCATTTCATTATTAGGCTTAGAGACAAAATTAGATTTTTGACACAAATAAGTTACAAGATAACTAATAAATCCACTGGCTGTGAACTAATTTCACATATGTAATTTTCAGCCAGTGGCTTTTCTCAAGCTTTAACAATGTAAGAATGTGTAAATTAAATTCATGATTTCTTATAGAATTTTACTATGGAAACTAACAGCTTTTTTTAATACACATTTTAATTCTTTGTATAACGGGTGTCTCACTCATGTATTAAATTAAAAAGAAAATTATTAAACTTTAAGAAATATAATTGGTTAAATATAATTCATAGAACCAATTGATAAAATATTTGATATCATTTATTGTAAAAAAAAAAAGAAGAAAGAACTTGGTTAATTCGTAATTTTGTCAAAATATTAGTAATTAGTGCCTGAAATTAGTAATTCATTCCTGTCATAGCCTTGCTTTTCAGAAATAGAACAATGTGGAACGGTTAACAGGGCTGATCGCCAAAGTAGAACTAAAGTTATTGTATAAGTGTGGACCTGAAATAAGTTCACTTTCAGAGTTTTGTTTTTCTGTTTACCTAATTGAAGTTATTTTTATTGACATTACTTACATTTGCTTCTTATCTTACATTCAAATCGCTCTTTCTTATAACTTCGCACAATTTTAAGCAATATTTATTGAACGACAACAACAAAGATCCCTTATTGCCTTTATTATCTCTTATTATAACGTTAAAGTTGGCATTTGAGTTAGATCTGATTTAAACTTCGCTATGGTTAACATGAGACACTGATTCCTGAATTGGAAAGTTAAGGACACCAAATCGGAATTTCTATCAATATTTGTATTCGCTCGCCTCATCCAATAAATCCTTTTTTTTTTATGTCATCACTTACTGAATTTTATAAATTTTGACTTAATTACGAAGTTCATTTGTTGGCAATCTGTCACCTTCCTGTAAAGGCGACATATTAATTTTGTTTTTGTTTTTATTATTATTATTTTGATGCGTTTAGTTCTGTAGATACGCCGTTCTAAAATAATTGCTTTTGAATGTACCTAATAACCATTTCTTGACTGTCATTTGTGTCGGGTTATTTTTAATCTACAGATAAGTATAAAAGTACCTATAGAAAGTCATTGGAAGTTTTGAATAAGAATGATTTAAGTATTGGCCTTGTAACATAACTAAACAATATAAATAAAAATTACAAAATAAAAATTTACAGAAGCTTTCATTGATAATGATTTTAAAATGACTTCATAGCGGATCAGGGATGGTCGAGCAGTTTTACATTCTGATTGTTTTAGTGCCTTGGTTGGATTAATATGAAATATTTGATGTCGCTTATTTTTTTTTATTTGTAACCAAGTCAGTTATACTAAATTAAAATGCAGAAATAGTCTGTTTAGTACAGATATTCGATTCTTAGATAAGATGATGTTTCATTTCAGTAATGCAAATAATGTGAATGTAACTTTACTTTTCCTGTAAGTTAATGCGTCAAGTGTTATTTTTGCCTATTGATATTGCCACTATTTTGATGTTATGGTATATGGAATCTAGTAAGTAAAAATTCTAGGTAAAACTTGATTTTTATGTGAACAGTATATACAGTGGAAACTCAATTATCCGGATTTTTGAATATCCGAATGCTCAACGACACTAGTTAGTCCGGTTAATCGAGTCTCCACGTAGATTGTTTTTGAAACTGATGTCTTTTTTGCAACCATGGTTAAGCTAAGCATATAGATCATTTATTAATTATTATTTATTGATAATTTAGTGTTATAATCTTTATTATTTCGAGAACAGCCGGCTGAATAAGATAGACATGCCATATCTGTTGTCTTTCCGGTAAGATTTAACGTATTTTCGCAATGATTGCACTGATATATGTATGGTTTTTACGTGATTCTACTATTTCCATATCCTTGTCCTCTTTCCTTCTTCCTTTCTACTGATTCGCCAAAGTGAGATATCGGAATGGTTGAGCTTTGGCCTTCCTGGGCAATATGTCATGTGATTGTGATGAGCCTGGGGTCAGTAGGTAATACCTTTTCCTTCATCCTCTTTACTGATTTGATGAGCGAGACACCGGAATGGTGTAAGCTTGGAGTGGTGGTTGACTTGATCGGTGGTACCTTTCCCTTCATCCTCTCTACTGATTTGATGAGCGAGACACCGGAATGGTGTAAGCTTGGAGTGATGTTTGACTTGGTTGGTGGTACCTTTTTCTTCATCCTCTCTACAGATTTGATGAGCGAGAAACCGGAATGGTGTAAGCTTGAAGTGGTGGTTCACTTCCTATATTCTTTCTGATTTAAAAATATATCTATCCGCGTTGTTGCATGCCGTGTTTTACCTTTACTTTTTTTTACTTAAACTTACGTCAAGACAACGGAACTGGCAGTGTTACTTCTGTTTGTTGTACCGTACATTGTTTGACTTTCTATTACATCTCCATGCATCTTAAATTCCTAATTTAATTATTCTCTTCATAACAAAACAAACCTATTAATCTATTGTTTGCACTGTGAAGTTAACATTGCATTATCTACTTTTATTACACTCAATCAAAATGTTTCACAGTGAAAATCATAACTGTGATTTTAAAATGTTTATAATAATTTTACGTCATGGCACCCACTAAGCATGAAACTTGCAATAAGTTGTAGTAAGTTTGTAAATGTCACATTTGTAAATTTTAGACATGTTGCAGGAACATGTCAGTTACATAAATCTTATTGTTATGTTGAAACTTATTATAGGTTATTTTATTATGTTACTGTTATATTTCGCATGAAACTTTATATTTCAACTTTGCAGGGATATAGCCTCCCAAAAATACCTAAATTTGAGTAATTAACATTGTTGCAACATTGCGATTGGAACGTTACAAATAAAACTTTGGAGCAATAAAATTTTACTAACTTCACTATCTGGTATTGCCTGTACTTTTGCGACAACTAAATAAATGCAAGCCACATGCAAGTTTCATTTGTAACCTTTTAGCAAGATAGATGAGACAAGTTACTGTTATCTTTCAAATTTAAAGTTGTAGAAATGTTAAACGTTATACTTGCCGAAAGTTAACTTTACAACTTTCAGATATATTTCATGTGTAATGTTACTGCAACTTCACGTTTTAAAGTTATGCAAAGTTTTGGAAATCAGCTCTGGGCAAGTTACATGGTTTATCTACAGCGTGGCCGTTAGGGCTTCGTTTCAAGCTCGCTTTAGATTGCATGAACTTTGCGGCCTTGTGTTTGTGAGTTACAAGCTCGTTGATGTTACTTTCAGTAATGTTATTGCAACTTTTGCTTGCTTAGCGGGTAGTGATTATTTACTGACAATGTTATTACTATTACCCCATTTGTGAATAGAAGTAATCTTATTAATCAATATTATTAGGGCGCAATCTTATTAATTAATAACCTTTAGGGCTGTTATATTGTGATTTTGACACATTTCCTGATGTTTGTGTTTTTCTTAAATTATTCAATTAAGCTAAACCGTAATAATTTTGTTGCATGCACTTTAAAAAAAAAAGTATTAATTGGTTAAGACAGTACTGCTACATTATTTCCTACATTGTTTATTGAACAACAAATTTAGATTCAAATGACCATGTGGTCGTAAAATATTAAAATAAAAATAAATGTTATTCAGAATCTCTTCCAAAATATACTGTCTTTTAAATTAAAGTGTCTCGCACAATGCAATTTTGGCGTAACGTTTAATTTACGAATAAATTCCGTAGGTACCGAACATGACATGTAAATATTATGAATTATAAAGAGGATAAAAATATCTAAGATATTGTTAATTTATTAATTAATTAAAAATTATGAAAAACAAATAGAACAATCATGGAAAATTCCATTATTTATATCCATATTGTAGAACTTTCCAGTACTGTCTATGTTTGTAACATTGTAAGGTGTAATAATTTTACGCCCTTTCTTTGTTTAGACTTAATTTATTTGTTTTATAATTGTTAGTTAAGGTGATGATGATCCTTGTCGATGCATTTGACATATTATTTTCACGTATCCTGTAAAGTTATAATCGCAGGGTCGCGATTGAGCAGAATGGCCGTGTGGTCGTTTGAAATTTAGCGCCAAATATTTAAATTATAAACTAATTCAAAGTTTAGCCGTGGCGCTAGTGATACTTGCTATGTCGTGCAACGACGTGCAATTATAAAACAATTTAAAGTACTCATATAAAAATAAATTAAACTTTGACAACTTCGCAGTTGTAAATAACTTATATTTCAATAAAAAGTTTCTAGCTAATTTATTTCAGCTAAAACTTATGTGTGAAAATAATAATTATATGAGCTGATGACAAGACAAGGGCTTCATTATCGCCAAAATATTGCGTAAGTAGAAACGTGAGCTGATTGTGAAGAAAATTAAAAAAAAAAAGAGATGTCAGATTATTGTCTTTGTTGAACTTGAAAAATAATCTCTAATTTTGGTTGTAATCGTTCCATTTTTAGTATTTAATCAATAAATTGTGAATTAATGGTTTCTATTTGTATTATTTAGGTTCCTGTCTCTCAAATATACAACTATACCGTCGGCTCGTAGATCAAAAACGTTAGCAGTTGCATGATAAATGCTAGACCAATGACCGCCATTTTTAAAAACTAATCTTTAAATTTCACAACCATTTTAGTTTATTAAATAGAAATAATATTATGATAACGTCGCTTACACTCTTGCCAAGACCTATCTTGCAATATTTTTTGGAAAAGTTTAAGAACATCTTAGAATATTATAAGATTCTAAGTAATTCTTAAGTATCTTACCAATTATTATATTTAACAATTATCACAAAAATATCAACACAGTAATATTATAATCCAGTGTTCCACCAACCAAGATAATTTAATATTGATGAGAAACATTTTATGATATTCTAGAAAAACATTCTTATAACAGAGAAAGAAGGGGTCGAATGATGATGTGGTGCGGCAGCCATACTAGATAAGTACCGAGGTTAAATCCGGTACTTAATTTAGCCTAAAATATCGCAGCAATCACCATATTTATTACAAAAATATCATCACAGAAATATAATGTAATGCCCCATCAATCTAAAACACTAAATATTTATCAGAAATACTCACATATAACCGAGAAAGACAGCACACAGTATCATAGGTACTTATTTACTAATTATAATTTACTAATCACAGAATATCTCTACAATCATTACATTTATTACCAAAATGTTATCACAGAAATATAACCCAATATTCTACATACCTAGAACAAGTAATATTCATCAGAAATACTCCTTAACATTCCAGAAATACTCACATATAACCGAGAAGGATGAGTGGGAGTGTCGAGGCGCGACGCGGCAGCACCAGCAGCGCGGAAGATGGCGCCAGCTGCAGTAGCTGTCGAAGCGTGCTCTTAGTTTGAACAATACTCACTTATAACAGAGAAGGAGGAGCCGAAGTTCGGGAGCGCAGCAGCGTTGTAGATACCTACTTAGTTATTAATTACATCTAATCAAATAATTCCCTCTAATCATCATATATAATACAAAAATATTATTACAATATTATACCCCAATATTCCACTTACCTAGTACCTCTAGGTACTAGGTATTCCACCTACGTAGTACCTCTAGGTAGGTGGAATATTGGGGTATAAGTATAAGTCATATTTATCAGGAATATTGTAGAAATACTCGCATAACAGAGAAGAAGGAGGCGGAGTGCGAGAGCGCAGAAACATCTTACTTATTTAGTATACTAACAGAATTAGTTGCAAAATATCTCAGCAATCACCTTATACATTACAAAAATATTGTTACAATATTACAATCCAATATTCCACTTACCTAGATTATGAAATATTTCTCAGAAATATCTTATAAATACTCACATAATTATATAACCGAGAAGGGGGAGTCGGAGTGGGGAGGCGCAGTGGCGGCGTGACGCGGCAGCACCAGTACAATATTATCCCAAAATATCCCACCAATCACGATGTTTATTACAAAAATATTATCACAATATTATAATCCAATATTCCACCTACCTATAACAAAAAATATTTATAAAAAATACTCACATATAACCGAGAAGGAGGAGTCGGAGTGGGGAGGCGCGGTGGCGGCCCGACGCGGCAGCACCAGCAGCGCGGCAGATGGCGCCAGCTGTAGCTCCCGCAGCGTGCTGTCAGTCTCTACTAGCTCCCGACGCGGGAACGCCGTCCACAGGGCGAAGTTTGACGACGACAACTGTAACAAACGTCAATGTCAAGATACAAATGTCAATGTCAAGACAAGTATTTTATTTCTAAGAATAGAATAAAACTTTATTGATAAAATAGAGATATTTATTATTATATTGATACTTTAATAGATTAATTGAATTATATGGTGGCCATCCATACATTTGAACACGAATATGGCAAATACGTCGACCGCGCGAAGCCAAATGCCCCAATGGGAAAGAAGAATAACAAAGATTATGGTGTTTCTTATCGATCACCGAAGTTAAGCAACATTTGGCACGGTCAAGCTTCAGATGGGTGACTGCGGGTGGCATTTACATCTGAGCGCAGTCGCGGATAACAACACAGCCCTAGTTGTCTTGACGATTTAGCCATGTTTCAAGTGGCTTAAAACTCTGACACCAGGGCCAATGGCTGGCCCTTTTGCCCTTAAGCCTCGGCCTACAAAATATATCCAAAGTGTCACCGTGCCAATCTTGGAGAAATGACAAGTGTGGAGCTCTCATATTACATTGAACATTTACAATATATCTGATCGTGTTCTTCTTATTTACTACGCAACGAGAGAGACAGAGAAAGAGGTACGCGATCTGCCCTGTCACGAAATCTCAATGAAGCCAAGTATACCATCCAAAACCGTCTTATCTATGAAATGCTACACTTCTATTTTCTTCACTTTTCTTTGAACTATGGCTATTCCAGCCGTAAGCTACAAAAGCCGTCACAAGAAAAAACCGCTAAGCGCGAGTCGGACTCGCGCACGAAGGGTTCCGTACCGTATGTGAGCCTCATTCCTCTTGCCGTTATTAATAGCGAGCAAAAAACTTCTAAAAATCACGTTTGTTGTATGGGAGCCCCCCTTAAATATTTATTTTATTCTGTTTTTAGTATTTGGTCTTATAGCGGCAACAGAAATACATCATTTGTGAAAATTTCAGCTGCCTAGTTATCATGGTTCATGAGGTTACAGCCTCAGACAGACGGACATCAAAGTCTTAGTAATAGGGTCCCGTTTTTACCCTTTGGGGACGGAACCCTAAAAATTAAAGTTTTCATTTTACAAAGTATTTCACACCTAAACATTTCCCGAACAAAAATATATCACAAAATTCGAAAACAGCGAGTCACCAGCTGGTCACTTTGACAAGTAAAATGCAGCTTCACGTCGTTCAAGATGATAGTTGCTGTATGATTACGTCTCTTTCTATCTAATGCCAATCGTTTGTAAGATAAAGCAGTAGCGACTATATGTTTAATTGTTCAATTGAATACGAGAGCTCCAGTCTTGTCATTTCTCCAAGGTGCCAACCGTTGCTTAACTTCAGTGATCATTGTAAAACAGCTAGTCAAACTACAGTATGAGCTTTATTCTAAAGTAAAAGTATAGATAACATAAAGGTCGATCCACACTAACCTGCAAATTGTCGGCGACGTACCGCTGCACGTGGCGCAGCGTGTCGGCCGCGCCGAAGTTCGCCGTGTGAGACGTGCCGTCAGGCAGCTTGAACTGAATACGCGCGTGGGCTTGAGCGTCTCCTGATGCTGCAACAAATGACTCAATAATAACACAACTACTGTACTGTACTGCACCAGCCTTTTTAACACTCCACTGCAGGACGTAGGCCTACCCACGAAAGGTGCTTGGGCCATATCCACCACGCTGGCCCAGTGCGGGTTGGTGGATTCACAAACGCCATCGAATTTCTTCTACGGACATAATATGTAAGTTGCCTCACGATGTTTTCCTTCACCGAAAAGCCAGTGGTGTGAAATTCCATACATAAGTTGCAAAGAACTCATTGGTACGGGACCGGGATTGAACCCACGACCTCAAGAATGACAGGCCAGCGTTAAAACCACTACACCACCACGGCTTTCCACACGCCGTAATAAATAAATAATAACACAACTACGAAATGAGAAAATCTGTAGAATAACCAAAAGTACTTTTGGGCACTGCCAGAATTATTTTCAAGCAAGTGTATCCTGTAATCAAGTACCAAAATTACTTCGACGTACTCTGAACTAGCAATAAGCTATTTGACTAGTTTTTGGAAATTGTTTTAAATTGTTCGTTAGTACATAATAAGCACACCACATTTATATTTCCGAGAGATCTACTGTATTTACAATGAAAATCAGTGTTAAAGAATAGATTTTCAAGATCCCGTCAAAAAAAAAATTCTGTAATGGCGCTGGTCTGTGACGTCACACGCTAGAAAATAACGTTAGTTAATATTAGTAAATACGCTAGTTCACGTCCAAAAATTGACTAAAGATACTTTAGAAGTGATTTACAGATCCAATTATATTACTCCGAAAACCCAAAACACAAATTACACACAACAGTCGATCGAGAAATTCTCGCTTTCTAGCATGTGACGTCACCAGAGTTGCCGCCCATCTTAGAGCGTTTTCGTCACAGATAAAATATCCAAAAAATATCGTATTTTGTTTTGTGCAATATGTTAAAATTAAACATATTTTAGTTTAAATAAAGTGAAATATGTCTTTTTCAAGCTATTATCTGTAAGGATTACCACAATCAATAGTAAGTATATTTACAATGTTGGCAAATAGCCTATTTTGTACTCTTATACCATAACAGAGAGGAGGTCAGGCTGAAGTAAACACTTTTTCTCCTAAAATTCTTTATCTAATGCTTATCTAACACAGCGGTGGGATGATACATCCTGTCAGTTGTCTATATTAGCTCTACAGATTTAACTTTGTTATTATATCTACCTATTTACTAGTGGGCGGTGCAGTGGTTTAGGTAGGGAAGGGGTTGCAAGTCACGTACTCATATTATTTATAGTCTTACATCATGCTAACACAGCGGTGGGATAATACTTCCTGCCGGTTGTCGATATTGCCTCTAATAGCCCGGGAGGTAAGCGAAAAAATGCAACAACTTTCTAAAAGCTGAATTTTCGGTATTACGTTGTCGGTCATGGTGGTGTACAACAATACCCCGGATTTAGTCATCTGGGATGCTTAGCGTTTGGTGGGGATACCCGTTAGAATATTTTTTTAAATAAATATGTATCATCCGACTACATTTAAAAGCTGAAAATTGGTGTACGGATAGATAATTAATTAAAAAAGAGTTTGATGGAAGCCAATTACCTAAAACTAGTAACAAGGCCTTTCAAGCGGCGCTACTGTAAAGCCTTAAATTCAAACGGGTATCCCCACCAAACGATAAGCATCCCAGCTGACTGAATCCAGGGTATTGTTGTACACCGCCACGACAATGTACTAGCAAAAATTTAGCTTTTAGAAAGTAATTTCATTTTTTGCCTTTCCTCCCGGACTATAAAGATTTAACACTATACATTTTGTTATATTTGTCACAGTGGTGCGGCGGTGTTGATAGGGGGCGCGGGTATTTGGTTGCGTGTCGCGACCTCATACGTTCCGTAGTTTCTACAATGCCACAGCGGTTGCTAACACAGCGGTGGGATGATACCTCCTGTCGATTGTTGGTATTAGCTTTGCACTTCGGAGAGTGCGCCCAGGAGTTACAAAATCTGGTCCCACCTGCCCCTTTTTTCTATCGTACGGCTAGACAGACGCGACCAAAGCGACACCCTTTTATGGTGGACATTTCGCGTGTTAGAACCAAGCGTTTCGAATCCACATCCCTCATACGAACAGCCAGAATGTGGAGCGCTTTGCCTGGGTCTGTCTTCCCGCTAAAGTGCGACGTGGGTGTCTTCAAATCCCGAGTAAATAGGTATCTTTTAGGTAAACGTGCTACACCCTAGACCGCATATCTGCTTAACATCAGGCAGTACGTAGTCAAACGCAAACCTATACGAAATAAAAAAAGCTTTAGATAGTTATATCTACTCACTTGCGGGGGGTGCGGCGACGTTGGCGGGGGGTACGGCAGCGTTGGCGGGGGGCACAGATGCGGGCGCGGGGGGAGGGGGTTGGGTATCGCGCGCCCTTCTTTCGGCCCTGTCCTGCGCTATTTGTTCTAAAATCCTTTGCCGGGCGAGACTGTTCTCCATTTTCTCGCGTTTGCGCTCCTCCTGTGAAATATAGACTTTCGTGAGACGTAACGTCACGACCCCCACTCCCGAACTTTGACAAGGTTTATCTTTATCATTTGTTTGATTAACAAAAGAAAAAATACATGTCTAATATTTTTTGATAATCTAACTCGCGGACTAATCATGATAATTATTTTTTTACCCAGGCATAATGCCTATTGGTGGAATAATCGCATGCATGCAAAAAAACATTCAGTCAATTCGTCTGAACTTCAAAAAAAGGTTCTCAATTGGAGAACCTCTTTTTTGTAGTGAGTTAAAAACAACAACTCTTAGTCTTTCTGAGCGTCTGGTGGACACGACGCGTGACAAAAATGCTGGTGTTTATTTGGCTCAACGCATAAGCATTGCCATTCAGCGTGGCAATGCTGCCAGCATGCTGGGCACGCTGCCAACTGGCAGTGGGCGCGAGCATTTGGATTATCTTTAGACCTTCAAGGGT
The DNA here is from genome assembly GCA_964007245.1 of Hypomecis atomaria. Taxonomy (NCBI): domain Eukaryota; kingdom Metazoa; phylum Arthropoda; class Insecta; order Lepidoptera; family Geometridae; genus Hypomecis; species Hypomecis atomaria. Next base: position 2,875,731 of record OZ023308.1, on the reverse strand, counting down.
CTATGGATGATCCAATTGCTTGCTATGTAGTAGTAGTTTATGTAGTTTTAGATTATGTAAGTCTTGTATTTAGTGGCAGTTAATAAATTAAATTAAAATTAAATTTTAATTCAGTAAAACACAGGTGTTACTCACGTTTGATTTTTAGTAGGATACTACTATAGTTTCGATCGCATTTGGCGATATCACTGCTATGCGAGACGAGCCCGCGAGCTAGTACTCCGACCTTGAGAAAGATCGCCAAATGCGATCGAAACTATAGTAGTATCCTACTAAAAATCAAACGTGAGTAACACCTGTGTTTTACTTAATTAAAATGTGCGAAAACCACGTTAGTTTCGATAGTGAAAATTAAATTTCATTTATTGACCTTATAACACGGCAAAACCAATTACATTATAACTCACTTAATATCTACGAGTAATTATAAAACAAAATGTCAAGAAATAATAAATGATGATAATAACAGAGCAGAGAATGTCAATACAAAATGTCAAGAAATCAAGCTACTGTCCGCATCCACTACATCGCGTCCAGCCCACTGATCCATTATGGATTCACAGTATACAAGAAGCGATGCAAAATAAAAAAACACTAATAATATCGATGAGTAATTGTAAGTTTTACCTGTAAAGTCTTCATTTCCTGTTCCGCCTGCCATTTTTTTAATTCTGCGACGCCTTGACCCAGATTCCTCCTCTCAATCTCCTTTTGTTTCTCCAACTGAAAATATTAATATATTATTTATTACAAGCTATCCTGCGCGAAACCCAATCCCCGCGCAGCTGCTAGGTGAGCTTCAGTCAGGATTGGGGTACCCGCAGCTTGTAGCTAACATCAGAGCTGCCAAGATGTTTCTTACGGCCTATAATGTATACGAGAGCTGCACTAATAGTATCGGAAATGGAATATTTCCACTGTTCCTGTCATATTAAAATCTTTTTAATTGAAAACTCCTTGGTTTTAAAAATCGAATACCATTTATCTCTCTATATGTATCTTCTATTATATAAAAATGAATCGTGGTTGTTATTCTCGCTAAAACTCGAGAACGGCTGGACCGATTGGGCTAATTTTAGTCTTGAAATATCCGTGGAAGCTAAGGGAAGGTTTAAACGGTGAGAAAATATAAAAATATAGTGAGTAAAATAATAAAAACATTCATTGAATTTTCCCATACAAAATGTTCCTGTATGTAAAAGTTGTCATTGACAGTTGACAGATGTTGAGATGAAGTTCACCGGGGCAGCTAGTATATATATAAAAATGAATCGTGGTTGTTAGTCTCGCTAAAACTTGAGAACGGCTTAACCGATTTGGCTAATTTTGATCTTGAAATATTTGTAGAAGTTATGGGAAGGTTTAAATGGTTAGATAATTTGTAAAAGTTGCGAGAAAAATAACAAAAACCTGAATTTAATTTTCTCATATAAAATGTTCCTGCATGTGAAAGTTCTCATTGACAGTTGACACTTGACAGATGGTGAAATGAAGTTCACCGGGTCAGCTTGTTTTAAAAAAAGATTCTCGGTCTTGTCACAAGGTTTTGTCAAACTTGTTTAGTCGTTGAGAAAATGGAATTGGCTCGAGAAAATTCAAGAGCGATGATTTATTATGACTGTCGAAGTGGTTTAACACACAAACAAATGTGTCAAATTTCGCGGAGAATACTTCGATAAGTAATAAATACATTTTTAGATAGTAATGTTGTATCACTTCCTTGATTCCCGAAATTTTCAGTGCCGTCCTCGTACGAAGCGCCACACAAGTCGGCGGGTGAGAAGTTAGCCGCAGATGACACTTCGCCGTGATTCGATAATTATTGCCCATTAGCGACCCGCCCCGGCTTTGCGCAGGTGTATTATACATTTAACCTTCCTCTTGAATCACTATATATATTAAAAAACCGCATCAAAATCCGTTGCGTAGTTTGAAAGATATAAGCATACATGGGGAGGAGATCCAAAGACGAGTCAAGGTTATCAATATAGCCCAGCGCATTAGCAATTTATAATTGCAGTGGGCAGGGCACATAGCTAAAAGAACGGGTGATCGATAGGGCCGTAAAGTTCTTGAATGGAGACCGCCTACCAGCAAGCGCAGGGTAGGACGTCTACCAGCCTGATAGACGTCATACGACGCCACCACAGCCACGGCGCTAGATGCAAGCCGCCTATTAATAAAATTTTATTAATTAAATTACCGGGATTATTGGGAGATGGGAATGGAAATGAAAATGGGCGGGGCACATGTTATGAGGACACGACAAATGGAGTAAATAAAGCCCGGTGACAGACAGACAGACAGACAGACAGACGGACAGACGGACATCGAAGTCTTAGTAATAGGGTCCCGTTTTTACCCTTTGGGCACGGAACCCTAAAAAGTCTCTCAATGGAGAAGGGAAGAAAGGGAAGAAAAAAGGAAAAGAGGAGAACCTCAGAAAAAATGGGATGACTAAATTAGACAGGTGGCAGGAACCACGTGGAGCAGAGTGGCAGAAGAAAGATAAGAATGGAAAATGTTGGAGGAGGCCTTTGTCAACAGGCAAACAGATTTACAAATAATTACAAAGAAGGATATATAACGCCAACGCTATAAGTTGGTTAAAATGATAAACACTTCACAGAAATTCGTCGCGGAATCAGTATAGCGAATTAGCTCAGTGGTCGAGAGCGTCGGGCTAGTGATCCGAAGACGCAAGGTTCGAATCCTGCATCCGCGAAGAATTTTTGAAATGTTTATCATAAAAAGTAACTCTTTGAAGGATATATGTACTTAAAAATTATTAAAACATTACTTAGATCAAGATTAAACATAATTAAGTTAAAACTATGTGAATATGAATAAATGCCTTATATTATTATTATGGTTTGTATAATAATAATATATTTTATTACATATTTGCTCGTAAAGTGGGCGTAATTACACCAATTTGAATAACGTAATGTATTTCATTACGCACTTGTGCATTATTGTAATGTAAAACGCACGCCGCCACCGACTGCAGAACTCTGTGGTCTCGTTTCTCCTACTTTCACTCAAGAGAGTGAGAGACATTACGGCACTTGTGCGGTAATGTAATGTAAAACGCACGATGCTTCGACTGATGCACGACTTTCACTCAAAGTCAGAGTTTTATTAATTTCCTCGCAAATATGTTATAAAACGTCGTATGACATACGTGCGCTTTGAAAATTACAGCCTCTGCTTCCTTATACACAACACACACGCGTGTAATAGCAATATCGCCTCGGTTGTAATTTTCAACTTACCGCACTTATATCATACTATTATAATATTATTACTGTGGTTTTGCAATAATCCATTGCAGGGGAGGCCTATGTCCAGCAGTGGACGTCCTGCAGCTGACGGATGGATGGAAACGTAACGCCATTGGTCAATAGTTCTACCAATAGCAATACCGTATAGCGTCATTTACATAAGTCAGAGAGGCCGTGTTTGAATTGACATGGCATTATTGCTATGACGATACATACAGTTCAAAATAAAAGCCCTGCCTAGGAGACGTTTGAAGTTTGTCCACCATCTTAGTGAAATCAAATTTGACATTTGATCAGCAGTTCAAGTGTCATTTGTGTCTAGATTACATAGCAGTTTCTATGGATTTTCGACGCCATGTTTGTGGAATCATGCATCATAACTTTTTTACTTTATGTCACTTCTACTGTTTTTCCTTATTCTGAGACAAAGAAAGGGTCATTTACCCCATCATACCTCTTTTTCTTTTTCAGCTTTCTCTTTCCGGCGCGCCTCGATGAGTTCCTTGGCGCGCGCCATTTTCTCTTCTGCGCTGATATCGCTACTCGATTCCTGTACAGGCGCCGGCGAAGAATTTGACTAAAAAAAAATTAAAAATAATAGTAGTTTTCCAAACAGTAAACCTCGCAACGCACATTCTTCAAAGCCTATCTCGAATAGGCATGAGGACTAAAAAATAATTAGTCCGTCAGGTAGATTATTAAAAAACTAGCGACCCGCCTTCGCACAGGTGTATTATATAACCTTCCTCTTGAATCACTCGTATCTATTTAGAAAAAATCGCATCAAAATCCGTTGCGTAGTTTTAAAGATATAAGCATACATGGGGACAGACAGCGACTAGCGACTTTGTTTTATACTATGTGGTGATAGTGATATTAGACACGTATATTTTATTTTGACAATTATAAAAAAAATTGACGAAGATAGTGTCATACAAATGCATAGACTTTCATGAGAGACCCCCACTCCCAAACTTTGACAAGGTTTATTTTTACAATTTGTTGTTTTATTGACAAAAGGAAACATACGTAATGACAGCAAATGTGCCAATAAGGAAGTTTCCCATTTTCTAGTTTTATTTTTATTAAATAACACTAAGTCTGCAATAAATTATGGTGATTTAATTTTTAATTATCTTCAAAAGTGACGGAGTTATGATTTTTTTATGAATCCGTCGCGGATCTTATTGATTTCGTGCGGTCATGTTTAAACATCCATAACTCCGTCATTTATTAAGATATTCGAGGATTTTTTTCACTGTATCTAATATATTTCTAACGTCTTTAAATGTATATAATTATTTTTAGTTTTTATGAGATAGGAAACTTCCTTATTGAGGGTGGCCCCAATCAAAAATCCCGGACGACAAAAAAAGCTAACTAAATAAAACTAATATAATATTTAGAACCTGTGTACCAAGTTTCGTCGAGATTCTTTGAAAAATATGCGACCTGTAGACAAAAATCAACACCCGGACAGACGAAAACAAAATCGACGGATGGACGCGTCGATCAATAAAATAATCGGCCAAGTACGAGTCGGACTCGCGCAAGTAGGGTTCCGTACTGTATGGGAGCCCCTCTTAAATATTTATTTTATTTCAATTTTATTATTTAATATTGAAGTGAATATAAAACTAAATATTCTGTGAAAATTTCAAGCATCTACCTGGTACCATTATTAATATAGAGCGGAAAACGTCTAAAAATTCAGGTTTGTTGGATGGGAGCCCCCTTTAAATGTTTATTTTATTCTGTTTTTAGTATTTGTTGTTATAGCGGCAACCGAAATACATCATCTATGAAAATTTCAGCTGCCTAGCTATCATGGTTCATTAGATACAGCCCGGTGACAGACAGACAGACAGACGGACATCGAAGTCTTAGTAATAGGGTCCCGTTTTTCCCTTTGGGTACGGAACCCTTAAAAACGAAACTAGTTCTGGATAACCCTGTTTATACTTAGTGTTCGATAGTCCTTTTTCATTGTCCATTGCAGGACGTAGGCCTTTTAACCAACGAAGAGTGATTGGGCCAAATCCACCATGCTGGCCCAGTGCGGGTTGGTGGATCCACAGTAGCTTTGGTCGATATACAGTACCTTGGAGGATTTAACTATTGGAGAAGAATTCAGTGCGCCTCTCTGTCATGGTATAAGAAAAATTGTACCTACGCGTAAACGAGACACCAGACATTTTATTACGGCGAATATGGATTATCAGCAACTGGGCTGCATTGTTTTCGCTCCCGTTAACGTTTCGACTTTATGGTCATATGTTTTAGGTCGAAACTTCAGTGAACACATCCTCCCCCGCGCCTCACGTAAAGCAGACAGAACGTAGTGAATGCGAATCGTAGTGAGTTTCTAGTCCGGAGATAAAACGTCCCTGCACAGTACCTATGTTTAAAAATCGGCCAAGTACGAGTCGGACTCGTGTACGGAGGGTTCCGTACTGTATGGGAGCCCCCCTTAAATATTTATTTTATTTTAATTTTATTATTTATTGTTGAAGTGAATATAAAACTAAATATTCTGTGAAAATTTCAAGCATCTACCTGGTACCATTATTAATATAGAGCGAAAAACATCTAAAAATTCAGGTTTGTTGTATGGGAAGCCCCCCTTAAATATTTATTTTATTTTCTTTTTAGTATTTGTTGTTATAGCGGCAACAGAAATACATCATCTGTGAAAATTTCAGCTGCCTAGCTATCATGGTTCATGAGATACAGCCCGGTGACAGACAGACAGACAGACAGACGGAAAGACGGACATCGAATTCTTAGTAATAGGGTCCCGTTTTCCCCTTTGGGTACGGAACCCTAAAAACTTACAGTATGTTCCATGCCGCTGCTGGAGACACCATCTTTCGGCCTTCTCAGTAATTGCTATTAACATAATGTTGAGTATATAAACGTATAGCGTGTTCCATGTACAGTATGTTGAGTATATGAACTTATAGCGTGTTCCGTGCCGTGGTCACAGGTTGAGGCGCCATCTTTCGGCCGTCTCACGGAAACATCCTCGTCGCAAACTTACAGTGTGTTCCATATTCAAAATGTGAAACTTACATCGCTGGTGGAGGCACCATCTTTCGGCCGTCTCACGGAAACATCCTCGTCGCAAACTTACAGTGTGTTCCATATTCAAAATGTGAAACTTACATCGCTGGTGGAGGCACCATCTTTCGGCCGTCTCACGGAAACATCCTCGTCGCAAACTTACAGTGTGTTCCATATTCAAAATGTGAAACTTACATCGCTGGTGGAGGCACCATCTTTCGGCCGTCTCACGGAAACATCCTCGTCGCAAACTTACAGTGTGTTCCATATTCAAAATGTGAAACTTACATCGCTGGTGGAGGCACCATCTTTCGGCCGTCTCACGGAAACATCCTCGTCGCAAACTTACAGTGTGTTCCATATTCAAAATGTGAAACTTACATCGCTGGTGGAGGCGCCATCTTTCGGCCGTCTCACGGAAACATCCTCGTCGCAAAGTTACAGTGTGTTCCATATTCAAAATGTGAAACTTACATCGCTGGTGGAGGCGCCATCTTTCGACCGTGTCACGGAAACGTCCTCGACGCAAACTCACATTATGTTCCATATTCAAAATGTGAAACTTACAACTTGTTCCGTGCCGTGGCCACTCGTTGAGGCGCCATCTTTCGGCCGTCTCACGCAGACGTCGCCGTCGCAAACCACTTCGTACTCGGCGGAATCTGACGTTTTTTGAATCTTGGCCGGCGGTCCTGAAAATTGTATGGAAAATCACTACATAGTATAAAATACACACTGATACACTTGGACACGCAGACTTTCATACACTGTGCTTGGACTTGACCGCGACTTTTGTAGACTATAACGTGACTTCGACTGTGACTATTTTGCTAAACTATCACAAATGTTAAAAACTTACACTAGATTCTGGCAAATGCATAAACCATGCGAAAACATATAAAAGAAGTGATTTGTAGTGCGTTTCCTAGTCCGGAGATGACCCAATATAATTATGGCCCTATAGCCTATGTGCCCCTTCCAGGGCAAACTTATGTTCATCAGTAAATGTTCTACAGCTGAAATTATGACGATACTCGTAATAAGAAAGGTTATTTGATAACATTGAACATATACTATTGATTGTGGTAATAGGGTATTTAACTATGGACGAGAAAAAATCTGTAAATGTATTTTTGAGATAGCTTAGGCAAAAAGCAATCGGAAAATGTTAGTTTTAGATCACAAAACATCAAAATAAATTTTTAAAAATCAATACAAAATATTCCGTTTTTGTAATCTGTACATAAAATAGGCGCAGCTATGTGATGACGTCATGATGCTATGTAAACATTGAAAACTATAGAATGGCAGTGTCAATGTCAGCTGTCAAAGACACTGTCGTGAGAAATATTTACATAGCATCGTGACGTCATTCGTAACCACAGAGTAAAATATTGACATCAATCGTTTTCGTAAATTACGCGCGAAATTTTGAAACTGTAAAATTAAAATGCAGTTTTAAAGCACTTAAAGCCTGAATTTCTTTTTTTTGTTTATTTTTAGTGGTTTATTATCCCTACAGAATCTAATTGAGATACTTTTCAAAAATGTCTATAATACCCTATCCTTACAGATAATAGCCTGAAAAAGACATATTTCACTTTATTTAAACTATAATATGTAATGAATAATTTTCGCAAATTGCACGAAATAAAATACGTTAACGTTTATGAAATAAGTTTTTTTTTTAAATATTTTATCTGTGGCGTAAACGCTCTAAGATGAGCGGCAACTCTAGTGACGTAAGCGAGAATTTCTCGATTGACTGTTGTTTGTGTAATTTGTGTTTTATGGTTTCGTGGTAATATTATTTATTGGATCTGTAAGTAACTTCTAAAGTATCTTTTGTCAATTTTAGGATGTAAACTAGCGTATTAACAAATGTAATTTACTAGCGTGTGACGTCAAACGTGTCATGTGACCAGCGCTATTACTGAATGTCGTTTTTGAAGGGATCTTAAAAATCTGTTCTTTAACACTGATTGTCATCACTACATAGTATAAAACAAAGTTGCTTAACGCTGTCTGTCCCCATGTATGCTTATATCTTTAAACCTACGCAACGGATTTTGATGCGTTTTTTTAATAGATAGAGAGATTCAAGAGGAAGGTTTATATGTATAATACACCTGCGAAGCCGGGGCGGGTCGCTAGTTGTTGATACAGTAGGTTTCTCGGAAATAAATGTAGTGTGTGTATTATGTACTAAAGAAGAATTTAAAACGATATCCAAAAAGTAGTCAAACAGCAATTTCGGATACACTTCGGAGAGTGCGCTCAGGGGTTGCACAATCTGGTGCCACCTACCCCTTTCTTCTATCGTACGGCTAGATAGACGCGACCAAAGCGCCACCCTTTTATGGTGGACATTCCGCGCGTTAGAACCAAGCGTTTCGAATCTTCATTCCTCATACGAACAGCCAGAATGTGGAACGCTTTGCCTGGGTCTGTCTTCCCGCTAAAGTACGACGTGGGCGTCTTCAAATCTCGAGTAAATAGGTATCTCCTAGGTAAGCGTGCTAAACCCTAGACCGCATATCTGCTCAACATCAGGCAGTATGTAGTCAAACTCAAACCTATACGGAATAAATAAAAAAATTCCTATTACAACATTGAATATTTTATTACCTGATTCTTTCTCCGGTGCGCTTTCTACTTTCTGAGGCACGCTGTCACCCTTTTCTGGTACACTTTGAACCTTTTCTGGTACACTCTGGACCTTTTCTGGTACATTTTCCACTTTCTGTGGTACGTTTTTCTGTGGAGAGTCAGCTTTCGGTGGGGCTACGTGTGAAGCGCTTGCTTCGGATTGCAGTAGGTTTACAGTCTGTGCCTTGACAGTTTCTGATGAGGTTGATGGCTGGACTGTGGGTGGTTTTTCTTTGTCTGAAATGAACGAAATTCGCGTTCTTGCTCAAATATTTATAGAGTTTTTTCAAAACGATGTGTTATTTAAACAATATGTACAGTTTAAAAAAAACTAAGTGTAAAAGAAATACATAACAATTCAATATAATTGGCTTTAGCCCGCGGAAGAGCCAGCAAGAGCAGCTAGAGTGGAGGATTCGGCTCTCAAAGTTCCACCATTAAGAAATTTAACCCACCCTAAAGAAATTGACATTATTTTCTTTCAATTTTTCTTATAATTATTGTCTTCCCATTTTTCTTTTTCTTCTATTTGTTTGTGCTAATTTAATCCTTACATAGTATAAAATAAAGTCGCTATTTTTGTCTGTTCGTTTGTCTGTACGCTTAAATCTTTAAAACTACGCAACATATGTTGATGCGTTTTTTTTTAATGGATAGAGTGATTCAAGAGGAAGGTTTATATGTATAATACACCTGTGCGAGGCCGGGGCGGGTCGTCTAGTATAAAATAAATAAATTAATTATGGTGGTATGGTCTTAGGATGGATATTAATAATTCCTATTTTTCTAGGGTGGGTAAGATACGAGTAAGACATAAATTGTTCATCAATACACCAGTAAAGTAGTAAAAGCAGGAGTAGCCGCTACCAGGGCACCATAATTACTGTGGAACTCTGACTCACGGTGCTCGGCGAGAACCGCGTCGATCCGTAGCGCGAGGTTGTAAACTGTAAGCCGCTACCAGGGCACCATAATTGTGGAACAGTACTCACGGTGCTCGGCGAGTATCCTCTCGATCCCATAGTAGGTAGAAGATGTTCATTTTGATATACTTGACTCTTTTTTGTTCGTCTAAATTGACTAAGCTGTAGAGTATGTGGAGTAAGGACTTGTAGAGTAAGGCGTGTAGAGTTAGAAGCTTGGCTTAAGTAAGATCTGACAACTTTTTGATAGTGGGAACTGCGATTTTAGACTTGGCTTATTTCACATGAAAATGTTTTTGTTGGATTGTGATGTACCTAGACCTAGAGTCATTTTTTGTTCGCCTATGTGAAAACGCGTTTAAACTGCCAGCCAGCTACCAGGAGATCTTAACTGTGGAACAGTACTAACGGTGCTCGGCGAGTCTCCCATCGATCCGTAGCGCAAGGTTGTAAACTACAAGCTGCTACCAGGGCATCATAACTGTGGAACAGTACTCACGGTGCTCGGCGAGTATCCTGTCGATGCGTAGCGCGAGGTTGTAAACTGCAAGCCGCTACCAGGGCATCATAACTGTGGAACAGTACTTACGGTGCTCGGCGAGTATCCTGTCGATGCGTAGCGCGAGGTTGTAAACTGCAAGCCGCTACCAGGGCATCATAACTGTGGAACAGTACTCACGGTGCTCGGCGAGTATCCTGTCGATGCGTAGCGCGAGATTGTCGGGCTGCACGCCTGCGCAGACCACTTCTAGAGGTGTGCCGTTACGACCGATGAAGAATAGGGACGGCACCGGGACGAATTGGTCTGGTTTTATCATTAAGGACATTTTTAAATTAAGTTTTTTGGAAGTGTACACTTCTTTAGCGGCGTTGTGTACTTTTTGGTATGGGTAAAAAAATGTTTAACTCGCGTGAGGACACGCTACCTGATCGAAAATTCGTAAGACGGAGGGAGCAAGTTTTCACTTCTGCAACAAAACAACAGATTGCACTCCCAGAGTACAACCCGTTATTTTTTTAGGGTTCCGTACCCAAAAGGTAAAAACGGAACCCTATTACTAAGACTCCGCTGTCCGTCTGTCTGTCGCCAGGCTGTATCTCATGAACCGTGACAGCTAGAACATTGAAATTTTCACAGATGACTTTTTTCTGTTGCTATGACAACAAATAGTAAAAAAAGGAAAAAAAAAATTTTATTGGGGCTCCCATACAACAAACCTGAGTTTTTTACCGTTTTTCGCTCGATATTAATAATGTTAACAGGTAGAGATGCTTGAAATATTCACAGAATATTTAATTAAGTATGCACTTTTTAAAAATAAATAAATGAATAAAAATAATTATTTAAGAGGGGCTCCCATATAAATAACATGATTTTTTGCTCGATATTAATAACGGCAACAGGAAGATGCCTTAAAATATTATGTGGTATTATTCCTTTCAGAAATAATTAATAAATTAAAATAAAATATATTAAGGGGGCTTGCGTACGGTATGGATCCCTTCGTGTGCGAGTCCGACTATTTATTTTGTTTTGATGTACAGAATATGCCCTTAGAAGGAAATTGATTACCAATAACCTTGTATAGATAGATGTAGTAAGGATATTGGCAGCTTTAATATCACAAGCTGAACCAAACAGTTTATAAAAGGATACAGATCTGAGCGAAGTGCGTATAGTTGACGGAGCCACTCTTTAGTTTGATGGCCAGGAAGTTGGCGGGGTCGGCCAGTCTGCGCACCACGGCCTCATTGTCTATCGTAGTGGCCATCTCCGTTGACAGCTCGTTGTTATCTGCTGAGAATGTTAAAAAATTCACACTTTACAACCAACTCGAAAATTGATGCAAAAACCATATTGATACAATTGGAATAGGTTGCCTGAGGATGTAATCTTAGCAAGAACTATAAACACATTTAAGAATAGACTGGACCTTTGGATAAAGAAGGAAAAATTTCTGTGACAGTTAAATACTAATGTTATTCGACTCTGCTTGATATAGGCACATCAGTATACACTGCTCGCCTATAAACAAATAGAATAAATGATTTTGTGAACACCATCTTTGATTTTATCTTGCCATGATGGTCTAGTGGTAATGACACCCGCCTTACAATGGTGAGGGAATGTTCAAATCCCGGTCCGATACCAATGAATTCCTTGGAATTTATGTATGGTATTTCACACCAATGGCTTTTCGGTGAAGGAAAACATAGTGAGGCAACCTGCATATGTTTGTAAAAAATTTTTTTATGGCATATGTGAATCCACCAACCCGCACTAGGCCAGCGGGGTGGATAAGGCCCAATCTTCGTGAGTACCCACATCCTGCAGTAGACAATTAAAAAGGCTGGTACAGTACAGTATGTACATCTTTGATTTTGCCATCCATGAATTTGTGATGTCATACATTGGTGTGATTATCTGCTTATCCAGCACGATTGTATAAGACCAGTTGTGTTTACAAAATCATTATTATTATTATTTATTCTTTATTTCAGACGTACAAGTCCATATTACAAAAATTAATTAAAATCATCATGTCAAAATGTCACAAATATCAAAATTAATAATACATTCAAAATTAAATAATACTTAATGTCAAGTTTCAATAATAAAAATTATCTTAGTCTATACTTCGGTTTGGATCCAGAGTGCTCAAGATGCAACCTCGTCCAGTGTTGCATGATTGGGCAGTCCAGATCCATCCTCGAGGCGAACAGTTGCAGGTAGGTGTTGGAGCTGTCGCGCACGCGGCGCACCAGGGACGCGACTCGCTTGCGCATGACCTGGCATGGCTGCGAACCCGTCGATCCGTGCGTCTGCAAACATCCCTGATGCGCTACAGTACCGCGGCAGCTTCAAAAGCGCCCTGAAGGCGTTGTTGTACAGGACGCGCAGAGCGCTATACGACTTTCCGGAGTATTTGACCCACAGGCTGCACGTATAAAAAGACTGACAGTATGCTCTGAATAATGTAGCCTTGACTCGTTCAGTACACCGTGCAAATCTATTATGGTTTCTGCGCAATTTTTTCGTCGATTGTCACAATTAGCCTGTTTCCTCAGGGGCGGGTAAGTGTTTTGATTTCCAAATTCTTTGATTTTGTTTTTTGAAGTAACAATAAATGTACATTGTAAATCTGGAATAATTTAATGATGATGTACCCGTACCAAAATTGAAATTAGCAAACATTCAAGATCGGTTTGTCCGGAATTTAGGTACCTACTTCAATTTAATGCATAGATAGGCTGAATTATACAAGTCTGTGGATGTGAAGTTAGCTACTACCCGTTAGTTAAAGAAGCGATTCTAGGATGGTGGCACTTCTCACACCTTCTCGCTTGCACACTATTGCCATCTATATTGTATAATTTTGCCTATACACACATTTTATTACTTTTTCTATGGAACATTTTATTATTTGTCAATATGATGAGTAGTCATATCCCAAAATTCACCATTGTACGGAGAGCACCCCATATAACTCATAATAGTATTACATGGAGAGACATTACATGGACAAACCATATAACTTATTATAGTATAATATTATGAATAATGGCTTTAGCGGGACAAACATAGCAAGGACAGAAGGACAAACCCAGCACTATTTGTATATCTAATTGACATCTTTAATATTATCAATTGACAGATATAGATAATTGAGTAATTCCATTTCTTAGAACTCTTGAAATACACTGCAATTCATTCAAGTTATTGATTATGATGAAACTAAAATTATTTTGAAGTAAATTTATAACATAATATGTGTCTCAGCTGTAGGGGTCGCTGCGGTGCATAATTTTGTATTCTATTAGAATCTTATAGGTCAAACTGCAGAACAAATCCATGGATTTCCGAGACCTTTTCTCACGCGTTTAACAACAAAAATACTTACGTAAGAGTTAAATCAAGGCATTCAAGAGTCAAATGATATGAAATATTTGCTGTGAAAACGATAAATAGACTCGTACCTTCGACAAAAACGACGAAAATTGCATTTCTTTGCTTGGACAACGTCACGGCTTCTGCAATGCTCCCTCCGTACCAATGCATGTTGGATGCGTCGGAGTCAGTTTTCCAGAAGAAGTATAAACTATTTCCTTTCTTATAGCAGTTATTTAGTGATTATTGCGGTTTTTATATTAGTTTTGTGAAAAATTACAATTTACACCGACATGACACAACAGATTTTGACAGCTGACGTGTTTTTGTTTCGGAATTGTCAAAATGAAAATGTTTCGTTCAGAAAAAGCTCGATGAGAAAAATCCATGAGTTTTGGCGGAACGCGAAAAAATCACGTCGCCTCGTTGTATTTTATTTTGTTAAACTTGGGTTTCTATTTGTTATAATTAGTGAAAAATTGTGGTGTTTCGCTAATTATGAGCTGATTTATGTGCATGAGTGTAGACAAGTGATATAATGTGACGTATCATGTTGTTCCGTGTTGTTACCAATACTTCATAGCATAGACGCCTCTAGTGAAGTCTCCACTATTTCACTGAGGTATGACTTGGACTATGTTTGGACTTGACCGTGACTTTATTGGACTATGATGTAGTCACATCAGTCGACAGGGACCTCTACCAGGCTACCCCCGGCGGGACGAGTGTAGCTGAGTACTGGGAGAGAATGATATAATGTTGAGGATCATCGACACGACGAAGAAGAAAAAGTGACTATTTTGATAAATATATCAAAAATATTAACACTGAATACTTGACACTGGCAAATGCACAATTATGCGACGCCAAAACATAAAAAGAAGAAGAAGAAGAAGTGGCACGGCCTAGGCGTAATGGGTAGTAATAGCAAAGAATATATAATAATACTACGTAGTAATAGTCAGACAAAATTTCGCGCACAAAAACTACTGTTGAATTTTTGATGAGATGCTTATGTAAATCAACATATTATTTTTGAACAGGGCGCTAAATTATAATAATTACAAAAGTAAGAGAGGGCGAGATGTGCAAGTATTAAAGTGTGAACAGGACGAAACTAATATCTTTTATTTCCATTTGCGTATACGTTTTTTTTGCCTGACTACTACGCACGGCCTAGGCGTAATAGTCAGACAAAATTTCGCGCCAAAAACTACTGTGATGCGTAAATTAACATATTTATGAACTATTATCTATTTTCTATCACTTCTATCATTAGGAATTTTGCAGGTTTTTACTATTATCTGGAGTCTAAATATGATAATGTCATACCAACGTATTTATAGCTATCTAAGTACCTATGTATATAGCACATCTTTTTTCTCACACTCTATACGCAATTGAGGATTCTAGTCATACTTATCTATGCAACCGGTCTTTAAAACCGCGGCTTTATTTGGTAGGTCGATCAGGAGCTTTAGATATCATTCATCCTTACCGTAACGTGTAGTCGCTGAAATTATTTTATCAACAAACACATACCTATTCAAAAACTTATACGAGTAAAAATATAGTGCCGTCATTGAGCACTACTTCATTTAAAAGACACACTCCTTTCAAAAGACAACCAGTTCATCGCATCGTGTACTCGTATGCCCACCTATAATATTATATTATATACGAAAGTCATGTGTAATTCTCAGGTTGTACCCACCCCGGCGATCTCTGTTGGCAACTCGGTTCTTGAAGTCGTTGTCTCGTACGTCTACCTAGAACAAGTAGTCTAATTAGGTAGTTCCGACTTCAAGAAAGAGGCCAATCGCCGAATCCAACTCAGCTGGGCAGTGTTCGGAAAATTGGGTAGCGTCTTCTCGTCCGACATACCTCAGTGCCTCAAGTCGAAAGTTTTCGACCAGTGTGTGTTGCCAGTGATGAATAATGGCACATAAA
The DNA here is from genome assembly GCA_964007245.1 of Hypomecis atomaria. NCBI lineage: Eukaryota > Metazoa > Arthropoda > Insecta > Lepidoptera > Geometridae > Hypomecis > Hypomecis atomaria. Next base: position 2,859,973 of record OZ023308.1, on the reverse strand, counting down.
CGTGGTCTCTCACTATGGGCCTTATTAGTAAGCTCCAAGTAGCCCAACGAGCTATAGAGAGGGCTATGCTCGGAGTCTCTCTGCGAGATCGAATCAGAAATGAGGAGGTCCGTAAAAGAACCAAAGTTACCGACATAGCCCAACGGATTGGCAAGTTGAAATGGCAATGGGCAGGGCACATAGCGCAGAGGACTGATGACCGATGAGGTCGAAAAGTTCTCGAGTGGAGACCACGTACCGGCAAGCGCAGCGTTTGACGTCCACGCACAAGGTAGACGGATGACCTCATTAAAACCGCAGGATCCTGCAAGCCGCTTCCAACCGGTCTTATTGGAGATCCATAGGGGAGGCCTATGTCCAGCAGTGGACTTTTTGTGGCTGATGGATGGACGTTCGTTTGTCATTACGGCGCGCCGCGACTGACTACCGAGGCACGTATGTATTATTCGCGTTCCGAACTTCCGACCGATAGTATTTGGATAGTATGGAGACGGAAAATCATTACCGTTACAACGTGTAGTCGCTGAAATCAGCAACAAACACATTTTAAAAAACTTAAGGGATGTCTAGTGTTAAATAAGAAATGTATAATGCTAACCCTCGTATGAGACATACGTATCAGTATACGAAACTGTTGAACGAACCATTTGTGTGAGCTAATTTTTCTACTAACGCCATCTATATCTTCTTCGGTGAACTTTTTATGGTTAGATTGTTACGGTATAGGTTGAATAACGCACGATCAGTCTTTGGATGGGTGAGCGCGGGTGGCATTTACAACTGAGCGCTACCATGACTCGGATGACACGTTATGTTGTAGGCCTCGGTTGCATAGAACTATTAATGCTCTCATCTTATCTTATTTCAGAATAAACATAACGTTTAGATAGAGATTAGAATTCTTCAATAATGTCATCTCTATAGGTAGGCATCAACATTGAACTGCATTGAACGAGTAACGAATTAATTTACTCAAACTCAATTCATTTATTGCAACATATGAAAACATGCGGTTCTTTAGTTAACATGTTTTGTATAGTTATACATATGACCCTATAAGGGTATGGTAATTTTATTATTTGTATTGGAACGATTTATTATTACGTTTTTTAGATATTATCGTTGAAAATTCGTCTAATGTTTAATCGCATATCGATAATAGAATATTTTTTAGTTGTTTTATGAAACAGTTTCCTCTTTCGATATCTTTTAAATTATTTGGCAATTCACTAATATTTTTATAGTCATAGAATTTGGGCAAAAACTGTGCATTGCTAACCTTGGTTCCACGAGTTTATGTCTATATTGCGATCTAATTTTGTGCGTTACTCAAGATGATATTCGTAGAGGTGCTATATATTCATTAGTTTTGATGATTTCAATGTTATTAATTCTTATTCTATCTTATATTATTTCTTGTTATATCCTTAGTCTTATTATTTAGGGATGATTTATATTAGGACGGGGCGGGCGCGGGACAGGCCGGACGTGGCCCGTACGACGCACGTTCCATAGATTTTGTGCAAAAGTACTCTCGCCATTTCGGTCGCCATGTTTTAAAAAGTAAATAAATGTCAAACTCAAAATTACCAGTCCGGTATTGGTTGTTCATAGATTCCTGTCTGATACGTAGTATCTCTAAAGGCCGCTGCATACGTAACGAGAAAATACCTCGGACGGGACGTGAACGGGAACGGGACGTGACTGCCTCGTTCGAGACGGGAACGTGTTTTTAATGCATACGTACCGTAACAGTGATTCGGATCTACTGTTGTGAAGAAGGAAAGATGGATTTTTAATTTCGAAAATTGGCTTTAATTGCTATTGTTCTAGATGACGAAGTATTTACAAACGTCCAACACTACTTTTCTCTCCGGAACGAACGGAGTGACTGTGCAATTGTGCATACGTGGCGGAAACACGGACGGGACCGGGCACGTGCTGGGCGGGACGTCCTAAACATCGTTGGCGACGATATTTTTCCCGCCCCGTCAGTGCCACGTTCACGTCCCGTCCGTGTCTCCGTGACATATGCGCTTCCATATACATTTTGTATGAAACGATATTTCTAAAATTTCCTGTTCCGTCCCGTCCGTGAAAAAACCCGTTACGTATGCAGCGGCCAGTCTGTAATTTTGTGTAAAAGCCCGGACGGCCTCGTCCGAGCGTCGTACGGGCCACGATAAAAATATATGGAACGTGCGTCGTACGCCGAAAGAGTTTTGCATGAGTGTTTCCAAACGAAATTAGATTTTGTTACCGTTGTCGCTACTCGACGCTAGATGGCATTGGCGGATATTTTTTTTCTCGAATTCCGGGTGCGCTCCATAGTAAAATTAGTGATGGTTTTTTACCACCTTTCAAAGTAAAGTAAATTTTTATTGCTTTAGACTGTGTACAAAGATGTTATAAGTAAATTATTGGTATTTCGGCTTCGTACAGGGACAGTAGATAACCCTGCATGTGTAATATCAGTGACAACTTACGGCAGGGAATAAAGAATAGGTACACCTAAGTACAATTACTTATAATATTGAACAATACGGCAAAGGACCGTTATCTTTCACTATACCTAGGTCATTGAACTATTATACATTACTTCAATGACCTAGGTGCGTTCGTTTTGGGCTCGACGGCATTTTTAGCTTTTGCAAAATTAGCGTTGATGTAAACCGTTCGGTTTGGGAATTTCGCCCATTTCAGCAATAATGAAAACGAACGCTAAAACGTCAAACTCAAACGATCACAAAGAATCCACCTCCGCAGGTGGGTCAAAAGTGGCAGTTCACGATATGGTAATTTTAACTGTTTTGAGCTATCGAACGGTGAACGAAAACAGTTAAAAATGCCACATTTGCTCACACATTCTCAAAAGGAACCAATGATGTTATATAAAAGTTCAATGAAAGGAACGCTAATTGTGATTGGCGTTTTTAGGGTTCCGTACCCAAAGGGTAAAAACGGGATCCTATTACTAAGACTTAAGCTGTCCGTCTGTCTGTCTTTCTCCAGGCTGTAGGTATCTCATGAACCGTTATAACTAGCAAGCTGAAATTTTCACAGATGAGGTATTTCTTTTGCCGATATAACAACAAATACTTAATTAAAACAAAACAAACCTGATTTTTTAGTTTTTTTTCGCTCTATATTAATAATGGCAACAGGTAGATGCTTGAAGTTTCCACAGAATATTAAGTTGTAAGTATATTAACTTCAATAATAAATAATAAAAATTAAAATAAAATAAATATTTAAGAGGGGCTCCCATACCGTACGGAACCCTCCGTGCGCGAGTCCGACTCGTACTTAGCCGATTATTAACTGTAATTTTGTCATCTAGGCTACCCGAACGCACCTTTTGGATGGGCCTTATTATAAGCTCCCAACGAGCTGTGGAGAGGACTCAAAGTCTTTCTGCGAGACCGAATCAGATATGAGGAGATCCGCAGAAGAACTAAGTGAGCGACTTATAATTTTTATATATTATTGTTACTTTTTAGGGTTCCGTACCCAAAGGGTAAAAACGAGACCCTATTACTAAGACTCCGCTGTCCGTCTGTCTCCAAACTGTATCTCATGAATGAACCGTTATAGCTAGAAAGCTGAAATTATTGTTTTTTTGCTGTTGTGATTTTTCTGTGTATGTTTTTTGATATCTAAGCGCTTTGTCACGGTTTCGTTGTTTATTAAGCCCGATTACAGAGGCGCCAGCGTAAATTTAATAGCAACGTAAAAAACGTTCTCTCTATCGAATGGCTAGAGTGAAAAAGAAACAGAACTATGCTATTTAGCTAATGTAATCGTCTATTTAAAATTATTATGCTCTATAGTTACACCTACTCTTGAATAAAGGGGCTCACCAGAATACCAGCGTTGAGTGTTGGGTCCTTAACGTTTTATAGCTGAGGTGAGTCCCTTTCGACACTTTAGTTTTTTCACTTTTTTATAAGATTTGTGTATGTGTCGAATAAAGATATTTCATTTAATTTAATTTTCATTTCATTCATTTCACATAGCCCAGGATTCTCAAGTTTAAATGGCAGTGATTTCATTTTGAAAATTCTTTATTGACAATAATAAATGATACAATGTGTATTTAGCATTACATAGCTTAATAGTACGAGTACATTGTTCACCGAGAGGAGAAAGTGACCGATTACCGTCGAGGGTGTCGTTTGAAGCCCGACCCGTAGGCGAGGGCTTTAAAACACCCGAGATCGGGAATCGCACTTTCTCTCGAGTGATACATAGTGCTTTATACTACACCTACGAGGAAAATAAAAAAACTAACTGCAATTTTCACATGTTCTTTTTTCAAATTGTTTGACACCATCCAACACACAGCCAGTGGCCAGTGTCATTTTGCGAACTTGGAGATAAAAACTCACTGTAAAAACTTTTTGGCTTTTGATATTTAGGTTACCAGCGCATAGTCTTACCCAAAATTAAAAAAGAAAAACCACGTTAGAAATGGATTTTCATACACTTTTCTCTCCCGCTCAGATGCGTTTTCTCCCCGCATATTTGTTCGATATGCAATGACGTACTTTCTACCGTAAATTTGATAAAGTATCAAGGTACTTTCCGAGCAGGTGTAGTATAAATAACATTTAACTTAATAAGTTTCATTGTTTTATAGGCTAGTGACGCCTTTTTAAAACTTTAAGCTAACAATTGCTGTTAGGAATTAGACTCCTCATTAAAACATAAAATTGCGGGTACTTAGTAAATTGATTAGGCATAAATACTACTTACATACTACTGGGCTACTTCGTATGTTTATATCATAAAAAATGGCAGTGGGCAAGGCACTGAGTACGGAGGACTGATGATCTGCGGTGTTGAAAAGTTCTCGGATGAAGACCACGTAGCGGCGGGCGCAGCGTAGGATATCCACTCACAAGGCGGACAGATGATCGCAAGATCGCGATGGATGCAAACCGCTTCCAATCGTTCTTATTGTGTTCTATGCAGAACTGTGATGATACTGAACTGTCTTGGTTGCCTGGAAGAAATCGCTTAAAGCGATAAGGCCGCCAATTAGAGACCTATTGTTTTGTTTTTGTCCTTATAATCTGTTTCTTATGTAATGTAGTTGTCTAATAAAGTGTTGTTGTCTGTTTGTTGTTTGTTTGATATTTCTAGTAGTAAAGTTGCCCTATTTTCTTTATTTTTCAAAAAAGGAGGTTATCGTATCGATTCTTCCAGGCGGCCGTAACGCTATAACGCTACGTTAAAGCGATTTCTTCCAGGCTCAAAAATAAAAATCTTACAATTGACCGATTTTTGAATCGGCCAAATGCGAGTCGGACTCGTGCACGAAGTACTCCGTACCGTTTGGGAGCCTTCTTAGCCCTATTTCAACCGTCTTACTGTTGCTTTTATTACAAGTATAATTAAATTGAAAATTTAAAAAACCGCCGACACACAACCATTTTGGGCACATTTGTAGAATTTTGGTTCTTCCATCCCCACTTTAACCCACCATAACTCTTAAACGGCTCAATCGATTTTTATAAAACATAGCTAAGAACACTCTCGATTAAGTCTCCTTTCATAAAAAAAAAACTAAACTGAAATCGGTTCAGTGGTTCGGGCGCTATGATGCCACAGACAGACACACAGACAAACAGACACGTCAAACTTATAACACCCCTCTTTTGCGTCGGGGGTTAAAAATATAGAGCAAAAAACGGCAAAAAAATGACGTTTGTTGTGTGGGAGCCGCCTTTAAATCTTTATTTAATTCTGTTTTATATATTTGTTATTGAGCGGCAACAGAAATACATCATCTGTGAAAATTTCAACCGTCTAAATTACACACGGTCCATGAGATTAGTTACAGCCTGGTGACAGACAGACGGACGGACCCACAGTCATAATAATAAAGTCCCGTTTTACCGTTTGGGTACGGAACCCTTAATGATGAATTTGAATCATCCCCTTTCGGTTTATATACCTATTACAGGAGGCCCAATTATAAAGGCGCCATCGTAAATTTAATAGCAACGTAAAAAGTGTTCTCTCTATCGAATGCTTAAAGTGAAAAAGAAACAGAAATAGTCTAATTAGCTATTATAATTACGATGGTGCCTTCATTAATTGGGATTAGGGCAAGCAGATAACTCTATAGACTGGTTAGTTTCCGTGTGGCTCCATACATTTAAGGCTGAATCAATCGTGAAGTTAGCCAGAAGCTGCGCAAATCCCCACTCCTTGCGCCGCTGACATATTAATAAATTGTTACTGCGCAATGACTGGCCTCGTGGTCACAGACGCCGTTAAGTTTGATTCGGCATATTAAATTAAATTGAATTAAATTACATTTATTGAGCCATTAAAACGGACATGCCAATAACATTGAAACTCACCTTAAAAATTAATAGGATGTCACAAAAACCATAAATATTAAAATAATAATATTAAAGCAAAAGTTCTCAACAAAATTATACAAATAAAAATAAGAATAAGTGTCTATAGTTTTTCGAATGCTGTTTTCGTAACAAACCGAGTAATTCTTGTAAATGAAAAATTTTCGAGCCCTTGTAGGGAAACCCAAATAACTTTAAATTTAGAGAAAATTTCCGCGTACAAATAGGTTAAAAAAAGTGTTCTTGACAAAAAAGGTTATTTTAATGAAAATAATTAAATACCAATTAGTGATTTGTATTTTTTTTTGTATTTTTGTATTTTGAATGACAAGTTTATAGTAGTATAACTTTATATACGAGAAGGAGAATGGAGTTTTGGCGGGAACGCGGAAAAATCATGTCGCCTCATTGTATCATTTTGTTAAACTTGTGTTTTTATCAGTGAAAAGTTATGGTATTTCGTTAATTATGAGCTGATTTACGTGCATGAGTGTAGGCAAGTGATATAATGTGACGTATCGTGTTGTTCTGTGTTGTTACCAATACTCCATAGACACCTCTAGTAAAGTCTCCACTGCTTTACTGAGTTAGGTATGATAAGTCATACCTTAGTAAAAAGTAGATTATAAACAACTTTTACTATTGTGACAACTCGAAATTCGATAAACAAGAAATCAGCTGTTCTGTACAAAATTGCAACTCGAGACCGACAAAATGTACGAAACAACTTTTTTTTCTCAAATTCTTGTTTGGCCCATAGTTAAAGTTAATGATAATGAGGGTCTTAATCACCTCCTTTCGACTTAGTGTTTCAGTTCTGGATAACCCTGTATTATTTAAGTTGATAGCCTAAAAGTGGCATAAGGAAATTTTCTTGGCGCACTTTCTACTTGTTCTATACGATCAAAGTCGGCGTTTCTAGGCCAACACGCGATTATTACGAGAAATGACATTAGAACCACGCAAGTTTTGCTCGATTTGCAATATTTTGTGAACATAGCAGCAACCTAAAGTAGATAACGCACTGGCTATACATACGCTTTCCGTTTTACAGTTGCTTATGGCACTGACCTCTTTTATAGGTCGAAATGGTATCTATGTATATTAAGTTAGCCACAAGCTGCAAATAACCTCACCTCACACCTTTGCTGACTTGTACAGGGTTATTTCTAATCAATTAGCATCATTTTAGGGGCTTATTCTGTACATCAAAACTAGCAACTTTTGTTCTGCGAATTTTGTCAGAACTCAAAAAAAAATTGTTCCATACATTTTGTCGAAGGTGAACTATATTTTTCTATAAAATAACCCTGTATAGCTACGGTGCGACGACTCGCTTCCTTTTCACTTTACTAATTAGTAACGAAAAGTAATTAGTAATTACTAATATTTAATTTAAAAATGCTTTTGTTTGTTTATTGCTCTTTCACGAACATTAAATAGACTTGATTTTTGGTATGGATATAGTTCAAAGCTTGGAAAGTTTAAAAAAATTGACATGGGCTCCCTTTTATTCCGGAAAAATAAATGTTCCTACGCGATAGTCCAAAAATCAAAATCCCACGGGGACGAACTTGTGGGCAAAAACTAGTCTTATGTCTTATTATAAATACTATCAGTAGTTTCGTCAGAGATACCTACAAGCTCAGAGTAACCAGAGGGTTAACGTAGTCGGTCCCACGTAAGGTAAGATTTTACGAAAACACATTTGCCAATAGTGGGACAAAAGATACCAAGCTGTAAATTTGAAATTTTATTTTATGCGTAAGTTATGTTACTAGTTTTACCACTTTATTTCAAGTCAAGATAAAATAAAAATAAACTGTCTAACAGAAAATCAAACTTTTGGTTACCCTTAATGAACCATTGTTAACTTTACGCAACACTTGTGCCACAAAAATGTCATGCAACGTAACAAACAACAATATGCCCACAATTTCAATAAACAATACATTCTTGCCCACTCACAACAATAATTGACGAGCAAGAAAAATACACTAATTTCCATAACAATCTCTAAAATTAAATACAGAAGTCATGCCATGCCACAATGTCACGAGAAGAAAACAAAAGCTGTCAAAAGCAAAGATGCAACATGACAACGTTCGACAAGAGGAAAATAATTACGCAAACAGACATTGAAGGAAACTAGCTTTCTATTTTACTTTAAAATACAAAGTTGCGCATTAGGATGGTGTTTTAAAGAAAATCGGTCAGGACATGAATACCAATGCGAAAGCGAAAGTAAATAAATCCGCGACGTTGCCGCATGCCGTGTGGAGCGGTACTACCTGGCGACTAGTGATGTGACACGCACTAAATTATATATCACATTTGTTTATTTATTTATTTTTAGAACTTTCTCCACGAGTGATGATATGACGACATTCAGCCCGATTACAGAGGCGCCATCGTAATTATAATAGCTAAATGGCATAGTTCTGTTTCTTTTTCACTTTAGGCATTCGATAGAGAGAACGCTTTTTACGTTGCTATTAAATTTACGCTGGCGCCTCTGTAATCGGGCTTATTGTACTAATAAAATGGGCAGTACTGTATCAGCCTTTTTTAATAGTCGACTACAGGACGTAGGCCTACCCACTAAGGGCTGATTGGGCCATATCCATCACACTGGCTCAGTGCGGGTTCGTGGATTCACAATATTCACATACACAATCTTTCGTCTACGGACATAATAATATGCAGGTTTCCTCACGATGTTTCCCTTCACCGAGGAGCCAGCGGTGTGAAAATAGGTAGTGTGATCTGATTATTCTTTTATGTACTCGTATATATCATGTTAGAGAGATTTCTTAAATATTAAAAGAAAATTAAATTATTGATTTTTATAGAATCATAGTATATATTTTTTTAATACATAAAATATTCTATAATATTATTCATGAGTTATACCAGTATTAATAGATAATTATATCAATGACGTCAATGGTTACATTTAGCAATTAAAAATATGATACAGAGAAATAGGTTTTAAGTGTGGAACTGGATATGCTAATAGTTTTGTTGGTTTACATCAAATAATTACTTGAATTACAATTTTTCCCATTGTTATAACAATCCATTGTACTTTTAGCTAATAAAACTACTATATAATAGGTACTTAATTACAAACGATAATTGTACGTCAGAGAAAATGGCGATAACTATGTATCGTACTTCCTTATTTACGTCAAAAAATAGTCAACAGTAGATAATAACTTTATACAACCCGGTCAGAATATCTGTGCACCTCGCTGGAATGCGGCACCTCTCCCGCTTCCCCTGTCACCTCTCCGCGCACTCCCCGGTGTGACAGTACGGTTAGCATCTTCGTTGCCGATACAGAATTGGTAAAAATATATAGATAATACTGAATCTGTAATAATCTGTAATCAATTCCGTCACGAGGTCAGGTGCACAGATATTGTGACCGGGTTGTATAACCTACCGTTTAAGGCTGATTGTCTCGGTCAGCGCGCGATATTAATTCATTTTTTTTACAGTTAATAAATTATCATTTTAAGTTTACGAATACTCATTTAGCGGCCATGAATAGGTAGCATTTACAAGTTACATACCTACACCCTGTGCCTACACCTAAAAACCAAATTAGTGGTCAGTGTATGAACGTAAGTTAGTACATCAATTTATTTACACCTAAGTTTTTAGTAACTGGACTCTTGTGCATAAATTGGCCACTATTTTGGTTTCTAAGTATGTATGTCATGGATTCAACCCAGAAATGATGACAAATGTCAGCTATTTTATATATTTTGTGAAAACCTAATATATGTTTTATACAAAACAGTCAATTTCGAATACCTAGTCTCATAATAAAGAACTGTTTATAACGAGTAAAAAAACAAATCCATAAAATGCTGGATGTTACAAAATGTACTCTATTTCTTTTATTTTTCGTTGACGCAGACTGAAAATTTTAATTTCATTGTACCTATTATGTATTATGCAAGCCCGGGACATGTAAAACCTAGCTTATCGAAGAATGACTCTTAATTCAAAACAAAAAAAAATAATAAGGGTAAGGTAATTAGGCAAAAAAACGCCAAGTTAGAAAATGGCCGATCTATGTTTGTACTGCCGCCGTCAAACTTTGCGGAAGCGACTGGACAAGGCCCATCACTAGGTGAAAGAAGAAATGGCACGCCGACCCAAGTTGTGTCGCCAGTACCAACTTCGAAATCGCCGCGCGATGACGTACGTCCCGCCAAAAACCACCAAATCAGTGTTTACCTTCAAAATACGCGCTTAAAATAAACAAACAATGATGGACCTAAAAGAAATAATCAAATGGTTCATACCGTGCTTTCATATACTACTAGTAAACAGCAAAAACAGATGGACTTTCATTTGTTTATTTTTACTTTTTAATTTCCGTGGGTGCGCGGCTGGTGTAAAAAGTTTAGATATAGTTCATACCAAAGAGGTAGATAATGTTAGGTTAAAAGTGAACCAAAGTGATGTTTTGGAGGCGAAAGAGACTAGAGAGTTGCCGCGATTTTTAGACGCCTCTGTTGGTAAGTCTTTTTTTTCTAGTAATTAAGTCGATTTATATGCAGTGATGGTCAGATCTTATAGAATTCATTAATATTTATACTAAATGTTAACTACAATTATATAAATACGTAACTTTATGCAATCTGCAGCATAATACGGAATGTCTCTATATTATTGAACGAACACATTCGTTTCGAACGAAAACGTTCTTTTCAAATTATGTGATTTCAACTTACGCGTTTTTTACCTAATGACTCCGAATTCATAGAAATGCTTTCCAATAGGAATATAATTATGACGAATCGAGTATGATAGTATGTATACAATATACATATTATATTTATACATACCTACCTATCCATATTGTCCACCTTAAGAGATCTCAGCCTTATTCAATAAAAAAATCTTTAATATTTCTTTAATCTTGTTAATTCAACTTAATTATTAATTAAACGAACTTACCTGTACCCGAAGTTCTTTTATGAAAATCATTGCGAATATTACGACTAGTAGCCCTACGCCCTAGCCTTTCCAGCCAGGGCTAGGGCATACTAGCCCTGGCTGGAAAGGCTATACCCCTTAGTTCTATAGTATAGTTACTAGTTCTATACCCCTTTCGAAATAGATCGCTATACAGGGTTATCCAGAACTGGTGTACTAAGCCGAAAGGAGGTGATTCAGACAATCATTATGAACAACTTTTACCATGAGGCCAACTCGGAATTTGAGAAAAAAATCAGCTGTTTCATACATTTTTTTAGTTATTTTTTCATTAAAGCAGATTTTTTGCGATTTTGGGTTTGGTCAAATTAGTGCCATAGTGAAAGTTGGTCGTAATAAAAAGTAAGTATAGGCCGGGTGCCTAGCCCTGGTGTCAGAGTAGTATTTTGTCCTGTAAAATCCCTATGTTAAATTCAACGTAATCTGACATGGATAAACGCTTAAAACAACCGGGACCTACAATTTAACGTGCCATGACGGTCGCGCTCAGTTAGAAACTGCCACCTACGGTCACCCATCCAAATACTGACACTTCAGGGGGCTTAAAAACTGACACCAGGGCTTATACGAACTTAACGTAATGAAAATTTAGTTTTTTAGCAAATTCGAACTTATGAGTGAACTACAGTAGAACTTTTTAAACGATATAAAACGGGACTCACTCACGTGTTCGTATAGTCATAATACGACTATAGTTTCGGTCGCGTCCAGTGCATTGCGAGACGGCTCCGCGTGCTAGCACTCGCCAACTTGAGAAAGGTCGCCGAACGCGACCGAAACTATAGTCGTGTTATGACTATACGAACACGTGAGTGAGTCCCGTTTTATATCGTTTAAAATGTGTGAAAACCACATTAATTTCCATAGTAAAATACAGTATAACTACCGGGAAAATGTTGTCTCGGTAGTTCTACGGTAGGACTACCGGGAAAAAATTGTCCCGGTAGTTCTACTAGTAGAACTTTTGGGAACGACCCTTTTTAAGCCGCCTGAAGGCGTCCGACATGGTTATATTTAATTTAACATAGTTCTATTTTTAACTTAATTCTAGGCAAAATACATTGTTAATAAACAATGTAAACACTACATAGTATAAAACAAAGTCGCTTTCCGCTGTATGTCTGTCCCTAATATGCTTATATCTTTAAAACTACGCAACGGATTTTGATGCGGTTTTTTTTAATAGATAGAGTGATTCAAGAGGAAGGTTTATATGTATAATACACCTGTGCGAAGCCGGGGCGGGTCGCTAGTTATCTATAATAGAATGTACCAAGTGCGAAACATGCATTGTTCTTTGTGCCTAGTTAATTAAATTCGTCGCGTGTTATGTAACACTTTGAACGATTACTTTTACTATGCCGGTAGGTACGATTGTTAAAATATGGTCAAATGCGAGTCGAACGCAACGCACTGCGGGGTTCAGTATACGCAATTACGCATTAGCGGCATGGCCAGAGATTTTCTCAAGGGCAGCAACCTACTTTTATCTACAACCGACAAAACGGAGGAGGTTATCAAGTCGACGCGAATGTATATACATAGGTATCTAATATGTTTTTTTTTAATGTATGGCCACGCATATCTTTTAACAGAGTAAGTAGATTTTAAGTTCGTATAGGCCGGGTGGCTAGCCCTGGTGTCAGAGTTTTTAAGCCGCCTGAAGGCCTCTGACATGGCTAAACGGTTAAAACAACCGGGGCCTACAATTTAACGTGTCATCCGAGCCACGGTAGCGCTCAGCTGTAAATGCCTACCGCGGTCACCCATCCGAAGACTGACCGTGCTGAACGGGGTCTACACAACGTATTTATGAAATCTATACATCTATACATATAAATAAAATTGGAGTGTCTGTTTGTAGTATTGAAATAACCGTTTTTGACTACATGTATATGAATATTTATACGGCACATACACCAAAATAACATTTTTTACAATTATTGTCTGTCTGTCTGTCTGTTCCGACCGATTTTGACGGGGCTTTTATTGGCAGGTAGCTGATGTAATAAGGAGTAACTTAGGCTACGTTTATTTTAGAAAAAAAAAATTTATCCCGTGCTAACGCGGGTAACACCGCGGGGCGCAGCTAGTATGTAATAAAATTGTAACCACACATGAGGTAGGTACATCGTAATGAACAACTTTGATTGTGGGACCAATTCGCAATTTAAGAAAAAGAAATCAGCTGTTTTGTACATCTGAGTATCAATTTTGTATGGAACAGCTAATTTATTACAAGCTTTTATTTAACTTGCATTGGATGTACCTATGTATGTAAGTTCGGGTGGAATCAAGCAAGTTAAATTTGACCAACTTCCCGGTTTCCGATTGAGCTGAAGTTTTGCACGCATATGTATATCTCATTATTAATTTAAAAGAAAGCCACTTTACAGCTTTTTACTAATTAATTGAATTATATTCTTATGACATTATATTATGATGAATTTACTGTGAAATTATTATTGATTCAATTTTAATATTTATTGTACATAGACATAGAGGAGCTTACAAAATGATGCACGGGAATATATACACTACATTTCTATAAAGTTACTAGATTTAGCATTTTCTCAAATGTATTAACTGACGAGTACATTATAGTAATTGTTATTATATTTAATTATATAATAAGAGATTTACTTAATGACAATAAATATTATCTTATCTTATCTTATCACGTGACAATGCAATAATATGGTACCATGGAGCTGATCTGATGATGGAGTCGGAAGGTGGCCATAGGAACTCCTGTACTAAACAAGTTAGACCCGTCGTGTTTGGGCTCGTTTTACTTGTATTGGCTAGCACTCTGCTGCTACATGATATTCAGGATCTCAAAAACATGTATGTAAAAAAAGTTATATTTTTATAATAAGTAATTTACACAAGTTATTTCTCTAATTCCAGGTTGGTCACACAGTAAAAGGTGTTTATTATGATGCACCTTACCTGTGGTTATAGTGTAATATTACTACATAAACATCTTGTGCAGTAGTTTAACTTTATCGCACGACGGAACCCTAAAAATTAGAAAGCGAAAAAGAATTTGATTGTACGATGATTTGATTCCGTATCTACATTATCTACACGGCCATAGACGGAATCAAAATTATTGGCGCCTCAAATTAGCTACAAGCTAAGTTAGCTACAAGCTAAGTTAGCTACAAGCTAAGTTAGCTACAAGCTAAGTTAGCTACAAGCTAAGTTAGCTACAAGCTAAGTTAGCTACAAGCTAAGTTAGCTACATGGTAAGTTCGCTACAAGCTAAGTTAGCTACAAGCTAAGTTAGCTACAAACTAAGTCAGCTACATGCTAAGTTAGCTACAAGCTAAGTTAGCTACAAGCTAAGTTAGCTACAAGCTAAGTTAGCTACAAGCTAAGTTAGCTACAAGCTAAGTTAGCTACATGGTAAGTTCGCTACAAGCTAAGTTAGCTACAAGCTAAGTTAGCTACAAACTAAGTCAGCTACATGCTAAGTTAGCTACAAGCTAAGTTAGCTACAAGCTAAGTTAGCTACAAGCTAAGTTAGCTACATGGTAAGTTCGCTACAAGCTAAGTTAGCTACAAGCTAAGTTAGCTACAAACTAAGTCAGCTACATGCTAAGTTAGCTACAAGCTAAGTTAGCTACAAGCTAAGTTAGCTACAAGCTAAGTTAGCTACAAGCTAAGTTAGCTACAAGCTAAGTTAGCTACATGGTAAGTTCGCTACAAGCTAAGTTAGCTACAAGCTAAGTTAGCTACAAACTAAGTCAGCTACATGCTAAGTTAGCTACAAGCTAAGTTAGCTACAAGCTAAGTTAGCTACAAGCTAAGTTAGCTACAAGCTAAGTTAGCTACAAGCTAAGTTAGCTACATGCTAAGTTAGCTACAAGCTTATTCAGCTACAAGCTAAGTTAGCTACAAACTAAGTTAGCTACAAGCTAAGTTAGCTACAAGCTAAGTTAGCTACAAGCTAAGTTAGCTACAAGCTAAGTTAGCTACAAACTAAGTCAGCTACATGCTAAGTTAGCTACAAGCTAAGTTAGCTACAAGCTAAGTTAGCTACAAGCTAAGTTAGCTACAAGCTAAGTTAGCTACAAGCTAAGTTAGCTACATGGTAAGTTCGCTACAAGCTAAGTTAGCTACAAGCTAAGTTAGCTACAAACTAAGTCAGCTACATGCTAAGTTAGCTACAAGCTAAGTTAGCTACAAGCTAAGTTAGCTACAAGCTAAGTTAGCTACAAGCTAAGTTAGCTACAAGCTAAGTTAGCTACAAGCTAAGTTAGCTACATGCTAAGTTAGCTACAAGCTTATTCAGCTACAAGCTAAGTTAGCTACAAACTAAGTTAGCTACAAGCTAAGTTAGCTACAAGCTAAGTTAGCTACAAGCTCAGTTAGCTACAAGCTAAGTTAGCTACATGCTAAGTTAGCTACAAGCTAAGTTAGCTACAAGCTAAGTTAGCTACAAGCTTATTCAGCTACAAGCTAAGTTAGCTACAAGCTAAGTTAGCTACAAGCTAAGTTAGCTATAAGCTAAGTTAGCTATAAGCTAAGTTAGCTACAAGCTAAGTTAGCTACAAGCTAAGTTAGCTACAAGCTAAGTTAGCTACAAGCTAAGTTAGCTACAAGCTAAGTTAGCTACAAGCTAAGTTAGCTACAAGCTAAGTTAGCTACAAGCTAAGTTAGCTACAAGCTAAGTTAGCTACAAGCTAAGTTAGCTACAAGCTAAGTTAGCTACAAGCTAAGTTAGCTACAAGCTAAGTTAGCTACAAGCTAAGTTAGCTACAAGCTAAGTTAGCTACAAGCTAAGTTAGCTACAAGCTAAGTTAGCTACAAGCTAAGTTAGCTACAAGCTAAGTTAGCTACAAGCTAAGTTAGCTACAAGCTAAGTTAGCTACAAGCTAAGTTAGCTACAAGCTAAGTTAGCTACAAGCTAAGTTAGGCAAATAGGTCTCTTGACCTATTTGGTTCATACTCGCGAATCTAGTTACGATTTGGTTATTAAGCGATAATTTTTAATTGCATGAAAAAGAAAACTATTTTTTCCGCTTTCAAACGGCAAAGAATGTGATAGCATTAAGTAGGAGTGGCGTACGCTAGCGTAACATTATAAAATGTAACCAACCGTAGCTGATGGAGTCACGACATTACTTAGGTAGGTTCTGTTACGTAATGATAGTAAACAGTTATGTTTGATGAAAGAGCTGAAGACGGCAAACGCGCCAACCGGGTGGTGCCAAA
Source organism: Hypomecis atomaria (assembly GCA_964007245.1). Lineage (NCBI taxonomy): Eukaryota > Metazoa > Arthropoda > Insecta > Lepidoptera > Geometridae > Hypomecis > Hypomecis atomaria. The sequence goes on along the minus strand of OZ023308.1, from coordinate 2,843,363 downwards.
AAAAAATGCAAGTTGAGTCCCTCCGCGCGGAATATTATGTAACCAACCGTAGACAATGAAGTCACGACATTACTTAGGTAGCTACTGTTACGTAATGATAGTAAACAGTCATTATGTACCTACCTAAAGTTTAGGTACTTAATGTAAACAATTAACTTGTTTGACGAAATAGCTGAAGACGGCAAACGCGCCAACCGGGTGGTGCCAAAAAAAATGCAAGTGGAGTCCCTCCGCGTGGAAGAAGTGAAACTTCGACGCAACAGTGCTTTCATACCCCCTCCATGGTAGCGTTAAACGTTTAATGCAACCTTCTTGGAAGTCGCATTAGAAGTTTCACTTCAAAAAGAGCGCTTTATTAATCGACTTCAAAAAAGGACGTTCTCAATTCGATTGTATGTTTTTAAAGTGATACTTGTAATGCGACTTCCAACAAGGTTGCGTTATAGTAGTTTATGCAACTGTAATATAATGAAGGGTATTAAATAAAACACGAGTGTGAGTTTATGAAACGAGCGCAGCGAGTTTCATAATAGTAACGAGTGTTTTAATACCCGTGTTATATGCAGTTGCATACACTACTTTATCTTCACTAATAAAAATAAAATAAAAAAACATATTGCGAAACATTAAATTCACGCGTACGTGTATTGTCACAGTGAACTTGGCGCGATTAAAATCTAACCAATGAGAGCGCAGCTGCGCGCGCAGGGCCAATCAGGAGCGAGCGCGCGATGTTATAATGAGATTTTAAGATATCGATGTGGATATTATAACATCATGTGAAATTGCTTAAATTGAGTGTTTTGTTGTCTGCGCTATAACAGTAGTCATTATAAGTCAAGTATTGGAAACATAAGTAGAATGTTACAACATTAGTGTAGCTAAAACGTTTAACGCTACCATGAATTGGGTATGAAAGCACTGTTGCGTCGAAGTTTCACTTCTTCTGCGCGGAGGGACTCCACCTTCATTTTTTTTCTTGTGTGCATGTGGATCATATTTCAGAGATAATACCCATATAATAATAGGGTCCCGTTTTTTAATTAGGTATTTTTCATTGCTCAGTCATTCTCCGAGTTCGTGCAAAAAGAGAACCGTCGTGGCGTTACGGTGAACTAATAAAGATTTTAATGAGCCATCCCAATGTAATTAATAATTTGCCATACTCTTAAAGTGTCATATGTATTTGACATTATTATAAGATGTAATCTAAGAACCGCATGTAAAAATTACATATGTTGCAATAAATAATTGAATTGAATTCATCAATCAGCCGTCAAGGTACCAACTAGGTATACTTGGCGAGTACTGATGAAAACCGAATTGGTGTCTACCAAGTATCAAACACTTTTAGTTGTACTACCAATGACAGAGATGTGTTGTCAACGTAACAAAATTAGTAAAATGGCACACGGGCGACCTCACCTACGACGCTTCTGTTTTTGCACAAACTCTAAACAAGTTTTTACAGTGCCACAAACTTTTCTGACCCGGTAGCGGCGTCGCAACCATCATTTAAATAAATAAATAAAACGTTTATTGTTCTTAAAAGTTAACACAAAACAAGTTGTACACTATAACCCGGTCATAATATCTGTGCACCTCGCTGGAATGCGGCGCCTCTCCCGCTTCCCCTGTCACCTCTCCGCGCACTCCCCGGTGCGACAGTACGGTTAGCATCTTCGTTGCCGAAACACGTCCCGATAATAATTTACGTCCGGACGGTATACTAGACGTCCGGTAATGTATATACGTCCCGATAATTTGAAATGACGTCACGAAGTCAGGTGCACAGATATTGTGACCGGGTTTTAGATCCCACACTAGGGCGACCTGAGTCGTGAGATCTAGGCTCTTCCTTATGATTACAAAACATAATTCCTTTACAATATACAAACTTAAATCAACATTCATATTGCACTGGATCCCACACTAGGGTGACCTGTGTCGTAGGATCCAGGCTCTTTGCCAGACGGGAAGGTAATAGTTATTTTAAATTAGGGAACCTACTAACATGACATAATTATTTTTAACCCCCGACGCAAAAGAGGGGTGTTATAAGTTTGACTGTCTGTTTGTCTGTGTGTCTGCCTGTGTGTCTGTCTGTCTGTCTGTGGCATCATAGCGCCCGAACCACTGAACCGATTTCAGTTTAGTTTTTTTTTGATGAAAGGAGACTTAATCGAGAGTGTTCTCAGCTATATTTTATAAAAATCAATTGAGCCGTTTAAGAGTTATGGTGGGTTAAAGTGGGGATGGAAGAACCAAAATTCTACAAATGTGCCCAAAATGGTTGTCAATGTGTCGGGGGTTTTTTATATACGAAAAATACAAGTAGGTAGGTACATAAATTAACTCAAATTGAGACTCTAGAGACTCTTGAGAATTTATAATGATGTATTGTTGCCAATGAGTATTTTTGATGGACGAAACGGAGGAAGTACCTAATTAGACGCTTTTTAGGGTTCCGTACCCAAAGGGAAAAACGGGACCCTATTACTAAGACTTCGATGTCCGTCTATCCGTCTGTCACCAGGCTGTATCACATGAACCATGATAGCTAGGCAGCTGAAATTTTCACAGATGATGTATTTCTGTTGTCGCTATAACAACAAATACTAAAAAGAGAATAAAATAAATATTTAAGGGGGGCTCCCATACAACAAACCTGAATTTTGAGCCGTTTTTCGCTCTATATTAATAATGGTAACAAGTAGTTGCTTGAAATATTCACAGAATATTTACATGTATATTCACTTCAATAATTAAATTAAAATAAAATAAATATTTAAGGGGGCTCAAGTACGGAACCCTTCGTGCGAGAGTCAGACTCGTACTTGGCCGATTATTTTTTTATGTATAACCACGCATAACTTTTTACATAGTGGTCCGAAATCGATAATTCTTTTTTTTTTGGAAAGTCTATACTTCGAAATTGGTCCCGTTTGAATTTAATCGAAATCGCCTGAGCCAATTTTGATAAATCAACAATAATGTGAAAAATGCTGCATCGATCCGGTTGAAGTCGGTCATGCCATTTTTTGCGAAAAATAATTATGTTATACCAATATTCGGTGAAAATGTCAGATGAATCACACTAATGTGAATGTTTGTGAGTGTGCATGTATGTTTGTTCATCAAATTCTTTTTAGAATTGTCTCCTTTCAAAATGCCTCGTTAGTTCTCCTTTTGGCCACCGGGTCAGATAAGTTTGTGGCGCTGTAGCTGTACGTGTTCCGGTCTTGCATATTTTTGTATTGCACTTTGAACAACAACTAAACATTCTGTGAATATTCAAGCATCTACCTGTTACCATTATTAATATTAAGCAAAAAACGACTATAAATTCAGGTTTGTTGTATGGGAGCCCTTAAATAATATTTTTATTCTGTTTTTAGTAGGTATTTGTTGTTATAGCGGGAAACAGCCTGGTGACAGACAGACGGACAGCGGAGTCTTAGTAATAGCATAGACGAACCGTACTATATATGATTCGTCTATGGTAATAGGGTCCCGTTTTTACCCTTTGGGTACGGAACCCTAAAAATGAGGTTTTTTAAACCACGGTAACCACGAAACCACGGTAAAATATAACCCTGTATATATCTCCGACCGTATAATAATACTTATGGTTTGTATCTAACGAGATCTTTGATTCTTATTAGATCCTTAAATTCGTCCGCTTTGAGGATGGACGTCCTTCACTGCGCTTAGCGGTGCGTGGTCTTCATTCGAGAATGTTGCTACAGGCCGAATCAACGTTCTTGGCGGCTGTGACGTCATATTACGACTTACCAGCAAAATTTATAGATATCTTTATTTTTTTTATTATAGTATGCTATAATTACAAAACATTTTAAATTAAAATATTTTATATTGATTTCGATAAATTTTTAATTCCGACATATTATTAACTTAGTAAGTAGCAAAATTTATCGATGTCGATAAATGTTTGCAAGTTTTGTAACCGATATCAACGAAAGTCTAGGCAGTAAAATATAACGTTTAAATCTAAAAATGCCCACAATTTAGACTTGCTATTGGAAGATTTTTTTTTTTTTTAACCTATACTGTCCCACTCCTGGGCAAAGGTCTCCAGGACTCGCGATCCATCGCAACTTCCTGCCAACCCCTCTCGAACGAGTCAAGATCGTCGATTATTGGAAGGATATTCCTCATTTTTGTAAACTAACGTCTCTGTATTCGTCACGTTACAATAGCGCGAACCGGCATTTTTTGGGCAAAAATTACCTCTGAAATCTCTTGCTGTGACGTCAGTAAACACAAGTTGATGGGAAGTTATGCGCAGAACGCTGCGCAAAAGCCGAAATATAGGTATGCGCGGGAGCCAAAGAAACGAGACGCCGGGGCACACCCGCCCGCTAACCTCATGCCTCCCGTTCGCTCCCTAAACCCGTGCTCAACACTACACCACTTGTGTAGACATTGTGCAAACATGCGCAATAATTAGCGAATCACGGCGAAGTGTCATCTGCAGCTAACTTCTCATCCGTCGATTTGTGTGGCGCTTAGTATACATGCTGCGCTAAACCCAATCCTGACTGAAGCTCACGATCAGGGGCCTTACTGTATAAGCGCACTGACGTTCGGCTTCGCTTTCCCTCCCGCAGTAAGGCTCCGGGCAAAGAATATATAATAATACTACGTATTTAGCGCAGCTTGTAGCTAACTTCACAGCCTCCAAAAAATTTGATTCGGCCTGCATTTTGTTTTAAGTAAGTTCGTATAGGCCGGGCTAGCCCTGGTGTCAGAATTTTGAGCCTTCTGAAGGCCTCTGACATGGCTAATCAATTAATGCAACCGGTGCCTACAATTTAACGTGTCATCCGAGCCATGGTAGCGCTCAGTTGTAAATGCCACCCGCGCTCACCCATCCAAAGATTGACCGTGCTTTATAAATTCACCCTATACCTCCATATATATGACTGCCTCGGTGGCTCAGTGGTAAGTGACCCTGACTTCTGAGTCAAGGAGGCGTGGGTTCGATCCCGCACCCAGGTCAAACATTTGTGTGATGAACATAGGTGTTTGCTCTGTGTCTTGGTTTTATTTAGGTACTATCTATATAAGTATGTATTTAAAATATGTATATGTTATGTAGTATATCAGTCTCTGGCAGCCATATGACAAGCTTCGCTTAGTTTGGGGTTAGAGACTGTGTGTATGATGTCCCCTAATATTTATTTATTTATACCATAACACTCTAACCATGAAAAGTTCACCGAAGAAGATATAGATGGCGTTAGTAGAAAAATTAGCTCACACAAATGGTTCGATCAACAGTTTCGTAGCAGCTATCATAAATCATAAATAAATCATACATCATTTATTTTTGACATAACATAATAAACGTGTTACAGTAGTAGGTACATGATCCATAGGCTCCTGAACTAGTCTAAGACTGTGTCTCAGGAGCCAGTGGCTTCTCCATATTAATATTAAAAAAAAAGCATGCCAAAATAAAAATAAAAAGTAGACTTATAACTAATTTGGAAAAAGAACGTAATCTTAAAAACTTAAATGAAAAAAGAAATTGAATTTAGATATAAATTGCAAATACTAAATTTTACATTGACGAAAAAACATATTTCAAACCAAAGATTACATAATAAAGAAAACTTGACTTGTCTTAAATAATTTAGAAAACAAAAACGAAATCTGATAAATTAAATTTAAACAAATAAATTGAGCTATAAATTAAACATACTTATTTATACATTAACATCAAAAAATATTACAAAACAAAACAAACAAACTAGACTGATGTACTAGACTGATGATCATACGTGTGGTGTCATCAAAACTAAATATTATAACTGTTTGCATTAGCCATTAAAGTTTTTGTAATTTGTGTTCGTTGCTAATTAATTTCAGCGACTACACGTCATAAAGAACGGCAATTATGTAATGTAATTAGACTAGATGTTGCCCGCGGCTTCGCCCGCATGATTTTCGAGGCTCTACCCTCTACCTTACCACCCTTAATAAAAGAGGTGGAAAAAAAAAACAAAAAAAAACCCATTTGACATTTGTGTTCGATTTGACAGTTCTTTTTTGACATTTCTTGGAGCGCACGCTAGAATAGCTCGCAGATGGCAGAATTTTTCCTACTTCCTTAACACTTATTGTTATAATATTTATAGCCTCTGTGTTATTCTGATTTATAAGCTATATAATTGCAAAGTTTCATCTCAATCCGTTCAGTAGTTTTTGCGTGAAAGAGTAACAAACATCCATACATCCATACCTACATACATCCATCCTTACAAACTTTCACGTTTATAATATTAGTAGGAATCGAGCTAGAATAGAATCAAACTGGAAACAAACTATCGGATGCGGCTGACGGTCGCGACTTAACAGTGTGCACATTCGCTATCGAATACCTATCGATTCAACATCCGACGTGCCAGATCTCTCTCGGACGTCCAAACTTTTTACTAGCGACCCGCAACGGCTTCGCACAGGTGTATTATACATATAAACCTTCCTCTTGAATCACTCTATCTATTTTTAAAAAACGCATCAAAATCCGTTGCGTAGTTTTAAAGATATAAGCATACATGGGTAACATGGGGACAGCGGAAGCGACTTTGCTTTATACTACGAGTATGTAGTGATTACTACACGAAAGCCGTAGAACACAGAAATAGTCGCAGTGTCATACTTTCATACATTCTTTAGGGTTCCATACCCAAAGGGTAAAAACGGGACCATATTACTAAGATTCCGCTTTCCGTCTGTCCGTCCTTCCGTCTGTGTATCACCAAACTATATTTCATGAGCCGTGATAGCTAGAATGTTGAAATTTGCACAGATGACGTATTTCTGTTGCCGCTATCCTTACTAATATTATAAATCCGAAAAGTTTGTTGGTTTGTTGGTTTGTTACTCTTTCACGCACCAACGGAGCAACGGATTGACTTGATTTTTGGCATGGACATAGTTTAAAAGGCGGAAGGAGCTTTAGGATACTTTTTATCCCGAAAAATTGCATAGTTCCTGTAGGACAGGACAAAAAGCGACAAAAAGCGAAACTGTCGCCACTATCACAAAGACGCTGAGTGATTAATTCCTCTATGACGCTAATATGGACTAACGAAATGTCACAGCCAAACGTAATTAGATGACAGGTGACATTGTCTGCAGACTTTTATAAATCACAAGTAGCATGGCAAGGGGACAAATTGTTTTTCCACCATTATATCCCCTTGAAGAGGAAATAAAGTATGGATTGAAAATGACAACTGACATTAAAATTGGATAAAATGTTATTTTCCCTCTGCATGCTACATGTTACTATGACGTTTAATACCAGGCCGTCATTTTGTCTGACATTAAAAATATTTTTAAATCTTCTATCATTAGAGGTTTAACATGTTTCTTTATTCTACCTTTATATTCTTTATTCTACATATTTCTATATGTACAGAATCATCATACTTTAATATTATCAATCCGAAAAGTTTGTTGGTTTGTTCCTCTTTGACGCAGCAACGGAGCAAAAGATTGACCTGATTTTTGGTATAGATACCTATGGTTTAAAAGACAGAAAGTGATAATAGGATACTTTTTATCTCGAGAAAATTCGTGATTCCCATGGGATAGGACAATAACTGTTTCTCAGCAATGGAGCAACGGATTGACTTGATATTTGGGGTGGGCATAGTTTGGAAGACGGAAAGTGACATAGGATACTTTCCATCCCGAAAAAATTGTGGTTCCCGTAGGACTTAACAATAAATTTTTCTCAGCAACGGAGCAACTTGCCTTGGCTTATTGCATGAATATAGTTCGAAAGACGAAAAGTGACATAGGCCACTTTTTATCCCAAAAACTTTAACATTTCCCGTAGGATAGGATAAAAACTAAGTGAGCGGGCTGCGGTAGCAGCCGTCTAAGCGCCAGAAATAACCTGTCATGGCAAGTTTAGGACGTTCCTACATTTTTCGCGCTCCTTAGCGGCACTCAGCACACAGCGCACACAGCGCTAGCCCAGACTTGGGCTCCATAACGGAGCTTGCGCTCTCGCCATAATGACGGAGTGTTTCGGAGCACAAGACACATCGTCATCCACCACTCGGGACTAACCAGTACTGAACGTCAGACAGCATTCCAACGCCCTGGTCCCAGTGCAGCGGGTCAGTCTTAGTAGCCCAGCGCCTGGCTCTTCAAGTGCAGAGGGCAGTGAGACCGGCCATCGCGATACCGACACCTCTCTTCCCCTGCAGCCCCACTGCGTCTGCCAACACGTTGACGGCCTAGCGGAAGGTAGGGTAGGTGGCGGCACCCACACCACCAGTTCCATATATCCCACCGCGGCCCCTAATCCTCGGCTGTCATATCAGAGTCCAGGAAGCAGCCTTGCTTTATGAAACTAAGAAAGGTTATTCCCAGCAAGTAACTGGAGATAGAGAGACAGAAAAGAAGCCACACCCAGCGCAGCAGGAGGAGCTGGAGTTCATATGCCTGGCAGACGGAGCAGCACTAGAGCAAAATCTTAACCGAGAAATTAACATATTTACAGACGGCAGCAAAATTAAAGGGAAAGTTGGGGTGGCATTATCCATTTGGGATGATGCCGCTGAGATCAGTACCCGCAAGCTGAAATTGGCCGATTGGTGCTCCGTGTACCAGGCCGAGTTATTGGCACTTCTTGAGGCTACCGAAAAAGCAAAAATCTTTTGTGACTCCAGGTCTGCACTGGAAACGGTAGTTGGCGTATCTTCCCTCCATCCCTTAGCAGTAAATTCAAAGCTAACATAAAGTTACTACACGCACAAAATAAAAATAGTAAAACTTTATTGGATTAAAGCGCACGCGGAGATGAAGGGAAATGAGAGAGCGGACCAGCTAGCAAAGGAAGCAGCACTGCACTCGAAGTGCAGACCTATTTACGATAACTGCCCCGTTTCATTCGTCAAGCGAGAAATCCGAGAGATAATTCCCTTGAAAATAGAAATCCCTTGACGAGTGGAACTGGCGGTATCAGGATGGACACACAGCGGCGGTAACCAAAACATATTTTCCGGATGCAAGGGCAGCATACAAGATCTTATGAGAAATAGCACCAGTGGGAATCATAACTCAAGTGCTGACGGGGCATGGTGAGTTTTCCCAATACTTACATCGATTTAAGTTGAGGGAAAGCCCATCGTGCATCTGTGAACCCACAAAAGAGGAGACTCCACTGCACATAATGTTGGAATGCCCAGTTTATGGAAAGCAGAGATTTGATTTAGAACAAAAAATTGGAATTAATCTAACACGTAAAAACCTTAGAAACAATTTTATCCAATTTTTGCACAAATATTAGTAAAAAAGCAATAATTAGGAACAAGTAGGTATAAACTTTGCTGCACCATTGTAATGTTTATTATAACTGCAAACAGCCAAAAACATTGAAATATATGTATAGTTTTTATTCATTTGTAATTAAGACCCCTGATCATGTCAGGGATATTTCGCGATATAATAAAATAAAAATCCTCGGATGCAGCGTCACAAGAGCGGCACTGCAGCCCGCCTAAGTTGCGACACTCCTCATAAGGCATGCATATAGGGGGGTTGTATATACACTCCAACCGTAACATTTTGATATTTGTCGATTAGGTTAGGTTTCGCAGCCGACATAAACATAAGCCAAAATCAAAATATAACGCGGGCGAAGCCGCGGGTAAAAGCTAGTAACAAATAAATACTAAAAACAGAAAAAAATATTAAATATATTTTCCATAAAACAAACCTGAATTTTTAAGCCGTTTTTTGCTCGATATTAATAACGGCGACAGGAAGATGCTTGAAATATTCACAGAATAATAAGTTGTACTTTTTTTTTTATTTAACCTGTACTGTCCCACGGCAAAGGTCTTCTTATAAAAGTTGTACTTATAATAATTCCCTACAGTAAAATATATTACAGAAGGGCTTCCGAATGGTACGGAACTCTTTGCGCGCAAGTCCAGTCGCACTTGGCCGATTATTTTTATTTACTGTAAAATCTGTAATTTTTAATGAAAATACTTACTGTAATTTCAAGTAGCCTTCACTGTAATTTCTATTTTCCAATCTGGATCACTGTTCCTAATGTAGATTAGGCAATTGCTAAGATACCTTAGCCAAGTACGAGTCGGACTCGCGCACGAAGGGTTCCGTACGGTATGGGAGCCCCCCTGAACTATTTATTTTATCTCAGTTATTTATTATTAAAGTAAATATGCAACTTATTATTCTGTGAATATTTCAAGCATCACCTGTTACCAATATTAACATCGAGCGAAAAAGGTCTAAAAAATCAGGTTTCTTGTATGGGAGCCCCCCCCTTAAATATTAGTTTTCTTGTGTTTTTAGTATTTTTTGTTATAGCGGTAACAGAAATACATCATCTGTGAAAATTTCAGCTTTTTAGCTATAACGATTCATGAGATACAGCCTGGAGACAGACAGACAGACGGACAGCGGGGTCTTAGTAATAGGGTCCCGTTTTTACTCTTTGAGTACGGAACCCTAAAAACGATTAAAACACAACACAAATCTTCCGTACATTTCATTTAAGGCATCGAATAAAATGTTTTTCCTTTCAATGTTATAGTTGTAAGAAATAAAACTAGATGGCGTTAGCATGCAAGATAGCCCGCGATGGTGGTGTGAGACACTGGCAGGGTGAGCTCCGCTTGAATCGAGTTATCTTTTTTTCTTAAAATTTATGGTTCCTAAAATGCAATTTTTGAACGATGTGCAACCTTTTGCCATCAGAGTTTATTGAACTGGTCATCTTATTGTAGACCGCGCCATACATGGTGACGGATGTGAAATGCTGCGCAATTATTACTAAAAAATCGAGAGAAAAAAATCAGCTGTTTCATATATTTTGTCAATTCCGAGTTGCATCATCATCTACATAGTATAAAACAAAGTCGCTTCCCGCTGTCTGTCCCCATGTATGCTTATATTTTTAAAACTATATAACGGATTTTGATGTTTGCGGTTTTTTTAAATAGTGTGATTCAAGAGGAAGGTTTATATGTATAATACACCTGTGCGAAGCCAGGGCGGGTTGCTAGATTTGTATAAAACACCAGATTTTTTCTCTTCCTAATTTTGGGTTGGCCCCATAGTAAAAGTTGTTTGTAATGATGGTCTGAATCACCCCCTTTCGGCTTAGCACAGGGTATATGACCCTTCATGTGTGTGTTAGCGTCAATTTATTATGAATTAAATTATTATTTATTTCGGTTCACAAGTTTGTAGAATTACAGTAGGTACATTGGGGATTCCTTTTAAGCAAGAATATGGCTGTATCAGCTACACACCCCGCTCGTCCAAACTATAGCACATCGTAAAACGAAATAATTACCTCAATTTTAATGAAATGAAAGGAGATAATAATATTTAATGTTATAATCTCCTAGTTGATTGAATCAGGCATTACTTTGCGGAAATTCATCTTCAAATTTATGTTTTCAATAAATATACTTGTTTAGTGTATTTCTGCTAAGTATGTTGTTGTAGGCAAATAAGTTTAAGGGCTCTTTTCAATACATTAATTTATAATTTAAACAAATCAATACGGTTACAATTATTACTATTACAATAATTATAGATTTAAAAAACATAATTTTAAATAATAATAAATTTCACTACACTCTATTATAAATTTATATTAATCCGTTAAAAACTAAACAAAGAAATATTACAACAATCTGTGTACCTAGTGAAATTTATTATTATTTTAAACTTTTTTTTTTTTAAATCTATAATTATTGTAAATAAATTAAATCTATAATTATGGAACTGAAACGTGGTCTTTTACTGTGGGCCTTATGAATAAGCTCAGGATAGCCCAACGTGCTATGGAGAGGGCTATGCTCGGCGTCTCTCTGCGAGATCGAATCAGAAATGAGGAGATCCGCAGACGAACCAAAGTTACCGACATAGCCCAGCGGATTAGCAAATTAAAGTGGCAATGGGCAGGGCACATAGTTCGAAGAACGGATAAGATTTAAATTTTTAACGGTATTAAATTTATCAGCCGATTTAGATAATATTTGGGAAGATTGTTTAGTAACTAACCAAATCGGTCAAGAGTGAGTCGAGAGGCTTATGAAGATTCACTAAATTAATAAATGTGCTAGGCGGTCTACTTTTCTTCAAACTATAATAGTGGTTACTATTATAGTTTGTGAGAACAAGATTAAGCAAAATTGAAATTTTGAAAAAAACCCACGACGGTGAAAATCTCATCGAAAATGAATAAAAGACGTAATTTTTATTATTTGGGAACATGTATTAAGCTACCACGTACATTTGAGAGACAGGAACCTAAATAATACAAATAGAAACCATTAATTCACAATTTATTGATTAAATACCTACTAAAAATGGAACGATTACAACCAAAATTTGAAATTATTTTTCAAGTTCAAAAATGACAATAATCTGACATTTCTCTTTTTTTTAATTTTCTTCACAATCAGCTCACGTTTCTACTTACGCAATATTTTGGCGATAATGAAGCCCTTGTCTTGTCATCAGCTCATGTAATTATTATTTTAACACATAAGTTTTAGCAAAAATAAATTAGCTAGTAACGTTTTATAGAAATATAAGTTATTTACAACTGCAAAGTTGTCAAGGTTTAATTTATTATATTGAGCTAGCACTCCAAATTGCTATAAGAATGCACGTCGACAGAAACGACAAAGCAAAGTCACTCATCACTAGCGCCACGAGTCAAATCTGAATTAATTTATAATTTAAATATTTGGCGCTAAATTTCAAACGACCACATACACATTGCTGAAAACAGAATTGTAATCGGACATTTCGTTTTGATTATATTGCAACATTGTTTTGCACTAATATTGTGGCGCCCCCTGGTGAGTTACAGCCATGACACCTGTCTAAGAACATGAACTCATCAAACACAAATCCGTTATTGAAAACTGCATCAAAATCGGATCATTAGTTTAGAAGATAGGTGGGAACATTACTTTGCACAAACGCACACACATCTCTCACCCTAAACGCATATACCTGCTCCGTTCCGTCGTGGGTAGAAGCTGGAAAGCTGATTTCATCTTTAATCCAGTTGTTCTGACAAAAAAAACTAGATGGCGTTAGCATGCAAGTTAGCCCGCAGTGGTGGTGTGAAACACCGACTTTGTGGGTCTTATTTATCGATAAACCGTTAACGAATACTTACATGTATCCACAGTTAGTTCATGAATTTTTGAAAATTGTGAACCTTTTGTTGTCAGCATAAGGTTACCAATTGTAGAAGCTGAATATGCTGAAACTGAGTCAAACTTTTGGGTCGTCTCTGAAAACGGGGAAAGTTTTGCGCAGTAGCGCAATCAGAACAGAACATAATTATGGTGGTTCCAATTAGTGCAGATAGATTCAATGGAGTCAACGGATTTACTGAAAATGTATGTAGATTTCTTTTTCAAAGGGCTGATTATGTAATTAATTATGTATATGATAACGATGATGAGAGTCGTCGGTCCACCTTGTGGCAAAACATTTATGAAAAAGTAACTTTCTCGCCTGAAAGTATGGGGTAGACGTAGTATGCGTCAAATCCGGTAGTTCTGATTTATTGCAGATTTGTTTATGTTGACCTAATATACCTAATCCAAGTTTGTGACCTCGAGCGCCGAACGCAACTTTGTCAAAAATCGAAGAAACTGCGAAAAAATCATTATTTTTTTAATTTTGGCGATTATGACCCTAAAGGACTAGTTTTAAGGGTTCCGTACCCAAGGGGTAAAACCGGGACCCTGTTACTTCGATTTCCGTCTGTCCGTTTGTCTGTCTGAAACCGGGCTGTATCTCATAAACCATGATAGCAAGGCAGCTGAAATTTTCACAGATGATGTATTACTGTTGCCGCTATAACAAAAAATACTAAAAACTGAATAAAATAAATATTTAAGGGGGGCTCCCATACAAGAAAGGTGATTTTTAGGAGTTTCTTGCTCGCTATTGAAAACGGCAAGACGAATGGGGCTCCCAAACGGTACGGAACTCTTCGTGAGCGAGTCCGACTCGCACTTGGTCGATTTTTGAAAGAACTTTTTAGGACGTTTTTAAAGTAAACTAAATTTTCTACAATATGATACTAGAATTGTCTCTGTAGACCCATTAGATTCTAAGATTAAACGTTTCAAAGTTTTTTTTTTTTTATCAAACTTCGCAATTTTCATAAAGTCATTAGGTAAAAACAAATCGGATTTAACGCATATATACCTACTGTGAAAGTATAAAGTTACTGGACATAAAGAATCAACTCCTTATTGTATAAAAAAAAAATGAAGTAAAAAGAAAATCAAAGGAAGTATACTTACATAGAATAATTACATACCCTTTCCAACAAACAAATAATTATAAAAATCGGACTGCTCTGTAATAAATGCGTATTCACACATAGAATAATTATTTTTGGCAAAAAATGGCAAGTCCGCCTTCCATCGTGTACAAAATTCGAATATTGCGCTCGAATTGTTTACATTATTGTTGATTTTTCAAAAACGGCTCAGCCGATTTCTATTAAATTTAAATGAGACCACCTCGGGAGTATACCCTTTCGAACTAAAAAACGTTTTTTCTATTCGATTCACAATTGGCGGAATTATCGATGAACATACACAAAAAAAAAACAAAAATACAAACAGACGAACATAGAACCTCTACCTTTTATGGAAGTCGATTAAAAAATAAAAACATCGATTTGATAGCCTCTTTCTTTTGGTCGGTTAATAACCCCTGAGATATGCGTAGGCATAATGGCGAAAAAAAATATTATTAAGTAAGTATTATTAGTATTAAGTATTAATTCATTAAAAAAAATTTGACACGTTTTTTTTTCTTTTCTCAAATAAACAAAAATTGATGAAGATAAAGCCCGTTAAAGTACCGCGTGACGTCACGAGTCACATACAAATGTAAGTAATGACTTTAGTCAAAGAAATGACGTCGCCCCCACCACCCCCACTCCCAAACTTTGATAGGGCTTATTTTTGTCATTTGTTGTTTGATTGACAAAAGAAAAAATACGAGTCCAGTTATTTTTGAAAATCTAACTCACGTACGTTATAATAATGATTTCAAATTCAAGCCTGTCGTCTCTTCAAAAACCTTTAAGCTCTCGTCACACAGAGGCGGGTAGTGCGGGAAAGCGATCGCGATCCGGGACCGGATTTTTTTGTAATATTCGAATTTGTATGCAACCTGACACATAAGAAGCGGGCGCGATCCGGCGCTATCGCTTTGCACTGGACCGCTATCGGATCGCTTTCTCGCGGCTCCCGCCTCTGTGTGACCCGAGCTTTAAAGTTTCTCTGTGGATGTCTCCAACCCAGGTAAAAATGACTAGGGAGTAGTAGGGAGTATAGGCCGAAGACAAATTTCTTTGTGGCACTTCTAACTGAGCGCTACTGTGCCTTTGATGACACGTTAAATTGTAGGTCCCGCTTGTATTACCGTTTAGCCATGGTTCAGGCGGCTAAAAAACCTCTAAAACCAGGGCTAGCCGCTGGGCTTTGTCAAATTTATAGGCCGAATCATGCAAGTTGGCGGATGTGAATTTAGCTACAAGCTGCGCAATATCCAATCCTGACTGAAGCTCACTTAAAGCTGCGCGTTGATAGATATTGCGCAACTTGCAGCTAAGGGTGCTTTCAGACTAGCGTTTTATACGCGTGTAGAAGCTCGTTTTTGGAAGCGCGTGTAGGCGCGTATAGGTGCGACTTTTGGTACACGCGCAACTCGTACGAGCGTTGACACGCTTTTAAGCTCGTATAAACGTGACCGTCATAATCCATGTTGACACTGACACGACACCACTACCGGTTCGAGCGAACACGCCTAAATACGCCCGTTTACGCGAATCCTGTTTTTAAAGCGCGTAACGTGGCGCGCGTGTAAGCGCGTATGCCGAAATGACCGTATACAGTAAAATACGCTACTATGAAACGGAACTCCACCGCCGACTTGTATAATTCGGCTTAATTATTTTTATTTAAAATTGTAGGTATAAAAATAAGTTTTTCAATTTTCCAGGGCGTACCTTCGGCCGGCCGTTCAAGAAGATGATGGCGGCGCTGATACCAGTCATCTTCCAGATTGGAGCCGCGTCCACCTGGGCCGTGGTAGCCGCGCTGGTCGGCGTCAAAACGCTGGTCGTCTCGCTCATCATACTGAAGATACTGCTTATAGCGGGCGCTGCGAAGGTGAGACAGATATACTCTATTTCCTATGGTAGATGGTGGAGTGGAGAGTCAACTTAGGCAGTGGTGGCGTCATAACACTGGTCGTCTCGCTCATCATACTGAAGATACTGCTTATAGCGGGCGCTGCGAAGGTGAGATAGATATACTCTATTTCCTATGGCAGATGGTGGAGTGGAAAGTCAACTTAGGCAGTGGTGGCATCATAACACTGGTCGTCTCGCTCATCATACTGAAGATACTGCTGATAGCGGGAGCTGCGAAGGTGAGATAGATATACTCTATTTCCTATGGCAGATGGTGGAGTGGAAAGTCAACTTAGGCAGTGGTGGCATCATAACACTGGTCGTCTCGCTCATCATACTGAAGATACTGCTGATAGCGGGAGCTGCGAAGGTGAGACAACTAGATGATGGCGGAGTCGCGTCTGTCTGGGCCGCGATGGTTGGCGTCAATACACTGGTCGTCTCACTCGTCATATTGAAGTTACTACTGATAGTAGGGGCTGAAAAGGTGAGACAGCTACATACCCGTCATCTTCCAGACTCTCTATTTCTTATGGTATATGATGGACTCTTCTTAAGAACTGGTGGACAAGCGGCGTCAAAACGCTGGTCGTCTCGCTCACAGAACAGCAGAGATCTCGCTCGTCATACTGAATATACTGCTCATACTGAGCTCATAGCGAGCGCTACCAAGGTGAGACCATTTTACTCTTTCTATTTCCTATAGCAGGCGGTGGAGAGTCTACTTAGACAGTGGTGGCCGCGCGTCGTCAAAACGCTGGTCGTCTCGCTCGTCAAACTGAAGATATTACTGATCGCTGGTGCTGCGAAGGTGAGACAAGTAGATGATAGTAGACTCGCGTCCACCTGGGCCGTGGTAGCCGCGCTGGTCGGCGTCAAAACACTGGTCATCTCGCTCGTCATACTGAAGATATTTGATCGCTAATGCTGCTAAGGTGAGACAACTATATAATTATATGATAGTACAGTCGCATTCTTCAGGGCCGTGGTGGGCGCGCTGGTCCTCTGTTATACTGACATACCTAGGTCATTATTACTCATTTATTAAAAACAAATGTTTCTGCAGGACCAACCTTGAATCCCCTAAAACAAAAAGCACTGGCTCGTAACAAAATGATATTCATATATTTTTTCGACAAAATGTTAAGTGCATTTAGCATCGGGGTTAAAAATGAACTCTGTTCTAGGCTATAGCATTAGCTGAGCAGCGCTTCAAAGAAGGAAACAATGGAAGACTAGTTCCTTCTTGGACCGATAGCCCAGCTCAAGTCCATCCTTGGACTGATAAGCCAGACCAACTCCATCCTTGGACTGATAAGCCAGACCAACTCCATCCTTGGACTGATAAGCCAGACCAACTCCATCCTTGGACTGAAAGACCAGACCAACTCCATCCTTGGTGGTTACAACTATACCGGCACGCTCTGACAGGGACATATAACCCAGCCAGTAGCCAGGCAGGCCAGCAAGTCCAGCAAAAGGTTTGCAAGACATATTTGCTTTGGGCTTCCATGTAATCCAAGAGCTAAGGTCTTAACATCTGATTTTATTATCTTTCTGGGCTGAAGCCTCTTTCTCACTGGCTCAAGAGAGTATTGAATGTTTCGATGCACTGAATTCTGGTTCTGATTTCGTTTTTTTCCTTCCTACTTTGTTCCTTTTTAGGGTTCCGTATCCAAAGGGTAAAAACGGAACCCTATTACTAAGGCTCCGCTCTCCGTCTGTCCGTCTGTCACCGGGCTGTATCTCATGAACCGTAATAGCTAGAAAGCTGAAATTTTCACAGATGGTGTATATCTGTTGCCGCTATAACAAAAAATACTAAAAACAGAATAAAATTAATATTTAAAGGAGGCTTCCATACAACAAACCTGTTTTTTTTTTGCGTTTTTTGCTCGATATTAATATTGGCAACCAGTATATGCTTGAAATGGGGCTAAAGGGCTCCCATAAGGCACGTGACCCCTATTGCGTGAACCCAACTCGCACTTAGCCGATTTTTTTCATTGTTAGATCAAAGAGTCAGATCACATGATAAATGGTAGCTGTACCTATAGATTTGCTTGATGCGAAATGGTCTCGAATGTTTATTTGCACTGACTGCTTTGTTTTGATGTCTTCTTTGTTTCTTCTTCATTGTTAGATTAAAAAGCCTTGTCACACCATTAATGGTAGCTAAAATAGCCAAAAGATTCAACAAAGGGTGAAACAATATCTACAGATTTGCTTGGGATCACTGTTATGCCAAAATTCGGATTCTTAGAACACCTCTGCTTCTGGCCTGAAATCTTAAATTCATCACAAAATTCAGTAAAAGGTTGAGAAAGATTTGCTTGGGATCACTCATAATGACAGAATTTGGATTCTTACACGTCTTCTTTTGGGCTGAAATCTTAAATTCAACAGTCAGTTCAGTAAAAGGTTAATGCTTTGTTTCTTCCTCACTGTTTTCTTTAGGTTTTGTCATCCAAGAGCTATAGGTTCAAAGATCTGTCTCTCTGATTTTGTACTCTTCTCGGCTGAAGTATTATTATATCTTCTTTGGCTGAAGACTTCTTCTTACGTACTAGATCTTTTTGTGACGTTACTATGCACTGAATGAAATTTGATGTCTTGTTTTCTCTCTACTTTGTTCTATTTTGTTTTGGGTTTTGTGACACGGTGAATGGAAACCAAGATATGTACCTAGCCAGAAGGTTCCCCAAAAGGTGGTTTTCTTGTAATCAAAATGCTATACAGTCTAACCTTCTGATTTTGTACTCTTTTGGCTGAAGCCTTCTTCCCACTGGCTAGTAGTTTTTGCACTGAATGTTTTTTAAGTTGTTTTACCGCCTGTTTTATTATTACCTAGCGACCCGCCCCGGCTTCGCTCAGGTGTATTATACATATAAACCTTCCTCTTGAATCACTCTATCTATTAAAAAAACCGCATGAAAATCCGTTGAGTAGTTTTAAGATATACATGAGGACAGACAGCGCGAAGCGACTTTATTTTATACTATGTAGTGATTTATTAGACAATAGACATACTTAGTATGGTTTTGTGACACGGCAAATGGTAGAAAAGGTGCCCTGACGGCAAAACGTGATGAAATACAGCGCCGAGCGTGCAAGCGAGAGCGCGGAACAAACGATAGAGAGGCACGATCGGCCTTAGCGTTCAGTTTGTTTCAGTTGTTGATTCAACAATGTTTTCTTATTACGATTTTACGTAAAATTATCGTCCGTAAGCCGAGTTAATAGACAACCATTTTTTATACAAAAATGTTGTTGATTTGCAAAGTGCTGGAAAGGCTCTCGGAGTTGTAATCATGATGACCAACTTTTACTATAGGACCAACTGCTGAAAAATTCAGACTCACATAATCAAAGAGTCAATGAAAACTGTAGGGAACAGCTAATTTTTTGCGACTTCACAGTTGGTCCCATCGTAAAAGTTAGCTTGTACAACACTAAGATTTCCTGCACTTTGTAAAGCAAGATGCCACATAATAATCTTATACTTAAATATTTCTGTAAGTAAAATTTGCGGTAATTTTTGTTAACTTTATTCTCTAGATAAACCAACAAAAAACAACCAACATAATGCATAAGCATTATATTGGTTTTATTTGGCTCAAGCTCAACGCATAAGCATTGCCATTCAGCGTGGCAATGCTGCCAGCATGCTGGGCACGCTGCCAACTGGCAGTGGGCGCGAGCATTTGGATTATCTTTAGACCTTCAAGGGTCTGTGGACGATCCAATTGCTTGTTATGTAGGTACTTAGTAGTAGTTTATGTAGTTTTAGATTATGTAAATATTGTATTTAGTGGTAGTTAATAATGTTAGCAGAGTGAAGGATCTTGTTACTCCTACACAGTGGAATTCATCTGCGTTTTCGTAAGAGGCAACGAAATAAAAAGAACAACACGTATAATGCACACACTTGTTTTATATTTGCTTCGTATTGGACAAAATTACATTGCTGAATTAATGATATGAATGGATTACTATGGATTGATATAATGGACGACACAACTACTATTTTTACATGGTCCTTTTAGATTCACGGTTAGGCAGTAAGAGACAACTAAAAGTGACGTATGCGCATAGACGCACTTTACCGGATACAGACACATCAATAGACAACAAATTGCCATAATCTGTTTCTTATCTATTCGATTAAATGGTGTACCGATACAATCGTCAACAAATAAAGGCACTTGCCATATAGAAGGAATACAACCCAACTGCGTATTCGCATATAGGCGGAATCAAAGTTCTAGGCGGCTATGAAGTTAGCTACAAAATGTGCGAATCTCATTCCTGACTGAAGGTCACATAACAGCTGCACGAGGATTTTCACACCCGCCAACATATTTGATTCGGCCTATACCTACTATACTGAGCGCCACACAAGTCGGCGGATGAGTAGTTAGCCGCAGATGACACTTCGCCGTGATTCGATAATTATTACACATGTGTGCACAATGCGTAGGGAGCGCGCGGGAGGCATGAGGTTGGCGGGCGGGTGTGCCCCGGCGCGAGTCTCTCTGGCTCCCGCTAACTATTACACATGTGTGCACAATGCGTAGGGAGCGCGCGGGAGGCATGAGGTTGGCGGGCGGGTGTGCCCCGGCGCGAGTCTCTCTGGCTCCCGCTAACTATTACACATGTGTGCACAATGCGTAGGGAGCGCGCGGGAGGCATGAGGTTGGCGGGCGGGTGTGCCCCGGCGCGAGTCTCTCTGGCTCCCGCTAACTATTACACATGTGTGCACAATGCGTAGGGAGCGCGCGGGAGGCATGAGGTTGGCGGGCGGGTGTGCCCCGGCGCGAGTCTCTCTGGCTCCCGCTAACTATTACACATGTGTGCACAATGCGTAGGGAGCGTGCGGGAGGCATGAGGTTGGCGGGCGGGTGTGCCCCGGCGCGAGTCTCTCTGGCTCCCGCTAACTATTACACATGTGTGCACAATGCGTAGGGAGCGCGCGGGAGGCATGAGGTTGGCGGGCGGGTGTGCCCCGGCGCGAGTCTCTCTGGCTCCCGCTAACTATTACACATGTGTGCACAATGCGTAGGGAGCGCGCGGGAGGCATGAGGTTGGCGGGCGGGTGTGCCCCGGCGCGAGTCTCTCTGGCTCCCGCTAACTATTACACATGTGTGCACAATGCGTAGGGAGCGCGCGGGAGGCATGAGGTTGGCGGGCGGGTGTGCCCCGGCGCGAGTCTCTCTGGCTCCCGCTAACTATTACACATGTGTGCACAATGCGTAGGGAGCGCGCGGGAGGCATGAGGTTGGCGGGCGGGTGTGCCCCGGCGCGAGTCTCTCTGGCTCCCGCTAACTATTACACATGTGTGCACAATGCGTAGGGAGCGCGCGGGAGGCATGAGGTTGGCGGGCGGGTGTGCCCCGGCGCGAGTCTCTCTGGCTCCCGCTAACTATTACACATGTGTGCACAATGCGTAGGGAGCGCGCGGGAGGCATGAGGTTGGCGGGCGGGTGTGCCCCGGCGCGAGTCTCTCTGGCTCCCGCTAACTATTACACATGTGTGCACAATGCGTAGGGAGCGCGCGGGAGGCATGAGGTTGGCGGGCGGGTGTGCCCCGGCGCGAGTCTCTCTGGCTCCCGCTAACTATTACACATGTGTGCACAATGCGTAGGGAGCGCGCGGGAGGCATGAGGTTGGCGGGCGGGTGTGCCCCGGCGCGAGTCTCTCTGGCTCCCGCTAACTATTACACATGTGTGCACAATGCGTAGGGAGCGCGCGGGAGGCATGAGGTTGGCGGGCGGGTGTGCCCCGGCGCGAGTATCTCTGGCTCCCGCTAACTATTACACATGTGTGCACAATGCGTAGGGAGCGCGCGGGAGGCATGAGGTTGGCGGGCGGGTGTGCCCCGGCGCGAGTCTCTCTGGCTCCCGCTAACTATTACACATGTGTGCACAATGCGTAGGGAGCGCGCGGGAAGCATGAGGTTGGCGGGCGGGTGTGCCCCGGCGCGAGTCTCTCTGGCTCCCGCTAACTATTACACATGTGTGCACAATGCGTAGGGAGCGCGCGGGAGGCATGAGGTTGGCGGGCGGGTGTGCCCCGGCGCGAGTCTCTCTGGTTCCCGCGGATACCTATATTTCAGCTTTTGCGCAGCGGTCTGCGCATAACTTCCCATCCGCCGACTTGTGTGGTGCTTAGTATACGCGACCGCGTAACAGACCAAATATTATTTAAATCTATTATAATTTATAATGTTAAATGTAGTCATACCCATTACTTTCCAACCGCAAACTAAAATTATGGTTTTTATTACTTACTTTCTTCTCATAATACTTAACTATTATTACATTACTACGTAATGATAGTAAATACTAGTTCAGTGTAGGTACTTAGTTATATGTAGTACTAGTTTTTGCCCGCGACTTCGCCCGCATGATTTTTCGAGGCCCTACCTTACCACCCTTAATAAAGGAGGTGGATTTAAAAAAAATGGTTTGACATTTGTTCGATTCGACAGTTCTTTTTTGACATTTCTTGGAGCGCACGCTAGAATAGCTCGCAGATGGCAGAATTTTTCCTACTTACTTGACACTTATTGTTATATTATGGAAAATTTACGCAATATCATTATAATTTATAGCCTATGTGTTATTCTGATATATAAGCTATATAATTGCAAAGTTTCATCTCAATCCGTTCTGTAGTTTTTGCGTGAAAGAGTAACAAACATCCATCCATCCATCCTGACAAACTTTCACGTTTATAATATTAGTAGGATAAAACAAAGTCGCTACTCGCTGTCTGTCCCCATGTATGCTATTATATGTATTTAAAACTACGCAACGGATTTTGATGCGGGTTTTTTTAATAGAGAGAGTGTTTGAAGAGGAAGGTTTTTTATGTATGTATAATACACCTGTGCGAACCCGGGGCGGGTCGCTAGTTATTAATAAAAAAATATTTATTATAAAGTAGAGGAGGCCTATGTCCAGCAGATGACGAAAATAATGTTGATATAATAAGAAAGAGGTTGATTCGGACCATGATTATGAATGACTTTTACTATGGAGCCCACCCAGGTTTGAGAAAAAAAATTATGTATGACTCAAACAAAAATTATTAAAAAGTAGAGCAGATCTAGACGATTTATCAAAAAAATAGTGGGGGTATCAAAAATATTGGGAGCATTGATGTAAAGGGAGGCCTATGTCCAGCAGTGTTCTTCCTACGTTTTTTGTGGTACTTTATCACTTGAACTTTTTTAACCGACTTCCAAAAAGGAGTAGGTTCTATGTTCGTGTGTATTTTTTTGTATATTCATCGATAATATCGTCAATTGTGAACCGAATCGAAAAATTCTTTTTAGTTAGAAAGGGTATACTCCCGAGGTGGTCCCATTTGAATTTTACAGAAATCGGCTGAACCGTTTTAGAAAAATCAACAATAATGTAAACAATTCGAGCGAAATATTTAAATTTTGTACACGATGGAGGGCGGTTTTGCCATATTTTGCGAAAAATAATTATTTGCTTTAGAAAATATGTTAGTAGCTCCCTCAAACTAATACAGAAGAGTGGTCCATTCTACTGGCACAGATTAGATAATAGTTTCTAGGTAATGGTCAGTACGATATACGCTGTCTCTTTCCCTCCCATTGTAAATATTGAGTCATCCCGTTTGCACGATCTTGAGCAAAGAAAGCAAACTTTCTCTCCGTCAAACTGATATTTGTTTATTTTCTTACATCTTACAAATAGCCTTGAAGAGTTAGGGTTCCGTAACGCGACGGTGAAAACGTAACGCTTTTATTAAGCTTTGCGTTGAGTATTGGCAGTATTCAAACATTGAGTTCTTGACATTACGGTCTTTGTAAGAATGTCTGTCAGGTTTAACATTTCGTTATTGAAAAATATTTTCACAATTTCAATTAAAATGAAATAAGTAACAACTTTTTTAAATTAAACGGTTTTATGTACTAAAAGCTAAAAAAATAATATCTCAAAAGTAAAATCGTGGGGCCTTCGCCTGGAAGGTTTCATTATGTACGTTGCGCCTTAAAAATATTGCATGCATAGATAACAAAGTACGAAACGTAAAGAGCAAACGAAAATTCACTTATTGTATAGAACTCTCGGTGCGTGAGTCCAACCCGCTCTTGGCCGTTTTTATCTTACGCGCAACCTTGAGTTTTTTGATATGATTGCTGTCCCACTTCCATATATGAATAACAATGAGTTTGTATCATTTTTCAAATTTGCTGAAATGTATAAGAATGAATGATGATTTTGTGCTTGCTCGTAAGTAGGTACTGTACCAACTTTTTGGTAAGTTTTTGAAAAGATTTCTTTTCATTTTCAATTAAGAGATATTTACTAAAGAGGGCGTATTAGATTTGATGGGTTTTGAGCGATTTTTTGCTGAAAAGTATGAATATGATTTATGATTGCAGTGTTTGTGAAATATGTAGGTACTTATTTGGTCGCTTCTTGAAAAGGTTTCTTTTCATTTTTAATAATGGCACTTTTTTATTGTGAATAAAGGCTTTTGTGAAGAGATCGTGACTTTTTAGAAATTTTACCAAATGATGATGATCCATATATGGAATAATATAAATAATATGGAAGCTTTTGATAAGTTTTTTTTTTCATTCAATGCAATCTTCAGAAAGATCGTGTTTTTTTAGAATTTCTGCTATTTTAAGGCCAATATTATAATAATCGGCCAAGTAAGAGTCGGACTCGCGCACGGAGGGTTCCGTACTTGGAGCCCCCATTATATATTAATGCGAGCCCCCATTACATATTTATTTTATTTTAATTTTATTATTTATTATTGAAGTGAATATATAATATACAACTTTAAATATTTTGTGAAAATTTCAAGCAAATTCAAATTTTAAGGGGGGCTCTATGACAGTACGGAACCCTCCGTGCGCGAGTCCGACTTGTACTTGGCCGATTATTTTATATTCCGGGATGGCCCCATAGTAAAAGTTGTTCATGATGATGTTTGAGTCACCTCTTTTCCGCTTAGTACAGGGCAAGCAGATAACCCTGTAGAAATTAAAGTTTCTACCAAAATATTTAAGCTCAATATTTTATGATTCACGTTCATAATATTTTTAACCCCCGACAAAGAGAGGGGTGTTATAAGTTTAAC
The DNA here is from genome assembly GCA_964007245.1 of Hypomecis atomaria. Taxonomy (NCBI): domain Eukaryota; kingdom Metazoa; phylum Arthropoda; class Insecta; order Lepidoptera; family Geometridae; genus Hypomecis; species Hypomecis atomaria. The sequence continues at coordinate 2,817,955 of OZ023308.1, read as the reverse complement.
GTGTCTGTGTATCTGTGTGTCTGTGTGCAGGTAAGTTGAATAAAAAAATATCACTCTTTCCCTTTCGTTAGCAGAGAAAACAAAAGAGAGGTAATTATAGTTTAGGGGTCAAGTTATTTGCCAGTGAGTATATCTGTATATCTTTATATCTGTGTATCTGTCTGTGGTATCGTAGCTCCTAAACGGATGAATCGATTTTCGTTTAGTTTTTTTGTGTCATAGATAATTTTATCCCGAGTGTTCTTAGCCATGTTTCATGAAAATCTGTTCAGCCGTTTGAAGACCATCAGCTCTTTTCTAGTTGATGTGGGGATCTGACTACTTCAATGTTATTTTTTTTTCTGGCAAAAGTGCCTTTATTAACTACAACAAAACTACACTACTATTACACAAAAAGCATTGGATCATCCTCAGACCTTTGAAGGTCTAAAGATAATCCAAATGCTCAAGCCCACTGCCAGTTGGCAGCGTGCCCAGCATGCTGGCAGCATTGCCACGCTGAATGGCAATGCTTATACGTTGAGCCAAATAAACACCAGAAAATAGTGTTCTCTCTATCAAATGCATATAGTGAAAAAGAAATGTTATTGAAAGGACATAGGGTTTATTTTGTGTCGGGGAATTTTTAAACATTTTAATTTTACTATTTCACTAATTCATTACCGAGCCACATTTTGAAAAAAAAATTTTCCGTCTTAATGAGAGAGATTTTCAAAGAGAGCGCTAGCAATTGCTTTAGAAATTATTTTAATGGAGTCAAGGTTAAAAGAGAAAGAAATTATTATTTGTTAGTCATCTATTCGTAAGCGTGAATGACGAGTCAAACCCATAGAGCTGAAGAGAGAGGCCTTATCTCCCATTGAGTAAGTAAGTTCGCATAGGCCGGGTGGCTAGCCCTGGTGTCAGAGTTTTCTGAAGGCCTGAAGGCCTCTGACATAGCTGTGTCAGAGGTCCGCTACGAGGTCTCCTATTACGCTACGCATACATTTATAGGCCGAATCAAACTTTTTGGCGTCTGGAAAAAAGGAGGCGCGGAATGGCGCTGGATGCTAGCCACTACCAACCGGTCTTATTGGAGATCTATAGGGGAGGCCTATGTCCAGCAGTGGACGTCCTATGGCTGATAGATGATGGATTAAAAAAGGAGGCGAGTGAATGTTCAGTAACGATATATTCATAATTTTTAGGGTTCCGTACCCATAGGGTAAAAACGGGACCCTATTACTAAGACTCCGCTGTCCGTCTGTCCATCCGTATTACGTCTTTCTGTATGTCATCAGGCTTTCTCTTATAAACCGTGATAGCTAGAACGATGAAATTTTCACAGATGACGTATTTCTTTTGCCACTATAACAACAAATAATAAAAAAAGAAAAAAAAAATATTGAAGAGAGCTCTTCAATATTTTTTTTTCCCATACAACAATCCTGATTTTTTGCCGTTTTCGCTCTATATTAATAACGGGGACAAGTAGTTGTTTGAAATATTCACAGAATACTTAGTGAAATGTTGAAAAATAAATAGTTAAAATAAAATGTATTTTAAGGGGGGCTTCCATATGGTCCTAACCCATCGTGCGCGAGTCCGACTCGCATTTGGCTGATTGTTTTATCATTTTTGACTATTATAAAATAGTGTTCTCTCTATCAAATGCAAAAAGTGAAAAAGAAAAAATATAAACTATGTTTTTGGGGTCAATCGCTTGAGTAAAAAGTATTGCACGCTCGGTCTTATTTTTTTCAGTAAAGTTTTTAGTTCATGTATACTTTTCAGCCAAAATTTTGCGTAAAAATTGACTTTTAAGAGTCTTATTATTTTATTATTTATTACCTATAACTTTAGGGTCATTTAAAAAACTGTAAAAAGCAAGACGTATAAATCCTACCGACAGAAGTGTTGATTACATGAAAGAAAAATCACTCAAATCGGATAATATTAATAGCTTATTATTTTTTGACCGACCAAACAGAGGAGGTACTCAATTCGACGCGTATTTTTTTTTTGTTATGTATAACCACGCATAACTTTTTACGTAATGGTCCGATTTTGATAATTATTTTTTTATTGGAAAATGTATACTTCGTAATTGGTCCCATTTAAATACCATTTATCGAAATTGGCTGAGACATTTTCGATAAATCAACAATAATGTGAAAAATGTTACATCGATCCGAGCGAAATATTGCGAATTCTGTACACGGCTGAAGTCGGTCTTGCTATTTTTTGCAAAAAATAGTTATTTATGTTTATTTACAGATTACTTTTTTTTTATTTACCGATTACAGAGGCGCCATCGTAATTATATTAGCTAAATAGCATAGTTCTGTTTCTTTTTCACTCTAGGCATTCGATAGAGAGAACGCTTTTTACGTTGCTATAAATTTACGCTGGCGCCTCTGTAATCGGGCTCACAATTGCCAATGATTATAAGCGTGTGTTTGTGAAAGTTTCGTGCGTAATTAGGTCCCAGCAAGATTGAGACGACATGTCGTATCTACCGATATCTATGATTGGTTTTACGTTTTATTATAACGTACAAGGTAGAAAGTAGGAAAGTATAATAGGTATACAGTATCAATCAATCAATTGAACAGGCAATATTTGATATCAAAAGATCTTGTCATCTTAATATCGTGTTTTATTTCGGCATTTTTAGGGTTCCGTACCCAAAGGGTAAGAACGGATTATTAGGTACTAAGACTCCGACGTCCGTCTGTCTGTCTGTCCGTCTGTCTCCAGGCTGTATCTCATGAACCGTGATAGCTAGACCGCTGAAATTTTCACAGATGATGTATTCCTGTAGCCGCGATAACAACAAATACTTAAAACAGAATAAAATCAATATATAAGGGGGGCTCCCATACAACAAACGTGATTTTTTAGCAGTTTTTCGCTCTATATTAATAATGGTAACATGTAGATGCTAGAAATTTTCACAGAATATTCTCGTAACAATAAATACTAAAAACAGAATAAAATAAATATTCAAGGGGGGCTTCCATTCAACAAACGTGATTCTTAGGAGTTTTTTTGCTCGCTATTAATAATGGCAAGAGGAATGAGGCTAAGGGGCTCCAGCACGGTACGGAACCCTTCGTGCGCGAGTCCGACATGCACTTGGTCGATGTGAGCTAGTGGCGAAGCGTGCCTTGTGAGGGCCCCGTATAATTTGTTTAGGGGCTCTTATGAAGGGTAAAGATTTCTCACAAACGAAAAAAAATGTTTGCAGAAAATTAAAAGAAATATTGTCACATTTTCAATAAAAAAACTAAACAATTCAAATTAAATAAACATTCTTCTTGCCTTTTTTTCCGGCAAACTGATTTAATAAATCCACTATCTATTAAATCTACTTATACTGTTAAACCAGAAGAACAAATTGTTTGTATTGTATTTTTTGGCATGAACATGAGGCATAGCTTGAAAGACGGAAAGTGACATGAGCTACTATTATCCCAGGGTGTATTAATAAAAAAAAAAACATTTTTTTTAAACATGGTTTTACTGAACAAGTACTCATTACGACTACGACGAATCAAACGAGCCGAAACTCGATAGGATTGCGTCGTTTCATTACAGAGTTCCTATGACCACCTTCCAGCTCCATCATCAGGCCCTGGTTACCATTGAAAGACAAACTACTCACCAATATCATTCTAATGAACCCAAACTCGATGAGGTTATGCCGTTTCATTGCTAAGTTCCTTTGGCCACCTTCCAGCTCCATCATCAGATCAGCACCATGTCATCATAATATTGCATTGTCACGCGATTTACACATGTATGCAAAATTTCAGCTCAATCGGTAACCGGGAAGTGGATCTTTAACTTGCAAGATTTGATTACAGACAGATAACAAGACAGGTTAAACTAAATAAAAGCTTGTAAAAATAAAATGTTCCCATGGCATGTAGCACAAACATTAAATACCACGCAGGCGATGCTTGGAGTCTCTCTGATGAGGAGAAACGTAGAAGAACCAAAGTTACCGACATAGCCCAGCGGATTGACAAGTTGAAGTGGCAGTTGGGCAGGGCACAGAGCGCGGAGGACTGATGACCGGTGGGGTCTCGAGTGGAGACCTCGCACCGGCAAGCGCGTAGGACGTCCACCCACAAGGTGGACGGATGACCTCATTAAGACCGCAGAATCGCGCTGGATGCAAGCTGCTACCAACCGGTCTTATTGAAGATCTATAGGGGAGGCCTATGTCCAGCAGTGGATGCCCTATGGCTGATGGATGGGAGAAGCTGCGGGAAAAAGCCAGTATACTTTTATAATATTGGAATCTACACCGGTTACAACAACCGTGGTCTGTGACCTACAATTTAATGCAGTTCCCGGTTGTTATACCGTTAAGCTATGTCAGTGACCTTCAGCTAGCCTAGCATACGCAATACGACATAATGTTCGACGTATGAAAAAGAAAATATGGCAAGTCGATGTGTGAAAGTGACAGACAACATAGATTTGTTCTTCACTATAGCTTTGTTTCGTTTTCACACGTCGATAAAACTATGTCGTGGTGCGTATGCTAGCCCGGTTGGTGGCTTAAAAACATTGACAACAAGGCTAGCCACCCGACATTACCAAGTTTTAATCTACATAAATGCCAGTCGCGGTCACTAAAAAATAAACATTCAGACGAATTGAGAATCTTCTTTTTTTGAAGTCGATAAAAAAGTGGTTTGATCAATGATCCGAAGCTAGGTATTTTGATGATTTTTCTAAATAAATATTATTAAGGGACATCTTAAATACATGGTCTCTGACCCAAAACTAAGCATAGCTTGTGATATGGCTACCGCAGAGACTGATATACTACATATACATATTTAAAATACATACTTATATAGATAGTACCTAAATAACACCCAGACACAGAGCAAACACCTATGTTCATCACACAAATGTTTGCCCTGGGTGGGGATTGAACCCACGCCTCTTTGACCCAGAAGTCAGGGTCACTAACCACTGAGCCATCGAAGCAGTCAAATCAAAAATTCTCTGTGAAAACAGTCTTAATTTTTTTTTCTTCTCCAGGTGGGCGCACTGTTCGGTTCCAAAGGCCACGGTCACCAGTCCTGGGAGCCACCCCATCATCCGCAGAAGGAAATCCATCTTCACATCCACAATGGACATCATGAAACTACACATGACGAACATGTGCCTGTTTACGGTAAGATCAATACTGTACTATATAATTTACACTTTCATTTTGTACACTATAGACTAGAGCTGTACTGTATCAGCCTTTTAATAGTCCACTGCAGGACGTAGGCCTACCCACGAAGGGTGATTGGACCATATCCACCACGCTGACCCAGTGCGGGTTGGTGGCTTCACACAGGTACGTGAAATTACTTCTACGGACGTATGCAGGTTGCCTCACGATGTTTTCCTTCACCGAAAAGCCAGCGGTGTGAAATTCCGTACATAAATTCCGAAGAACTCCTTGGTACTGAACCGGGATTTGAACCCACGATTGTAAGGCGGGTGTCATTACCATTAGGCCACCACGGCATTCTAAGATCAATACGAGTAGGTCGAATCAAACATCTAGGCGGCTGTGAAGTTAGCTACACATTGCGCAAAACCCAATCTTGACTGAAGACTGAAGCCCACTTTTTAGCGTCATCTAGCGGCGAGTAGCTAACTTCACTTTGTAGCGCCATCTAGTCAATAACAATATAACTAAAAAGTTGATTTAACAATCTAACAGCTGGCGTTGTAATACTAAAATAGCGAGTACGTAACTGTACGTAAAATTTTAAATTCCAATCCTTATTTTTCAGGTGCATGGAGCAGAGAAGACCCTACAACTCTAGTAGAAGCAAAGCATCCTGCTATTGATCCATACTCAATGATTGGACCTCAAACTATTAGAACTCCTTTCGGAAATTATGTCAAAGTGGAATCCAACGATCCTCCTTTGCATCCGACTAAGAGAAAACGATAGAAACTTTATCATCTGATAATTACGACTTTAGTTTTAGTTCTGTTTTTGAGGCTATTGAATTGAAGCTACTTTCGCAGAAAGATTTTTATAACGGTGTCTATTAACAATAATGTTGTGTCATTTGGTGCTGCCACCTATTGTTGAGTAGCAGAACTACTAATGTTAAATTTTGAACAAAAAACGTTACCGTATTAAAATAGAATTATTTAATTATTTATTTTGTATTTTAGAAATAAGTAGGACATAATATTTATTATAGTTTTAGCACAATATTGTAACGCTTGCGAAATTATAATTTGGCGAATAGTCTTATTATGAGTTTTATTAAAAATAATAACTTCCAATATTTCCAATACTTACATAGAAGTACCTACAACACAACACAATACATAAATGGTATTATGGTCGAAAAGTTCTTGAGTGGAGACCACATACCTACATACCGGCAAGTGTAGCGTAGGACGAATATTCACAAAGTGAAAAGATGACCTGATTTGGACCGCAGGCAGGATTGCATTGGATGCAAGCCGCTTCCAATCATTCTTACTGAGATGTAGGGGAGGCTTATCTCCAGCAGTGGACGCCCTACGTCAGACTTGTTGATGACGTAACCAGACAAAATAAAAAGTCCGAGAATAGGAATTAATCTCATAGAGCTCAAATAAGTTTAGTTTGTTTTACCTCTTAGAGATGCTAAAACTGGGAAACTTGTCTACATTGTAAGCCCGATTACAGAGGCGCCAGCGTAATTATATTAGCTAAATAGCATAGTTCTATTTCTTTTTCAATTTAGGCATTCGATAGAGAGAACGCTTTTTACGTTGCTATTTAATTTACGCTGGCGCCTCTGTAATCGGGCTTTGTAAGTACGAGTATTTCTATGGGTATAACGGACTGAGGTTGTCAAAGTGGCGGTTACGCCCCCTTGCGAGCGTTCGAGACTTTAGGGAGGCAGTAAATTGGAGGACCTTGAGACCACAGACGATACATAGGACCCTGACGCAGAACAGAAAATTATGTAAGCACCTACTAGCTTTTACACGCGGCTTCATACTCATGATATTAGGAAAAAGCGTAGCCTATGAGTCTCCGATCGATCCCTAATAATCCCTGTAGAGAATACCTGAAGACAAAATAAAACGTAAGGAAAATAAACTGGAGGACGTTAGAAAAAATATTGATAAAGGGGGCGAAGGGGAATAAAGTTGAGAGCCTGTGTAAGTAACAGATAGACTCGATATCCACCATGTCAATAATTATAATCATGAATTTCATATACGATGTATATGACATTGAAGTATTCTGTTTGTATAAGATATATTATGGCTATTTGTATTTAAAATTTGACTTGTAACAGTGGTGTTATCAATAAATGACTATGACTATGCAGCCGACGCCAGCGCCGCTCGGCTTAGCTATGCGATCTTTTACACTATGCGGTATTTACACTAAATATCAGCTTATACAGTGATGTAACTAAATATCCAAGTTTAAACTTACCGCTTCATTATATATTGACTATAAATAGGTAGAAAACAGACTGCTAAAGGAGGCAAGGCGTTTTAATGTTGGGAGCTGTTTAATTTATTACGGTATTGTATTTACTACCTAGGGCTTAGGCATTCTATGTTTTAACAGTAACTAAGGAGAAAAAATATGAGTAAATACAAAATGGAGGGTAAGGTAAAAAATCTAACGTCAATATTGTTAAAGGGGGCGAGGGGTGTTAAAGTTTGAGAGCCAGTGGATGTAACAGATAGACTCAAGGTCGACCATGTCAAGGGTATCAACTCGTGACGTCACCGCATCAGTATGCAGCCTACGCCACACGTCTCATCTTAGCTATGCGATCTTAGCTCTACCTTAACTGCTAAACACATAAATACCTTACAGATTAATTCTGTGTTGCCTCTATGTATTTTTTTTTAATCCTCATGAATATTACCAATACAATTTTTATTTAGGTGACTGTTTTAAATGTATAAGGTTAGCGACATTGTAGGTATTTAGTACCTAGGCATTACAAATATTAAAACTAAAGAGAAAATAAGTTGCGAAGAAGAAAATGAATGGAGAGAGTTTGGAAAAAGACTGTTAAAGGTAGCGATGGGTGAAAAGGGGGCGATGGGAACTAAAGTTTGAGAGGCAGTGGATGTAACAGATAGAGTCGAGGTCGACCATGTCAAGGGTATCCGCTCGTGACGTCATCACATCAGTATACAGCCCACGCCTGCCCTGCTCAGCTTAGCTATGCGTTCTTAGCTCTACCTTAACCACTAACCACATAAAAACCTTACAGATTAATTCTATGTTGCCTTTATTTATGTTGTTTTCTATTCCAAATCCCCCAGAATATTGCTAAGATAATTTTAAGTTAGGTGACTATACGCGACATTACAGGTATTTAGTACCTAGGCATTACAAATATTAATACTAAAGGGAAAATAAGTTGCGAAGAAATCATCAAAAAGCTTGCGATGGGTTAGAAAGGGGCGATGGGAACTAAAGTTTGAGAGGCAGTGGATGTAACAGATAGAGTCGAGGTCGACCATGTCAAGGGTATCCGCTCGTGACGTCACCGCATCAGTATGCAGCCTACACACGCCGGCTCAGCTTAGCTATGCGTTCTTAGCTCTACCTTAGACTCTAAACCAGGTAAAAATTGGTTGCCTGTAAAGTCGGTATACGGGCGAAAGTTTTACGTGACAACGACTTTGAGACGAATGAGACGAATGTACACGTAATGGCACGTAAGTGCCTCTCACTCGCTCTCATTGTGAGCGCATGAAGTGTGAGCGGGGAGCGTAACGCAGTTTCTTGAAGTGTCACCCGGCAAACCAATTTATAAGACGTTGTCACGTCAAAAACTTAAATAAAGTACCAGGTAATAGACATAGGTTCTAAAGCAAAGTGAATTCGTATAGGCCGGGTAGCTAGCCCAGCTAGCTTAGCATACGACCACGAAAAGAGTTTTGTCGACGTGTGAAAAAGTGACATATATATATTTCACCATAACTCTGTCTCTCTCTTTCAAGCCGGTAGAATAATTTCGTGGTCCATATGCTAGCTCGGCTGGTGTCAGAGTTTTAAAGCAGTCTCAATGTCTCTGACGCTAAACGGTTAAAACAACCGGGCCTACAATTTAACGCATCATGCCACGGTAGCGCTTCGTTGTAAATACCACCCATGGTCACTAATCTGAAGACTGACCGTGCTGAACGTTGCTTAACTTCGATGATCGCTGACGAACACCTAGTCAAATAACGCTATGAGCGCTACGCTGTACTCTTCATTGCTCATTGACTAAGCACAATACTTATTGATGGTTGTAATCTTTCCATACAATTATTCATGTGGTGTGTTTTGGTAGCTCTGTGGTGTTTTGTTTAAAAATTGACATTTGTATTTCTATTTTCCTGAAATTAATTAGAAATACATCATCTGTGAAAATTTTGGCTGCCTAGCTAACACGGTTCATGAGATACAGCCTGGTAACAGACTGACAGACAGATGGAAAGCAGTCTTAGTAATAGGGTCCCGTTTTTACTCATTGGGTACGCAACCCTAAAAAAACAACCATTTTGCGTTCATTTTAACGCAAATTGGTTATATCGAAGAACACAGGTTCGCTCACTTCGTTCTCTAGGCCAATTAAATATAGCAGGTGCCCCGGTTATGGCCACTGACCCGGTTGTGGCCCTTTTGGTGTTAAAATTATCGCATAAATGGTAATTACAAACAATGTTACAACATAAATATTGTTTGTGTGTTCTCAAATTATATATTTTTTTTAATATTTTTTGGACATTAATTGTCTAATTAATCGTTAAAATTCAAAGTGGCCACAAATGATACTAAGATGGCCACAATCGGGGCACCTGCCCTACCTAAGAGATTGTGAAGTCCGTCCATCTTTGACAGACCTTCAATTGCTGAGGTCATCCCAGGTTTATATTGTATACTTACTGTATAGTCATTGAATAAATATTTAACGTCGGCAATTATCCGACTAGCGTGATCTAACGTTTAGCGCCAATAATAATAGTATTGTGCAATATCGATCTGTAGTGTCCATCCATCCATCCATCAGCCATAGGACGTCCACTGCTGGACATAGGCCTCCCCTATGGATCTCCAATAAGACCTTTTGGTAGCGGCTTGCATCCAGCGTGATCCTGTGGTCTAAATTAGGTCATCCGTCCACCTTGTGGGTGAATGTCCTACGCTGCGCTTGCCGGTCCGTGGTCTCCACTCGAGAACTTTTCGACCCCATCGGTCATCAGTCCTCCGCGCTATGTGCCCTGCCCATTGCCATTTCAACTTGCCAATCCGCTGGGCTATGTCGGTAACTTTGGTTCTTCTGTGAATCTCCTCATTCCTGATTCGATCTCGCAGAGAGACTCCGAGCATAGCCCTCTCCATAGCTCGTTAAAAAGGCCCATCTCTAGTGTACTGGCTTTTTATAGAGCCCATTGGTGAACATAGGCCTAACCAGACTAGACAATGGCAAATAGTCCACTTGGTCTTTGGAATAATATTATTTTTTTAAATTTATTTTGGCATGTAGAAGGATCGATATAGAAGTTTCAATACAAAACTATTTTTTTTATTTTCGTTACGATTATCACCTTACTACTGTAGGTAATCCAATCAAGTTTCGCGTTTTCTGTAGAACATCGAGAAAATTTATCAAAAATTTACGTCCCAGAAGAAAATTCTTTTCACCCCTTAAATTGTAACAAAATGTTATGTTTTGGGGTCAATTACTTGAGTAAGAAATATTGCACGCTCATACGCCTTAATTTTTTAGGAAAAGTTTTTTATGTAGGTATACTTTTTAGCCTAAGTTTTGCGTAAAATGTGTATTAGAGGTCATTTAAAAAACTGTAAAAACCAAGACGTATAATCCTCAGAATCCTAACAAATTAAGTGCTGATTACATGAAAAAAAAACACTCAAATTGGATAATATTTAGAGGTAGGCTAGCTGCCCCGGTGAACTTCATCTCACCATCTGTCAACTGTCAATGACAACTTTTACTTGCAGGAACATTTTGTATGGGAAAATTCAATGAATGTCTTTATTATTTTACTCACTATATTTTTATATTTTCTCACCGTATCGGGCCGAGAAACACGAAAACGTGTACTTTTGAATGCGCGATGTGAGGGGACGAAAGATTTTGATTCAAATTTAAAAAATATCATAGATAAGGAAACATCTTGAAAAATTTTATGAACCAGACAACATTTTGAGAAGTAAACGGCTTTATTACAAAAAAAAATTTACAAATTTCTCACCAAAAAAAAGTTGTATAATTCGAATGCTAAATATTATCAGCGACAACATCCCATTATTTTTTACGAATAAAATCGCCTGATCATTTTTCTATTTTATAGACCGAGAAGTTATGTTTTTTAATGTGTACATTATGAGTAATTAATTAAAAACTCACTGCCGCCCGCCGCTCTGGCGCGATCCTGTCGAGCGCGATCGCGAAAAATTTGTCCGAGTGAAGGGGCGCGGTACTCAATTTTTGAAACATTATAGTTTATCAATGCGTCACCTTAAACCTTCCCTTAGCTTCCACGGATATTTCAAGACCAAAATTAGCCCAATCGGTCCAGCCGTTCTCGAGTTTTAGCGAGACTAACGAACAGCAATTCATTTTTATAAATAAGAAAGAAGAAAGATAACAGCTTATTGTTTTTGTATAGACACGTTGGCGCCTCACTCAGACTGCTGTGGCCGATTGACAAACCGTTAACAAAGGAATCGCACAATCCACACGCGTCTAGATAAATGTTATATCCTCAAACACCTCTGCTTCTACACAAGTTATAGTATTTATAGTTATAGCATTTGACTTTAAAATAGCGGTTACATAAGCGCCAGACTGGCGGCCGCATAGCTACGAGTATCTATCGTCAAGGGCAGCGAGTCTATAACATCAATGTTTTTATGGATTCAGATAATAATTCTTACAGAATTTCGATTATATTTAATGTGACTGGCCAGCATTTGTTACATCCTTTTTGGAGCCAGTTTCTTAATTTAAATACATTCGATTGTCGTACCTATTTGCAAAGGTATCGATACGAGTATAATCGACGTTTTGAACAACTTTTGCTATGGGATAATACCCTGAAACCGCGAAAAAAACAGCTGTCAAAAGTTCATAACTCTCGAAACATAGGATTTAGAGAGATATGATAAATTATATAACAAGAGCAGCGAGTCTATAACATCAATGTGTTTTAAAAAAATCATTCTTAGAGAATTTCGATTACTTTTAGTGTGACTGGTCAGCATTTGTTATATCCTTTTTAAAGACAGTTTTCTGCTTCAAATACAAGCGTTTTGTATCGTGTCATATTTATATGACCTATAATCTCAGATGAACAAAAAAAACAAGACAGAACGTCGTGAACAGACAAGTGAGGACGGTTTATTATACATGTGGTGAGTGCGTCGGTGTTGCGCCGCCATAGTTCGACTGACAAGCCAAGGTTTAGTTTCCTTGTACGTGTATGTGCGTGTAATTGTGCCTGTACACGGCGAGGCGTAGTTTTGCCGGCCTCACTTGTTTGTTCACAAGATTCTGTCTTAATTTTTTTTATTTGGTCAGAGCCAATACTGAAAATTTATATACATTTTTTAAATATTTAAATTAATGATACACAGATTCCAGGGTATGTGCGATGTGAAAATTACATTTGAAAGAATGCGACTCTACAATAGAGATGGGTTTGGTTAGTAGTTTCATAATAGGTATATTTCTTAGTGTAAATATTTTTTCTTAACATATTTAGTAAAGGTATTCATAAAGGTGGTGTTTAACCACTTTTCAGTTTAGCGTACACACAATTTCTGAATAATTTTGAGATGAGGGCAGCAAGTCTATAATAGCAATGTGTTTTTATAGATGCTGATAAAAATAAATAAATTAATACTAAAAATAAAACTGAGTAAATTTCAATTATTTTTTTAATGTGACTAGACCTTATTTTTTTTTTTTTTACTTTGGGCCTTATGAATAAACTTAAGGTAGCCCAACGCGGTATGGAGAGGGCTATGCTCGGAGTCTCGCAGCGAGATCGAATCAGGAATGAGGAGATACGCAGACGAACCAAAGTTACCGACATAGCCCAACGGATTAGTAAGTTGAAATGGCAATGGGCAGGGCACATAGCTCGGAGAACTGATGGCCGACGGGGCAGAAGAATGGAGTTCTCTAATGGAGACCGCGTACCGGCAAGCGCAGCGTGGGACGTCCACCGACCAGGTGGACCGACGATATTATTAAGACCGAAGGGACACGCTGGATGCAGGCCGCTTCCAACCGGGCTTATTGGAAATCCATAGGGGAGGCTTATGTCCAGCAGTGGACGTCCTACAGCTGATAATGAGATCTTACTTGGAGCCAGTTTCTCAATGCTTTAAATTAGTTAAAATACAGTCTGTAGCGGCCAAGAAGACAATCTATAGTCGTGCCTTTTCTAGAGGGAAATTTAGGGTAGATGCACTAGTTCTGGCTATTTTAGTGTCATTTTTGTCACTTTAAATTTAAATGATTTTGTAGACAATTTCAATGCCAGAAAAATATTAAAAAAAAAAACGATTTTATACTTTTAAATTCACACAGGTAAATATCGTTTTTAATCTAACTTATGCAATAATTTTGACATCAACCGCCTTACCACAAAAGATGTTTTGAACACTGTTTAACCGCGCAATTTGTACAGTTATACATTGTCTAAAGCGTGCGTAAGCCTTTTGTGGTAAGTATAGTGTATAATATCATAAAGTACAAGTAATTCGCTTGAGTAAGAAATGCTGCACGCTCATACGTCTTATTTTTTTCAGCAAACTTTTCGGTTTATGTTTACTTTTCAGCCAAGTTTTTGCGTAAAAATATGACTTTTCAAAGGCTTAGAAATATACCTTTAAGGTTATTTAAAAAACTGTAAAAACTAAGATGTAAGTACAATCCTAGCGATTGAAGTGCTGATTACATAAAAAAAATCTCAAGATATATACAGTGTATTGTTTTTGTATGGTCAATCACGATTTCAATAGGTATAATAAGTCCGTTGTCTATAAAAGTATCCTGTATTAATTTATTGAGAGTGAGTCTATAGACATGTTATAACATCAATGTGCAATAGATTTGGATAATAATTCAATTTTAAAGAATTTTGATAATTTTTAATGTGACTGGACAGCGTTTGCTAGATCCTTTTTGGAGCCATTAATATATTTTATTTTAATTATTTATTTTCTTGGGTTTAGGTTTTTTATGTTACTCAATATAATTATTTTAATTTAAAACGAACATGGTTAACCTTAAAAACTAAACACACAACCCATCTCCGCCCATACCCGGCGCAAAAAAGCCCAAAATGCTGGCCGCATTACCTCGCTGGATGGCGATGGCCATCCTTTGCGCCAAGTACGAGCCGGAAACCTAAACCTAAGTAAATATAAAAAAAAAATATTTTTGAAGGAAATATACAATATAATATTCTGTAAATATTTATTTGAAGCATCTTCCTGTTGTCGAGTTAATATCGAGCAAAAAAAATCACGTTTCTAGCATGGGAAATAAATGCAATAAAAATAAATATTTGTTTAATTTTAATTAAGTTATTTATTTTTGAAGTGAATGTACTACTAAATAATTATACTATGAATATTTCAGGCATCTCCCTGTCAAAAACGACGCACAATTCAGATTTGTTGTATAAGAGCCCCCCTAATATTCACTTTTTTTTCTATTTTTAGTATTTGTTGGTATAGCGGCAACAGAAATACATCCTCTGTTAAAATTTCAACTTTCTAGCAATCACGGTTTATGTGATACAGCCTGGGGACAGACAGACAGACAGACGGACAAACAGTAATAGGGTCCCGTTTTTACCTTTTGGGTACGAAACCCTATATGTATATGAATTTGGTTTCTGCATCATTGCGGTACAAATCAGAAGATTTGATCAAGACCAAGAACAAGATGAACGCAAGACGGTTCCGATCGATTTTATTTGAAATACATATGAGAGCCCTATGTTCAGCAGTGGACGTCCGGTGTTTTGCTTCGCTCTTCATTCTGGTATATTCTTCTTTCTTCTGGAATCTTCTGTCGATGAAAAAATGGGACTAAACGTAACCTCTTTCAGGCTATGTCTGAGGTATGAACAATACAGACAAAGCCAAGGAGAGGCTAGGTCAACATCCCGGTGGAGGTCAAACTCGGAGGTCAACTTCTTTCTTCACACTAGCTAAAGTGGTTGATCAGTTATTTCTTCACACTATTTGACGCCGTTATAAAAAATACAGAAAAACAACGAAGAGGCTAGGTCAATATCCCGGTGGAGGTCAAACTTGAGGTCAACTTGAGGTCATCTTCTTTCTTCACACTAGCTAAAGTGGTTGACCCGTTGTTTCTTCTCACTATTTGACGCCGTTATAAAAAAATACAGAAAAAAACATGAAGAGGCTAGATCATATCTCGGTGGAGGTCAAACTTGAGGTCAATCAAGAAGATGACCTCAAGTCATCTTCTTTCTTCATACTAGCTAAAGTGGTTGACCCGTTCTTTCTTCACACTATTTGACGCCGTAATAAAAAAATACAGAAAAAAACATGAAGAGGCTAGATCATATCTCGGTGGAGGTCAAACTTGAGGTCAATCAAGAAGATGACCTCAAGTCATCTTCTTTCTTCATACTAGCTAAAGTGGTTGACCCGTTCTTTCTTCACACTATTTGACGCCGTTATAAAAAAATACAGAAAAAAACATGAAGAGGCTATAGCTCATACTTTGTTCTTTGTTCGGTTTACCCCTTTTCAGAGTGTCTTAGGTATGAGTAATACAGAAATAGTCAAGGAGATTCAGTGGAGGTCAAAAACGAGGTCAACTTGAGGTCATTTTCCCTAGGTATATATTTGTTCTGGTTCTGGTTCTGGTTAATTCGGTCATTTTTCAGGCTGTGTAAGATATGTAAAATACAGATGAAGCCAAGGTCAACAACCCATTGATGTCAATTACGAGGTCAAATTGACGCTATCTTCTAAATTCAGGTTGAAGTATTTGATAGAACTAGATAATTTTAGCTTGTGGTAATACTCCAAAATCAGAACGGAGATTTCAAAATATTTAATTTTTCGTTTGACAGGCCCAATTCAATTCATTATTTCTCAAATAAAGGTACAGCAGTGTACACTTATGAAAGCCAATATATACAAAAAAACTGTTAAATAAATTACATAAAATTAAATGGAAAAAGTTGTTCATAATGATGGTCAAACACCTTTCGGCTTAATATAGAGCAAGCAGATAACCCTTTATTGGGGAGGCCTGTGTCCAGCAGTAGACATCGCATGGCAGATGGATAGATAGATCGTTGTTTTTCTACGAAACCCTGACAACAAATCAATGAAATCACTAAGTAATTCCTAAGATAATTCAATGATATGAAATGATAAAATTGCTTAAGATAAACTTAACTAAGCAAAGATAATGATAATTGTAGGTTAGCCTCAGAGGTCGGACGTTTTTATTGTGCTAATAACTTTATACTTAGCGGTAATTGCTTGGATATAAATTAACTTCAACTTGGTAACGATTTGTAAAAACTTCACGCAATTTCTTGCATTTATAATAGAGCTCTCATCGTAGTTTGACTACTGTTTCTTAGCTATCGCTCAAGTTAAGCAACGCTCAGAAGCGCTTCTCTTAGGATAAAAGCCAGTGGGTGGCATTTACAACCGAGCGCTATCCTGATTCAGATGACATCAAATTAAAATAAAATAAATATTAGGGGACAGATTCTTACACACGGTTTCTGACACTAAACTAAGCAAAGCTTGTGATATGGCTGCCAGAGTAAATAGATAATACCTAAATAACACCCAGACACAGAGTTCATCAGATAAATACTTGCCCTGGGCTGGGACCGAACCCACGCCTCTTTGGTCCTGTAGTCAGGGTTACTAATCACTAAGCAACCGAGGAAGTCGAATTGTAGGGCCCAGTTGTATCGACCGCTTCGTTCGTTTCAGCCATAGGACGTCCACTGCTGGGCATAGGCCTCCAAGATTAACCAAGATCTCCAACAAGACCTGTTGGTAGCGGCTTGCATCCAGCACGTCCCTTGTGGGTGGACACTGGACGTCCTACGCTGCGCTTTCTTTCTCACTCGAGAACTTTTCAACCCCATCGGTCATAAGTTCCGCGCTATGTGCCCTGCCCATTGCCACTTCAACCTGCCAATCCGCTGGGCTATGTCGGTAATCTTGGTTCTTCTACGGATCTCCTCATTTCTGATTCGATCTCGCAGAGAAACTCCGAGCATAGCCCTCGTGCATATGTGATATGTAGTTTATCAACCACTTAGCGATTTTATTTTTGTCTTAATAAATAACTGTCTTTTGTCTTTTTTTTTTTAATTTGTCGACAGAGTTAAAAAAACCATCAGTTTTATACAAAACGTTCATTGATACTCAACAAAATGTAGAGAACAGCTGTTTTTTTTAGATTTCCGTGTTCAACATTGGAACGCGTTGGATGCAAGACGCTTCCAATTTTAATGAAAATCCAAGTCAAAAAGAAAAAGAATCATATCAAAAATGTTATATCCAGTCACTTTTAGCAATTTTAATATCACATCTTTTTTAGCTTGGGTTTATTTAAATTTTTGACTGAATGATGTTTAAATTTTAATTATTTTTTGCTATTGGAGATTCAATGCAAGATGATTCTAAGCATTTCCATATGTCCAATGAATAAAGCAAATTTTGATTAGGTATATTTGATTTAAAATCAAGTAATTGTTTTTAAGGAGCAACGCGTTGATGTCTTTTCAATGAAAAATGTGAAATGAAAGGAGAAATGACCAAAATTATGGTCATTTTATTTCAAATGCATTTCCGATTAAATAATTTATTTGTTAAAACACGGTAAATAAGTGAGCTTGTATAATAAATAGGCCGAGTAGCTAGTCCTGGTGTCAGAGTTGCTAAGCCACCTGAAGGCCTCTGATTCGTTGTGTAATTAATTTGACACGATTTTCATCGTGACTAATTTAGATAATTATTTTTCGCAAAAAATGGCAAAACCGCCTTCCATTCCTTTCGTGTACGAAATTCGAATATTTCGCTCGAATTATTGATTTTTCAAAAACGGCTCAGCCGATTTTCTGTAAAATTTTAATGGGACCACCTCGGGTACCTTTACTTTTCGATACCTTTCGAACTAAAAAATATTTTTTCTATTCGGTTCACAATTGGCGAAATGATCGATGAACATACACGAAAAAAAATATACAGACGAACATAGAACCTCCTTCTTTTCGGAAGCCGGTCAAATTTGTAGTCAAAGCCGTTTTTAAATTAATGGAGATTCGAGTGAAACCAAAAGACACAGCAAGTAAAACAAATTTCTATAATTACTTTGATTATTGCGAAAGAAAATGTAAACTCTTGTGAACTAAATACCTCCTCATTAATCAATACTATACCATTTGAACAAATATGATGACGCCAGTTAGTTTAAAGAGTTCGTTGATACAGGGTTTCATAATAAATTCGTATAGGCTGAGTGGCTAGACCTGGTGTCAGAGTTTTATTTTTGACTAGCTGCGCCCCGCAGTGTAACCTGTGTTAGCCTGAGATAAAAAGTAGCCTATGTATTAAAGACGCAACCGAATTTCATCTAAATCGGTTTAGCCGTTTATGCGTGAACTAGCGACTCGCCCCGGTTTCGCACAGGTGTATTATACATATAAACCTTCCTCTTGAATTACTCTATACATTAAAAAAACCGCATCAAAATCCGTTGCGTAGTTTTAAAGATATAACCATACATGGGGACAGACATCGGGAAGCGACTTTGTTTTATACTATGTAGTGATAGTGATAGTGAAGTGGAACAAACATCCATACATACTTAACTTTCGCGTTTATGATATTAGTAGGATATAATTTATTACTTCAGATTTTATCGATCGACAACATTATCCCTCAGCTAGCTTAGCATGCGACCACGAAAAGCCACGAAAAGAACTCTTTTTGACGTTGAAAAAGTGACAGATATATACTTCGCCATAACTCTGTCTTGTTCTGACACGTCGAAAGAAATATTTCGTGGTGCGCATCCTAGCCCGGCTGGTATCTCTGTGAATTATACTTTGACTAGCGACCCGCCCCGGCTTCTCACAGGTGTATAGTGCATATAAACCTTTCTCTTGAATCACTCTATCTATTTAAAAAAACCGCATCAAAATCCGTTGCGTAGTTTTAAAGATATAAAGCATACATGGGGACAGACAGCGGGAAGCGACTTTGTTTTATACTATGTAGTGATAGTGATGCGCTGCTGTTGCAACAAAGTTGATACATCAATGAAATTCATTCCAGTTCATCGAGCGCTTGTTCACGGCCATTTTTAACCGACTTCCAAAAAGGAGGAGGTTCTATGTTCGTCTCTTTGTTTTTTTTTGTGTATGTTCATCGATAATTCCGCCATTTGTGCACCGAATTGAAAAATTATTTTTTAGTTCGAAAGGGTATACTCCCGAGGTGGTTCCGTTTAAATTTTACAGAAATCGGCTGAGTTTTTGAAAAATCAACAATAATGTAAACACTATTCGAGCATAATTTGCGAATTTTGTACACGATGAAAGGCGGTTTTGCCTTTTTTTTTTGCGAAAAACAATAATTTCGCCTGACAAAGGACTGCCAATAAACAAAAGCCTAAACTTTTCGCCGGATGGATGTACGATACCCAATTTTTATAATATTTAGCAAGATTATATATTATTTAAAAAATAAAAAACGAGTTACGGGCATAATATAAAACACTAGCCTTTGCTCACGGCGTCGCGTAATATTTAGATTTTTGTGTAAACATTTTATTTTTCCGGCATATAAAGTAGTCTATAACATTTTCCGTCTTTCAAACTATGTCTATGCTAAAAATCAAGAGGCCACATCAATTTCAATTTATTTATTACGTCGTACGGCTAGACAGACGCGACCAAAGCGCCACCTTTTTACTGTGGGTGGACATTCCGCGCGTTAGAACCAAGCGTTTCGAGTTCACATTCCTCATACGAACAGCCAGAATGTGGAACGCTTTTCCTGGGTCTGTCTTCTCGCTAAAGTACAATGAGGGTGTCTTCAAATCCCGAGTAAATAGGTATCTTCTAGGTAAGCGTGTTACATCCTAGACCGCATATCTGCTTAACATCAGGTAGTGTGTAGTCAAACGCAAACCTATTCGAAATAAAAAAAATATATTACTAGATATTATTACATCTACGGGCTAAGGTGAACGTTCTTCCACTATACCCTTCGAGCAAATTTCTATAGAGTCACAATCGTGCAAAAAAGTGTCCGAGCCAAAACCCTGCCCACTACCTACGTAGTTTGGTAGTGCTTTTTAGTTAGTCTTAAGGCGATTGCAAGCCGACTACAACGCTGCGCGATGCCAAAGTGCTCGGTTACAAGCACTAATTAGGTGACATAACGTCGAGATTTGAGAAAACGGGTCGTTGTGAATAAATTTAATATAAATATCTAAGTCGGTATGTATACCGACTTAGATATTTGTATTACGGTGCTCGGACATGTTTTTACTACTTTCACTTAGGAACTGTGACTCTGTAGATTTGTATTTGCTCGAAGACTATACCATCACGTCTACACGTTTTGTCTATACATTATATAAATTTATACAAAAAGACGAATTAATGTCTACCTACTACAAACGCACTTCACAGTTTGTTCAAGTGATAACAATAATTAGACTTGCAAACATTGGGCAGACAAACCCTCGACTCACCTATCGATGTGTTCAAGATTTCGACATATTCGTACTTATTTGTTTTTAGTTTGTACAAATTGCTCAGTAATAAATATAATCTTAACTAAATTAAAAATTTAAAAAACCCCCGACACTTGACAATCATTTTGGGCACATTTGTAGAATTTTGGTTCTTCCATCCCCACTTTAACCCACCATAACTCTTAAACGGCTCAATCGATTTTTATTAAACATAGCTAAGAACACTCTCGACTAAGTCTCCTTTCATCCAAAAAAAACTAAACTGAAATCGGTTCAGTGGTTCGGGCGCTATGATGCCACAGACAGACAGACACACAGACAGACAAACAGACACGTCAAACTTATAACACCCCTCTTTTGCGTCGGGGGTTAAAAATAGAATTTATCTTTGCACTAAATTTTTGATCCAATTTTTTTTAAAGGTTTAAGTAATTTAAGGTTCATTAAATGGGTCATAAATCGTAAACGGTTAGTTTAACAAAAAAGGTTATTTTGTAACAAAAGATGCGAAATTTAATTTTCTACAATAATTGTCACCATGACTTTTGCCCTTAAGTGCATAGTTACCGAGATCGGCCAAAAACGTTTTTCAAGATGGCGCTTGAAGCTCCACCTAGATCTGTCAGCATTATTTGATTTTATGCTCAGTAAGTGATCCTAAACTTTAAAAAAAATGGATCTGTAATTAGTGCAAATTGACAAAAAAAACGTCTTTTTTTACTGACCTAAAAGAAATCTTATTTTTTGTTATATCTCTGATATTAAGTATTTAGTAGTTCTCCGAACAGTAGACCTCGCATTAATTTAACTGAATCCTAAATCCCGAATAAATCCGAATGTGTGTTTGATAGATGGCGCAAAAACCAATTATGCTAACGCCAAACTCTTTGTTCTCCAAGTAGATTTTATCTAAATTAAGATTAAAATTAATTAAAAATTATACCCGCGGTCGATTCTAAAACGTAACGTGATATAATATTTCGCCTCGACTGTAAATTGTTGAATTAGCATATTTAATAGCGGCTAGTTCAAGTTGACATTTGGTGGGATTCTACTTTTCCTTTACAATGTCCTTTGTACAGATCTATTTATAATGGTCTTCTCATTTTGCTTCTATGTAAGCAAAGCTCTCAAGGTTGATGTGTTTTTCCATTCTGGCCACGTTTTTTTTATTATTCTTGGAAATACTAGTTTTGTTAACATTTTGATTTGGGAATTTAAAGCGGACGTGACGAAACTTTTTAGCACCGAATTATTTAGGTAACAGTGATTTAATGTAAAATGTGAAACCATGGAGGCCGTATAGGAGGTTGAACTTGAAACGTACTTGATAGGTTAAATCATGGGTACTGTTTAGTAAAAAAAAAAAAAAATTTAATTTATCTAAATAATTTTGTTTGATCTAGTGTAAGATCCTATTGAAAAATTAGCTTTTTGTAAAGTCGGTTTACGAACAATAGTAAAATTATATCTGATAACGTCAGTAAACATTGTTGAATCAACAACTGAAACAAGCCGAACGCTTATTGATTAATTAATAATTATTGTATTATTAATTAATTAATAATTATATAATTATTATATTAAGGCCGATTGTGCCTCTCTATCGCTTGTTTCACGCTCTCGCTGCACGCTCAGCTCACGCGTAACGTGACATTTTTCATGCGTGCAGCTGGCGTTCATCGATTTATAAGACGTTATCACGTCAAAGAAATCTGAGTCAGTAGACTATGCCTCATGGCTATTGAGTATGAAAAAAAAGAAATTAGAAATTGAATTTTCCTTTTGAACTTCTTTTGAATATGAATTTGAGAATTATGTTACTGCTTGCTTAGGTTATTGAGTATGAAGCAAAATAATAAATATCCTACTATAAAATTATAAACGCGAAAGTTTGTGAGTATGTATGGATGTTTTGCTACTCTTTCACGTAAACACTACTGAACGGATTGCGATGAAATTTGAAATAATTATGCTTATACATCAGAATAACACATAGGCTATGATTAATTAAGATATTGCGTGAAACGAAGTTCGCCGGGACAGCTAGTATTTTTATAAATAATTATGTTTTTAACATATTCAGTAGCATAGTGAAGACAAATCCAATTAAAGCCAATAGCAAAGTTTAAAATTCCGTTCATGAATAACGAAGAACTCATTGATATATAGCTAGGCTTTAAACCCACGACCCACAGTTCTAAGGTGACCGCTTTACTTCGAAGCCACCACGGATACCTACATAAACGCCAGAGAAACCAGTTATAAGAGATAACGCGACCGGTGTCACGTCTAAGTGGGTAAAGTCATATTTTTAAATTTTCCCATTATAAACATCACTTTCAACGACTCTATACCTAACAGGGGCCCTATTTTTGAACAACGCACGGTTAGTCATATACGGAACTTGTATGGAGTATTCGCAACTTCCTACTACATAGACAGCCTAGTGCAGGATCTAGGAAATAACTGCTACTTACATTTACATAACTACTACTGCTATTATAATATTAAGAAATTTGTTTAAATTAGTTTTAGATGGAATGTTTAAGAAATTCTACATTGTATTATCGATGCTGAATAAAGTCATTCATTCATTCATTCATAGAGATTCCATACAATCTTTCAAAGTTACGTTTACAATCGAAAATCAAAAAAAAGGATCGTTTTTGAATTCCGAACGCTTTACGGAACTTTACGGTTTCTTCATACAAACTGTCAAAGTTCCGTATACGTTCCTAGCCGTTGCAAGTTCAGGGGACCAATTTTTTAACTTCGCACAGGAAAACAAAGTCATCTGTAAAGAAAAGCATACGTTCCTAGGCGTTCGAATTTGAAAAAAAGGGCCCCTGGGGACCTATTTTAGAACTTCAAACGCCTAGGAACGTACACGGAACTTTGACAGATTGTATGAAAACACTCTATATTGTCTAGAAGTTGCGAGAGCTCCATACAAGTTTCGTATACGACCAAACCGTGCGAAGTTCAAAAATTGTTCCCCTGATCTTGCAACGGCTAGGAACGTATACGGAACTTCGACAGATTGTATGGAACATCCGTAAAGTTCCGTATACGTTCCTAGAGATTCGAAAGTCAATTGTAGAGTCCCATAGGTAATACAGGTCACATTCGATAGTAGTGAGATGTAATAAACATGTGCAATAAAGAAGTATTACGCAATTTTTAAAAAAACTTTTTTAAAACAAAACATAAATACAAGTGGAGTCCCTCCGCGCGGAAGAAGTGAAACTTCGACGCAACAGTGCTTTCATACCCCCTCCATGGTAGCGTTAAACGTTTAACGCAACCTTGTTGGAAGTCTTATTAGAATTTTCACTTCAAAAATACAAGAAAATTGTGTCACTTCGTGTATAAACTTAATCTGTGTACTTATAAGTTGCATTTACATATCTATTAAACAATGGAAAACTTGATTGTTCCTAACGATCCACCTGGGTGGTCGGTTAGGATTTTTTTCAAGAATTTTGTTCTTAACTGACCACCAGCCATCCACCTAGGTGGTCAGTTAGGAATTTTCGTCCTAACCGACAACCAGCCATCCACATAATTCTTTTTTACTTTTTAGCTCATATTTTGCTAAAATCGCAACGAAAAAATCTTCAATCAATATCGCAATTTTTGGATCGCTAGAATGGCATCGCGTACTTCACTATCCCGCTCGCACTAGCACAGAACTTTAATGCTCGCTCCTGTTCTAACTCGTGACATACGTATAGATTCATAAATATAGTCTTTGGGTATAGTATTGAAAATTGAAAAAATTGAAAAGTAATTTATTTCTTTTATTACAAAATACATGAAATATGTAGCCATGGCCATCAAACTAGGTGTGAGAACACCTGTATTTTGATAGATATCCTTCCTAATAGTTACATCATTATGAATTGCACAGTTTTATATTTATTGGTAATTAAAACTTCTCAACTAAAAAATAATAATAATTTTGTCAAGTTTAATTATGGTCTGGGCCTACAAGTCATATTACAGTGTTGTTTATACGTTTCAGATTAATTAAATGATTGCTTTCTTGATGTCAAAATATTAATATCAATACATAATGTTTAAAATAAATGTTAAAAAATAATAATTACAAAATTACAAAAAAAAATGACTGAACCAAACTTTTTGGCATCTGCGAAAGATACTTGTGCCGTGACAAACTTACTGAAGTTTTACGGCACTTTACTGATTTGTTGAGGTTAGTGTGTATTTTAAGAAATAAATAAAACAAAAACTTAGCTCAAACTGCGCAAACACCAATCCTCGCGCAAATGTGTGAGCTTCTGAGCTTTGCGCAGCTTGTAGCTAACATCATAGCCGCATAGACGTTTGATTTGGTAAATACATCCATGTATGTACAACTAACATCTTAAAAAGAACGCAAGGACAACACAGAACATCGTTTTTTAGACCTTGTTTTACATTCGACATTACGCTGTGTCCTTTTAGCCCACCTGTATGACCTGCAATGACGTCATGTAGGTTACTTTGTTTTTTTGTGCTTTAGTCTTGAGATTGTGTGAGAACATTCTATACCTACCTATCTTTTTATTTATAAAAATTCTATTAATATTTTTGTGCATTTGATTTTGTTTGACTTATGTTGAGATGATATCTACAAGACATGACCTAGGCCTTTGCTGAGTCAGTGTCTACCTTAATATATACCTACTTATCTTCAAAATACTGTGATAAAATACTAGCTGGATCGGTGAACTTCGTCTCACTATCTGTCAAGTGTCAATGACAACTTTTACATCCAGGAACATTTTGTATGGAAAAATGAAAGTAATGTTTTTATTGTTTTCCTCGCAACTGTTGTACATTTTCTCACCGTTTTTACCTTCCCTTAACTTCCACAGATATTTCAAGACCAAAATTTTCCAAATCTGTTCAGCCGTTCTCGAGTTTTAGCGAGACAAACACTCACGATTCATTTTTAGGGTTCCGTACCCAAAGGGTAAAAACGGGACCCTATTACTAAGACTCCGCGCTGTCCGTCTGTCCGTCTGTCTCCAGGCTGTATCTCATGAACCGTTATAGCTAGAAAGCTGAAATTTTCACAGATGATGTATTTCTTTTGCCGCTATTACAACAAATACCATATACCATAGATAAAATTATAGTAATAATCTATGCATATACTAAAAACAGAATAAAATTAATAATTAAGGGGGGCTCCCATACAGCAAACCTGATTTTTAGCCGTTTTTCGCTCTATATTAATAATGGTTATAGGTAGATGCTTAAAATTTTCACAGAATATTCAGTTGTATATTCACTTCAATAATGAATAATTAAATAAATATTTAAGGGGGCTCCCATACAGTACGGAACCCTCCGTGCGCGTTTCCGACTCGTACTTGGCCGATTATTATATTTAAGAAGATACTCGTATGTACAGGGTTATCTGCTTGCCCTATACTAAGGCGAAAGGAGACGTACGGCATTAACTAACTATTAATTAAGACCATTATTATGTATTACTTTAATTTCCTATAGGGCCAACCCAAAATTTGAAAAACAAAGCACAACGTGGGTGTCTTCATATCCCGAGTAAATAGGTATCTTCTGGGTAAGCGTGCTACACCCTAGACCCGCATAAAATCAGGCAGTATGTAGTCAAACGCAAACCTATACAGAAAAAAAGAAAGAAAAAAACAGCTATTCCATACAAAATTGCAACTCGGAATCAACAAAATGTACGAATCCGTTGATTTTTATTCTCTAATTCCGGCTTGGCTCCATTAAAAAAGTTGTTCATAATGATGGTTGCCTGGAAGAAATCGCTTGAAGCGATAAGGCCGCCATTTAGTATAACTTTGTAATGTTTTTATTTTTCGTGTATTTTTTGTATTGTAATTGTGGTTATACTAATAAAGAATTATCTATCTATGGTCTGAATCACTACTTTTGGGTTTAGCACACCAGTTCTGGATAACCCTGTATAATACAAATATTTATTTATATAATTTTTATAAAGCTCTAATTTAAGTTATGTGTAAAATGTTCAGTTTTGAATTTGCGCTACACTAAACCTGTAAGAGATGTTATAAATTCTATTAAATATGGGATCAACTCTAAAATTGCAAAGTAAAAAAATAAAAACAGCTGTTCCATACAGTATTCATTCATTCATTGATCTCGTGTCAATAGCTGGACTTCTTTTTATGTTTTTTTTTTTATAAACTAAGTTTTTAATTATTTACAATTGATTTACATGGTTTAGATGTTTTGGGACCAGAATATGACTTCTATCGCGTCCTCGGTGGCCAGGTTTAGGTCTTTCTGTGTGCATTTTTTCGGACAAAGCGGGCAGGCCAAAAGGAGTGCCATGGTTTGGACGGCAGTACCACATACAAATTGTTCCTGGTCTACGCCATATATGTAATTTCGCTAAATGTGAACCGAATCAAAAAATTCTTTTTTAATTCAATAGGGTATACTTCTGAAATGGTCCTAATTAAATTTTAAATAAATCTCCTGAGCCGTTTGTGATAAATCAACAATAATGTAAACAATGCGAGCGAAAACTTCGAATTTTGTACACAATAATGGAAGGCGGTTTTGCCACTTTTTACGAAAAACAATTATTTTACTTGCGATTGACACCTAAAACAAAACATTTTGTGACAACTTGAGGGGTGATAAAAGTTTCTCCCGGAACGTAAATCTTATCCAAAATGTATAGCAAAACGCGAAAACAGTGGTCGATGCAAATCCTCTTAAAACGCTTATTTATCTTCTTCAGTATTGTACTGTAACTGTAACAGCCTATTTTATTTTTAAATGGTCCACTGCAGGACGTAGGCCTACCCACGAGGGTTGATTGGACCATATCCACCACGCTGGCCCAGTGCGGGTTGGTGGATTCACACACGCCATCAAATTTATTCTACGGACACATGCAGGTTGCATCACGACGTTTTCCTGCACCGAAAAGCCAGTGGTGTTAGATTCCGTACATAAATTCCAAAGAATGCATTGGTACGGGTCCGGGATTTGAACCCACGACCCCACGATTGTGTAATGTCATTACCACTAGGCCACCACGGCTTCAATATTACATCTTCAGTATTATTAAACTTATTAAACATTAAATTGATTTTGAAATGTGCCAGTTTTGAGATAAATATTTGCACACGGTACCAACTGCGTGGGTTATTTATATTGCTACTTGCGATACCCACCTGGTACCTCAGCCATATTAGCCTGGCGATATTTCATTTAAAAATACTGTTAACATTGTGTACCTTTAAAATAAAAATCGACCAAGTGCGAGTCGGACTCGCGCACGAAGGGTTCCGTATTGTATGGGGTATTAAGGGCTCCGCTTAATTTTTTTTATTATAATTTAATTATTTATTTTTTAAACAACTGAACATTTTGTGAACATTTCAAGCATCTACTTGATGCTGTTATTAAGATCGAGCAAAAAAAATAGCCCTTAAATATGTTTTTTATTTTGTTTTTAGTCTGTGAAATCTTCAACAGTATAGCTATCGCGGTTCATGAGATACAGCCTGGTGACAGACAGACAGCGAAATCTTAGTAATAGGGTCCCGTTTTTACCCTTTAGGTACGGAACCCTAAAAACGCATGTCTAGTGCACAGCAGACGATAGAAGTGAAACTTTTTGAAGTATTGCTATCTCTCTCTATTTATGTCCTCTTTCATCCAATAAAACCTGAGGCCCATATTTTAGGATTAAGTCATGGATGTATTACATAAACAAAAAATCGTTGTACTAAATATATCAAAATATTCACATCACAAAGAATTATAAAAAGCAACTAAGACATAAGTTATGCTTATAACTTGAGAATAATTATCGTTATTTATTACCTACATTCGCGGCCAGCAACATACATATTCATATTAATAGATATAATCGTAAAGTGTGACGTCATAGCCTGCTAGATAAATGTCAAAGTTCATAGTTTTACCTTGATTTTGCGCTGAGATTTAAATAAAATTGCAATTTAAATTCGATTAAAATGTAACCGCCATAGTAGTGGGGCGCTTTATTTTATACATACATATAGCAGTTTTGTTGCTAGTGGGCGACCGAGGTCGTAAGGTCCTAAAATATAAGAAACTAGCGACGCGCCCTGGCTTCGCATGGGTGTATTATACAATTATACAATAAACCTTCCTCTTGAATCACTCTATCTATTAAAAAAACACAGAAAAAGTGCATCCGTGTTATATTTGGTATGAAATGGATGGATTCATGCAGGCCTGTCTTTAAGGCTAAAAGCCTCCTAACAGTGCCTTCTATTTATATTTTTGAAGTGGCAAAATTTGTGAATTGCAATCCTTCCCTTTTTAATCCCTTTGACAATACTGGCAGAAGAACACATACTCATTTACGACTTAACATGCCTAATGTGAGATTGGAATTATTTAGGAATAACTACTTCTAGTCTACTAGGCACTTTTCATTTATAACTCCTTACCAAAAGGAATTGTGGACTTGCCTTATTATAAATTTTGTAGAGTTGAAAAAGTGGTTAGCGAGCAATAGTTTTTATTCATTGAAAGAGTTTTTGGACGACGCTTCTTGCCGCCTACATATTTATCATAAGAAATATTAAAAATGATATTTTTTTGTCGTTGTATTGTTAATTGTAGAATTGAACAAATGTGTCTTTTTGCATACCTTGTATTAGGTTGTTATTGGCAGTTAATGTTATATTTAAGACCTTTATTGTTACCCATTAACTAGCAAATAAATAAAATCAGTGGAGTGCGACTGTGGAGCTGTGCAGACAATGCAACATCTATTGTCCTGTCCTCAGTGCCCAAACACTTGCACACTGAGCGACCTAGTGGAAGCCAACCCTCCTGGAGTAGCAGTCGCTAACCACTGGGCGAAGCTTATCTAGATAGATCATCACCAGCTAGATCTATCACCTTAGAACCATCGACACGAAGAAGAAGAAGACTAGCAAATAAAGAATTGAATTGAATTGAATAACTACAAAGCCGCCAAGAAGTATGATTTGGACTATATCCTCACTAATATTATAAAACCGAAAGTGTTTTATTAGTTTGTTACGCATCAACAGAGCAACGGATTGATTGATTTCTGCATGGATAGAGTTCACAGGTGGAAATGTTTCTGCTACTTTTTATCCCGACAAAAAAAACAATAGAAAAGTTATGCCAGTAATCATAAGTACCTATAGACAGATATCATTTCTGACATACAAGATGTTGTTTTGAAAAAGGCATAATTCTGTCAACTTTTACTATGAGGCCAACTGATGATGTGATGACTTAAAAAATATAATGAGTCCGTCAAATAGATTATCGAAAATATTAGACACGTATTTTTTCTTCTGTCAATCAAACAAATAAATGATAAAGATAAACCTTGACAAATTTTTTGAGTGGGTGCCGTGTCGTCACTTCTCTGACAAAATTTTATATATTTGTAGTGTACTCGTGACGTCATGCGGTGCTTTAACGGGCTTTACCTTCATAAAAAAAAAATACGTGTCTAATTATTTTTGGATAATATATCTGAAGGATGAATATAAATAACCAATAAAATAAAATAAGAAATAAACCTATATTTTTAATCATCATGCCTGTTATGTGTGTATGTTAATTCGTTCTATACATTTTTTTAAACCTAAATTTTACTAAAACTTTAAAACCGCGAAAACATTAAAATAATAAATATAGCAGTAAAGAATAAAAACACGAATAAAATTAGTTATCTAATGGGAATTACCACACATTTTAATATCTTTTTTTTCTTATTATTACGTCATGTTACCACATGACTGTCTGGAGTGATAAATATTTAAATTAGTAACCACCGACCATTCGGAATACCTACTGCTTTGTTTGCCTATGTAATTTAGAATAAATGTATATTTTAGGATTTCCTATATATTTATAGCTATATTTTGCTTTGTAGGTAATTTAGACTAGTAGTCCGCCCCGGACTTGGACCTCGCGCTATTCAAATCCCGAGTAAATAAGTATCTTCTAGATAAGCGTGCTACAACCTAGACCGCTTATCTGCTTAAGATCAGGCAGTATGTGGTCAAAGGCAAACCTATTCAGAATAAAAAAAAAGTAAGGTGACTTCTTTTTAGGGTTTCGTACCCAAAGGGTAAAAACGGGACCCTATTACTAAGACCAAATTAGTATTTTCTGTATATCAATATTTATATTTGCTTTTGTAATTTTAAAAAGGAAACTTGGTATTTTCTTTAAATCCAGAGCTACGTAAAAACTGGATATATTTTTGTAGGTTTTTTGTATATCGATATTATGTGTAAGTATAAAATATGTAAACCACAGAATCGAAACGGATTTGACTTGAATTAAGTTTGATAAAAAAATTATAGTCCTATCTATAGTCGAACCATGATGCAGTTGATGATTAATTACTGATTTTGTTTGTGATTTAATTTGGATTTTGAATGGTACCCTTAACTTATATGACTACGACAGAGCGGAAATACACTAAATATTTACTTATTCAAAACAAGAATTTAAAAAAAATCTATCCATAATGATTTAAAACCAAATTAATGAAAATTCATTTTGACAATAAACTTAAGTATTTCGTAATGTTTGACTATCTTATGAACAGTTTACACAGGTACAAAAACGAAGACAACTCTAATAAAAAATCACATTTGCAACTCACTTTTCACAGCAAAAAAGCAGGCAACATTAAAAAAAATAGAAACCATACCTGCAACGAACCTGCATGCACAATTGAAAAAAAAAACTAAACCAAAATGGCTGCCAGCACACGTCTTTATAACACAATCACTAGATTCAAACTGAGGTAATATGATCTAACCTTTATAACGCAGAAACTATAAAAAATCTATGTCCTCGATAATAATTTTCAGATTTTAAAACTGGTTAGTAATTATGCGGTCTGCCATGTTGAACTGGACGTTAGACCGTTGGCGGATTTAAAAAGAATAAGAAAAAACAAGGAGGATCAGTTGCCTATGGCATGCGGCGGGAATTTTTGGCGGTTTTTTTGCGAGCTGGTTCTGTACATTTAGAACTAAATATTAACGCGCGTGTCGATTTTTTTAAATTAATAATTTGATACTCTTATAATTTTTTGCTTATTTTCATACTTCTTATTTACACGGTGTTTCTAAGTATTAATAGCCGATTTATTAAATTGTATAGTGTTATTTATAATATAATTATATCGTTGTTACCTATATAAACTTGTAGATACTTAGATGTGGTTTTTAGAACCGGTTTTTATAAATAATTATAGTATTAGGCCTGTTGCTATTAATATGTATTTGTACAATTAAGTTTAATTATATTTTTTGTGCTGTTGGCCTGTAAATAAATAAAATAAATAAATAATAGGGGCATCTTACACACGATCTCTGACACCAAACTCAAACTCAAATCATTTATTGCAACTTTACGTGCGGTTCTTGGTTAACGTGTTTTGTATAGTTATACATATAGCAGAAATATATTACTGAAAGTATGAGTTGCCTAACTGAGTTATGTCATTATTCTTAAGTGTCAAATTCGTAAGATAGTTAGTAGGTATGTATATTAATTATGTGTATAATATTTAAGTTGTTGTGTCATATTTAAGTCAAAAACGTTTGGTCTGCATGTGACTGTAAGTTTTTGATTCTGTGTAGTAAATAAAATAAAATAAAATGACTCTATTAAGGGTATGGCAATTTTATTATTTGTATTGGAACGATTTATTATTATGTTTTCTAGATTATCATTAAAAAATCGTATAATGTATAATAGCATTTTAATAATAGGATAATTTTTAGTTGTTTTATAAAACAGTTTTTTTCTTTCGATATCTATTAAGAAATTATTTGTCTATTTACTAAATATTTTTATAGCAACAGAATTTGGCTAGAACTGTGCATTGTTAACTTTGGTTCCACGAGTTTATGTCTATATTTCAATCTAATTTTGTGCGTTTTATCAGACGCTTTGTTAAAATAGTCAGGGTGCTTTTTGACAAACTATGCAAAGCCTGGAATATGGCTGCCAGAGTCTGATTAGATAATTACCAATAACACCCAGGCACAGAGCAAATACCTATGTTCATCACATAAATATTTGCCCTGGGTGGGAATCGAACCCACGCCTCTTTGATCCAGTAGTCAGGGTCACTAACCACAGAGCCACCGAGGCTAGATTTTTGGCATGGGCATAATTATTTAGAACGACGGAAAGTGACATTAGGCTACTTTTTATCCCAAAAAAATACGAGTAGGTAAAATGCTCGCATGGGTTAGCACAAAAATCAAAATAATGTTGTATTCTAAAAATTAAACTGTAGAAAAATATTTCTAAATTAGCTTTTTGATTGTATGACTGCTTTTTAATTTATCTTTGCCGTATATTTTTAATTGATAAAAAATACCTACGCGCTATTTATTTGTTTTCAAATCTAAACGGATTAGTTATATCTAATTGTTATAATTTTCTTTTATTTTTATACCCTCTACATAGTTATCATGCTTAATATACATACGTTATTAGAATGTCTAAAAAGCCCCACCTCCGGCCACGGAACCCTGAATCCCTTCTCCGGAATGTCAATGTTCAAGGTTGCACGGCGACACAAATGTCAAACTTGTATAATATCGTGCATTTACATAGCCATATGTTTTAGAATACTTAGATCATCTTTGCTTTGTTAGCACTAGGCACGGCTATTTTGGCTCCGTTTTTTCAGCAATGGGACGTCCACCAGTAAAATATAGGTAGACAGTGTTGCCAACCCCAGTACCTAAACTAAAATAACAGCAGCTCACCATTAAATAATTATTTTCCGCAAAAAATGGCACAACTGCCTTCCATAGAGTACAAAATTCGGATATTTCGCTTGAATTGTTTACATTTATGTTGAATTTTCAAAAACAGCTCAGCCGATTTCTTTAAATTTTAAATGGGACCACCTCGGTAGAATATACCCACCTATCCCAATCTGGAATATAATTATGTGAATATGATTTTTATTACTTAATGACAAATGATTTATGTTAACACGTAATAAATTGTCATTTTCATCCTCAATTGCTTCATCTTCAATATTTTCAGACTTTTTAGGGTTCCGTACCCAAAGGGTAAAAACAGGACCCTATTACTAAGACTCCGGTGTCCGTCTGTCCGTCTGTCTGTCTGTCTGTCCGTCTCCAGGCTGTATCTCATGAACTGTTATAGCTAGAAAACTGAAATTTTCACAGATGATGTATTTCTGTTGCCACTATAACAACAAATACTAAAAACATAATAAAATTAATTACATATTGCCCAACCACGGTAACTGCTGCGTCGCTGACCCAGTTCTAGATTCAACACGAGGATGCACCGAGGCACGAGCTACAGCATCAGCGCTTTGTGACTAGTATAAATTAACTATAGTTTTAATTGTAATTTCGTTTATTTTAATTAAATCTTTATAAGGACATTTGTTTTTTTTTAAATCCTTCGAATGCAGCTACATATTTGGCGCAGTCGGTAGGATACGAACCTACGCTCCCAAAGATCGGATCCGGGATGAATTTGCGATAAAAAAAATATCCAATCCCCAAAACGCCTAAAGAAATAAAACAATTTCTTGGACTTGTGGGATATTTCGCAAATTCATCCCGGATTTCGCACGCATCACAAAGCCATTGACGCAGTGCTTAAAGAAGGGTAAGAAAATTACTTTTACCCCTGAATACTTCAATAGTTTTGAGAAGTGCAAAACTCTTTTAACCAATGACCCCATACTGAGGTATCCCGATTTTGACAAGGAGTTTCTCCTGACAACTGACGCTTCAAATGTCGCCATCGGAGCTATCCTCTCCCAGGGTCCGATAGGATCGGATAAACCGATTTCTTACGCATCACGTACTCTAAACGATAGCGAACTGAACTACAGTACTATCGAGAAAGAGCACTTAGCCATAGTGTGGGCTACTAAGTATTTTAGACCCTACCTATTTGGAAGGAAATTTAAAATACTCACAGACCATAAACCACTTGAGTGGATAATGAGTCTGAAAGAACCTAACTCACGACTCACTCGCTGGCGGCTAAAGCTCAGCGAATACGACTACACCGTTCAGTACAAAAAGGGTAGAGCGAACACCAATGCTGATGCTCTATCGCGCGTAGAGATTCACACAAACGAGCAAGCAGCTCTGATTGACGAGATCGACGAACTTAATTCTATTATGGGGAATCCTTCTGATTCCGTGATTGTCCAACCTAACTCTGAAACCGTAACAGTACCCGATATTGGATCAGGTACTGTGACTGTACACACTAGCGCTGAAGACCCTATACTCGAGGTCCCCATTAGTGACGAGCCTCTTAAGAAATTCCATCGACAAATAGTCTTCACCATAGTCAATGACATAAAAAAACGACCAGTGGTGTCCAAACCTTTTGACACGCACACTCGCGTTTCCTTACAGGTCGCTGAAAACAATCTCGAGCATGATGTTGTAAACGCTATTAAAGAATACGGTACCCCGAAAATTAAAACAGGAATTTTAATTAAATTAGGATTATATTCTATTATTCCCATAATTCAAAGAAGCTTTAAAAGTTCAACTATGAATCTCGTACTGACCAAGGTCGAGCTTGAAAATGTCAAGCCGTATCTCAAACAACAAGAGATTATTAAGCATTACCACGAAGGTAAAACGAACCATAGAGGAATCAATGAATGCTACCTGTCACTGTCGAAAAAATATTTCTGGCCTAAACTGAAGGATCAGATATCCAAATTCATCAATGAATGTACAGTTTGCGGTCAGGGAAAATACGATCGTAATACCATAAAACAACGTTTTCATGTAGTACCACCACCTACAAAGCCCATGGAAATAGTTAATATGGACTTATTCACCGTAGACAGTGAAAAATACGTCACATTTATGGATGCGTTTTCAAAGTACGGACAAGCCTATCATCTTCGAGATGGCACAGCTATTAAGCATTTTACAAGCCTTGCTTAAGTACTGTACACACCATGGCTTACCATTTACCATAGTAAGTGAAAACGGAACGGAATTTTCCAACCAACTGTTCTCTGAATTCCTAAGAACCCATAACATTCAACATCACAAGGTTCTCCCACATTCACCAAACGACAATGGAATCATGGAACGTTTTCACTCAACCCTACTAGAACACCTAAGACTCCTCAAATTGCAACGCAAAGATGAGCCAGTGGTGAACCTGATACCGTATTCCCTCATTGCCTATAATAGCTCAGTACACAGCTTTACCAAATGTCGCCCTTATGACATTATAACAGGACACTTCGATCCAAGAGATCCAGTAGGAATAGACATGACACAGCACTTACTACAGCAATATGCCCAAAACCACAGAGACCAAATGAAGTTAGTATATGACGTCATTAATGATTCGGCCTTGCACAATCGTACTGCATTAGTCGAAAATGGGAATAAGGATAGAGAACCCGAGACTCAGTACGAACCACAGCAACAGATTTTCGTTAAGAACCCGCTTGCTAGCCGACAGAAGTTAGCGCCTAGGTACACTTAAGACACGGTTCTCGCGAACTTGCCTATCCACATTTAATTACACGTTTTCACTATAAAAAGACCCTGAAATATCTATACACCAGGGGAACAGGCGTAAAAAAGAAAAAAAAACAGGAATAATATATTAAATTTGACCTGTTGCAACTCAAATGGTATAAAGTTTCGATATAGGCATTAAGCAATAGCTTAATAACTTACACCTGCTATTTTTGTAGGTATGACAGTATTAGATCAGGTATAACTGATATTAAATATGACATGTTTTAACTCATCCATCGCTAATTATTATCATGTGAACCTCGTGCCAAACAACCCGAGGTACAAAACTATTGAGAAAAAACATTTTAATCTAAGGTAGTGTTCAAATTTTAACGTTGTAAAACGTCGCACTGCCAGCATCACCAACCACCATCGCGGGCTATCTTGCATGCTAGCGCCATCTAGTATGCTTCTATCATTAATTCTGTGACTGAAATATTATCTATACAGGGGCATAAGTATTAAAACGCAAAACCTTTCAAGAGCGGGTTCAGTACATCTAGACAAACAACTTTTGTACTAAGACTTTTGAAAATTTGCAAAAAAAACATTCGCTTCTCCATACATTTTGCCGCGCGTTGACGTACTTTTTGTGTGAAAAAGGTGAATTTTTCTAAGTCCTAGAACAAAAATTGTTTGTCTAGATGTACTAGACTAGAATTCTAAACTATACATTTAATCATGTGATGATCTTTAGCAAAGTTGTTTTGCATGAGCCATAGAAGGTTTCTGAGTTGGTGCGACCAATTTTGATGATATTTTTTAATATTATTATGAAAAAACAACGTGCGGGTTGTGCCAAGCAGCTAGTTAGTGTATAATTTTTACGGTTGCGTACTAAATGCGCAAAAGGGTTTTCTCTGAAGTGAATTTTGAATAAAACTGTTGATTGGTTTTTTTATATTACAGTTATTTGAATTAAGAAATATTAGGTACATACAAATAAATATTCTAGGCCGCTATTTTCATAAAAGTTGGCTCAGTTTAGTTCTTCTGTGTATTTTTACACCCAAAGTGAGTCAAACATCAAATGTTTCAAGGCTTACCTAAATCATTCGAGTGTATTGGTAGTTTTTTTCACAGTTTTATTAGCAAGAACTGCAAGAAGCATAGATTTTATGATAACAAATTGATATTAATCTAATTTTAATTTTATTTTATTGGCACACAAACCAAAACACAATTACATAAATTATAAAATGAATATAACATAAGTTTAGATCTACCTAAACTATATTTCTAAATATGTGTACACAACATGATTAAACTTATAAAAGCAGATATTATACAAAATTAAATTTAAAATAACTTATGTAGGTATATATATATTAACATAGGTATGGTAATGGTAATAAATAAATTATTTAAATTACTTGTTACTGTTATCATTGGCCGTGAAAACAATGTTTCTGACGTCATTTTTTGAACTTACTTAGTTTTTGATCAAACACGTCAATCTTCGTTTTAAATCTTCAAAATCTTAGTTTTAGATATTCAACAACAAACACAGTGTGATTACCTACCGACACGGTAATGACATCTTTCATTACCGTGCTACCGACCGACGTTTGTATGGACTGACGAGCAACTAGTCTACCCTACATCGACTTGTGTCATCCTCTGCGGCAGCGCCACCAACTAGAAAATAATCAATAGTATCTTAAAACGATGTACATTATGTACGTATAATCACTACATAATATAAAACAAAGTCGCTTCCGCTGTCCCCATGTAAGCTTATATCTTTAAAACTACACAACGGATATTGATGCGGTTTTTTTTAATAGATAGAGTGATTCAAGAGGAAGGTTTATATGTAAAATACACCTGTGCGAAGCCGGGGCGGGTCGCTAGTATAATATAATTGCTGTAAGTACGTCCATTACGTATTGACAAAATAGACATCAATTGTGGCTCTGCTGCGGAGCATACTCTCCAGCAGAGCCACTCCGAACTTGGGGTGGAAGGAAGGAGCCTCCCCGTGCGGTGTTACTATTGATCGGTACCTTTGATTGCATCAACACCCGGCCCACCCTGGACGACTGACACTTAGGTGTTAGTTGACTAATCCTTCCCACACGATGGTTCTAAACGGTCCTTCTCAGGACCCCAACTCAACGGCCCTTCTCAGGGCCCCCCAACGGCACTTTTCAGTGCCATCTCAAACAGCCCTTCTCAGGGCTCAACAAAGGCACTTCTTAGTGCCACCACAAACGACACTTCCCAGTGTCAACACCAATAAAACCCCATCCAAGAGTCACCCAGAATATCCTCTAAATAAGACTGCGTTGAATGTTATCTCCATAAACATTGAAGGGTTTTCACAAAACAAAGCAGAGATACTATCATCGTTATTTCATAAAACAAACTGCGACATCATGTGCATACAAGAGACTCACCGTGACAAAGATCAACTTCGTCCACAAATACCCGGACTATCACTTGTAGCTGAGATACCCAACGCCAAACATGGAAGTGCCATATTCACCAAACCAGACACTGTAATAAAGTCAGCATCAACCAACTCACTTAACTCAATAGAAACAATTACTATTGACACTGGCCATTGCACAGTAACTTCCATCTACAAACCCCCAAACCAACCATTCAGTTTCTCAGAAACAGATAACTTCCGCGATCAATCCCTGAAAATCGTGGTTGGCGACTTTAACAGCCACAGCTCTACATGGGGCTACCGCGAAACGAATGCTGACGGAGCAGCAGTGGAAGAATGGGCCGAGGCTGAAAATTTACACCTACTCCACGACGCAAAACTGCCTCCATCTTTCAACAGCGGACGTTGGAAACGTGGTTTCAACCCCGACCTGATCTTTGTCAGCTCAAACATCAAATCTCTCAGTACTAAAGGTGTGTGCGAACCCATCCCCCGCACGCAGCACAGACCTATTAAATGCCTGGTCCATGCCGCAATAAGACCCACCCCTGTACCATTTAGAAGAAGATTCAATTTTATGAAAGCAGATTGGGAAAGTTTCTCTCAAAACATTGACAATAAACTACCAGACATCGATCCAACACCCGAAAACTACGAAAAATTTGTCAAAATAATCTGGACAGCCTCACGGAAATGTATCCCCAGAGGCTGTCGCACACGCTACATCCCCGGGTTAAACAAAGATTCCGCTTCACTTCTTGATAAGTACGAACAACTCTACACCAACGACCCCTTCTCAGTTGAAACAGTCGCAGCTGGCGAAGAGTTAATGCTAAAAATCAATGATAACCGACAAGAAAGATGGGTGAAAACTGTGTCTAGCATTAATATGACACAAAATAGCAAAAAAGCTTGGTCCACGCTCCGAAAGCTAACAGATAGCCCTCCCGACCCAGAGAACCCAGGCAAAGTAACAGCCAATCAAATAGCTCACCAGCTGCTGATGAACGGGAAAGCTAACCAGCGACTGCCCAAAATCCCTAAACCAAGCCCAAACTCAAACAAATCATCCGAAATCAGCAAACCCATCACAGTAACAGATATCGTCCAAGCCATAAAGGGCCTCAAAAACGGCAAGGCAGCGGGAGTGGACGATATCACTGTAGAACAATTAAAAAACCTGGGGCCTGTTGCCGTGTCCTGGCTCCTAGCAGTTTTTAATTCCTGCTTAGAAACAGCTAAAATTCCTAAGCTTTGGAGACAATCCAAAGTAATTGCACTGTTAAAGCCTGGAAAACCACCAACTGACCCGAAAAGTTACCGCCCAATATCACTCCTGTGCCACACGTTCAAACTATTTGAACGAATTCTTTTAAACCGCCTGATACCTGCAATAGAACCCAATCTAATCCCAGAGCAAGCCGGTTTTCGGCCCGGAAAATCTTGTACAAGTCAAGTGCTCAATTTAACGCAACACATCGAGAACGGATTCGAGACCAAGAAAATTACTGGCGCTGTCTTCGTTGACCTGTCAGCCGCCTATGACACTGTAAATATTAAGAGGCTCATGTCTAAAATTGCATCACTTACAGACGACGAAGCGTTTCTAAAAGTACTCCGAGAACTGCTGACCAATAGACGTTTCCAAGTCACCATTAACAACCAACCTAGTAGGTGGCGACGCCAAAAAAACGGCCTTCCACAAGGCAGCGTTTTAGCACCTATACTATTCAACATATATACCAACGACCAGCCTACCATCCCACATACAGAACGCTTTATATACGCTGACGACCTAGCGCTAACCACCCAAACGAGCTCATTTGAGGAAGCTGAAAATATACTCACAGGAGCTCTGGAAACCATGGGAAGGTACTATGACGAAAACAGCTTGAGGCCGAATCCGTCCAAAACACAATCATGCGCCTTCCATCTCCGAAATCGCCAAGCCAACCGCTCACTAAAAATATCGTGGCAAGGCGTGGCCATAGAACACTGCAATAGCCCAACCTACTTAGGAGTAAAACTTGACCGAACACTTACCTACAAACCACACTGCTTAAAAACTAAGTTGAAAGTCAGTACCAGAAACAACTTACTCTCCCGTCTCACCTCCACTTCTTGGGGAGCCTCAGCCCAAGTGCTTCGCACATCAGGGTTGGCACTCTGCTTCTCAGCTGGGGAATACGCGTGCCCAGTGTGGCACCGATCCGCCCACGCTAAAGAGGTAGATGTCGCCCTCAACGAAACATGCAGGAAAATAACTGGCTGCCTCAAACCCACCCCACTTAACCTACTTTATCCGCTTGCTGGA
The DNA here is from genome assembly GCA_964007245.1 of Hypomecis atomaria. Lineage (NCBI taxonomy): Eukaryota > Metazoa > Arthropoda > Insecta > Lepidoptera > Geometridae > Hypomecis > Hypomecis atomaria. The sequence goes on along the minus strand of OZ023308.1, from coordinate 2,776,825 downwards.
ATTGCCCCCCCAGAAGTACGACGAAGTATTGCCTGCTCCATCGAAAAATCAAAACAAGAAGATGACAATAGACACCCTCTGCACAAGTCAGAAGCGCCAGCCAGCCGCCTCAAAAGTCGCAGAAACTTTTTAAACTGCACAGAACCCATATCCGATCACCCCAGTGATGCTCGGTGTAAACTATGGCAGGAAACCTGCCCCCCACCCCAAGTCTTTCTGGAGCCAGCAGAAGAACTCCCCCCAGGGAATGAGTTAGCGTGGCCAACGTGGAAGGCGCTGAATCGGCTCCGGACCCAAGTTGGCCGCTGCAAATCTAATATGGCCAAATGGGGTTTTTCTGACGCGAATTCCGACAAGTGTGACTGTGGAGCAGTGCAGACAATGGAGCATCTATTGTCCTGTCCTCAGTGTCCAAACCCCTGCACATTCAGCGACCTTTTGGAAGCCTCTCCATCTGGGGTGGCAGTCGCTAACCACTGGGCAAAGCGTGTTTAGATATATCTTGCCAATTTTAGAACCATCGACACGAAGAAGAAGAAGACTCCGAACTTGTGTTCAGGAAAGATAAATGCGACTGTTTTATGATGGAAACGGTGGTGCGTACGTGTAAAAACATTCCTATAATAATAATAATTCTGGGATAATAATATTTTCTGCATTAAAGTATTTATGGTATGCTTCATCCATAGAAAAAAATATCCAGACTTCCTTTTGCTGACATAAAAAAACCAGGCGCTTCTACGAAACTTTGAGCGAAGTATTACTAAGTGAAAATATCACTGTCAAAAATTACTGTAAAAACAATAAATCACTGTCATTATAGTAATGTTTTTACACGTACGAACAGTTTCCGTCATAAACCAATCGCATTTATCTTTGCGTAGCGTCTTCTCGTCCGACATACCTCAGTGCCTCAAGTCGAAAGTTTTCGACCAGTGTGTGTTGCCAGTGATGACTTATGGCACAGAAACGTGGTCTCTCACTATGGGCCTTATTAGTAAGCTCCAAGTAGCCCAACGAGCTATGGAGAGGGCTATGCTCGGAGTCTCTCTGCGAGATCGAATCAGAAATGAGGAGATCCGTAGAAGAACCAAAGTTACCGACATAGCCCAACGGATTGGCAAGTTGAAATGGCAATGGGTAGGGCACATAGTGCGGAGGACTGATGACCGATGGGGTCGAAAAGTTCTCGAGTGGAGACCACGTACCGGCAAGCGCAGCGTAGGACGCCCACCCACAAGGTGGACGGATGACCTCATTAAGACCGCAGGATCGCGCTGGATGCAAGCCGCTTCTAACTGGTCTTATTGGAGATCCATAGGGGAGGCCTATGTCCAGCAGTGGACTTCCTATGGCTGATGGATGGATGGATGATTTATCTTTCCTGCATACAAGATCGGAGTGGCTCTGCTGGAGAGTAGGTAGGTATGCTCCGCAGCAGAGCCACAATTGATGTCCATTTTGTCAGTACCTAATGGACGTAAATCAATTATATTATACGTACATCATTTACATCTAATGTACATCGTTTTAAGGTATTATTGTTTTTTTTCTAGAAGGTTGCGCTGCCGCAGAGGATGACACATCGACTTGGCATTTTTTTTTAAGTGGAACTGAACCTGACTGGTGTAACAATTGTCGGTTTATCGCTAATAGCAACACCATCTATAGTCAAACCGCTAAACTCAGACATCGCCTGCGCGGGTACAAGGGCGCCGGGGGAGACGACAAAGGGGGACTGAGACAGGTGCGGGCGCCGGGGACCCGCTGCCCGCGCCTGTCTCAGTCCCCTGTGTCGTCTCCCCCGGCGCCCCTGTACCGCGCAGGCGATGTCTGAGTTTAACGGTTTGACTATAGGCAGGTTGACGGTTTTTTAATCAAATTTTTATTTGGGGTGTTTGAACCCTTGCGGTTATGCCAGTCCCGTAGGGAACACAAACAACGTTTTATAATCTTACAGAGGATACCTGTACCTGTACTAACCTTTTTTATAATGTACTGCAAGGACGTAGACCTACCCACAAGGGTGATTGGGCCATATGCACCACGCTGGCCCAGTGCGGGCAGGTTACATAGGATAAAAAAGAGCAAAATCAGGCAGGTTGACGGTTGTAATCGAGGTGAATAAGTGATGATATATTTGTTGACATTGAATTAGATAAGTTCTTTGCGGGACAATTTAGTTAAATGGTCCAATGACATCGACTTTTGATAAATATTTTAATTAAATTAGTCGTTTGCACGGTTTAATAGTAGATTATGTACCTAGAGCCTAGAGAACGAAGTCGTGTTTTCTGTCACGGGCGACATATTGGACCTAAGCGTAGCGAGGTTCTTTAGGACTTTATGGTCAACTGCCGAGCGCAGCGAGTAGCGAGGAACTCCCTCGCTTCGAGTTATTAGAGTCCTGAGTGAAGCGAGGGGTTCAAGCCGCCCTAGACGAAGACAAACGTCGTTCTATACTCGGAATTTTAATTAAATTCCAGATTTGACATCAGCTACTGTCATTTTTGACAGTATGTACTGTCAAAAACTGTCAAAAATGACAGTAGCTAATGTCAAATCTGGAATCAAATTAAAATTCCGAGTATAGTGGTGCATGCTCTACTTTTCAACCTCCAGCGAGAAAATAAAATCCCAGGAATTTGTCAGTCAGACAGTCTGCTCATAGATTAGACAAAAGCTTGATATTCTAAATTCTAAATGCGCCGCTCACCGGATGTGAATAGCTTGTGGGGCGAATCCACGAAAGAGCCATGTGAACACAAAGCTCTGAGACTTTACATTTTAGGGGTCCGTGGCCTATGAAGTCGTTGATCGTTCTTCTTCTTTGTAGTTTAAGAAATAGTCATCATCCATCCATCTATCAGCCATATGACGTCCACTGCTGGACGTAGGCCTTCCCAATGGATCTCCAATAAGACCAATTGGAAGTGGTTTGCATCCAGCGTGATCCTAATGTTCTAATGAGATCATCTGTCGACCTCGTACGAGAACGCTGCGCTTGCCGGCACGTGGTCTCCACTCGAGAACTTTTCGACCCCATCGGTCATCAGTCCTCAATGCTATGTGCCCTGCCAACTACCATTTCAACTTGCCAATCAGCATAATAACAAATAGTACTTACTCACAACTAGAAGATATCTGACAACATACATTTTTAGGGTTCCGTACCCGAAGAGTATACCTAAACGAGACCGTATTACAAAGACTCCGATGTCCATATTATGTCTGTCTATCACCAAGCTGTACCTAGTTAAGTTATTTTTTTTCTTTTAAAATATAGCTAATTGAGAATTTACTTGAGAATCTAGTAGATTCTAGCATAATAATCGTTAAATTCAATCACGTCATACTCTCCGAAGCTACGGAACCCCATAACATTATGAGCTCAACCCGCGCTTGCCCACACGTCTACAGGTCTGGCATTTTAATAGGTACCCAAATATTCGGCTAAAATAAGACAATTACGACGACGTTAGGTCCGAATAGGAGCATTTCGGACAACATGCTTGAGTCGCGATTTTTGTTTTAGTCAAATTATTAATTACTAGATTTTGCCCGCGGCTTCGCCCGCGCATTATATTTCGAGGCCCTACCTTACCGCCCTTAACAAAGGAGGTGGAAAATAAAAAAATAAAAAATTGATTTGACATTTCTTGGAGCGCACACTAGGATAGCTCGCAGATGGCAGAATTTTTCCTACTTAACACTTATTGTTATAATATGGAAACTTTACTCAATATCATTATAATTTATAGCCTATGTGTTATTCTGATGTATAAGCTATATAATTGCAAAGTTTCATCTCAATCCGTTCAGTAGTTTTTGCATGAAAGAGTAACAAACATCCATACATCCATCCATCCATCCATCCATCCTTACAAACTTTCACGTTTATAATTTTAGTAGGATTTTAATAATTTTTCGCCAAAAATGACACAACCGACTACAACCGTGTAAAGAATTCGAATAGTTCGCATAAATCGATATGTTATTCTTGTACCTATTTTTACATTACTGTGGATATTTCAAAAACCATTCAGCCGATTTCGACAACATTTAAATAGGACCACTTCTGAAGTATGATCAACTCATAGAATTAGAACTAAAGTAAAATAAAAAATAGAATACTTACAATATTTTTCTCAAATAAAAACTATGTTACAGCTGTCTTATTCATATCTGGCTATACAGCATAAGCGGGAGTGAGTGGAACAAGAAAAACGCATTGTCTGTGCCGACAGACAATGCGTTTTTCTTGTTCCACTCCAACTTGTGATTTTGATGTATGCCGATACATCAAAATCACAAGTTGGAATGTCAAAATGGTTTAAAGTGGTTCCACTTTATCTATTGCGATATGATCGGAAATTTGAACCCTCTAGTTCCAGTAAGAAGGTTCAAATCTCTGATTATTTTACCTTCCTACTTTTTACCTTTTTGAATTTGGACAGTCGAGATATCTCAATGCTAGTTTGTGAAACCCTTCGAAATTACGTAAGTTCGGGTGTATGTGCATCTTTTTCTAACACCTTTTAAATTTCATATTTAAAGTGGGACGAAGTAATGTACTCGTATATTATCTCTTGCTATTTTTTTACGGTTTCTATTACTTTGGTTCTAATTCGATGGATCTACCAAACAAATAAGAAATAATCGTCAAAATCGGTTTATATTGGCGGTACAAAAAGGACTAGGACTAGGACTATATTCGCCTCATTCCACCTCGCTTCATCATATCAGACGTAGGACGTCCACTGCGTGACATAGGCCTTCCCTAAGGATTTGCAGACATGGAGGTGGCTTGCATCCAGCGCGTTTCTGTAGTTTTATATAACTCGTCGGTCCGATTGGTTGGTGGACGTCCTACGCTGCGCTTGCCGGTACGTGGTCTCAATTCGAGAACTTTTCAACCCCATCATCTATCAGATCTCCGCGCTATGTGCCCTACCCAATGCCATTTCAACTTGCCAATCCGCTGAGCTATGACAGTAACTTTGATTCTTCTACGGATCTCCTCATTTCTGATTCGATCTCGCAGAGAGAATCCGAGCATAGCCCTCTCTATGGCTCGGTAACATTCAAATAACAATCTTGGTAAATATAATCGAAATTTCCGTGTTAAACGGAGATCTTCGGTGTCGCTCGATCAATTAGATTATTAATATTGAGTGCTAAGAGCTAGATCTAGCCAGGATCTAGATTGTACAAGACCTAAAGGCCACTAGTCCGTCTAGGTCGCTCCAAATGTGGCACACACCTACACACAGTCAATGAAATATACCTAATAAAATCAGCTGATAATAAGTGGGTAGGTACACCTAATTAGGTAATAGTTATTTGATTATTTTTTTGGGAAAATGTGCATATACTAACTACAACAAAATGCAATACTACTTCACATGCTAAAACTACCTACACTACTATACTACAAAAAAAGCATTGGATCATCCACAGACCCTTGAAGGTCTAAACACAATCCAATATAAGAAAATAAATAGGTACACTAAGAAGGTTCCGAGTCAGAGTCTTTAACAATTTAAAAAAGGTTTAAAAAATTGTAAAAAATGTAAAAAATTTAAGGTAAAACACCTAATGCTAGACACATTAAGGAGAACACACATTTCAGTATTCAATATTAATTTATTTTGTTACTACATTGCAGTTAAAACTTTTTTAATCTACTAAAGCAATACTTAGATCTATTATTTCACATAAAACATTGTAATTATTAACATATTTCAATTATAAGTTTGTATTTTTTTAAACTTTGTCATATTAACCAATAGATGACATCTCAAAAAATCGTTACCACTAATAATAGACAGCACTTAGCACCAATACTAGACATGGCTTTAAATCACATTTAAAGTGGGTTTTCAAATCAAAATACTAAGGAAATACTCTGTCTTTAAATAGAGAATCTATCTTTGGGCCATCTTTCCATATTTACTTATCACCTATTGTAATACAATCGTCATTTATATGATTATGTTGAAGTTATTAATCAGTACTTCTGCTTATCCATCAACCTGCAGCGCAAAATCAAATTTATACTTAATTCTATCACCAGCAAATATCATTTTTGGCGCGTCGACGATTTCAGCAATTTGACATTCTCTTATAATACTAATATCTTTATCGTTTTCCTTGACAGTAGTCTTGGTTTGATCACAGCTTACCATTGCCTTAACTTCGATTTCACCATCTTGGCTAATATTTTGGACAATACAGAGATACCTGTGATATTTCTTTATACCAGGAAAATTGACAATCACATAGTCACCCTACTTGATCTTGCATTTCCCATTTCTAATCGTTTTCAATTTCGTCAGATATATCATCTAAAATTCTAAACTATCTCCAGAATCTTGCCACTCTTCTTCAGAACTTGAGTCGCTACTATAATCATCAGTCTTAACAGTTTTTTTTACAGTCTTAATGGTATTCTTAGCCAATTTCTTAGCAGGCTTTACGTCAGTTTAGTTTACATTCCTCTTCAATTTGCTCTTTCTTTTTCTTTTATTTCCTCTATTCTTCTTTTCTTTTTCTAATTAATTTATTTTCTTGCTACAGTATCTGTTGCGACACCTCTTCTGCATTCTGCTATGGAAGCTTCCATATTATATTATCAGCTTCACTGTATCTAAACATCTGTCTTTTTATGGGCTGCATCACGCTCGACCAAATCTGAAATCGATGAAACCAATAGTTGACACATACCTTACCCAATAATTGACATCCTGTCTACTATTGGGCAGAGTAAAGTAAAAGTAACAAAATTGATACAGCATTTTATACACTTGGAATAGAAGCTATTTTTGTACAAATTTTGAACATTTTGATGCAACCTACTAGATGACACTTGTGTCATCTTTTAGGTTTTCACATATTTTGGTACCTAATAGTAGACACAGCAACAATTGTTATAAAAACTAAACTAAACATGAAAACAATAGCCCTTGTTTACTAATGAATCTTTCATATTTCTAAAATCAACACTAAATCCACAAAAATCGTAAATATGTATAACAAAATCTTACCTGACCAATGTCAACCTCCTTACGAAAATGTTCAAGAATCACAGAGCATGTGTCTACTTTTCCGCGTTGTTAGCTGGCAACTGACGCCATTTTAAAATTTTGCTAGGAAAGGTGTTATAAGTTTTTAACCATGTGTCATAGATGATGCTAGGGGTCTATAAGATCAGTAGTCAAATAGATTTAAGGTTTATTATTCTTAGGAGGAAGGATTTTTTCGAAGGTGTCATCCTTTAGTTCAGTGTCTGGCATTAGGTGTTTTACCTTAAATTCGGCACCATTGAGGTACGAGTAGAAATAGGTTTAATTATGTTTTCATTTCACAAACTTAGTGCACACAATGTTCTAAATTCAATTTTACTTTATCCTCTAGCGGATAAAAACGGCTTTTGCACTCAGATTTCGAAAAAATACTGTTTCCGAGATAGGGGGAAGAAAAATCTCCTTTCATACCACCTGCTCGAAAATTACTTATTATGTCGTACAAACTCAACGTAAAATAATTCATTATTATCTTAACACAATCTCGAAGGCTATGGCAGGTCAATAATGTTGTATAGGAAGACACGACTTGGTTTTCTTAGTACATAATTTACTATTATAATGCCCGTATTTGTTCTAAATACAGACGTTTTCATATACATCCTTCCATGCATCCATCAGTCCATTGCTGGACATCTTAATTATATCGTAATATAATAAGTATAATCCTAATTAAGTCCACGTAACCTTCATTGTTTTCTGCCAATATCTTCTAGCCAAGAGTGAATAGGTATCTTCTAGGTCTACATACTCCGAGCCTACTAAAAGCCTACCCCTGGGCTCGTGGGTGGTCAGAGTTCTGGCCATCCACTCAAATGGGCCCTAGGAGGATGGCAGCGTGTGTGGCAACGCTGTCGTACAGGACCGCACAAGCCTGGTTCTACTACTCCAGGCGAGTAGACACACAAAGTGCTGGGAGCACCGGTGCGTTCCTTTCGGAGATCCCGGAGCTCCCAAGAAGGCACAAAGGCTGGCCAACAAGAGGGTTTTAGTGGGTACAATCCTACATAACCCGACTGCACCCCAAAGCAGTCAGGCATCTTTGGAAGATTTCCACCTCGTAAAAAAGGTCTACATACTCCATCTTCGGCTACGACTTCGCTTTCCATCAGGCGAGGTGGTGGCCACATGTAGCCCTATTCTACATTAAAAAAAATTGCTACTGCGCATTGACTTCTGACTTCTGGATCAAAGAGGCGAGGAGGGTTCGATTCCCACCCAGGGCAAGCATTTATGTGATGAACATAGGTGTTTGCTCTGTGCCTGGGTGTTATTTTGGGTACTATTTATATAAGTATGTATTTAAAATATGTGTATGTAGTATATCAGTCTCTGGCAGCCATATTACAAGCTTTGCTTAGTTTGGGGTCAGGGACCGTGTGTAAGATGTCCCCTAATATTTATTATTTTTATTAATTTATTTATTGAATTTGATTCGGCCCATAGGTACTGGCTAGTCCAAGAGTTCTCAGCTGATGGATTCCTCTTGCGTTATGCATGAGCTACCCGGATGTTGACTATAGGCTAAGAGACCGTCATCTAATTTTTTATATGGGCAAAAGTGCCTTTATTTACTACAACAAAATACAATACTAATTTATAAGCTAAAACTACATACACTACTGTTACATAAAAAACAATCCTTACTTTATTATATATTATATATATTACATATTATAATATTATATATTATTATATTATTATATTATATATTATTATATTATTTATTTATTTATATTTATTTTTTATTTTTTATTTATTATTTATATTTATTATTTATATTTATTTTATATTTTATTTTATATTTTATATTTTATATTTTATTTTATTTTATTTTTATTTTTTATATTTTATATTTTAATATTTATATTTATATTTATATTTATATATTTATATTTATATTTTATATTTTATATTTTATATTTTTATATTTTTATATTTATATTTTATATTATTATTATATTATTATTTATTATTTTATTATTTATTATTTATTATATTATTATTATTATTATTATAATATTATAAATGCGAAAGTAACTCTGTCTGTCTGTCTGTCTGTCGCGCTTTCACGCTAAAACTACTGAACCGATTTGAATGAAATTTGGTACACAGATAGTCTAGAGCCTGAGAAAGGACATAGGCTACTTTTTGATTCGAAAAAATAGTTTTAAAGGGTTGAAAAGGGGGGATGAAAACGCATTGGCTAGAATCTTAGAAGAAAAAACTTATATTCTACCATGACAAATGGTAATTTGCATCTTGACTTTCCAAATTACATTCTCTATGCCCAATGCCCATTCAAGGCTGCTCAAGTTGCAAATGTCAAAGTCATTCAACCTTTTCCTGTAAACTTTAGAGAAGGTTACATGTATTTTTTCAGTTTAATTACGTAGTTTTCATTCTAATCGGTATGCCTACAAAACGCAAATCGAATCTAGCGCGTAGTTCTAGCGGAGCTCACGTAAAGAAAATTGCTAGAAGCCAAGAGTCTGAAGAGCACACTTCAACGCGTTTGACATTAGATGCCGAGCGCCACGCATCTCAAAAAGCTGCTGAGACTCAAGAGCAAAACCAAGAGCGTCGAACTTTAGATGCCGAGCGTCACGCAGCTCAGAGAGCTGCTGAGACTGAAGTTGAAAGTCAAGCGCGGCGACTTTTAGATGCTGAGCATCACGCAGCGCAAAGAACTGCTGAGACTCAAGAGCAAAAAACCAAGCGCGTCGAATTTTAGATGCTGAGCGTCACGCAGCTCAGAGAGATGCTGAGACAAGGAGAATATCAAGCGCGGGGACTTTTAGATGCCGAGCATCACGCAGCGCAAAGAACTGCTGAGACTCAAGAGCAAAACCTAGCGCGTCGAATTTTAGATACTAAGCGTTAGACGTTAAGCAAAAAATTGCATAGTTCCTGTAGGACAGGACAAAAACTATCGAAAGCAAAACTGTCGCCACTATCACAAAGACGCTAAGTGATTAATTCCTCTATGACGCTAATATGGATTAATGAAACGTCACAGCGAAACGTAATTAGATGACAGGTGACATTGTCTGCAGACTTTTATAAATCACAGGTAGCATGGCAAGGGGACAAATTGTTTTTCCACCATTATATCCCCTTGAAGAGGAAATAAAGTATGGATTGAAAATGACAACTGACATTAAAATTAGATAAAATGTTTTTTTCCCTCTGCATGCCACATGTTACTATGACGTTTAATACCAGGCCGTCATTTTGTCTGACATTAAAAATATTTTTAAATCTACTATCATTAGAGGTTTAACATGTTTCTTTATTCTACCTTTATGGTACAGAATCATCATACCTACTTTAATATTATCAATCCGAAAAGTTTGTTGGTTTGTTCCCCTTTGACGCGGCAACGGAGCAAAAGATTGACTTGATTTTTGGTATGGATACCTATGGTTTAAAAGACAGAAAGTGATAATAGGATACTTTTTTATCCCGAGAAAATTCGTGCTTCCCATGGGATAGGACAATAACTGTTTCTCAGCAATGGAGCAACGGATTGACTTCATTTTTGGGGTGGGCATAGTTTGGAAGACGGAAAGTGACATAAGATACTTTCCATTCCGAAAAAATTGCGGTTCCCGTAGGATAAGACAATAACTTTTTCTCAGCAACGGAGCAACGGATTGCCTTGGCTTATTGCGTGAATATAGTTTGAAAGACAAAAAGTGACATAGGCCACTTTTGGTTAAACTATAGTCGCCCGGTACCCGCGGGGAGGGGGGAGGGGGGCGGAGGGGGGGGAGGGGGAGGGGGTGAAGCCCCCCCTGCATCCCCCCCCCGCCGGAGGCCTTTAGTTTTTGAGTAATAATTTTTTTAGTACTTAACCTCACTTTCGGCTATATCAGTATTTTTTACCTATTATTTGTTTCACACCTAATCTATTAAGGCGGTTCGCTTCTGGCACTTCGCCGGCCGCTGCCGCGGCACGCTCGCTTCGCTCGCTCGGCTCGTGCGTTGTTTGTCATGTTCTAACCTAACCTAACCTATTTTTTGTTTCACACCTAACTTATTAAGGCGGTTCGCTTCTGGCACTTCGCCGGCCGCTGCCGCGGCACGCTCGCTTCGCTCGCTCGGCTCGTGCGTTGTTTGTCATGTTCTAACCTAACCTAACCTATTTTTTGTTTCACACCTAACTTATTAAGGCAGTTCGCTTCTGGCACTTCGCCGGCCGCTGCCGCGGCACGCTCGCTTCGCTCGCTCGGCTCGTGCGTTGTTTGTCATGTTCTAACCTAACCTAACCTATTTTTTGTTTCACACCTAACTTATTAAGGCGGTTCGCTTCTGGCACTTCGCCGGCCGCTGCCGCGGCACGCTCGCTTCGCTCGCTCGGCTCGTGCGTTGTTTGTCATTTTTTTTTTTTTTTTTTTTACCAGGGGAAATCTTTTATAGATACCACCTCACCTCGAGGGCAGGCGGGTGGTTATGTGGGAGTCCTGCCGACTGGACAGTATACCCACCAAAACCCCTGGGTGTTCCACCACTGCGCCTGGTGTCGGGGCTACGGGCACGCTTTCGCACTCCTCCGCGGCACCCGACAGCGCTGGCCCAACTCGGGCCCCACCACGGAGCTTGCGCTCCCGCTAGATTGACGATGTGTCGAACACCAGCCACATCGTCATCCACCACCTGGGACCAACCAGCACTGGGCGTCAGACAGCACCCGTGTCCGACAGCCCTGGTCCCGATGCAAGGGGTCAATTAAAGTGGCCCCGCGCCTGCCACTACGGCTGCAGAGGATAGGGAGAACGGCCATCGCGATACCGACACTCCTCTTCCCCTGCAGCCCCACCGCCTCCGCCAACACGTTGGCGGCACCCGTTAGGGCCGCTGGCAGGACGGATAGACAGCGGCACACTCGCCGCCCGTCCATCCCGTCGCCGCCCCCGCCTCGATGGGCTCGGCCGCGGTATCGCGACGAGCGCGACACCGCAGTCCACCTCAGTCGACTTGCGACCTACTGGCCAGCCTCCGCACGGGCTTGTCGAGGCCCAAGACCCGGAGAGGCCGGCCCCACCTCGGGTTCCTCTTGGTTCACCAGGCTGGCGAGACCTGGCTACTAAGCCCCCCCGCCACGACAAGGCGGGAACCCACTCGGGGGTTTTGTCATGTTCTAACCTAACCTAACCTATTTTTTTAACCTACTCAACATTGCGTTCCATTTCACTTTTTTTTATCAAATTTTAATTTAATCATAATTAATTTAAACTACGTTTCCGGCAAAAAAAAATTGCTGGAAGGGCTTCAGGTGGACCCCAATGATACCCCTAAACTCGCACCTTCATCAAAATCAGGTACCGGACGGCTATAGCCAACCCGCCGTCTAAGCGCCAGAAATAACCTGTCATTTAAAGTTTAGGACGTTCCTACACTTTTCGCACTCCTTCGCGGCACTCAACAGCGCTAGCCCAGACTCGGGCTCCATAACGGAGCTTGCGCTCCCGCAATAAAGACGGAGTGTTTCGGAGCACAAAACACATCGTCATCCACCACTCGGGACTAACCAGCACTGAGCGTCGGACAGCATTCCAACGCCCTGGTCCCAGTGCAACGAGTCAGTCATAGTAGCCCAGCGCCTGCCTTTTCAACTGCAGAGGGCAGTGAGAACGGCAATCGCGATACCGACACTTCTCTTCCCCTGCAGCCTCACTGCGTCTGCCAACAGGTTGACGGCCTAGCGGAAGGTAGGGTAGGTGGCGGCACCCACACAACCAGTTCCATCCCACCGCAGCCCCTAATCCTCGGCTGCAGCGTCGCAAGAGCGGCACTGCAGCCCGCCTCAGAAGCAACACTCTTCATAAGGCAGGCAACCTACCGGCCATCCTCTCAGCTGCTTTAGTTGAAAGCATCTGAACAACGAGTGCCGGCCTCTAAGCTGCCTTGGGGGAAAGACCCAAAGAAGAGGGAGACTTCGAGCGCCGCCTTTTCAGCTGCCTTAGACCTTCCCCGCCACGACAAGGTGGGAATACACAGGGGGGTTGTATATACACTCCAACCGTAACTTAACCAACAAAAGCATACTTCTAAGGTATTCTGATGTTTGTCACTTAGGTTAGGTTTCGCAGCCGACATAAACATTAGCCAAAATCAAAATATAACGCGGGCGAAGCCGCGGGTAAAAGCTAGTAAATAATAATTAATCATCTTAATTAAATCGACTCGTATCTAATAATATTTTTTTAGATACACGACTTTATTTTACCATCCTTATTAAGGTCCTGAAGTAAAACGAGGAACATAAGGATTAACCATTTTACTTCATTGTGTCCGTACGTACGTCCGTCCGTCCTAATGTTATACAAAGCCTTTTATCTTCCACAATATGAATCAAATTGCATGAAATTTGACATTATGATAGTTTTAGTATTATTTCTGTTTTAAAACTTAAACTTTTCAAAATCGTGTATTAAAGGGGTAGCTCTTATACCTGTAAAGTGGAGATGGAATTTCTTTTTCTACTTAATTTTTTTTTCATTGGCTCAAAACAATTGGATCATCCACAGACCTTTGAAGGTCTAAAGATAATCCAAATGCTCGCACCCACTGCCAGTTGGCAGCGTGCCCAGCATGCTGGCAGCATTGCCACGCTGAATGGCAATGCTTAGGAAAACGTTGAACCAAATAAACACCAGCATATTGGTCACTTTTTTGAATGAAAATAGAAATGAGTGTAATGTTTGACACAAAATTTTTTTGTCACATAATTATGTACAATTTCTGAGATATAGGTCACCAATTAGATTCATCCAATCTTTATCCTACGTCCACAGCTGGACATATGCCGCCCTTATGGATCTCCAATAAGACCGATTGAAAGCGGCTTGCAACCAGCACGCTCCTCCGCGGTCTTGTTAAATTCATCTGTCCACTTTTTTGTATTAACCGACTTCCAAAAAGGATGAGATTCTATGTTCGTATTGTATGTATTTTTTGTGTATGTTCATCGATATATTCGCCAATTGTGAACCGAATCAAAAAAATTTTTGTTCAAAAGGGATATACTCCAGAAGAGATCCCATTTAAATTTGATCGAAATCGGCTGTGCTGTTTTTGAAAAATCAACAGTAATGTAAAAAAAAATATTCATTGATTCGAGCGAACTATTCGAATTTTGTGCACGATGGAAGTCGTTTTTGCCATTTCTTGAGAAAAATAATGATTTAATACCAACCTCGTTGGTTTATTGTACTAGCTCCTGAGCTATCGCGTGTGCGCCGTCGATGGTGGACTTTAGGCGCTAGTTTATGACGTCACTCGATCAGCAACCTGTGTAACGGACAAACTGTGTATTCAGTTTTTTACCCGACTACAAGACTAGAATTAATTAAGCCGTGGTAGTCTTAGGTAGTGCACCCGCCTTACAATCGTGGGTTCAAATCCTAGTCCCGTACCAATGAGTTCTTTGGAATTTATTTACGTAATTTTACACCACTGGCTTTTCGGTGAAGGAAAACATTCGTCAACCCGCACTGGGCCAACGTGGTGGATATGGCCCAATCACCCTTCGTGGGTAGGCCTACGTCCTAATTAAGGCTAATTCAGTACAGTACATACTAGAACAGCGGATCTAAAATAATCAAGGATCAATATTGCTCGAATCACCACAGGGAACTTATTACTTTTACGTGACTCGTTTTAGCCGACTTCTGAAAAGGAGGAGGTTCTGTATATATTTTTTGTTTGTTCATAGATATTACTTCCAATTGTGAACCGATTTAATTTTTTTTTTTTTTTGTTTGACAGGGTATAGATTATACTTTCCAAGGTGGTTTCCATTAAAATTTTATCGAAATTGGCTCAGTCGTTTTACAATGAACGTTAATGTCAAAATTTTAAACATCGATTCGAGCGAACTATTCGAATTTTGTACACGATTGAATTGTTATGCTATTTTTTGCGAAAAATAAAATTTTTGAGCAATAATTAGGTGCGTGTAGTACATTCGCCGACTATGATTCGGTCTATAATCAGCATAAAATTAAGTTAGCACGCGGAGCCGTCTCGCAATACAAGTGCATTGCCGAACGCGACCGAAACTATAGTCGTGTTATTACTATACGTGCACGTGAGTGAGTCCCGTTTTTAACCCCCGATGCAAAAGAGGGGTGTTATAAGTTTGACGTGTCTGTTTGTCTGTCTGTCTGTCTGTCTGTCTGTCTGTCTGTGGCATCATAGCGCCCGAACCACTGAACCGATTTCAGTTTAGTTTTTTTGGATGAAAGGAGACTTAATCGAGAGTGTTCTTAGCTATGTTTTATAAAAATCGATTGAGCCGTTTAAGAGTTATGGTGCGTTAAAGTGGGGATGGAAGAACCAACATTCTACAAATGTGCCCAAAATGGTTGTCAATGTGTCGGGGGTTTTTTAATTTTTTAATTTATATTAGTTATATATCGTTTAAAATGTGTGAAAACCACGTTAATTTCCATAGTAAAATATTGGACATGATATTTTTCTTTTGTCAATCAAGCAATACGTGTGACAAAGATAAACCTTGTCAAAGTTTGAGAGTGGGGGCTCGTGACGTAGTCTGTACATTTGTATAGCGCTCGTGACGTCACGCCAAAGAATATATAATAATACTGTCACGCGGAACTTTAACGGGCTATATCTTAGTAAATCTTTGTTTAATTAACAAATAATCTAAAGCTGGTATTTAGCTGATCCATCAAAAAGGTGGCTGCAGTACTCCAAACGAAACGTGGAAGATTATCTTTATTTCAATATTTACAATAAATTTTCCAAATGCCGTTTTATGAAAAAAAATCCCGCGGTCAAACAGTGGAACTAATTTTGATAGTTCGGTCATGCGATTGTGGCGACGCGTATAATAATCTTATTCCACTAAATCGCCTGATGGTAAGCGAAGTTGTGGTCGAAGATGAAGCACGCAGACCTAGAAGATACCTATTCACTCTGATCTTGTAAAGCTTTTGATTACCTATATCTCTTAGGAAACAGGAAAGCAGGAAGTTTGTTCCAATTTATGTATTTGTTAATTTGGGGGTATGAATCAGAAATGTTGAGTCAAACCGCTTCGTACGTATCGAAGGAAAAACGACAGTGTACGGGTGGTAATGTGGCGTCCTCCTACTTGTCCTGTAGTAAAAAGGGGATGGTAGGATTAGGTCGTGCAGCTCAAATGCACACTCTCTGAAATGAATCCTATAGAAAATGAACAGACTCGCGACCCCATGGCGATGCATTGAGGTTTTTTTGCAAACAAATATTTATCACCTACCTATATGCCTACCTTTAAGCCATGGTGGTCTAGTGGTAATGACACTCGCCTTACAATAGTGAGGTCGTGGGTTCAAATCCCGGTCCCGTACCAATGAATTCCTTGGAATTTATGTACGGAATTTCACACCACTGGCTTTTTGGTGAAGGAAAAGAACCTGAGGCAACCTGCATACGTCCGTAGATGAAATTCGATGACGTATGTGCATCCACCAACCCGCACTGGGCCAGCGTGATGGATAATAGCACAATCACCCTTCGTGGGTAGGCCTACGTCCTGCAGTGGACTATCAAAAAGGCTGGTACAGTATATGCCTACAGCCGGTTGACTGATTACAAGGCCTCGAGCTTAAATACCATACTAGCCACACGCCCCGGCTTCGCACAGGTGTATTATACATATAAACCTTCCTCTTGAATCACTCTAGGTATCTACTAAAAAAAACCGCATCAAAATCCGTTGCGTAGTTTTAAAGATATAAGCATACATGGTGACAGACAGCGGGAAACGACTTTGTTTTATACTACCTATGTATTGATATGAACTCGAGTCTCGAGCTTATATAGGCTATAGCTCATTTAACAAGAAAGTTATTGTTTATAGATGAACGAATTCTTATCGTGATTAAAATTTCTCGTATTACGCTGGTTGACAACACAAAAATTCTCATTATGACAATAGTATTGAGTATTCCTTGTTCTTAATTTTCCAAATCTGTCAAACAAGTCGGCAACAGCCGTAAGCATACTTTTCCTGAAGCCATTCAGGCCATTTTCAACCCCCTGTATAGAACTTTTACGAAAGTGATAACCACAGAAGAGAGAAGGAAATAGAAAGGCGATGTGGAGGGGAGGTTTGTCGCCACGTACATGAGTTATAACTCAAGTTACGTGAAATCGTGACATTTACTGTCTCAGTCGTTCAAGTGATTTCAGAGGTAATTTTTGCCAAAAAAATGCCGGTTTGCGCTATTATAACGTGTCGAATACAAAGCAAAGACTTTTAGTTTACAAAAAGGAGGAATATCCTTTCACTGGTAAGTCTAAATTGTGGGCATTTTTAAATTTAAATGATTTATTTTACTGCCTAGATTTTCGTTGATAGTGGTTGCAAACATTTTATCGACATCGATAAATTTCGCTAGTAAGTTAATATTTCGCAATTCGAAATTTATTGTTATTAAGTATCTGAATATTTTGATTTAATAAAATATTTGTGATTGTGGTGTAATTTTTACTAATAATTGTATTTGCATCACACTTTAACTATTATGTTCCTTATGAATAAAAGTTATCAGGTCCAATATATATACATATAAATATATAGATTGAACACGAAGCCGACTGCCGTTGCATGTTTGCTTTGATTTTCATTGATACATTGTATCTTCATTGCAGCTTTCCAGCCGATCCTCTGGCGAAGAGTAAATGGATCGAGGCTACAGGACGGCAAGACTGGATTCCTACAAACGTTCCATTTACACGTGGTTCTTAATTAACATGTTTTTTATAGTTATACATGTATATTTCTCGACACATAAAATGCTTAGATCTGAATGACTGACTGACGGGTCCACGCACAGCCTAAACCGCTTCAATAAGCGGTCAGGAGAGACTTGAAATTCGGAGCGTGAGTTCTTTGTATGAAGTAGGCGTCTGATAAGAATAATTTACCGAAATTCTAACCAGGAAAATACAGACGTGAAAAATTAGAGCTAAATTTGTGTGAAACAACGTGATTTTTGGTTCATTTACTTTAGATTTTGCATTAACATTCTGTAAAAGAATTGATGGAAGATGTGTTTCGTGTTTTATTGAAATATGAAAGTTATTTTGGGGTTGATTTTTTTCGAAGTTGATATCAATACTCTTTAGTGTTTTTGAATTAAATTACTTTTTATTTTGATGCGTGTTTGAAAATTAAATCCGAAGAAGTAATCGGCCTATTGTCAGTAAAGATTAACCTTTTCTGAAGTTCCTTATACCATTGTATGGTTCCAATTAACAAAATAGCAATGTATGTCTAGATATAAGGGTTCCTTGTTATGAGGTATGGAACACTATTTAAAGATATTTATAAATGTTGACTTATAATAAGGGACGCTAAAATAGAATGTTTCGAGAAAAAAATTATACGAACCACCCCGAATAATCTCTCCCGCTAGCACAAGCACGCGCTCTTACTCGCCCACGTAACCATTTACGTCTACTTTCAGCTAATCAAATGAATTAATTATATTATCGAGCTCGAAACTAGAAAAATATGATTGTAATTATTCTTCTCCTTATAAATATTGGCGTCGCATGGAATATGCATTTGCCAGTGTCAAGTGTAAGTTCTATTATGATGTTATGATAACTAATATTGTCACATGTAATTCAGTTGTGTTCACATGTAATGTTAGTTTAAGCTTGTTTTGTATTTACGATGTGAAAATAAAGTTATTTTTTATTGTATTGTAATTATGGTGTAGGTAATTTAATAAAATATTTGTACTATGATAATATTCATTATGAAAAATAGTTAAGTACAGTCGTGGCCAGCACAAAATATCTAAATACAATTGATTAGCCAACAATGGAATTTAGGCGACTTCCACCTTGTACGAAATCCAAATAGTTCGCAGGAATTGATTTGGCATCCATGTAGTACCTATATTAGAACTGATAGAAACACAAGTTTTATAAATTAATACAATACGGCACGTTGACATGATTTTTCAGTGTTAATTCCAAAAATTCCTAAATAGTAATAAAACTGCACAATCATTTTCATCAATTATATGCTACATATATCCAGTTACATTATCCATAAATTATGCAATACGTATAAAATCACATTATCGATAAAATTAAACTGCACAATTCATGTCGCCCATTACTAGCTAAATGCCAAAAACAACTGTGATACCATATTCAAATTCGAGATTGGCCCATTGTTTTTTTTTTTTGGCTTGACATGTACCACGCATTTGCCATTGTTATGTAACATTAATAAAATAAAGTGAATTTAATAACTTTAACACGGCATTTAAATTATGACCAAATTAATGTTATGGGTCTTAGGTACCTTGGTGATGTGACAGAAAGTATACTACGCTCTATTCTGAAGGAAAAAAAAATCTCCGATGTTAGTGAAAATTGCACAGTTATTGTGCAGATATTTTACAGTGGTAATACACACTTGGCGACAGCGGTTTTCATAGAAAATTTGTATGGATATCCTTTCTAATCTAGTTCTGCTGTTCTGTGGTGATAACCAACACCATTACCGCGATGTAACTTGCATGCTAACGCCATCTAGAATCCTTTAAAAAACTACTTTGTCTTTTCTGTGTTCTCCAAGTTTTCTAGTGTATTTTTATTTTATTACGGATCAATTTATTGTTCAATTTTATTCAATCAACAATTGTTGAAAACAACGTGAACCGTGCAAAACGTTGTTCAGTAGCGTTCATTACCCTGTTTCGTCGTCTGTACTGTAGACAAAAACCAAGTAGGGAACATCTGGGCAGACGCAAGTAAAATCGCCGTGTTAAATCTTCGCATTCCCTAAAGCCCTAAATCAATGAAAACATAAATGTAGTCAAATAAACGTAAAATAAAAAAAAATTTTGCTCTCAAAAACCTATTTATTACAAACATAATAACTTCTATAATTTCTAAAATAGCAATTAGTATCGTAACGTGTCGGGTATTATTAAAGGTAGGCTTTTGTGCACAGTAAACACAAAACATTGTGTATTACTGCCAGTAAAATGTTTGCTGGTGCTGTCATCTACTGTCACGGAGTAAAAGAATTTTTCATTTTCCATCTTTTGACGAGTAGCAGTACTAAATGAACGTTTTGAAACTACAGGAACGAAATGTCTCCCATAAAACGTGATAGATGGCGCTAGTAAAAATTGCACATTTGGCCGGAGTGCGCATGTCAAAATTCCTGTCATTTCGCACATCATTTTATTTTGTGATATTGTAAAAACGAGTTGAATTCGCGAAAATAATCGGACGCGCTTGCAACGGGCATGTTTCCCCAACCAAAACGGACATTAGTGATAAAAAATTCTGTTCGGATAATTCCATAGTGATCAATAAAACGAAAGTGTTGTGGCGGTCGAAAACTGTAAAGATATTTTTAATTTTCGCAGTTTTCCCTCTTCGAATCAGTTCGTCGTGATCATTGAGGGAGCTCCTTGTTTTGTTTTGTACAGAACAGTATGTGACTCGGTGTTGAAGTGAATTTCAGTGGTTGGTTTGTCTATTTTTGACTGGCGATTTGTTCTATATTTATCTGGTTAACTGTTCTGATGAATTATACTACACGGAAGACTTGAAAATTGCGTAAGTACACTCTCTATTCCTGTAATTACTGTAAAAATGTTTATTCTACCATCTACAGTCGTATACCTACAACAACAATAGTTACAGAAAATAAAACTAGTCAATACCAAACATTGACTTATTCAGCTTTACTATTTATAAAAATGACAATAGCAATTCAGTTTAAACGCGTGATGACTTCAGTGATAAATCACGCAGGTCCAGGCGAAAATTCAATTTGAATTTGCTAATTTTTGGGCCAATTAACATAGCAAACAATTATCAATAACATGGCTACCCATTGCAGTGATTGTAAATTAGAAACTAAGAGAAGAACTTTTTTCAATTTTCATGGTGTGTTTATGTATATATTTTTATTTTTTTACTTATACTTATGGTCAGAAGGCATGAAAAAAAGGAACCGCACATAATATTATCATTATTTTTTTGTAAAATAATAAAGTTCAAATGGTTTTGCTTGCCTTAAAGCCCCACCGTTTATTGAAATAATAAAAATTATCTACAATGAAAATCACTCTGTCCCTTGAGGTTCATTTAAAGACCTAAACTTTAAAACTTTATTATTTGTTATACTGTACAGTGTAGGTTGACTTTTTCAAGGATTCCTGATTCTTATATGTAAATTCGTATAGGCCGGGAGGCTAGCCCTGGTGTCAGAGTTTTTAAGCCACCTGAAGGCCTCCTGAAGACATGGCTAAACAACTAACACAACCGAGGCCTATAATTTAATGTGTCATCCGAGCCATGGTAGCGCTCAGTTGTAAATGCCACTGCGGTCACCCATCCGAAGACTGACTGTGCTCAACATTGCTTGACTTTGATCATCTATTCTTATGTGACTCCTTGAAAAAGACGCATAAGTCTCCAGCAATGAAACATCTAGCACAACAGGCCAGCGACCCAAGGCCATGCTCCTTTGCTTAAGGAGCTCGGCTAGTTTGAGTATGGTGGCAAAAGGGAGAATGTACAATTCATCCCAAGCAAGATGTAAGATGTATGCATCACCCCTGTCTAGAATAGCTGCTAGTTGACCATATTTGATTGATTTTCTCTTGTAACAGCTAACCATAAACAGAGACATTATATTATTCACCATCTAAGCTACTGGAGCAGTTATGCCAGCAGCTCAGAGCCACGCTCCGTTATTTTAAGAAGCTGGGCTGGCTCGGGTAGATGCTGGAGGGGGAAAACACCCCATGCAGGACGTCAGTGCAAGACTTATCGCCCCCATATCGAATAAGAATAAGAAACAGAGTCGATTAACGAAAACAAAAATAAAGTCAACTTAGAAATAAAGAAGTTACAAGCATATTTAAGTACATTCTTGATAGACAAAGAGCGCACTATAGCAAGATATGACGTCACTGCTGTAAGTGTCATACATTCGCCAAACTGTGTTATGCTTTGAGGCAAAGGGACATCCCCTCTTTATCCCTACCAAAATCTTTACAAGCTTTTTCAAACTCGTAGTCCTCAAAGTAGCCTTCAAGCAACTTAAAAACTGACTCCATTAATTAGTCAGTTTTTAGGGTTCCGTAGTCAAAGGGTAAAACTGGGACCCTATTACTAAGACTCCGCTGTCCGTCTGTCTGTCTGTCTGTCACCAGGCTGTATCTCATGAACCGTAATAGCTAGACAGCTGAAATGAAAAATCACAGATGATTTATTTCTGTTGCCGCTATAACAATAAATACTAAAAACAGAATAAAGTTAATATTTAAGGGGCCCATTTCCCATACAAAACAAGTATTTTATTGCTGTTATTTTGCTCCATATTAATAACGGCAACATGTACACGCTTGAAATGGGGCAAAGGAGGTTCCCATAGGGTACGGATCCCTAGGGAACCCCCTGGGGTTTCGCACACATAGCGTGGGAAAGTCCAACTCGCACTTGGCCAACTATTTCCACTGCCTCGGTGGCTCAGTGGTTAGTGACCCTGACTTCTGGGTCAAAGAGGCATGGGTTCGATCCCCACCCAGGGCAAACATTTGTGTGGTGAACATAGGTGTTTGCTCTGTGTCTGGGTGTTATTTAGGTATTATCTATATAAGTATGTATTTAAAATATGTCTATGCTTAGTTTGGGGTCAGAGGCCGTGTGTAAGATGCCCCCTAATATTTATTTATTTATTTTTATTTCATGTTACCATACCGTAACCCTATCAAATCACTATTTCTCTATATTCGTAAAGGCAAGTCGATAAGGTGACTAAGTTGCCCTATTGCCCTCTGACCTCATACCCTCTAATAGAACCCTGTAGCACGGTAATGATATCTAACAGTATTCCGTCTTCATACAAACGGTCGGAACGCGAATCTTCTTCTTCTTTTACGTTTTGGCGTCGCATTGTTATGCATTTGCCAGTGTCAGGTATAAAGTTTTAAGTACCTAATAATTTTGTATTCTTTTGTCACAAGTATAATTAAATTAAAAATTTAAAAAACCCCCGACACACAACCATTTTGGGCACATTTGTAGAATTTTGGTTCTTCCATCCCCACTTTAACCCACCATAACTCTTAAACGGCTCAATCGATTTTTATAAAACATAGCTAAGAACACTCTCGATTAAGTAAGTCTCCTTTCATCCAAAAAAAACTAAACTGAAATCGGTTCAGTGGTTCGGGCGCTATGATGCCACAGACAGACAGACAAACAGACACGTCAAACTTATAACACCCCTCTTTTGCGTCGGGGGTTAAAAATAGTCAGTCGTAGTCACGTCATAGTCCAATAAAGTCACGGTCAAGTCCAAACATAGTCCAAGTCATACCTCAGTACTTAAAGCAGTGGAGACTTTACCGGAGGCGTCTATGGAGTTTTGGTAACAACACGGAACAACATGATAAGTCACATAATACCACTTGCCTACACTCATGCACGTAAATCAGCTCATAATCAACGAAATACCACAATTTTTGAAAACTCTGACACCAGGGCCTATACGAAATAACTAACCACAATTTTTCACTAATTATCTATACCTAAGTACTAATATAATAAAGAGGAAAAGTTTGTGAGGTTGTAGAGGATAATCTCTGGAACTACTAAACCGATTTTGAAAATTATTTTACCAATATAAAGCTACATTATTTGCGAGTGTCATAGGCTATAAAGTAAGCGCGGGCGAAGCCGCGGGCAAAGGCTAGTCACTGATAAAAACACAAGTTAAACAAAACAATACAATGCGGCGACATGATTTTTCCGCGTTCCCGCCAAAAACCAAACGCGAATCATACATAATGATGTGCTTCAGAGTTCTATCAGGGCTGTCAGATGTACAATTTAAGTCGTACTTAAATTTCATTAAGTACGGGGTACAGGGATCGGGATTTGAACCCTTGACCTCACAATTATAAGACGGGCGTCACTACCACCAGACCACCACGGCTCTACCACACACACCATGACCCTATCAAATCACAATTTCTCTATAGGTCGTAAAGGTAAGTCTATAAAGTGACTAAGTTGCCCTACTCCCTCTGACCTCACGGCCCTCTGATAGGGCCCTGTAATACGCCTGAAAGGTCAGGGCCGATGAGTCAGGTGGTGTGATACGCCGCGGCCTGACTCAGCTCACTGATCAGAAAGGTGAAGCGTAAGCTCTAGCGCTATGTATAGGTCGAATCATACAACTTGGCGGCTGTGGTTTTAATTACAAGCAGCGGTTAACCCAATCTCCGCTTTCAGTCAGGATTGGGTTAGAGTCCGTTCAAGCATTACGTAAGCACTATGGGGGCGGGGGGTTTATCCTTTGCTTATTTTTGATGACATGATAGATAGATAAACTCTTTATTGCACACCAAGAAATAAACAAAAAGAAGAAACAAATATACATAAACAGTGTAACAATGGGGGGGGTGGAGGGGTCTATATGGTGATTACGTCAGCAATTGTTATTTCTTTACTCATATGTGTAATAGAATATAGATTTAACATAAGTAGTTTACAAGTCAAAAAATTAAATAAACAATAAAATGATCACCCTTTTTTTTTTTTTTTTTTTTTTTTTTATTTTTTTATTTTTTTTTTTACGAGGGGGAAATCTTCTGAAGATGCCCTAACTGCATTGGGGTGCAGTAGGGTTATGTGGGATTGTACCCACTAAAACCCCCTCGGTGGCCAGCCTTTGTGCTTTCTTAGGAGCTCCGGGATCTCCAAAAGGAACGCACCGGTGCTCCCAGCACTTTGTGTTCCTACTCGCCTGGCAAGAGCCAGGCTTGTGCGGTCCTCTACGACAGCGTTGCCACACACGCTGTCGTCCTCCTCGGGCCCGCTTGGGTGGGTGGCCGGAGCCCCAACTCTGACCACCCACGAGCCCAGGGGTCCCCTTTTAGTAGGCTCTTACTACAGGCAGGGGATACCGATGCCGTATTATGATCACCCTTACCTCCTCCTTATCCTTCTTTACTCATATGTGTAATAGAATATAGATTTAACATACTTAAGTAGTTTTCAAGTCAAAATATAAATAAACAATAAAATGATCACCCTTACTCACTTACACTCCCTACCCTTTAGGGCATTGGATACCTACTTCATCTAAAGTTACCACAATGCGCAATGGTAGAATACGTACGTAAAGGATTGCGAAAACGTTTTCGCAATCCTTTACGTACGTAAGTAAACTTCTGTTGAAAAAAAACAATGAAATCGACTGAAAATAAACAAGTATAACATTTCAACATTTCGTAGGACTTCCAAAAAAGTTTCTCAAAGGGGTTCTTTCAATTCTTTGTTAAATTTAAAAATAATGATATTACATTTAGCCATTGTTGTAGACGAAACTTTTAAACAACGTTGTGAAATCTAACCCGGAATGTCAAATGTCATCGTAAGCCGTGGTGGTCTAGTGGTTGTAACGCTGGCCTGTCATTCTTGAGGTCGTGGGTTCAATCCTGGTTTCGTACCAATGAGTTTCTTTGGAACGTATGTACGGAATTTCACACCACTGGCTTTTCGGTGAAGGAAAACATCGTGAGGCAACCTGCATGCGTCCGTAGAAGAAATTCGATGGCATATGTGAATCCACCAACCCGCACTGGGCCAGCGTGGTGGATATGGCCCAATTACTTTTCGTGGGTAGGCCTACGTCCTGCAGTGGACTATTAAAAAAAGGCTGGTACATTACAGTAAGCTCAACTCATTCGTCGAAACATCCGAGGGGATTGTCCACGTGTATTAATCACAGCCGCCAAGATTTGGCCTGTAACTCCAGATAAAGTATGTATCCAATGGCTTTTTTAACCCACGACCAAAAATGATATCCTTCCTTCCTTCCTTTCAGCTTAGGTCATAGGACGTCCACTGCTGGACATAGGCCTCCCCTAAAGATCTCCAATTAGACCGGTTGGTAGCGGCTTGCATCCAGCGCGATCATGCGGTCTTAATGACTTGCCTGCTGCGCTTGCCGGTACATGGTCTCCACTCGAGGACTTTTCGACCCCATCGGCCATCAGTCCTCCGCGCTATGTGCCCTGCCCATTGCCACTTCAACCTGCCAATCCGCTGGGCTATGTGGATAACCTGGTTCTTCTACGGATCTCCTCATTTCTGATTCGATCGCGTAGAGAAACTCCGAGCATAGCCCTCTCCATGGCTCGTTGGGCTACTTGAAGCTTACTAATAATGATATACCTACTCTTTATTGATCATATACATTTTTTTTTAAACTTAGAAGATACCTATGTCTATAGAGCATCAATCAGAAACAGCTACGCGAGCATTGGGTTTGGCACAGCTTGTATCTAACTTCACATCCGCCACGTTTGATAGATAACTAGCGACCCGCCCCGGCTTCGCACAGGTGTATTATACATATAAACCTTCCTCTTGAATCACTCTCACTATTTAAAAAAACGCATCAAAATCCGTTGCGTAGTTTTAAAGATATAAGCATACATGGGGACAGACAGCGAGCACACGTGTGAAGTCGGAGCGGATCGCTAGTTCCACAATAAACCCGGAATAGATTAATGTTTTGCGTAGGAAACGCTTGTTTAAAGTATAAAAAGTCCGCTATATTTAGTCGGTTTGTTTGTTTTAATAGTTTATTATGCTCTGGCAACTGCCGGCTTCTGGATATACAAATGTTACGTCATCTCATAGTTCTGAGGGCTAAGTGGGAGTTTCTCGCTCGAACTCGATCGCGTTAACGTTTGATGTGATTTCTATGGAAATGGCACAACGCCATCTTGTGTCACGTACAGAAAACTGAATAGCTAAGTGTGAGTATTTTGTACGATAATGTAACGAGCGCCAAACCGATCCAACACAAGCGCGGCAACGTCAGTGATTGGCTAACTCAAGCGTGTGTGTCAATGTGCTCGGCGCGCTCGGTTAACGCGACGTAAAAGTAATTCGATTTGATTTGCAAAACTCCCACTTGACACTCTGATCTCAGCGTAGTTTCACTAGGTGGTAAGTAAGTTCCTATAGTCCGGGTGGCTAGCCCTGCCTTGCTAGGATGTGCCCCACGAAATATTTCTTTCAACGTGTCGGAACGAGACAGCGTTATGACAAAGTATAGGTCATCTAAAGCTTTTCAAGGTCAGAGTGAATAGGTATCTTCTAGGTCTGCGTGCTTCATCATCGACCACAACGTCGCTTACCATCAGGCGAGTTGGTGGTCAAGCGCGGATTTATTCGCGAAAAAAAATATAAATATAAGTTCTTGACAAGTAATATTTAAAAAAAAACCTTTTTTTAAAAACAAGCTTTTACTGAACAAGTACTCGGCAAGACGAATCAAACGAGCCCAAACTTGATAGGGTTAATTGTGTCGTTTCATTACATCGTTCCTATGACCACCGTTCAGCTCCATCATCAGACCCTGGCCACCATTGAAAGACAAACTACTCACCAAGATCATTCAAATGAACCCAAACTCAATGAGGTTGTGTCGTTTCATCGCCCAGCTCTTTTGGCCACCTTCCAGCTCCATCATCACATCAGCACCATGTCATCATACTCGTAATATTGCATTGTCACGCGATTTACATGTATGCAACATTTCAGCTCAATCAGTAACCGGGAAGTGGATCAAATTTAACTTGCGAGATTTGATTACAGACAACGGGACAGGTGAAACTAAATAAAAGCTTGTAAAAAGGGTCCGGGGGGCCCCGATTCGTCTCATGGCATATGACGTTAAGTCATAGAGTTTTGTCTGCCTCGGTTGCTCAGTGGTTAGTGATCCTGAATTCTGGGTCAAAGAGGCGTGGGTTCGATCCCCACCCAGGGCAAACATTTGTGTGATGAACATAGGTGTTTGCTCTGTGTATGGGTGTTATTTAGGTACTATCTATATAAGTATGTATTTAAAAATATGTACCTACTAGCTTTTACCCGCGGCTTTGCCCGCGTTATATTTTGATTTTGGCTAATGTTTATGTCGGCTGCGAAACCTAACCTAAGCGACAAACATCAAAATACCTTAGAGGAATGCTTTTGTTGGTTAAGTTACGGTTGCAGTGTATATACAACCCCCCTGTGTATTCCCGCCTTGTCGTGGCGGGGGAGGTCTAAGGCAGCTGAAAAGGCGGCGCTCGAAGTCTCCCTCTTCTTTGGGTCTTTCCCCCAAGGCAGCTTAGAGGCCGGCACTCGTTGTTCAGCCGCTTTTAACTAAAGCAGCTGAGAGGATGGCCGGTAGGTTGCATGCCTTATGAGGAGTGTTGCTTCTGAGGAGGGCTGCAGTGCCGCTCTTGCGACGCTGCAGCCGAAGATTAGGGGCCGCGGTGGGATGGAACTGGTTGTATGGGTGCCGCCACCTACCCTACCTTCCGCTAGGCCGTCAACCTGTTGGCAGACGCAGTGAGGCTGCAGGGGAAGAGAAGTGTCGGTATCGCGATGGCCGTTCTCACTGCCCTCTGCAGTTGAAGAGGCAGGCGCTGGGCTACTATGACTGACCCGTTGCACTGGGACCAGGGCGTTGGAATGCTGTCCGACGCTCAGTGCTGATTAGTCCCGATTGGTGGATGACGATGTGTCTTGTGCTCCGAAACACTACGTCATTATGGCGGGAGCGCAAGTTCCGTTATGGAGCCCGAGTCTGGGCTAGCGCTGTTGAGTGCCGCGAAGGAGTGCAAGAGGAAAAATGTAGGAACGTCCTAAACTTGAAATGACAGGTTATTTCTGGCGCTTAGACGGCTGCTACCGCGGCCCGCTCGCTTAGTTTTTATCCTATCCTATGGGAACTGTTAAAGTTTTTGGGATAAAAAGTGGCCTATGTCACTTTTCGTCTTTCAAACTATATTCATGCAATAAGCCAAGGCAATCCGTTGCTCCGTTGCTGAGAAAAAGTTATTGTCTTATCCAACGGGAACCGCAATTTTTTCGGAATGGAAAGTATCCTATGTCACTTTCTGTCTTCCAAACTATGCCCACCCCAAAATCAAGTCAATCCGTTGCTCCATTGCTGAGAAACAGTTATTGTCCTATCCCATGGGAATCACGAATTTTCTCGGGATAAAAAAGTTTCCTATATCACTTTCTGTCTTTTAAACCATAGGTATCCATACCAAAAATCAAGTCAATCTTTTGCTCCGTTGTGGCTCCGTTGCTGCGTCAAAGAGGAACAAACCAACAAACTTTTCGGATTGATAATATTAAAGTAGGTGTGATGATTCTGTACCATAAAGGTAGAATAAAGAAACATGTTAAACCTCTAATGATAGTAGATTTAAAAATATTTTTAATGTCAGACAAAATGACGGTCTGTTATTAAACGTCAGAGTAAAATGTGGCATGCAGAGGGAAAAAAACATTTTATCTAATTTTAATGTCAGTTGTCATTTTCAATCCATACTTTATTTCCTCTTCAAGGGGATATAATGGTGGAAAAACAATTTGTCCCCTTGCCATGCTACCTGTGATTTATAAAAGTCTGCAGACAATGTCACCTGTCATCTAATTACGTTTCGCTGTGACGTTTCATTAATCCATATTAGCGTCATAGAGGAATTAATCACTTAGCGTCTTTGTGATAGTGGCGACAGTTTTCCTTTCGATAGTTTTTGTCCTGTCCTACAGGAACTATGCAATTTTTTGCTTAACGTCTAACGCTTAGCATCTAAAATTCGACGCGCTTGGTTTTGCTCTTGAGTCTCAGCAGTTCTTTGCGCTGCGTGATGCTCGGCATCTAAAAGTCGCCGCGCTTGACTTTCTCCTTAAGTCTCAGCATCTCTCTAAGCTGCGTGACGCTCAGCATCTAATATTCGACGCGCTTGGTTTTTTGCTCTTGAGTCTCAGCAGTTCTTTGCGCTGCGTGATGCTCGGCATCTAAAAGTCGCCGCGCTTGACTTTCAACTTCAGTCTCAGCAGCTCTCTGAGCTGCGTGACGCTCAATATCTAAAATTCGACGCGCTTGGTTTTGCTCTTGAGTCTCAGCAGCTCTTTGAGATGCGTGGCGCTCGGCATCTAATGTCAAACGCGTTTAAGTGTGCTCTTCAGGCTCTTGGCTCTTGGCTTCTAGCAATTTTCTTTACGCGAACTCCGCTAGAACTACGCGCTAGATTCGATTTGCGTTTTGTAGGCATACCTATTACAATGAAAACTACGTAATTAAACTGAAAAAATACATGTAACCTTCTCTAAAGTTTAAAAAAGTTTGAAAAGATTGATTGACTTTTGACATTTGCAACTTGAGCCTTGAATGGGCATTGGGCATAGAGAATGTAATTTGGAAAGTCAAGATGCAAATTACCATTTGTCATAGTAGAATATAAGTTTTTTCTTCTAAGATTCTAGCCAATGCGTTTTCATCCCCCCTTTTCAACCCTTCAAAACTATTTTTTCGAATCAAAAAGTAGCCTATGTCCTTTCTCAGGCTCTAGACTATCTGTGTACCAAATTTCATTCAAATCGGTTCAGTAGTTTTAGCGTGAAAGCGCGACAGACAGACAGAGTTACTTTCGCATTTATAATATTAGTAAGTTCGAATCAAAAAGTAGCCTATGTCCTTTCTCAGGCTCTAGACTATCTGTGTACCAAATTTCATTCAAATCGGTTCAGTAGTTTTAGCGTGAAAGCGCGACAGACAGACAGAGTTACTTTCGCATTTATAATATTAATAATTAATAATAGTAAGGATATGTAGTATACTCGTATCAGTCTCTGGCAGCCATATGACAAGCTTTGCTTAGTTTGGGGTCAGAGCCCGTGTGTAAATGTCCCCTAATATTTATTTATTTATTTTAAGCCGCCTGAAAGCCTGTTTAGTGTTTAGCCATGTCATGGTTAAAACAAGCGGAACCCATAACTTAACGTGTTATACGAGCCACGGCAGTGCTCATTTGGTGGTTCGCCTTACGGTACTTCGGTGATTGTTAAGAATCACCTAATCATAACTACGCTATGAGCGCTTCTTACTTCACATTTTTTATTTTTAACATGACTAGCTTTTGCCCGCGGCTTTGCTTGCATGATATTTTAAATTTTGTGCTATCTATCCCATTGTAACCTTTTATTTTTTCGTAATAAGTAGCCTATGTTCACTCGTCAACCTTTAAACTATATCCAGGCCAAAAATCAAGTCTATTCGTTGCTCTGTTGCTGTGTTAAAGAGTAACAAACCAATTTTTACTTTTAATTTAACTTTTACTTTTGCGACATTCCATTTCATTTATACTGACTGACGAAAATCTACCAAATTGGATACATTTGGTAGGTTTTCGTCATTCATACACTTGGCACCTTGCTGTGTTTACTTGTTTTTAATGTGTAAACTGTAATTTGACTGTAATTAATGTAATAATGTAATGTGATTTAATTAATTGTGGAGTGTGAATTAGTTTGAAATGGATGATTTATTTATGTAAGTAATTGATTTCTTGTTAAGTCTTTACCATTGTGTACATTTTGTTGATTATTCAAAAGTGTGTCTCTGACACCCATTTGTCGAATTAAAGAACTATGAACTAATCAACAATTTCGGATTTAACAATGCAAGATTTGTTTCGCTCTACTCACTAGGCGCTCGTAGCGTAGTTTGACTAGGTGTTTGTCAGCGATCACCGAAATTGAGCAACGTTCCGCACGGTCAGTATTTGGATGGGTGACCGCAGGTGGCATTTTCCAACTGAGCGCTACCGTGGCTCTGATGACGCGTAAAATTGTAGGTCCCGGTTGTTTTAACCGTTTAGCCATGTCAGAGGCCTTCAGGCGGCCTAAAAACTCTGACACCAGGGCTAGCCACCCGGCCTATACGAACTTTACTGACTAGGCAGAGCAATCGATCAGCTACTCAAGCCAGCCTACACAAAATGGCTTTGACAGTGACCGCGTGTGATGTAAATAGGTATTCAGTTTCACACATTATGACACGTCTATAATTAGACGACACATTATAGGTATGTAACTAATGTTCTCGCTTGAACGCTTGACGAGTGTCTATGTTGTCAACGTACCAATTTTACTTGTTTAAAGAAAAAGTTTCTCCTTTTTGTGACGTTAGGTAGAGATCTTTAAGTCTAAAACTGCACGCCCCTCCGCTATAGATGATTGCTTTATTTGTAAAAAGATCCAACAAAAACATTTTCATGTATCATTATTTTTCACAAAAAATGGAAAAACCGTCTTCCGTCGTGTACAAAATTCGAATATTTCGCCAGAATTGATTACATTATTATTTGAATTTTCAAAAAAAATTCTCAGCCGATTTCTTCAAAATTTAAAAGGGACCATCTCGGGAGTATTCCTTCCCTTTCGAACTAAAAAATAATGTTTCAATCCGGTTCACAATTGGCGAAATTATCGATGTCCATGCATCGTGTACTAAATTCGGATATTTCGCTCGAATTGTATACATTATTGTTGATTCTTCAAAAACGGCTTAGCCGGTTTCTGTAAAATTTAAATGGGTGGTCCCAAATTTCAATGCATAATACTTATTTTTTGCAAAAAATGGCAAAACTGCCTCCATCGTGTACAAAATTTGTATATTTCGCTAGAATAGTTATTATTTATTGTTGATTTTTCTAAAACGGCTTAGCCGATTTCTGTAAAATTTAAATGGGACCACTTCGGGAGTATACTCTTTCGAACTTAAAAATAATTTTTCGATTCGATTCACAATTGGCGAATTCATCGATGAACATACACAAAAAAAATACATACAGACGAACATAGAACCTCCTCCTTTTTGGAAGTCGGTTAAAAATGGACCCAAGACGAGACTACAGTTCTCACTATAAAAAGTTATCAGATCTCATGTAGAGCCAAGGTTAGGTTTAGGTTTAAAGATATTTATTCTCATTATAAGATATACATCGCTTCTATGAGAACACTACTAATTATAAACTTATAAATAACAGTTCGTCGTCACTGAGAAACAATAACTAACAACAAAACAACAAACAATCAGGTTCTAACTGTATAGGACTTAACTCTACAGGCTTTTACTTCACAAACTCTACACCTTAGTCTATATACTTAGTTGTCTTGGCTCTTTCGCTACTTTCAAATGGGAGTAAGGTGAAAATGCATTCACTGTTATTTACTTCTCTGTTACACAAATCGTTTTTGTAGTAACGAAACAGCCAAGCCACACTCGTCTTGGCCCCATTTTACATAATGTTTTTTTGTTGGATTTCATTTTGGGTACGGCCAAAGGGAAAAACGGGACCCTATTACTAAGACTTCGATGTCCGTCTGTCCGTCTGTCTGTCACCGGGCTGTATCTCATGAACCATGATAGCCAGGCAGCTGAAATTTTCACAGATGATGTATTTCTGTTGCCGCTATAACAGCAAATACTAAAAAGAAAAGAAAATAAATATTTAACGGGGCTCCCATACAACAAACCTGATTTTTTAGACGTTTTGCGCTCTATATTAGTAATGGTAACAGGTGGATGCATGAAATTTTCACATAATATTTAGTTTTACCCATATTCACTTTAATAATAATTAATAAAATTAAAATAAAATAAATGTTTAAGGGGGGCTCCCATACAGTAAGGAACCCTCCGTGCGCGAGTCCGACTCGTACTTGGCCGATTATTTATTTTTGTTTCTTGTTCAAAGTTCCTTGGGGCGAATCAAACTTGACAGTCGTGAAGTTACCTACAAGCTGCGCGAAACCCAATTCTCACTAGCACTCCTTGAACCAAGGAACAAATCAATCTGAATGAAAAAATTCCAGTGACTGATAAATAACTTTTGAAAAAAATTGGCGTAGTCCGCTCGACGAAAGTTTGGTAACAACGAAAATAGTTTAGTCATCTAGATAACTAAACTATTTTCGTTGTTACATAGTGTTCATAGGGTTAAGTGAGCTTCAATCAATTTTTTTTTGTTATTCCGTATAGGTTTGCGTTTGACTACATACTGCCTGATGTTGAGCAGATATGCGGACTAGGGTGTAGCACGCTTACCTAGAAGATACTTATTTATTTATTTAGATTGGGTTTCGCGCACTTGTACCTAACATCCCAGCCGCCAAGGCGTTTGATTCGTCCTTAACTCGTAATAGTATGGGTAACCCAGTCGTGTAGTAGCCGTGGTGGTCTAGTGGTTGTAACGCTGGCCTGTCATTCTCGAGGTCATGGGTTCAATCCCGGTCCCGTACCAATGAGTTTCTTTGGAACTTATGTACGGAATTTAACACCACTGGCTTTTCGGTGAAGGAAAACATCGTGAGGCAACCTGCATACGTCCGTAGAAGAAATTCGATAAGTGAATCCGCCAACCCGCATTGGGCCAGCGTGGTGGATATGGCCCAATCACCCTTCGTGTGTAGGCCTACGTCCTGCAGTGGACTGTTAAAAAGGCTGGTACAGTACAGTCACGGAGTGGTCGGCTGTAGTTTTGGCACTCATTTGGCAGCGATGTGCGCGAATCGGCCTATTTATAGTCGCGCCCGTGACGTCACACTCTGGTTCGTGTACGCTAACTGTTTGGTTAGTCATGCGCGATCGGGTTTAACTGCTCTATTAGTTGATTTAAGGCTCTGCGTTTCCTAGACCCAAAATAATTTATATTTGTTTATTATGAATAAATGTAGTTTACAAAAACTAAATAAAAATCGGCCAAGTACGAGCCGGACTCGCGCACGGAGGGTTCCGTACTGTATGGGAGCCCCCTTTAAATATTTATATCATTTTAATTTTATTAATTACTATTGAAGTGAATATAAAATTAAATATTCTGTGAAAATTTCAAGCATCTTCTCGTTACCATAAATATAGAGCGAAAAACGTCTAAAAATTCAGGTTTGTTGTATGGGAGCCCCCCTTAAATATTTATTTTATTATCTTTTTAGTATTTGTTGTTGTAGAGGCAACAGAAATACATCATCTGTTAAAATTTCAGCTGCCTAGCTATACAGCCCGGTGACAGACAGACAGACAGACGGACATCGAAGTCTTAGTACTTAATAGGGTCCCGTTTTTCCCTTTGGCTACGGAACCCTTAAAACACGCTCATCAGACCTTGAAACCTAATCGTGGTCAAAGTTCATTACAAGACTTTTCTAAGAAATTCAAAACAGCTATGATACGATTTTCCATCATGAAGTTCCAGTTCATATCTTCCAGCTCCAGCATCAGATCACCCAGTACCTTATTATTGTATTGCCATCAGAACTACATACAGCTGCCAATTTTCATTACACTACGTCCCTTGGAAGATGCTTAAATTAGTTACCTTAGATTCCATTACATAGTTAGTTACATACAGATCGACCTAATAAAAGTGTGTTAAAAAAGCCGTGATGGTGTAGTGGTAGTGACACCTGCCTTACAATCGCTAGGTCGTGAGTTGAAATCCCGGTCCCCTACTAATGAGTTATTTGAAATTCATGAACGAATTTTCACACCACTGGCTTTTCGATGAAAGAAAACAAAGTGGGGAAACCTGCATAATATGTCGGTAGAAGAAATTCAATGGCGTATGTGAATCCACCAACCCGCACTGGGCCAGTGTGGTGGGTATGGCCCGATCATCCTTCGTGGGTAGGCCTACGTCCTGCAGTGGACTATCAAAAAGGCTGATACAGTACAGTACTTAGAATAAACGCGATGGTAAATAAAAGTAGCCCAGTGACTTAATTGCTCAGTTGCTCAGTGCTATGTCGCGCAGTTTTAAACTGGTATGGTACTGACTAGCAAGTCGAAATGGCAGTGGGCAAGGCACATAGTTCGAGGAACGAATGGCAGATTGCCACCCATACACTGCCGATTTTCCTTCGATACGTACGAAGCGGTTTGACTCAACATTTCTGATTCGTACCGCCAGGGAATGGAACAGTCTTCCTGATTTCCTGGTTCCTAAGAGATATAATCTAAAGCTTTTCAAGGTCAGAGTGAATTAGGTCTGCGTGCTTCATCTTTGACCACAACGTCGCTTACCATCAGGCGAGTTGGTGGTCAAGTGCGGACTTATTCGCGATAAAATAAAAAGATGGGAATGTAAAGTTTTCGAATGAAGACCACGTCCCGCAAGCACTGCATAGGACGACCACCGATTAGGTGGAACTACGATATAATAAATGAAGACCGCAAGAACGCGTTGAACGCATGCCGCTTCCAACCGGGCTTATTGGAAACCCATAAGGGAGGCCTATGTCTCGCAGTGGAAGTCCTACGGCTGATAATGATGAGTGGCGCAAGATAAAGAAAGTAAGTTCGTATAGGCCGGGTGGTTAGCCCTGGTGTCAGAGTTTTTAGGCCGCCTGAAGGCCTCTGACATGGCTAAACGGTTAAAACAGCCGGGACCTACTATTTAACGTGTCATCCGAGCCACGGTAGCGCTCAGTTGGAAAATGCCACCCGCGGTCACCCATCCAAATACTGACCGTGCGGAACGTTGCTTAATTTCGGTGATCGCTGACAAACTACGCCACGAACGCTATGCGCAAGATTGAGATGATGATGATGAATACAGGGGCCGATTCCAGAGCAATTTAAACCAGACTAATCTAAAATAAATCCAGACGTTCAAGTCTGACAGATGGGAATAAACGACTGGCATGCAGGCATCCAAGACATCTGATTTATTGCATCATATAAGTCAGGTGTACGTACGCATTTAACGATTCGCATGATTGATGATATCTTTATTATGTTCGTGGCGCCGGAATCGGACAAGGGGGACGCCTGTGTCCAGCAGTGGATGTTCTACGGCTGGACACAGACTGGATGGATGGATGAAGTCGTAGTGAACTAGAGCGAGAACATTCGCCTTACAAGCGTAAGGCGAGCTTAATGTAGGGTTCCGTAGATTCAATTTTTAACCGACTTCAAAAAAGGAAGTCCTCATGTCCACTGTTTTTAGTAATGTATGCATGTTACGCAAATAAGTACTCCGCTTATCATAAACCAATTTTGATTATTCTTTTTTTGTTTGATAGATCATACTTGAAAGGTGGTTCCATTTTAATGTTATAAAAATCAGCTGAATCCATTTTTGAAAATTCAACAGTAATGTGAAAATAAATAGGTACATTGTAGAAACGGCTCTTTCGTGGTTTCGCCCCGCAAGCTGTTCGGCCCGCGGGGCGAATCAACGAAGACTCTTTTTGAAGGCCCTCTTTCGCCCCGCATTGTTTGGAGCGGGGCGAAAAGGGGTATAGTTTCGTTCGAAATATTCGAATTCTGTACACGGTTGAAATCGGTCATGCCATTATTGACGAAAAATATTTATTGCAATTTACTGTTCAAATACTTAGGTATACTCCGTTCAAAAATCCAAATAGGTACGTAGGTCGTACGGATCAGGTTTGAAACGGACCGCTTCCTATGTATCGAAGGAAAATGCAGTGTAGGGGTGATGGTGAGGATACTTTCTACTTTATTTTTAACCGACTTCCAAAAAGGAGGAGGAGGTTCTAAGAAAACTGCTTCTATAGTTTCAATCGCATTTGGCGATCTTTCTCAAGGTTGGAGTACTAGCACTTTCTACTAAAATTGTGCGTGAGTAACACCTGTTTTACTTAATTAAAATGTGCGAAAACCACGCTAGGTTCCATAGTGAAGGTTCTAAGAATTCTATGAGTTCGTGTGAATGTTTTTTTTTTGTATGTTCGTCGATAATTTCGCCATTTGTGAACCGAATTGAAAAAATATTTTTTAGTTTGAAAGGGTATACTCCCGACTTGGTCCCATGTAAATTTTACAGAACTCGGCTGAACCTTTTTAGGGTTCCGTACCCAAAGGGGAAAACGGGACCCTATTACTAAGACTTCGATGTCCGTCTGTCCGTCCGTCTGTCTGTCTGTCTGTCACCGGGCTGTATCTTATGGACCATGATAGCTAGGCAGCTGAAATTTTCACAGATGATGCATTTCTGTTGCCGTTTGTATAGACAAACAAATACTAAAAAGAAAAGTAAATAAATATTTAAGGGGGGCTCCCATACAACAAACCTGATTTTTTTAGACGTTTTTCGCTCTATATTAATAATGGTAACAGGTAGATGCTTGAAATTTTAACAGAAAATTTAGTTTTACATTCACTTCAATAATAAATAATAAAATTAAAATAAATATTTACTTAAGGGGGCTCCCATACAGTACGGAACCCTCCGTGCGCGAGTCCGACTCGTACTTGGCCGATTATTATTAAACTAATCTGGTCCCACCTGCCCCTTTCTTCTATCGTACGGCTAGACAGACGCGACCAAAGCGCCACCCTTTTATGGTGGACATTCCGCGCGTTAGAACCAAGCGTTTCGAGTCCTCATTCCTCATACGAACAGCCAGAATGTGGAACGCTTTGCCTGGGTCTGTCTTCCCGCTAAAGTACGACGTGGGTGTCTTCAAATCCCGAGTAAATAGGTATCTTCTAGGTAAGCGTGCTACATCCTAGACCGCATATCTGCTCAACATCAGGCAGTATGTAGTCAAACGCAAACCTATATGGAATAAAAAAAAAAATATTACTTGAAAAATCAAACAATAATGTCATTCGAGCGCAATATTCGAATTTTGTACACGATGGAAGGCGGTTATGCCATTTTTTTGCGAAAAATAATTACTTATACAGAGACTGTTTAGATAACTAATAAAACAACTGATTGAAATATTAGCAGTTACGCTACAAAATTCTCGTAGAATAGCCCACTGACATTGACATAGTCGAACCGGAAGCGACATCAAAGTTAACGTTTCCCCGGTATGCGCTCGCGCTTGCGTCACGGTAATTAGATATCATTACCGTGCTTGCGTGGATTCATTCACGAGCTTTCTGACGTCACGCGCGCAGTATACACAGTGACAAAACTTGCTACAAGAGTTTGTGGCAATAATTACAATCTGTTTTAGCTTTTCTAGCTTTATGATAGCTGTTGTGTTTTCCTAATAAAAGAAGATATCTGAGAAAGTTATCATCGATATATAAAATAACTAGCGACCCGCCCCGGCTTCGCACAGGTGCATTATACATATAAACCTCCCTCTTGAATCACTCTATCTATTAAACAAAACCGCATCAAAATCCGTTGTGTAGTTTTAAAGATATTTAAGCATACATGGGGACAGACAGCGGGAAGCGACTTTGTTTTATACTATGTAGTGATTATTTTTCGCTTAAAATCGCAACACCGACTTCCATCGTGTACAGAATTCGAATAGTTTGCACGTCACATCACATCCGTGTACATTATTGTTGATTTATCAGAAACGGTTCAGCCGATTTCGATTAAATTTAAATGGGACCACCTCGGGAGTATACCCTTTAGAAACTGAAAAATATTTTTTCCATTCTGTTCACTATTGGCGAAATTATCAATGAACATACACAAAAGATTGGGCAGAAAACACGATGATGAGCTGAGGGTGGGGCAATTTGGATATGGGCAACGGAACCCTAGGGGCCAGAGGCTGGCTGATTTTCTGGAGAGAGAGGAACTCTTTATGATGAACTCTTTCTTCCAGAAGCCACCTCACAGGAAATGGACCTGGATGAGCCCTGATGGTTCCACGAGAAACGAGATAGACTTCATCATGACCACTGAGAGACGAATATTTAATGATGTCTCCGTGATCCACAGGGTGAAAACCGGCAGCGATCACAGAATTGTACGAGGCACATTAGATATTAATGTTAAGCTCGAAAGGTCCCGCTTGATGAAGTCCACGCTCCGACCTACTCGTGAACATATCCAAAACCCCGATGACTTCCAGCTCGAACTCTCGAATCGTTTTGCTTGCCTAGAGAACCTTGCGTCGGTGGACGAGATCAACAACGGGCTCGTGGAAACTGTCCAAACGGTGGGTGCTAAGTTCTTTAGACCCCGCCGTTCAAATAAACCGCAGAAATTCTCCGATCACACTGTAAATCTCATGGCCGAACGACGCTCGCTAAGATTGCAGTCTTCCGATGATGCAAAGTCATATAGGCGGCTCAATAGACAAATTTCGAAATCCTTGCGGCACGACATCCGTCTTTTTAATACTAATCATATTAAAAAGACAATAGAGCGGAACAAAGGCTCCAAAGTGTTCGCAAGAGATTTGTCTATTGGGCAAAGCCAATTGTCAAAGCTGAAGAGAGAAGATGGAAGTATAGCGTCGACCAAGGCAGAAGTATTGGAGGAGATCGAAAGGTTCTATGGACAGCTATACGCTTCGGTCGCTAAGCCTGTTAGCAGCGCGGCCAAAGATCCAAGAGCCAAGCTGACCCGACACTTCACCGAAGATATCCCGGACATCAGCCTGTACGAGATTAGAA
Source organism: Hypomecis atomaria (assembly GCA_964007245.1). Lineage (NCBI taxonomy): Eukaryota > Metazoa > Arthropoda > Insecta > Lepidoptera > Geometridae > Hypomecis > Hypomecis atomaria. The sequence goes on along the minus strand of OZ023308.1, from coordinate 2,736,460 downwards.
TGGCCCTGAATCAGCTTAAGAACAACAAGGCGCCGGGTGATGACGGTATCACATCAGAGCTTCTGAGAGCGGGTGGAACACCGGTACTAAAAGTCCTCCAGAAGCTTTTCAACACCGTCGTCCTCGAGGGCATCACGCCAGAAGCATGGAACAGAAGCGTGGTGGTGTTGTTTTTCAAGAAAGGTGACAACACCTTATTGAAGAACTACAGACCCATCTCGCTTCTGAGCCATGTTTATAAGCTGTTTTCAAGGGTCATTACGAACCGTCTCGAGCGCAGGCTTGATGACTTCCAGCCTTCCGAACAAGCCGGTTTCCGAAAGGGCTTTAGCACCATGGACCACATTCATACGCTGCGGCAGGTTATACAGAAGACCGAAGAGTATAACTTGCCTCTTTGCTTAGCGTTTGTGGACTATGAGAAAGCCTTTGATTCGGTCGAGACTTGGGCTGTGCTCGAGTCTCTCCAACGATGCCGTATTGACTATCGGTACATCGAAGTGTTGAAGTGCTTGTATAATAACGCCACTATGTCGGTCCGAGTACAGGAAGAGAGCTCCAAGGCGATCCCTTTTAAAAGAGGCGTAAGACAGGGAGACGTAATTTCTCCGAAACTGTTTACGGCTACTTTGGAGAACGCCTTCAAGCTCCTGGAATGGAAAGGATTCGGCATCAATGTCAATGGCGAATACCTCACTCACCTTCGGTTTGCCGACGATATAGTAGTCATGGCAAAATCGATGGAAGAGCTCAGCACGATGCTCGAAGGCCTCAATCGGGTTTCTCAACAGGTGGGTCTTAAGATGAACATGGACAAGACGAAAGTCATGTGTAATTCCCATGTTGTACCCACCCCGATCTCTGTTGGGAACTCGGTTCTCGAAGTCGTTGACTCGTACGTCTACCTAGGACAAGTAGTCCAGTTAGGTAGGTCCGACTTCAAGAAAGAGGCCAATCGCCGAATCCAACTCGGATGGGCAGCGTTCGGAAAATTGCGTAGCGTCTTCTCGTCCGACATACCTCAGTGCCTCAAGTCGAAAGTTTTCGACCAGTGTGTGTTGCCAGTGATGACTTATGGCACAGAAACGTGGTCTCTCACTATGGGCCTTATTAGTAAGCTCCAAGTAGCCCAACGAGCTATGGAGAGGGCTATGCTCGGAGTCTCTCTGCGAGATCGAATCAGAAATGAGGAGATTCGTAGAAGAACCAAAGTGACCGACATAGCCCAACGGATTGGCAAGTTGAAATGGCAATGGGCAGGGCACATAGCGCGGAGGACTGATGACCGATGGGGTCGGAAAGTTCTCGAGTGGAGACCACGTATCGGCAAGCGCAGCGTAGGACGTCCACCCACAAGGTGGACGGATGACCTCATTAAGACCGCAGGATCGCGCTGGATGCAAGCTGCTTCCAACCGGTCTTATTGGAGATCCATAGGGGAGGCCTATGTCCAGCAGTGGACTTCTTATGGCTGATGGAATACACAAAAGAAACACATACAGACGAACATAGAACCTCCTCCTTTTTGGAAGTCGGTTAAAAATTAGAATCTGTTTTAGCTCTTCCAACTTTATGATAGCTGTTGTGTTTTCCTGATAAAAGACTGAGAAAGCTATCTGTTTAGAACTTTCCACTATACAGGGTTATCAGCTTACACAGGGTTACAAGGGTCGCACTGAGCCGAAAGGGGGTGAATAAGACCGTCACTGTGAAGTTAGTCTAGCTACACTAAGGCTTGGTTGCACCATATTGGTAGTTAATGTTAAGATTATTGTCAAATTTACTTGTGATGCTCCCGTCAAAATTTTCCGCTTAGGGAAGTTCGATGCTACCAAAATACGACCCATCAAAGTATGCTTTTCTTCGGCGGACGCAGCAAGAATGATCTTGAAAAGCAGCAGCAAAATAACAAGTCAGTATCCCAGTATTCAATGCTTTTCAGATCAAACCCCCCATCAGAAAAAGATCTTATTCTCTGTGAGGGATGAACTGAGAAGCAGAGTTGAGAATGGAGAACATTATATTACGATAAAATACATTAAGGGCTGTCCAAAAATTGTCAAGTCATCTTCAAAAAACTAGCTCCAGTGCGAACCAACGATGATTTACCCAGCTGTTTGCCTACAACTACTATCGATTTTTTCAACGATCCGGCTACAAATTTAGTCACTAGAGGCAATATTACATACCAACTCACAGATACACATGCAAACTTGATGTGCAAGTCGAAGTCACTGAGATTTATCTATATAAATGCTCGCAGTATGGTCAAACCGGGCAAACTTGACGAAATTAAATGCATAATTCATATAATACCAAGCACCATACACGCAATAATTATATCAGAGACTTGGATAAAATCAGATTTAGAAGCTCAAAGCCTAGCGTTGCCCAATTACACTCATTATTACAATTATAGAACAAATTCAAGGGGAGGTGGGGTATCTATCTATGCTCATAATAGTATCAAACATAATCTTGTTGAAAACCTATGCGAAAACGACAACCACTACTTATGGATACATTTGAACAAATTTAGCTTGGACATCGGAGGAATCTATAAACCAGACCGAACTAACAATGACCACTTCCTCAAAATCTACACGGAACAGTTAGAAAAAAAAAAGAGCATTAGTGTTCGGAGACTTCAACTACGACCTAATAAAAAATAGCAAACCAACTGGTGAGTACAAAAAAGCAATTCGCGAGAGTGGTTATAATATTTTGAACAACACTGACCCTACTTATTGTACTCGGCAAACTCATAACTCTCAAACCACCCTTGATCATATATGCTCAAACCTGACAAATGAAAGTTTCCATGTGGCCGTAGTGAACTCCGCCATGTCTGATCACAAACACTTGTATTTAGAAGTACACAAGTATACACCGGAAAAACACAAGAAAGTTAAATATGAAGCCTTTGACTACGACAAATTTTACAAAACTCTGGATTTTAATATTTCCTCGACTTATGACTACACGTATGAGAAACTAGAGTCGAAACTGATTGCAGCTGTAAATGACAGTAAAATATATAAATTTAAGATGCAGAACCCTCCTCGATCTGATTGGATCAACAAGGAAATTTTAAATTCTATCAAAAATAGAAATCAACTTTGGAATAGAAGTATGGAAATGAAGAAAACTAATGCATACAAAGAAGAAGAATTGACTGTAATTGAAGGAAAATTATTTAAGGCGCGAAAAGAAGTAAGAAACCAAATACAAGAAGCAAAGAAAAATTATTATCATAAAGCTTTCAAAAATTGTCAGAAGAAGCCTCGCAAAATGTGGGAGCTAATTAATTCTCTTAGTTTGAATAAAATCAAAACTCAGAGTGATAATCCTGTACAACTTGATACACAATCTGGCAGATTGATCTGATCAAATTTCGGACATATGCGATTGTTTTAATGACTTTTTTGCAAATATTGGGTCTGTGTTAGCTGATCAAATACCCCAATCCTATCACAACATCGACACATACAACAATTTATACAGCACGCAAACTAAACCTACAGAAATGCTCTCTTTTGCACCTGCTACAGTAGACGAAGTGAGTAAAATAATTGACAACCTTAATCCTGACACCAGTGCTGGTCTCGATGGTATATCTTGTAAAGCTCTCAAATCTGTAAAAAATTTAACTATAGAAAAATTAACTACATGCGTTAATAATTGCCTAGAACATGGTTACTTTCCCGAATCGCTAAAATTAGCTAGAGTAACTCCAATATTAAAATCTGGTGAAAAGAGTGATCCCGGAAACTACCGTCCTATTTCGGTACTTCCGATCACGTCAAAAATTTTTGAAAAAATTATATATAATCGTTTAGACCAACACTTAAACTCACTTAACTTCTTTTACAAAAAGCAGTATGGTTTCCGATCTCGCTCAAACACACTATCCGCATGTATTGATCTTGTGTCAAGATTAAAATCCAAAATAGATAAAAAACAAATGGCACTTGGTATATTTATAGATTTAAAAAAAGCTTTCGACACAATTAGTCACAAATTGCTAATACATAAACTTTACAGCATCGGTTTCAAAGGAACAGCTCTTAAAATGCTACAGTCTTACCTCACGAACAGACACCAAGTAGTCAAAATCGGTGATGTGACCAGCAAACCAAAATTACTTACATGTGGAGTCCCACAGTGATCCATATTGGGCCCTTTGCTCTTCTTGATTTATATTAACAATATAAGTGAACTTAACTTGTGCGGTGACATTACGCTATACGCAGATGATACTAGCCTATTTTACTTTGGTAATGATATTGCAACAGTTACTAAACAAGCTCAAGCTGATCTCGACACTTTGAATACATGGTTTCTGCACAATTTGTTAACAATTAATGTATCAAAAACAAATTACATGATATTTAGATCCAAAAACAAAATAATCAACAATCCACCATCTTTATTTATTAATAATGAATTGTTATCTAAAGTTGACTCAGAAAAATATCTCGGCCTAATTCTTGACTCTCATCTCACCTGGATACCACACATAAAAAAATTACAATCGAAACTATCTTCGTTACTTGGGGTTCTTCGTAGTAATGTTAGATGCTACCCTCAATCCGTTCGATATCTTATCTATAACTCTTTTGTCAAATCTCATATAATATATCTCATTGAAGTATGGGGATCAGCTGCTAAAACTAACCTAGAAAAACTCCAGAGAACTCAAAATAAACTAATAAAATTACTCTTTTGCCTAAATTTTTTAACTCCTTCGAGAACAGTGTATAAGAAAACCAAATTAATGACGCTAAGCCAACTGTATATCTATAATACATGTATTCTGGTCAGGAAAATTTTATAAAAAGAATTACATTCCTCAATAACATTTACTATCAAGTCACAGGTCAGAACTAGATCTATGAGGTACTCCAACAATATTTGTCTACTAAAAAATCCTAGAACAAATAACTATGGCCTTAAAAATTTTAGATATGAAGGGGCTCAATTATACAACAAATTACCAAAAGATTTAAAAGAATTTAAAACAATATCACTGTTCAAAAGAAGTTTTAAGCATTACATTCTTAATAAAATAAATTAAAGCTAAAAAAATTAACTACCATATAAAGAGAGATAAAAAAAAAAGTGTAATTAGTTAAATAAATAAGAATGTAATCACTTACTAATATTAATTATCGACCATAAAATTCCCACTGCTGGACATAGCCCATATGGTCTTCCGATAAGCCCGATTGGTGGCAACTAGCAATAATAAATTAAAGATGTTAGAGTAATAACTTATTAATTTTAATAGATCTGACCATATTTACGTCAATTCATTATTAGTTTTTTTTTTTTACAGTAATCCAAATCTAACATTATTAATATTAGGTATTATTGATCTACATAAACCAATGTTAAAGTACTATAGTTCAATATTAAAATTAAATTATAAGATTAAGTTGAGTTGAGACATAATTATTCATAAAGAAATACAATCGCCATTGGAACGTAAACTCCCAGTGCAACACGTAATGAATCCCTTCACCACTCTCACACACACTACGCTCGCCAATACGTAAACAAATACTTTCGACAAAGAATATATAATAATACTACGTACTTTCGATCAGCTACCACGCTATCTACTTGCCTACCACTTCTAAATTTTAGTAAAAATCACGTATAGAAAATACTACTCATAATATTTTGAATGAATTTGTATAATAAATAAAAATCTTAAACCAGATTGGTCTAGGTCAGGTGGGTAGGTACCTATAAACTTGGATTATTGTTATTTAAATATAACTTTTCTACGTGCAGGGCTTGCACAATGGATTCCTACTGAAATGAATCCACTGGGTATGTACCTATACATGTATTGTGAAATGCGTGGTTGCGTTTAGGTGTGCAAGGTCACCGTATACCATACACCAACAACAAACAAACATTAAAACTAAAACGCAATGACTTAATTGAATTAATCGAAACTTGCATTACTCTTACTTAGATTTATAGCCTGCCTACTATGTATAATAAAATAATTACCTATTTACGTATGATTACCTTGTTTTTCTCAGTTAAGTGAATTTTTTGTTAATTCTTTTGAGAAATAAATATCTTAAACCAGATTTAACAATTACAATAACGCTGACTTAAACAGTGACTGCGAAATGTGTTGCACCAGCGTATTCCTTGGAATAGTTAAAGTTATCAGGATTATACGATTCTGACAGACAATTAACGTTAACAATAACATTAACCAGTGAATCGTGGGCGGTTACGGTTACAGTTAAAGTTATGACGTCATCTTACAAATTGTCAAATGGTGCTACACATTATTTTCCCTAACCATTACTTTAACATGTTTGTGGTTGCTAAAGTAACATATTCATATTCATATTCACTGAAAAGCCAGTTGTGAAATTCCGTACATAAATTCCACAGTACTAATCGGTACGGAACCGGGATTTAAACCCACGACCTTACGATTGTTGGACGGGTATTATTGTCACTGGACCACCACTGCTTACTATGCGCTACTATTACTCCTCAGACCAAATTAAAAATAAAAAACAAGACATAACGTCGTAAACAGACAAGTGAGGCCGGTTTTTAGGGTTCCGTACCCAAAGGGAAAAACGGGACCCTATTACTAAGACTTCGATGTCCGTCTGTCCGTCTGTCTCTCTGTCTGTCTGTCACCGGGCTGTATCTCATGAACCATGATAGCTAGGCAGCTAAAATTTTCACAGATGATGTATTTCTGTTGCCGCCATAACAACAAATACTAAAACTAAAATAAAATAAATATTTAAGGGGAGCTCCCATACAACAAACCTGATTTTTTAGACGCTTATCGCTGTGTATTAATAATGGTAACAGGTAGGTGCTTGAAATTTTTACAGAATATTTAGTTTTTTATTCACTGCAATAATCCTTACATAGTATAAAATAAAGTCGCTATTTTTGTATGTTTGTTTGTCTGTATGCTTAAATCTTTAAAACTACGCAACGGATTTTGATGCGGGTTTTTTTAATTGACAGAGTGATTAAAGAGGAAGGTTTATATGTATAATACACCTGTGCGAAGCCGGGGCGGGTCGTCTAGTAAATAGTAAAATTAAAATTTAATATAAATTTAAGGGGGGCTCCCATACAGTACGGAACCCTCCGTGCGCGAGTCCGACTCGTACTTGGCCGATTATTATACATGTGTAGAGTGTGTCGGTGTTGCGCTGCCATAGCATATTATTATATATTCTTTGGCCATAGTTCGACTGACGAGCCAAGGCTTAGTTTCCTTGTGTCTGTACACGGCGAGGCTTAGTTTTACCGGCCTCACTTGTTTTGTTCACAACATTCTGTCGGGTATGTCTTGATTTTTTATTTGGTCTGAGTATTTCTCAGATGCTTTGTCAGAATCTCAGTAACTGAAGTTTACTGCACAGATTCCAAAATAATGAGTGTATTTCCTGCGTTAGCGCAGGTTACGATGTAATGTTGTTTTTACTGCAACTATGTGCTGTTGCTAACGCTAATTTATCTTTTAACTCATAAAATTGCGAACCTATTGCAAGGATTTTTATCGCCCGAATAATCATCATTTTTAACCCCTGACGCAAAAGAGGGGTGTTATAAGTTTGACGTGTCTGTTTATCTGTGTGTCTGTCTGTCTGTGGCATCATAGCGCCCGAACCACAGAACCGATTTCAGTTTAATTTTTTTTGGATGAAAGGAGACTTAATCGAGAGTGTTCTAGCTATGTTTTATAAAAATCGATTGAGCCGTTTAAGAGTTATGGTGGGTTAAAGTGGGGATGGAAGAACCAAAATTCTACAAATGTGCCCAAAATGGTTGTCAATTGAAAGTTTGTTGTCAAATATTTTTGTGTCGGGGGTTTTTTAATTAGGTATATTATATCAGATCGTAAAGACCACTAACTTACCTGATGGTAAGCGGCGTTGTTGTCAATGAAGCAACGAAGAAGCACGCAGACTGAAAAGGTACAATACCTATAGTAAGTATGTAGGTATGAAAAATAAGTGAAATGAAAAAAAAGTCTTATTGAAAAGCTTCAGATTATTATCTCTCCGGAAACAAGAAATTCGGCACTTGTTTCTATTATTATCAACTAGCGACCCACCCCGGCTTCGCACAGGTGTATTATACTCGTACATATAAACCTTCCTCTTGAATCACTATCTATTAAACCGCATCAAAATCCGTTGCGTAGTTTTAAAGATATAAGCATACATGGGGACTACGAGTATGTAGTGATTATTGTCCTTGGGTACTTGCTAGAATTTCGTCAAACATTTCTCGAAAAATTCTCTAGTGGAGACCACGTAGACACGTGATCCAATCGAGATTTTTTCGACCCCATCGGCTATCAGTCCTCCTTGCTATGTGCCCTGCCCACTGCCATTTCAACTTGCCAATCCGCTAAGCTATGGAGGTCACTTTGGTTCTTCTACGGATCTCCTCATTTCTGATTCGATCTCGCAGTGAGAGTCCGAGCATAGCCCTCTCCAAAGCTCATTGGGCTACTTGGAGCTTACTAATAAAGCTCGCGTGGTTGGCTGCAGTAAATCCTTTTTATTTTTACCTCTTTGACGCAGGTTATGGTCTGTGGCCCTATTTTTAGTTGCGGTAAAGGGCAGGCTTTATTTTTAGTGTAATGTCCTTCAAATGGTCAATAGGTACCACAGATTTTTATAGATAATTCTTCCTTCTTGTCTAACTTCAATGTAGCGAAACATACATTTTGTGGCGTATGAATCCAATTGATATCCCGCTAGTACCTATATATTATGTATATTAAGTGTTCGGGTCTCGAAAGTTTAAAAACAACATAAAAGTGACTTGCAGTATAGAGGTGTAAAGCGCCTGTGCGATGCTCTACTGACCTACCTGCCTAGCTCGTACGGGCCCGGACAATCCTGAGGGGTTAGTATGATTTCACACGTATTATGAACGTTGAACGGAACAACAGTAGTTTCCGTAAAGTATGTAAATAGTAAGTATAAAAACTTAAATTAAAAATTTAAAATACCCCCGACACAAAAACCTACACGTCAAACTTATAACACCCCTCTTTTGCGTCGGGGGTTAAAAAGCCGAATCAAAATACTTGGCGGATGTGAAGTTAGCTAAGTACAAGCTGCGCAAAACCCAATCACGACTGAAACTCAAATAGCATTTGCGTGAGGATTGGGTTTTACACAGCTTGTAGCTGATTTCACATTCAACGTTCATTTTACGTGTGAAATATTGATTCGGCCCATAAGTATATTACTTTGTGTAGGGTGGGGTGGCTAACTTTGGTAGCTTTTTTCGGCGTAAAGTTACAAAAAAATAACTATAACTAATTTTCTTTTTGGAAAACCGCTGTGAGAAATTACCACAAACCGTACAAGGTCCCGTAACTATGTATAGCGTAGAGCTTCCGTAGCACTTCGTAGCACTCCGTAGCACCCTATAAAATAAAGCACGTTGCCATCGAAATATATTTGTAGAGGCGTTTAGGGCGAAAACTTTATTAGGACGGCGCGGCGAGGATACAATACAACTTTGTTTTGTTACGAATATTCGATGTGAAAGTAAACTTAAAAGAAAAATAATAAGCAACTGTCCGGTAGAATAATGGGTGACCTTATCGCCTGCAGCGATTTCTTCCAGGCAACCTAAATGGAATAGTTTTAAAGGAAACATTGAAATAGGAATTAAAAACATTTTTTAATTCCTATTTCAATGTAATTTTATAATTATTAGTTTTAATTTCAATTGTAATATTTAATGTATTTTGTTGGACATTCACAAGTATACATAATTGTATCTATGTTGAGAAATAAATGAAATGAAAGAAAAATAATAACAAGGAACAATTTTTATGACGTCGAAAATAATTGTCAAGAAATCTGAATAATCCCGGGCATTCTACATTTAACTAAACGCGTCGTTATTGATCAGAACGATCTGACCCATACTGAACTTAGTGTGAAACATCAAAATGTACCATCAAGGACGTGATAGCCAATAGCCTAACCAGCTAACGTTGCCTCAGTTTTGTTTTTATCACAATACAATTTATGTCTATTGTGGCCAATTTAAAAGCGCCATCGTGAAATAAATAGCAATTTAAAGTATTGTTCTCTCTTTTAAATGCATATAATGAAAAAAAAAGGAACAAATTGCAATTAAAATAATTATTTTTCCCAAAAAATCGCAACGCTGAATTCCACCGTGCACAGAATTCGAAAAACTTGCACGAATCGATGTGACATCCATGTACATTTTTGTTGATTTTATCAAAAACGGTTCAGCCGATTTCGATAAAATTTAAATGGGACCACCTCGGAATTATATTCGTTCGAACTAAAAAATATTTTTTTTTAATTCAGTTCACAGTTGGTAAAAATATCTATGAACACACACAAAAAAATATATAAACAAACTTACAGACAAACATAGTACCTTCTTCTTTTTGGAAGACGGTAATTACGATGGCGCCTTTAATTGGACACATTGTCAACTGTTATCCTGTCTAAACTGACCAATAATAAACACCACCCAGTGATTTAATCATCGAAAATTCAACAAAAAAGCTCAAATCGATCGACACGACATGTAAAGGCATGGTATCAAATTCTACTAAAATTATAAACGCGAAAGTTTCACGCAAAAACTACTGAACGGATTGAGATGAATTTTTGCAATAGTAATGTTTATACATCAGAATAACACATAGACTACAATTTATAAAGATCCTAGCTGACCCGGTGAACTTCGTCTCACCATCTGTCAACTGTCAATGACAACTTACATGCAGGGACATTTTGTATCGGAAAATGAAATTAATGTTTTTTATTATTTTCTACGCAACTGTTATACATTTTCTCACCGTTTAAACCTTCCCTTAACTTCCACAAATATTTCAAAACTAAAATTAGTCAAATCGGTTCAGCCGTTCTAGCCGAGTTTTAGCGAGACTAACAACCACTATTCATTTTTATGTACAGGGATATTTCTAATCAATTAGCATCGTTTTAGAGGCTTATTCTGTACATCAAAACTAACAACTTTTGTTCTGCGACTTTTGTCAAAACTCAAATAAAAAATCAGCTGTTCCATACGTTTTGTCGCGGGTGAAAGATATTTTTCTAAGGAACAACATTTTTTTTGAGTTTTGATAAAAGTCCCAGCACAAAAGTTATTAGTTTTGACGTACAGAATAAGCCCCTAAGAGGATGCTAATTTATTAGAAATAACCCTGTATATATAGAAGATTGCGGTAAACGAAGTTCGCCGGGTAAGCTAGTGGAAAATATGGTTCCGCCTGCTCCTCGCGTAGTTAGTTATATGTCAACGGCAAACCGCGGTCCGCGATAAGCCAGGCCTTGATCGTGGTGAATCATGCCGGGGCAACCTTGCCCTTGTACTGATGCGGTAGCTTTACTGCTGCATGGTCTCTTATAGGTACTTTTTACTTAATGTATTTACATAGCTCTCTGTAGCTACCTATAATTTATCAACGTTAAAAGAAAACCGTTTTCTATGATAAATAATTATACTTCCTAAACGTAGGTACCTACATCCTTACATAGTATAAAATGTATTTTCGTTTGTTTGTTTGTTTGTCTGTATGCTTAAATCTTTAAAACTACGCAACGGATTTTGATGCGGTTTTTTTTAATGGATAGAGTGATTCAAGAGGAAGGTGTATATGTATAAAAATTCCCGAAATTCCCACGGGAACGGGCACAACGCGGGTAAAACCGCGGGGCGCTGCTAGTATTACATAAAGAAAGCTATCTATGGATCTGATAGAGCACATAGAATATCAGTCAGCTTTTTTCGCAGATGATGGGAAGTTTTTTACAAATGCATTGATAAAGTCTGGGGAGCTTCAAAAAGATCTGGACCGCATTCAGAATTGTCCAGGGCCTGGATTATAAAGTTGAACACAACCAAATGTAGTGTGTTACATCTTGGTAGAACCAACCCTAGAGAGACATACACACTTGACTTGGCCTTAGCATCTGTAGGCCAACAGAGGGATTTGGGAGTCATCATTACTGCATATTTAAAATGGGAAGAGCATATAATTATCTATGATAGTCAAACGAGCCAACTCATTTATTTATGTCATACGCAAGTCCTTTCAGACAGTAACGATGAATGCTTTTATTAAGATTTACAAAACCTATATAAGGCCTCTGCTAGAGTATGGGTTCTAGGTGTGGAGTACTTACTTTAAGAAAGATATTGATTTGCTTGAAAGTGCACAAAGAAAAGCCACCAGGATACCATATGCTCTGCGCCGCAAAACCTATGAAGATAGGTTAAAAGCTCTTCGTCTCACGACCCTCGAAGAACGATGATTGCGTGGAGACTTGATTGAGACCTTCAAAATTCTCAATGGCTTCTATAATCTTCCGGATATTCACGACATGTATACCTTGAGGGAAAATATGCGCGACTCTAATCGTAGGATTTATCCTAGATAATGTAGATGGCAAAATTCTCTTTTTGTATTTTGTTTTATACATATTTAAAAAAATGTAAACAAAATATAATATTGCTAAAAATAAGTCTAAAATGGGTAATTTTTTTAGATCATAATAAGTAATCTATAATAGAGATAAGAATTATGGTTATCTACTATCTAAACTATGTACTTAAATGTTATTGTGAGTCGTAGAAAGACTTTTTTACTGTAGCATAGCGTCCATTGACTAAGCGATCACCGAAGTTCAGCAACGTTGGGCACGGTCAGTATTGGGATGGGTGACCGCGGGTGGCATGTGTTAGTAAAGCACTTCGGAATTATCGATTTACATTTTAATTCGATGATGATGATGATTAATTAGACGATACATTTAAATACCTACATACTTCCATATATTTCGCTAATTCAGTCATTTATGGTCCAGTAATAAAATTGCATCTAATATCTAAGCTTTTAAGTTCCATTTTAGACTCAGGACAGAAATGCATCGCGGCGTTTCTTGATTTGGCGAAAGCGTTTGACACCGTGTCCCGCGTTATTCTTCTAAAAAAGCTGGAAAAACTTGGAGTTCGCGGTACTGCTCTCAAATGGTTCAGGTCTTACCTAACTGGTCGAAGACAGCGGGTGAAAATCAATGGAGAATGTAGCGATTTCATAGAGGTACCCTTCGGGGTCCCACAAGGTAGCGTGCTAGGTCCAATGCTATTTCTAGCCTACATAAACGACCTTTGCCAACTAGACATTGCCCATGCAAAAATATTTGCCTTTGCAGACGACACAGCCGTTGTTTTCTACGCGCGCAAATGGGATGTGGTGTCGAACGCTACAAATAAAGGCCTACGAGACATCTCAAGGTGGCTTGAAAGGAACCTTCTGACACTTAATGTTTCCAAAACCAAGTTTATTGCTTTTAGAATATCAAGTCGCTCCGCGCCTCTCCATCCTCTACGTATCAGTTTACACTCATGTCCTGATAGCTCTTACCAACAATGCTCGTGTAGCTGTCCGATGCTAGAACAGATTCAAGATATAAAGTACCTGGGGATTTATATTGACGAAATGCTATCCTGGACTAAGCATATTCAAACATTGAGCAGCAGGCTACGAAAAATGTTATTTGTTTTCAAAAGACTCAGAGCTGTAGCGGACACTAAATCAATAGACATGGTGTACAATGCACTATGCAAGTCAATCCTATGCTATTGTATTACCTCTTGGGGTGCGGCCTGTAGCTCTTACTTAATCAAAATTGAACGAGCTCAAAGGCTAGTCCTTAAAGTAGCCCACAAAAAGCATTATAGATACCCAACTGACGATCTATATCGGGACACAAAACAGCTTCGAATTAGACAGCTTTATATACTAGTAGGTGCTCTTCGATTTCATAAAACAGCATTATCAACTAGCAAATCAAGACGAACACACAGATGGGAAGTGCCTAAGACTAAGACGAAAATTGGCCAAAAATGTTATAATTTCCTTGGAGGCTTGATCTATGCTCAATTAAATAAAAAACTAAATGTTGTTAAGGACACTACGTACAAATGTAAAATGAAAATCAAAGAATATCTTCTTACTATTAGTTATAGATGTACCGAAGAAATGCTCCGTCCAATAAATTAAATTACAAAATTTTAAAATTACGAATCGCGTATACATAATTAGTTTTACAATTGTGACAACTTACAAATACCTACTAACCAGTACCAAGTACACAGCACAAACTCCTCTCAACTGCACGTTATTAAACACCCTAGAAGAGAACTAGCTTCCACAAACACAGGGAATCCTACTGTGGAAGCTAGCGCCTCACAATCAGCTAAATTAAATATAAATGAAATCAGTATCTTGGTTATAATAATTATATACTTACTATTTGTTAAAAATACTTATTATAATTATATTATGTGAACTGTTTTATGTTAATGCATGCAATCTATTAATATGAATTTAATTTAATTTTAAACATAAAATGTACTTATTTATGTTATTTAGATTTAGCTTAAGAAGCAATGTATTAATCACGAAATAAAAATCATTATTATTATTATATTATTTTCCCTTAACACACATCGCCCAGAAAACCACCTTGAACCTTAACGGTGAACTCATAAAGTTCATTTTCCATAAGAAAACATCGGGTCGTCGCAAGTTCAAGACGACCGACCTCGTCTGTGATGAGTCATTGGCCAGGGCTTGGTACCGGATTAAAATTAACCAGAATTAAAACGGTAAAAACCGCTTTCCCAGCTTTTTTATATCGGAGCGTAAACGTTAAAATAGTGTTATTCGAACCTTTATAACCTTTATTCACCGGTTATCAGGGTTATCTGCTAGCCCCGCACTAAGCCCAAAGGGGATTGAGACCATCATTATAAACAACTTTTACTATCGGACCGACTCGGAGTCTGAGAAAACACCAGCTCATTCATAAGTTTGTCGATTCCGAGATGCAATTTTGTATGAGTCAACTGATTTTTTTCCCTCGGATTTCGGGTTGGTCCCATAGTTGAAGTTGTTCATTATGATGGTCTGTGTCTACCTCCTTTTGGCTTAGTACAACATTACAGTTCTCGAAAACCCTGTATAGGTAATAGACTCGCAAGGATGAGCAGGGGGGCGCGCGGGTAACAAGAATTGTTCTATACCGGTTTATTCCGTGAAACCTATTGAACAAAAACCCTTACACTTAACCTCAATTAGATCGAAACCAAAAAATAATAGGTACTTTAAAGCTCTAACCGGTTCGTGTTTTATTTAACCCGGTGTTCAAGCCTTGTGATTGGCACCCAAACGCGGGATTATACACCCCATTGCGTCAGTAATAAGTGTCAGAATTGCGTGCCTTTGACGGGGCAGTAGATGGATAGGTAATTTGATCTCTATCTTAATGATGCTAGGGTATACAATTGAGTGCAGGTTTGGGGGGTTGGGTTTGATGGAGTATTAGGGGCCATTCAAGTATTACGTAAGCATATTTGTTACAATTATTTACCCCCTCTCCCCCCTTGTCAGCAAAAGTAAGCAAAGCTCTTACCCCTCCTTCCATTCTTAAGTAAACATTGGTACCTGTATGCATTTTTCTTTTTTTATTGATTCATGAGCAGCAGATTTAATTCTAGAAATATCTTCTCTATTATATAAAAATGAATCGTGGTTGTTAGTCTCGCTAAAACTCGAGAACGGCTGGACCGATTGGGCTAATTTTGGTCTTGAAATATCCGTGGAAGCTAAGGGAAGGTTTAAACGGTGAGAAAATATAGTGAGTAAAATAATAAAAACATTCATTTTATTTTCCCATACAAAATGTTCCTGCATGTAAAAGTTGTCATTGACAGTTGACAGATGGTGAGATGAAGTTCACCGGGTCAGCTAGTAATAAAAAAGATTTAAGATAGTGGACTTTAACACACATATGCGTAAAAAAATAAAAAACTGTTGCTGACGTAATCACCATCTAGAAATGTCATTAAAAATAAAGCAAAGGATAAACCCCCCCGCCCCCCTATAGTGTTTACGTAATACTTGAACGGACCCATTACCAAAGAATAGTGAAACGAACAGTGGGAAATGTAAGAAATTACTTACCTGACAAGTTTTTTTATGCTAAGCTAAAGTGAGTATTGAAATCAACTTTTTGATCCTATCGGTCAGTCCTCCGTGCTATGTGCCCTGCCCGCTGCCATTTCAACTTGCCAATCGTTAGTCTATGTCGGTAACTTTGGTTCTTCTACGGATCTTGTTCGTCTGCCTCGGTCGGTGGCTCAGTTAGTGACCCTCACTTCTGGATCAAAGAGGCGTGCAAGAGGCAAGCATTTATGTGATGAACATAAGTGTTTGCTCTGTGTCTGGGTGTTAGTAATAATAATAATCGGCCAAGTGCGAGTCGGACTCGCGCATGGAGGGTTCCGTACTGTATGGGAGCCCCCCTTAAATATTTATTCTATTTTAATTTTATTATTGAAGTGAATATAAAACTAAATATTCTGTGAAAATTTCAACCTGTTACCATTATTAATAAAGAGCATAAAACGTCTAAAATTTCAGGTTTGTTGTATGGGAGCCCCCCTTAAATATTTATTTTATTTTGTTTTTAGTATTTGTTGTTATAGCGGCAACAGAAATACATAAATCTATGAAAATTTCAGCTGTCTAGCTATTATGGTTCATGAGATACAGCCCGGTGACAGACAGACAGACAGACGGACATCGAAGTCTTAGTAATAGGGTCCCGTTTTTCCCTTAGGGTACGGAAGCCTGAAAATCTGTCAATCAATACATAGTATAAAATAAAGTCGCTATTTTGTCTGTTTGTTTGTCTGTATGCTTAAATCTTTAAAACTACGCAACGGATTTTGATGCGGTTTTTTTTAATGGATAGAGTGATTCAAGAGGAAGGTTTATATGTATAATACACCTGTGCGAAGCCGGGGCGGGTCGCTAGTGTAGTATATATCAGTCTCTGGCAGCCATATCACAAGCTTTGTTTAGATTGGGGTCAGAGACCGTGTGTAAGATGTCCTTATTTATTTATTTATTTCTGATTTGATCTCACAGAGGGACTCCGAGCATAGCTCTATCCATAGATTATATATCTTTGGACTACTGCCATAGTGAGAGACCACGTTTATGTGCCCTAAGTCATTTTCCTTCTGTAGTTGAGTATAATTATTTTTCCAGAAATGGCACAACCGAATTCAACCTTGTACAAAATTCGAATAGTTCGCTCGAATCGATGTGTCATCCATGTTTTTACATAATCGTTGATTTTCCAAAAACGGCTGAGCCGATTTTGATAATATTTAAATGGGAGCACCTCCAAAGTATGATCGAACAAACAAAAAAAAATCATCAAAAAATGTTAATAATTTGCAGAGTAATCGCGTTAGAAAATTCAACAAACATCAAAAAATAATTGGCCAAGTTCACGTCGGACTCGTGCACGAAGGGTTCCGTACTGTATGGGAGCCCCCCTTACATATTTATTTTATTTCAATATGATTATTTATTATTAAAGTAAATAGCAGCTAAATATTTTGTGAATATTTCAAGCATCTACCTATTACCATTATTTAAATCGAACGAAAAACGGCTAGAAAATTAGATTTTTTGTATGGGAGCCCCCCTTAAATATTACTTTTATTCTATTTTTAGTATTTGTTGTTATAGCGGCAACAGAAATACATCATCTGTGAACATTTCAGCTTCTATAGCCGGTTCATGAGATACAGCCTGGAGACAGACAGACAGACGAACAGCGAAGTCTTAGTAATAGGGTCCCGTTTTTACCCTTTGGGTACGGAACCCTAAAAAAACTAACAAAAAAACATTCAGTCGAATTGAGAACCTTCTTTTTTGAAGTCGGTTAAAAAATCAACGGTGTTTGCCAACGACACCGTGTTTTTGCTCGAAAATGCATTTCTTTGTGTCCATCTAATTGATTTCGTTTTTATGCGGTTTTTGCCTCATCGAGGCGGCTAGGGCTGTAAATCTCGTTTTACTACTTGAAAATATGTTGTTTTTGCAGGCGGAATTAGTAGAGTATGTGCAAAAAAAGAACCGTCTTGGCATTACGGTGAACTAACAATGAGATAATTATCAGCAGCCAAGGTACCGACTATACTTGGTAGACGCGAGTACTGATGAAAACCGAATTGGTGTCCACCAAGTATCAAACACTTTTAGTTGTTTTGTTGTTCTAAGCGTCACACAAATCGGCGGACGAAATGCGCAGAACGCTGCGCAAAAGCCGAAATATAGGTATGCGCGCCAACCTCATGCTTCCTGCGCGCTCCCTATGCATTGTGCAGTGCATACATGCGCAATAATTAGCGAATCACGGCGAAGTGTCATCTGCAGCTAACTTCTCATCCGCCGACTTGTGTCGTGCTTCATTTAGTATACTAGCAATCACAGACAAAGACAGACTACACTGCGTGTAGTCAACGTAACAAAATTAGTAAAATTGCACACGGGCGACCTCACCTACTACGCTTCTCTTTTTGCACAAACTCTAGTTAAATTGACCCTTTGAGCAAGCGCAGACTACTGTTTTTTAGTTTTTACGAACAAAGTATCTTTACCATAGATACTCGTACAGTAGGCGCGCGAGTTGAATGCAGAGCTTAGGAATGCGACTGTCTCCCCCCGCTATCCGCACGCCCAACCCGCCCAGGCGCGTGAGGTAGGGCGTGCGGATAGCGGGGGGAGATGCTCCCGCTCTTTACCTCAGACCCCGACTGCATTCAACTCGCGCGCTATCTATACATGTTTTGAAATTAAATTGTAAAAAATAGGTAGTTATGAAATGAAATGTTGATTCCCTTAAAAGGAGGACGTCAACCCACGAGGTGGACGACAGATGACCTCATCAAGCAGCAATCACCACAGGATCGTGCTGAATGCAAGCCGCTTCCAACCCGTCTTATTGGAAATCCATAGGGGAGGCCTATGTCCAGTATATAATATAGAAAGAGGTTAAGGTTCTCAATTTGTCTGGACGTTTTTTTTCTGATGTTACCTAATTTCCCGTTGTTTGTGGCATATCTGAGAGTTTAATTTTACAATCTGTAGAGGAACATCGCGAGATATTCTTATTCTTATTCGATGTGGGGACAATAAGTCCTGCACTACGTCCCGCACGGGGTGTTTTGTGCATTTCCCCCTCCAGCGTCTACCCGAGCCAGCGCGGAGCGTGGCTCTGGGCCGCTGGCATAACTGCTCCAGTGGCTTATATGGTGAACTAGACGACCCGCCCCGGCTTCACACAGGTGTATTATACATATAAACCTTCTTCTTGAATCACTCTATCCATTTAAAAAAACCGCATCAAAATCCGTTGCGTAGTTTTAAAGATTTAAGCATACAGACAAACAAACAAACAAACGAAAATAGCGACTTTATTTTATACTATGTAAGGATAAGGTGATGGCGATGTGGATGAAAAAGCTTATGATAATGCCAATGCAGAAGCGTCATGCAATCCGTTAGCTATTCTAGCGTCTAAGATAGTCCAGAACAAAGAAAGAAAACATTACTTTACACAATATGGCCTTTCTTTTAATGGGTTAACTGCTTACCCTGTAGGTAAAAGCCGCAAGGAAGTTCAAGACCATCATAATGAACAAGGTTTACTATGGGTGCAACTCAGAATTCGAGAAAAAAAGCTGTATTGCCGTCACCAGCTCTTCTATTTTCTTTACCGACTTCAGGCGGCCTAAAAACTCTGACACCCGGCCTATACCTACGAACTTACTTTTTTTACCGACTTCCTGAAAAGAGGAGGTACTATGTTCGTCTGTATGTATTTTTTTGTATGTTCATCGATATTTTCGTCAATTGTGAACCGATTCAAAAAATCCCTTTTTGGTGCGAAAGAGTATATCGTACTCCCGAGGTGGTCCCATTTAAATTTTATCGAAACCGGCTGAGCCGTTTTTGATAAATCAATAATAATGTATATGGATGCCACATCGATTCGTGCAAACTATCCGAATTCTGTACACGGTGGAAGTAGGTGTTGCGATTTTTTAAGAAAAATAATGAAATAAAAAAAAAATTAAATTTATTTATTTCAGGCCATTAACCCATAAAATTAATTATAATACACACAATTTTTGTCACATAAATTCTAAAATCAATAAAAATGTCAATATCAACATATTTATTAAATTCATTATTAAGATTATTTTAGTATCTTCTCTTCGGCATCGGTACAGAGACATGTCTATCACAACAATGCCGAAGAAAAGTACAGTCCACCCTCTCCGCTATCATCATCAGGACGGCGCTGGAGCTGGCCCGCACCCTGCGCACCAGGGACGCGCTCCGCTTGCGCATGCACGTGTAAAAGCAATCCGTGCGCGCGTCCGCAAACATGCCTGACGCGCTACAGAATCGGGGCAGCCCCAGCACCATCCTGAATGCATTATTGTACAGGACGCGGAGGTCGCTGTACTTTCTTTTTGTATAGTTAGCCCACAGGCTGCACGTGTAGAGGGATGTACAGTACGCCCTAAACAGCGTAATCTTGACCTCCACCGAGCAGCGCGCAAACCTGCGGGCTATCATGTTCGCTCTTATTGACAGCGCCCTCCGCTCCCGCTCAATGTCATCGTCGTCTTTCAAATCGTCAGTCACCACATGTCCCAAATATTTAAAATGGTCCACCATGTTGAGGGAAGCCCCGGAAAGAATAAACGGTGGTATTTTCTGAGGACATATTTTGGTGGCTGACGTCGCCTGAAAAACCATGCATTGGCTTTTCTTCACATTGTATATTAGACCGTGGCCACCTGCGTAATCCTCACAAACTCGTATCAGCTTCCTCAAGCCACAGATCGACGCGCTCAGCAGCACCATGTCGTCCGCATAACTTAAGTTATTGACACAGACATCGTCAATATGGCAGCCGACATGAAGACTGCTGAGCGCCACGATAAGCTGGTTCATATAAAAGTTAAACAGGGTTGGAGATGTCCATCCGCCCTGTCTCACACCGCATTCAAGCTGATACTGGTCCGACATCGCCCCCGCCCATCGGACGCTGTTGAACTGGTGTGCATACTAATACTGGAACATGTTGACAAGTTCTTTAGGCATTTTCGTTTTCCTCAACTTAGTCCAGAGGAGGTCGTAGGACACCAAGTCAAATGCCCTGGACAAGTCGAGGAAGCAGGCATACACCGGAGTTTTACGATCAGTATAATATTTGACAGTATGCTTAAGACACAATATGGCGCTTTCAGTAGATAACCTAGGACGGAATCCGAACTGGTTATGATGCAGCGTTACGTAGCTATTTAACTGTGGATTAAGCATAGCGTCAAATACTTTGGCTATGATAGTGGCTAGAGAGATAGGCCTGTAATTACTTTTGTCTGTTAAGTTACCAGTTTTATTCTTCACTACGGGCACTACCACCGTTCTCATAAAATCCTCAGGCAAATAAGAGTGGCCCACGCACAACGAGTAGAACATTGCCAATGATCTACAGATATGTGGTCCGGCGTGTTGGAGGTGTTCAATGCCGAGTCCGTCGTGGCCTGGCGACTTTCCTTTGGATATTTGTTTTATAGCTTTCGCTACATCTTTTGCCACAAACAATGTCTCCACTGGTTGACCGTTCATGTCAGCATTAATCACCTCCCTCGTCGGTCCCAGCGGTGAACTCACAGAGAAATGATCTATGAAAGCATTCGCAATGTCCTTGGGATCACTCACTCCATCGACGCTCACAGGAAGGCCAGGTCGTATGTTTACTTTACTAGTATCCCGCCAAAAACCACGAAAATTACCTTTGGAATGTTTTTCCGCTAAAGCATCCATTTTTATTTGGTCTTGATGGTTTTGACACCATTTTAACCGAGCTTTAAAGGATTATAAATGATTATCATTCATCATTTCATCTTCAAGAAATGCTCGTTTAAAAGTATAAAATTTAAACTATTTTTCGGGCCGTTCCATGTAGTGTATGATCCATATCTAGGGCTGGCTACGGGATGGGATCCCGGCCGTGGGCCTTACTGCGTAAGCGCCCTGACGTTCGGCTTCGCTATTCCTCCTGCTCGCGCCAGTTACTCACGCCACGAGAGCGAGCAGGAGGGAAAGCGAAGCCGAACGTCAGAGCGCTTACACATTAAGACCCCGTGTCTAGGTATCGAGCCCGGTGCAGGGCGCGGCTTGCATATGGGTCACCCATATACAGGATTTAAAAAAAAAAATGCGTTTTCCCTAAATATACTTCTTATACTGATAAACTTTAAAAAACTCTGTCTGGATTCTGGAACTTAATGAGAACTAGGTACTAGTAATATTTGTAAGGATAAAGATAGTATCTAAGTGAAAACTTACGTGATCTAAACTAGGGCCAACGGTTTTTTTTTTAAAGAAATTCGTGTTTTCTCACAAATGTCGTATACACAGATAAACTTTAAGCTCTATCTGAATACTAAATTTCATAAAATCGTAACAGCTGTTTTGGAAATTCATTTAAAATCCTTTCTACGGTCGGCCTGAATAAATCTATGTCAAAATCAAGTCGATCCGTTGGTTGCTGCGTTGTTTCGTGAAAAAGTATAGGCCGCGTCACACAAGTTGGCGGAAATGAAGTTAGCTACAAACTGCGCAATATCCAATCAACGCGCGGCTTTGTGTGAGCTTCAGTCAGGATTGGATATTGCGCAGCTTCATTTCCGCCAACTTGTGTGACGCGGCCTATAACAAACCAATAAACACACTTTCGGATTTATAATATTCTTCTTCGTCGCGTTAATGGTTCAAAATTGTTAGATAATTTTTTCTCCCAATATTTGGCTAATATTTTTATAATATTAGTTGGTGAAAACTTACGTTATCCATAACTAGGGCCACGGGCCGGATTCCCAGCCGCGTCCCGGTATCGAGCCCGGTGCAGGGCGCGGCTTGCATCTGGGTCACCCATTTACAGCGCCGCCCCAAGACCAGTAAGGGCTCTCGGCCGATTATTGATCTAGTATTGGTCAATGAGCCCTTGTAGATTCATACACTCGTCTGCAGTATAGTAAAAAAAATCAGCCATCTAGCTATCATGGTTCCTGAGATACAGCCTGGTGACAGACAGACGGACATCGGAGTCTCAGTAATAGGGTCTCTACTCTAACTTACTTTTTAGGAAACCCTAATACCCATAGCGTCGGATTCGGCCTATAGAGTTGTTTAAAAGTTCTTGTAGCGACTAACTTCGCTACATTCGCTACAAGATGGCGCTAGCTAAGCTACGTGCACTTCCGCCCGCCAATCGCAGGCAGGCGTATGGCCGCGCCTCAGCCAATCAGAAGCCGGAGTCTGCATCGTGCAAAGTTACTGATGCAAGAAAGAGTCCTTACTGCTATCACTGTGTCGCTTTATCTCGCAAAGTCCTGGTGACCCCGTGAACTCTCAGCTGTATGAGCTAGCAGGGTGAAGGCAACCTACAATGTGTATTACAGATATGTCTATTTATTTATATGTTTTTTATGTACCTATATGTTTTTTTTTATGTACAGTTTTTATTAATAATAACTAAACAAAGGTTGTGATATGGCTGCCAGATACTGATATACCTACTACATTACGAGTATACCTACATAATTTTTGACGAAAAATAATGTTTATTTATTCAACTTCGAACAAATATCTACTGAGATACAGTCACTAAGTGAAAGTAGTAAAAAATGTCCGAGTGTTGTCATACGTACCTATTTAGATATACCTAAACAATAAATAATTCACAATGACCCATTTTCTCGAATCTCGACTTTATGTCACCTAATTAGTGCTTGTGACCGAGCACTTTCCCATCTCGCGGCGTTGTAGCACAGATTAATAAATAGTTGGTTGTAGTCGGCTTGCAATCACCTTACGACTAACTAATAATATACCCAATTAAAAAACCCCCGACACAAAAATATTTGACAACAAACTTTCAATTGACAACCATTTTGGGCACATTTGTAGAATTTTGGTTCTTCCATCCCCACTTTAACCCACCATAACTCTTAAACGGCTCAATCGATTTTTATAAAACATAGCTACTAAGAACACTCTCGATTAAGTCTCCTTTCATCCAAAAAAAACTAAACTGAAATCGGTTCAGTGGTTCGGGCGCTATGATGCCACAGACAGACAGACAGACAGACAGACAGACACACAGACAAACAGACACGTCAAACTTATAACACCCCTCTTTTTCGTCGGGGGTTAAAAAGCCTGCCCACTACGTAGCTTGGGCAGAGTTATGTCTCCGACACTTATTTTGCATGATTAGGACTCTATAGATACCTACTTGCTCGACGTTATTCAAGTATGCAAAAGTCCGTAGTGATTTTTTTGTGTGCGCGCTGTTGTCTTTTCATGCGTTTTTCAAGTCAATTAATTTCTTATGGAGCTGAATACACAGATTAAGTAGGACCAATTTCCCAAATGAGTCAATTTATCATCTACCAGATAGAATCTGCGATAAATGTGATTTACATCATGGCAGGGCCAACGTAACTCAAACTGAAGGCTGGCGAAGGTTGGCACCATAGTTTGAGCAGCAGTTACTATGGAACTACCACAGTTTGAGCAATACTATGTAAGTTGGTACCATGGCATGGGCAGCAGTTACTGTAAAACTGACAGTTTGGCCAATAGTCACCATGTAACTCAGCTATAAAAGTTACTACGGAATTGTCACAGTTTGAAATAAAGTAATTGTGTAGCGGGTACAGCTGAACCAACAGTCTAGGGGTCATCGACTAATCACGGGATTGAAAGGCCCCTCGCTTACAGTTGGAAATAAAGCTTCAAGCCATGTACGCACTATGTAAGAAACCGCAGTTTTCGAACGCACTGCGTACCGTAGTGTGTTTGAAAACTGCGGTTTTTACATTTTTTTGTGTTGCAGTAGTTGAATCGCAACCACATCCGCGTATCGCGTATGTGGTCACAGATGGAAAAATAATCGGCCAAGTGCGAGTTGGTCTCGCGCACGAAGGCTTCCGTACCGTATGGAAGCCCTATTAATATCTAGCGAAAAACGGCTAAAATTTCAGGTTTGTTGTATGGGAGCCCCCCTTTAATATTTTTTTTATGTTTTTAGTTTTTGTTGTTATAGCGGCAACAGAAATACATCATCTGTGAAAATTTCAACGTTCTAGCTATCACGGTTCATGAGATACAGCCTGGTCACAGACAGACTGACATCGGAGTCTTAGTAATAGGGTCCCATTTTTACCCTTTAGGTACGGAACCCTAAAAAATTCGAAAGGCATTTAAAATTGATCTAGTTTAGGATACTAATTATTCATATTGAGTTCCAAAAAACTGCCCGAAAAATTATCCACCTAGTGAGAGTTAAGCTTGTTTTCATCGAATAACAACCCCCTCCCCCTATGAACGGGTTACGTAGTAAGGGTACGTTTTCTTATATGTGTACATTAGCGACCCGCCCCGGCTTCGCACAGGTGTATTATACATACAAACCTTCCTCTTGAATCAATCTATCTATTAAAAAAAAAATGCATCAAAATCCGTTGCGTAGTTTTATTATAAGCATACATAGGGACAGACAGCGGGAAGCGACTTTGTTTTATACTATGTAGTGATAATTATCTTTCATGTGGTTGCAAAAGGTCCTAATAACGCTGCGTGATTTGTGTACGACCCCTGATACGTCACCTTGGGTAGAGGCAAAAACCTTGACCGCGATGGCGATGATTCAAGCACCCCTGTAACTTGTGTGATGTTATCTGATTGCTGCAGCGAAACTTTGTATAGGCCTAGTGGCTAGCCCTGGTTACCGTGGCCCTGGTGTCACAGTTAATCGGCCCCTGAAGGCCTCCGACATGACTTAACGGGTAAAACTACCGGGACCTACAATTTCAACTTTAATTTAAACAGCTGTAAATGCCACCCGCGGTCACCCATCCGAAGACTGACCGTGCCGAACGTTGCATAAATTTGGTTAATCGCTAATCTGATCATCGGTCTCTCTCTGCTTGGCTGCGTGAAGTCTCTATTCGAGAACTTAATAGACCATTGAAGCCCGCTTCAGTCGCCTTAAGAGCTCCTTATTAAGAGCTGACACCAGGGCTAGCTATCCGAGCTATAAGTAACGTTAGGTAGAGGAAACAACCTTGACCGCGACGCGATGAATCAATCCCCCCTGTAACTTGTGTGATGTTATCTGATTGCTGCAGCGGAACTTTAGGCCGGGTGGCTAGCCCTGGTGTTAGAGTTTTTAAGCCGCCTGAAGGCCTCTGACATGACTTTACGACAAAAAAATAAAATTGTTAAAAAACTTTTTTAAATGATAAGATAAGATAATTTATTTCACAGAAAAATCATACAAAGAATACAGTAGCTTAGATTACAGATTTAAATTACAGAGTAAAAGTACAGCAAACGGATTACTAACTCTAGTTTGCTAAGTGTTCGCATACGTGTGTATTCTAGGTATATTATAAGTTATTTCAATGAGACCCAAACTAAGCTCATGGCTTGTGACTTGGGATTCGAGTGCGGAGTAAATTGAGAATATTTTCTGTGTGCACTAAACGTGCAAGTACAATATACTAAATGCAAATACAAATCAAAATAGCATGCAGTATTACAAAATAACAAAAAGCGAAGAAAAAAAAACAAGATAAGAACATATTTTTCGAAAACAATTCAGATATATCTCTCACTGTAGATAATGAAATGGTTTTATGTACTTACCAAAAAGCTAAATATTAATAACTGAAAAATAAAATCGTGGAACGTTCGCCTGTAAGATTTCATTATGTACGTTGCGCCCTACGATTTTATTTTTCAGTTATTATTTTTTAACATTTAGTACATAAACCCGTTTAATTTAAAAAAGTTAAAAACAATTTTATTTTTGTCTTTTTAGTTTTGTTTTGTTACTAAAGACTCATGTGTTCTACATGAAAAGCCCTTTCATTTGATACCCATTTTGCGGGGATTATGTAAAAAGATGTAATCTGGCCATCTTGTATTTACATCAATACTGAATACAAAAAAATGTATTGTCATCGAAACTAAAGCTGTGTATCAAATATCATGTCAATCTGTCCACGGGAAGGGGGTCAAATTTAAATTACTAAATTTGACCCAAAAAAACGGGCAAGTGAAGTTAAAATGGAACCGTTCAACAACCGGAACCTACAATACAACGTGTCATCCGAGCTACGTCAGCGCTCAGTTTGAAATACCACCCGCGGTCACCCATCCGAAGACTGACCGTGTCGAACGTTGCTTAACTTCGCTGATCGTTAATCTGACCATCGATCCACGTTGCCAGTGGTACGCTGTGCTCTATTTGAGAACTTGATTAGCCCATACAAGCCCTTTCAGATGCCTGAAGGGCTCTTTAAGTTGACACCAGGGTCGACTTTAACCCAAGGCAAAGTAACCTCAGGTATAGGCTGAATCAAACCACTTGTCAGCTGTGAAGTTAGTTACATGCTGCGGATAACCCAAGCCTCGCGCAGCTGTTAAAGCCCGGGTTACAACATTACGAAATTAATGGCACACATGAATATTTTAATATCGTGAAACTTGTTGCAGGACTTGTAAAACTTGCTTCGTTAAAATAAATAGTGTCATGAAACCTTCAGTATCACAGTAACCATGGAACCATACGCATCGAAACTGGTTTCTGAAATGCATAACGTTTTTAAATACAATTATCTACAAAATAAAGAAAAAAGTATTTTTAGTAACAAAAAAAAAACAGTGAAAAATATTTTTATCGATGTCCAATTCATTGTTTCGCCATTTTAACAACATGCCCAACACAACATGTGAAATTATGTAATTTCGTCGCGTTTCGCGTTTGAAATTAGTTGCGTGAGATTAGTTTTATACTAAGCGCCACACAAATCGGCGGATGAGAAGTTAGCCGCAGATGACACTTCGCCGTGATTCGATAATTATTGCGCATGTGTGCACAATGCCGACATCGCGTGTCGTAGTGGTAAGCACGGGTGTAGGGAGCGCGCGGGAGGCATGAGGTTGGCGGGCGGGTGTGCCCCGACGTCTCGTCTCTCTGGCTCCCACGCATGCCTATATTTCGGCTTTTGCACAGCGTTGTGCACAGAACTTCCCATCCGCCGATTTGTGTGGTGCTTAGTATACCAAAAAATGCGCAGGGCATAAAACTAAATCAGTGTTATGAAATTAATTCATGCATTGTAAAGTTTGATGTTTATAATACGTGAAATTGTTGATAAAACTATTGTCGTGAAATTAATTTTGTGTCACTAATTTCGAAATGTAACTCCGGCTTAAGTGAGCTTCAGTCAGGATTGGATTATCCGCAGATTGTAGCTAACATCACACCCGCCAAGTTGTTTGATTCAGCCTTAGTATAGAGTAAGTAACCTTGACCTCGATGAGTCAAGCTCCCCAGTAACTTGTGTGGGGTGCTATGATGCTATCTGATTGCCGCAGCGAGGACTGCTGTAGACACGCCGATGTGGCCATAAGTATGTTTTTTTTTCTTTTTTTTTTTTAATTCTGAATAGGTTTGCGTTTGACCACATACTGCCTGATGTTGAGCAGATAAGCGGTCTAGGTTGTAGCACGCTTACCTAGAAGATACCTATTTACTCGGGATTTGAAGACGCCCACGTCGTACTTTAGCGGGAAGACAGACCCAGGCAAAGCGTTCCACATTCTGGCTGTTCGTATGAGGAATGAGGATTCAAAACGCTTGGTTCTAACTTCTAACGCGCGGAATGTCCACCATAAAAAGGTGGTGCTTTGGTCGCGTCTGTCTAGCCGTGCGATAGAAGAGAGGCGCAGGTGGGCAAGTGGTGATGTTCCGACCGTTTGTATGTTACTGTTAGATATCATTACCGTGTCAATGATATTTCACTAACGTCAATGCCCTGGACAACACTTCCTGCGTACATCATTAAAATATTTTGACAGCGGTGAAGGAAAATCGACTAATTGTCAATTAATCCATAACGAGCTTCATGGCATTGACGTAAACACGATAACGGAATACACACGAGGAAAACATAATTAGGTAAATACTAAATATGTTCGTGAAACAATAGGACAGGATGGTGCGATTCATCATTATTATTTTTTGACAAAAACAATACAAAGAGTTATACAGGGTTATTTCTAATCAATTAGCATCCTTTTAGGGACTTATTCTGTACATCAAAACTAACAACTTTTGTAGAGCGACTATTGTCAAAACACGAAAAATTTTTTTGTTGTTCCATAGAAAAAACAAAAGTTGTTATTTTGATGTACATAATAAGCCCCTAAAAGGATGCTAATTGATTAGAAATAACCCTGTAAATGTGATAAACATTTCAAAAATTCGTCGCGAATACAGGACTCGAACCTTGCGTCTTCGGATCACTAGCCCGGCGCTCTACCAACTGAGCTAATTCGCAGTACTGCGAATGCAAGGTTCGAGTCCTGTATTCGCGACGAATTTTTGAAATGATTATCACAAATATAACTCTTTGAGATAAACCTAGTGCACAATACAATTAAAATCATTTGAAAAGCAATACAAACCATCTCGAAACAAATAGCTTGAAACTGGCGTTTCTTGCGATACGTTTTAGCAGGTGATGTAATTTTTATCAATTTTCTAGAGCCTTTTCAAAACTACTGAACCAAACAATGAACTATTACAACCAGAGAGATAGTGCTGTTGTCGCTTTTTTGCAATTCTCAACCGCAAGAAAATATGGACAATCACTATCAGATCAGAGGTTGTCACTGTCAAATTAATGCAATGGAATTTGACAAGAATTTGACACTATTGGCGGAAAAAATATTCATGTGTGTCTTTTTAACTCGTGTCACATTTAATCAATGCATCTGTTTCTTTCTGTTCTCGATCGACCACATTACGAGTATCTCTCTGGATATCTGGAGTATCTCACAGATATGGAACCAAAGTATATTTATTAATTCAAAATTAATCGTCAAGGGCTTGTCAGACATTAATTTTGAATTTGACATGTAATTATAAATATATACCTTACCATTGTTGTGATTAAGTTAATATTTTTTTATTAATTTTACACAGATAAGATATATCGCGATGTTGTAAAAGAAGCACTGAAATCGGCTCTAAATACCGGAAAAACCTCACGCAGCTATTCAGTGAGCTTCAGTTAGGATTGGTTTTTGCGCAGAATTTAGCAAACGCCATAGCCGACACGAAGTTTGATCTGGCTTATAACATGGGAACAAAAAAAAATATGCAATCGAATTGATAATTTCCTCCTTTTTGGTTGTCGGTTTTTTAAATAATCTCTATTATTACACTACTGGCAAAGAATATATAATAATACTACGTATAGAACGGCCACTCGTTACCCCCCACCCGTTTGAGTCTTCCTCACTTCCACCCCGCGTC
Organism: Hypomecis atomaria; assembly: GCA_964007245.1. NCBI lineage: Eukaryota > Metazoa > Arthropoda > Insecta > Lepidoptera > Geometridae > Hypomecis > Hypomecis atomaria. Next base: position 2,706,071 of record OZ023308.1, on the reverse strand, counting down.
TACGTACCGCATCGTGCACTCTGCGCGCGGGCTGCACTGGCCGGTGGATTTTCTAATAAAAACTACCTAGACTGTGACAATAGGGAAGACTTGTACTGTGTATGGTTGAATATCAATGATACGTAACAAAACAAGAAATTTTAATGTTTCCCTAAGGATAAATAATAGGAACTTATTTTACATTATTTGGTAACTTCCTCTTGATATTATCTTACAAAAGAAGTAGATCGGTTACTTTTTGTTAATATGCTTCCAAATTAAGTAATTGTTATACTATTTTAAGCACTAGATTAATATTCATTTTTGCAAATTAAGTACGCAACTGTCTCACTCACGCGGCATGACGTCACGATGTGGTGATCGCTGACAGCCATAGACGTTCCGCACACAAATGCACGTGTAGCGACCGTGCGTATGTGTGTTGTCTGTGAGTAAGTACTGTGTAGGTGTGCGTAAGACAGCAGATTTTGTATGAAAAATCGCGGAGTGTCCGGGCTGTGCTACTGGGCAAAGCTTTCTCTTCAAGTTTGGAAATCGGTTGAAAAGAAAAAAGTCTAACCTCAGATATTTCTTTGTTACAGATCTATGGCGACCGCAATGAAGGAACCACAAACCCTCGCATCCCACTTCTGAACCAAGTCTCCAACGCCATCTAGCCGACGAAAATAGAAACAATGCACTCCGTCACGCGCCGTCCACGCATACACACGAAAAAACCGATCACAATAAAAAATCTAAAAATTAAAAAGAAAAACATCGAGCTTACCGACATTAAACCGTTGTGTTCCATAAACTAACGACAATTAAAAAATATACATTAAAAAAAAAACATCCCGGAGCGAAATTTTACCATTTTTAAATTTCGAAGCTTTAATAGTTTTTGGATGAGAGATTATTAAAAAAAAAGTAGTATTATAAAAATAGTTGCCTTCTCGTTAGTAGTTGTAGTTACCGCGATTGGTCCAACCTTTAACTATTGTAAGATAATTTCCTTTAGGAGTAGTGAGGAGCTGTTTTGGAGGATTTTTTTCCCGAAATAAGTTAGGTGAGTATTTTCGCATGAGTCGAATCAAACTTTTTGACGGATGTAAGGTGAGACGGTATTTCACACCTGAGCAACTGCTTAGTCTGTATAAAGCTCAAGTCAGGTCGTGCATGGAATACTGCTCTCACCTTTGGGATGGCTCCGCCAAATATCAACTGGAGGCTCTGGAGTCGATTGAGAGGCGAGCCAAGAGGCTGATCGACAACGACACTCTGACTATGTCGCAGCTGCAAAGTCTCGAGCATCGACGTAAGGTAGCGTGTTTATCGGCCTTTTACCGGATCCACTTCGGAGAGTGCGCCCAGGAGTTGCACAATCTGGTCCCACCTGCCCCTTTCTTCTATCGTACGGCTAGACAGACGCGACCAAAGCGCCACCCTTTTATGGTGGACATTCTGCGCATTAGAACCAAGCGTTTCGAATCCTCATTCCTCATACGAACAGCCAGAATGTGGAACGCTTTGCTTGGGTCTGTCTTTCCGCTAAAGTACAATGTGGGCGTCTTCAAATCCCGAGTAAATAGGTATCTTCTAGGTAAGCGTGCTACAACCTAGACCGCATATCTGCTTAACAACAGGCAGTATGTGGTCAAACGCAAACCTATTCAGAATAAAAAAAAAAAATGTAAAGTTAGCTACAGGCTGCGTGATACCCAGCTGTTCAGTGAGCTTCAGTCAGGATTGGGTTTTGACTTCACAGCCGTCAAGAAGTTTGATTCGCTCTGTATCCTTACCTAATATTAAGGATTCTAAAATGTGTTTCTTGATTTGTTTGTTACACTTTATACTTTACTTTCGACTTAATGATTAAGGGGATTTGTAGACCTTAAGTACAAAAATCCCCTGCGATGTTGCGGAAGGACAAAATCTCAAAAATCCCCTTCCGCAAAACCGCAGGGGATTTATGGACTAAAATTCCACTTATCCCCTGCGCAGGGGATCATCTAAGGGGATTTGTGGAATAAGCCATTTATCGCATGGATGTATTAAATGTCGTAGAATGCCTATAGTTTTTTTTTTTACCACGTAAAAGTAAAGGATTTCGCTAAATAGTAAAATGGGTTTCTATGGAATAGCACAAAAACCAAAATCACACAAGCCATGCCGCGCGAAAAAGCTAGTTATTGATAAATGAAAAAAATATTAAAATGGGCATTTATCAAAATTTTATAATCCTTACTTTATGCTTTTATGAGAAAAAGTGACGTACCTAACGATAATATTTTTTTGTGTAAGAATTCTTTCTAACAAAAGATATTTGACCCAATTATAAGAAAACCTACAATACCTAAATTACATTTTAATTTTAAAGAAATTGACCGTATAAAAGCATTTTCATCATTAAATTAGTCCGTTATTAAGTACAGAGGTTTGAACCACTCAAACCGTGTTTTTCTTTTTTTATAGGCTAACTACTTAAAAATGGAGAAATCAGAGGTAGAGAAAACTGTACCATCCGACGAGGGAAGCCAACTCAACAGAAACAGGGTAAATATTAATATCTTCTGAATAAAATGATCTATATACTATGTTAAGTACGGGACCTAGTAAGTACCCTTGTCGAACTCCTCAACAATAATAGGCATTATGACTGGGTAAAGAAAACTTTATTATAATTAGTCCGTGAGTTGAAAATATTGGACACGATTTTTTTTTGTCAATCAAACAACAAATGACAAAGATAAACCTTGTCAAAGCTTGGGAGTGGGGGTCGTGAACTCGTGATCGTGACGTCACCTCTTTCACAGAAGTCTATTAATTTGTATGGAACTTGTGACGTCACGCGGAACTTTGACAGGCTATATCTTCATCAATTTTTGTTTAATCGATAAAAGAATTAATACTTACGTGTCTAATATTATTTGATAGTCTATCTGACGGACTAATTATATATTTTTCGTCAATTGTCACAAAAATCTTTATAAAATTATCAGATTCAAATGCTTTACTTATCACAGATTTGAATCCTTACTAATATCATAATATTATAAATCTGTAAGTGTATTTGTTATTACTCTTTCACGCAGCAACAGAGCGTCTGATAAACATGATTTTTGGCACAGATATAGTTCAAAGATTGGAGAGTGACATGGGCTACTTAGACATATCGCATGGTTACTTAGACATAAGCTCCCATAAAATAAAAAAATATCCATACGGGTTAGTACATACAATCTCACACGGGCGAAGCCATGGGTAAAAGCTAGCTGTGATAAAGATTGGCGTCGGACGTAGGGCGGACATCTTACGGCGTAACTGGACTACGAAATCAGAAGGATCCTCGACTTTACCTGCTGGGGGTGATGACAACAACAGCTCCCCAGGGAGTCTTAGAGGTTCTCCATATAACATTTCGGCTGCTGTAGATGCTAGGTCTTCCTTATAAGCTGATCGCATACCTAATAAAACCAACGGTAGTGAACTGACCCATGAATCGCCTTGTTTCTTTGTTACTTTTTTCCTTTCATCTCTGTCTTCTCTTGAAGCTCAATAAGTCAAACCTCACTGTTCGGCCATACTGACTACGTTTGTGCCCCTACACACGACCTTGGTTGAAAACCCACATCACTGATTGCATTGTCATGTTAACATTTTGCACTTCTATAGCTATTTGTAGTTTTGCAGTCAATAAAAAACTCTATGCTGTGTCAACAATCGTCACAGTCACAAATACCACTAAACGATAGAAGAAAAAGTACCTTTTGGGATTATTTGTGGGCTATTTATTATCATACTACTACACGGGACTTATCGCGCAGTAAAACTTGAGATATAGTCTGCCCGTGACCACGACCAATGCAACTTGTTCGAAACGTCGGGAGGAGAAAAAGAGGTACTTAATTAGCTCATATCTCAAGTTTTATTGCGCGATAAGTCCCGTGTAGTAGTATGATAATGTGTTGAAATCGCGAAAGTTTAAAAATAACATTTGTGGGCTATGTTTATGGCTGTGACAACATGTATTTTGTGGTAGCACTAAAAAAGTTTTAAACGTTTTTGACTAATCATGATTTGTAAATAAAACATTATCTTTTCCATTTCAGAGCTTCAAATCGAAACAACTAGTCCGTAGCCAGGCGATACGCGAATCGACATCGCCGCCGCGCACCGTGTCACCGTCCGTGCGTTCCGACGACTCCAACTCAAACGCCCGCGTCAATCTGACGACGACGAACTCGCACGTCGACGCGGCCCAGGCGTCCGACTCTAGTCATGATAGCGATGTGTTTAGCTGTAGCGATAAGAAGTGCGAACATAGCGGCAAGCAGCGGGTTGAGATACAGGTGAGAGATTCGTTGAAACTAATCTGGTCCCACCTGCCCCTTTCTTCTATCGTACGGCTAGACAGACGCGACCAAAGCGCCACCCTTTTATGGTGGACATTCCGCGCGTTAGAACCAAGCGTTTCGAGTCCTCATTCCTCATACGAACAGCCAGAATGTGGAACGCTTTGCCTGGGTCTGTCTTCCCGCTAAAGTACGACGTGGGTGTCTTCAAATCCCGAGTAAATAGGTATCTTCTAGGTAAGCGTGCTACATCAGGCAGTATGTAGTCAAACGCAAACCTATATGGAATAAAAATAAAAACTAGCATCTGTTGAATTTTTTTTCTGTATCATTAAAATATGGATGTAGATAGATGTTCTATATCATTATCAACTATTGGGCAAAGGCCTCTCCTATGGATTTCCAATAAGACCAGCTGCAAGCGACTTTCATCCAGCGCAATCCTGTTTACTAGTCCTAAACTAGTATTAAATGGAGGCTTATTCCACAAATCCCCTTAGAAGATCCCCTGCGAAGGGGATAAGTGGACTTTTTGTCCATTTATCCCCTGCGGTTTTGCGGCAGGGGATAAATGGACATTTTGTCCACAAATCCCCTTCCGCAACGCCGCAGGGGATAAATGGACTAAAGGTCTACAAATCCCCTGAATCAATATTTACACACTTTTGAAATAAAATAGCAGAACTGTGTTAGTTAAATAATCGATTCTTTATTTTTTTGTGCATACATAATATATTAAACGAGTGGTGAACCAAAATATAAAAAAAAATTATCTTCGATTATTTTTGTATCAGTGTTGATATTTGTAATCTCTCATGCACATATTTCCAAATATAACATAATATTTGGAATAGTTAAAATATCACAAAAAATCATATTTTCACATGAATCATAGATTATTTGTACAATGATAATGAAGATTTTAAACCTAGATGAGTTGCGTTGAAATGAAAAAAGGTACAAGTGGTATCACAAATAATATACAATAAGTAAAACATATTTTAGTCTTTGGTTATTAGTCTTTTTTTGTAGGTACATAATATACGAGTGGTGAACAAAATTTACAAAGTCATTTAAATTTTCAATAATTTTGTATCAGTGTTGATATAGTTACATATGTAATCACATATTAGAAAATTATTTTCACAATAATCATAGATTGTTTAGATGATATAAAAGTGATGAAGATTTAACCTAAATGTGTTAACTGAAAATACTTTCACAAATAACCATAATATCTGATTTTTAAGAGATATAAAAAATAAGTTGCAATTTGTTTGTTGCAATTCGTTATTTTGTACAGAAATATACGCCTTAACGCTTGACAATATCATCCATAATCCTGTATCGTTCACAATTTTGTCGGCTTATTTCTGGTTTTTAAAAGAGTTTTCATTGTTCTATGAATTCTTTGAATTATTATTAGTCCTGGAAGTGTTTGCATTTTGTACAGAACACAGGTTTTTAAAAGGGATATTATTTTTCTAAAAATTCCTTGAATTAGCTTTGGAAGAGTATGAGAGTATATATTAGTTTCAACATAACTTATTTAGGTTTAAATCTTTATTATTATTGTACAAAAAATCTGTGATTCTTATTTTATTGGTAAAAAACGATTATTTTATTATAACACTTGCATAGTATTAATTCATGTAAATTTAAATATTATTCATTATAGTACCAATAATAATAACCTGTGATTGTAGAAGTTATTTTCAAAAGTATTTGTGCAAAAATATGATTTCTGTGTGATTTACTTGTTGTATATTATTTGTGATACCACTTGTACCTTTTTTCATTTCAACGCAACTCATCTAGGTTTAAAATCTTCATTATCATTGTACAAATAATCTATGATTCATGTGAAAATATGATTTTTTGTAATATTTGCACATATTTCCAAATATTATGTTATATTTGGAAATATGTGCATGAGAGATTACAAATATCAACACTGATACAAAAATAATCGAAGATAATTTTTTTTTATATTTTGGTTCATCACTCGTTTAATATATTATGTGTGCACAAAAAAATAAAGAATCGATTATTTACCTAACACAGTTCTGCTATTTTATTTCAAAAGTGTGTAAATATTGATTCAGGGGATTTGTAGACCTTTAGTCCATTTATCCCCTGCGGCGTTGCGGAAGGGGATTTGTGGACAAAATGTCCATTTATCCCCTGCGGTTTTGCGGCAGGGGATAAATGGACAAAAAGTCCACTTATCCCCTTCGCAGGGGATCTTCTAAGGGGATTTGTGGAATAAGCCTAAATGGAATATCATATAAGTGTTTGAGTCTGCTCTTGAATTAGTCACGTTTCCAATCCAACACGCGTGTATTTTTTTTTTATCAAATGTATATAATCGTTATAATAATCGTTCTTCTTTAGATGGTAGTAATAATCGTTCCTGTCCGGTAACAACAGAATTGGTCCAGGGCTTTACAAGGAATATACCTACGATCCTTTTTCGCGCGTCAGTTTAGACGGGCAGCAAGAATATGAACTCTTGCATTACGCTTTAACGTTGTTGCGTGTCTCGATTTTGCATCGCAGTTGGAAATGTTTCATTCCTTGACTTCACAATTGATAGACTGAGTATTCTAAACTAGTTTAAGTCGAATCTAACTTAATGGCGTCTGAAGTTGGGTGTAAGCTACGCACTCGTCCAACTTTTGAACACGAAAGTGACCTATACTTGATCAGGACTTTCAGGCGCATACGATTTCTACAGGGTTATTTCTAATCAATTAGCATCCTTTCAGGGGCTTATTCTGTACACCAAGACTAACAACTTTTGTTTATTATTTCTCAAAAAAAAAGTTGTTGTTCCACAGAAAAATATCGTTCACTCGCGACCAAATGTATGGAACAGATGTTTTTTTTTTTTTTTGAGTTTTGACAAAAGTCGCAGAACAAAAGTTGTTAGTTTTGATGTACAGAATAAGCCCCTGGAAGGATGCTAATTGATTAGAAATAACCCATTATAGTCGATAAAACACCGGACCAAACGGTTAAGTTTGGTTTGACCTATACCCATTTGTTATCAGATCACGTCGGGATCGTGGAGCCAGGAGCCGGAGCAGTCGTGGTCGTCGCGACGCTCGCGGCGGTGGTGCGGCGGACGAGACTTGTTGTCCAACAACCCGCGCGTCGCGTGCGTGTGCGGCGCGTGCGGCACGTGTCCGCAGTGCAGGTAACTATACAGTTATACCCCAACTTCCGGCACGCCGACTTACGCTACTCCGACTTACGCTACCCGGACTTACGCTACCCCGACTTACGCTACCCCGACTTACGCTACCCCGACTTACGCTACCCGGACTTACGCTACCCCGACTTACGCTACCCGGACTTACGCTACCCCGACTTACCCTACCCCGACTTACGCTACCCCGACTTACGCTATCCGGACTTACGCTACCCCGACTTACGCTACCCCGACTTACGCTACCCGGACTTACGCTACCCCAACTTACGCTACCCGGACTTACGCTACCCCGACTTACGCTACCCGGACTTACGCTGCCCCGACTTACGCTACCCCGTTTTACGCAAATTCGGAGATACGCGGCTTTCTTTTTGATCACCGCGCGCATAGGCGCGTTCGGTTTACGACAAATTCGAACGTGTTCCGCGTGGATTTGTTTACGTACGCAGTACACATTCGGTTTACGACAAATTCGAACGTATGCGTATGCGAATATTATAAATGCAAAGATTTTCTCGAATACCGCTTGGTCCCACCTATTGCGTAATTCTGGGATATTACTACACATGACACTAGGGCCGGAGGTGGTGAGGCCAGGACCTGCTGTCATACAAGCCGCGTGCGGCGCGTGTTCGCAGTGCATCCACCAGCACTATACGAACTTACATATTTGGTGGAATCAATGTTAATGGCGTTTGTGAAGTTAGTTACAAGCTGCAAACACTTAGCTTCTCGCACAGATCCGTAGGATGTCCACTGCTGGACATAAGCCTCCCCTATGGATTTCCAATAAGCCCGGTTGGAAGCGGCCTGCATCCAGCGTGTTCCTGCGGTCTTAATAATATCTTTGGTCCACCTGGTTGGTGGACGTCCTACGCTGCGCTTGCAGTGCGTGATCTCCATTCAAGAACTTTACTGCCCCATCGGCTATCAGTTCTCCGAGCCATGTGCCCTGTCCATTGCCATTTCAACTTACTAACTTACCTCCGTTGGGCTATTTTGGTAACTTTGGTTCGTCTGCGAACCTCCTCATTTCTGATTCGATCTCGCAGCGAGACTCCGAGCATAGCCCTCTCCATAGAGCATAATATTGATTAAACTTTTTGAAATTTCATAGACTAATAATATGTAAATTATAATGTAACCATATTTAAATTTTGGATACACACTTGCCTTGTATGACTGACATGTCTATACCAATATTATAAAGATGAGGATTGTTTGTGTGCATCGAATGGGCTACGAAGCTACTAAACCGATTAAATAAAATATTTCACTGTTGGAAAGCTTCCCTATCTCCGGTGAAAATAGGCTATATTATATTTACAAAAATAATCGGCCAAGTACGAGTCGGACTCGCGCACGGAGGGTTCCGTACTGTATGGGAGCCCCCCTTAAATATTTATTTTATTTTAATTTTATTATTGAAGTGAATATAAAACTAAATATTCTGTGAAAATTTCAAGCATCCACCTGTTACCATTATTAATATAGAGCGAAAAACGTCTGAAAAATCAGGTTTGTTGTATGGGAGCCCCCATTAAATATTTATTTAATTCTCTTTTTAGTTTTTTGTTTGTTTTGGCGTTTGTTGTTATAGCGGCAACAGAAATACATCATCTGTGAAAATGTCAGCTGCCTAGCTATCATGGTTCATGAGATACAGCTTGGTGACAGACAGACAGACAGAGACGGACATCGAAGTCTTAGTAATAGGGTCCTGTTTTTACCCTTTGGGTACGGAACCCTAAAAATTAGGACCCCTTACTATTGTCTATATGTGTCTTCTTTAGCCAATCGTCCCGGGCGATGCCGGGACGGGCAGCTAGTTATTTATAAATGGCCAATAAATTACCTGAAATTATGACTAATTTGCACAATATCTCGCCTCGTGTTCTCAGAAGCCAAGAAGTTTAATTTCGCCTTTACGCTGAATGACTACAATGAAATAAAGACCATTCCATATTTTTGCTGGGGTTTGAACATATTTCATTTGTTTCAGGGGTCGAAGGCGTAGGCACAAATGTCCGACGAAACAAGATTCGGGCATCATGTGCTCAGAAGACTGCCCTGACTGCTCCGACACTGAACAGAATGGTAAATATTAATAGCAAAGTAGATTATGCACCTAGGGAACGAAGTTGTTCGTGTCATGGCCAGCTCGATTATCATGGCCAGCTCGATTATCATGGTCAGCTCGATTGTCGTGGTCAGCTCGATTATCATAGCCTGATTCGTTGTCGTGGCCAGCTCAATTATCGTGGCCAGCTCGATTATTATGGCCTGCTCGGTTATCGTGGCCAACTTGATTGTCGTGGCCAGCTCGATTAACATAGCCTGCTTGGTTATCGTGGCCAGTTCTATTATTATGGCCAGCTCGATAATCGTGGACAGCTCTATTATCATGGCCAGCTCGATTATTATGGCATATTTAAATATCGTGGCCAGCTCTATTATAATGGCCAGCTCGATTATTATGGCCTACTTAAATATCTTGGCTAGTTTTAATATCATGCCCAGCTCGATTATCGTGGCCGGCTCGATTATTATGGCCTACTAAAATATCATGGCCAGCTTGATTATCATGGCCAGTTCGATTATTATGGCCTGTTTAAATATTGTGGCCAGCTCTATTATCATCGCCAGCTCGATTATCGTGGCGTGGCTTGATTATTATGGCCAACTCGATTAACATAACCAGTTAGGTTTATCGAATAAAATCTCTTTACAATGCCCGTATCTGTGCTGTAAAGAACTTTTCATACGAATTATAACGAATTGACCGTGCGACCCTATAGGCATGACGACTGGGTAAAAAAACATTATTATAATTAGTCCCCGTGAGTTAGATTATTAAAAAATATTGGACACGTATTTTTTCTTTTGTCAATCAAACATCAAATGACAAAGATAAACCTTGTAATAGTTCGGGAGTGGGGGTCGCGACGTCCCCTCTCTAACAACAGTCTTTAAATTTGTAGTCTACTCGTGAGTACTCGTGCGTGATGTCACGCGAAACTTTAGCGGGCTATATCTTTATAATTTTTTGTTTAATTGACAAAATAAAAAATACCGGTCTAATAAATTTTGATAGTCTATCTGACGGACTAATTATATTTTTTTAGTCATTTTGCCTATTATATGTACAGCAAGCCTTAAGTTCTATGTTTGAATATTGCAGGTTCGACAAACGATATCAAAAAGTCGGCGTCAGGTAGCATCGAAACGGACGACCAATATTATTGCAGGTACATTTTACAACTGTTTTATACAGGGTTATCCAGAATGGTGTACTAAGCTGAAAGGAGGTGATTCTTGGCCAGCATTTCGAACAACTTTTTTACTATAAGGCCAAACTGGAATTCGAGAATAAATTTTTGCTGTTTCATACATTTTGTCGATTCCTAGATTGCAATTTTGTACGGAACAGCTGAACTATTTCTCGATTTTCCCCATTTTAACACTTGTTCTTACTCACCACCTTCCGGCTTAGAATAGAATAGCGTTCTTGGCGGGTGTAAAGTTATACTAAGCGCCACACAAGTCGGCGGATGAGAAGTTAGCCGCAGATGACACTTCGCCGTGATTCGCTAATTATTGCGCATGTGTGCACAATGCCGACGCCGCGTGGCGAAATGATGAGCACGGGCGTAGAGAGCGCGCGTAGGCATGAGGTTGGCGGGCGGGTGTGCCCCGGCGCGAGTCTCTCTGGCTCCCGCGTATACCTATATTTCGGCTTTTGCGCAGCGTTCTGAGCATAACATCCTATTACAAATTAAACTTGGTAAAATAGGTACATTTACAGTATAATTCACTTAATAATATTCAGCAGGGCATTTGCCTCTAGATGCTTCCGCCTTGGAGCGAGTTATTTGAATGCTGGCCTGAAGCCTCTTTCTTTACACATCGACTTGCTTCGTTACTCATAATGATGGGCCGACCGAACAGCACGCGGGAAACGATTTCATTGGCTAACCAAATGCGCGCTACTTCTTGCTGTTTTTAAATCGGCCAATCATATCAGACCAGTGTTGCCCTTGAACGAGCTACTTTATACAGCAAGACATTTTATTCAGTGCACAATTTTTTATCGCGCAATAGATATCATTAACAGAACATATTTCGCTCATAAAAAGATCAACTTTTTTTTCATCATTTTTTTGTCAAACTATCCCAAAAACAATTAAATTGTATGCACCTTACACTCCAGACAATAACTACTACCTAAAACGTATAGCTAGCTCTCTCAAGGTCAGTGCTACCGGTCAATGGCCCCTCACCGTAGGTAAATAGTCGGCGCGGCGTACAACTCGCCCCCCTCGGTTCTTAGTAGGTACAATACCTACGTCTCGCGACGCAGCCGTAGGTATTCAGACGTAGGGTGACATTGATTACCCCGTTTATCTGTATACTTTCTCTTGAAGTTATTTCAATATTTTTGTACCAAAGTCACTCACTTTGGTACAAAAATATTGAAATGTATTTGAAAAGTAAAATAGAGGTTTAATTGTTTGTTTATAATACTTTCCATATAGCAAAGTTTGTGCACTGGAAATAAAATCACCCTGTATAAAAAATCAACAACCATAAACGATCAAATTAGAAAATCATAACAATCCCATCCGCCGATTTGTGTGGCGCTTAGTATAGCTACAAGGCTGCACAAAGCCCATCCGGACTGAAGCTCGCATAACAGCTGCGCGAATATTGGGTTTCGTGCAGCTTGTAGCTAACTTCACTGCGTAAGTTTGTTGAAGTTTTTTTGGACTTGTTATTTATGTATTTTATCTCATTTTTCAGGTGTACAGACCGCAAAGACAAACCAAAGAGTATATCATTAAGTAGAACTGATTCAGGTAAGATACTATTTTTTATTTATTGTCTGTACTTTTTCGGACCAAATTACGATGTATATCTTATAGGAGCTAATGGATCTAGGATCTATACAAGTACCAGTATTCCAAGTCCCTGTAGTACAAACAGATATAGATAGATCTATTCATAATAAAAAAACTAACTTGTTATATTCCAGTTAATTTTTGTAGAAAACAACAAAATTGCAGGAAATATGCAGATACTTACAACATAATTACGCCAATATTGACTTCAATCAATTATTGACCGAACGAATGAAGTAGAGAGGCCTCCGTTTAAATTCGATTTTTTTTTCGTTCTGCTGTCCGAATGCGGACTTTCCTCTACAGGTAGCATTTTCAACGGATTTTGACTAAACTTTTTTTGTCGTTTGCGTTTTTGATTGATATTTTCCTCAAAAGGGGGGAAATGTGCTGCCGCGCCAATTTCGATAATATTTTGCTCGTTTACACGACAAGATCGTTTAGTGTCCGAATCCTAGCGAGATTTACGAGTATGAACCAAATCGTTCAAGAGCCTCTCGAGATAATACAGGCTTATGAAGATTCAGTCAAAGAAATGTGTCGTGAGTTCTACTATTCGGAGAACTACTAGTAAATGAATACACTGATGATAATATGCTCTAAAAAGTCAAACCTCAACAATCGTCCATCCTGACGTTGTCTGTGCCCCCACACACGACCCCGGTCAAAAATCTAAACACTGATTGCATTGTCTTTTCACCATTTTTAATTTTTGTCCAATGACTATGAATACCTATAAACACCGTACGCTATGTCATCACACAGTGATAAACGCTTCTAGACTCTAGAAGACTCTAGAATCTAGAGTCTAGAAGATAAAATGTGCAAACTTCTAAGGTAGACCATACATTCAAAGAGAAGTGCCGCGAGTTCTACTGTTCGGAGAAGTACAGTGAAACCTGGATAAGAGAGAGTTGAAGGGACCGCCATCTCATTCTCGCTTATAGAGGTTTTTCACTTATCCAGGTTTCTCACTTATCCAGTTTCGGAAGTGGCTACTCTCTCCTATAGAGGTTAAATAATACGTCTAATTTGTATGTAGGTACGAGTATCTACATGCGTGAAGAATCATAAATATGTTTATAAATAGTACATAGGTACTAATTGTTTGAGTTGTGTTGATTAGAATTGAACATAGATGATAAGTAGTTTGTTTTATTCATTCTAAAAGATACATTTACATATTGGGAAAATCAAAAAACAACTTTTTTAATATTTCCATGCCCTTTAGAGCACTGAGACCTTATAGGGACCGTATATCTTTTGATTTTATAATTTTATAAAAGTACTTCTGTTAATTGCGTTTTTCATTTCGAGATTTTCCACCTTTGAACGCATACAATACCTAGACCTTTATTTATTCCTAAAGATTTATTTACTAACAGCGAACCCTTCTCCCTAATAATACTAATAAAATAAAAGCCAATAAAATAGAGTAAACGCACGTGTACTCGTAGCTATTCCAAAAGAATATGATACAAAAATACTGTTAGGTAGATTAAAGAAAACCACAAAATAATTTTAAATAAAACACTATTTCAACAAACAGGATAGTTTAGACGCACATGTGGCCATTCCAAAAAAAAAATGCGATACAAAAACAATGTTACCTACTTATTTCCATAAAATACAAAAAAGAAATTGAATAGAACACGATCCGAAAGCAACGGTAGTTAGTTCCACGAAATTTAAGAATGGATCATTAAGTGCAGATGTTTCATTACCCTCAACTCTCGCTTACAGAGGTTCAGACAAGTAGTACTCTCAGTTATAGAGGTCCATGAGGGAAAAACGACTCTCTCTTATAGAGGTTTTGGTCTCTCACTTATAGAGGTATTTGAGTGGTAAAATGACGGGACCTGGCAATTATTCTCACTTATAGAGGTTTCTCACTTATCCAGTTCTCAGTTAGCCAGGTTTGACTGTACTAGTTATTTTACTCAGTATTCATGCCTATTATGTGTGACTGATTTTATGTGTAATTTTAACCGACGAAACGGAGGAGGTTAACAATTTGACGCGAATTTTTTTTAAAGTTTGACCACGCATATCTTTTTACATAGTAGTCCGATTTCAATCGTTATTTTTTTTTGGTAAATCATATTTCTACGGTGGTCCTGTTTAAATTTTATTGAAATCGGCTCCGCCATTTTTTGACCTACGAACCACCGGAGGAGGTACTCAATTCTACGCGTATATTTTTTTTTTGTTTTTTTTTTATGTGTAACCACGCATAACTTTTTCAATAGTAGTCCGATTTCAATAATTCTTTTTTTATTGGATAGAGTGGGTTAGGAGCTTTACGACTACATCTCTATTTGACAAGGCAGCAGATATGACTAGATCGCTTTAAGACTAAATCGCGGTTACATTGCTTTTGGACTACATCGCCAAAGGACAAGAAAGCGTAATGACTTAATCCTCTTTTGTTTTCTAAAGTACAACTATGGCGAAAATCAAAACATTCAAGTTTTTAAGTAGTTACCTTTTACTTTTATTTTAGTTTTAAAGCACTGACATTTTTTAAAATTACGATAGGTGTAATTTCCTGTGTCTCAAGTTTGCCTAATTCGGTTTTATATTTGCGGTTAAATAATATGGTGTTCCTTTTTCTTTAAATAAAGCATTTTAACTTCTTTTGTCTTGGATCTGTGCTTCTTTTCTCAAATTGAACAAAAATAGCAGCAATGTACTTTTGTGCTGCATTCGCACACTTGGCGACGATGCCAGGCTTCTAAGCAATTATTTGTCCTATGCTTTTCATATGCACAAGAAACAAGATGAGTATTTTTCAGCCACTGCTTACGAAAGTAACTTGTAAATACCTCCATTTCTGCAAATTTTGTAGAACTCTGGACAATAGCCGTCCACCGTCTTGTACACGTATATACGATGAGGGCAAGAGAGCCAAATGAGCAGTCAATCTAGTGATGTCTTGGGCTTCTTTACATTTCGTCAGACCGATATCTTTTTCCTTTTTCCACACTCTTTTAATATAATGATAAAAACATCCTGTAACTATAGCGTTCGGATACACGCTTCGGAAGGCATTCATAAATTCCGATTCATAATCGCATTTACATTTTTTTGATATAAACTCCAAGCACGTCACGTATTATAGTAAATAGAGCTATATAAGTTGTTTCCCTTTTATTTGGTAAAAGGGCATAATATTTTTGTCAACACGTCAAATATATTTGTCGTCTCTTCTGTACTATAAATATCCACATGGATAGAGAATAATCGATAGTATGGCTTAGGGACACATATAAATGTTCCATCACCAAAAAAAACCTTATCTTGATCTGCATAAGTTTTCATGTTTCTTTTGGAAAATTGCGATGAGAATGCCAGTGTTTTATCATCTTTTGATAATTCGAACTCTGCAATCAGAAAGTCTTTCTGGACGAACTCTGGCACCACCACCTCGCTAGATTTAGAAAATTCAGGTTTCTTCACTTGAAGGATTTTTTTGCGGTATCTGTTTTAGATATCTTTTACTGAATTATAAGATCAGGCACTTTTAGAAGTAGGTGGCAGTTCTTGCAGTGTTTGTTCATAACCCTTTTTTACTGACGACATATCCTTGCACACCTTTTGTTTTGCCATATCCAGCAAGATGTCTTCTGCCATTTTATCGTAGCCTTGCTCACAGCTGTGTAGACTCTTCCTGATTAATACTGTCCTTTCTTCGTTTAACGTTAGAGAAGCAGTACACTCTACTCTGTTGTAGCAACGCCAGAAAGACGTTCCGCTTGAATTGTTAGACACAAATTTGAACCGATATCCATTATAAAGAATAGCTTCCCTATTCTTTTTACTTCTAATGAAATAAAACTTCTCTTCAGTATTCATTTTAATTTTTAACTTATGACATTTTACGTAAAATGTGACAAAACAACCATCAGTCACTAAAACAGGAAGTGTGAGGTTGAACTGAAGTGCCACATTGAGCAAGTGGTGCCACTTTTAAACATAACTGTACGTCATATCGATATTACGTCGTACTGATAGTAGGACGTAAACATATATGGTCGAACAGCTATTTAATCCCAACGCGATATAGTCATATCGCGATTCAGTCTTAAAGCGATCTAGTCATATCTGCTGCCTAGCCAAATAGAGATGTAGTCGTAAAGCTCCTAACCCGATAGAGTATACTTCGAAATATTCGCTAATTCTGTACACGGGTGAAGTCGGTCATGCTATTTTTTTGCGAAAAATAAATATAATAAATCAACAAAATATTATGAAAATAACTACTTCGAGCCGTGCGAACAATTCGAACCGTGTAGAAAAAAGGTTGAAGTCGATCATGCCATTTTTGCGAAAAATAATTATTAGTCATCGAATGTTGTGTCTTTGATACGGAATATAATTACATATACTATTTATTTATTGATAAAATGTTTGTTTTCAGACGATAGATCGGAGCCGTTCGGGCCCGAGCTGGTCGCCTTTATTAAGGAGACACTAAACAAGAACGCGCGCGATCGTACCACACTGCTGAAAATCGAGAAGGAATTGCACTGCTTTATCAACGACCCGGGGTGAGAAAAAACATTATTTTATACCACCTGCTCGAAAATTACCACTCATCGTATATAAAACAAGACATTTGCCCTACACAATTCCGAAGGCAGGGTAATAATGTTGTATGAAAGTTCTTAGGGAGTCAAGTGATTTTAATTTGGAACGTCACAATTCGTTTTTAGGGTTCCGTACCCAAAGGAAAAAACGGGACCCTATTACTAAGACTTCGATGTCCGTCTGTCCGTCTGTCTATCTGTCTGTCACCGGGCTGTATCTCATGAACCATGACAGCTAGGCAGCTGAAATTTTCACAGATGATGTATTTCGGTTGCCGCTATAACAACAAATACTTAAATAAATATTTAAGGGGGGCTCCCATACAACAAACCTGATTTTTCAGACGTTTTTCGCTCTATATTAATAATGGTAACAGGTGGATGCTTGAAATTTTTACAGAATATTTAGTTTTATATTCACTTCAATAATAAATAATAAAATTAAAATAAAATAAATATTTAAGGAGGGCTCCCGTACAGTACGGAACCCTCCGTGCGCGAGTCCGACTCGTACTTGGCCGATTATTAAATTCGTCATAATTTCTTAACCTATAATAGATACGGGCATTGTAAAGAGAGAGCGCGTCCGGGCCCGTCCCGTACACAGCCCGTTCTAATATAAAGCATCCCGTAATCCGAACTAGTGTTGCAGCTGTTTTGGGCCGGCTTTGTCGTTCGACAAATCCTGCCGACTCAAACATAATTATGTGTACCTCAAGCTTAATGGCATCTAGTCTAGATATATCTAGATTCTGATTAAATTAAAGCATAGGGTAGTATATTTGCTAATTTAGTTCAAATATGGTTTGTGTATTTTTTCTGTTTTTCCAGTGTTTTGTTTTCTTCAAATAAATATCTGTCTATTGTCTGTTGATTAAAATAAAACGCATCTTTCAGACGCTGCATAGTGAAGTTTCCCGTGATGACGTCATACGGTCGCATGCTTGTCCACCGCTGCGCCGCGCTCTTCCAACTTGCACACCACCTCGACCAGAGCAACAAGACCTGCGTCATCGTGTCCAAGAGCGGTGAGTAGCGCTGGACATAGGCCTACTATACCGGGTTATTTGCTTGCTCTGTATTATGTCGAAAGCGGGTGATTCAGACCATAATTATGAACAACTTTTACTAAAAAAAGAAAAAAACGTCTGTGGTTATTTATGTCGACCATATGGATTGCGCGTGAATGAGACAGTCATGAAAAAGATTTACAAAAATAAATGTAAATGTAGAGATTAAACAAGTATAACAAATCCACAAATTTGAAGCATTATAACAAAAATTAACCGATCTACTACGTTTAAAACAAAAAAACACGAGCTTTCTCTTGATATTAAATAATATTATGCCGTATTTCTCAGTCCATTTGTTCGCCATATTTTAAGCTTATTTCGAAGCATGGTACAAAGACTGGGCCTATGATGAAATACAGTAATATACTAAGCGCCACACAAGTCGGCGGATGGGAAGTTATGCGCAGAACGCTGCGCAAAAGCCCAAATATAGACATGCACGGGAGCACAGCCCGGACACTGTGCGATCTTTCATACAAACTCTGCTGTCATACGCACACTACACAGTACTTACTCACAGACAACACACATACGCACGGTCGCTACACGTGCATTTGTGTGCGGAACGTTTATGGCTGTCAGCGATCACCACAACGTGAAGACAAGCCGCGTGAGTTACGTACTCAATTTGCAAAAATGAATATAAATCTAGTGCTTTAAAAAGTATAACAATTACTTAACTTGGAAGCATTTTAACAAAAAATAACCGATCTACGAGTACTTCATTTGAAAGAAAATATCAAGAGGAAGTTACCAAATAATGTAAAATAAGTTCCTATTATTTATCCTTAGGGGAACATTAAATTTTCTTGTTTTGTTACGTATCATTGATATTCAACCATACACAGTACAAGTATTTCCTATTGTCACAGTCTAGGTAGTTTTTATTAGAAAATCCACCGGCCAGTGCAGCCCGCGCGCAGAGAGCAAGTTCTGTCCGCGGACGCGGGGTGGAAATGAGGAAGATTCAAAAGGGGGGTAACGAGTGGCCGTTCTATACGTAGTATTATTATATATTATTTGCTCTAGGGACCCAGTTTGTAACGATTTGTGCCCACCTTTTTGGCTCTAGTCTTTGTATATGACCAGCCCATTTCCATTTCAATTTAGATGGTGAAATACTCGTATTAAACCTGTACAAATAGTTGTAACGTGGAAAATAAATAAAATCTTCCTATATCAGGTACGAGTGGGGGCAGAGTTCCGTGCACCAGTTTCAAGTCATGGTGCGTGGCTTCATTACCACCTTCACCGGCCAGGCATCCTCCGGACCAACATAACGCAAAGTAAGTTAAGCTTCGACCAAATATCTATAGAGTCATAACCGTGCAAAAAAAGTGTCCGAGCCAAAACCCTGTCCAAGCTACGTAGTGGGCAGGCTTTTTTGTTAGTCTTAAAGGCGATCGCAAGTCGACTACAACGCTGCGCGATGCCAAAGTGCTCGGTTACAAGCACTAATTAGGTGACATAACGTCGAGATAAGAGATAACGGGTCATTGTGTATTATTTAATGTAAATATCTAAGTCGGTATGTATGACGGCGTTTGGATTTATTTTTACTACTTTCACTTAGGGACTGTGGCTCTGTAGATATTTACTCGAAGAAGTTAAGTAACATTTACAACAATATTGGCAAACAAAACGAGTTTTCCGCGCATTCTGCCGATATTTCTGAAAAGGTTATTTCTTTGATAGATACTGTTACGAGGTGGTTTCTTGGATAAAATCAGTTGAAACTTCGATTATTCACTCTGCACTTTATTGTACACAATCACTTAACAAAAACACACGACATAATAGGCATGATGACTGGGTATAAAAACATTACTTATTATAATTAATAATTAGTCCGTGAGTTACATTATCAAAAAATATTGGACACGTATTTGTTCTTTTCTTAATCAAACAACAAATGACAAAGATAAACCTTGTCAAAGTTTAGTAGTGGGGGTCGTGACGTCACCTCTCTTACAGTCTATACATTTGTATGGTGTTGTGACGTCACGCGGAACTTTGACGGACTATATCTTCATCAATTTTTGTTTTATTGACGAAAGAAAAAATACGTGTCTAATATTTTTTTATAGTCTATCTGACGGACTAATTATATTTGTTTAGTCGTCATGCCTATTGGTTCGCACGGAACACTTCACACTGGCACTGATATTCACACACACTAGTCACTGAATACCGCACTGAACACGGCGATGCTTTCACTCTAAAGGTAAACACTATACTGTCCAGGCCAAGGGCCGGCCTGTCTATTTATAGTAGAATTAAAGTCGCCTCGAATTATCTGGAGTAATCGCGACATTACCCGAATTAATAAACGCTATTGTGGCAACGTTGACAAAGTAAACAAGGTGAAAGTTCCCGAAACTCTATTATTCTTCAAAAGATAAAAATATCAAAAAAACTAACACAATAACGTCGTAAACAAAGCCACAGATTGTGTCATAGTTGCGAGCAAGACAGACAGACAGACAAAACTCTTTATTTATAACCACAATTAAAAATAAACATTATTTTCACATATACGACAAAAAAAATATGATTATAAATTGGCGGCCTTATCACCCATGGCGATTTCTTCCAGGCAACCTTGAATAGCAAGCTTGAATTGCTTGGTTTGGCAAGTGATGAGTACACAAGCGCCGCAGCTTACTTCGTAGTTACTGCGCGCGCCTACCGCGTGACAATACGTCGAAAATTAAAATGAAAGAGCTGCTGCCTACATTTGCCTGCCCCAAGAAAAATGGAATTGACATTAATATTAACATTAATATAATTGACATTAATATTGACATTAATATAATTGACATTAATATTGACATTTTCTGTTCTATTTTTATTATAATTTATTATTTCTTGACATTTTGTTAAATAATTAAGTGAGTTATAATGTAAATTGGTCTTGCCGTGTTAAGCTCAATAAATGAAAATTTAATTTATTTTTTAAATTTTTAGAATGTCATATAACTCAAATTAAGGCTGTTATTACAGAGAAATCGCCAAAATAGCGTCCCATCAAAACAACTTTTTAACTGACGATATTTATTGATTAATCCCTAAAAAAATTACCGGATAAGTGCGAGTCAGGTTCGCACACCGAGCGTCCCGTACAAATCTTGAAAATTTCACAAAATTGGGAACGTAACATAATCGTCGATAAAACTTTTTTTTTTACTTCTCTCGTCATGCATCGTAAATCACACATCGTAAAAATAATTGAAAGCCCGATTTAGCTTGTGCTAAAAGCCTAAAAATATCCCATATGGGAAAAGTGAAGTGATTTCATGTATTTATCTCATACAAATAAACAAGACCAACGTTTTCAGCACTTTTGATTTTCAACACAAGCATTTTTAGGGTTCCGTACCCAAAGGGAAAAACGGGACCCTATTACTAAGACTTCGATGTCCGTCTGCCCGTCTGTCTGTCTGTCTGTCACCGGGTTGTATCTCATGAACCATGATAGCTAGGCAGCTGAAATTTTCACAGATGATGTATTTTGGTTGCCGCTATAACAACAAATACTAAAAACAAAATAAAACAAATGTTCAAGGGGGGCTCCCATACAACAAACCAGAATTTTTAGACGTTTTTCGCTCTTTATTAATAATGATGCCAGGTAGATGCTTGAAATTTTCACAGAATATTTAGTTTTATTTTCATATCAACTACTAACTTTATTTGTGTAATTCCAGGTCAATATTAAAACGCGACACTCACTCCCTGGACGAGCCGTCAACGGGACCGAACGCGATGTCTCGGAGCAAGTCGCTCGAGCAGAGGGAGAGGGAGTACGAGCGAGTGAGACGGAGGATATTCAGCTCGGTATGACTCTTAATCTTACTTTACACGGTTGTCCAGAACTGGTGTACTAAGCCGAAAGAGGTAATTCAGGATATCATTGTGATCAACTCTTACTATGGGGCCAACCCGGAATTCGAGAAAAATAAAAATGTAACTTGTGTTTTAAAAGTTAAATTTTTGAGAAAAAGCTTTTGAAAATCTGTATATTATGTAGCACTCGTAGCGTAGGTAGTTTGATTTGGTGTTTGTCAGCGATCGCCGAAATTAAGCAACGTTCCGCACGGTCAGTACTTGGATGGGTGACCGCGGGTGGCATTTTCCAACTGAGCGCTATCGTGGCTCGGATGACACGTTAAATTGTAGGTCCCGGTTGTTCTAACCGTTCAGCCAAGTCAGAGGCCTTCAGGCGGCCTAAAAACTCTAACACCAGGGCTAGCCACCCGGCCTATACGAACTTACTTACTTATTATGTAGCAGCAGAGTGCTAGTCAAGACAACTAAAACTAGACTAAACACAGGTACAGGTACTCTAGTACAGGAGTTCCTATGGCCACCTTCCGACTCCATCATCAGATCAGCTCTGTGGTACTATATTATTACGTTGTCACGCGATATGCATGCTATGCTATTTCAGCTCAATCGGAGTCCGGGAAGTTGGTCAAAGGTGATGTTCTCAAACCTGGCCCATGCCTGGCTCGCTTTTATCTTAGACAAAAATATGACGAATCACGAAAAAATACTGAAAAAAATCCAAACGCTTTAGAAAAAAAGCAAAACATTTATCATTATCGCAGGCCTAGCAACCCATGATTTGAATTTTCCGCCATCTAGTGTACCTAGAGAATGAAAAAGTTAATTTCAGCGTTGCCGCTTTGTGGGAAATCACCCGAATCACGGGGAATTTTAACTCGATTGGTAATTGAATTTAAACGCAGGGATTTTTTATATTATTTTATTTTATCGATCATGAGTATTCATGAGGCATTATTATTTGAAAATTATAAGGGATTTTCATACTAAATATGAGTGTCGTAGTATGATTTGATAATAGTTTTGTCGCGATTATCTAAGGAATTTCGCGAAAACACGCATAATCTTAGTAATTGCGAAAATACAATGTAGGTATCAAATCATCCTACTACATGCATTATATTTGTGATTGGAGAATTTCGCCTCATTTTTCTGGGAACTAAGAAAATAGAAACTGGTAATACTGTTTACGGTTTGCTATTGTTTTATCTCATTCGGCTTTAAATGTACGAATGCATTGTGATATCTTTGCCTTTGCGACAATTCGATTCTTATTATTTACGACATGGTTACGATAATGGACTTCGATGTATTACAAACCTGACAGAACTGGCGATGACTTTTTTGGACAACCGTGACATTTAAATCTGCAGATTTTGAATCTTGTTGCCGATTGACTCCTTTTTTACATCCATGATCCACAACATGGTGGATAACTTTAATGGCGGTTAATATGGCAATAACGCAAAGCAAAAAAAATTGTTTGCTTTTTAATTGACTATTCGTTTAAAAAACATTATGCCTCATCGAATTAAGTTGATTTTTCGCCCTATTATAGTTTAGAGCCCGTCATTGAGCCAAAGTCCCATACAAAAAAGAGCATGTCCTTTCAAGATTCTCGAAACTTACACGGGTACATAGGTACATTGTAAGTTAAATAAAATCTTATAAAATATCTGCTGTTCCATACAAAGTACTAAACCTGTATTTATAGATAGGTACTTGTCAAAATAATCGAAACTGGCGCCATTAATGCATAAAAGTCGGTCAAGTATGTAGCTCGAAGAACCACAAAATGTCTATTATCCTACTAATATTATAAACGTGAAAGTTTGTAAGGATGAATGGATGTTTGTTACTCTTTCACGCAAAAAACTACTGAACGGATTGAGATGAAACTTTGCAAATATATAGCTTATATATCAGAATAACACATAGGCTATAAATTATAATGATATTGCGTAAATTTTCCATATTATATCAATAAGTGTTAAGTAAGTAAGAAAAATTCTGCCATCTGCGAGCTATTCTAGCGTGCGCTCCAAGGAATGTCAGAAAAGAACTGTCGAATCGAACAAATGTCAAATCGATTTTTTTATTTTATTTTCCATCTCCTTTATTAAGGGTGGTAAGGTAGGGCCTCGAAATATCATGCGGGTGCAGCCGCGGGCAAAGGCTAGTTTTCTATGTGTTTAAACCTGTTGTAAAATGTTCGGTACTAATCGCGCTGTCCCATCGATTGATCGTCTACCCCCGACAACGGTCGATACAACTCTGTCGAAACGTCGTCGGGATAATGAGGTATGTATTTACTATCGCATTTTTAGTGCGCGATTATCATTTAAGAATAATATATGTATTTCAGTGGCATAATGATTTTTGCCTCGCCACGCCTCAAGTCAAAAGTTTTCGACCAGTGTGTGTTGCCAGTATGCCAAGATAAATGTGACTGTTTTATGATGGAAACGGTTGTGCGTACGTGTAAAAACATTCCTATAGTAATAATAATTCTGGGATAATAATATTTTCTGCATTAAAGTATGTATGGTATGCTTCATCCATAGAAAAAAATATCCAGACTTCCTTTTGCTGACATAAAAAACCAGGCGCTTCTACGAAACTTTGAGCGAAGTATTACTAAGTGAAAATATCACTGTCAAAAAATTACTGTAAAAACAGTAAATCACTGTCAATATAGTAATGTTTTTACACGTACGAACAGTTTCCGTCATAAAACAGTCGCATTTATCTTTGCGTAGCGTCTTCTCGTCCGACATACCTCAGTGCCTCAAGTCGAAAGTTTTCGACCAGTGTGTGTTGCCAGTGATGACTTATGGCACAGAAACGTGGTCTCTCACTATGGGCCTTATTAGTAAGCTCCAAGTAGCCCAACGACCTATGGAGAGGGCTATGCTCGGAGTTTCTCTACGCGATCGAATCAGAAATGAGGAGATCCGTAGAAGAACCAAGGTTACCGACATAGCCCAGCGGATTGGCAGGTTGAAGTGGCAATGGGCAGGGCGCGAAGAGCAAAAATACTTTTTCCGAGATAGGGGGGATGAAATAAATAAATATTAGGGGACATCTTACACACGGTCTCTGGCCCCAAACTAAGCATAGCTTGTGATATTGCTGCCAGAGACTGATATACTACATATACATACTCGTATTTTAAATACATATTTATATAGATAGTACCTAAATAACACCCAGACACAGAGCAAACAACTATGTTCATCACACAAATGTTTGCCCTGGGTGGGGATCGAACCCACGCCTCTTTGACCCTGAAGTCAGGGTCACTAACCACTGAGCCACAGAGGCAGTCAATAATGTTATTATTACAGGACGAGTCCCAGTGGCCGTGGCTGAACGCAGGCGCGCCGGTCAAGCTGTTAACTCCCGAACCGGGGAGGAACAAGCTATTGAAGGTATACGCACTTATGCTATTGCTCCATTTGCGTCTTAATGCTAGCGTGAACTTGGCCGTACTTGGCGAACTTGGCCTTACTTGGCAAACTTGGCCTTACTTGGCGAACATGGCCTTACTTGGCGAACTTGGCCTTACTCGGCGAACTTGGCCTTACTTGGCGAACTTGGCCTTACTTGGCGAATTTGGCCTTACTCGGAGAACTTGGCCTTACTTGGCGAACTTGCCCTTACTTGGCGAACTTCGCCTTACTTGGAGAACTTGGCCTTACTTGGAGAACTTGGCCTTACAAAAACAATAAAAAAATCTAGAGGACATCTTACACACGGTCTCTGACCACAAACTAAGCAAAGCTTGTCATATGGCTGCCAGAGACTGATTTACTACATATACAGGGTTACTAGTAATCAATTAGCATCCTTTTAAGGGTATATAGCCGCTTCCAGCCGGTCTTGTTGGAGATCCATAGGGGAGGCCTATGTCCAGCAGTGGACGTTATATTGCTGATGGATTGATGGAAGGGTATATTCTGTTCATCTAAACAAACATGTTTTCTACGATTGCTAAAAATTCTTATTTATTTTCTTCCATACAAAATTTAAAAAACAATTTGACTGGTCTAACCTATTTAATTGTATGTAAAAAGATAGATAGATGATATAACTCTTTATTGTGTGCACCAATACTATTATGGTACAAAGTAGACAACTTATCTTAAATTAGTGCCACAAAAAGTGTAGTACGCAAAACTTGGACTTCAAAGGAGATGCTGTGTAAATATGCAAACAAGTGTAAATATTAGTTAGGTATTTAAAAAACCAATTATTTGTACACATGCTGATTCCAATTTCCAATTTATTAATTATTATTTTTATTTGGGATTTTTGGGAAAAGTAGAACAAAAGTGGTTTGTTTTAATGTACAGAACATGCCCTTAAAAGAACCCCCCTTTTTATTCTACACATTAAAACTAACAACTTTTGTTCTGCGACTTTCGTCAAAACTAAAAAAAAAACAGCTGTCCCATACATTTTGTCGAGAGTGAATGTTATTTTTCTATGAAACAACATTTTTTTTGAGGTTTGATAAAAGTTGTTAGTTTTGATGTACAGAATAAGCCCCTAAAAGGATGCTAATTGATTACCAGTTACCCTATTAAAATATATTAAAATTTTGTAGGCTTATCAAAAACCGATGACATACAAGGATTCGGTTGTGTTTTTTTAGTTTTATAAGCCATACATTATTATTTGTAGGTGCAAAGTCTCGAAAACCCGTCGGGCCCGCCGCCGTGGCGTTGTGGCGGCGCGGTTTCCAAAAGCCACAGTTTTGGGGGCTACGGGGACCAACCGCAACCCAGGGCTCTGAGCAGACAAGGTAACTGCAATATGCTGGGTGTTATAGGTCCAAAAGCCAAAAGTTTGGGGGCTACAACCCAGGGTTCTGACTAGACAAGGTAACTGGAATATCCTGGGTATTGTAGGTCCAAAAGCCTCAGTTGTGACGGATAAGGTGACTAAACGCAACCCAGGGCCCTGAGCAGACAAGATAACTACAATATCTTGGGTATTATAGGACCAAAAGCCACAGCTTAGGAGGCTACAACCCAGGGATCTGACTAGACAAGGTATCTACAATATCCTGGGTATTATAGGTACAAAAGCCACAGTTTCGGAGGCTACAATCCAGGGCTCTGACTAGACAAGGTAACTACAATATCCTGGGTATTATAGGTACAAAAGCCACAGTTTCGGAGGCTACAATCCAGGGCTCTGACTAGACAAGGTAACTACAATATCCTGGGTATTATAGGTACAAAAGCCACAGTTTCGGAGGCTACAATCCAGGGCTCTGACTAGACAAGGTATCTACAATATCCTGGGTATTATAGTTCCAAAAGCCACAGTTTCGGAGGCTACAATCCAGGGCTCTGACTAGACAAGGTAACTACAATATCCTGGGTATTATAGGTCCAAAAGCCACAGTTTCGGAGGCTACAATCCAGGGCTCTGACTAGACAAGGTAACTACAATATCCTGGGTATCATAATTCCAAAAGCCACAGTTTCGGAGGCTACAATCCAGGGCTCTGACTAGACAAGGTATCTACAATATCCTGGGTATTATAGGTCCAAAAGCCACAGTTTCGGAGGCTATTATCCAGGGTTCTGAGCAGACAAGGTAACCACAATATCCTGGGTATTATAGGTACAAAAGCCACAGTTTCGGAGGCTACAATCCAGGGCTCTGACTAGACAAGGTAACTACAATATCCTGGGTATTATAGGTACAAAAGCCACAGTTTCGGAGGCTACAATCCAGGGCTCTGACTAGACAAGGTAACTACAATATCCTGGGTATTATAGGTACAAAAGCCACAGTTTCGGAGGCTACAATCCAGGGCTCTGACTAGACAAGGTAACTACAATATCATGGGTATTATAGGTACAAAAGCCACAGTTTCGGAGGCTACAATCCAGGGCTCTGACTAGACAAGGTATCTACAATATCCTGGGTATTATAGTTCCAAAAGCCACAGTTTCGGAGGCTACAATCCAGGGCTCTGACTAGACAAGGTAACTACAATATCCTGGGTATTATAGGTCCAAAAGCCACAGTTTCGGAGGCTACAATCCAGGGCTCTGACTAGACAAGGTAACTACAATATCCTGGGTATCATAATTCCAAAAGCCACAGTTTCGGAGGCTACAATCCAGGGCTCTGACTAGACAAGGTATCTACAATATCCTGGGTATTATAGGTCCAAAAGCCACAGTTTCGGAGGCTATTATCCAGGGTTCTGAGCAGACAAGGTAACCACAATATCCTGGGTATTATAGGTACAAAAGCCACAGTTTCGGAGGCTACAATCCAGGGCTCTGACTAGACAAGGTAACTACAATATCCTGGGTATTATAGGTCCAAAAGCCACAGTTTCGGAGGCTACAATCCAGGGCTCTGACTAGACAAGGTAACTACAATATCCTGGGTATCATAATTCCAAAAGCCACAGTTTCGGAGGCTACAATCCAGGGCTCTGACTAGACAAGGTATCTACAATATCCTGGGTATTATAGGTCCAAAAGCCACAGTTTCGGAGGCTATTATCCAGGGTTCTGAGCAGACAAGGTAACCACAATATCCTGGGTATTATAGGTACAAAAGCCACAGTTTCGGAGGCTACAATCCAGGGCTCTGACTAGACAAGGTAACTACAATATCCTGGGTATTATAGGTCCAAAAGCCACAGTTTCGGAGGCTACAATCAAGGGCTCTGACTAGACAAGGTAACTACAATATCCTGGGTATTATAGTTCCAAAAGCCACAGTTTCGGAGGCTACAATCCAGGGCTCTGACTAGACAAGGTAACTACAATATCCTGGGTATTATAGGTCCAAAAGCCACAGTTTCGGAGGCTACAATCCAGGGTTCTGAGCAGACAAAGTAACTACAATATCCCAGGTATTATAGGTCCAAAAGCTACAGTTTGGCTACAACCCAGGGCTCAGACTAGACAAGGTAACTGGAATATCCTGTGTATAGGCCGAATCATAGGTATATCAGACCATCATTATGGACAATACTAAATTTTACTGTCGGGCTAATTCAGAATTAAATAATAATTTATTTAGTTACCATAACATATACATCTGCTAACTTAATAAAATTTTAACAATTTTAAATTAAATGACAATCTTTAGTTTAATAATTAATTAATTGTAAAACTATTCAATTTAAGGTGGTTCGATTTTCATACTAATCTATTTGACTATTCATGGGCGATGAGAGTATAATTTTACACTGAAATGACTATAGTTGGCTTTTAAATTGGTCTTTATTTGCGGCATTTCATCTTTAGTTGATGAAAACAGTAGATTAATAGTAGAAATAACATCGAATTTTAGTTCAATTTTGTCAATGTGTGAGTGAACACAGATAGTGTCGTACGGTGCCTACATTACAATTTATAGTGGTTTAGTAGCGGCACAGAATACATAATAGTAATTGTACGGCAACGACGCGCTGTTGCCGCTCTTCTGTCTTCGGTCTTCTCATAATTCGCTCAGCTCAAAAATCATCTATTGAAAAATATTGGACAATGTATTGCCAGTATTAGAATTTGGATAAATTATAGGGAAAATATATTACAAACAATAAATAATTATAATACTATTATGTTAATATTATTAAAATATACCTACAACATACAATTTGTCATTTTTTTTTACAAACGTCAATCGTCAAGTAATGTTCGTTGGTAAGCGCATCATTTGGGAACATCTGGACTGATTGGTAATTTTTTAAATGGTAATATACTCCTACTTAGATTTTATGGAATGAAAGCTTGGAAGATAGAAGGAAAACATTATTTGAAAATACGATAATTTTCATGGATAATTTCAACTCATGGCGTTGGCAACACTGATTGCGTACGTACGCGCGTTTACAACGATTCGGTTTTTCTTGAATTCTTGTTTTCAGTGTTTTGTTTGTATGATACCTATATCAGAGTGCCATTCTATAAAGATTTTATCGGTGTTTTATACATGCAATCAGTCACCCAAAATAAACCATGGCACCACGTACTTCGCAAAAAGATTACAATAATCGGCCAAGTACGAGTCGGACTCGCGCACGGAGGGTTCCGTACTGTATGGGAGCCCCCCTTAAATAT
Organism: Hypomecis atomaria; assembly: GCA_964007245.1. Lineage (NCBI taxonomy): Eukaryota > Metazoa > Arthropoda > Insecta > Lepidoptera > Geometridae > Hypomecis > Hypomecis atomaria. The sequence goes on along the minus strand of OZ023308.1, from coordinate 2,676,015 downwards.
TTATTTTATTTTAAATTTTATTATTTATTATTGAAGTGAATATAAAACTAAATATTCTGTGAAAATTTCAAGCATGTACCTGTTACCATTGTTAATATAGATCGAAAAACGTCTAAAAAAACAGGTTTGTTGTATGGGAGCCCCCCTTAAATATTTATTTTATTTTGTTTTTAGTATTTGTTGTCATAGCGGCAACAGAAATACATCATCTGTGAAAATTTCAGCTGCCTAGCTATCATGGTTCATGAGATACAGCCCGGTGACAGACAGACAGACGGACATCGAAGTCTTAGTAATAAGGTCCCGTTTTACCCTTTGGGTACGGAACCCTAAAAAAGTACCTAGCAGGAAGGATTTTTTAGTACCTTCAGAAAATCCCCGCTGGAACTAAAGTTACTCGTCGGTGAATCCGCTGCGTAAGAGTTGAATAAGTACAATTGTATTCCTACTTGTGTATTCATGATAGCTATATCATGGTTCATGAGATACAGCCCGGTGACAGACGGACAGACAAACAGACAGACGGACAGACGGACATCGACGTCTTAGTATTAGGGTCCCGTTTTTTCCTTTGGGTACGGAACACTAAAAACCACCAATACTCTGGTCCCAGGAAAAATCGCAAACGAATTCGTGCGCAAATGAAACGATATCATGGAGAAAAAAATTGCAAGTCGGTCCTGTCGTTATCAAATTATGTGCTTACTACGTAACAGTATTTGATTTTTATTTAGAAGACAAAAAACATCGCAAAAAGAAACACGCTAAGCACGATTTGAAGTCGATATCGCGGGATCAAACACCGGGACTCCTAACCACTGGTCCAAACTATGCAATGGAAAGTGCGTCGAAATTAGCGCATAGTTGGAACCACGTTCGAACACAACAAGAGCCTTGTCTTTGTGTGAGTGAGTAGTCTGCCGCGGCCCGCAATATTGCCCGGTACAAATTCAGTACTTTAAAAAACGAAAACACAACTGAAATATAGCTGAGAAAATAGCAAATAATTCATTATTACCGGCAAATATATTACCATGAAATAATATGTACATTTTCATTTATAAAAAAATAAAATACGTCAAATTAGACCATCAGCGCTATCTATTGGCACTGAAGTGCCTTTTTTTTTTTTTTTTTTTTTTTTACCAGGGGGAAATCTTTTATAGATACCACCGCACCTCGAGGGCAGGCGGGTGGTTATGTGGGAGTCCTGCCGACTGGACAGTATACCCACCAAAACCCCTGGGTGTTCCGCCACTGCGCTTGGTGTCGGGGCTACGGGCACGCTTGCGCACTCCTCCGCGGCACCCGACAGCGCTGGCCCAACTCGGGCCCCACCACGCGGAGCTTCGGCTCCCGCCAGAATGACGATGTGCCGAACACCAGACACATCGTCATCCACCACCTGGGACCAACCAGCACTGGGCGTCAGACAGCACCCGTGTCCGACAGCCCTGGTCCCGATGCAACGGGTCAATTAAAGTGGCCCCGCGCCTGCCACTACGGCTGCAGAGGATAGGGAGAACGGCCATCGCGATACCGACACTCCTCTTCCCCTGCAGCCCCACCGCCTCCGCCAACACGTTGGCGGCACCCGTTAGGGCCGCTGGCAGGACGGATAGACAGCGGCACACTCGCCGCCCGTCCATCCCGTCGCCGCCCCCGCCTCGATGGGCTCGGCCGCGGTATCGCGACGAGCGCGACACCGCAGTCCACCTCAGTCGACTTGCGACCTACTGGCCAGCCTCCGCACGGGCTTGTCGAGGCCCAAGACCCGGAGAGGCCGGCCCCACCTCGGGTTCCTCTACTAAGCCCCCCCGCCACGACAAGGCGGGAACCCACTCGGGGGGGGCACTGATGTGCCTAGCTAACCGCAAGCAACCACCTTAACATAATTTTAATAGATTAACATAATTTTAATAGATTAACATAATTTTAATAGATTAACATAATTTTAATAGATTAACATAATTTTAATAGATTAACATAATTTTAATAGATTAACATAATTTTAATAAATTAACAAAATTATAATAGATTAACATAATTTTAATAGATTAATTAACAATAAAAATGATTCTATATAATAATAATTGTTAAAAAGGTCTTATCCAGTAGGAAGGTAAACCGCGGTAGGATACCCTTAGTTTGTGGGAGCTAGTACTCTTCTTTAATAAGGATTAAATAAGCTGTTAATAAGGATGCTGATTTCACCCAGTCATGCCTATTTTTACTTAGAATTTTTTTGTTCTCGTTGCGCTCACGCCCTATCTCTCCCCGTCTGTATGGTAGTTTAAATTTTGCGGTATTTCTATTTCAGGTGACTTAGCGTCCAGCAGTTGGCGTCTTTCCCCTTCCAGCTCCGGGTATAAGACGCTCAGCCTGCGGAGTACCGACTCTGTCACACCTTCCCCTACTGGTGAGTCTTCCTTCTTTGTCTTTCAATTCTCTTATTGTTTGCAACCGACTTCAATAAAAGGATATTTTTTATGTATCTTACGCGATTATTCTACCAATTATGAACGGATTTTGATATTCTTTTTGAATGAATTTATTTGTCCATGAATCTAGGTTTAATACAGGTGTTATACAATATATTATAAAGTACTCTTAGCTTCTACCTCTAGAGGTTTATAGACTTTTTTGTTTGGCGGTCCCATTTAAATTTTATGGAAATCGGTTTGGTGTTTTTTGAAAAATCAAAATAATCTGAAAAGTAGTAGTAGTGGAGGTAGTTTTAGCATATAAAGTAGTACTTATGTATTGTTTCTTATTGTAGTTAATAACCACTTTTGCCCATAAAAAAAAAAGAAACTGAAAATGTTATACATCTATTCGAGCGAACCTAATTTAGTAATTAGATTCCAATGATGGAAGTCGATTCCGTAATTTATGGCCAAAAAATAATTATGCATCACACTTATAGTTTGGTTTCAAATTATTTATTCCTTATCTATAGTCTAGTATCCCGAGTCTAATTGCTTTGTTTTGAAGTAGGACTTTAATCTATAGCCACCTCTAGCTGGATATATGTGTCTAATACTAAACACAAGTAAAATAATTTTGGTATCAGAAATTGTGAACTCGAACTGTTACCAAATTTACTATTAGTGTTATTTTTGCTCGTCTCTTTTAAATGTTTCTTTCCATTACACTGTTACATAAATTATTATTATTATTATTATTATTATTTTGAGCCTGTATTGTCCCATTGCTGGGCAAAGGCCTCCCTCCCCTCCTTCCAGACTGCGCGATCTACTGCGTTGGTGGCCCGTTGTTACATAAATGTTATGCTAAAACTTCGCTATACTCTATAAAACAGGGTCTTAAATGAAGATCTAATTACAATGTTGATGATTTTTTTTATATGACACTGCATTTGTGTATCTAGTATATTAGTAAAATGTGAAAAAAAAAGTTAAACCGGACGAGTATATTAATGAATCAATATGATTCAATATTTTTGGTAATAAGTATTCATCCATCATCCATCTCATCCAATAAGTATTAGGTTCCATTAATATCAATTAAGTTACCTTATCTTATCAATTACAAGTATGTGATCTTGCTAATAAATAAATGTATGAATATATAATTTGTGCTAAATGCCATACAATCTACTATGGGCATTTATTATGAGTTTCTGAGTATACTAAGCGCCACACAAATCGGCGGATGGAAAGTTATGCGCAGAACGCTGCGCAAAAGCCGAAATATAGGTATGCGCGGGAGCCAGAGAGACTCGCGCCGGGGCACACCCGCCCGCCAAACTCATGCCTCCCGCGCGCTCCCTACGCTCGTGCTCACCACTACGCCATGCGGCGTCGGCATTGTGCACACATGCGCAATAATTAGCGAATCACGGCGAAGTGTCATCTGCGGCTAACTTCTCATCCGCCGACTTGTGTGGCGCTTAGTATAGCTATTATTTTATAACTAGAGTTTTATGAAATTTGTAGGTGGTGGTACGCCCGAACCGGCGAATTCGAGTCAAGCCGGTAGCGGAGCACTAGTGTGGGCCGTCACAGACCTGGCCGCGGTGCCTCGCGGCGTCATCCTCATACACCCGCAGGTGAGCGGACATAGGCCCACCCGCGACCACGGTAATGGTATCTAACAGTATTCCGTCTTCATACAAACGGTCGGAACGCGACTCATACCTACGCGCCTCGGAGTTCGGTATGCTCTCGGTATGCTAGACAGTCGCGGCGCGGATTATACTGAACGGATTGAGATTAAACTTTTCAATAGTAATGCATACATCAGAATAACACATAAGCTATAATTTATAAACGAAGTTCGCCGGGTCAGCAAGTACTAAAAAATCAGCCAAGTGCGAGTCGGACTCGCGCACAAAGGGTTCCGTACCGTATGGGAGCCCCATTCCTCTTGCCATTATTAATAGCGAGCTAAAAACTCCTAAAACACGTTTGTTGTATGGGAGCCCCCTTAAATATTTATTTTATTTTGTTTTTAGTATTTGTTGCTATAGCAGCAACAAAAATACGTCATCTGTGAAAATTTCAACTGCTTAGCTATGATGGTTCATGAGATACAGTCCAGTGACAGACAGACAGACGGACAGACGGACATCGAAGTCTTAGTAATAGGGTTACGTTTTTACCCTTTGGGTACGGATCCCTAATAAAAATAAATATTTAGAATGATCAAAAAGCCTTTAATATAGCGCCTAATGAGTACCTAATGTGCGAACGGCAAAAAACTAAAATGGAGTCATTTTAATAGGTAACATTTGACAGTTCATTTATGCAAAGAAAAATATACCTTACACTAAAGGAATAAAACTCCAAGCCGTCTTCGAGAACAATTATCGGTCGTCGTCAATATTGTTTTCATGAGTTTTATTCCTTTAGTATATAAGGTATAATTTTCTTTGCATAAATGAACTGTCAAATGTTACCTATGACTCCACAGAAAGATTTAATTTTGACGGCCCTCAGAACTAGATGGCGTTAGCATGCAAGATAGACCGCGGTAATGGTGTGTGCCACTAGAAGGGCAGGCTTCAAGATTGTTTTTTTTGTAGACAATACCTATCGGCCTATAAGGTTCTCTAGTAGTATGATCTATCTTTTTTTGTCGTGAAATCATGTGCTAATTAGCATGATTTCACTGTAGAGTCGAATTCAAAAATTTAATATCCAATACAATAAACTGGCGACGCGCCCCGACTTTGCACAGGTGTATCACTACATAGTATAAAATAAAGTCGCTATTTTGTCTGTTTGTTTGTCTGTATGCTTAAATCTTTAAAACTACGCAACGGATTTTGATGCGGTTTTTTTTAATGGATAAAGTGATTCAAGAGGAAGGTTTATATGTATAATACACCTGTGCGAAGCCTGGGCGGGTCGTCTAGTTATACATATTATAAAGTATAAACCTTCCTCTTAAAAAAACCGCATCAAAATCCGTTGCGTAGTTTTAAAGATGTCTTTCCCCATGTATGCTTAATACATGGGGACAGACAGCGGGAAGCGACTTTGTTTTATACTATTTAGTGATGAAATAGTAAATTTGTATAGGCCCGAGGGGTTCTTCCAGTTTTATTTTACGTAAATTAAAACTCAGCTGGTTCCGTGTGGTTTTATACATTTTTGTACAGCGCCCCTGGCGGGAACGAGGAAGAAGCTTCGAGCAAATATCTATAAAGTCACAATCGTGCAATGTCCGAGCCAAAACCTTGCCCAAGCTACGTAGTGGGCAGGCTTTTTAGTTAGTCGTAAGGCGGTTGCAAGCCGACTACAACGCCGCGCGATGCCAAAGTTCTCGGTTAGAAGCACTAATTAGGTGACATAACGTCGAGATTCGAGAAAACGGGTCATTGTAAATTTATTTAATGTGAATATCTTAGTCGGTATGTATGACGGTGCTCGGGCATTTTTTTACTACTTTCACTTAGGGACTGTGGTTCTGTAGATATTTGCTCGAAGGGAAGAACCGGAAGAAGTAACCAAAATGTATGGAGCCACACGCTAACGCGAAAGATTAAGTAAATTACGCAAAGCCTGTACTAAGCGCTCAGGTGGCTAGTTTTGATATCAGAGTTTTAAGCCGCTTGAAGGCCTCTGAAAGTGTTGCCTGCCCCAGAAAACTAAAAAACAGCAGTACACCAATAAAAAAAAACAGTATATAAAATGAAAAGAGGCAGATTTTTAGGGTTCCGTAGCCAAAGGGTAAAAACGGGACCCTATTACTAAGACTTCGATGTCCGTCTGTCCGTCTGTCTGTCTGTCACCGGGCTGTATCTCATGAACCATGATAGCTAGGCAGCTGAAATTTTCACAGATGATGTATTTCTGTTGCCGCTATAACAACAAATACTAAAAAGAAAAGAAAATAAATATTTAAGGGGGGCTCCCATACAACAAACCTGATTTTTTAGACGTTTTTCGCTCTATGTTAATAATGGTAACAGGTAGATGCTTGAAATTTTCACAGAATATTAAATTCACTTCAATAATAAATAATAAAATTAAAATAAAATAAATATTTAAGGGGGGCTCCCATACAACAAACCTGATTTTTAGACGTTTTTCGCTCCCATACAGTACGGAACCCTCCGTGCGCGAGTCCGACTCGTACTTGGCCGATTATTATATTTTCCGGGGACTCTCTCTAAAGTATACAAGACCTGCCGGGTCAGCTAGTATATATTAATTATTCGCCTCGACTGCCTCGGTGGCTCAGTGGTTAGTGACCCTGACTCCTGGGTCAAAGAGGCGTGGGTTCGATCCCCACCCAGGGCAAATATTTGTGTGATGAACATAGGTGTTTGCTCTGTGTCTGGGTGTTATTTAGGTATTATCTATATTGTATGTATTTAAAAATAAGTAAATGTAGTTTATCAGTCTCTGGCAGCCATATATTACGCGGCGGAAGTCAATACGGTTCAGAAATGACCGACGCCGCAGCCAATAGCACGCCAGCCAGCCGCCAGCCGACACGCCCCCTCGCGCGATGCCTCGCGTAGCTCTGCCCTGCCGCCTGCCTGAGAGGGGACGTGTATAAATGCCAGCCAGCCAGCCAGCAGACCTCATTATTGCTTGAAAAATAAAAGGATAAACTACCACTCTGAGTGTTTCGTCTTTTATCTCGTTATACATATCGCAAGCTTCACTTAGTTTGGGGGCAGAGACCGTGTGTAAGATGTCCGCTAATATTTATTATTATTATTTATCATAAATGATGTTTGACAGACGGGCCGTCCACTAACGAACCCGGACGGCAGCGTGTACCACTTCGACCCGGCCAACCCTCCGCTACTGTACGACCCCAACGTGCACGACGACGAACAGGACAAGGTAAAAAGAAAAACATTCTTTTTGTCAAAATAGATAGGAATATTTCATCGTACTAGACTTAAACTTCATAAACATCGTAATAGACTTTTATAACATATTTGCTCGTAAAGTGGCTGTAATTACACCAATTTCAATATCGTTATGTATTTCATTACGCACTTGTGCATTATTGTAATGTAAAACGCACGCCGCCACCGACTGCAGAACCCTGTGGTCTCGTTTCTCCTACTTTCACTCAAGAGAGTGAATACGACACGAAAACATTACGGCACTTGCGCGTTGTCGTGTTGCTTTATAGTAATGTAAAACGCACGATGCTTCGACTGATGCATGACTTTCACTCAAAGTCAGAGTTTTATTAATTTACTCGCAAATATGATATAAAACGTCGTATGACATACGTGCCTCTGACAGCCTCTGCTTCCTTATAGCCCTCGCCTACGGCTCGGGCTAGCAATATCGCCTCGGCTATAATTTTCAAAGCGCACGTATGTCATACGACGTTTTATTGGCGACATAAAAATTTAATAGAACATTGTAGAATTTATTGTCTCGGTGGCTCAGTGGTTAGTGACCCTGACTTCTGGGTCAAAGAGGCGTGGGTTCGATCCCCACACAGAGCCAACATTTGTGTGATGAACATAGGTGTTTGCTCTGTATCTGGGTGTTATTTAGATAGTATCTATATAAGTATGTATTTAAAATATGTACATATATATGTAGTATATCAGTCTCTGGTAAGCCGTGGTGGTCTAGTGGTTGTAACGGCGGCCTGTCATTCTTGAGGTCATGGGTTCAATCCCAGTCCCGTACCAATGAGTTCTTTGGAACTTATGTACGGAATTTCACACCACTGGCTTTTCGGTGAAGGAAAACATCGTGAGGCAACCTGCATACGTCCGTAGAAGAAATTCGATGGCGTGTGTGAATCCACCAACCCGCACTGGTCCAGCGTGGTGGATATGGCCCAATCACCCTTCGTGGGTAGGCCTACGTCCTGCAGTGGACTATTAAAACAAGGCTGGTACAGTACAGTACAGTCTCTGGCAGCCATATCACAAGCTTTGCTTAATTTAGGGTCAGATGCCGTGTCTAAGATGTCCCCTAGTATTTACTTATTTAATTTACAGAACTGTTTATAAAATAATATTGTGAACAAAAAATTTTTACTTAAATGTAAGTTAACATAATTAATGAAATGATTTTAATTTTATAGTGCATCCCACACTAGGTTTATCTCAAAGAGTTACTTTTTATGATAAACATTTCAAAAATTCGTCGCGGATGCAGGATTCGAACCTTGCGTCTTCGGATCACTAGCCCGACGCTCTAAACCACTGAGCTAACCCGCTATACTGGACTCGCGACGAATTCTGTGAAGTGTTTATCATTTTTTAACCAACTTATAGCGTTGGCGGCGCCACTTGTGATACTTGTATTAGACAGGTTATCACTCAATTGAAGTTATAAGAACTTCTGTATTGACGAGAGATGGCGCACTGCTAATCAATGAAATGATTGTAATTTTATAGTGCATCCCACACTAGATTTATCTCAAAGAGTTACTTTTTATGATAAACATTTCACAAAATTCGTCGCGAGTCCAGTATAGCGGGTTAGCTCAGTGGTCTAGAGCGTCGGCCTAGTGATCCGAAGACGCAAGGTTCGAATCCTGCATCCGCGACGAATTTTTGAAATGTTTATCATAAAAAGTAACTCTTTAACATAATTAACTTTACAGATTGATCAAAATAACGAGAAACGTCGAGGACGGCTCGAAAAGCAAGACTCGTTTATGGACAACGGTAAGTAACATTAATATCTCAGTTTTAGAAGGTTGACTGCTAAACATATGCCTCCCCTGAAAAAAGGGGTATTCAGAAAATGTTATGTTATTGTTCAGATCATCATTATGAACAACTTTCTATCTTCATTTCACTATCTTCTTGGGGTTTAGTATAGGCCGAACCACACAAGTCGGCGGATGTGAAGTTAGCTACAAGCTGTGCAATATCCAATCCTGACTGAAGCTCACATAAAGCCGCGCGTTGATTGTGTTTCGCGCAGGTTGTAGCTAACTTCACATCCGCCGACTTGTTTGATTCGGCCCTATACATACTTTTATTTATATTGTTGTTTTCAGACAGTGAATGCCAATCGTCCGAAGACTGCCGCAACAAATGTTGTTGTGAATATCGCAAGCAGGAACAACAAACGCACCAACAACACTGCCAACAACATTTACAACAAAACGACTCTTCCGCGCAGACTGCCGATATTGTTGAAAAGGTAATTTCTTTGATACATACGTTGAAAGAAAAGTCGAGTGGATTAGTGGCAGCGACTCCTGCCTTACAATCGTGATTGTGAGTTCAAATCCCGGACCCGTACCGTAGTTCTTTAGAATTCATTTACGTCTTTTCCCACCTCTGGCTTTTCAGTGAAGGAAAACATCGTTAAGAAACCTGTGTGTCCGTAGTCAAAGTCAAAGTATTTATTTGCATGATAGTCGGTATACAAAAGATCTTAAAAATTGTACAAACAAATATCCATCCACTAACAACCATGATAGGTGTGCAAAATTCAATCATTGAAAATTAAAATACATTTCAAATTGTCATTGTGAAAAGTTCTATTAAATAAGTACTAAATATCGTTATTATCTATAAATTAATGTTTACAGCCTCTATTATATGTATGTTGTATCATCCGCAAAAAAAGTACAACTACGCCTAATAGCAGCGTTTTACCTGAAATAAAACGCATATTAAAATACTTACCTTACTGGAAGCTTTTATAATGAGAGAGCGTATCCCTTTCCGTCGAACAGCTAACGTTTTCAGTCCCTTTAAGCGTTGTAACCGGAAGCCTCCAGGTGGCGCCTCTGTAGCGATGCGCGCCATTTTATTTTCTAGGAAAAATGGCGTGCCTTTTGGCCTCATTGCGTTAATTTTTGTAATTTCCACCAGGCAGAAATTAAAAGTAAAGCTTCCAGTAAGGTAAGTATTTTAATATGCGTTTTATTTCAGGTAAAACGCTGCTATTAAATAACTTGACCGTTACTGGAAGCTTTTATAATGAGATTCTGTTTGTTATCGCCTGGTGGCGTCACCTGGAGTGGGGCTTTAAATTATAACTTATGATTATGTATTAGGTACGCCAATGTGATTACGCCAATGTGAGATCTATAGCTCGGGTGACAATTTAATTACTAATGATTTCAAATACATTAAGTTACTTTATAGTGAATAATGTCCAGAAAATATAAAATATAACTTAAATCCCATAAGAAAATGGACATCAAGAATCTTCCGGTCACTTAGGCCATTATCTTCAATAAACATGACCTATTTAGCAAGAGTACTTTTAATTTGCAAAATTAAATAAAAACAATAAACAACAACAAAGTGTTAACTTATAAATAATTTACAACATACGTAAAGCTTTAATATGTACATAAAACCATGAGGATTTTATAACAACGCGTTTTCGTTGTATTCATCGCATATCTACATGCATACTTGTACTTACGGTTAGGCTGGGTGGCTAACCCAAGTGTCCGAGTTTCTAAGCCACCTGAAAGAATCTGACCTCGTAAACAGGTCCTATTGAGAAGGATTTGTTCGGTAATGATATTTACATTACATTATTGCAGGAATGCGATATGCATTCGTATTTTGCGTCATTACTAAGCAGAGAGTCCCACGCAATAGAATTGTTACTTTTAGAGTACCTCTCCATCGTGAGGAGCAGTGGATGGCTAGCTTAGACTGTGCCATTATTGCAAGAATGCGTTATGCATTCATATTTTGCATCATTGCTAAAGCAGGGAGTCCCACTCGATGGAACTGTTACTTTTCAAGTACCTCTCCCTCGTGATGGGGGTGGATGGCTTACTTAGCCTGTGCCATTATTGCAAGGATGCGTTATGCATTCATATTTTGCATCATTGCTAAAGCAGGGAGTCCCACTGGATGGAACTGTTACTTTTCAAGTACCTCTCCCTCGTAATGGGCGGTGGATGGCTTACTTAGCCTGTGCCATTATTGCAAGGATGCGTTATGCATTCATATTTTGCGACATTACTAAAGCAGGGAGTTCCACGCGATGGAACTGTTGCATTTAGTGTACCTCTCCCCCGCGAGGGGCGGTAGGTGACTTGCTTAGCCTGTGCAGTTCGACACGAGTCGATAATTTGGCAATAAATCTCGAAAGTTGATTTACTTCAGATTTTGACTTCATAGTAGTTATGTAGAAGCCAATTCAGTCAATATATAATTGAAAGAATATATATAAAAATATAATATAAAAATGTCACTGACCCACTAAAAACAATGGTCAAACAATGGCAGCTAAAATAAAATCAAAGTAATTATGCAATTAAATGTCACGGTACAGTTTTGGTCTCGTACTTATAGGTACAGGATACATGTGCACCTGTTAGTAAATCTCTATATATTTAATGGTCTTTAGCTTAAAGCTATCAGTTGGAGTTGCGCCTGAAGATTTCCAATTGTCATGCGAAGCAATAACGCGACTTTTAATAAAAGTTGTTTTAGCTGCGACTAACAATGTGTGAGAAATAGGTAGCTAAGTTCGTTCTAATACTAGTTTTGACAAACTCACTTGATTAATGACTCGCAAAAGAAAACAAAAACTAAGAAAGAACTAACAAAAAACACCACTGGCAAAAATAGCCCCTTGAATTTTTAATAACTCCCGGCTCGATCGTCAAGTTGCGAATGTAGGATTGATCTGTACTTAACGATTAGTTTTATGTAAAGCAAATTAGTTAGGCTGCTTTTTACAATGATATTATTATGTTGGATTACAACATTCTCAAAAATTAAGTAATCTCATTAATTTTATACATTGCGTAGGCGCCGCCGCCGTAAAGTGCACCGTAACCTATGTACTTGCCAGAAATATTTATAATATTTTATAAATACTTAGCTAAACAAGATACATTAACTTTTGTGTTGACTACTATTCTCTTTTAGCTAATATTTGAGTTGATCTATCCAACACTGTGCTGTATTGTGGAAAAAAGAAGGTAGTAAGACCTGAGCTACCCTCCACACCATAAAAAGCTAGGGTTATCAGACGCGCATTTTTGTTTCAATCTATTTTTACTAACACTACATTCTTATTTTGTTTGTATTTAAGTAAATTAAAAAGTTTCAAAATAAAATATAATTATGATAAATGGTCATTAATACAAAATAAAACATTAAAAGGGGTATTAGCCTGAGCCAAGATGGTAAACAAACTCGTCTTCACGTTTTCTTCCGTGCGACGGAAGATCACACAATCTAGCAGCAGTAGTATCTGGCCACAAATGCAACATACATTACTGCATGTATTAACATCAACATTCTTTATAATCACTTCATTGAAACTAGCGTGAGGATTCATTATTAAATTTTATATGAAAACCGGATACAACTCACGATTATATTTAATATTCTTCATAATTTCACTGTTTTCTCCTTAATTACAACTAAGTACGCCATTTCATGAAATATAAAAATCCTGCGGTTATAAACTAAACCTGACAGATTAGTCATGCGATTATGGTATCGCATCTGTTTGTCATTTTATTTCACTATACGAACTTTGCAACACGTTTGTAGTCGCAGACACAATTATTAGGTAGGCACTGCGTTTGTTAAGTGGTTCTGTTAAGTAATGTCAAAATAATGCAACCAGAAAGGATGCACCTTATTCTCTATTTTCTTAAAATAGAAAGACATTATATTACACAATATAAAGTAGGTAGGTAGATATGTTGTTGGGCCTTTAGTAGCTTTGCATTCTGGTATGCCGATATGTAATGTACTCAAATAATATCTACATTATATAAAATGACATTCATTTTAAAATAGTGAACTTAAACACTGCTAACATAGTAGAAATAGGGGGTATGGATTAAGTAAAAAATAAATATCGCATCGACAGTTTAAATATCTATTAGTCTTACACGGTTTTTGTTATATGCGAAAAACAAAGAGTATGTGGGTAACTAACTTTCCTAGTGACGTTTATCTATTAATTTATGTTTTTCCTATATCGGTATGAGCAAACATGTTCACGATTGCTATCCTTGCGGATAAGACATGCTAATTTTCTCCAAATAGTTTCGATTTTAGTAGATACACAACATAGTACTGCTCAAGCAAGTCTTGCTATCTCCTTAACAGGGTACTTGCATAATTGCACCTTGAATGGTTTTCTTTCCCGAAAATGTAAAGAGATTTAATAGAATTTAAATAGATGCGAGCTGTGTACATGTTTCTTTAATATTATTATGTTGTTACCATTTACAGACTTCCTACAAAGAACAGTCTGATTTTTCTTATGGTATATTTAATTAATGTATTTTAATGATATAAGCCCCATTTTACACAAACCCTTACATATTTTATTATTTTTGGGTATGCTACAAATTACTTACTGCTTTGGTTTGAGAATACTCCCGGAATACTCGGAAGAAAATCACTACGTTTTTCAGTGATTTATTACAAGCTTGCGAATGCTTGATAGTGATATAATTCATTATTAGGATTGCAATTATTGGAGTTGGAGTCGCATGAATTATGTTTATTCAATTTTTCCCAATGAAGCTAACTGAATAGAAGCCACTGGTATTGTAGCTACTAGTATGGAAAACCGGCGAGGGTTTTAGTAAAAATCATACTCTTAGCTTTATTAAGTTGAACATCGTGAATATCTTAAAAATGTACAAAAAGGGTATCTACATCGTAATGGCATATACATCGTAATTTTACATAGGGAGGAGGCGAGGGTAGCACATTATGATTATGTTCTGCGATGATAGCATATTATAATTATGTGAAAAACACATTCCTGCGACGATAGTATGCAAAGACCCGACTATGTACAGTAGCTCAAATCATCCATTAAAATAAGGTCAACCGCATTGAATGCTTAATTTGAATAGAATTTCATATTTTCTATGAAAGAAAATAATAGGAATTTCATTTTCCAATACTAATAACGCAAATAATTGAATACTGTACAAGGTAGTGGCCGAAACTAGACAAATGTTTGTTACGATTTGTGGAAGTACATTTACACTCAGTTTTTAAATTCTTTGCATAAATTATGTAAAATTCACTCCGCGAGAGTGGCATGTACTCGTATCACAATAAGCACTGACCCCATGAGGATAGTTAATTAATATGATGTAAAAGTGCATTGTACACTGTATCACTCACTTTCCAAGTAGTGAATTTCACAAAAAGCACTGACTCCATGAGGGTAGTTAATTGATGATGTGCATAAATCCGGTAGGTGCGCTAACCTGTTCGTTTATAATTTTATCGATTTTATCATTATATGATCGGTAACAACATGTTCATATCAAGCACACGCCACTGATATCAGGTAGCTTGATAAGAAGGTATTAGAAATACCGACCCCACGAGGGTGGTTCACGTGCATTGAAGCATGGTAACGTTGCTTCTTCCATACTGTTATAAATGGTTTTGTCAAACAATTTGCTAAAAATAATCAGAAGGTAGCTTCTGAAAAATACATTTACCCTAAAACGGCGGTATTTGTAATATCACGTATATTTCGAGTCGAAAGAACAAATAAGTTGCTCGCAAATAGGCGCTTAGGTACTCAGTAAGCTCAATAGAAAACAGCGAGACAACCATTCATTAACTCGTTATTTTCCAACATGTGTTGAAAGTATTTGCTCATTTTCTAACGAATAAAATGAAATCTAAACGCATCAAATATAACTTTGCACAAAATTTTATCAACTGAGATAAAGTTCTGATCACTTTAGAAACTCTTAGGTAAAATAAGATTAAAAATCGTAAGGTGGGTGCTATTTATCGGCTATCGTTGCCGTATATTTTTCCCAGGTTGCTTGATACTAGGTTTAGGAAACCTAGGTATATCTTACGGTGCCGAATATATGAACACTGCAGTGTTAAACTGCCGTATAAATAAAATTCTGCTGCAATATAAGCTTAAAGAAGTTCTACTAAGAATCCAAATTTCGCTCACCCATTTTCATCGATAGATTTTTCCATCTGGTTGGAAACGTTCAGCACGCTTACCCGCTGCCGAAGCTCTGCTTAGCTGGCATCACACGTCTTTGACCGCTTGAAGCAGTCGCGTTCATCTATTTTTTAAAGGAAATTTATTAAACAGGGATGAAAACAATTGTATTGGGCGACCGATTGCCCTATTTGAAGCACTTTTGGTTAAAACCCATTAGGCTTTGCTGAAAATTTTGTAAACGAACGGTAAAAACCGTTAAAAAATTATTTATTGAGAAAATGCTATGCCACACTGGTTTTCAAACCTTGGGCACAGTAAATTTCTTTAAAAAATCCATTTTTAGAGAAATAGATATAATAATATGTGGGAACTTACTGCGCAGGTACTTATACTTAGCTCCGTTATTTCTTGGAAACAACGTGTTCATTTCGATGATGAGCACCACCACATATTCACTGAGTTTAATCGGTATATTAGTTATAGATACTAATTTTATAAAAAATAAACTGTGCAACAGGCCGGGAGCTAGCTAGAGCTGCCCGGAGCTGTTGCTTCGACGAAAAATTCAACGCCAATGAGGCCAAAAGGCACGCCATTTTTCCTAGAAAATAAAATGGCGCGCATCGCTACAGAGGCGCCACCTGGAGGCTTCCGGTTACAACGCTTAAAGGGACTGAAAACGTTAGCTGTTCGACGGAAAGGGATACGCTCTCTCATTATAAAAGCTTCCAGTAACGGTCAAGTTATTTAATAGAGGCAGGTAGGTCATTCACGTGGTAGAGAAAGCAGACTGGACCTAATATGCTGCCCTGAGGAACTCCACAGTTACTAATTTTTTCCTCGGAGTCGTAATTATGTAAGCAATTAGACTGTGTATCTAGTTGAGTAATACGCGTTATTAGTAGAAGAAATTCGATGGCGTATGTGAATCCACCAACCCGCACTGGGTCAGCGTAATGTATATGGCATTAACCTTCGTGGTTATAGGCCGAATCATTGAAGTTAGCTACAAGCTGCGCAATATCCAATCAACGCGCAGCTTTATGTAAGCTTCAGTCAGGATTGGATATTGCGCAGCTTGTAGCTAACTTCACATCCGCCGACTTGTGTGATTCAGATTATGTGTTCTAGTCCTACGTTCAGCGGTGGATTATATGAAGGCTGATACAGTGCAACGTTAGAATCAAAATTAAAATGTTAACTCTCCTTTCAATGTTACGTTGTAACTTGTAACGTACTATCATTGTAGCATAAAATAACTGACCTATCGTTTTTAACCCCCGACGCAAAAGAGGGGTGTTATAAGTTTGACGTTTCTGTTTGTCTGTGTGTCTGTCTGTGGCATCATTGCGCCCGAACCACTGAACCGATTTCAGTTTAGTTTTTTTTGGATGAAAGGAGACTTAATCGAGAGTGTTCTTAGCTATGTTTTATAAAATCTTTTTTTTAGGTAGGTTTTTGTGTCGGGGGTTTTTTTAAATTTTAAATTTAAGTTTTTATTATTACATTACTGTATATATGTTTATACCTGTCGCATTAGTTTACTAACTACTGAATAAGTAAATATCTACCTTTTCATTTTTTCCGTCTGTTCCGTCCGTCCGTCTGTCTGTCTGTCTGTCTGTCTGTCACCGGGCTGTATCTCATGAACCATGATAGCTAGGCAGCTGACATTTTACACAGATGATGTATTTCTGTTGCCGCTATAACAACAAATACTAAAAAGAGAATTAAATAAATATTTAAGGGTCCCATACAACAAATCTGAATTTTTAGACGTTTTTCGCTCTATATTACTAATGGTAACAGGTAGATGCTTGAAATTTTCACAGAATATTTAGTTTTATATTCACTTCAATAATGAAATTAAAATAAAATAAATTTTTAAAGGGGGGCTCCCATACAGTACGGAATCCTCCGTGCGCGAGTCCGACTCGTACTTGGCCGATTATTTCAACTGATTATAACTTCACGAATGTTCAAGAAACAGCCCAAGTATGTTTTAAATACCTATCTGATTTATTTTTAGGAAACAAAACCTCCACCCAGCCCAGTCAAGAATTACGACACGAACCCAATACAAAACCACACAGCCGATGCGACCAATCACAGCAAACCTGACGTATCGGCCAATCAGAAGTCGCCAGACATCCACCAGTCGGATTCAACCAATCAGAGATACGAGAGCCAAGCGGCGACGAACAGGAGTTACGAACTGGCCAATCAGAGAGAAGCCGTCAAAATGATGAGTCAAGATATTGTGCATTATAATCCTGCGTACGCGCAGCAATATAGTGAAGAGGTATGTTTCCAAAAGAAGGAAAAACATTATCTTTATCTTCTTAATATAACTTAAATACCATATAAATTATACGTCACCTTGTTTGTCCGCGATGGACTCCTAAACTACTTAGCCGATTTAACCAAAAGGAGATATTGCAAATACGAGGGTCAAACTGAAAGTTCTTAGAACTGGCCACTTATAAACAATATAATAAAAAAATAATTCTATAATTTGAAAATAGAACTCTTTGCCAATATTACTGAGTATATACTTCATTCATTTGTCATTTGTTTTACGATTTGGCGGCAAATTGAAAATTGTCTGTGTCACGTCAACATGAATTTAACACGAGAAAATTTTCGTGCAATGATTTTTTATGACTTTCGATGTCATTTAAGTCAACAAGAAAGTTATGATAGACTACGATTGGCCTTTCACGATGAAGCCCCATCTCGTGCGACTGTTTACAACTGGTTTAATGAGTTTAAACGTGGTCGCACTAATCTCACTGATGATTTACGTGAGGGACGGCCTTCTACGGCGACGACTGAAGATAACATCTGTGTTGTGCGGCGTATGATAGAGACTGACAAAAGAGTGACCTATCAGCAGATTCGGACAAGCTTAGGCATCGGTATGAGTCAAGTGCACAAAATCCTACACGAACATTTAGCGGTCAGGAAGCTTTGCGCCCGGTGGATACCTCATAATTTGACTGAGGCTCAAAAACTCCATCGTGTGGATTGGTGCCGTAAAATGATTGAAAGATTTAACGGAGGTGACTCAAATGCTGTGTTCGACATACTAACAGGTGACGAAAGCTGGATTTACTGTTATGATCCTGAAACCAAAAGACAATCTGCTCAGTGGGTGTTTCCTTTCGAGGAGTTGCCAACTAAAGTGAAGAGAGATCGAAGTGCGGGGAAAAAAATGGTGGCCTCGTTCTTTGGAAGGATAGGTCATTTCGCGACAATTGTGTTAGAGGATCAAAAAACAGTTTCTGCAGAATGGTACACTACCAATTGTTTGCCACTTGTCTTGGAAAAAGTTCGAGAGAAACGACCTCGCAGTAGGATCCTCCTTCACCACGACAACGCCTCATCGCACACCGCCAAGCGAACGATCGACTATTTGGCGACATCAAACGTTGAATTACTGGGTCACCCGCCGTATAGCCCCGACCTCGCGCCTTGTGATTTTTATTTATTTTCAAAAATTAAAGAAAAACTTAAAGGAAAGCGGTTTATGAATGCTGAAGAAGCGGTGGCTGCGTATCGCGATGCCATTGAAGAGACCCCTAAGGACGAGTGGGCAAAGTGCTTTTCCCAGTGGTTCCATCGCATGCAGCGGTGTATTGACGTGAATGGACAATATTTTGAAAAGATATAATAAAACTAATAACTGGCTAATGTAATCAGTTTTTGATTTTCTAAGAACTTTCAGTTTGACCCTCGTATGCATATAAATTGGGCCACTAAAGGGTACAGTATTTCATAATTTGCTTTGTTTCTTTCGGAAAATGATTTTCCCGTTATTTTTTACAATAACAGTGTCCATTCAAAGTAATTTCGTGAATTCAGGTATTAAGGTTACATGTGACCAAAATGACAGTAATTCAATGACTGAACAAAAATCAAATTGGAAAATGTGAAATTACTCATAAATTAAGCATTTGACGCGGTTGTTTTACTCTGCGCATTTATTTATCATAGTTTAACAGATTTTTAGAGCTACTGTACCTAGTCTGAGCCCATTTTGCATTATCTCCTTTTGCACAGTTTATATCTCAATTTACAATTGAAATTTTTTTATTGGTGAAATTTTATTGTGCTAAAACAAGGCTTGGCGGGTCAGCTAGTAGTAAGTAATTTAAATAAATATATTAGGGACATTTTAAACGCGTTTTCTAACCCCAAACTAATCAAAGCTTTACAATATATTGCCAGTTACTGATTAACGTTATGATATTTCATTCAATACATACTTATATGGTTATACTTAGGTCTCAAGATAACCTCACTCTCATGTCTCCCTCTGCGCGCTCTGAAACATTCTATGGCAAGTCGTTTGCTTTTCAGGCTGTCCAATTGTGGAATGCTTTGCCTGTTCCAATACGCAAAGCCCCATCCCTTGCTTTTTCAAGGAAAGCGTTAAAAAACTTTATCTGTCACAGGTGCCATCGCAGTAGATCTGTTGTTATATTTTGTTGTTATTTATTGCTATATATTTTTATTTTTATCAAATTGTATTTATTAGTCTATCTTTTATTATTATTATTTTTTATTTATGTATTAGGATGTAGGTACTAAATATATATTTTCGAAATTTAACTTGTTATGTATTTACTAAATAATAGTTTTTTTTTTTTTTGTTCCTTTCTCCTTTACTACTCACCCCGTTTTTTTTCTATCATTGTTATTTCCTCTCTAGATGTAAGGGTTGCCTGGAAGAGATTGCTGTAAGCAATAAGGCCGCCCTTTGTTGCACTAGTTTTAAGTTACTTTATTTGTATTTTTCTGTAATTTGTGTTACCATTAAAGTGTTCATTCATTCATTCATTCATTCATTCATTATACAGGGTTATCTGCTTACTCTGTACTAAGCTAAAAGAGGGTGATTAAGATCACATTATGAATAAAGGACATGTTCTTTTTTGTAAGGGACTTTGGCTCAATGACGGGCTCTAAACTAGAATAGGGAGGAAAAATAACTTAATTCGATGAAGCATAGTGTTTCTTAATTGAACAGTCACTTAAAAAGCAAACATTTTTTTTAGGTTTGCGTTATTGCCATACTAATCGCCATTAAAGACATCCACCATCTTGAATCTTGAATCCACCATGTTGTGGATCACGGATATAAGAAAGGAGTCAATCGGCAACAAGATTCAAAATCTGAAGATTTAAATGTCACGGTTGTCCAAAAAAGTCAGCGCCAGATCTGTCAGGTTTGCAATACATCGAAGTCCATTATCGTAACCAGCGGGGCAATTCTGTTAGCTGATCTCTTTACTGAAGTGATACGTTCTTGAACCTCTCTCGTTTTTCTGACAGTTCCGACAGCTCAAAACTGTCAGAAAAACGAGACAGGTTCAAGAACGTATCACTTTAGTAACGACATCGGTTGTCAGAATTGACTCCCTGGTCGTAAATAATAAAAATCGAATTGTCGCAAACGAAAAGATATCACAATGCATTCTTACATTGAAAGACGAATGAGAAAACAATAGCAAACCGTAAACAGTATTACCAGTTTCTATTTTCTTAGTTCCCAGAAAAACGAGGCGAAATTGTCCTTAACTTTTTCATTCTCTAGGTACACAAGATGGCGGAAAATTTAAATCATGGGTTGCTAGGCCTGCGATAATGTTAAATGTTTTGCTTTTTTTCCAAAGCGTTTGGATTTTTTTCAGTATTTTTTCATGATTCATCATATTTTTGTCAATAATATAAAAACGTGCCAGGTATGGGCCATGTTTGAGAACATCTCCTTTTACAAAGGGGCAACACAAAATTTGAGAAAAAAAAATCTACCGTTTCATACATTTTGCCTATTCAGAGTTGCAGTTTTGTGTGGAACAGCTGATGTTATATTATTAAAAGTTGTCAATAATGATAATCTTATAACCGTTTTCGGCTTAGTACCAGGGTAAGCAGATAACCCGCTATACAGTTTATAAAAATAAAAAATCGGTCAAGTGCGAGTCGGACTCGCGCACGAAGGGTTCCGTACCGTGTTGATGCCCCCTCAGCCTCATCCCTCTTGCCATTATTAATAGCGAGAAAAAAATCTCATAAAAATCACGTTGAGTTAAAAAAAACCCCCTTAAATATTTATGTTGTCCAGTTTTTAGTATTTGTTGCAGACAATGGAGCACCTATTGTCCTGTCCTCAGTGTCCAAACCCCTGCACATTCAGCGACCTTTTGGAAGCCTCTCCATCTGGGGTGGCAGTCGCTAACCACTGGGCAAAGCGTGTTTAGATATATCTTGCCAATTTTAGAACCATCGGCACGAAGAAGAAGAAGTATTTGTTGTAATAGCGGCAACAGAAATACATCATCTGTGACAATTTCAGCTGCCTAGCTGAATCTATCATGGTTCATGAGATACAGCCCGGTGACAGACAGACAGACAGACGGACATCGGAGTCTTAGTAATAGGGTCCCGTATTTACCCTTGAACCCTAAAAACTTGCTTATCTTATTTCTTTCTATTTCAGTTGACGTCACCGCCTCAAGTGAATCCATATTTACCTCAGGAAATGTCTCACAACATGCAAACAGTTATACCGCAAGCGAAAGTGGCGCCTCTACACGATCCTAACATACGTGAGTAAAGCAAAAAAGGTATAGGCTGAATCAAACAACTTGGCGGATGTGAAGCTAGCTACAACCTGCGCTAAACCCAACCAAAGAATATATAATAATACTACGTATAGAACGGCCACTCGTTACCCCCCACCCGTTTGAGTCTTCCTCACTTCCACCCCGCGTTTCACGTACCGAGTCGTGTACTCTGCGCGCGGGCTGCACTGGCCGGTGGATTTTGTAATAAAAAATACCTAGACTGTGACAATAGGGAAGACTTGTACTGTGTATGGTTGAATATCAATAATACGTAACTAAACAAGAAATTTTAATGTTTATTTAAGGATAAGTAAAAGGAACTTATTTTACATTATTTGCTGAATTCCTCTTGATTTTGATTTCAAATAAAGTAGATCGGTTACTTATTGCTAAAATGCTTCCAAATTAAGCAATTGTTATACTTTTTTAAGCACTAGATTTATATTCATTTTTGCAAATTGAATACGCAACTGTCTCACTCACGTGGCATGACGTCACGATGTGGTGATCGCTGACAGCCATAGACGTTCCGCACACAAATGCGCGTGTAGCGACCGTGCGTATGTGTGTTGTCTGTGAGTAAGTACTGTGTAGTGTGCGTAAGACAGCAGATTTTGTATGAAAAATCGCGGAGTGTCCGGGCTGTGGCCCAACCCTGACTGAAGCTCACTTAACAGCTGCGCGAGGGTCGGGTTACCCGCCGTAAACTTTGATTCAGCCTATAGGTGAATAAATAAATAATTATAATTAACTTTCGGAAACTATGTACTTGGCAAAAAACACGAAGATCGTTATTGTAGAAAATAAAATTTCGCATCTTTTGTTTCCAGTAAACTTTTTTGTAAAACTTACCGTTTACGATTTATGGCTCATTTAATGAAATTTCATTAAATGGACCGTAAAACATTAAAGTAGCGACCACGAAAAGCGACGACAAGAACTAATTCCGACGTGTGAAAAAGTGACAGTTATATACTTTGCTATAACGCTGTCTCGTTCTGTCACTACGAACGAAATAATACGTGGCGTGCATACTAGCCCGGCTGGTCACGTGTCACCTCTACCCAACGCCTGTATAATTAACTAGCTGCCCGCCCCGGCCTCGCCCGGGTGCGATTGCCTAAAGAAGACAGATTTTATGAATATTGTGACTATCACGTATGTGTTTTCGAGTTAATTTATAGCCTATCAAATCAAATCAAAATCAAAAATCATTTATTTCGACCTGAGTCGATCACTGAGTCATAATTTAGCGTAGAAATACAAATCATTTAAAAGACAAAATCAAATAATATTACATACCTTACACTTTACACAAATCTTAAAATACGCATCTCGACATATCCTTGTTAGTCAATACATGAACCATCAGACAATGGTTCATGTATTGACAGTCAAAGCGATTCGCAAATACGCTTAGGACTCTGTTGAGGCTGGCCCGGACCCTGCGCGCCGAGGATGTACACCTCTTCCGCATCGTCGTGTAAAAGCAATCGACACGCCCTTCAGCAAACATCCCTGACGCACTACAATATCGTGGCAGCCCCCATCAGAATCCTAAACGCATCATTGTACTGGACACGAAGAGCGCCATACTGTTTCTGCGTGAACGACACCCACAGGCCGCAAGTGTAGAAGGACGTGCAAAATGCTCGGAACAGCGTAATTTTGACGTCCTATGACACTCGCAAAGAATGTAGCTTGCTATTGGTAAAAGAATTTTCAAAATCGGTTCAGTAGATCCAGAGATTACCCCCTACAACCTCACAAACTCACAAACTTTAACCTCTTTATAATATTAGTATAGATTATCACTTGAAAAAGTATGTATTCTTCCTTTCCAGGTCCAGTATCTTTAACCAATGTGATGTACCCGGCTACGATGCCACAAGGTTATCCGGCGTACATACCCAACCATAGGATGGTAAGTAATTACCAATCCAGACAGAAGCTCACACAAAGCCGCGCGTTGATTGGATATTGCGCAGCTTGTAGCTAACTTCATTTCCGCCAATTTGATTGACGCGGCCTCAGACCAAATAAAAAAATCAAGACAGAATGTTGAGATACAAACAAGTGAGGCCGGCAAAACGATGGCTCGTTTAACTACATTTACACACAAACACTTCAGTCGAACTATGGCGGCACAACACCGACGCACTCACCACATGTATAGAAAACCGGCCTCACTTGTCTGTTCACGACGTTCTGTCTTAATTTTTTATTTGGTCTAAAGATTTCGGTTGACAGGTTTTGAAATATCAACAATAGTAAAAAATTAATAATCGGAGTCTTAGTGATAGGGTCCCGTTTTTACTCTTTGGATTGGGAACCCTAAAAAGAGCGAATTATTGGAATACTAGCAGCGCCCCGCGGTTTTACCCGCGTTGTGCCCGTTCCCGTGGGAATTTCGGGAATTTTTATACATATAAACCTTCCTCTTGAATCACTCTATCCATTAAAAAAAACCGCATCAAAATCCGTTGCGTAGTTTTAAAGATTTAAGCATACAGACAAACAAACAAACGAAAATAGCGACTTTATTTTATACTATGTAAGGATTACGAGTATGTGTAGATTGCAACGATTGTAATGGATTGTGCCAGTTTGGCGGAATATAATATTATTTTACAATGTTCGTGTTAGTTTGTTAATAATCAAGTATACTTACATATATTTTTACAGGATCAAATCCCACAACAGATGTACCAACCGATGTTGCAACAAATGGAAGAGCCCAAACAGATATCGACGTCGCCACAACAAGAAAACACATTCAGAATAGGTGAGTTCATTTCCACAGGCCGAATCATTCTTGTTGGCGGCTGCGGAGTTGGCTTTTCCCTTTATACAGGGTTATTTCTAATCAATTAGCATCATTTTAGGGGCTTATTCTGTACATCAAAACTAACAACTTTTGTTCTGCGACTTTTGTCAGAACTCAAACGCCCGTGCACACATGCGCAATAATTAGTGAATCACGGCGAAGTGTCATCTGCGGCTAACTTCTCATCCGCCGATTTGTGTGGCGCTTAGTAGGGTAAAAGTGGGAGAGACGCCATATGAGGAGAGACGCCATACTCTCACTAGTTCAGTGTATGGGAAAGAGATGTCTATATTTCTCACTGCACTTAGTAGCTTATAGACGGTGTCACAGAAACTTGTCGGTGCCTGCTCGGCTGCGTTCGAGTTTGACGAGCTACTAAAGAGAAACTTTTTTCGCGCGCAATATTTTTGGCCAAAGTTTCGTGTGAATGTAGTTTCGGTAACTTTAGCAAGTAAAATAAAGACACCGTAAAGGTAAGAATCAGTTTTAATATGTTGTTTTGTTTGTTTTTAACTTATTTAAATATGATTAATCCCACTTTTGTATTATACTGAGTATTTCTAGTAATATGGCATCGCTCCCACGAAATGAGGAGAGATGCCACCCTTTGCCAAACCTGCTTTCTTGTGTGATCTATCGAATATTTTTATTAATTACAGAATGTCAACAAAATATTTAGGGAAACATAATGTGGTCAGAGGGCAGTGGATAGAAGAAAATTTAATTTTGGCCGTGGAAAAAGTTAAAAAAGGTGAAATATCTAAAACTGAGGCACTGAGGTGCCGTAATACCAATTCGCACTTTATCTAGGCGCTCTTAGACCGGCAATACCTACTATGAAGTCTGTATTAGGTCCTCAAGGTATTTATTTGACTTATCAATTATTTTTATGTACTATTACATACACTATGGCATCTCTCCCACACGATGTGGGAGAGATGGCCATATGCCGACTTAAGATTCTTAGTATTTTTTAATTATATTTTTTTTTGTCAAAAACAAAAACAATTTCCTACTAATAAATATTAAAGGCGTATTTCCAGTATAAAAAATAAACGGTTTAATTACATACATGTTTTTCATTTATTATTTCCTTTTTAGAAAAAGTATGGCGTCTCTCCCCCTTTTACCTTATAAGAAAGAAGACTATAAGCCCGATTACAGAGGCGCCAGCGTAAATTTAATAGCAACGTAAAAAAACGTTCTCTCTATCGAATGCCTAAAGTGAAAAAGAAACAGAACTATGCTATTTAGCTATTATAATTACGATGGCGCCTCTGTAATCGGGCTTTATGCCGAATAAGATATTTTATTATGTATTGATAAATATCACGAACACAGACTACTATAGATACTACGTATCAGACAGGAATCTATGAACAACCAATAGCGGACTGGTAATTTTGAGTTTGACATTTATTCACTTTTTAAAACATGGCGACCGAAATGGCGCCATTAGGTTTTTTTTGGCTTCATAAACATATATTTATTCATTCCTATATGCATAATATTCAATTCTCCAAATAAAATATTATTATTATTTTACCATTTTTAAAACCTATGTACCTATAGGAAGTTAATAAATAAGACCAAATATTGTGCTACTTCATGTTTATTCATTATTCACGTCAATTTCTAAGGACATTTTAGGTTAACTTTCGTAAGATAAAGTTTTTCAGTTTTGCACACTTATTATTGATATATTATTAGACCCCCACTTGAGTCCTATTTGACTATTTCAGAAAACGTTGTATCCTAATTATGCTTCGGCTGCAGTTGTAGTTCGGCATACAACACAATATTTTACAGGATGCAAAAATACACTTAAAGACCAATGTATGAACACCAACGCATAAAACACAATGAATGTGTGGTTTTGTAACAGTTCGGTGGATATGATAAGCACGAACACTTTACATAACTAACACAATAACTTTAATAAAACATTAAAAAAGATAGCAAAAAAACTGCTGAAAATGTTAACGGAAAAGATTGATTGACTTTGACATTTTGCAACTCGAGCAGCCTTGAATGGACATTGAGAATGTTATTGGGAAAGTCAAAATGGAAATTACCATTAATTGTCTATGGTGGATAATAAGGGCATTTTTTTTTCTTTAAGATTCCAGCCCATGATCACGCACGAATCATTCATTATCATTACTTCTGGGTTAAGCCTCGTAGTTTTACGATCGTGAATTAAGTTTCACGATTTCAAAAATATTTTTTCTCCATAATAATGTAAATTGTGTAAATGTTAGAGCAATCTTTGTTCAGCCGGCCTTTGTAGTGGCACACACCATTACCGCGGTCTATCTTGCATGCTAACGCCATCTAGTGTCGACGGACGTCAACCGACCAACTGACTTATTCATTGTTATCCTTTCTACCGACGTGCCCATCTCAAAGACGGCGTTACTTTTATTAACCCCCGACGCAAAAGAGGGGTGTTATAAGTTTGACGTGTCTGTCTGTCTGTGGCATCATAGCGCCCGAACCACTGAACCGATTTCAGTTTAGTTTTTTTTGGACGAACGGAGACTTAATCGAGAGTGTTCTTAGCTATGTTGTATAAAAATCGATTGAGCCGTTTAAGAGTTATGGTTAAAGTGGGGATGGAAGAACCAAAATTCTACAAATGTGCCCAAAATGGTTGTCAATTGAAAGTTTGTTGTCAAATATTTTTGTGTCGGGGGTTTTTTAAATTTTTAATTTATAATTGTCATATAAAAAAATCTTTTGAAGTGCTTGTCTCACGGAGTTACACTTCCTGGTACCTTCCCCTGTACTGTACCGTACCAGCCTTTTTAATAGTCCACTGCAGGACGTAGGCCTACCCACGAAGGGTGATTGGGCCATATCCACCACGCTGGCCCAGTGCAGGCCAGCATTTCTTCTACTGACGTATGCAGGATGCCCTTCGTGTGCGAGTCCGACTCGCACTTGGCCGATTTTGTTATAGTTTAAAGTTAAGTTAGAGTGACTTGTATTCTTAAAATTTATTACTTACTCATAATTTGTTTACTCATAATTTGTTTGTTGATTTTCGTGTTGGTTAGTAAAAATAGTCAGAACTAAGTTCATAAATTAAGTAAGCAACTATAGCCATAATCTGAATAAATGTTGATTAATCAGTATTCAGTATTCAAATATATATTGCATCAAAATTAACTTAAAATATACACAATTGGTAAATGAGTAATACAAAGTAAACTGTTTATCGCAAAATACAAAAGTTAATTCTTTCAGTCTACGTATAAATCTAAATCATTTTTAATATAATTTTTAATCTTTAAATTGAAGAGTAAGTTTATTTGTTCTAATAGGAGATATAGCAAAATGGGCTCAGACTAGGTACAGTAGCTCAAAAAATCCGTCAAACCATGATAAATAAATGCGCAGAGTAAAACAACCGCATCAAATGCTTAATTTATGAGTAATTTCACATTTTCCAATTTGATTTTTGTTCAGTCATTGAATTACTGTCATTTTGGTCACAAGTAACCTTAATACCCGAATACACGAAATTACTTTTAATGGACACTGTTATTGTAAAAACTTACGGGAAAATCATTTTCCGAAAGAAACAAAGCAAATTATGAAATACTGTACCCTTTAGTGGCCCAATTTTTTTGCATATTTGCAATATCTTCTTTATTACCTAAAACTTATACCTATCAATCTTAAAAAGTTATATAAACCTAACGTGCTTTATGTTTTTTTTAAATATAATTTTTTCAATTTTGTACGTCTGTGGGACGTGTCGTCGGCGTTAGAGTTACACAACCCATTGCTAAAACCACGTCGGTAGCCAAAGGTTAGAGGCCGAATCATACAAGTTGGCGGATGTGAAGTTAGCTGTGCAATATCCAATCCTGACTGGATGGGTTGCCTAGAAGAGATCGCTCCCAGCGATAAGGCCGCCTAGTGTTGCACTACCTTAAGAATTTAATTTATGTATATTTTGTAAATTTTATTTTGTGTGTACAATAAAGAATTATTTGTTTGTTTGTTTGATCTCATATAAAGCGCCGCGTGGATAGAATATTACGCAGCTTGTAGCTAACTTCACATCCGCCGACTTGTATGATTCGCTCTATAACACTGAATGAATCGTCTGTGGCCGGTTGACGACCGTTTATAACTTTTAATAAATTACCATCAATTATTAATAATAGGCCAAGTACGAGTCGGACTCGCGCACGGAGGGTTCCGTACTGTATGGGAGCCCCCCTTAAATATTTATTTTATTTTTAGTATTTGTTGTTATAGCGGCAACAGAAATACATCATCTGTGAAAATTTCAGCTGCCTAGCTATCATGGTTCATGAGATACAGCCCGGTGACAGACAGACAGACGGACATCGAAGTCTTAGTAATAGGGTCCCGTTTTTGCCTTTGGGTACGGAACCCTAAAAATGGTGAAAAAATTACCTAATTAAAAAAATGCAAGTGGAGCCTCCGCGCGGAAGAAGTGAAACTTCGACGCAACAGCGCTTTCATACCTCCTCCATGGTAGCGTTAAACGTTTAACGCAACCTTGTTGGAAGTAGCAAAAGAACTTGAAAGCGCCCTAGCGCTAGACCATTTGCAATGCCCGAAAAGGGCGACTAAGTTTTAATCCAATGTTTTCATTTAAGGCAAATAAATAAATATGAATACCAGCACGGAAAGCATGGCAAAGGGACAAACTGTCATTCCACCGTTATATCCCCTCAAAGAGGAAATAAATAAAGAGGAAATATGGATTGACAATAAGCCCGATTACAGAGGCGCCAGCGTAAAAATAGCAACGTAAAAAGCGTTCTCTCTATCGAATGCCTAAGGTAAAAAAGAAACAGAACTATGCTATTTAGCTAATAAAATTACAATGGCGCCTCTGTAATCGGGCTTTATGACAACTGACATTTAAAAGTGGATAAAATGGTTTTATCCCTTTGCCGTGCTACTCGTGCTGCAGAGTTAGTATTAAATATAAAAACATTTAAATATATATCTTGAAACGGTGAAAGATAACACTAGCACTTGGCAACAGAGCCCTTAGTCCAGGTTTTGCGTAGTTTACTTAAACTTTCGCATTCGCTTGTGGCTCCATACATTTTAGTTAGTTCTTCCTCGTTTCCGCCAGGGGCGCAGTCCAATAATTACTTAAATTAAAAAATTTAAAAACCCCCGACTGACTAGACAGAGTCCTACCACTGATAAAATATCTTATCTTTCATTTGACAACCATTTTGGGCACATTTGTAGAATTTTGGTTCTTCCATCCCCACTTTAACCCACCATAACTCTTAAACGGCTCAATCGATTTTTATAAAACATAGCTAAGAACACTCTCGATTAAGTCTCCTTTCATCCAAAAAAAACTAAACTGAAATCGGTTCAGTGGTTCGGGCGCTATGATGCCACAGACAGACAGACACACAGACAGACAAACAGACACGTCAAACTTATAACACCCCTCTTTTGCGTCGGGGGTTAAAAACACTCAAATCGTATAATATTTAGAGGTAGTTAACAGCTTATTGTTTTTGTATGGTCAAGTTCGCGCTTTACACACTAGCATTAACGTCGGAAATATTATAAATACAATAAGTAAATCTGGAGACGATTGTTATACGACGTGTGTAGTGTTGTGACCTCATACAAGAGGCACTTCAAATGTCCCATACAAAGGAATGAATTGTCCCATCACCTCAAATACATACTTATTTTGTACCACTACAAACTCGTTGAGGTGTTGAGCTTGTGTGCAGTGTGAAATTGTCGCTCACTCGCTCACTCCTCAAGAAAGAGTAAATGAATGAGCGAAGTGCGAACGCGCGCTTAGCATTTTGAAGTGTTTTGTCCTACTCGCACTTCTCAAGTTCTCATGCTTAACAACAAGGTGATTGAAGTGAATGAAATAATATCCGTGACATCTTTTGTCTAAAGTTTGGAAGATCGTTCCGTTATTTTTATAAAAAAAAAATGAAAAAATGTAAAAAAATGTGAAAGTGAAAAAATTTAAAAAATTGCACTGACATTTTATAATTATTTTATTAATCCATATAATATCAATCTTTTCAAATTATTTTTTTTATCCAATTTTATGTTTCCCAAGTACCAAAACACTTCAAACTCAAGTCATAGTTCGTAACTTCATTTGCTATGTACCTACTTCATCTAACACAACACACACAACCTCCTAAAATACGAGATGGCCTCATTTTGTGTGTACTGCTTCTTTTGAGGACCACCTCAATTGAGGTGGTACATTGTCCTACCTCATTTCCCAAAATGAGTACCTCTACAAACTCATTATTTTGGTTTGTCCTACCCATCACAAGACCTACCATCTAGGAATTCTAGGATATAGATAGAGCAAATAATATTAATTTATTTTATGTGTGCCAATTGCCTTTCGCATATTCGAAGTAAGTACCATTAATTTTAAAACAATCGTGAAAGTGTCACGATTTTCAAAAATTTTTATATCAATGTTTCTCTTTCGGATTACTTCAGAAATACAAAGACTTATAATTTAACCTTCTAGTTGCACAGACCATTACCGCGAGCTATCTTGCATGCTAACGCCATCTAGTGTCGACTGCCGTCAACCGAACACTAACGATGACTTAATAAATTCAGTTTTACCGCTTAAGGCTTAAGGCAATCGTGAGGCGCCAACTTAATACAAAAACAATAAGCTGTTATCTACCTCTAAATACAGGGTGGCGCAATAGAACGTGCATTTATGATGTATAGGCTAAAAATAATAATACAAAAGGTATACTTGAAATAAAAGATAATATGATTAGATAATTAAATGTAGTTTATTTTTTAAAAATAATATCATCTAAATGACGGCCCTCTAGAAGACGGCACTCCTCTAAACGCGATCGCAGATCTGTGAAGACTCCTTCTCCTCCTTTGTCGTACTGACTCCTTCACCTTCTCAATATTGTCTGTGCTCCTAGCCTAGACGTTCTTGGCCGACCTTTTGCCGGTGGTTTAAACCTGGATCCCGTCTCTTCAAATCGCTTAATCCATATTTTTAACCCCCGACGAAAAAGAGCGGTGTTATAAGTTTGACGTGTCTGTTTGTCTGTCTGTTTAGTTTTTTTTGGATGAAAGGTGACTTAATCGAGAGTGTTCTTAGCTATGTTTTATAAAAATTGATTGAGCCGTTTAAGAGTTATGGTGGGTTAAAGTGGGGATGGAAGAACCAAAATTCTACGAATGTGCCCAAAATGGTCGTCAATTGAAAGTTTGTTGTCAAATATTTTTGTGTCGGGGGTTTTTTAATTAGGTATATTATAATTAAATTTGTGCTCGGAGCTTCATTAATGTGTGTTAATCCATACTCAGAACAATACAGGCGCCTTATAGAGATGTATGAACGACCGTTCTCGTAAAACGTGCGAACACAAAAAGCGCGACGTTTCCCGTCGAAGTGACTACTAAAACTCAACGAGTGCCACTAGCTGACCACGCTAGGCTCCCCCCTCCCGTGCACTGTTTACCCCGCGAAAAAAGATGACGTAATATGCAGGTTCTATTGCGCCACCCTGTATTATCAGTATTGAGTAATTTTTTTCATGAAATCAGCACATGAATCGCTAGGATTAAACGTCTTAGGTTTTACAGTTTTTTAAATAACTTTAAAGTTTTAAAACTTTTTTTTAACGCAAACATGTCCGCGTTTGACCACCAACTCGCCTGATGGTAAGCGACGTTGTGGTCGAAGATGAAGCACGTAGACCTAGAAGATACCTATTCACTCTGACCTTGAAAAGATTTGGATTATATCTCTTAGGAAACAGGAAAGCAGGAAGACTGACCTCTAAAAAGTCATATTTTTACGCAATAAAAACATAAATTAAAAATTTAAAAAACCCCCGACACATTGACAACCATTTTGGGCACATTTGCAGAATTTTGGTTCTTCCATCCCCACTTTAACCCACCATAACTCTTAAACGGCTCAATCGATTTTTATAAGACATAGCTAAGAACACTCTCGATGAAGTCTCCTTTCACCCAAAAAAAACGAAACTGAAATCGGTTCAGTGGTTCGGGCGCTATGACAGACAGACAGACAGACACACAGACAAACAGACACGTCAAACTTATAACACCCCTCTTTTGCGTCGGGGGTTAAAAAGGACCTATAAGGAATACATGTAGGTGTTTCATAAAAAAAAAATGTTTTCAAGTGCAAACTTCTTCAGCGGCGTTGTGCACTTTTTGGTATGGGTAAAAAATGTTAAACTAGCATCAGGACACGGACCTGATCTAAAATTCGTAAGACGGGGCAGAGCGCTTGCGCGAGTGTGCGTGTGTGATATTGTATTTTACAACACAAATGATAGTACTTTATCAGTGCATTGCGAGACGACTCCGCGTGTAAGCACTCGCCAACTTGAGAAAGGTCGCCGAACGCGATCGAAACTATAGTCGTGTTATGACTATACGAACACGTGAGTGAGTCCCGTTTAATGTCGTTTAAAAAGTACTTTATCAGTTCAAGTTTTCACTTCTGTCGGCACTCCTGGAGTGCAACCCTTTGTTTTTTTTAAAGTGAAAACTTCTTAATGTTTTTACGTGCGCTTTTGGGATGGGTAAACATGTCAAACTCGCGTCAGGACACGTGACCTGATCTAAAATTCGTAAGACGGCGCAGGGCGCTTGCACGAGTGTGCGTGTGTGATATTGATGTTCAAGTGTTCACTTCTGCCGGCAGTCCCGGAGCGCAACCTGTGTTTTTTTTTGTATTGTAGTGTTGAATGTAGCGTTTGTTTGTCGCAGATCCGTCGTATCCGTTCCCAGCGGTGGACTACGCGTGCTGCGACCCGGCGCAGATGCAACACCACGCGCCGCCGCAGAGGAGGTACTTTTTTTTTAAATTCCATATAGGTTTGCGTTTGACTACATACTGCCTGATGTTGAGCAGAAATGCGGTCTAGGATGTAGCACGCTTACCTAGAAGATACCTATTTACTCGGGATTTGAAGACACCCACGTCGTACTTTAGCGGGAAGACAGACCCAGGCAAAGCGTTCCACATTCTGGCTGTTCGTATGAGGAATGAGGACTCGAAACGCTTGGTTCTAACGCACGGAATGTCCACCATAAAAGGGTGGCGCTTTGGTCGCGTCTGTCTAGCCGTACGATAGAAGAAAGGGGCAAGTGGGACCAGATTGTGCAACTCCTGGGCGCACTCTCCGAAGTGGATCCGGGAAAAGGCCGATAAACACGCTACCTTACGTCGATGCTCGAGACTTTGCAGCTGCGACATAGTCAGAGTGTCGTTGTCGATCAGCCTCTTGGCTCGCCTCTCAATCGACTCCAGAGCCTCCAGTTGATATTTGGCAGAGCCATCCCAAAACCAACCAAAACGTAACCCAAAGATCTTAATATTTCGTACTAGCGACCCGCCCCGGCTTCGCTCAGGTGTATTATGCATATAAACCTTCCTCTTGAATCATTCTATCTGTTAAAAAAGACTGACATCAAAATCCGTTGCGTAGTTTTAAAGATATAATCATACATGGGGACAGACAGCGGGAAGCGACTTTGCTTTATACTATGTAGTACCTCTGGCAAAATTGACGTTTTTTTTGGTCAACTTTGCACTAAATTTCCGATCCAAATATTTTTTCTTATAAGGTTCAGGATCACTTACTGAGCATAAAATCACAAAATGCTGACAGATCCAGGTGGAGCTTCAAGCGCCATGTTGAATAAAACGTTTTTGGCCGATATCTCGGAAACTATGCACTTTAGGGCAGAAGTTATGGAGACCATTATTGTAGAGAATATTTTTCGCATCTTTTGTTTCCAGTAAACAATTTTGTGAAACTTACCGCTAACGATTTATGGCCCATTTAATGAACCGGTTTTTCTATCGCGGCCGCTAACTCTTGAAGTGTTACATTAATCAATAAAACTAAAGAATAATCAGCCAAGTACGAGTAGGATTCGCGCACGAAGGGTTCCGTACTGAATGGGAGCCCCCCCCTCAAATATTTATTTTATTTTATAATTGAAGTGAATATAAAACTAAATATTCTGTAAAAAATTTAAGCATCTACCTATTACCATTATTAATATAGAGCCAAAAACGTCTAAAAATTCAGGTTTGTTGTATAGGAGCCCCCTTAAATATTTATTTTATTTTGTTTTTAGTATTTTTTGTTACAGCGGCAACAGAAATACACCATCTGTGAAAATTTCAGCTGCCTAGCTGTCATGGTTCATGAGATACAGCCCGGTGACAGACGGACAGACAGACAGACAGACATCGAAGTCTTAGTAATAGGGTCCCGTTTTTCCCTTTGGGTACGGAACCCTAAAAACCGGTTCATTAAATGGACCTAAAATCGTAAACGGTAACTTTTACGAAAAAATTTACTGGAAACAAAGCGAAATTTTATTCTCTTCAATAATGGTGTCCATGACTTTTGCCCTAAAGTGCATAGTTTCCGAGATATTAGCCAAAAACGTTTTTTCAAGATGGCGCTTGAAGCGCGACTTCAAGCGCCCTGCCCGCTGCCACTCTCGTTTGCTGACGTACCGTTTTTTGCTCCAGTTACAGCGTGCCGTACAGCCAGGTGGAGGTGGGGGGGATGACGCCCCTGATGCCACCCTACCCTCACGCCAACATACTGCTGCCGCCGCCTGTGCACCAATATCCTGTAAATATTTACAAAAATAATGATTTTCCATTTTTTGTTCCTTTAGTTTAGTTTTATTATTCTAAGCTTAATATTCTGGCAATCGTGAAACGCGAACTTGGCTATACAAAAACAATTGACTTTTGTCTATACTAAGCGCCACACAAATCGGCGCATGGGAAGTAATGTGCAGAGCGCTGCGCAAAAGCCGAAATATAGGTATGCGCGGGAGCCAGAGAGACTCGCACCGGGGCACAACCTCATGCCTCCCGCGCGCTCCCTACGCTCGTGCTCAACACTTCGCCACTTGTGTCGGTATTGTGCTCACATGCGCAAAAATTAGCGAATCATAGCGAAGTGTCATCTGCGGCTAACTTCTCATCCGCCGATTTGTGTGGCTCTTAGTATACCTCTAAATGTTATCCAATTTGAGTGTTTTTTATGTACCTGATCAGCACTTCACACGCTAGGAATATACGTTTTAGTTCTTACATTTTTTTTATCAAATCTTATATATCACTAAATCAAATTACTTTATTTAGCCCGTGGGCCTAAGCACAGCCCGGACACTCCGCGATTTTTCATACAAAATCTACTGTCTTACGCACACTACACAACTACTTACTCACAGACAACACACATACGCACGGTCGCTACACGCGCATTTGTGTGCGGAACGTCTATGGCTGCCAGCCTAGCGATCACCACATCGTGACCACATGCCGCGTGAGTGAGACAGTTGCGTACTCAATTTGCTTAAATGAATACAAATCTAGTGCTTAAAAAAGTATAACAATTACTTAATTTGGAAGCATTTTAACGAAAAGTAACCGATCTACTTCATTTTAAAGAAAATATCAAGAGGAAGTTACCAAATAATGTAAAATAAGTTCCTATTATTTATCCTTAGGGCAACATTAAAATTTCTTGTATTGTTACAAACCATTGATATTCAACCATACACAGTACAAGTGTTCCCTATTGTCACAGTCTAGGTAGTTTTTATTAGAAAATCCACCGGCCAGTGCAGCCCGCGCGCAGAGAGCAAGTTCTGTCCGTGTACGCGGGGTGGAAATGAGGAAGATTCAAACGGGTGGGGGGTAACGAGTGGCCGTTCTATACG
Source organism: Hypomecis atomaria (assembly GCA_964007245.1). Taxonomy (NCBI): domain Eukaryota; kingdom Metazoa; phylum Arthropoda; class Insecta; order Lepidoptera; family Geometridae; genus Hypomecis; species Hypomecis atomaria. Next base: position 2,639,413 of record OZ023308.1, on the reverse strand, counting down.
TAGTATTATTATATATTCTTTGGCCTAAGTTAACAGAGTTGGTATAAATTAATGCTTATACTCATTTATAAATGTCTTATCTAGGTTCCGCTTTGGTACGCATACAAGCCATACAAGCGTTTGTATAACTATGCTAAACAGGTCTATGAAAATTATTACAAATAAAAAAGTCAATCAGTTATTAAATAAGTTTAAAGTTATAAACCATTTTTTTTTTTGTATTTATAGCATTTATTTTACGCAAAACTTTGGCTGAAAAATATACATACATAAACTACAAACTTCTCTGAAAAAAAAAAGACGTACGAGCGTGCAATATTTCCTACTCAAGCGATTGACATCAAAAACATAACATTTTGTTGCAATTTAAAGTTTGAAAAGAGTTTTCTCCCGAAACGTAAATTTTATCAAAAATATACCGAAAATTATCTCGATGTTCTGCAGAAAACGCTAAAACAGTGGTCGATTCACGATCCCCTTAATGGATAAGCTCAGAATAATAAAACTATGAAATAAAAGTGTGTTGAAATACATAAAATAAAGTAAAAAACAAAATAATAGTACATTGTTCACCGAGAGGAGAAAGTGACCGATTACCGTCGAGGGTGGCTTTAAAACACCCGAGATCGGGAATCGCACTTTCTCTCGAGTGATACATAGTGCTTTATACTACACCTACGAGGAAAATAAAAAACAAAATCTTTACTAATTGAAATTTATATTGAAATTGTTGCAGTTAGTGAAGCATGTAACACTTGAAAATGGCGCCAATGGCGTCTGCAATTTTCACATGTTCTTTTTTCAAACTGTTTGACACCATCCAACACACAGCTAGTGGCCAGTGTCATTTTGCGAACTTGGAGATAAAAACTCACTGTAAAAACTTTTTGGCTTTTGATGTTTAGGTTACCAGCGCATTTTTTTCTTTTTTATACCCAAAATTAAAAAAGAAAAACCTCGTAAGAAATGGATTTTCATACACTTTTCTCTCCCGCTCAGATGCGTTTTCTCCCCGTATATTTGTTCGATATGCAATGACGTACTTTCTACCGTAAATTTGATAAAGTATCAAGGTACTTTCCGAGCAGGTGTAGTATAAAAATAAATATGTAAGTAAGTAACTATTATACAATATTACAAAATTACTTTATTTTCACACCGTATATATACAGAGCAAGCTTAAACTAGAAAAATAAACAATAATCCGGTAGAACAATGGGCGACCTTATCGCCTGCAGTGATTTCTTCCAGGTAACCTAATTGTTATGTACAGGTGCAGTACCAAGAGCCAGTGCAGTGGACGCAGGTTCAAAACCCGGTGGCTCCGAAGCTGTTCGACATGTGTCCTGTAGTCTACCCCCACCACTACACACACTACAACGTTCTGTACCCACAGGTACTGTACTGTACCAGCCTTTTTAAATAGTCCACTGCAGGACGTAGGCCTACACACGAAGGGTGATTGGGCCATATCCACCACGCTGGCCCAGTGCGGATTGGTGGATTCACATACGCCATCGAATTTCTTCTACGGACGTATGCAGGTTGCCTCACGATGTTTTCCTTCACGGAAAAGCCAGTGGTGTGAAATTCCGTACATACAACCCGGTCAGAATATCTGTGCACCTCGCTGGAATGCGGCGCCTCTCCCGCTTCCCCTGTCACCTCTCCGCGCACTCCCCGGTGCGACAGTACGGTTAGCATCTTCGTTGCCGATACACGTCCCGATAATAATTTACGTCCGTACGGTATACTAGACGTCCGGTAATGTATTTACGTCCCGATAATTCGATATGACGTCACGAAGTTAGGTGCACAGATATTGTGACCGGGTTGTAAGTTCCAAAGAAACTCATTGGTACGGGACCGGGATTGATCCGACGACCTCAAGAATGACAGGCCAGCGTTACAACCACTAGACCGCCACGGCTTATACCCACAGGTAACCTTGTTTTATTCATCATCATTATCAGTCCTTGGTTATCCACTACTGGGCGCCGGTCTCCCTTAGTTTTATGTCATTCAACTCTATCCCTTGTCAATAGCATCCATGTGCAGTCTACTGATCTAAAACTAAACGTGTATAACACACGTTCATTGCTGTATCACGCGACGTCGCGTAAAACACACGTTCATCGTTGCATAGTCCCTGGAGTCTGTGGATCATTAATTTAAATTAAAAAAAAAAAAATTGAACATTTTGTGTGATAAAAATGAATTTCAAACGTTATAAGTGCTGTGCAGTACCTCAGTGTAAAAAAACCGGACAAGTGCGAGTCAGGCTCGCTCACCGAGGCTTCCGTACAAATCCCTGAAGGTTTCATGATTAATTCATTCATTCAGAACTATGTCATTAAAACCTTAGAGCGAAGTAAGTAGATTATAAATAAATATTAGAGGACATCTTACATATGGCCTGTGACCGCAAACTAAGCAAAGCTTGTGATATGGCTGCCAGAGACTGATATACTACATATACATATTTTTAAATACATAATTATAATGATAGTAACTAAATAACACCCAGACACAGAGCAAATACTTACATTCATCACATAAATATTTGCCCTGGGTGGGGATCGAAACCACGCCTCTTTGACCCAGAAGTTAGGGTCACTAACCACTGAGCCACCGAGGCAGTCTAATTATGCACCTAGAGATCGCAGACCATCGAGGATGAGCAGTCGAGCGAGAATGACTTGAGCGCCGGGTGGACGGCTTAAAATGTATAGACTTCTGTAAGAGAGGTGACGTCACGACCCCCACTCCCAAACTTTGACAAGGTTTATCTTTGTCATTTCTTGTTAGATTATGAAAAGAAAAAATACGTGTCCAATATTTTTTGATAATCTAACTCACGGACTAATTATAATAATGATATTTTACCCAGTCGTCATGTCTATTGCCCCGCAGGGTCACCTCCTTAAGGGGGAACTTTCTTTTTGACCGACGATCCGAACCGGAGGAGGTTCTCAATTCGACGCGTATATTTTCTTTAATATGTATAACGCATAACTTTTTTCATAGTAGTCCGATTTCAATAAATCTTTTTTATTGGTAAGAGAATACTTCGAAATTGGTCCCATTAAAATTTTATTGACTTCGGTTGAGTCATTTTTGATAAATCAACAATAATGTGAAAAATAAATTAAAAATTTAAAAAACCCCCGACACATTGACAACCATTTTGGGCACATTTGTAGAATTTTGGTTCTTCCATCCCCACTTTAACCCACCATAACTCTTAAACGGCTCAATCGATTTTTATAAAACATAGCTAAGAACACTCTCGATTAAGTCTCCTTTCATCCAAAAAAAACTAAACTGAAATCGGTTCAGTGGTTCGGGCGCTATGATGCCACAGACAGACAGACAGACACACAGACAGACAAACAGACACGTCAAACTTATAACACCCCTCTTTTGCGTCGGGGGTTAAAAATGCTACATCGATCCGTGCGAAATATTCGCGAATTTTGTGCACGGATGAAGTCGCTCATGCTGTTTATTGCAAAAAATAATTATTTCAGGGGGTGCTTTGGTTTCTTCCAGATGGTGCCGCAACCGTACCCGATCTGCCAGCCCGTGTACCCAGCGCTGGACAAGGCGGCCCCCCCACCGAGCTACCAGCGGACACGGAACTCGCTGCCCCCCACCGCACGGAACACCCCCCTCACCCACACCGCCGACGATAGCAAACAAGAAGACAAGGAGTTAAACAGGTCTGCAATCTAATGTGGAAGAAAACCCTCTTCTTTCCACCCACCCCTCCCCCTTTGTATACAGGGTTATTTCTAATCAGGGTCATATGTATAACTATACAAAACACGTTAATTAAGAACCGCATGTAAACATATGTTGCAATAAATGATTTGAGTTTGAGTTTAATTAATTAGCATCCTTTTGGGGGCTTATTCTGTACATCAAAAGTAACAACTTTTTTTCTGCGACTTTTGTCAAAACTCGAAAAAAAATCAGCTGTTCCATACATTTTGTCGAGGGTGAACGATATTTTTCTATGGTACACCTACTTTTTTTTGATACAATAAAAGTCGTAGAACAAAAGTTGTTAGTTTTGATGTACAGAACAAGCCCCTAAAAGGATGCTAATTGGTTAGAAATAACCCTGTAAATTTATCTAAAAAGAAAGACTACAACGATTGTCTTAGCCAACATATTAAAACAAACCTTTCCTTCCAGGCAAGACTCGACCGAGATAGCGGCGAAGATCCAACAGATCAAAGACCAGATGGCGTCGCTGAAGACGAGGGGGGGTGAGGAGCGGCGGGCGGAGGGGGGCAGCGGCGGGGGAGGGGGGGAGTGGCGCCGGAACAGCGGGCACGGGATACTGGGCACGTGTCCCGCGCACTACTCGCACGGACAAGGGTGAGTTGTAATGTATATATAAGGGGGTGGGGGGGGGGGATTTGTTGGAAGGGGGGTGGGCATTTTAACGAATCTTGACGAAAATTGGTACACAAGTTGGATTTTTCTTGTCGTCGGCGATTTTTGATTGGAGGGTATTCCTTGAAAAAGGGAAGAAATTTGCTGTCGCGCTAATCAGCTGATGTCAATTATATTTGGTAAGAGTATTGAATGTTTAAATTTTAACAACATTTACGAATATGAATCAAATCGGTCCCGAGCGTATCGAGATATACATAATTTTATAAATAGACCAGACTATGTGTAATATGTTACAGTCTGGGCTAACGGTAAAGTATCACTAGATAAAATAAAGTCTGTCCCTATGTACGCTTATATTTTTAAATCTACGCAACGGATTTCGATGCGGTTTTTTATTAGAAAGGTTTATATGTGCGAAGCGAGGGCGGGTCGCTATATAGTCTCCTATATAAAAATTCGAATAATATAACTTTTGTTTCAGTCGTCCGAACGATGAGAGCCAGCTGAGCTCGGCGGCGCGCGCCATCATCAACTCCTTGAGGAATATGCAGGCGAAAAATACATGTAAGTAAGAAAATGTGTTTGTTATTTTTTCACGCAGCAAAAAAGCGCAACGGATCGACTTGATTTTTGGGATGAATATAGTCTAAAGGTCGGAGAGTAACATAGGCTATTATTATTCCGGAAAATTAAAAGGTTCCTTTGGTATAGCACAAAGGTCAAAATATCACGCAAGCGAAGCCGTGCGCAAGAGCTAGTTGTCTACATAGAGCTATCTGCTTAACCTTTTTTTTTACCAGGGGAAATCTTTTATAGATACCACCACACCTCGAAGGCAGGCGGGTGGTTATGTCCTGCCGACTGGACAGTATACCCACCAAAACCCCTGGGTGTTCCACCACTGCGCCTGGTGTCGGGGCTACGGGCACGCTTGCGCACTCCTCCGCGGCACCCGACAGCGCTGGCCCAACTTGGGCCCCACCACGGAGCTTCGGCTCCCGCCAGAATGACGATGTGCCGAACACCAGGTACATCGCCACCCACCGCCTGGGACCAACCAGCACTGGGCGTCAGACAGCACCCGTATCCGACAGCCCTGGTCCCGATGCAACAGGTTAATTAAAGTGGACCCGCGCCTGCCACTACGGCTGCAGAGGATAGGGAGAGCGGCCATCGCGATACCGACACTCCTCTTCCCCTGCAGCCCCACCGCCTCCGCCAACACGTTGGCGGCACCCGGAAATCGGATTCTTATTGGAGATCCATACAGGCTTATGTCCAACAATGGACATCCTATGGCTGATGGATGAATATATGAAACGTCTGATAATATGGTTTGTTTTCAGATCAGCAAGACAAGCGCACGTACGATAACCAGTACAACAGGAGCTACGAGCGGAGCGACAACTACAGGAACCGACGGGACAGGGACGCGGACAAACCCGCCGACAGGGGCCACGGGTGGGTATCATATGTCTGACCGTTATCATTATATTATAGGAACCGACGGGTTAGAGACCCGGACAAACCCGGCGACAGGGGCCACGGGTGGGTATCATATGTCTGACCGTTATCATTATATTATAAGGTACAACAGGAGCTACGAGCGGAGCGACAACTACAGGAACCGACGGGACAGGGACGCGGACAAACCCGCCGACAGGGGCCACGGGTGGGTATCATATGTCTGACCGTTATCATTATATTATAGGAACCGACGGGTTAGAGACCCGGACAAACCCGGCGACAGGGGCCACGGGTGGGTATCATATGTCCGGATGATAATATGAAATGCTGTTCCATAGAACATTGAAGCCGTGGTGGTCTAGTGGTAATGACACCCGTCTTACAATCGTGAGGTCGTGGAATGAAATCCCGGTCCCGTACCAATGAATTTATGTACGGAATTTCACACTACTGGCTTTTCGGTGAAGGAAAACATCGTGAGGCAACCTGCATACGTCCGTAGAAGAAATTCGATGTATGTGAATCCACCAACCCGCACTGGACAAGCGTGGTGGATATGGCCCAATCACTCTTCTTGGGTAGGCTTACTTCCTGCAGTGGACTATTAAAAAGGCTGGTACAGTTCCATAAAACAATATCGTTCACCCTCGACAAAATGTATGGAATAGCTTTTTTTTTTTTTTTTGGTTTTGACAAAAGTCGCAGAACATAAGTTGTTAGTTTTGATTGTCAGGAAACAATGACTAGGGTAGAGGCATTTCAGTGTAAGTGTTTACTAATGGCACCGATTTAACCGGGTAGTTGATACTGTAGTTTAGGTAATTAAGAAATTATAAAAGGCATGGTAGCAAATATGTCTGGCAGCACGGGAAGCATGGCAAAGGGACTAATAGTTTTCCCACCATTATATCCCCTCGAAGAGGAAATAAAATATGGATTGACAGTGACATCTGACATTAAGAGTGGATAAAATGGTTTTCTCCCCTTGCCGTGCTAACCGGGCTGGTGTGACTTAGCAGGAAAGTAAACAGAAATGATAATGGGTAATGAAATATAGTTTTGGTCACTCAAATGCATTATATGGGCAGTTAAGTGTGGGTCGGTAACCAAACGAAATTGGTTGGTAATGCATCTCATTCTTTGCAGCTTTATAATTAAATAATCGGCCAAGTACGAGTCGGACTCGCGCACGGAGGGTTCCGTACAGTATGAGGACCCCTTAAATATTTATTTTATTTTGTGTTTAGTATTTGTTGTTATAGCGGCAACAGAAATAAATCATCTGTAAAAATTTCAGCTGTCTAGCTATCATGGTTCATGAGATACAGCCCGGTGACAGACAGACAGACAGACAGACAGACAGACAGACAGACGGACATCGAAGTCTTAGATATAGGGTCCCGTTTTTCCCTTTGGGTACGGAACCCTAAAAAGAGACGTCATATGTAACTCCCGTATATTCAGCATGTAACATAATCATCATTTCAGTTGTCTGTCAATCTACTGTTGGACATAGGCCTCCTCTATTGTCATAGGAACTCCGCAATAACAAGACATAACCCTATCGAGTTTCGGCTCCTATGATTCGTCTTGACGCGCACTTTGTGTCTAGATATAACCTGGAGCAACGAAAATGGACAGACTCGCAACCCTACGGGGTTGCGAGTCTGTCCATTTTTTATAGGATATATTTCGGAGAGTGTGCATCTGAGCTGCACGACCTTATCCTACCATCCTCTTTTACTACAGGACAAGTAGGAGGACGCATTACCACCCCTACATTGTCGATTTTCCTTCGATACGTACGAAGCGGTTTGACTCAACATTTCTGATTCGTACCGCCAGGGAATGGAACGTCTTCCTGCTTTCCTGTTACCTAAGAGATATAATCTGAAGCTTTTCAAGGTCAGAGTGAATAGGTATCTTCTAGGTCTGCGTGCTTCATCTTCCGACCACAACGTCGCTTACCATCAGGCGAGTTGGTGGTCAAACGCGGACTTATTTGCGTTAAAAAAAAAAGATGGTATCCAGGGTCCAATGATGGAGCTGAAAGGTATAGTATAGAATAGTATAGATATTAATGTAAGGTTATTGTTGTTTGCAGTAGCAACCAAGTCGAGCGCCAGGACGTGAACGGCAAGGGCGACGGCGATCGGAGGTTTGAACCCAGGACCCGGGTGAACCAGGTCAACCTGCCCTACCGTCCGCCTTACCTCTTCCGACAGGTCAGTTATACATCCATCAGCCATAGGACGTCCACTGCCGGACATAGGCCAGCCCTGTAGATTTGAACCCAGGACCCGGGTGAACCAAGTCAACCTGCCCTACCGCCCGCCGTACTTGTTCCGACAGGTCAGTTATACGTCCATCCATCCATAGGACGTCCCCTGCTGGACATAGGCCGCCCTTATCGATCTTCAATAAGACCGGTTGGTAGTAGCTAGCATCCAGCGCGATCCTGCGGTCTTAATGAGGTCATCCGTCCACCTTGCGAGAGGGTGTCCTACGCTGCGCTTGCCGGTACGTGTCTCTACTCGAGAACTTTACGTCCCCATCGGCTATCCGTTCTTTGAACGCGCCATACCCACTGCTATTCAACATTGATTTTTTGACGTTATAACGTCACATAAATCTGAACTCCGGCCCGACGCACGAAAAAGTGTCACGTTCCGCCTGAGCCGAGCGTACAAGCGAGAGCTCGGAACAAGCGATAGAGAGAGACGATCGGCCTAAGTGTTCGGCTTGTTTCAGTTGTTGATTCAACAATGGTTTCTTATGACGTTATGACGTCAAATTATTGTCCGTATACCGACTTTATACCAACTTTATTTTTTTATTTCTTTTTCAGATGTCACCAGGCACGTGGTGCAGGCGGTCGCCGGCGCCCGTACATCCCAGTGAGTATTTTTTTATTACTGAAACGCTAACTTTTTTTTAACCGACTTCCGAAAAGGGAATGTTCTATGTTCTTATGTATGTATAGGTATTGTGTTTTGAGTATGTTCATCGAATATGTTCTGTACTGTACCAGCCTTTTTAATAGTCCACTGCAGGACGTAGGCCTACCCACGAATGGTGATAACACGAATATGTTCGATAATTGTGAATCGATTTAAAAATATATTTTTTAGTTCAATAGGTAAATAACTCCCGAGGTGGTGCCATTCAATAACAACTAAAAAAGTCGATAAAATATCACCTTAGGCTTTATTGAATAGTCGGCCAAGTACGAGTTGGACTCGCGCACGGAGGGTACCGTACTGTATGGGAGCCCCCCTTAAATATTTACTTTATTTTAATTTTATTATTTATTATTGAAGTGAATATACAAATAAATATTTTGTGAAAAGTTTAAGCATCTACCTGTTATCATTATTAATATAGAGCGAAAAACGCCTAAAAAATCAGCTTTGTTGTATGGGAGCCCCCTTTAATTATTAATTTTATTCTGTTTTTAGTATTTGTTGTTATAGCGGCAACAGAAATATATCATCTGTGAAAATTTCAGCTTTCTAGCTACAATAGTTCATGAGATACAGCCTGGAGACGGACAGACGGACAGCGGAGTCTTAGTAATAGGGTCCCATTTTTACTCTTTGGGTACGGAACCCTAAAAATTAACAATTATGTAATAGTACATTGTTCACCGAGAGGAGAAAGTGACCGATTACCGTCGAGGGTGTTTAAAACACCCGAGATGGGGAATCGCACTTTCTCTCGAGTGATAGTGCTTTATACTACACCTACGAGGAAAATAAAAAACTAAATCTTTACTAATTGAAATTTATATTGAAATTGTTGCAGTTAGTGAAGCTTAATGTAACACTTGAAAATGGCGCCAATGGCGTCTGCAATTTTCACATGTTCTTTTTTCAAATTGTTTGACACCATCCAACACACAGCTAGTGGCCAGTGTCATTTTGCGAACTTGGAGATAAAAACTCACTGTAAAAACTTTTTGGCTTTTGATATTTAGGTTACCAGCGCATAGTCTTACCCAAAATTAAAAAAGAAAAACCACGTAAGAAATGGAATTTCATACACTTTTCTCTCCCGCTCAGATGCGTTTTCTCCCCGCATATTTGTTCGATACGCAATGACGTACTTTCTACCGTAAATTTGATAAAGTATCAAGGTACTTTCCGAGCAAGTGTAGTATAAAAATTATTACATCGATGTTACATCGATTCGTGCGAACTATTCGAATTCTGTACACGGTTGAAGTCTGTTATGCTATTTTTTGACGAAAATGAATTATTTTGTATCACTAGCTGACCAGGCAAACGATGTTTTGCCATTTAAAAAAATATAACACTTCGGGATATGATAATTATTTTTCGCAAAAAATCGCAACACCGACTTCCATCGGGAACAGAATTCGAATAATTTGCACGAATCGACGTGACATACACGTACATTTTTGTTGATTTATCAAAAACGATTCGGCTGATTTTGATAAAACTTAAATGGGACCAACTCAGAAGTATATTTTAAAAAAAGATTTTTTAAAATCTGTTCACAATTGGCGAAAATATCAATGAACAAACACAAAAAAAAAATACATGAAGATGATCACCTCCTCCTTTTTGAAAGTCGGTCAAAATATAGATTTTCGGCGATTTTCAGACCTACCTAGAAAATTTCATACAAATCGGTTTAGCCGTTTTGGAGGAGTTTGGTAACAAACACCGCGACGCTGGAATTTTATATATCTTCTGCATATACTCGTATATAAAAATGAATTGCTGTTCGTTAGTCTCGCTAAAACTCGAGAACGGCTGGACCGATTGGGCTAGTTTTGGTCTTGAAATATCCGTGGAAGCTAAGGGAAGGTTTAAACGGTGAGAAAATATAAAAATATAGTGAGTAAAATAATAAAGACATTCATTGAATTTTCCCATACAAAATGTTCCTGCATGTAAAAGTTGTCATTGACAGTTGACAGATGGTGAGATGAAGTTCACCGGGGCAGCTAGTCAGATATAATTATAAAATGGCGAAACGTTTGTGAGGTCAACTAGATATTTCTATCGTCGTTTCAGCAGTAGGACGTCCACTGCTGGACGTAGGCCTCCCCTATAGATCTGCAATAAGACCGCTTGATAGCGTCTTGCATCCAGCGTGATCCTGCGGTCCTAATGAGGTCATTCGTCCACCTTGTGGGTGGACGACCTACGCTGCGCTTGCCGGTACGTGATCTCCACTCGAGAACTTTTTTCGACCCCACCGGTCATCAGTCCTCCGCGCTATGTGCCCTGCCCATTGCCATTTCAACTTGCCAATCCGCTGGGCTACGTCGGTAACTTTGGTTCTACTGATCTCATCATTTGTGATTCGATCTCGCAGAGAAACTCCGAGCATAGCCCTCTCCATGGCTCGTTGGGCTACTTGAAGCTTACTAATAAGGTCCATTAGTGAGAGAATTTAGATATTTCTATAATAATTATATTGTATTTTATTTCAGCAATGAACCACCCGCGTCGGCAGCACCCCGACACACGACCACGACGTTAATTAAAAAAACACTAAAAATACACATATGTCTGTAGCAAACAAAAAAAAACAAACTGAATTAAAAATTTAGATATATATTTAAGGGTATAACGCAACGTCTTAATTTTCACGTACTGTACTGTATCAGCTTTTTTAATAGTCCACTGCAGGACGTAGGCCTACCCACGAAAGGTGATTGGGCCATATCCACCACGCTGGCCCAGTGCGGGTTGGTGGATTCACACACGCCATCGAATTTCTTCTACGGACGTATGCAGGTTGCCTCACGATGTTTTCCTTCACCGAAAAGCCACCGAGTGGTGTCTCCGTACATAAATTCCGAAGAGCTTATTGGTACGGGACCGGGATTGAACCCACGACCTCACGATTGTAAGGCGGGTGTCACTACCACTAGACCACCACGGCTCTTATTTACATGTCGCAGCCTCTCTATTTTTTTTAAATATAATGTAGCCTATGACACCCGGGGATCGTGTAGCTTCCCAACAGTGAAAAAATTTTTCAAATCGGTTCAGTAGTTTCGGAGCCTATTCAATGCAAACAAACAATCAAATCTTTCCTCTTTATTATATTGGTATTGATTATCTATTAATCGCTAATTTTCACGTAAATGTTTTATCACAATCCGTTCAGTAGATTTTGCGTGAAAGAGGAACAAACATCCATACATACAAATTCGCGTTTATAATATTAGTAGGATTAAGTGCGGCGTTATACCCTTAAATACAAGACAAATTACAACAACTTATTAGTACATAATCTGTTTGTAAAAAAAACTGTTATTGTGTTACACACATATACAGGGTTATCCTCAACTTATGTACTAAGCCGAAAGGAGGTGATTCAGACCATCATTATAAACAACTTTTACTATGGAGCTAATCTGAAAATCACTCCATAGTATAAAACAAAGTCGCTTCCGCTGTCCCCATGTCCCCACGTATGCTCATATCTTTAAAACTACACAACGGATATTGATGCAGTTTTTTAAATAGATAGTGATTCAAGAGGAAGGTTTATATGTATAACTAGTATTTTGGGCGGTGCGCGGGCCGCAAGCGGCCCGCGAGGCATTCTTTAAATATATTTTTATGTAATTTTTTTTTTGTCATTTCTAATAGTTTCCTCAAAACTACTTTCGAACCAATGTATGGCGAAAGTAAAAAAAAAAACCGCCATCTTGAATTTTCATCGACCCCACCAGGTAGCTCTCCCGATTCCCTATGACATTTGGTCAAACACTCCCCATCCAAGTTGTACCGTTGCCGAGCTATTGACGATTCAATTTTGTATGGCGGCCATGTTTTTTTGTTCGGAAGCCATCTTTTTTTTCAATTCTCTAAAGAGGTCCGAGGGTTTCTTCAATTTTTAGTTCAAGTGCTTTGGCAAAAATATTTACCGTTTTCGAGATACACCTGTGCGAAGCCGGGGCGGGTCGCTAGTCGAGAATAAAAATCGTCTGTTTCAAACATTTTGTCGATTGAGAATTTTGCATGGAACAGCTGATTTTTTTCTTGAATTTCGGGTTGGTCCCATAGTAAAAGTTGTTCGTTATGGTCTGAATCATCCCTTTTCGCTTAGTAGAGGGCAAGTAGATAACCCTGTACAAATATCACATGTAGATCAAATCATACAACTTGGCGTGTTGTTGTGTGTTAGTGATTATAGTTCGGCCGTTCAGAGAATGCGTTCCTGACACGTCATCTTGAAAAAATGTTTTTGGCCGATATCTCGGAAACTGTGTACTTAAGGGCAAAAAACATTAAGATCATTATTGTAAAAAATATTGTTAAAATAAAATTTCTCATCTTTTGTTTCCATTGAACTTTTTTGTAAAACTGGAAAATAAAAGATGCGAAATTTTATTTTCTACAATAATGATCTTAATGTTTTTTGCCCTTAAGTACATAGTTTCCGAGATATCGGCCAAAAACATTTTTTCAAGATGACGTGGGATTTCAGGAACGCATTCTCTGAACGGCCGAACCATAGCTACAAAATGCGGAAAACCCAATCTTCGCGTAGCTATTAGTGAGCTTCAGTCAGGGTGGGGTTATCCGCAGCTTGTAGCTAACATCAGAGCCGCCAAGTTTGATTCGACCTATTCAGGGTAAGCAGATAACCCTGTACGAATATAACATACAAACATACACAGCAATGACAATACACTACGGGGCCGCACGGAACTGCGATCTCACGTCAACTGAGCTAGTCATTTTTTTATAATAAATTAGAGATGCTCGTTAGTGGTGGGACGGTAATGAAAATAAAGAAACTGTCGATATTTTTTTATCGTCTATCGTATTTTTTATCGACTGTCGATACTTTTTTATCGAGTATCGATACTTGTTATCGACTATCGATATTTTTATCGACTGTCGATAAATATTTCTCGAGTATCGGTGACACTTTATCGACAGTGTCTCTTAACGTGAAAATAGTTGATAAGATAATAATGACTGTCGATATTTTGCTATCGATAGTTGATGTTTTTCATCGATAACTTTGGAATCATTTAATTTTGATAGAATTACAATAGCAGTATCAAATTTTCCGTAGTTTGACCGCATATCTGCTTAACGTTAGACAGTATGTAGTCAAACGCTATACGAAATAAAACAATAACCGTCCCATCACTAACGGAATCTCGGATCTACGCGTCGTAGGATCTATAGTGATATAATTATAATTAAAATATAACGTTTTGTTTGTTCAGTGCGGGATCCGATAGTTTAATTTATTTAATTTATTTTTATTTCTTCTATCGCGTTCGAAAATGCTGATAGTAATAAATAATACTAAAAGTTTGAAAAGCCTGACACAGTTTAATACAAAATTCAAAAATTCAAAATTATTTATTGTTATAAGATACAAATTACACACTGGTTATGCAGTCACTATTCCCCAAACTGGGTACAATAAAGCACCCGTATCTTACAAATAGTCTTATATATAAATACATCCGTCATTTTGCATTTGAGTGTATAAGCTGAATCATACTAGTCGGTGGACGTGAAGTTAGCTACAAGCTGCGCAATAGCCAATCAACGCGCGAGTTTATGTGAGCTTCAGTCAGGATTGGACATTGCGCAGCTTGTAGCTAACTTCACATCCGCCGACTTGTATGATTCGGCCTATAAAACTAAGTCAAAATTTCATTTAAGATCTCCATACATTACAAGAATACTTTGTCTTGTCGTATTTTTCTTGACCGCAGGCTGGTCATCTAAAAATTGGTTAAGACCCCACGATTCTTATTAAAAAATTGGCCATGACCGTAGTATTCTTATCTAAAAATTGGTCGTGACATCAGGATTCGTTTCTAAAAATTGGTCATGACCGTAGTATTACTATCTAAAAATTGGTCGTGACATCAGGATTCGTTTCTAAAAATTGGTCATGACCGTAGTATTACTATCTAATAATTGGTCGTGACATCAGGATTCGTTTCTAAAAATTGGTCATGACCGTAGTATTCTTATCTAAAAATTGTTAGTGACAGCAGGATTCGTATCTAAAAATTGGTCATGACCGTAGTATTCTTATCTAAAAATTGGTCGTGACAACAGGATACGTATCTAAAAATTGGTCATGACCGTAGTATTCTTATCTAAAAATTGTTAGTGACAGCAGGATTCGTATCTAAAAATTGGTCATGACCGTAGGATTTTTATCTAAAAATTGGGCGTGACAGCAGGATTCGTATCTAAAAATTGGTCATGTCCGTAGTATTCTTATCTAAAAAAAGGTCGTGACAATAGGAATCGTATCTAAAAATTGGTCATGACCGTAGGATTTTTATCTAAAAATTGGTCGTGACAGCAGGATTCGTATCTAAAAATTGGTCATGACCGTAGTATTCCTATTTAAAAATTGGTCGTAACAGCAGGATTCGTATCTAAAAATTGGTCATGACCGTAGCATTCTTATCTAAAAATTGTTAGTGACAGTAGGATTCGTATCTAAAAATTGGTCATGACCACAAAATTCTATCTTAAATTTGTCATGACTGCAGGCTCTCCTTTAGTACATTTGCTATAGATGTTTTTTTTAAACAAATATGGTGCTACGTATACTGTACACAAATATAATTGTAAATTGCCAGCACGTGAATAATTTGTTCTTTAAATATTATTAGCATTTTCGAATGCAATTTATTTGTTTATTTAGAGTATAATAAATGGGTAAGAAATGTGGGTCTGATGTTAAAACACTGATTTTGATTGAAAATTAAAGATTTTAGAATTTTCTTTGTGATGTCTATACGTGATTGAGGAACATATTTTAGGATTGATTTCGTTGTATTTACCGACTTTTACTATGGAACTAACCGTGAAATTGTAAAAAATGCAGATGGTCTATATATTTTGTCGTGAGTTAGTGAAATTTTGGTATGGAACAGATGATTTTTTTCACAATTTTAAAGTTAGTCCCGTTGTAAAAGTTGGTCATGATGATGAATACAAAGAGATACGTCTGTCGTCTAAATGAATAGAAAATTATATTAATCTACAAGGCTCGCATTTCATACCTAAATTATTATAATATTGCACAGTTATATAAAAACTTCTACGGGATGTAAATATAAAATAATTATTATAGAATATCATTGTAGTCATCATTATGACTGACTTTTACTATGGGACCAGGGGCCTTGTTGTGTAAGCGCTCTGACGTTTAGCTTCGCTTTTCCTCCCGCTCGCTCTCGTGGCGTGAGTAACTGCCGCGAGCAGGAGAAAAAGCGAAGCCGAACTTCAGAGCGCTTAGACAATAAGGCCCCAGCACCGACATTTTGAAAAAAAAAATGCTGCTTCATTCGTGCAAATATCTACAGAGCCACAGTCCCTAAGTGAAAGTAGTAAAAAAATGTCCGAGCGCCGTCATACATACAGACTTAGATATTTACATTAAATAATTCACAATATCCCGTTTTCTCGAATCTCAACGTTAGGCGACATGGCATTAGTGCTTGTAACCGAGCACTTTGACATCGCGCGGCGTTGTAGTCCGCTTGCAAGCCTGCCCAATACGTAGCTCGGGCAGGGTTTTGGCTCGGACACTTTTTTTGCACGAATGTGACTATAGATATTTGCTCGAATGCTGTTCCATACATTTTTCCGAAAATTTTTACATGAAACTGCCGGTGTTTTTTTATTTCGAGTTTGGTCCCATAGCACAAGTTGGTAATGATGACGAGCATACGCCGAATCAAAGTTCTTGGGGGGTGTGAAGTTAGCTACAAGCTGCGCGGAACCCAATCCTGACTGAAGCTCACTGAACAGCTGCGCGAGGATCGAGTTCCGCGCACCTTGTAGCTAACTTCTCAACCGCCAAGATGGTTGATTCAGCCCATACCAATGGTATTCTAATATATTTCAGTAGTAGAAAATGTACATCCTTTATAAGTCGTTACATCACTATGCAATAAAAATATGTTTACGTACTTTGTTTACTTATAGCCGTTAAGTTTTACATTATAAGGTTGATTTTTGCTTCTACACGCGTTTAGTGGAAATATTTAAAAGTAAATGTTATTTTTACTTTATAATTTTTATATATTATTGCACAAAATAATATAATAATTAATATTTTTACGTTATGTTATAAAATAATAACATATCTACAACCCGGTCACAATATCTGTGCACCTGACTTCGTGACGTCATATCGAATTATCGGGACGTATATACATTACCGGACGTCTAGTATACCGTCCGGACGTAAATTATTATCGGGACGTGTATCGGCAACGAAGATGCTAACCGTACTGTCGCACCGGGGAGTGCGCGGAGAGGTGACAGGGGAAGCGGGAGAGGCGCCGCATTCCAGCGAGGTGCACAGATATTCTGACCGGGTTGTACGTGTATTTTTTTGTGAACCGTATAGGCTGAATCATACAAGTTGGCGGATGTGAAGGCTACAAGCTGCTCAATATCCGATCGACGCGCAGCTATAAGTGAGCTTCAGTGAGGATTGTATGTTCCGCAGATTGTAGCTAAATTCACATCCGCCGACTTGTATGATTCAGTCTATACTAGATGTTGTTTTACATAGTACTACATGGGTTTGAAGAGGTGGATGTACCAATCACTATGAACAACTTTTACTATGGGGACAACTATGAATTTGCAAAAAAAAAAGTCAGTTGTTCTATACATTTTGTCGAAAATTTATGAACCTTTTGTATAGAGCAACTGTTTTTTTTTTTTCACCATTTATTGGTTGGTTTCATAGTAAGAGTTGTTCATAATGATGTGAATATCCCTATACTTTGCAAAGTAACATACGTAATTATTTATTAACGAAATAATTAACATTTTAAATATTTTCACTAAATGCTTTATTTTTTGTTTAGTTTTAAGTTTATTACTTTATCTCACACAAAAATATATCTAAAAAAATAGAAAAAAATGTCCTTACGTGTGAAAATTCAAAACTGTAACAATAAAAAAAAATTATATTTCCTCCTCTTTAAATACAAAATACATATTACTATTATATCAAATACAAATCTATAGTATTTTATATCGTTATATTTTAGTAGCATTTGTGTACATTACAAATTATTTATAAACGAGACGAGAGTTTGTGCAAAAAGAGAAGCGTCGTAGGTGAGGTCGCCCGTGTTCCATTTTACTAATTTTGTTACGTTGACAACACTGCTCTGTCATTGCTAGTACAACTGAAGGTATTTGATACTTGGTAGACACCAATTCGGTTTTCATCAGTACTCGCGGCTACCAAGTATAGTTTGACCTTGGCTGCTGATTAAAATCTTATTGTCAGTTCGCCGTAACGCCACGACGGTTCTCTTTTTGCACAAACTCTATTTTATGATGTTAAAATGAGTGCATTACACATTATTTATACAGGATGTAGCTCTTAGAGGCGTAATCAGGTGTATTCATCGTTATGAACAACTGTCATCATGGGACCAACCGCGAAAACTCGAAAAACAAATCAGCTGACCTTTATTTTTGGAACAGCTTATTTTATTTCGCGATTTATATTTGTCCCATAGTAAACGTTGGTTATAATGATGAGTACCTACAATAACATATATAATACTAGCTTTTGGGCTTCGCTTGCGTAAGATTTTGGTTTTTGTGCTATCCCTTAGGAAACTTTCATTTTTCCGGGATATTAAGTAGTCTATTATGTAATTTTCCGATCCTTCAACTATATTCATGCCAATAATCAAGTCGATCCGGTGCTCCGTTGCTGCGTGATAGAGTAACAAACCGACACACTTTCGGACTTATAATAGATAATAAGTCGACTGCCTCGGTGGCTCAGCGGTTAGTGACCCTGATTACTAGATCAAAGAGGCGTGGGTTCGATCCCCACCCAGGGCAAATATTTATATGATGAACATAGATGTTTGCTCTGTGTCTGGTTGTTATTGGTATCTTATCTATCTGAGTATGTATTTAAAAATATGTATATGTAGTATAACAGTCTCTGGCAGCCATATCACAAGCTATGCTTAGTTTGGGGTCAGAGACCGTGTGTAAGATGTCCCCTAATATTTATTATTATTTATATTTATAATAAATACACTAATGCTACTAAAATACAGGATTTCAAATTATAATAGTACTCTAACAGTTTAAATTTTAATTGCCAGTTGAACTGTGTATTAATATTAAATTATATAAATGATATAACTGTAAAAGTCGATGTACATGTAGTGCGTTTAATTTGTATTAAAGTTTATTGTAACGTAGAGTATATCATTGTTAATATTAAAGATTTTAGCGTATATAGTGTTGTTTTATTTTATTTTAACTACCATTATACAGGGTTATTTCTAATCAATTAGCATCCTTTTAGGGGCTTATTATGTACATCAAAACTAACAACTTTTGTTCTACGACTTTAGTCAAAACTCAAAAAATAATCGGCCAAGTACGAGTAGGACTCGCGGACGGAG
Source organism: Hypomecis atomaria (assembly GCA_964007245.1). Lineage (NCBI taxonomy): Eukaryota > Metazoa > Arthropoda > Insecta > Lepidoptera > Geometridae > Hypomecis > Hypomecis atomaria. The sequence continues at coordinate 2,620,092 of OZ023308.1, read as the reverse complement.
GGTTCCGTACTGTATGGGAGCCCCCCTTAAATATTTATTTTATTTTAAATTTAATATTTATTATTGAAGTGAATATAAAACTAAATATTCTGTGAAAATTTCAAGCATCTACCTGATACCATTATTAATACAGAGCGAAAAACGTCTAAAAAATCAGGTTTGTTGTATGGGAGCCCCCCTTAAATATTTATTTTATTCTCTTTTTAGTATTTGTTGTTATAGCGGCAACATAAATACATCATCTGTGAAAATTTCAGCTACCTAGCTATCATGGTTCATGAGATACAGCCCGGTGACAGACAGACAGACGGACATCGAAGTCTTAGTAATAGGGTCCCGTTTTTCCCTTTGGGTACGGAACCCTAAAAAATCAGCTGTTCCATACATTTTGTCGCGGGTACACGATATTTTTCTATGGAACAACAAATTTCTTTTTTTTTAGTTTTGAAAAAAGTCGCAGAGCAAAAGTTGTTAGTTTTGATGTACAGAATAAGCTCATAAGAGGATGCTAATTGACTAGGAATAACCCTGTATAGTGTTGTTTTATTTTATTTTAACTACCATTTGTAAAACACTCTGTAGAAGAACCATCTCGCTATGTTTGGTGACTTGACTTGCTACAGGGTGACCGCAGGTGGCATTTTCCAACTGAGCGCTACCGTGGCTCGGATGACACGTTAAATTGTAGAACCCGGTTGTTTTAACCGTTTAGCCATGTCAGAGGCCTTAGGTGGCCTAAAAACTGACACCAGGGCTAGCCACCCGGCCTAAAAGGACTTTACTATAACAGGGTTATCCAGAACTGATATACTTAGTCGAAAGGAGGTGATTGAGACGATTATTATGAACAATTTTTACAATGGAGCCAACCCGGATTCGAGGAAAATATCAGCTGTTTCATACAGTCATTTTATTCCGAGTTGTAATTTTGTTATGTTATGAAAAGTTATTCATAATGATGGTCTTATTTCCCCTTTTTGTTAGTAGGTAACTCTGTATAGTGAAATTATTTATATATTTTGATTATGGAAACTAACGAGGTTGTTCATAATAATTTCTTGAAATAAGTAGGTACATACAGCTCCATCCATCCATCAGCCATAGGACGTCCACTGCTGGACATAGGCCTCCCCTATAGATCTCCAATAAGACCGGTTGGTAGCGGCTTGCATCCAGCGCGATCCTGCGGTTATACGGACAAAATATAGGACATATATTATGCATAATGTATGGACAATATTATTATACATGTCGGAGAGCAGCCTCTTGAGCTGATTTGCTTTATTTAATTACTGGTAATACACAGACAGATAATATTTCGAGGTGCATTTGACAGATGACTTTTTTGTCAACTTCAATGTCAACTTCAGTGTGACGTGACACTGACGTACACATTGGCAGGAAAAGGCGTGGCTTGAAGCACTTTTTTTTTGACGAAAATACAAGAAGATGTTGGAAAATCATCGGGGTGTTCAATTGTTTGATTCGAAGACAATTACCTACTGTAATTTTTGAAGAATTACTCTGTAAGCAGAATAAAGTTGATATCGGAAATTCGCTGGTGTTCATATTTCAATAACTAGCACTATGATCAAGGAGGACACGAGACAATAATACACGTTTGTTGATCTCCACGTCATACATATAATGTTGCACTCATAAGGTGGGTGGACCATGGAAGGCCACGCTCCTTTGAAGGCCAACTATCAAAAAGTCGTAGTTATTGACATGTAAACACATATTCCTTTGGCTATACACTAAGATCCATCAAACTCAAGGCCACAGATGCGGCGGCGAGTCGTTTGCGCCGCTATTGTGGCAGTACGATCTCATGCTTTGTAGACTTTGGTCGTCGACGTTACAATTGTAATTCGCGCGCACAGCAAAACGTAAGTTTTTAGTTAGATAACCTATTATTATTTCATATTTTTTTACTGTGAATTGTCGTATAAGGATATGTTTATGGTACTAAAGGAAAAAAAAATAGTTTTGCCTCGATTTAAGTTAAAATATTGGTAGTGTTCCCAGGAAAGCCGGTGGTTCCTTATAAGGCCAATCAAAAATTTGACAGTTGGCCTTGCTAGGGTACATGGGCCTTACAAAGAACATGTACAAACCATGAACATATGAACAGTTACTTTTTAGTTATAAATACGTACCGTTACAGTTAAAACAATGTTTTATATTTAAAATATTTTTATTTATAAGGGTTATTAAACTTTTTAACTCCTATTGAATAGACTTTTTTTTTTAAATTATTTAATTATCAGTATATATTTAAATTTATTTTATGGAAAGGTTATGTCTGAAAATAAACTGAACTAATTTACATGAAAACCAACGAACATAAAAAATATTTACATGTTAAAAACGGTAAAGTATGTGATAAAGTAAGTATGTGATAAGTTATATATAAGATAGTCATAAGATAGTCTGTCTGTAATCATATTTTAAGCAAAAAAAACTTTATAACAATAAACCGGTAATTGAATAGATGATTAAAGAAAGTCATTGATAATTTTTAGTTTGGCCTTCTTAGGAACATTTTGGCCTTACAAAGAACGGACCCATAAGAAGGCCATTTGAGGTAAAAAAAAAAGTTTTTAATTTCATTATAATACGCGTTGGCAAGTTACTTGATGTCAATATAATACTCATTACTACTGTTTTTAAATAATTTCCATCAATATATTCTTAGTTATACGATGGTGTTCAAGTAATGTTCGTTGAGTTTTTTATAAATGATAAAAATATATTGAGCATTTAATGTTTTGCTTAAATGAAAGAGCTTATTATGTAGTTTTAGTAAAAGCGAATATATTAATTGTTACAACTCTATTTTTAAGTTTAACGACTGATGTATAATATTGGCCTTGTTTGGAGCCGTGTTCCTTGCAAGGCCATTTGGAAGAGCTTAACAAAACTTAAGTTTAATGAATACTGATTAAAGCTAGGTTAAAGAAAAGTGATTTATATGGTACACAATAAAACAAAGTATTATTTGATAATTTGTTTTTTTCATTTATCTAGTTAATAAACGAATAAAAAGCGTTTACTCGTTAGTGTGGCCTTCCATGGTCCACCCACCTTATCTGTAATACATTAATCATCCGCATTTTGTGACCGAAATCCTGTAGCCTCGATCAGAATGAGCACCGCTATATATACCTACATATACCTAAGATGAATTTTCTAGAATAGTTATCCTTACTAAAATAATAAATCAGAAAATGTGTTTGTTGATTTATTGGTTTGTTCCTCTTTCACGCAACAACAGATTGACTTGATTTTAGACATGGAAATAGTTTGAAACTGAGGTTTGAAAGACGGAAAGTGAAAGGTACTTTTTATCTCACAATAACAAAATGTTCCTATGGGATAGCACATCGGGTGAAGTGAAGTTTATGATAATGAATTATATAATCGGACCACTCTGTAAAAAGTTATGCACGGTTATATTCATGAAATATACGACGCAATATCAACGTGGGGGTGGAAATATATCCCTACATAGTATAAAATAAAGTCGCTATTTTTGTCTGTTTGTTTGTCTGTATGCTTAAATCTTTAAAACTACGCAACGGATTTTGATGCGGTTTTTTTAATGGATAGAGTGATTCAAGAGGAAGGTTTATATGTATAATACACCTGTGCGAATCCGGGGCGGGTCGGCAAAATTTTACGTTACACGATTTTGACTCACAAACGCAGCAGTAGTTAGGATCTAAGGTCTGTAAGAATAATAATAAGAAAATATTTATTGTTAAGGCGAGGCTATCTGAGAACTTTAGGTATTTTAGGCTAGCACAGGCGCCAATTTTCGGAGCGCGACGTATTCATTTACGCGACTCAGAAATTGTGAACGACGCGCCGCGCGCTCGTCTTCCGCGCGTCGTCAGCCGCGCTATATAAGTACCTTACCGCAGTAACGAATATCAACCAGTTGACATACACCTATTTTTAGGAAAATGAGAAAATGCCTTATCATATACAGTCATTGTACATATATTTAGGAATAGGTATAAGACGTCATTGAGTACTGTATCCTCAGAAACCTAAGTACATTGAAGTACCTATAAATTGCAAGTTAGGTTTGTTACTATTTCACGACTAATACACGTTTGTATGGATGTTAGAATGCAGTTAGCTCTGACATGGATAGTAGCTGATATTAGTTACATTTTCGGGGTTTAGTGACTTTTCGGATACAAGATTTTTAGGCACGTTGTCCGAAGTATAATCTTATTTTTTTATTAATTTTTAAAGGTTCCGTATATCAAAAGAAAAAAACTATCAACCCTTATAGGATTACAGTCCGCCTGCCCAACCGCCCGTGTGTCAAGAGGTCAAGACCTATCTTGGGAACAAAAGGAGGTATCGAGCTGAAACTAAACCAAATAAACTCAAACTACATCTAGCAGTCATTTTAGTTCTTCTAGTCTCCCTTAGCTTTGATGACTTAGTTTCTGGTTTTGTGCAATTTCCGGTATTTGTACGGAACCCTCGTTTGGTGAGCTTGATTCGCACTTTCCGTTTTTGAATAAAAAACGGCTAGATAAAAATATCGTACCTATAATAGAATAATGTCAAGTCATAGCTCTATTTCTCACCATCATAACAGTTCCTCCTCCTTATAATCGTGCCTTGTAATCCCTATACGCACGTGTTAAAAAGATTATAAAAGATTTAAAAGAATTAAAAGATTCGCCATCCCTAAGGTTACTTACCTGCTCAGAACGACACCTACTTGGCTTTGTCCTAATGAAGTTATAAGTTTTGACGAGGCGTTGAAGGGGTCTGTCGAGTCGATACTCAACGTCGCGCTTAGTGACTCGCAGTGGACACAGGCGGCATTGCCAATACGGTTTGGGGGCCTTGGAGTGAGACGCATGAGTGATCTTGGGTTACCGGCTTTTTTGGCCTCGGCTCATGGGGTTGCGAATCTTGTCACTGACATTCTGAATTACGAAGGTGTCGGGGTGAGCATACCTTTTGTGGCCGAGGCTAAGACTGTCTGGGCTGATTTAAACTCGGGTGCTGTGTGCCCTGTATCTCCTCATATTCAGAGGGCTTGGGATGATGTCGGAGCTAAGCAAATTCACGAGCGGTTGCTGAGCGTTGCTGCGGGGGTTGATCTGGCTAGACTGAAGGCTGTGTCGCAGACAGAATCTGGGGCATGGTTGCACGCGCTTCCCTCACCTCATATGGGTACTCTGTTAGACGACGACTCTTTGCGTGTGGCGGTGGCCCTTCGCCTGGGCTGCAAGGTGTGTGAACCTCATAGATGCACCTGCGGTTCCATGGTGGAGGCCGATGGCCATCACGCGTTGAGTTGTCGTCGGTGCACAGGGAGGTTTCCTCGTCACCATGCCCTTAACGACATAGTCCGAAGGGCTTTCGTGTCTGCGAATATTCCCTGCGTCTTGGAGCCGCCAGGCCTGAGTAGGTCGGATGGCAAGAGGCCGGATGGACTGACTTTGGTGCCTTGGAAGAACGGGAAGTGTCTGGTGTGGGATGCCACGTGCGTCAGCACTGTTGCTGCCTGTCATCTTAGTCGCTCCATCCAGTCTCCTGCGGCGGCTGCGGAGGATGCCGCTGCTAGAAAACGGCAGAAATATGCAGCTTTGGAGGCGCAATATTACTTTGTGCCCGTCGCCGTTGAGACTTTGGGTTCTTGGGGTACCGAGGGCAAAAAGCTGATTCGTGAGATTGGGCAACGGATCAGAGAACGAAACGGTGACCCCCGCTCCGGTTGTTTTTTGGTGCAGAGGTTGGCCGTTGCCATTCAGCGCGGTAATGCAGCTAGTGTGATGGGGACCTTTGCGCCGGGGACAACCAGGGGCGGGCTTTTCGACTAATTTATTTATAAGCTAGTTTTAAGTTGACATTTGTGAAATTTACATGCAGAATAAAATTAACATTTACATAATAATATGGGGCTCCCATACAACAAACATTAAAAAAAAGATTTAAATACAATATTTATAAGATATTCATTTCTCACGTTGAATTATTTTTGTGTTTTTAGACATTATGGCAAAACTAGGCTGTATGCCACATGTCAAAAAACACAAAAATAATTCCACCTGAGATATGAATACATATCTTATAAATATTGTATTAAAATCTATTATCATCATTATAACACGTGCGTATAGGGATTATAAGGAAAAAAACTCACAAGGTCTAAAAACTAGGTTTATTCTGCTAGATAAGTCACACTAGACGTTCATGTCTAAATGTTCACATATGGCACACATTGTGCTCACGTTCAAATGTCCAAATAAGTCTAAATTTACACAAGAAAACTGACACTAGGGGCTTTTCAACTTTCCTTTTTTACTTGTCTCTCAAATCACTCTGCAACCCGAACCTGCATTCTGCAATCCACGGTCTATAACTGCCCAGCACCAGATAAACCTTACCAAATTTCCAAGTTAGATATTTTTTGACAGTGATATGTCCTTCGGTCTCTATTTACAAATAAATCCTCACGTGTATTCTGATTCTGTAAGATTCTAAATGGTAACTACTTTGAAATTTGTAGGAACATTTATACTAGAATATTGTACCTAAAATTCGAGTAGCATAAATTTAAAATTATTCAAGGTTGTAATCAAAATCACGACTTTTGTTGTGTTACATAAGCGATTGTACTACTGAGTTACAGAACCTTTTTGATGGGCGACGCAACTGTATCGCCGGTTGAAATCAGTATACAGCTCGCCCTGAACAATTTATGCTTGCACACAGTTCAGAGTTCCTTGACTTTACAAACATGCTTCTTCATCAATTAATGGTTTTCTATTAATTAGCTATATTATAGCATCATAAAAATTTGATGTTGTAGTCATTATCATCATCTCATACAACCATGTCATACCCGTGGCTCTATACGCGTTTGATGACTTATTTTTGCCGAATTCTGCATTGACTTAATAGTCAAAGGTGTATATTCATAATTATGGTTGAAATAACCCCTTTTTGGCATTTTCTGCCCATTTGGAATTTAGATTTTCTTTCGTAACGCAGAAAAATATGAACTCACAGTGCTCAAAATAATTTTCTATGAAAGCTTTGGCCAACAAAATAATATGATAACCCCATGATAAAAAACCTGAAGTAAACAAATTGAACTGGGTGAATAAAAAAAGTTAAAAAACGCGGGTTAAAACTCTATTCAACGAAATCCCACACAAAGGGATCTAGTATAAAAAATAACTACTATACGTGTATCTGTTTGGAAGCTATAACCCCTGTGTACTTAATTAATAATGTGTTTCCACAATTTTGAAAAAGATATTAAAATTGAGATCTATACCTACTAGAACGAACGTAAACTAAAATTCATGCAGCCCGTTAATATATGTGAAATTAGATTATAAGGCTTTTTCACATGTGCAGACAAAAGGTAAATAAAGACTAATGGACTGACACGGAGGGGCATAATGACTTTATAAGGGCTCTTGGTTCTAATACTGAATCCTAAAATCTGATATTTTAAATACATTTTGTCGATTCTAAACTGTAATTCAGTATAGGACACCTAATTTGGTTTTCAAATCCAGTTGAGCACTGTTACAACAGTGTTCAACTGTATTTGAAAGTTCCTATACTTCTTGCCTCGTCGGCTTAATACACTCTTTCTGAATAACTATGTAATAATTAAATATTTAAATTAAATCATTCCGTGTCCTAGGAATTCACTTCCTTTTCTGATTTTACAAAACAGATTCAAGCATTCGTGTCCTAAACGTCACTGAAAATATATAAGAATTGGAACAGTCAGTTCGGACAAAAATGTCCGATAATATTATTGTGTCCGAACCGTCACGGAGGCATTTTGGGGAGTAGATTTAGTCAGTAGGTATGGTGCCTAGTAAATGTACAGTATTTTAGAAAGAACAAAGTTAACCTAAACAGGGTTATACAGAACTGGTGCACTTAGCTGAAAGTTGGTTCAGATCATCATTATGAACAACATGTACTATGGGGCCAAACCAAAATTCGAGGAAAAAATATTCAATTGCAGTTTTGTATGAAATGGCTAATTTTTGTTCTCGAATTTTTTATTACCTGCTTTTTCAGGACGATCCGAAAATCCTGTATACGGGTTCGTCGGGCCGTCCAGAGTAATGAACTTTTTGTATGAAGTAGCATTTTTTTGCGATTTTGGGGTTGGTCCCGTAAAAGTTGTTCATAATGGTAAGTACAAATATTTATTAATAATAATAATACTTCTGTTCCGATTTATGTATGTAATGTGTTTATTTTTACTTAATTTTTAAACATTTTTTTTTCTCTTTGTGTATGTTTCCCTAAAAGGAAATAAACGTGTACTGTACCATACCAGCCTTTTTTAATAGTCCACCGCAGGACGCAGGCCTACCCACGAAGGGTGATTGGGCCATATCCACCACGATGGCCCAGTGCAGGTTGATGGATTCACACACGCCATCGAATTTCTTCTATGGACGTATGCAAGTTGCCTTGCCACGATGTTATCCTTCACAGAAAAGCCATTGGAGTGAAATTCCGTACATAAGTTCCAAAGAAACTCATTGGTACGGGACCGGGATTGAACCTACGACCTCAAGAATGACAGGCCAGTTACAACCACTTAGGCCACCACGGCTTCAAATAAACGTGTATCCACGACATAATAATTATCTATGTATACTAATCATTCTCCCTATCACTCCGTAAAAAATATATTCTACATGCTAAACTCGCTCTTCTAAAAGTAGTCAGTGGGTGGGATCTGTTTGAGTACCTATAGCCTGAGCTGCTCGCGAGAAAATTTGGCATGCGTCCGACGCCGACAAGCTCTGAGAGCAGACTGAACCGTGTCAGGGAGCGTTTTGATACCATGATTTCATGATAAAAATTAGTGTGAAATCACCATACTAGCAAGTCAAAATTTTCGTAACGTACAGTCCTTATGTTACTGATATGTAATATGTTAAAAATAAAAAATAAATATCGTGTCTAAGATGGAATTATTCAAAAACTCATTCGAAATCCAACATAGAGGTGACTTTGGATTTTTTTTCGATCGAGCGAAGTTTTAACTATCATGTATCGGAGAACGTACGTTTTTTGGAAATATGTTCAAGAATCCTTACTAATATTATAAATCCGAAAAGTTTGTTGGTTTGTTGGTTTGTTACTCTTTCACGCACCAACGGAGCAACGGATTGACTTGATTTTTGGCATGGACATAGTTTAAAAGGCGGAAGGAGCTTTAGGATACTTTTTATCCCGAAAAATTGCATAGTTCCTGTAGGACAGAACAAAAACCATCAAAAGCGAAACTGTCGCCACTATCACAAAGACGCTAAGTGATTAATTCCTCTATGACGCTAATATGGACTAACGAAACGTCACAGGCCAAACGTAATGACAGGTGACATTGTCTGCAGACTTTTATAAATCACAAGTAGCATGGCAAGGGGACAAATTATTTTTTCCACCATTATATCCCCTTGAAGAGGAAATAAAGTATGGATTGAATGACAACTGACATTAAAATTGGATAAAATGTTATTTTCCCTCTGCATGCTACATGTTACTATGACGTTTAATACCAGGCCGTCATTTTGTCTGACATTAAAAATATTTTTAAATCTTCTATCATTAGAGGTTTAACATGTTTCTTTATTCTACCTTTATGGTACTGAATCATCATACTTTAATATTATTAATCCGAAAAGTTTGTTGGTTTGGTTTGTTCCTCTTTGACGCAGCAACGGAGCGAAAGATTGACTTGATTTTTGGTATGGATACCTATGGTTTAAAGACAGAAAGTGATAATATGATACTTTTTTTTTATCTCGAGAAAATTGGTGATTCCCATGGGATAGGACAATAACTGTTTCTCAGCAATGGAGCAACGGATTGACTTGATTTTTGGGGTGGGCATAGTTTGGAAGACGGAAAGTGACATAGGATACTTTCCATCCCGGAAAAATTGTGGTTCCCGTAGGATAAGACAATAAATTTTTCTCAGCAACGGAGCAACGGATTGCCTTGGCTTATTGCATGAATATAGTTTGAAAGACGAAAAGTGACATAGGCCACTTTTTATCCCAAAAACTTTAACAGTTCCCATAGGATAGGATAAAAACTAAGTGAACGGGGCGCGGTAGCAGCCGTCTAAGCGCCAGAAATAACCTATCATAGCAAGTTTAGGACGTTCCTACATTTTTCGCACTCCTTCGCGGCACTCAACAGCGCTAGCCCAGGCTCGGGCTCCATAACGGAGCTTGCGCTCCCGCCATGATGACGGAGTGTTTCGGAGCACAAGACACATCGTCATCCACCACTAACCGGGACTAACCAGTACTGAACGTCAGACAGCATTCCAATGACCTGGTCCCAGTGCAACGGGTCAGTCAAAGTAGCCCAGCGCCTGCCTCTTCAACTGCAGAGGGCAGTGAGAACGACCATCGCGATACCGACACTTCTCTTCCCCTGCAGCCCCACTGCGTCTGCCAACACGTTGACGGCCTAGCGGAAGGTAGGGTAGGTGGCGGCACCCACACCACCAGTTCCATATATCCCACCGCGGCCCCTAATCCTCGGCTGTCATATCAGAGTCCAGGAAGCAGCCTTGCTTTATGAAACTAAGAAAGGTTATTCCCTGCAAGTAACTGGAGATAGAGAGACAGAAAAGTTGGTCCCTTATATTAAGAAGCTACACCCAGCGCAGCAGGAGGAGCTGGAGTTCATTTGCCTGGCAGACAGAGCAGCACTAGAGCAAAATCTTAACCGAGAAATTAACATATTTACAGACGGCAGCAAAATTAAAGGGAAAGTCGGGGCGGCATTATCCATTTGGGACGATGCCGCTGAGATCAGTACCCGCAAGCTGAAACGGTAGTTGGCGTCTCTTCCCTCCATCCCTTAGCAGTAAAATTCAAAGCTAACTAACATAAAGTTACTACACGCACAAAATAAAATAGTGAAACTTTATTGGATTAAAGCTCACGCGGGGATGGAGGGAAATGATAGAGCAGACCAGCTAGCAAAGGAAGCAGCACTGAACTCGAAGTGCAGACCTATTTACGATAACTGCCCCGTTTCATTCGTCAAGCGAGATATCCGAAAGGACTCTCTTGACGAGTGGAACCGGCGGTATCAGGATGGACACACAGCGGCGGTAACCAAAACATATTTTCTGGATGCAAGGGCGGCATACAAGGTCGTAAGAGAAATAGCACCAGTGGGAATCATAACTCAAGTGCTGACGGGGCATGGTGAGTTTTCCCAATACTTACATCGATTTAAGTTGAGGGAAAGCCCATCGTGCATCTGTGAACCCACAAAAGAGGAGACTCCACTGCACATAATCTTGGAATGCCCAGTTTATGGAAAGCAGCTATTTGATTTAGAACAAAAAATTGGAATTAATCTAACACGTAAAAACTTAGATAATGAAAGATAGATACCTTAGAATCAATTTTATCGAATTTTGCACAAATATTTGTAAAAAAGCAATAATTAGGAACAAGTAGGTATAAACTTGGCTGTACCATTGTAATGTTTATTATAACTGCAAACAACCAAAAACATTAAAACATAGGTATATTTTTTATTTATTTGTAAATAAGAGCCCTGATCATGTCAGGGATATTTCGCGATTTAATAAAAAAAAATCCTCGGATGCAGCGTCGCAAGAGCGGCACTGCAGCCCGCCTCAGTTGCGATACTCCTCATAAGGCAAGCAACCTACCGGCCATCCCCTCAGCTGCTTTAGTTAAAAGCGGCTTAACCTCGAGTGCCAGCCTCTAAGCTGCTTTGGGGGAAAAGACCCAAAGAAGAGGCTTCGAGCGCCGCCTTTTCAGCAGTCTCAGACCTCCCCCGCCACGACAAGGCGGGAATACACGGAGGGGTTGTATATACACTCCAACCGTAAACCAACAAAAGCATTCCTAAGGTATTTTGATAATTGTTGGTTAGGTTAGGTTTCGCAGCCGACATAAACATAAGCCAAAATCAAAATATAACGCGGGCGAAGCCGCGGGTAAAAGCTAGTAACATATATTTTTTCCGACGGTAAAATTATACATTGCTGAGGAAAAAAATTGGTTTTAAAAACTTTAAATCGGGCTAGTAGGGCCTTAAGCCGTGTAATATGATATACTTAAGTGCGGTAAGTTGAAAATTACAGCCGAGGGCTAGCCTGAGCCGTATGTAGATTGTAGGTATACGTGTCGAATAGAGTACCTACCTCCTCCGTTCCGTCGGTCAAAGACAATATTACATACCTACATTATATAAGTAGGTACCTACACCTTGCTCTGTGTTCCTACAATGCTTGTTATTATAGCCTAGGTTGGTTGGTTTGCACTGATAAGTAATTAAACGGTAGGTACCGTTTAATACTTAACAGTGCAAATTAACAGTTACAATAACATCATAATTATATATACTTAACTAGCAGCGCCCCGCGGTTTTACCCGCGTTGTGCCCGTTCCCGTGGGAATTTCGGGAATTTTTATACATAAAAACCTTCCTCTTGAATCACTCTATCCATTAAAAAAAACCGCATCAAAATCCGTTGCGTAGTTTTAAAGATTTAAGCATACAGACAAACAAACAAACAAACAAACGAAAATAGCGACTTTATTTTATACTATGTAAGGATTAATAATAATAATTAATTAAGTAGGTATTATGTTATTTCTGGATCGAAGAACTCTTACCTACCTAACTTAACTTCTTTGAATAAGAACTTAAGTTAGGTATTTTAGCACTATAACTATATAACTAACTAACGACCCGCCCCGGCTTCGCACAGGTTTATTATACATATAAACCTTCCTCTTGAATCACTCTAAGTATTCAAAAAAAACCGCATCAAAATCCGTTGTATAGTTTTAAAGATATAAGCACACATGGGGACAGACAGCGGGAAGCGACTTTGTTTTATACTATGAAGTGATGATGACAGTGAAGTAGTACTAAAATGTCACGAGGTTATGAACTCTGTTATAACAAACAATTATTGTGTAATAGATGAATTTGCCGTGGGGTACCGGCAGAGTAGAATAGCACCCTCTTCTAGTAACGTACCTATAGGCCAAATCATACTTACAAGTCGGCGCATGTAAAGTTAGATACAAGCTTCCAAATAGGTACGCAATAGGTTATTTAGGCACAACTATCACAATAAATTAAAAATTAGCTTTCTGGGATTGCATATTGCGCAGCTTGTAGCTAACTCACATCCGTCGACTTATATGCTTCGGCCTATATCTAAGTGTTATATTATTTGAAATTTGTTATAGGCTTTGTTTTTTTTTTTACTAATCATGTCGTGGTAGACCGTATAGGTATTATGCTATACAAAATCCTTACATAGTCCTTACATAGTATAAAATAAAGTCGCTATTTTCGTTTGTTTGTTTGTCTGTATGCTTAAATCTTTAAAACTACGCAACGGATTTTGATGCGGTTTTCTTTAACGGATAGAGTGATTCAAGAGGAAGGTTTATATGTATAATACACCTGTGCGAAGCCGGGGCGGGTCGTCTAGTATAAAATAAAGTCTCTACTTTCGTTTGTTTGTTTGTTTGTTTGTCTGTATGCTTAAATCTTTAAAACTACGCAACGGATTTTGATGCGGTTTTCTTTAATGGATAGAGTGATTCAAGAGGAAGGTTTATGTGTATAATACACCTGTGCGAAGCCGGGGCGGGTCGTCTAGTATAAAATAAAGTCTCTACTTTCGTTTGTTTGTTTGTTTGTTTGTCTGTATGCTTAAATCTTTAAAACTACGCAACGGATTTTGATGCGGTTTTCTTTAATGGATAGAGTGATTCAAGAGGAAGGTTTATGTGTATAATACACCTGTGCGAAACCGGGGCGGGTCGTCTAGAATAAAATAAAGTCTCTATTTTCGTTTGTTTGTTTGTTTGTTTGTCTGTATGCTTAAATCTTTAAAACTACGCAACGGATTTTGATGCGGTTTTTTTTTAATGGATAGAGTGATTCAAGAGGAAGGTTTATATGTATAAAAATTCCCGAAATTCCCACGGGAACGGGCACAACGCGGGTAAAACCGCGGGGCGCTGCTAGTATAAAATAAAGTCGCTATTTTCGTTTGTTTGTTTGTCTGTATGCTTAAATCTTTAAAACTACGCATCGGATTTTGATGCGGTTTAATGGATAGAGTGATTCAAGAGGAAGGTTTATAATTATGTACTCGTATAATACACCTGTGCGAAGCCGGGGCGGGTCGTCTAGTATCTTAATAAGGGCATATTTTAATGGTATCGCGGCAGACCATTTGGTACGAGTAAACAAAACATCTTAGGTCAATTGGGTCATAATGAGAAACAGTGTTCTGTCAGTTGAGATTACTTATCAGTAGTGATAAAAACTGCTTGAGTTTTGAACGCGTTTCTGGCCCGAAAGCACGTATTTATATCTATTATAAAAAGTTCTTAAAGGTGACTTTAATACATCAAGATAAACAACGTTTACTGTGAGACCAACCTTAAGCTAAAATCACAAATTACTGTTGCGTTTTTATGTTTTACCGTTTATCATAGGGCTAGCCACCCGGCCATATACGAACTTCTTTATAACCTAAATGTTACTTACCATTTACTTACCTAAATGTTTTGAAATTAGTAGTGGATTTTTTATGTAATTAAAATGATTTGGCCTAGAGTGATTTTTTGTTTGCCATTTATGATTTTTGTGTGTGGACGTCACTTGCCAGAGCTGGATTCAACTGGAATCGATGTTGAGGTTCGTAATAAAATTATATTCATAGTTTTGAGTGTTTAAGGCTACTCAGATAAATCGCCAAAATAGCCTCCGATCCGATCCGATTTATTGATTAACCACTAAGAAAAAAAATGTTACCTTATACTAAAATGTTAGGTTACTGACCTTAATAACAATTTACCGGCTTCCAAAAAGGAGCAGGTTCTATGTTCGAATGTATGTTCATCGATATTTTCGCCAATTGTGGACCAATTTAAAAAAAACTTTTTTGGCCAAAAGTGTATACTTACCTACTCCTGAGGTGGTACACAGACCCCATTTAAATTTTATCATTTTTTTAAATCAACAAC
The DNA here is from genome assembly GCA_964007245.1 of Hypomecis atomaria. Classification (NCBI taxonomy): domain Eukaryota; kingdom Metazoa; phylum Arthropoda; class Insecta; order Lepidoptera; family Geometridae; genus Hypomecis; species Hypomecis atomaria. The sequence continues at coordinate 2,605,003 of OZ023308.1, read as the reverse complement.
AATAAAGTACGTGGATGTTACATCGATTCGTGTGAACTAAGTATTCGAATTCTGTATACGGTGGAAGTCAGTGGTGCCATTTTTTGCGATAAATAAATCTGTAATGTTTCTTTCAGTTAAGAACTCAAGATGGCGGTTGGATTTGGGGCCGTTCCAGAAGTCCTCTTTCGGTGACGAATGACAGAGGTGAGGGATCCATTTCTCCAATACAGTTATTAAACTCAGACCAAATAAAAAAATCAAGACAGAATGTTGTGAACAAAACAAGTGAAGCCGGCAAAACTAAGCCTCGCCGTGTACAAACACAATTACACACACATACACACACAAGGAAACTACGCCTTGGCTCGTCAGTCGAACTATGGCAGGAAACACTGGTAAAGTGCCCACCTTGTGTGCCCAGCTTCAGGTGGTGGTTCAAATCGTGAACCACCAATTCCTACCTTTTAATTAACTGGATGAGCTCCCAGTTGGAGTGATGCGAAAAACTGATCAGTTCATCGCACCGTGTACCAGCTCACCTGTATAGAGGATATACATATACACCTACTTATTTTACTTGTAAATTTTGAAGAAAATATTTTATATTGTTTCAGGATTGCGAATTAAAAGAATGGCAATCGGACCAATCTCAATGCAAATTTTATACAACGGAGAAAGCGCAACCCAAAAACCAAATCAAGTTGTAAGCGAAGGAGAAAACAGTACACAGAAACCAAATCAAGTTGTAATCGGAGGAAAAAACAGTACCCAAAAACCAAATCAAGCTGTAATCGAAGAAGAAAGCAGTACCCAAAAATCATCTCAAGTTGTACGCGAAGGAGAAAGCACTACACAAAAACCAAATTTACTGCAAGTGTTATTTAATGGTGAAAGTAGTACACAAAAACCAAAACCACGTCAAGATTTTGGAGATAACAGTATCGATAGTAGACAGAATTGGCTTGGAAGAAAATACGGTTTGTTAAGACCCATCACGGTACAAATAAAAATAAATAATCGTACTGAGGAGAACTCAGCGCGTGGGTACAAGTTTCGTCGGCCTTACTTTGGACATAAAAAGATGGAAATAATAAGAAGCATCATTGGGTAATTTGTTATAGATTACCTCAATAGTACAGGAGAGCAGCGGGGCCGGGATATAAAGGGTTATCTAGAACTAGTGTACTAATCCAAAAGAACGTGATTCAGACAATCGTTGAAAACGACTTACTAAGGAGCCAACCCGGAATTCGAATAAAAAAACAACATTTTCATACATTTTGTACATTCCGAGTTGCAATTGCATGGTACAGCTGATTTTTTTTCGGATTCTGAGGTGGCCTCATTTTTTTAATTTTTAGAAGTCTCTTTTAAGCATAAGTCAAAGTTTTTATTGCAGTTTGTATGTTACACTGGTGGTTTAAGAATATCGTGACTCAATACAAACTAGCCTCATCAAGGCGTGCAACGCTAGTGGCAAAGATAAAACATATTATTAAATCAAATTAATAAATTAATGTCATAAAATGTTAGATGATTACAATGTCATATTTTATAAATGATAAACCTCATGATATATGTAATTATATTAAAAACATTTTTACACTATAACATATTCTGACAAATAAACAGAGGAAAGATCCAGATGTGGTATTTTATTCCGACATAATTATAACCAAGCACTGCGATATACAGGGTAGAGAGCTGATGCCGATATTAAGTTGGCCCACAAGTAGTACTAATAACTAGTAAGTACCTACCTAATCAATAAAGTAATAAGAAAAAAATCCTTAAATTGAAAAAAAAAAAAAACTTATTAATAAATAAAGGAAGGATCTAAACAACATCCTTATTTCCTTACTAATAATATAAATCCGAAAGTGCTTTTGTTGGTTTGTTCCTGTTTCACGCGGCATCGAATTGACTTGATTTTTGTCATTGGCACAGATTGAAAGACGGATAGTGACATGGCCTACTTTTTATCCCAGTAAAATAAAATGTTCCCATGAGTTACTTAGCACAAAAATTTAAATACCACGCGGGCGAAGGCAAAAGATAGTACCTATTTTACATGGAATTCAATCACGCCATTTCAACATTGAATGAATGAATACCGGGAATAGCTACATATTTTGATTACATTACGATTAGCTCGAACCGCTATATAGATATACCTAGGTTGCTCCAAATGTTGTATGTGCACTGAGTAAATAGCTTTATTTATTGAATTCTAATCATGTCGAAGGCTTTAAAACAGAAGGTCAAATATGTGATTTCATTTAATGTTGGCGTCAGCTCCACTCTGTATCTAGGTAGGTACATAGGTAGGTACCTAAATCAATAAGTTGTATGAAAAATGGAAATACAGTTTACTAATAGTTTTATTATATGAAATAGATAATAATGTGCTTCTATCGCTCTTTTAGTTGCAATATTACCTGATTCTTCCACATTCATCTCATCCTTTGCTAAAAATGCTAAAACGAAAGGATCTAAAAGAAACTAACATACAATATAACAAGAAAATTGATAAAATACTATTTTATTCTAGAAAACATAACTTTAACTAGGGGCACAGGGTAATTCTAAAACAATAATTAAACAAAAATAAAATTAATAAATACTAGGGGACATCTTATACACCCATCTTCAATTATTTTCATTTTACGACAAACTCCTCGTGGCGTCAGATATCTCTATCTGAGCAATGCAAGGGTAAAAGGCCAAGCAATAAGTTTAACTTTTTATCGTATCTAATAAAATTACTATAGCCAAAATAAGACCTACTAATAATATCATGATGATAACATAATGTGCAAATTGCAAAACATTGTTCAGCAAACCAGATAATATATCTAATGTACAAAACAACACATGATAGGTAAGTACCTATATTAACTTTGGCAACAGTGGTAACCCAATTGAGCTGTTCGATAAGTGCATTAAATCATTGTGTCCGTGGAGGCCGGGAGCTCATATTGTTTTCAAAAATCTTTCTGAGCATCTGGCGGACGCGATGCGTGACCAAAATGTAGCGTTTATTTGACTCAATGTTTAAGCATTGCCATATTTTGCCATTCAGCGTGGCAATGCTGCCAGCATGCTGGGCACGCTGCTAATTGGCAGGGAGCGCAAGCATTTGGATTATCTTTTCTTTAGACTTTCAAGGGCCTAGGGATGGAGCAATAGGCATCATGACCGGATAAATCTATGGGCTCTATTTCGGCGAGTGTGCACTTGAACTCCACGACCTGATTCCTATATCTCCTTTTCACAACAGAACAAGCCGGAAGTCGCATAAATACCATCCCTACATAGTCGACGTACCACCTGCTCGTACTAAGCGATTCACTTCTTCCTCCATAATGCGGACTGCCAGGGATTGGAATGCCTCCGTCATTGTTTCCTGACAATTACAATTTGGATATCTTCAAGTCAAGAGTGAATAGATATCTTCTAGGTTTATATACTCCATCTTCGGCCACAAATTCGCTTTCCATCAGGAGAGTTGGTGGCCAAATGTAGCCCTATTCTACATTAAAAACAAACATTATCATAATTACCTAGTAAGTTAGTTAAGATTATTAAAAATACATTAGACACGTAAATACGTGAAAAGAAAAAAAACCGCAAGTGGATTTATATAGATACTAGCTTTTACCCGCGGCTTCGCCCGCGTTATATTTTGATTTTGGCTTATGTTTATGTCGGCTGCGAAACCTAACCTAACCGACAAATATCAAAATACCTTAGAGGAATGCTTTTGTTGGTTAAGTTACGGTTGGAGTGTATATACAACCTTTGTTCTAAATCAAATCTCTGCTTTCCATAAACTGGGCATTCCAAGATTATGTGCAGTGGAGTCTCCTCTTTTGTGGGTTCACAGATGCACGATGGGTTTTCCCACAACTTAAATCGATGTAAGTATTGGGAAAACTCACCATGCCCCGTCAGCACTTGAGTTATGATTCCCACTGGTGCTATTTCTCTTACGATCTTGTATGCCGCCCTTGCATCCGGAAAATATGTTTTGGTTACCGCCGCTGTGTGTCCATCCTGATACCGCCGGTTCCACTCGTCAAGAAAGTCCTTTCGGATTTCTCGCTTGACGAATGAAACGGGGAAGTTATCGTAAATAGGTCTGCACTTCGAGTGCAGTGCTGCTTCCTTTGCTAGCTGGTCCGCTCTCTCATTTCCCTCCATCCCCGCGGTGCACTTTAATCCAATAAAGTTTCACTATTTTATTTTGTGCGTGTAGTAACTTTATGTTAGCTTTGAATTTACTGCTAAGGGATGGAGGGAAGATACGCCAACTACCGTTTCCAGTGCAGACCTGGAGTCACAAAAGATTTTTGCTTTTTCGGTAGCCTCAAGAAGTGCCAATAACTCGGCCTGCTACACGGAGCACCAATCGGCCAATTTCAGCTTGCGGGTACTGATCTCAGCGGCATCATCCCAAATGGATAATGCCGCCCCAACTTTCCCTTTAATTTTGCTGCCGTCTGTAAATATGTTAATTTCTCGGTTAAGATTTTGCTCTAGTGCTGCTCCGTCTACCAGGCATATGAACTCCAGCTCCTCCTGCTGCGCTGGGTGTGGCTTCTTAATATAAGGGACCAACTTTTCTGTCTCTCTATCTCCAGTTACTTGCTGGGAATAACCTTTCTTGGTTTCATAAAGCAAGGCTGCTTCCTGGACTCTGATATGACAGCCGAGGATTAGGGGCCGCGGTGGGATTTAAGGAACTGGTGGTGTGGGTGCCGCCACCTACCCTACCTTCCGCTAGGCCGTCAACGTGTTGGCAGACGCAGTGGGGCTGCAGGGGAAGAGAGGTGTCGGTATCGCGATGGCCGTTCTCATTGCCCTCTGAAGTTGAAGAGGCAGGCGCTGGGCTACTATGACTGACCCGCTGCACTGGGACCAGGGCGTTGGAATGCTGTCTGACGTTCAGTACTGGTTAGTCCCGAGTGGTGGATGACGATGTGTCTTGTGCTCCGAAACACTCCGTCATTATGGCGAGAGCGCAAGCTCCGTTATGGAGCCCGAGTCTGGGCTAGCGCTGCTGAGTGCCGCGAAGGAGTGCGAAAAATGAAGGAACGTCCTAAACTTGCCATGACAGGTTATTTCTGGCGCTTAGACGGCTGCTACCGAAGCCCGCTCACTTAGTTTTTATCCTATCCTACGGGAACTGTTAAAGTTTTTGCGATAAAAAGTGGCCTATGTCAATTTTCGTCTTTCAAACTATATTCATGCAATAAGCCAAGGCAAGATGCTCCGTTGCTGAGAAAAAAATATTGTTAAGTCCTACGGGAACCACAATTTTTTCGGGATGGAAAGTATCCTATGTCACTTTCCGTCGTCCAAACTATGCCCACCCCAAATATCAAGTCAATCCGTTCCTCCATTGCTGAGAAACAGTTATTGTCCTATCCATGGGAATCACGAATTTACTCGAGATAAAAAAGTATCCTATTATCACTTTCTGTCATTTAAACCATAGGTATCCATACCAAAAATCAGGTCAACAACAGAAATACGTCATCTGTGAAACCACAATTTTTTCGGGATGGAAAGTATCCTATGTCACTTTCCGTCGTCCAAACTATGCCCACCCCAAATATCAAGTCAATCCGTTGCTCCATTGCTGAGAAACAGTTATTGTCCTATCCATGGGAATCACGAATTTTTTCGAGATAAAAAAGTATCCTATTATCACTTTCTGTCATTTAAACCATAGGTATCCATACCAAAAATCAGGTCAACAACAGAAATACGTCATCTGTGAAACCACAATTTTTTCGGGATGGAAAGTATCCTATGTCACTTTCCGTCGTCCAAACTATGCCCACCCCAAATATCAAGTCAATCCGTTGCTCCATTGCTGAGAAACAGTTATTGTCCTATCCATGGGAATCACGAATTTACTCGAGATAAAAATTATCCTATTATCACTTTCTGTCATTTAAACCATAGGTATCCATACCAAAAATCAGGTCAATCTCAAAGAGGAACAAACCAACAAACTTTTCGGATTGATAATCTGGAGGCTCTGGAGTCGATTGAGAGGCGAGCCAGGAGGCTGATTGACAACGACACCTTGACTAAGTCGCAGCTGCAAAGTCTTGAGCATCGACGTAAGATGGCGTGTTTGTCGGCCTTTTATCGGATACACTTCGGAGAGTGCGCCCAGGAGTTGCACAATCTGGTCCCACCTGCCCCTTTCTTCTATCGTACGGCTAGACAGACGCGACCAAAGCGCCACCCTTTTATGGTGGACATTCCGCGCGTTAGAACCAAGCGTTTCGAGTCCTCGTTCCTCATACGAACAGCCAGAATGTGGAACGCTTTGCCTGGGTCTGTCTTCCCGCTAAAGTACGACGTGGGTGTCTTCAAATCCCGAGTAAATAGGTATCTTCTAGGTAAGCGTGCTACATCCTAGACCGCATATCTGCTCAACATCAGGCAGTATGTAGTCAAACGCAAACCTATATAGAATAAAAAATTATAATAATAATAATAATATGCCCCCCAAAAATCCCACCTTACGCCCGAGTCGAACACCTGACTCAAGTGGGGGGCGGGCAACGTGTACAACAAAAAGTAACATACACGGCTAACAAGGAAAGGGTAACCCATGATGATGGAGACAAGGAATAGTAAATTACGTAAAGGGCCGCTGCCCGAGGACCGTCGGGGCACGTCTGTTGCTGGTGTCGGGCGTGACAGCATGCTAGCCAGTGACTCCCAGCTGGTCGGCTGGGCGGGAGTCGGGGACGCGGGGGGTAGGGGAATGTCCTCAAGGATTACAGCCGCGCGTAGAAGTAGGAGGAGTAGCAGGAGTAGGAGTAGCAGCAGTACAGCAATCCCAGCTGAGGATGTTTCGCAGGAGGCATGTGCCACCCAACCTGCGACCACCAAAGCTGGCAAACCAAGAGTACGCATGAAATGGAGTGATGACATGAACCTGTTTATCATGCGTACTTACTACTACATTACCAAATTAGAAACTGACAAGACGATGCATTGCAAAAAATTATATGACGAATTCATACTCAAATATCCGGAATTAACTGTATCATCTCAGAGAATTGGGGATCAAAGACGAGCAATAATTAGGAACAAACTAATATCTGACCAAGTTATAGAAAATATTAAAAAAGAGGTAGCTAGACAACTCAATATTGAAGAAAACGAAAATTCGGAATTATTAAATTCACAACCCGTAATACCAAACGCTGACTCTTATCATATACAAACACGCAACAATACTACTAACGTTTTAATACAAGATACATCAACCAGTTTAAATCCTGTAGAACCAAATCCAATTTCTCATTTGGCATTTACCCCAAACTTACTTCAAAATTCTATATCACCAGATACACAATGTACACATCAAGAATATAGCACAGAAATAGAAGCCACAGATACACTCATACAAAAACTTAGAGAACAGCTGGATACAACACTCATTCAATATACTGAAACAGACCCAACAGCTCGCCCAAGGCTACCTCGGCTTAAAGAAAATAAAGAACTGTACGAATATGTTAGTATTTTTAATAAAAACATCTTAGGACACTATTTCTCGTTAGATTCAGACATAAATATCATCCACACACTAATATATTGCAGTGCATTAGTAATAAACGAAAATTTAGGATACAAAATTAAAGAGAACAATGCAAACCAACACAAACGACAAAAAACATATAAACCGGCATGGCAGATAAGAATAGAAGGAGATATAAAAAAACTACGAGCTGATATAGGAAGACTTACCCAGTACATACTCGGTAATAGGACACCAAATCAAAAAAGTAGATGAAATATTTAACAAAAACAAAGTACATTCTTCCCATGAAAATAATAACAAAAAACCTGAAGAATACTTAGATACCTTAAAACAAAAATTGGCATTAAAATCTCAAAGACTTGCTAGATATAAAAAGGCTCTAAATAGGAAAGAAGACAATAAACTTTTCATACATAACGAAAAAGGGTTTTATAGAAATCTTAAAAACGGAACCGAAGAATCTAATAACGAAATCCCTCAAACCGAGGAACTAAAAAATTACTGGACTGAGATTTGGAAAAACCAAGGCAACCATAACGATCAGGCTGAATGGATACGAGATGAAGAGCAACGATGGACAGGCATTGAAGAAATGAAATTCACTGATCTTACACGTGATGAAATATCAGATATAACAGGTAGGATGAAAAATTGGAAAGCTGCAGGGGTAGATAATGTGCACAACTTCTGGTACAAAAAGTTTTCCGTCCTTCATGACGTATTAGCCAAAAATATTACAGACATCATTAGGGGGCAGCAACAACTTCCAAAGTTTCTAACAAAGGGCATCACTTACATGTTACCTAAGAGCAAAGACACTAAAAATCCGTCACAATACCGGCCAATAACTTGCTTACCGACACTATACAAATTAATTACATCATGTATCACTCGCAGAATCAACGCTCACCTCATTCACCACAACATACTATCTGAGGAACAAAAAGGATGTAGGCAAAACCACCAAGGATGCAAAGAGCAGCTTACAATAGATTCAACAATACTCAAACACGCTAACAATAACAGAAAAAACCTACACATAGCATACATAGACTATAAAAAAGCTTTTGACAGTGTCCCTCACTCTTGGCTGATAAAAGTTCTTAAAATATACAAGATTGACCCGGAAATTATTTCGTTCCTGAAAGATACCATGGTTGACTGGAGAACCACATTACACCTAAATAATAATAACAGCAGCATCAGTACCAGTGAAATCCCGATCGAAAACGGCATCTTCCAGGGAGACTCTTTTAGTCCTGTGTGGTTTTGCCTTGCCTTAAACCCACTGTCCAACATGCTCAATAACACTAACTGCGGCTATAAGCTGACGGCTTCTACGTCACTGACACATCTACTATATATGGACGACATCAAACTTTTTTCCAAATCGCAGACTGAATTAGACACACTGTTACAACTAGCAACACAGTTCAGTACCGATATCAATATGACTTTTGGTTTAGACAAATGTAAAACATTGCGCATCCACAAAGGTAAGCCTACAACACCCAACCCTGAAACAGAAGAATATAATATATTTGCACAAATGGATCCATCAGACAGCTATAAGTATCTTGGTATCTATCAGTCCAACATCATAAACCACAAACAAATTAAAAAGAATTTAAGTGCTGAATATACGCGTAGACTTAATCTAGTTTGTAAAAAGCAACTTCACTCCAAAAATCTGTTTAAAGCTATAAATACATTTGCGATTCCCATTTTAACCTACTCATTTGGAATAATAAAATGGACAAAAACTGATATTAGTAAACTTGAAATTAAAACCCGAACAACTTTAACTAAACACAATTACTTACATCCAAAATCAGCAATTGAAAGAATCTCAGTTAAAAGACAGAAGGGAGGTAGGGGGCTCATAGACTTAAAACTGCTGTGGGAAAAACAAGTGCTACGTCTGCGGATGTTTTTCTATGAAAAATCAAGCACTAGTCAAATTCATGCCGCAATAACAGCAATAGATGATAACTTTACACCACTTAACTTATATAATTTAGACGTACAATTTAACTCCCAACAAGACCACGAAAACTCTAAGCTAAACAGATGGAGGGCTAAAGAGCTACATGGCAGACACTTACATGATCTAGAACAAGAACATGTAGACTTAGATGCTTCAAATAAATGGCTCAAAGTAGGTTATCTATTTCCAGAAACAGAAGGTTTTTTAATTGCAATACAGGACCAGGTTATAAATACAAAAAATTATAGAAAACACATAATAAAAGACCCAAACGCCCAAAACGATAAATGCAGAAAGTGTCACCGCCAACCCGAAACTATACAGCACATCACAGGCGCCTGTTCAACTCTCACACAAACCGATTACACACATAGGCATAATCAAGTCGCAAACATTATTCACCAAAAACTCGCAATTAAGCATAAACTCATAGACAGCAATATCAAACCATACTATCAGTACAACCCGGAACCCGTGCTAGAAAATTCCTCTCACAAAATATACTTTGACAGAGCCATACTAACTGATAAAACTATCCACAATAACAGACCAGATATCACACTAACTGACAAAAATGAAAAAACTGTATACCTAATAGACATAGCAATCCCTAATACCCATAATCTGCAAAAAACAATAACAGATAAAATAAATAAATATACAGAGCTGAAAGAGGAAATAATTAGAATTTGGAGAATGGAAAAAGTATATATTATACCGTTGGTGCTCTCTAGCACAGGTGTGATACCTAAATACTTACATCATGGAATAAAATTACTAAACTTACCGAAAAATACTTTTATAACAATGCAGAAAGCCGCTATTTTAAATACATGCCGGATCGTACGAAAATTTTTACAGGAAGAGACAAATCAAATTTCGACTACTGAAATTGCACATCACTTGGTTTAGGCCCGTGGTGTGTATTTATTACCGAAATTCTTATAATTTCGAGTTGTAAAACGCTTTAAAAGAGATAATAATATTAAAGTATGATGATTCTGTACCATAAAGGTAGAATAAAGAAACATGTTAAACCTCTAATGATAGAATATTTAAAAATATTTTTAATGTCAGACAAAATGACGGCCTGGTATTAAACGTCATAGTCACATGTAGCATGCAGAGGGAAAATAACATTTTATCCAATTTTAATGTCAGTTGTCATTTTCAATCCATACTTTATTTCCTCTTCAAGGGGATATAATGGTGGAAAAACAATTTGTCCTCTTGCCATGCTACTTGTGATTTATAAAAGTATGCAGACAATGTCACCTGTCATCTAATTACGTTTGGCTGTGACGTTTCGTTAGTCCATATTAGCGTCATAGAGAAATTAATCACTTGGCGTCTTTGTGATAGTGGCGACAGTTTCCCTTTCGATGGTTTTTGTCCTGTCCTACAGGAACTATGCAATTTTTCGGGATAAAAAGTATCCTAAAGCTCCTTCCGCCTTTTAAACTATGCCCATGCCAAAAATGAAGTCAATCCGTTGCTCCGTTGGTGCGTGAAAGAGTAACAAACCAACAAACCAACAAACTTTTCGGATTTATAATATTAGTAAGGATTATAGTACCTAAATAACACCCAGACAGAAAAACACCAATGATCATCACATTAATGCTTCGATCCCCACCCTGGGGGATCAAACCCACGTCTCTTTGATCCAGAAGTCAGGTTCACTAACCACTGAGCCACCGAGGCAGTCAGTTTCAGTTTTTGCAGTTAAATAGGCCCGACTACAGAGGCGCCATCGTAATTATATTAGCTAAATAGCATAGTTCTGTTTCTTTTCCACTTTAGGCATTCGATAGAGAGAACGCTTTTTACGTTGCTATTAAATTTACGCTGGCGCCTCTGTAATCGGGCTTATTAACCATTTAAATGTTTTAATATAGTAATTCTTGTATATTATTATGTCCGCTCCGCTCAATATATAAAAAAAACAACAAATATATCATCTACCTATACTGATTTAAGAATATACTTAGGTGAAGTTGTATCAGTTACATCTAAACGAAAAACCAAATGTCATAAAAATTGTTAAGACGCTACCGATATTTACCGTGCTTTTGACGAAATTTCGTATACAGGGTTCTTTCTAATCTATTAACATCCTTTTAGAGGCTTGTTCTGTTTATTTCAATCTCATCAAATCTAACAACTTTTGTTCTGCGACTTTACTCAAAACTAAAAAAAAAATGTTTTTCCTTACTAAAATATAACGTTTGAGGGAGCTTATCTGTATAATAAATTACCAAAAGATATAAAACAAGCTAAAACATTTTCTACCTTTAAAAAGTTACTAAAACTCCACGTGTTAAAAAATTCTTCGCACGTATAATTTGTATGTAATGGTTTACAATAACTTGTTCATTTCATGTAATATATAGGTACATTTATAATAACAAAATGAATAAATGTTTGAAAAAAAAAAATGAAAAAAAACAGTGTGCCACAACCCTTATAGTACACTACAATAGGTATTTAGTGTTAAAATAAGATCTTTCATTCATATAATGCAAAATTTTAATTTAAGCAATAAGCTGCAGTATGTCACGGGCTTTATATCGCAGTCACTTGTTATCGCATAACATTGTACGAGTCGACCGACGACAGAAGTAAACAGTAAAACTACCTCACATGAAAAAAAAAATAATGTTTTGAACTACTGATTTTTAGGTACTATTTAGGTATAGGTATATATAGTGTTGCTGAAATTCCGTGATGTTTTTGTAGTTTCTTTTTATTTATTTTTGATTTTATATAAGTCTGCACTCGGCGCTTCGAAACAAAAATGTACTTATAAAAAGTGTGTAATCTCAGTAAGCGAATTTTTGTAAATTCTTTTGAGATTAATAAATATTCTTAAACCATAAAAATATCGTTCACATGCGAGAAAATGTATGGAACAGCTGTTTTTTTTTAGTTTTGACAAACAAAAGTCGTAGAACAAAAGTTGTTAGTTTTGATGTACAGAGTAAGCCCCTAAAAGGGAGCTTTTTGAGTAGGAATAACCTGCATAGATAGAGCTTGTCATTAGTAGTCTTCGAGAAAATATCTACAGAGCCACAGTCCCTAAGTAAAAGTAGTAAAAAAATGTCCGAGCCTCGTCATACATACTGACTTAGATATTTACATTAAATAATTCGCAATGACCCGTTTTCTCAAAGCTCGACGTTATGTCACCTAATTAGTGCTGGTAACCGAGCATTTTGGCATCGCGCGGTGTTGTAGTCGGCTTACAATCGCCTTACGACTAACTAAAAAGCCTGCCCACTACATAGCTTGGGCAGAGTTTTGGCTCGGACACTTTGTTTGCACGATTCTGACTCTATAGATATTTACTCGAAGTTATCGGGCCGGTAATCGTTACATTATTTTAATGTTTTTCTGTTCTCTTAATTTTATACATATTTTTTAATTTTCTATTGGTGTGAACAATAAAGAGGTCATCTATTTCAAAGGCCTTCAGGGGGCTAAAAAACTATGACATCAGGACTACCCACCGGCCTATACGATTAACTAACCTTTTTTAATCAATTTAAAAAAGGGATATTCTTCCTTATCATACTAATACTATAAACGCGAAAGTTTGTATGTATGGATGTTTGTTACTCTTTAACGCAAAAACTACCGAACGGATTGAGATGAAACTTTGCAATAGTAAAGCAATACATCAGAATAACACATAGGCTATCACTACATAGTATAAAACAAAGTCGCTTCCCGCTGTCTGTCCCTATGTATGCTTATATCTTTAAACTACGCAACGGATTTTGATGCGGTTTTTTAATAGATAGAGTGATTCAAGAGGAAGGTTTAATTAATACACCTGTGTGAAGCCGAGTATTTATAAAGATATTGCGTGAAATGAAGTTCGCCGGGTGAGCTAGGAAATATGTTTGTTGGTTTGACCTAGGAGCAGATCGGGCTGATTTTTTGGATAAATATATATATATATATATATTTGAATAGGAGAGTAATAATAATTATCACAGGTACCTAATACTTTTTTACGCGGGTGAAGCTGTGGGCAAAAGCTAGTAAGTAGTACGTAAGTACATCTAAAGTAGCATTACTTTGACTTGTTCATTGATTTTTAGAGGTGTATGTACTCACGATTACGAACAATTTTAACTACGGGAACAAATGCAAAATCACGAAAAAATCTGTTGTTCCATCCATAATATCCAAAGCCAAATTTGGAAATCTGTGCATTACACATAACAGTAGGTACTTAGAACATTAGAACTACATACCTATAAGAAAAACAAACTTCATTATTTACACATTTATTTAAATTAATTTAAAATAAACATTATAAAGAGATTTTAAATCAACTTAGAGTAATAATTTTAAAAGCGTATTTACAGCTGACAATATTATAAAATTAAACAGTCATATACCTATTGTTGAATAAAACAATACGAACGATAAAAATAAAATGACTTCAAGTAATAAATAACAGAATTAAAAAATACAATTAGTAGTCAGTCAGTTACGAGTAAAGTCCCCGTCACGAGAAGCTATAAATTTTGTAAACAAGTGTTCAGGAGTTCACAACATTTGGACCAACAAAAAAATGAATTTGTTTAAGATTTAATAAATTATTAAGTAACAAATATTAATAAACATATATTATATAAGAATAATTATTCGCTATATAAGCTATATCACCTAACCTAACCTAACCAATTACTTCACAATTTAAAACCTACTTCTTATATTAACCATATCTTAACAACAATAAAAAGTGATAACGAAACAATAACAAAATTAACAATAACAACCAGATCCGCGATATATGCAAAGCAATGAAACCTCGTACGCATTCGAAACTCGAATGACGCGTTTATTTCGAAATGGCGTCCCGATAGTTTACAATCCCTGCGACGGACGCATTCCGGTACCAAGAAACAAAAACGATAGCGCTTTGCGTCGTTAAAATATGATCCGACTAAATTAAATTGGTTGTTACTTTCATATAACCCGTCTATATTTCATGTCGATTGAATATGGTCAATTTATTATTATCTCGCAGTATAAAATGTCTACTTAGTAAAAGATGTTTGTTTACATAATTTATAGCTTCTCGTGACGGGGACTTTAGACTGTTAGATTATCAAAAATATCTCGCGCTCGAACTTTGGCGGGTCTTATCTTAGTAAATTATTATCTTACATTGACAACACAAAAAACACATCAATATTTTTTGATAATGTAACTAACGGACTAATTATAACAATATTTATTGTACCTACTCAGTCATCATGCCTATATCACTACCTACCTAATATATTGTTTGGTCAAGCGCGATCCTTTTAGAGGAGTGTAACCACGAGTAAAAAAGTTTACTCGTAGTCACACTGGTGTAACAAAGCGGTGTAACCACGAGTCTGTACCCCTATTAACACATACATACTTTACTTAAACTGCGTGACGTCTTTTCATCTGAATCCTCAGTGCCTCAAGACGAGAGTTTTCGATAGTTGTGTGTTGCCAGTGATGACATATGGAACTGAAACGTGGTCTTTTACTGTGGGCCTTATGAATAAGCTCAGGATAGCCCAACGTGCTATAGAGAGGGCTATGCTCGGCGTCTCTCTGCGAGATCGAATCAGAAATGAGGAGATCCGCAGACGAACCAAAGTTACCGACATAGCCCAGCGGATTAGCAAATTAAAGTGGCAATGGGTAGGGCACATAGTTCGGAGAACGGATGGCCGATGGGGCAGTAAAGTTCTCGAATGGAGACCACGGACCAGCAAGCGCAGCGTAGGACGTCCACCGACTAGGTGGACTGACGATATAATAAAGATCGCAGGAACGCGCTGGATGCAGGCCGCTTCCAACCGGCTTTATTGGAAATCCATTGGGGAGGCCTATGTCCAGCAGTGGACGTCTTACGGCTGATGGATGGATGGATGGAATTTACTTAAAATGACGAAAGATTAAAAATAAAAGAAAAATAGGTATTTACATTATTTAAACGAATTTAAATTGAGAACAAAGGTTTTATATAAATAAGTAAATAAATAAGGATTAGACACATCTTTAGATACGGCATGTAGAGCTAACTTAGAGAAAATGCAAATATGTATGAGATATATAGTACCTTACTTTTAAGCGTATTTACAAAAGACAATAGTAATTACGTGAAACGAGTACGTATTATTTTTATACTAACAAAAACAAACAAAGCTTACAACATAAGTAGGTAGGTAAAAAAAACTAAGTATAAGCTAATAATATCTATAATTTATTCTTACATTTATTTAAAGACAAGCAAGTGTTGTCTTCTATGAATTTTTTCATTGCGATTTTAAGTGCCACAAACTTATCTGACCCAGTGGCCTAAAGAGGAACTAACGACTCCATTTTGAAAAAAAGAGTTTTTGAAAGAAATGTATGGACAAACATACAAACACATTAGTGTGATTCATTCATACTGACATTTACAGCACAGCCGTGTTTCGGATAAAAATTGCCGAATTTAATCCAAAATTTAAGAAAAACTGCCGTGTCCTATACAATTTCCTACTTTTTCACTCCTCTGATTGCCGTATTTATGATACGGCAGTTCCGAAAAGTTCTGCCGTATACCGTGTTTTGTTTTTACTGAGTAGTCCCGATTGCCGTATAACACGGTAATTGCACTAGCAATGGCAACTCTGTCACCGGGTCAGATAAGTGTGTGGCATTGTAGAGTCTGTAATAGATCCGTCTTCACTTGTCCGTTCTTTTGGTGGGGCGCTGCAATACTTATAATCTTGCAGTTATTTTAGCACTGCTAATTTAACTTAAAATCGCGTGACACCCCTGGTGGGATAGATTCCACCGATCTAAAATACGAGTGAAATCTGCCCCACCAAGTGGGGCAGATTCCACTCCAAGAAATGAGGCCAAAGTCAAAGTCAAAGTTCCTTTATTCCGTAGACATTACAATTGCACTTGGAATCGTCAGATAACAATGTTTAAAATACAGTTTAAGTACTTTAAATCTAATCACAAATAGGTACTTACATACGTTTCAAGATTTCACAAAATATATTTAATACAAGAAATACACTATATACCTATCTATCTACTGTAAACGAGAGCGCGCACAACTATACTCCGGCAATTCTTAACTTCATGGGTTACCAAAATGGCCTGTATTTTGGGTTTGGAACCCACTGTAAAGTGTAAAACTCTTGTCTATAATATACTTTATGGCATATCTTCCAACAGCAATTGTAAAAATTTTTTGGTCAAATAAATATATATTATCTTATTATCTTAACATAGCTAGGTACAACTTAAAAAAACTTAAGGCAGTGTACTAAGTACTTATGCCCCACCAATGAGGCGGCATGATGGGGCAAAGTGGAAGTCGTTTCCATTGCGCTCGTACAGCGCAGTGGCAGGCGGGAATAGAGAATTAGAGACACTTTTAGAATCACTACATATCTACAAACTAAAAGTAAAAATCTTAACCTAAAAATATGAATTTAAAGATCTTGTAAAGTAAGACCAGACTGTGTACAGTAGCTCAAAAATCCATTAAAATATGCTAAATAAATGCGCAAAGTAAAACAACCGCATTGAATGCTTAATGAATGGAATGTCATATTTTTTAATTAGATTTTTGTTTAAGGCCACCTTCACGCCGCCATATTTTACAAAAGTAAAGTAATCAAAAGATATTAAGATGCAAAAATATGAAATTGTTATGAAAAAAAAATAGGTAGATTTTCCTTTTCACTTTCCAAAACAAATAAAGCAAATAATTAAATACTGTTACTAGGTAATGGGCTAAGCTCGATAACGATCGGATGCGGCGCTTGATAATACTGACGGAAGCCGCGACTTCTAGGTATCTAGATAATGAATGTCCACTGAGCCACGGTAAATTACCGTGACTGAGCCGTGCAAACTATCGGACATCAGTCGCGGACGTCACCTTGGGCTGACCTTGAGCGTTCGGACGTCCAAGAGAGATCTGGTACGCCACGTCTCTAAAGACTGTGCACACTGCCAAGCCGCGTCCGTCAGCCGCATCTGATAGTTTGTTTTTAGCTTAATACATGGTGACGAAAGTCCTAATCTAGAAGCCCACTCAAGCTGGCAGTGCCCAAAATGCTGGCCCATTGCCACGTTGGATGGCAATGCTGAATGAAAGTAGAGGCCAGCATTTTGGTCACGCTATGCGTCGGCCGGTCGTGATGATATTTAATTTTAACTTTCTATTGGTTTCGAATTATTATTAAGATTCGTACTATTTTCTCCACCGTACAGGTATGTTTGTGTTCCTGGTCCGAGAGACCTTTTTGATCTCAGTTCTGAAACAATACAACATCCTATGAAAATTCGGGCAAGTGCAAGCGGGACTTACAAACGAAGTTATTGTACAAAAAATCCTTATCTGAACCATTCGAACGGCTAACACGTAAATAAATGGTCACGTGACCACTTAGCCAATCGAGAGTATTAAAATCTGAGTTTGTGCGAAAGAGACGGATAGTGGTTCGTATACTTTTTCGAAAGAATCAATCATAGAGTCCCTGTACTGTAGAGTGCGTTTCACGAAAAAAGTCCTTCAGACTCGTCGCCATAATCGCATGGCCGATGCGTTAAAATGATTTTCACTTATTTAGGGGGACTCTTTTCGTGATACGGACTCTAGTTTTACTCATACAGATAATTATACTAGTCCTTTTCACGCAAGAATTACTCAGATGCGTCGCCTGGCCGATCTTTTAAATTAGTTTCAATTTTTGCCGCGGGACTTCTTTCGTGAAATGCACTCTAGGTACGGTATTCTTAGAGCAAATTTCTAAAGTCACAATCGTGCAAAAAAAGTATCCGAGGCAAAACTCTGCCCAAGCTATGTAATGGGCAGGCTTTTAGTTTAGCTTTGTTAGTCGTAAGGCGATTGCAAGCCAACTACAATGCCGCGCGATGCCTAAGTGCTTTGTTACAAGCACTAATTAGGTGACATTACGTCGACATTCGAAAAAACGGGTCATTGTGAATTATTTAATGTAAATATCTAAGTCGGTATGTATGACGGCGCTGGGACATTTTTTGACTAAGTACTTTCACTTAGGGAGTGTGGCTATGTAGATATTTGCTCAAAGGATGGCGCCATTAAAATTGGGCTTAGTATTGTGGCGAGCAAATATCTACAGAGCCACACCTTTACGCTGCAGTACTGCACCAAAGAATATATAATAATACTACACTGCACGGTGCGGTCGCATCAGTTCATCAGAATTGACATCTACATACCCATGTAGGTTGTAGACTCAATTTTTGTATGCTATGAAGATCGCGCAGGATGCAAGCTGCTTTCAACCTATCTTATACGTGAAAAGAAGAAGAGTAATATCCATACTTGATCTGCTCGACAAGTTCAATCCTCTCTGCACCTCCAGGGTGTCGTCAAGTGAAGCAGTAGGAAGTATTCCACCATCAGTGTTAAGACCCCCTGGTAGAGAAGCACCGCTAGAGCGCCTCTCCGTCAAACCATCTTGAAATCCTGCCTGAAAAATAATTAACGTTTAGGGTCTTCTTTTTAAGATTTCGTGATTGGAATACATCATTCTTATTTGACGGGACATTCCTTTCTTACAAAATCTTTTCTTACTAATATTGTTAATACGAAAGTGTGTTTGTTGGTTTGTTACTCTTTTACGCAGCAACAGGTCAATGGGTAGATATTTGGATATACCTAGTTCAAAGTTTCAAAAGTGACATAAGTTTCCTACTTTTATCCCGTAAAAATAAAAGGTTCCTATGGGGTAGTTCAAAAACGATGATTATTTTTCGCAAAAAAATGCAGCACCGACTTTCACAGTGTACAGAATTCGAACAATTTGCACGAATCGATATGATATCCATGTACATTATTGATGATTTACGAGTATCTCAGCCGATTTCGATGAAATTTAAATGGGACCTCCTAAATTGGAAATGCTCGGATGTATATTCTTTCAAACTAAAAAACATTTTTTTAGATCAGTTCACAATAATAATTGGCGAAAATATCGGTAAACATACCTACACAAAAAAATATAACGACGAACATAGTACCTCGTCCTTTTTGGAAGTCGGTAAAAATACTGGCGAAGCCGGAGCATAAGCTAGTAAGAAAAAAATCCCTCTTTTCCCAATGTTTCAACTGCGTCCTATCAGTCGTGGTCAAGGGCAGACTAGACAAGCAGACAACAACATGCATCATAATTCATGATATGAATCATGATGCATGTTGTTTTCACTCACTGTTACAACATTATGGTAACAAAATAAAATTATTCTATTCTATTCTATACTGTGCGATAAGTCCCGTAAAATTTTAATAAATCAGTATCGTTTTAGTTATGCGTGGATCTAAAATAATATATACATAATAATAACAATAGATTCTCAACCAGATCAATGAAACGACCCAAATTATCTAAGGTTAAAAAATTGGTTAATTTTGATTAGGTATAAATTACTGTGCGCGCACATGAAATGACGTTTTATACCGGGTCCAGTTTGGGCAATTGTCGTTCCATTTGAGATTACGATTCTTTTGTTAGAATACTTTAAAAATACTTTTAGTTATCATGCAAGCTGTCAAAGTTAATCTCCTTGTTCTTCTTCTTCTTTTACGTTTTGGCGTCGCATTGTTGTGCATTTGCCAGTATCAAGTATCTAAAGTTTTAATATTTTGTCAAAATAGTCAGTCGTAGTCACGTCATAGTCCAATAAAGTTACGGTCAAGTCCAAACATGGTCCAAATCATACCTCAGTAAAGCAGTGGAGACTTTACTGGAGGCGTCTATGGAGTTTTGGAAACAACACGGAACAACATGATACGTCACATTATATCACTTGTCTACACTCACGCACGTAAATTAGCTCATAATCAACGAAGTACCACAATGTTTCACTAATTATCACTGATAAAAACAAAATAATACAATGCGGCGACATGATTTTTCCGCGTTCCCGCCAAAAAAAGTGGCACGCACCGGGCGGCCAGCGGTGCTGCGTAGTTCGACCGACGATTTTAATGAAATATTGTATGAAATTTAAAGAACTTTACTCATTTTACTGCTTTATTTATATTATACTTTTTCTGTACAGCTGATATTTCCAAGGAAACACGGAAAACAAATTTTTATTCGAAGCGGAGCTCGGCCGCTGTCTAATAATTAGATTTATTAATGTTATTATTAAGATAATAAAAAATAAATCAAATCGGTACCTCAGAAGGATCAAGAACATAGTTTTCGGCAGGATGCTGCTCTGGCAAATGTCGACCACACACAAATGACAACAACACGAACCACAACACGCAACAAATCACTTTTGATCCAAACATTTTATTAATTTGCACTAATTGTAAGTTAACGCAAATTATCTCGTCACTGGGTATCGAAAGCCGGAGGTTACTTAATTTTGTGAGATAAATGTTTTGTGAATTTGCTTTTATCATTTATTGTTGTCGAAGGCGGTAGCGTTAGCCCACAAATTGCTACAGGATGCTACGGATCAGGAGACGGCGTGGGCGTAGAGAGCAGTACAGACATCCGCACTGCACGGGGATGCAGAGCAAAGTGTCAGCCTGATTCAATTCAATAAATTCAATTCTTTTTTATGGCTTCTGTGAAGGTGTTTCACAATTTTGCCAATGTCTTGTGTCAGTGTCAGCCTGTCCCTGTCAGAAGCACTGAACTAACTGTCAGATGAATGTCAGTGTCACTGTTCAGCGAGCAATTGTCTGGTTAGGGAACTCTGTGGCGACTGATTACGACTAATTAAATAACCGGCGTTTTATTTGCTCCATGCACTTATTAAGGAAAACATAGATAAGTACCACGTCCAAACTTGACCATTTATCTTATGGGTGAACCAATTAGTAATTAATACAATAACAAAGGCGTGTTTTCCAACTTTAATTTTAATGGTAAGCAATAGAAATGTTAACAAGTTATTTCAGGTCATTTTAATTCGTTATACCAACCTTATCATATTGTTGTCATTATGTATGTAGGTACCAAACCCGTTAATTGTAGGTAACAAAATAAACGGAAATATGCTAGACCGAGACTTCCCGTTTATTAAATTACTCACAATGGTTACATGAACTTCCAAAAAAAGAACTTACATGTGTGGACGGGTATACAGAGTTATTTCTAATCAATTAGCATCCTCTTAGGGGCTTATTCTGTACATCAAAAGTAACAACTTTTGTTTTGTGACTTTTGTCTAAACTAAAAAAAAAACAGCTGTTCCCATACATTTTGTCGGGGGTGAACGATATTTTTCCATGGAACAATAACTTTTTTATAAATATAAAAAGTTGTAGAACAAAAGTTTTTAGGTTTGATGCACAGAATAAGCCCCTAAATAACTCTGTGAATTTCAGTGACCGTCTGATTTTCGTAAAGCCCATTTTTATTTTGTTGCAGACATTACAACGGAGTATGTAGTTAGTTATTTTTTGTGCCTCCTGTATTTGTCTCCTGTGTTTGCATGGATGATGGATTAAAAAAATATTGATATGTATTTTTATTGAGATAAAAACGAGACTACATCACACTTACATTTATCTCACAAACTTATCAAATTATTAATAACACATTACCGATTAAATTATTAAAAATAAACAATTAAAATACAATTAAAAGATTAGTCATCCAAATTATTGTTATGCCACAGAGAAATGTAATCATGTCAAAATTAAATTAATTAATCATAAAATATCACATATAATGTCAAAACATCAGTCATAAATCTCTACAATTTCCACAGTGCTCGTAGCGCTGTTACTGTGATCCCATTGGTCTGTAAGGTTTTCACAATATGTCTTAATAATAGATGTAACAGATTTCCAATTGTCAAATATAATGTCGAAATCAGTATTGGTGGTCAGGAGTGCACTGAGATGGTTGCGAGCACAGAACAGCAGAACTTGCGAGCGCGTATTAGCGGCGACCACAGAGCTTTGAAGTCCATGCGCGCGCGGGGGCGATGTGGCCCGATCGTTGTTCTGTGGCGGCGACATTGATCTGGCTATAGTGCGACAATGTTCTACATGAAATAACTTCGGCAACCGGCCACGCCGGTTTACCGGGACAATTCAATTCAATTCAATTCATTTATTCTCAAATATAGGTACAGCACTGTACACTTATGAATGTCAACATTTACAAAAAATCCTTATCCTTACTTAATATTATAAATGCGAAAGTAACTCTGTCTGTCTGTCTGTCTGTCGCGCTTTCACGCTAAAACTACTGAACCGATTTGAATGAAATTTGGTACACAGATAGTCTAGAGCCTGAGAAAGGACATAGGCTACTTTTTGATTTGAAAAAATAGTTTTAAAGGGTTAAAAAGGGGAGATGAAAACGCATCCGCTAGAATCTTAGAAGAAAAAACTTATTTTCTAACATGACAAATGGTAATTTGCATCTTGACTTTCCAAATTACATTCTCTATGCCCAATGCCCATTCAAGGCTGCTCAAGTTGCAAATGTCAACGTCATTCAATCTTTTCCTGTAAAATTTAGAGAAGGTTACATGTATTTTTTCAGTTTAATTACGTAGTTTTCATTCTAATAGGTATGCCTACAAAACGCAAATCGAATCTAGCGCATAGTTCTAACGGAGCTCGCGTAAAGAAAATTGCTAGAAGCCAAGAGTCTGAAGAGCACACTTAAACGCGTTTGAGATTAGATGCCGAGCGCCACGCATCTCAAAGAGCTGCTGAGACTCAAGAGCAAAACCAAGCGCGTCGAGTTTTAGATGCTGAGCGTCACGCAGCTCAGAGAGCTGCTGAGACTGAAGTTGAAAGTCAAGCGCGGCGACTTTTAGATGCTGAGCGTCACGCAGCTCAGAGAGCTGCTGAGACTTAAGGAGAAAGTAAAGCGCTGCGACTTTTAGATGCTGAGCATCACGCAGCGCAAAGAACTGCTGAGATTCAAGAGCAAAAAACAAAGCGCGTCGAATTTTAGATGCTAAGCGTTAGACGTTAAGCAAAAAATTGCATAGTTCCTGTAGGACAGGACTAAAACTATCGAAAGCAAAACTGTCGCCACTATCACAAAGACGCTAAGTGATTAATTCCTCTATGTATGGATTAACGAAACGTCACAGCGAAACGTAATTAGATGACAGGTGACATTGTCTGCAGACTTTTATAAATCACAGGTAGCATGGCAAGGGGACAAATTGTTTTTCCACCATTATATCCCCTTGAAGAAGAAATAAAGTATGGATTGAAAATGACAACTGACATTAAAATTGGATAAAATGTTTTTTTCCCTCTGCATGCCACATGTTACTATGACGTTTAATACCAGGCCGTCATTTTGTCTGACATTAAAAATATTTTTAAATCTACTATCATTAGAGGTTTAACATGTTTCTTTGTTCTACCTTTATGGTACAGAATCATCATACCTACTTTAATATTATCAATCCGAAAAGTTTGTTGGTTTGTTCCTCTTTGACGCAGCAACGGAGCAAAAGATTGACTTGATTTTTGGTATGGATACCTATGGTTTAAAGGACAGAAACTGATAATAGGATACTTTTTTATCCCGAGAAAATTCGTGATTCCCATGGGATAGGACAATAACTGTTTCTCAGCAATGGAGCAACGGATTGACTTGATTTTTGGGGTGGGCATAGTTTGGAAGACGGAAAGTGACATGGGATACTTTCTATTCCGAAAAAATAACGGTTCCCGTAGGATAACACAATATTTTTTTCTCAGCAACGGAGCAACGGATTGCCTTGGCTTATTGCATGAATATAGTTTGAAAGACGAAAAGTGACATAGGCCACTTTTTATCCCAAAAACTTTAACAGTTCCCGAGGATAGGATAAAAACTAAGCGAGCGGGCCGCGGTAGCAGCCGTCTAAGCGCCAGAAATAACCTGTCATTTCAAGTTTAGGATGTTCCAACATTTTTCGCACTCCTTCGCGGCACTCAACAGCGCTAGCCCAGACTCGGGCTCCATAACGGAGCTTGCACTCCCGCCAAAATGACGGAGTGTTTCGGAGCACAAGACACATCGTCATCCACTACTCGGGACTAACCAGCACTGAGCGTCGGACAGCATTCCAACGCCCTGGTCCCAGTGCAACGGGTCAGTCATAGTAGCCCAGCGCCTGCCTCTTCAACTGCAGAGGGCAGTGAGAACGGCCATCGCGATACCGACGCTTCTCTTTCCCTGCAGCCCCACTGCGTCTTCCAACAGGTTGACGGCCTAGCGGAAGGTAGGGTAGGTGGCGGCACCCACACAACCGGTTCCATCCCACCGCAGCCCCTAATCCTCGGTTGCAGCGTCGCAAGAGCGGCACTGCAGCCCGCCTCAGAAGCAACACTCTTCATAAGGCAGGCAACCTACCGGCCATACTCTCAGCTGCTTTAGTTAAAAGCGGCTGAACAACGAGTGCCGGCCTCTAAGCTGCCTTGGGGGAAAGACCCAAAGAAGAGGGAGACTTCGAGCGCCGCCTTTTCAGCTGCCTTAGACCTCCCCCGCCACGACAAGGCGGGAATACACAGGGGTGTTGTATATACACTCCAACCGTAACTTAACCAACAAAAGCATTCCTTTAAGGTATTTTGATGTTTGTCGCTTAGGTTAGGTTTCGAAGCCGACATAAACATTAGCCAAAATCAAAATATAACGCGGGCGAAGCCGCGGGTAAAAGCTAGTATGGTATATAAGTCAATCAAAAGTCAATTCGCGCAGCGAATCCCTGTCAGAAATATAATCCTTGATACTATAGTATGCTTTTTCCATTAGGATTTTTTTAATTACTTTTTTAAACATTGTGTCGTTCATATTTGTTACTTTATCGGGCAGTAAGTTATAGAAGATAATGCTATTTTTCACAAACGATTTGGCAGTTTTCGTTAATCTAGTCTCAGGCAGAACAAGTTTAGACCTGTTCCTTGTCATATAATTATGAACGTCGCAGTGTTTTTTAAACTTGTGAAGATTTTTACGAGCGTACATGATAGTCAAGAAAATATACAAGCTTGGCAAAGTCAAGATTTTGACTTTTACAAAGACCTCTCTGAGCGACTCCCTATAGCCAAGCCTGTAGATTGCCCTTACAGCACGTTTTTGAAGAACAAAAATGCTATTTACCTCAGCAGCATGTCCCCAGAGTAATAATCCGTACGACATAATCGAATGGAAGTAACTAAAATACACCGTTCTAGCAGTTTCTACGTCTGAGAGTTCCCTTATTTTACGTACCGGGACCCCGGGCGTATCCGGAACAAATAACACACACAGTAAATTGTGTAGCTCAATAGAGTCTATTGATCCCTTGAGCACCTTAACGCAAGTGGTAAGTTGTTCGATCATCCTTCTCACTTCAAGCGAGTTGTAGCCGAGCTGTCCAAGTAAAAACTTGGTCGGATACAAGAAGGGATAGTACCCATACTGTTTTTTTGTAAAGTTATCTTAGGAAAGCTTTTTGAACTTTTTCAAGCAAGCGCGTGTACGTGACATGGTGAGGGTTCCAGACACATGCGCTCGATTCCAGCTTGCTCCTGACCATGCTAGGATGGAGATAAAGTAAGTAAATTCGTATAGGCCGGCTAGCCCTGGTGTCAGAGTTTTTAGGCCTCCAGAAGGTCTCTGACATGGCTAAACGGTTAAAACAACCGGGACCTACAATTTAACGGTCATCCGAGCCACGGTAGTGCTCAGTTGGAAAATGCCACCCGCGGTCACCCATCCAAGCACTGACCGTTGGAACGTTGCTTAATTTCGGTGATCGCTGACAAACACCTAGTCACACTACGCCACGAGCGCTACAAGGCATATAAGATACTCGTAGGAATATAGAAGATCCTAGAAGGTCACTGACGATATTTTATCCGTTTGTTTGTTGTATACCTAAGTATACCTACTAGCTCAACAGAGTTGCCTAGTGAGTACCTACAGTTCGCTTACGAGTATGACGTAGATAAGTATTACTCATATTACTGGGATTTTATTTTCTCGCAGGAGGTATGAAATATAGAGTATGCACCCCTAGAACCAAGTCTGTCTTCGTCTTGGGCGACTTGAACCCCCTCGCCACGGTAATGAAAACTACAGTAGAGTGACTCGGCGCTGTCCTTGAGATATATACCTACGACGTCACGTGGCCTCAAAGAGCGAACCACGAGCTAGGGCTGCCCGCCTTCAGTATTTTAATTTCATACTACTTACTCATTACCTACTAGAGTTTCTTTCTAGTTTTGTGTATTAAACTTATTACACTATTCTACCTACATAAAATGATGCAAAATTTTTATATTTAAGTACTTATTACAGAAAGGAAACTCGTTGTGAATGAAAAAGGAAGCATTCAATAAAAATGCATAGGTATACACAACCATAAATAGCACAATATGATCTATATTTTCTCATATTTAAAAGAAGTAGGTACGTAAATCGCACGCTTACTAGTTGCAAACCCACACTTTCGTTCGTCACTACGGCCGCGCCGCGACTGACTGGTATGCTTCTGAACAATATACTACGCTCGAGGCGCGTAGGTATGATTCGCGTTCCGACCGTTTGTATGGAGTCACTCTACTGTAGTTTTCATTACCGTGCCCTCGCTTCTCTCAGGACTCTAAATATGTCGCCCGTGACGTAAGACGCGACTTGGTTCTCTTGGTACATAATTTACTATTCTACAAAGTAGCTAAATATCAGTAATTAGTAAAACAAGCATTATATGCCGATTTTATTGCTACCCAGTTATTGGCCATATTTTTAAGCTTATTACAGACATATTATTTACCACAACCTACTTACCTACAGTAAACTACTTGGTAGGTAACAAAAATGCATAAGGAAAATCCAATGTTTGGAAATATATAATTTCCACAGTATAGGCATGGAAATATGGTTATTATGTTTTACTTATCCGTATTATTCAAGGAAATGTATAATTTCCAATTAAATCAATGCTCGTTAATTAATCTTCAGCTGAATTCTGCTATTAATTATTTATCTATACATTGTAATTGCTAGTAGTTCTCAGAACAGACCTCGCATCTGTTACTGAAACTATTTAAGCCTATAAACTCGACTCGTGCTCGACCAATTTGATTCATACGTGAAAATGTTGTTAGGATTAAAATATTAAGCGATCTTTTCAAATAATGCTGAAAAAGCTGATAAACCATACGACGAAAGATTAACTTTTAATAACATTTTAAAGTTTAATAAAAATCGGCCAAGTGCGAGTCGGACTCGCGCACGAAGCGTTCCGTACCGTTTGGGAGCCCCATTCCTCTTGCCGTTATTAACAGCGAGCAAAAAAACTCCTACAATCACGTTTGTTGTATGGGAGCCCCATAAATATTTATTTTATTAGTTTTTAGTATTTGTTGTTATAGCGGCAACAGATATACATCAACTGTGAAAATTTCAGCTGCCTAACTATCATGGTTCATGAGATACAGCCCGGTGACAGGCAGACAGACGGACAGACGGACATCGAAGTCTTAGTAATAGGGTCCCGTTTTTCCCTTTGGGTACGGAACCCTAAAAAACACTAGAAAAACACGCTTTACGTGGCCTTTCTCACAAGTGCAAACACGACTGATACGATATTCCATCATGGAATGCCAGTGCATATCTTCCGGCTTCATCATCAGACCTTGAAACCTAACCGTGGTCAAAGTTTATTACAACACTTTTCTAAGAAATCCAAAAGAGCTAAGATACGATTTTCCATCAACAGTTCATATATCTTATAGGCTCCATCATCAGATCAGTTCGACAGTACCATATAATTGTTGTATTGTCATCAGAACTACATCCAGCTGCCGATTTTCATTACGCTACGACCCTTGGAATTAGTTTAAAAAATTAGTTACCTTAGATTCCATTACATGGGTTACACGTTTACCTAATAAAAGCGTGTTACGAGTAAAAACATTGCTAACTTCGATTACTCATACTTGATTCGTTAAATTCTAAACGTGGCGAAAGTTTAGTTTGCCAAATTAGTAATTCGTCAAATCCTTTATTGATCATATCCTACGCAAGTCAAATAATTAATCAACCATTTCCGTGATTTGTCAATTCAGTTAAAATAGGCTATGAGCCGTATAAAAGCCGTGGTGGTCTAGTGGTAATGACACTCGCCTTACAATCGTTAGGTCGTGGGTTCAAATCCCGGTCCCGTACCAAGGAGTTCTTCGGAATTTATGTACGGAATTTCACACTACTGACTTTTCGGTGAAGGAAAACATCGTGAGGCAACCTGCATACGTCCGTAGACGAAATTCGATGGCGTTTGTGAATCCACCAAACCGCACTGGGCCAGCGTGGTGGATATGGCCCAATCAACCTTGATCTACGTCCTGCAGGAGACTATTGAAAAGGCTGGTACAGTACAGTAGGCTATGAGCAATTACATACCTACTTTTCACCAGAAACGAGTTTATCTACTGCGGTACACAATGCTTAGGCCTAATTTTAAAGACCATAGCAACGTAAAATATTATTCTCTCTATCAAATGCATATAGTGAAAAAGAAACAGGAATATTTTACCTAAATTGCTATTAAAATAACGATAGCGCCTTTAAAATTGGGCCTTTTACGTATATCGATATGTATAATTGTAGGTACCTAATATTTTAAGAAATATGTATTGTTTTAAGTGCCTATATTAAAAGTGAGGTCAATGCCTAATTATTTGTTCATGTAAATACGATAGTAACTACTATAATTAATTAGGTAACTGAGATTCCAGTTATGAGTCATACTACTGACTCATGCTCTGGTAAGTACTTACTTACTTACTCATAATAAAAATAAATAAAATAAAATAAAAATAAAATAGCCTTTTATTTCTACAACTTTATAATTATATAGGAGTTAATTAGAATTAGAAGTTAATTATGTAGGAGTTTGTCCCGTTTGCCGTCGAGACGGCGGGTTCCTGGGGCTCGGACGCGGTAAAATTCGTCGGCGAGCTGGGTCGTCGAATGCGAGAAAGAGGCAGAGATCCCAGAGCGGGCAGTTATATAACCCAACAAATTTCATTGGCCATTCAGCGGGGCAACGCGGCTGGTTTGATGGGGACGTTTGGGAGAGGGGCAAGTGTCGGTGGACTGTATGTTTAGTTTTTAAAAAGTGTATAAGTTTTATGTGTAAGTTTGTGTAATTTGTTTAACAGCTGTTATATTGTGGACGACGTTTGTGTGACGTTACATGTGTAACTACTTGCATAATTATTAATTTATAATATGACTATATGACATGTAATTCTTTGTTACTGA
This sequence comes from Hypomecis atomaria, assembly GCA_964007245.1. Classification (NCBI taxonomy): domain Eukaryota; kingdom Metazoa; phylum Arthropoda; class Insecta; order Lepidoptera; family Geometridae; genus Hypomecis; species Hypomecis atomaria. The sequence goes on along the minus strand of OZ023308.1, from coordinate 2,575,161 downwards.
TGTATTTTTTTGATGATAATATAAATAAATGAAACTGTTCAAAAAAAAAATTATATAGGTACTAAAATTATCACTAATTATTATCTAATATAAATTTTTTACATGCTACCTAGTATTTTATTCTTGTTTTTATGCATCTAACTTTACGTCTTCTAATTTCTGGTACTTATACTGTTTGAATATATTCTAAGCGTGATACAATGTTTTTTTTTAAATTACTTATGTTATTATCAAAGATACTAACCTATTTCTAATTTATTATTTTACTTATCTAACTACTAACAAAGTGTTCCTTACTTACTTACTCATAGTGGACCATTATTGACCGAAGCGAGCGAACGAAATGAGCGATGCGTCTCAGTTTCGATTCTACTCATCCAAAGAATGGGATCCCATTTTATTGCGCGTGATATTTAAAACTGAGAATAACCGTGGTTTGGAAGACATATGTTTTATTTATGATTTTCGTTTTTGTTGTTATAGTGGCAACAGCAATAGGTAGGTACCTACATCATGTGTGAAAATTTCAACGTTCTAGCTATCCCCGCTCATGAGATACAGATAGCTTAGCGATAAGGCCGCCGGTTGTCGCACTATTTTTTTTATTATTTGTACTTTTTATTGTTATATTGTTGATTGTGTGAACAAAAAAGCGTTTCTATTCTATTCTATAGACGGACGGACAGACGGACAGCGGAGTCTTAGTAATAGGATCCCGTTTTTACCCTTTGGGTACGGAACCCTAAAAACACCAATTGAGTGTCATAAGTAAGTACCTACCTAAAGGTGGGCATATACGATGCGATGATTTGATCAAATTTTCGCTTCATTCCAACTGGGAGCTCATTCAATTAATTCAAAGGTCCTTAATAACTACTAACCAGCTATAGTTAACTAATTCAGCTTAGACAATCTCGCTTGTCCAAGCTGAAATGACGCGCCCCACTACTTAATTAGTTTATTTAGATGTGTGAGTGCAAATATTAATGACGACACTCCATCTGTGTGGGAGCGTCGATTGTTCAGTGAACTACGATCTGCACGTGTACAAGACGGTCGACTAGTCGGGTGATAAATCCGACCACGCTCGCTCTATGGAGCAGCGCCGTCACATTGTATGAAGCAAGGCGTCCTCTCCGCTCGCACGTTTAAGATCAACTAAACTAGTTGGGCAACAAATCCGAGAACAACGGTTCTTAGCACGTACGGTCTACAAAGAAATTCTAAAAACTTAAGCGAAATGATTTATTTAAATATTTTAATGCAACGCTTTAATAGGTTTTGAATTCATGGTAATTAGAACATAATTATTTAGTGATTTCAGTTTAGTAGTATAGGGTTTCAGTATAGGCAGATTAAAATAAAATAATAATTTGTGAATTATTTATTTACTTTACAATTAAATTTAATTACAGTCGCTTAAAGTACCATTACTCACTCATCTCAACAGAGTCGCTTTCGTCTGAATCAGAGTCATTAACATTAATAATAAATTCTCTATCCATGTCAAAGTATTGTGAATATTGTTTTTCTGTGTCTTCAACATGCCGACATGTGTTTGCCCACATTGTACGATCAATCATTTCAAGTCGTTCATTTATTAGTGTCATAATGGATGTTAAATTTTGTGCAACGTTTTTACTAGCCACATAGTTTTTTAATATACCCCATATTTTTTCAATGGGATTCAGTTCCGGGTGGTAAGGGGGTAATCGTAGAATTTCAAACCCTTTTGATTCAATTAGTTCATTTTTGTGTTCAGTATGTTTTTTTGTAGACATGCTGACGGTACTTTTGAGATCGAACGATGCGTGCTCCCGCGTTTGAGTCTAGCCGGCAACTGAACGACCAATTACAATTGCATGTTTAGGTGTGTTGCGTCCATATTTGAAATTTGCTTGTGTGCGTAAATGCGAAGGTGGGGCGCGTCATTTCAGCTTAGACAATCTCTACCTATATTTGGCCTCCACTGGACTGATCTGATGAATTGATGCGATCATCGCGTTCTGTGCGCCCAGTTTCAGGTAGTAGTACAAATCGTTAACTACCAATTCCTACCTTTGAATTAACTGAATGAGCTCCCAGTTGGCATGAATCGAAAATTTGATCAAATCATCGCATCGTGTATGCCCACCTTAAGTGTCACCCGGCCTATACCTTGGTGTCAGTTTTTACTTTTTTAACCGACTTCCAAAGAGGAGGAGGTTCTATATGTTCGTGTGTATGATTTTTTTTTGTGTATATTCATCGATAATTTCGCCAATTGTGAACCGAATCGAAAAAATATTTTTTAGTTCGAAAGGGTATACTCCCGAAGTGGTTTCATTTAAATTTTACAGAAATCGGCTAAGCCGTTTTTGAAAAACCCAACATTAATGTTAGCAATTCGAGCGAAATATCCGAATTTTGTCAGGATGAACATCGATAATTTCGCCAATTGTGAACCGAATCTAAAAATTCTATTTTTAGTGGAAAGGGTATACTCCCGAGGTAGTCCCATTTAAATTTTACAGAAATCGGCTCAGCCGTTTTTGATAAATCAACAATAATGTAAACCATTCGATCGAAATATTCAAATTTAGTACACGGTTTCCACCGTGTACTATACTCGGAATTTTAATTCGATTCCAGATTTGACATTAGCTACTGTCATTTTTGACAGTTTTTGACAGTACATACTGTCAAATTCAATTATTACTGAACTTCAATAATAATTGAAAATTAAATAATAATAATGCACACAAAGTCAACAAAATTCCAATTAAATTTTTTTTTTTTTGTCAGCCTATTGTGTCCCATTGTTGGGCAAAGGCCTCCCCCACCTCTTTCCACGCATCCCGGTCTTCCGCCAAGTTGGTCCAGTCGGAATGAAAAGAGCGAAGTTCGTCACGCCACCTCATTCGGGGTCGGCCCGGAGGTCGCCGGCCATCTGTAGGCTCCCATTGAGTGACGATCTTCGCCCATCTCTCCGGGTGCATCCGAATCACGTGGCCCGCCCAGTTCCATTTCAGTTTCGCTGTTTTGATCCCAACATCGGCAATTCCAGTTTTTGAGCGAATTGTATTATTAGGGATTCGGTCCATTCTTTGGATACCTAGAATGCTGCGCTCCATCGCCCTTTGGCAAACTTTCAGTTTAAGCTTCTGTCGTTTGGTCAAAGACCATGACTGAGCCCCGTATGTTAGTATAGGCAAGATACACATGTCTAGGAGTCTCCGTTTTAGTGACAATGGTAAGTCACCCTTCATTAGCTCCTTCATGGACCAGTAGCCCTTTTAGGCGTTATCGATGCGTCTTTCGATTTCTTTATCCTGCCTGTTTTCGAATGATACTAGCTGGCCCAAATAGACATATTCATCGACATAGTGTATTTCCTGTACATCCACCTCAAGTCTCTGTTTTACGCTGTTAGTCATAATTTGTGTCTTTGACCTATTCATTGTGAGCCCAACCTGAAGGCTCACTGTACTCAGATCCTCGAGCATTTGCTGTAATTCTAAAGCAGTTGGGGCAAACAGTATAATGTCGTCGGCAAAACGAAGGTTTGTAAGTTTTTTATCACCTATATTTATGCCTTTATTCTGCCATAGGACGCTTAAGCTTCTGAAGACTTCTTCCAAAGTACTGGTAAACAGTTTAGGGGAAATTGGGTCTCCCTGCTTTACTCCTCTTTTTATATTGAAATGGGGCCCAGAATTTAAAGAGTTGAGTTTAATTGAGGCTGTACTATTGCCATAAATGATTTTAAAGAGGTCTATGTAAGTTTTGTCGATAATTTGTTTTTCAAGAACTGTGAATATGGAAGAATGCTTAACCGAGTCAAAAGCCTTTGAATAATCCACGAATGCTAGATAAAGTGGTTTTCTAAATTCGTTATATTTATCAATTATTTGATTTAAGCTGTGGAGATGATCGGTGGTCGAAAAACCAGCTCGAAATCCTGCTTGTTCCGGAGGTTGATAGCTGTCTAGTTTTGCACATATTCGGTTTTGAATTACTTTGATAAATGTTTTGTAAATGTGTGATACTAAACTAATGGGTCTATAATTAGAAATATTACTTTTATCTTCTTTCTCCTTTCTCCTTTAAATAAAAAATAAAAATAAAAAATTACGAATGTATATACATATATATTCATCAATTTTTGTTTAATAGACAAAAGAAAAAGTATAGTATTTGATATAGTAGGATAAGTAGACTTTAGTCATTTCCTCGCTGAGGTGGGATGAAAAGTTACGTGTTGCACTCGAGTGCAAAGATTTTTGACCTTGTGCTCTTTTGATTCCCTCGCTAACGCTCAGGATTCTAACTTTTAGGGTTCCGTACCCAAAGGGAAAAACGGGACCCTATTACTAATACTTCGATGTCCGTCTGTCCGTCTGTCTGTCTGTCTGTCACCGGGCTGTATCTCATGAACCATGAAAGCTAGGCATCTGAAATTTTCACAAATGATGTATTCCTGTTGCCGCTATAACAACAAATACTAAAAACAAAATAAAATAAATATTTAAGGGGGGCTTCCATACAACAAACCTGAATTTTTAGACGTTTTTCGCTGTATATTAATAATGGTAATAGGGAGATACTTGAAATTTTCACAGAATATTTAGTTTTATATTTACTTCAATAATAAATAATTTAATTAAAATAAAATAAATATTTAAGGGGGGTTCCTATACAGTACGGAACTTGGCCGATTATTGAATCATTCGCTGCGCTCATGATTCAATTTTAGAATCCTTCGCTTGCTCGGTCATCACAATTGAGCACGCGGTTAAAAAGCAACTTTGCTCTCTTGTATAACACATAACTATTGATAATCTATGTGACGGAATTATGTATTACATTTTTGTAGTCATCATACCCACCAATTATTATTATATTTTATTATCATATCTTTTTATTATCTTAGAACTGGAATACAATTAGGTGGGTATATTGTTCTATTTATAAATCACTCTGCCGGGGCTTATGCTACCCTAGTACATAGTATAAAACTAAGTAAAATCGTATAGCCCTGGTGTCCGAAGTTTTAAGCCGCCTGAAGGCCTCTGACATGGCTAAACGGTGAAAACCACCGGGACCTACAATTTAACGTATCATCAGAGCCACGGTAGCGCTCAGTTGGAAAATGCCACTTGTGGTCACCCATCCAAAGACTGACCGTGTAGAAGTTGCCTAACTTCGGTGATCGCTTTCGTTAACATACTTGAGTTTACCTTAGTTTGCCAGTCAATATGCCATATTAAACCAAGTTGAAATTAAATACTTAATAGCAAAGTATTAACATAACAATGTTTATAATTTGTAAAGATAGTAAAACGCTAAAATTTCACTTACCACATCGCGTCCCTTATGTTATTTTTTTATTTGCTGTTTCTAATGCAGCGACATTTTTAAATAAACAATTGTTAGCTTATTATTCAATTAAAATTAAAACGAAAAAATTGGTTGCCTGTAAAGTCGGTATACGGGCGAAAGTTTTACGTGACAAAGACTTATGTCTGTCTCTCTCGCTCTTAGGCGGGCTAACCATGCCCGAGTGGAAGGGACGCGTGCCTCTCACTCGCTCTCATTGTGAGCGCATAACGTGAGCGGAGCGTAACGCAGTTTCTTGAAGTGTCACCCGGCAAACCAATTTATAAGACGTTGTCACGTCAAAATCAACAATGTTTCTACGCAAAGAATGAGACGGCTGGGTTTAGGTTGTCGAACTCGACCATGAAGTTAGCAATAGAAATGGACCAATATGTCGCTATGTCACGCAGTGCGTTTGCTTTGCCAAGCATTACTCAAGTTTTGTCAATGAATACAAAGGCGCGATGAATGGAACGCACTGAGACGTGTTACCCTTTGCATAGTGTTGATGCTTTACTTAAGGACGTTAAATACCGTTTGTGAATACGGGTGTAAGTGAATTAGTTGTGCCTTGTGAGTGATAACATGTACGTAATAATAATGGGCGTTAAGCTGTGTACACACGGTACGATGAACTGATCAGTTGGACGAATCAGTTTAGCAAGGCCCTGATTCAGTTAACCAATGACTGTAGTCATTTTAATTTTACACGAGGAATGACGATAACTAAAGTTGTTTATTCGATTTCCTACAATTTTGGTTACCTTCAACTTTCTATGATTGATAATATTCAGTAAAAACACGAAAAAAACTCGTTGTCTGTAAAGACGTTTTACGGACGATAATTTTACGTGATAACGTAATAAGAAAACATTGTTTAATCAACAACTGAAACAAGCCGAACGCTTAGGCCGATCGTGCCTCCTTATCTTTTTTTTTGTTTTTTTTTTTAATTCTGAATAGGTTTGCGTTTGACCACATCGCTTGTTCCGCGTTCTCGCTGGCCGCTCGCCTTAGGCGGAAAGAAAGACTTTTTCGTGCGTGCAGCCGGTCATCGATTTGTAAGATTTCACGTCAATAAAGTAGGAGTGCAATTTTATTTCTTCAATGACTCATGTCATTTCAATTTGACTCGAAAAATACGAGAAACGGTCATAAGATATAAACGTTTGTTTGTTTGACTTCCTACAATTTAGAGTTTAAAAATTTTGACAAAAATGTTGTTGTAAGTAAAATTATTTATCTTTTTTATTGATTAACTTTTTTTTATTGGAAATTTAACTTTTTTTATTGCAAAATTTACTAGTCACAAATTCCAGAGTCTGTGCCTTTTGTTAGCAAAAAAATAATTAATATTTAATTGTACTGTACAAAGAGAGTTCCTAAATAATTGAAATCTTAGCTTAAGTTGGTCACAAAGTACTGCGTGAATGCCACGAGTACACCCACGACCCGCAAACGGCACCCCATCACGAGCTTCACGCATGTGCAAGCCATCGCTATCCTTGACCATATTTGAGGGAGGAGAACGACCCGACACATATCATGACGCCGCCGCAAGAAGGCTTGTTGGTAAGATTCATAAGCGAAACCATCTGAGTATCGTCAGTATTTAATTGAATTAGGCCCTAGCCGGACTGATATGTCTAATGAGTTCATAGCATCGTGTGTGCCTAGCTTTACGCGTCGCGCGAGATGACGCGTTATGGGCGTGCCTCCCACCTAACTCTACGTTACAATCACGAAAGTATTCATATTTTAAACAATACATATTTAGTTTAATCTGACCGTGGGAGTTGATGATTTGTAACAAATTGAGCATATCAGTTAATAAGTAGTTGTAGTTTATTTGAGTAATACAATTATTTAAAATGTTTTGGCCACGAGTGTTGTGTTGTTTTCTACTGCTGATCTTTGTGGGTGGACGTTCCATGACAAATCAAAATACTGAAAACTTTTTGCGCGTTCCCATTACGGTGAATATTAGTTGATATTTTTAACTTAAAGTTAAAAAAGTGTAGGTACAGCAATTATATTATGTATAATAGTAATGATAAATTATTTTTGTTCAAACCATTTTCACAATTTAAATGTAATTGTACAAATATTATTTCGTTTTCATAATTTTAAATTGACTATAGTATTACATATTGACGATCATTATTGAAATACTAGTGAATTATTGTTCTATGTATATTATGGGTATATTTGCCTGAAATAAAGTTTAGAATTTAGAATAGCTTATTAGCTTTCCATAAAGGCTTTAAAAGTAAAAAGGTAAAAAAAGTGTGTTATAATGCCTATTAATATTAAAAATCTGAAAGTGTGACTTACTTACTTACTAGTTCTTAGGGTTCCGTACCCAAAGGGTAAAAACTGGACCCTATTACTAAGACTCCGCTGTCCGTCTGTCTGTCTCCAGGCTGTATCTCATGAACTGTTATAGCTAGAAAGCTGAAATTTTCACAGATGATGTATTGCTGTTGCCGGTATAACAACAAACACAAAAAAAAACAGAATAAAATTAATATTAATAAGGGGGCTCCCATACAACAAAGCTGATTTTTAGCCGTTTTTCGCTCGATATTATAATGGTAACAGGTAGATGCTTGAAATATTTACAGAATATTTAGTTATATGTTCACTTCAATAGTAAATAATAAAATAAAATAAATATTTAAGTGGGAGTCCCATACAGTACGGAACCCTCCGTGCGCGATTTACTTGGCCGATTATTTACGTTTAATTACTAGTTTTAAATTTGTTTAGAACCCTCAAGATGGGCACGTATTGGGAGTCTCTGGCGGTGATCTTTTGGGGATGGCTACAGGATTGACCACCGATGCTCCAGCTGCCTCATTCGATGACTCCAGCTCTGAAATGAAGCCAAGAGTCAGATCAATGGCAGGTCGTTCAGGTAACTGTTTTTTAATACATTTGTCAAAAGACTAGGTGCAATAAATAGAATACTTAGTTACATTTGGCAAAAAAAAACTTTAATTTCTAGGCTCCTTAACACTATCTTTTCCAAGATAGTGTTAGGGAACAATGGCGCATAAGAGAGGCCTATACCCAGCAGTGGCTCGACACAGGCCGATGATGATGACTATCTATTCATGGCTGCTAAATGAGTTTTTTTTTACTAACCCACGACGACGCACTGTTCATAAGTCTGTAAATGCGAAAAAAAAATCTGCTAAGTACGAGTAGATAGGACTCGCGCACGAAGGGTTCCGTACTGTATGGGAGCCCCCCCTGAAACATTTTTTTTATTTTAAACTAATCATTTATTATTAAATTGAATACGAAATTAAATATTCTGTGAATATTTCAAGCATATCTGGTACCATTATTATTATCGAGCGAAAAACGGGTTTTATTGTATGGGAGCCCCCCTTTAATATTAACTTTATTTTGTTTTTAGTATTTGTTGCTATAGCAACAAGAGAAATACATCATCTGTGAAAATTTCAGCTTTCGAGCTATAACGGTTCATGGGGTACAGCCTGGAGACAGACAGACAGACAGACGGACAGCGGAGTCTTAGTAATAGGGTCCCGTTTTTTCCCTTTGGGTATAGAATCCTAACAATAAAAAAATCTCGCGGGACCTAGTGAATCCACCTTGTGTTCCAGCTGTAGAGAAACCCGATTGAGGCCTGTGTGCGTCCCGTGGTATAAGCTCTTCCAATGTAGCGCTCGTAGCGTAGTTTGACTAGGTGATTGTCAGCGATCACCGAAATTATGCAACATTCCGCACGGTCAGTACTTACCGCGGGTGGCATTTTCCACCTGAGCGCTACCGTGGTTCGGATGACACGTTAAATTGTAGGCCCCGGTTGTTTTAACCGTTTAGCCATGTCAGAGGCCTTCAGGCGGCCTAAAAACTCTGACACCAGGGCTAGCCACCCGGCCTATACGAACTTACTTTTTAGCTCTTCCAATAAAATAAAATGACAATTTTGACTCTTTTCAGGACTGAGAAAAAGAACAATACTCGGTGTGGATACTCTCCAAATTATTTACAACGAAGCGATGAACAAAACAACGACTGCATCATCATAATTATCAGCTGTAGGACGTCCACTGGTCTCCATTCGAGAACTACTCCATTGGCCATTAGTTCTACGCTTTCTCCGTATTATGTTCTAATCAGTGGCGTGGCGTTCTTTGCCGGGCCCCGTATAAAAATTTGTTTGAGGGCCCTTATGAAGGGAGATTTCTCACAAAAAATAGCATACAATTAAAAGAAATATTTATTCATCATAATTGTTTGTCACATTAAAAAAAATACAACAATTCAAATTAAATACACGCTCTCCTTGCCTTTTTTTGGAAACTGATTTACTAAATCTTTCTCTCATTCTATATTATCAAATCTTTACGCAAGAGAAAAAGCTTAAAATTATATTGTTTTTTTTAATTTTGACATTTTTGAAATTTAAAAGAAATGGGTATTTCTTTTATTAATTTTAGCTTACGCACTTCTCGGGGCCCCTTAGCCCGGGGGCCTGTATAATTGATACGTCAGATACAGCGGTAGCTACGCCCATGATTGTAATATTGTTGTTAACCCGATGTACGATATAGTGGAACCTCGATTATCCAGCCCTCAGTTATACGGATTCGCGGTTATCCGGAGTACTACCCGCGAACAACAAAATTTATTTTTAAAGTTGAATCCATACAAATACGGATATATCTAAAGTTTCATAACCTGCCCGTGCCTCGCATTATCTCTGATCTCCGCGAATTTATATTGTTTTTGTTGCCACTCGTAAGTGCAGTGTCCCCGCGCGATCAATGAACTTAAAAAGTTCGAAACGTAAAAGAGTTATCGCTTATAGATGAAATAAATATTATTGATTCATTAAATAATTTTCCAAGTGCGAATTGGACTCAAGCACGAAGGGTTCCGTACCCTATGGGAACCCTCTTATCCCCATTTCAAGCGTCTACCTGTTGCCGTTAGTAATATGGGAGTAAAAAACGGCAAAAACTTTTGTTGTATGGGAGCCCCCCTGAAATATTCATTTATTCTGTTTTTAGTTTTTTTTTGTTATAGTGGCTACAGAAATACATCATCTGTGAATTAAAATTAAATTAAATTAAATTTCATTTATTGAGCTTATAACACGGCAAAACCAATTACATTATAACTCACTTAATATCTAATTAAAAACAAATGTCAGGAAGTAATAAATGATAATAAAAATAGAACAGAAGATGTCAATACAAAATGTCAAATAATCAAGCTACTGTCCGCATCCGTCGCCTCGCGTCCAGCCCACTGATCCACTATGGATTCGCAGTATACCAGAAGCGACGCAACAACATGCTTCCAGTCGTCAACTAATATATCTATTTCGGTGTTGGCAGCACGGAGTGAGTTGAGGTGACGACGACAGCGCAGTAGAGGCGACATAGCGCGCGCCACCGTGCGGCTGCTATTGACATAAAAAAAGGTCGTGCGGCCGGCCGCGCCTATCCGTCGATACCCCGGGCTTATCTGGCACAAACAATGAGCATAAGATGTTATGTAGATCCGTAGAGTCGACCATCCCCCTGAGCACTTTACAGCACATAGTGAGCTGGTCGACCATGCGCCTCACCTCCAGCGAGTTGTAACCCAACTGGCCGAGCAGAAATTTGGTTGGATACATGTACGGATAATATCCGTAGACCTTCTTGTAGAGTGATCTCAAGAAGGCTTTTTGAACCTTCTCGAGCATACTCGTATATGTGACGTGATGCGGATTCCACACACATGCAGCCGACTCGAGTTTGCTTCTTACCAGTGAGTTGTACAACGTTATAACAACTTGCGGGTTTTGGAAGTCTCGAGCATTATGAAGGACAAAGCCCAAACGACGAAAGCCTTCTTTCGCAAGATCGGTAATGTGGTCGTGGAAAGTTAATTCCCGGTCGAACTTAACCCCCAAATCTTTAACGGCACCCACTCTATTAATAGGAAGATTGTCCAGTCTATAGTCAAAATGAATAGGTTTCTTTTTACGGTCAAAAGTCATTGTATTACATTTACTAATATTAAAAGTCATTTTATTTGTCACACTCCACCGAAATATATTATTAATGTCATCTTGTAATTTGAAACAGTCTTGAAGGGAATTTATCTCCAAATAGAGTTTGAGATCGTCAGCATACAATAAACATTTGGCATTAGATAAAGCTCTTGTTATTTTATAAATCATGATTTGAAAAAGCAGAGGACCGAAAACGGAACCCTGAATTACACCGGATTTAGTAGGATACGAATTGGACTCATGTGTGCCATGCTTGACGTACTGACTTCGATCCTTCATAAGGTCAGCAAAAAAGCGTCTGTGAAAAAATCAGCGGTCTAGCTATCACGGTTCATGAGATACAGCTTGGTGACAGACAGACGACGGACAACGGAGTTTTAGTAATAAGGTCCAGTTTTTACCCTTTGTGTACGGAACCCTAAAAAGGGAGAAACTGGTTGTAAGTTAGCCAAGACAATAAGAAAATCCGCTTCTTTTCATTCAATCAATTATCAGAAATCCGAATGCTCAACGATACAAATTAGTCTGGTTAAAAAAAAAAAGTTTCTGACAACGTAAGTTGGCAGAATTTTTTCTCGGCCCCTTTTTTTCAGATTATACTACTCTAGCGGGCCAAAACCTACTCCAATCTATCCCCTTTTTCTTATTTTCTTTCAAGGTAATATTTGTAGAGCTAGAGATAGTCGAATAATTGTTTTTTATTGTATACTAGCTTTTACCCGCGGCTTCGCCCGCGTAATATTTTGATTTTGTCTAATGTTTATGTCAGCTGCGAAACCTAACCTAAGCGACAAACATCAAAACACCTTAGAGGAATGCTTTTGTTGGTTAAGTTACGGTTGGAGTGCATATACAACCCCCCTGTGTATTCCCGCCTTGTCGTGGTGGGGGAGGTCTAAGGCAGCTGAAAAGGCGGCGCTCGAAGTCTCCCTCTTCTTTGGGTCTTTCCCCCAAGGCAGCTTAGAGGCCGGCACTCGAGGTTCAGCCGCTTTTAACTAAAGCAGCTGAGAGGATGGCCGGTAGGTTGCGTGCCTTATGAGGTGTGTTGCAACTGAGGCGGGCTGCAGTGCCGCTCTTGCGACGCTGCAGCCGAGGATTAGGGGCCGCGGTGGGATGGAACTGGTTGTGTGGGTGCCGCCACCTACCCTACTTTCCGCTAGGCCGTCAACGTGTTGGCAGACGCAGTGGGGCTGCAGGGGAAGAGAAGTGTCGGTATCGCGATGGCTGTTCTCACTGCCCTCTGCAGTTGAAGAGGCAGGCGCTGGGCTACTATGACTGACCCGTTGCACTGGGACCAGGGCGTTGGAATGCTGTCCGACGCTCAGTGCTGGTTAGTCCCGAGTGGTGGATGACGATGTGTCTTGTGCTCCGAAACACTCCGTCATTATGGCGGGAGCGCAAGCTCCGTTATGGAGCCCGAGTCTGGGCTAGCGCTGTTGAGTGCCGCGAAGGAGTGCGAAAAATGTAGGAACGTCCTAAACTTGAAATGACAGGTTATTTCTGGCGCTTAGACGGCTGCTACCGCGGCTCGCTCACTTAGTTTTTATCCTATCCTACGGGAACTGTTAAAGTTTTTGGGATAAAAAGTGGCCTATGTCACTTTTCGTCTTTCAAACCATATTCATGCAATAAGCCAAGGCAATCCGTTGCTCCGTTGCTGAGAAAAAATATTGTCTTATCCTACGGGAACCGCAATTTTTTCGGAATGGAAAGTATCCTATGTCACTTTCCGTCTTCCAAACTATGCCCACCCCAAAAATCAAGTCAATCCGTTGCTCCATTGCTGAGAAACAGTTATTGTCCTTTCTCATGGGAATCACGAATTTTCTCGGGATAAAAAAGTATCCTATTATCACTTTCTGTCTTTTAAACCATAGGTTTCCATACCAAAAATCAAGTCAATCTTTTTCTCCGTTGCTGCGTCAAAGAGTAACAAACCAACAAACTTTTCGGATTGATAATATTAAAGTAGGTATGATGATTCTGTACCATAAAGGTAGAATAAAGAAACATGTTAAACCTCTAATAATAGTAGATTTAAAAATATTTATAATGACAGACAAAATGACGGCCTGGTATTATACGTCATAGTAAAATCTGGCATGCAGAGGGAAAAAAACATTTTATCTAATTTTCATGTCAGTTGTAATTTTCAATCCATACTTTATTTCCTCTTCAAGGGGATATAATGGTGGAAAAACAATTTGTCCCCTTGCCATGCTACCTGTGATTTATAAAACTCTGCAGACAATGTCACCTGTCATCTAATTACGTTTCGCTGTGACGTTTCGTTAATCCATATTAGTGCCATAGAGGAATTAATCACTTAGCGTCTTTGTGATAGTGGCAACAGTTTCGCTTTCGATAGTTTTTGTCCTGTCCTACAGGAACTATGCAATTATTTGCTTTTAACGTCTAACGCTTAGCATCTAAAATTCGACGCGCTTGGTTTTGCTCTTGAGTCTCAGCAGTTCTTTGCGCTGCGTGATGCTTGGCATCTAAAAGTTGCCGCGCTTGACTTTCTCCTTCAGTCTCAGCAGCTCTCTGAGCTGCGTGACGCTCAGCATCTAAAATTCGACGCGCTTGATTTGCTCTTGAGTCTCAGCAGTTCTTTGCGCTGCGTGATGCTCAGCATCTAAAAGTCGCCGCGCTTGACTTTCAACTTCAGTCTCAGCAGCTCTCTGAGCTGCGTGATGCTCAGCATCTAAAATTCGACGCGCTTGGTTTTGCTCTTGAGTCTCAGCAGCTCTTTGAGATGCGTGGCGCTCGGCATCTAATGTCAAACACGTTTAAGTGTGCTCTTCAGACTCTTGGCTTCTAGCAATTTTCTTTGTGCGAGCTCCGCTAGAACTACGCGCTAGGTTCGATTTGCGTTTTTCTAGGCATACCTATTAGAATGAAAACTACGTAATTAAACTGAAAAAATACATGTAACCTTCTCTAATTTTTACAGGAAAAGATTGATTGACTTTGACATTTGCAACTTGAGCAGCCTTGAATGGGCATTGGGCATAGAGAATGTAATTTGGAAAGTCAAGATGCAAATTACCATTTGTCATGGTAGAAAATAAGTTTTTTCTTCTAAGATTCTAGCCAATGCGTTTTCTTCCCCCATTTTCAACCCTTTCAAACTATTTTTTCTAATCAAAAAGTAGCCTATGTCCTTTCTTAAGCTCTAGACTATCTGTGTACCAAATTTCATTCAAATCGGTTCAGTAGTTTTAGCGTGAAAGCGCGACAGACAGACAGAGTTACTTTCGCATTTATAATATTAAAAATTAAATAAAGTAAGGATAAGTAAGGATTAATATTCAGTAGGTTTTTGACAGTCGCGGCTCATTGTTGTTTTCTTGTTTCCATGTCAACGCCATCCGGGGAGTCTGCGCAGACCGCCCACGTCACGGTCTGACGTCCTGACGTCTCCACTTAGAGAACTTAAGTTTATTTTTATTTTATTTTAGTTTTGATTTTGTTAATCATGGCATTTTGCGCCCCGGCTGGGCCTAATGCAGTTTCCCAATTCATTAATGTGTCGCAGGGGGACATGATTCAGTGCCTAGAGTGTTCCCAAGTGCGGTTTTTTAAAGGCCAGAAAGGCCTCAAAATTCACCGTACGCGGTGCCATAAAAATAGCCAAATTACACTTTCGGCCCCTACTGCAGGCTCCGATGGAGCCAGCAGCAGTCCCGTGAGCGCTGCTGCTCCTTCCAAACCGCTTTGGGAGGTTCTTAGCTCACTCAAAAGTTCTCTTCCTGTTCTAAAACGCATCCCGCGTGGTGCTCGTTTTTCGGTTGCCCAATGTTTATCTGCTGCTATTCGAAAAGTTATTTCTAAAAATTCGATAGACGCCTGGGAACACCTGCTGATTTTTCCTTACGTTGTGCTTTACGTACATTCGGACCCAACAAACAAAAAATCCCTTACCACTAGGGTTAAGGAAAATTGCGTGAAGTACAGCGCATTGGAAGAGAACCCTTTAGATTTTGAAAGCATTATTCCGCCAACAAGGCAGAATAAACCAAATTCTAAAAAAACTGACGATTCGGTTACTATTAAAATAGTAGAAAGCAAAATTAGTGATGGCGATATCAAAGGCGCCGCACGTGTCTTGTTCTCCAGCGACACTATTGCCCCCCACACCCCCGATACGGTCCAGTCACTCCGTGACAAGCATCCGCCGGCAGCATGTCTCCACCTGCCTGAGCCACCACACCCTGATGACGTTGTCATTGAAGTGTCAGCACAGGAGATTGCAGCGGCCGTTTCTTCTTTTCGGAGCGGCTCAGCCGGAGGCCTAGATGGTCTTTCACCTCAACATCTAAAAGATCTTCTATCTTTTAGCTCTGGTGAGGTGGCTGAGTCTCTCTTGAAGGAATTAACGGCTTTGGCTAATCTCATGTTATCTGGGCGGGTCAATGGTGACATCATCGAAGTTTTGTATGGCGCTAACCTATGCGCACTTGTCAAAAAAGATGGTGGCATCAGACCTATTGCGGTTGGCACCACATATCGTCGTCTCGCAGCCAAAGCCGGCTGTAGAAAAAAGGTTGCTCTTTTGAGTAACCTTTTTCAACCAATACAGCTTGGCTTTGGTTCGCGGGGTGGATGTGAGGCTGCTGTTCATTCCCTTCGTACTTTTCTCGGTCAAAATTGTGGAGAGGTGTTGCTCAAGGTAGATGTCAAAAATGCTTTCAATTCGGTTAATCGAGACGCCTTGTTGGTACAGGTCAAGGAAAAAATTCCCGATCTTTTCAATTTTCTTTGGCAATGCTACGGCAAACCCACTAAATTAATTTACAAAAATGATGTTCTGCTATCTTCCGTTGGCTGTCAACAAGGTGACCCTCTCGGACCAGCCATTTTCAGCCTGGCCATTCATCCAATTGTTCAACGTCTCCATTCAAAACTCAACGTTTGGTATCTGGATGACGGGACTTTGGGTGGCGATGCGAACACAGTCCTACGTGATTTGGAAATTCTTATTGACGAGTTTCGTCAAATTGGTTTGGAGCTAAATTTTTCGAAATGCGAACTTTTCGTTTGCGACTCATGTCCAGATAAAGATTTGTTAATTAACAAATTTAATGATTTGGCACCTAATATCAAATCGGTAGACAAGTGTTCTCTTCGCCTTCTGGGTTCGCCGATACTAGATGAGTCTTTTCCGCCTTTCGTTCAAGAAAAAATTCAAAATTTTTTGAGTGCCTCTGATAGGCTACTCAAAATTAACGCCCACATGGCGTTTACCATTATAAGATGTTGTCTGTTTATTCCAAAATTCATGTACGCTTTACGTTGTAGTCCATTGTGGAAGCACAATGAGCTCCTTTTGAGCTTAGACGATGTTGTAAAGCAGACCCTAGTATCGGTTTTGAATATTGAGATGAGTGAAAGGGCGTGGTTACAAGCCTCCTTGCCTGTTAGGCTTGGAGGGCTAGGGGTCCGCCAAATTTCAAGTGTTGCTTTACCAGCTTTCTTGTCCTCCATTCATAGTACACATAAATTAGTTGAAAAAATCCTCGCACCTTCTTTAGGCCATTCCGGCGTAGATGTAGCTCATTTGAACGAATGCTTGGAGGGTCGCTAGCCCAAATTCCGAGCTTCCAAAGACTTTGTCGTCGCAGAGACTGTGGGATCGGCCGATCTGCGAACTAGCACGGAAATCTCTTCTAGATACGTGTTCTAGCGTCGCGGATCGCGCTCGTATCCTTGCGGTCTCTGTATGGGAGTCCGGTCTTTGGTTGCAAGCTTTGCCCTCTTTCAATACTGGTAACCTTTTAGACCCAACTGCATTTCGTCTAGCTGTCAGCTTACGCTTGGGTGCAAGGTGTTGTGAGGCCCATCGCTGTCAGTGTGGTACTGCAGTTGACCAGCTCGGTCACCACGGTCTCTCTTGCTCAAGAAGCGCTGGTCGGATTGGTCGCCACGCCAGCCTTAACGATGTCATTCGCAGGGCTTTTGCCACCGCCAATATCGCAGCCGTACTCGAACCGAGTGGGCTCGCGCGTGGTGATGGCAAAAGGCCTGACGGCATGACGCTGGTCCCATGGAAGTGTGGACGGCCCTTAGTATGGGACGCAACTTGTGTCGATACTTTGGCACCGTCACATCTTTCTGAGACTCAGAGTAGGGCTGGAGCTGCGGCCAATTCGGCGGAGCAGCACAAGCGGCGCAAATATGCTAACCTCGGTAGTGGTTACATATTTGAGCCATTTGGAGTTGAGACATTGGGTCCGTGGGGGCCGGGAGCTCATATCATTTTCAAAAGTCTTTCTGGGCGTCTGGTGGACGCGACGCGTGACCAAAATGCTGGTGTTTATTTGGCTCAACGCATAAGCATTGCCATTCAGCGTGGCAATGCAGCCAGCATGCTGGGAACGCTGCCAACTGGCAGTGGGCTTGAGCATTTGGATTATCTTTAGACCTTCAAAGGTCTGAGGGTGATCCAATGCTTTTTGTGTAATAGTAGTGTAGTTTTGTTGTAGTTAATAAAGGCACTTTTGCCAGTATAAAAAAAAAAAAAAAAAAAGTCTGGTTAATCGAGGCTTTACTTTATAGGCCGAATCATATCATGAAATTGGCTACAACCTGCGCAATATCCAATCAAAGCTCAGCTTTAGGTGAGCTTCAGTCAGGATTGGGCTATTCGCAGCTTGAAGCTAACTTCACATCCGACTTGTATGATTCGGCCTATATCTGTTTTGTAATGTATCCGCCGACTTGTATGATTCGGCCTATATCTGTTTTGTAATGTATCCGCCGACTTGTATGATTCGGCCTATATCTGTTTTGTAATGTATCCGCCGACTTGTATGATTCGGCCTATATCTGTTTTGTAATGTATCCGCCGACTTGTATGATTCGGCCTATATCTGTTTTGTAATGTATCCGCCGACTTGTATGAATCGGCCTATATCTGTTTTGTAATGTATCCGCCGACTTGTATGATTCGGCCTATATCTGTTTTGTAATGTATCCGCCGACTTGTATGATTCGGCCTATATCTGTTTTGTAATGTATCCGCCGACTTGTATGATTCGGCCTATATCTGTTTTGTAATGTATCCGCCGACTTGTATGATTCGGCCTATATCGGTTTTGTAATGTATCCGCCGACTTGTATGATTCGGCCTATATCTGTTTTGTAATGTATCCGCCGACTTGTATGATTCAGACTATATCTGTTTTGTAATGTATCCGCCGACTTGTATGATTCGGCCTATATCTGTTTTGTAATGTATCCGCCGACTTGTATGACTCGGCCTATATCTGTTTTGTAATGTATCCGCCGACTTGTATGATTCGGCCTATATCTGTTTTGTAATGTATCCGCCGACTTGTATGATTCGGCCTATATCTGTTTTGTAATGTATCCGCCGACTTGTATGATTCGGCCTATATCTGTTTTGTAATGTATCCGCCGACTTGTATGATTCGGCCTATATCTGTTTTGTAATGTATCCGCCGACTTGTATGATTCGCCCTATATCTGTTTTGTAATGTAATAACAATACTTATATACCCACTTGCTTCACTAAAAATGTAAACCTACCTAATCATAATGGTAATAATTTGCCATGTTATTTTTATGTTTGTTATAAAGTGTATTATAATATGTGATGAACTAAACATACCTACATAGTAGCCCAGTATGTTTTACTTTATGCATAATTAATTTACAAAGTACCCTAGCATATTTTCTATTGTTAGAAGCCGAGGCGTCCCTAGCCTATATGGTCCAGTCATTATAGTAAGTTCACCTCGGAATTCGAGATACCCAGCTGTAAGTCTGTAAATAGTTGTATATTGACACCCTAAAAGTTGTCTCAAAACCTACATATGGTAGGGTGTAAGCAACTATTAAATTTCAAGGTCAAAGGTCACAAAAATCGGTTTTTTGCGCTTTTTTTGGAAATATCTCATTTCCTATGGGTTTTTTGCTATTTGTATTTATTATCAATATTGTAGAATACAAAATTCTCTACAAATTTTGTTTTAAATTTTTTTTTATACGATGAACCGTTTTCGAGATAGAGGGCGGAGAGCGCGCGGTCACCGCATCACTTCAGGTCAACCGGTGCCTCCGGTCGAAAACGCGCCATTTATAGTTGATGAACTATCAATAAATCAATGATTATAAATATTTGTCAATTTTTATTAACTATTATATTAAGTATATTTTATCATTTTTTTCCTAACTTATCCACTTTTTATTCAGTATTAATTTATTTAACAACACTTACCTGTCCATGTAATTGTTTTGAGAATTTTGTATTCTACAATATTGATAATAAATACAAATAGCAAAAAACCCATAGGAAATGAGATATTTCCAAAAAAAGCGTAAAAAACCGATTTTTGTGACCTTTGACCTTGAAATTTAATAGTTGCATACACCCTACCATATGTAGGTTTTGAGACAACTTTTAGGGTGTCAATATACAACTATTTACAGACTTACAGCTGGGTATCTCGAATTCCGAGATTCTTACCTAATTTAAGCTTAAATGACTGGATTAATAAGTGTTATACACGCTACGTACACACAATAGGCCAATTATAAAAACGCCATCGTCTCTATCGAATGCCTAAAGCGAAAAAGAAACAGAAATAGTCTAATAGCTATTATAATTACGATGATGCCTTCATAATTGGGCAACAACAATTAACAAAAGTTGTTAGTTTCAATGTACAGAATAAACCCCTAAAAGGATGCTAATTGATTAGAAATAACCCTGTATATGCTAAAAATATCGCACGTTCTCTAAACATAATATATTGGGGTAGGAGAGGGGTAACTTGTCCAGGTGGAATCACTAGGTTATCGGATAGGATTCACATTGTGTGAAAATATCTAAGTACATAATAAGTAGGTACTTATTTACGTGGCACTCTCGCCAGATCTATCTGGCGATTCCAATTCCATCATTCATAACGCTGCTCAAATATTTTAGTATAGATATTGTACAATTGCAAATATAATTATTTTTCGCAAAAAAAGGTGAAATCGCCTTCCATCGTGTACAAAATTCGAATATTTCGCTCGAATTGTTTAAATTATTCTTGATTTATGAAAAACGGCTCAGCCGTTTTAAATGAGATCACCTTGGGAGTAGGTATACCCTTTCGAACTAAAAAAGAATTTTTCGATTCGGTTCACAATTGGGGAAATTATCGATGTTCATCGTGTACAAAATTCGGATATTTCGCACATACACAAAAAAAATAAAAAAATCATACACACGAACATAGAACCTCCTCCTTTTTGAAAGTCGGTTAAAATATAGTCAGCTGTGTTGAGATAATCCATGTATTTACTTACCTACCAGGTTTCAGGAAAAACAATGGATTTATAAGGATTTATATTTAGGTATTTAATTTATTACATTAATTGTGTTGTAATTACCCATGGTTATTTATTACGTAATGTAAATGTCACAAAATATAATTAAATATTAGCTGACCCGGCGACCTTCGTTCCGCCTAACAGTCGATTCTTTAATTTTTATTTTATGCTACTATCTACTTAATTTCATCATTTTTTCTATAATAAACGTAGCGCCAAAGTTACTCCTTATTACATCAGCTACCTGCCAATAAAAGTCCCGTCAAAATCGGTCCAGCCATTTCAGAGATTAGCCGGAACAAACAGACAGACAGAAAATTTAAAAAAAGTTTTTTTGGTGTATGTACCGTATATTTATTCATATACATGTAGTAAAAAACGGTTATTTCAATAATACAAACAGACACTCCAATTTTATTTATTTGTATAGAAGAAGATAATTCAGTGCAACGATCTTGGCCCACACTTTTCTTCCTCCGCACGCATTTTCTCTTCTTTTTCTTCTTTCGAGTTATAGGGGAGGCCTATGTCCAGCAGTGCAAGTCTTTGGAATGAAATAGCGACTACGAATATTGTGTGACAACTCCTAGTTAAATACGACATATTACTGATACAATTCTGCTATGTAAATTATATCAGGAGCACTTTTCTACGAAATAATGAAATACTAGCGACCCGCCCCGGCTTCGCACAGGTGTATAATACATATAAATCTTCCTCTTGAATCATTCTATCTATTAAAAAAGACCGAATCAAAATCCGTTGTGTAGTTTTAAAGATATAAGCATACATGCATGGGGACATGGGGACAACGGAAGTACTTTGTTTTATACTATGTAGTGATTATTTACCTAACATAGACCAAAACTGTAACTGTTATTTACATGTAGGTGATATTTCTGTATTTTTTTTTAGATGCATTACCTCCGTGAAAAAACTGATACTTATTTTGAAGATGGAGACCATCCTTTACGTCTTCATTTGACGATTCAATAGTTAGTCCTTATTTTTGAAATTTATGTACATAGTTATACAAATGTAATAACATTAATTTATCCCTCTATAAATTACATATAACTAAGTGGTCCCGCCAGACAGTATGACAACTGCACGTGTAGCACAGCAAAGGGAGAAAACCATTTCACATACCAACTGCTCAAAAATTACTTATTTTACGTTGAGATTGTATCGACATTTAATGATGTCGTACAATCTCAACGTAAAATAAATCATTACATCTCATTATCCATATCAATACTTTATTTATTTTTTAAATATGTAAATGTAGTATATCAGTCTCTGGCAGCCATATCACAAGCTATGCTTAGTTTGGGGTCAGAGACCGTGTGTGAGATGTCCCTCATATTTATTTATTTATATAATGCACGATACAACTGCTTAACTATATCGAGTATCCAAAATTCTGATTCCAATTACTATACAGCTCCAGACGATTTTGATGTAATTTGATGATGAATAATTGTACATAAATAGTCAGCATTGTTGATATACCTAATTCATGGATTTACCCACCAGGTTACAGGAAAAACATTGGATTTATAAGTGTTTAAAACTTAATTATATTAGTTATGTTGTAATTGCCCATCTGAATGAGGATGAATTATAAATGGGACGAAGAGGAAAATCCAGAATATATAATTTGAATGATTTCCATCGGAGACTATGTACCGCCGCGCGCAGCGTAAGACGTCTACCGACTAGGAGGACCGACGATGCTTTGCATGCAGACTGTTTTCAACTGGGCTTCAAAAAATCCATAAGTAGGTACTCGTAATTAGTAAAATCATTAAGTACCTAATTAGAATGACATTGTAAAATATTTAAGATTAATTGTTTATGCTGTTTATTTTGTTTTGTTTTGCTGTGTTGTTTGTTTTGTGGTTGTGTTAAATTCTATCCAACAAAAACATTTTCATGTGAACATGTGAAATGAAGCCAAGTCACAATTCCCCCTATCAAAAACTTGTCAGATCTCACGTAAAGTCAAGCTTCTAACTCTACACGCCTTACTCTACAAGCCCTTACTCCGGAAACTCTACAGCTTAGTCAATATATGTGACTTGGCCGTTTCGTTACAACAAGAACTGTTTGTATATCAGAATTAATGAATTAATCTTCACTTTACGCCCATGCGCAGTTAGCGAAACAGCCAAGCCGCATATATTGACTAAGGTGTAGAGTTTGTGAAGTAAGGACTTGTAGAGTTGTTTGTGAAGTGAGGCGTGTAGAGTTAGAAGCTTGGCTTTACGTGAAATCTGACAACTTTTTGATAGTGGGAACTGTGATTTAGACTTGGCTTCGTTTCACATGAAAATGTTTTTGTTGGATTTCACTTCTTTTTGTAGTTTACTACAAGGAGTAATTTTATCGATTTTCACATCTCTAGGTTCAAAACTTGCGGAAGTCTCATACCAACTTTTGATCCCTAGTTTTAAAGGTTAGGGGGAGATTTACTAAAAATCTTGAAATACGTGTAACAAAGAGTCCCTTTATCAATTTTTGGACATCTAGCATCAAACTTTGCAACAGTGTCATACAAACTTTCATCCCCCAGTTTTAGGGTCTGGGGGGTGGTTTATTAAGAATCCTAAAATTGTGTTTTATTATCTATTACAACGAGTTCGTATATCCATTTTCTAACTTCTGGCATCAAAAGTTTCGAAAGTGACATTCAAATTTTCATCCCCTAATTTTAGGGGTTGGGGGCTGATTTATTAAAGACCCTGAAATACGTGTTTTATTATTTTTAACAGGGAGTCTTTACATCATTTTTTAGACTTATAGCATGAAAATTTGTGGAAGTCTCATACAAAATTTCATCCCCTATTATAATGGGTTAAAAGAAGAAGAAGATGGGTAGAAGTTCAAAGTTTTAGATTTTTTCCTTTGTATATGCCTCGATAGCCTCGATAGCCTTGATGCCAAATATCAAGTTTCTAGGTCATCTGGAAGTGGGTTAGGTTTTTGATCTATAAGTCAGTGAGTCACTGAGTGAATCAGTCAATGAAACCCCGGTTTTTAAACGTTAATATTTCATTAACCGTCAAAGCAAAGTTAATGAAATTTTGTATTGTAGATAAGCTAAAGAACTTTAATAAATGTGTTAAATTTCATATGTATAGGTTAAATAGTTTTCGAGTTATGAAGGGGTCAAAAGTGGCTCGAAATGGTTCGTGTAATATTACACACGTCGCGTCGCCAGTTCCTTTTTCTTAGACTTGGCTGGACACGCTTCCGCGTGTCTAGATTTTTGTCCTTATAAATTACTGTCTATTGTCTATACGAGATGCCTATGTCCACCAGTAGACGTCCTACGGTTGATGGATGGGATTTGAGGAAGTAAATAGAAAAAAAAACTATTTTCATCAAATCTACAAATCATATAATACCCGTCACAAGACAATGAAATGAGTCAGAAATGGCGGGTGCCGCACCTCATTACATCTTCTCTCTCTTAATTATTTCTTTCTTAATATGTATAGGTAAATTAACGTCACGTTTTTTGTCCGCGATGAACTCCTGAACTACTCCGACTTTAACCAAATTTTGCACACTATAAGCCCTATTACAGAGGCGCCAGCGTAAATTTATTAGCAACGTAAAAAGCGTTCTCTCTATCGAATGCTTAAAGTGAAAAATAAACAGATGCTATTTAGCTAATATAATTACGCTGGCGCCTTTGTAATCGGGCTTTATGTGTAATTTTATACCACTTAAGGGAAACATTACATTAGTACATTTGTTTGTTATACTTAATCTTTCCGTACCGGGGCGATGCCGGGATGGGCAGCTACCCATTAGGCAAGCAAAAGTTGCAATAACATTACTGACAGTAACATCAACGAGCTTGTAACTTACAAAGATAAGGTTGCAACATTTATGCAAGCTCACAGCGAGCTTGAAACGAAGCCCTAACGGCCGCGCTGTAGATAAACCCTGTAAACTCTCTCTGCAGATAATCTGCAGAGCTACTAGTTTATTTACAGAGCCGATCTCCAAAACTTTTTACAACTTTAAACGAGAAGTTGCAGTAAAATTACACATGAAACATATCTAAAAGTTGTAAAGTTAACTTTCCGCAAGTATAACGTTTAACATTTTCACAACCTTAAATTTGAAAGTTAATAGTAGTCATAGTCATATATCTTTATTGCGTATATGGATAATACAAGATGGTAAGATAAGAACAATTAACCGCCATATTCTACCTGCATGGGAAGCATGGCAAAGGGACTAATGGTCTTTCCACCATTATATCCCCTCGAAGAGGAAATAAAGTATGGATTGACAATGACATCTGACATTGAGAGTGGATAAAATGGTTTTCTCCCCTTGCTGTGCTACTCGGGCTGTTTGGCATGCAATAATAACATCATTGTCAATAATATACCTAATCAGTGTGTACCACACAGAGCCATTACGAAAAAACCCTAAAATCGGAACCGCATAACATTACACAATTTAAAGTACGTTACAAAGTAATCACATAACATAATAGGTAATCAAATATGTGAAACGAGAGAAAAACAAGATAGATACCTAATAGAACCAATCAAAAAACGTTAAAATTGTAAACAAATACCAATCAAGCCGAGCAATCTCACAAAGATAACCTAAAATACATAAAATATCTTAGATCTAAATCATTCATAGCATAATAAAGGTAATAGTAACTTGTCTCATCTATCTTGCTAAAATGTTACAAAAAATGAAACTTGCACGTGGCTTGCATTTTAGGGATGAGTGATACAAATCGTATATAGATATAGAAACTATTTATCGGGTTCGTATCGGAAATCCGATATTAACCCGCGATGAAAATACATTTTTCTAAAACACGATATTACTGATATCGTTGATTTGATTCGTAATGTTATACGTTATAATGGAATATCGAACGAGATATCGAGATATTGAATCGATTAAATTATATCGGTGTTTTATGTTCAATATCGAACCATACGATTTCCGCGCCATATCCTTCAAGTAGAAGAGTAGAAAGCGGAAGCACTAAATAGTAGCCTAATACATGTATAACCAGGCACAATCTCATCATAATAGCTCACTATTTTGGCAACCTATTTAATGCTATAGTTTTCTTGTGTACCTATAACCCCTAGTTTTATAACAATCTTCAATGTTTTTAGGAATAGTTTGAAGTCTCTGACAATCTGAATCTTAATTATTATCTTAATTATTATTAATTTTAATGTAATGTTTGTATGATTTCCAATTAATTTTAATTTGCTGACTGACACCGAATTTATTTGGACTATGTTTAAAGGATTTTTGTTGTTGTTTCTGTCTTTGAAGTTTGACTGCATAATTTTATTTTTCTCAATATTTGAATTTTGACTGTTTTTTATTTTCAATTTTAATATTTACAATGTTTTGCTCGATATTAATGCATGTTGTCTTCACCTATAATTATTGTGACATTTAGTTCCTATTTTTATGTATAATTTTCTTTTGACAATGTATTGATGTACACAATGTTGGTGAACTGAAATAAATAAACAAATAAATCTTTTTATTGCTAAACAGGCCTCTCAGTGTTGGCTTCAGCTCCACTAAAGCCTGTCAAATTACCGGGCCTAGCTCGAGACCTGAATAAAGGAAAAATAATAACATCAATAATTTATTATAAAATATATTTATGAAAAGGACAATTATCAGATAATTACGAAATAGGCTAAAAATTATACTTAGACTAACAGTTATAAATCATAGGTAAATATATAATTATATTAATCCATTTATAGATATTAAAATACTGGAAATACATTTGTGTCATAATATCAAGTGCCTTTACTCGTAAGTACGTGTATTTAATTTATAATAAAATTGTAATACTTAGGTACGCTATACTTAGGTAAATATTTATTAATACAGTAAAATTGTATTATATTTGGAACATAATATTTCGATGAGTAAGTATTGTAGGAACATAATGTATGTAAGGGTAGATGCTCCGGCTGTGGCCAGTGTCCCGGTTTTGACTATTTGATGTCAATAATTATTGCATTAACAATGTAACACCATACATATTGTTTGATAGAATGCTAATTGAATGTCAAATTCTGAAAATTTCTATCTTCTTCTTCTTCTTCGTCGTGTCGATGATCCTCAACATTATACTATTCTCTCCCAGTACTCAGCTACACTTGTCCCGCCGGGGGTAGCCTGGTAGAGGTCCCGCATTGTGCACGCATTCGGACACTGAGAGCATGAAAGAAGGTGCTGCATAGTCTGCGCAGGCGCTCCGCAGTCGCACTGCACCGTTGCAGTGTCCGAGTATCCCCACTTGGCCATGTTGGTCCTACAACGGCCCACTTGTGTCCGCAGTCGGTTAAGAGACTTCCATGTGAGCCACGGGAGATCGCTGCCCGCTGGGAGGGTTTCAGAAGGCTCTAAAAAGTCGGAAGGTGGTGAGTATGTGTCTTTCCATGTGTTGAGGCGGGCTTCTGCAGCATGTACTTTTAGAGCAGTGGTTCCTTTTAAAAAGCTTCTTCTACTTTTTAGTCGGGCAACAGGTGTTTTAGAGCCATATAGAAGGTGCCTAGGATCTGTTTCTTGTTTCTGCTTTTCGCCAGAGCAGGCAACTGTTCTACGTACAGAAGGTGGTGCAATTCCAGCTAAGGGATAGATCAAGTTGAGCGGAGTGGGCTTGAGGCACCCTGTGATTTTTCGGCAGGTCTCGTTAAGAGCGACGTCTACTTCCTTAGCGTGGGTGGAGCGGTGCCACACTGGGCATGCGTATTCGCCTGCTGAGAAACAAAGTGCCAGCCCTGATGTTCGAAGGACATGAGGAGAGGCGCCCCAGGCTGTTGATGTTAAGCGTGCTAATAGGTTGTTACGGGATCCGACTTTTTGTTTAGTTTTATGACAGTGTTGTTTGAAAGTGAGTGATCTGTCAAGGGTCACTCCTAAATAGGTTGGGCTATTGCAGTGTGCTATTGGGATGTTTCGCCAGTTTATGTTGAGTGTTCTATTTGCATGTTGGTTTCTCAGGTGAAAGACACATGTTTGTGTTTTGAAATTTCTATCAAAATACATATTATTTTAACATTAAAATTAGAATTAGTATGTTGGCAAAACTGACTCTTATTCGTAGATAGCCACAACCGGTGAATCTCTGTGGCAATTTTAATACAATTATATCTTTATTCCAATTTATCTATAGGTTATGGTTATAAATGTTAAAAAATTACAAGTTAACTTAGGTACATTATTAAAATACGCACGGTACGCAAGTACAAATTAAAAATAGTAGATTATGTACCAAGAGAACCAAGTGGTGTCTTACGTCACGGGAACAATTGGACCCTGAGCGTAGCGAGGGACTCTATAGTTAAGTTAATTCCCGAGCGAAGTGAGTGAATTGTTTAAAGTCCTGAGTGAAGCGAGAGGTTCAAGTCGCCCAAGACGAAGACAAACTTGGTTCTAGAGGTCCATACTCTACTTTACGCTACATACATCCTGCGAGAAAATATAACCCCAAGAATATGAGTAATACTTTACGTCATAAATTCACTAAGTGTAGGTACTCATTAGGCAACTCGGTATTGTTCACAATCAATTAAAACAAATTAGTATGTTCCTTACGAATTTTCATAGAATCGCACACAATTTATAACAAAAAAGAGAATGGAAATACTAGGTACATGAAAAAAATAAGACCATGGCTAGCTCGATTATCATAGCCTAACACGGGCATTGCAAAGAGGTTTTATTCCAAAAAATCTAAATGATACGGGCACCAAAGAGGTTTTATTCTGCGAAGTCGAGTAGAACCTCCTTACAATGCCCGTTGCCGTACAATGTAAAGAGGTTATATTCGATTTTGCAAACACAAAACCTCTTTACGACGCATCGAGCTATATTACTATTTCCTCAAAGTTACGACGTCCTTAAATTTTATAATTTGTAAGATTTTAATACGAATTAGACGTTCCAAATTTAAATTACTTCAACCCCTAGGGAGTTTCATACAATATTATTGACCTGCCATAGCCCTCGAGATTGTGTTAAGATAATAATTACTCGTTTTACGTTGAGATTCTATTACATATAATGGGTCATTGTCGAGCAGGTGGTGTGAAAATACCTTTTCATAATGTAAAACGAGTCATTATTATCTTAACACAATCTCGAGGGCTATGGCAGGCTAAAGTTTTAGTTTTCTGATGAAAACTAAAACTATAAAAATGACTCGATGATAAGATGGGTACTTTAATTTAGATACAGTGTTTTTTTTTTCTATATAATAAAACCTTATTTCTTCATTTTACTTTAAAAAAGAAAGTACGTAAATCTACGAACTCTCCATAAGCGAATTTCACAAGTTATACGTATTTTTATATGTATCCGAGTCGGCAACACTGTGCATTTGGGCACCCCGTAGTTGGTTAGTAAGGTTGATTCTCTGGACAAGATGAGCATTTATTTTATTTTGAAATTGTTTTTTTTTTCATCATGTTAATTCTCCAGTGTAGTCGTATTGAAAATCCCTTGCGCAGTGCCTGGGCCAAGACTTTTCTTCCTCCGCACTGAAACAATGTCATTAATATAATATTCTATTTTACTAAGTTTGAATGGGTCCGATGGCTACACCTGGTGTCAGAGTTCCTAAGCCGCCTGAAGGACTCTGACATTACAAAAACAATCGGGACTTTCAATTTAACGTGTCATCTAAGCCACGGCAGCGCTCAATTGAAAATTCCCTGGCGGTCACCCATCAGAAGAGTGGCCATGCTGAGCGTTGCTTAACTTGGGTGATCACTATGAAACTTCTAGTCAAACTACGCTATGAGCGCTACTGTTTTTGGCCGACGAAACGGAGGAGGAGAAACAACTCGACGCCTATACCTACATTATATGTATTTTTTTGTGTATAACCACGCATAGCTTTTTACATAGTGCTTCTATTTCAATAGTTTTTTTTTTTATTGGAAAGAACATACTTTGAAATTGGCCTATTTTCAATTTCATCGAAATCGGCTGAGCCATTTTTGATAAATCAACTAGTGTAGTACTACGGGAAGAAATCTCCTGCCCGTGGTACTACTAGTAGAACATATGGTAGGACCACGGGCAACGAATGGTTATGTACCTACTTATTAATAAAGTTATTATATTGACTGCCTCGGTGGCTCAGTGGCTAGAGACCCTAACTTCTGGGTCAAAGAGGCGTGGGTTCGATCCCCACCCAGGGCAAGTATTTATGTGATGAACATAGGTGTTTGCTCTGTGTCTGGGTGTTATTTAGTTACTATCTATATATAAGTATGTATTTAAAAATATGTATATGTAGTATATCAGTCTCTGGCAGCCATATCACAAGCTTTGCTTAGTTTGGGGTCAGAGACCGTGTGTAAGATGTCCCCAAATATTTATTTATTTTATTTATTTATTTATTGCATTGTAAAAATTCAGTTACCTGAACGACCTGCCATTGGGCTGACTCTTGGTTTCACATTAGAGCTGGAATCATCAAGTGAGGCAGCAGAACGAAGTTCTTCATTCGTCCATCCAGACTCCATTCTCAAGAGGTCAAAAACACCCTCCAATGCTGGCTCAGCTTCAAATCTCTAAATAAACAAAAAAAATACAGGGTTATTCCTAATCAATTAGCATCCTTTTAGGGGCTTATTCTGTACATCAAAACTAACAACTTTTGTTCAGCGACTTTTGTCAAAACTGAAAAAAAAAACACCTGTTCCATACATTTTGTTGCGGGTGAACGATATTTTTCTATGGAATAACATTTTTTTTAGTTTTGATAAAAGTCGCAGAACAAAAGTTGTTAGTTTTGATGTACAAAATAAGCTCCTAAAAGGATGCTGATTGATTAGGCATAACCCTGTATGTACAGGGTTGATCTGCTTACCCCGAACTAATCCGAAAGGTGATTCAGACCATCATCATAAAAATCTTTTACTACGGGGCCAACCCAAAATTCGAGAAAAAAACAGCTGTTCCATACAAAATTGCAACTCGGAATCAACAAAATGTATGAAACAGCTGATTTTTGTTCTCCAATTTTGAGTTGGCTCCATAATAAAAGTGGTTTGTAATAATGTCTGAATCACCCCCTTTCGGCTTAGCACATCAGTTCTGGATAACCCTGTATTAGGTGTCAGTTATTAAATGTAAATGTTAACAATTTACCAGCTTATTATAATTAGGTACTTCGTATGTTTCTGCAATTTTAATAAAACCTTTTTTAACCCCCGACGCAAAAGAGGGGTAGCATAGCGCCACTGAACCACTGAACCGATTTCAGTTTAGGTTTTTTTGGATGAAAGGAGACTTAATCGAGAGTGTTCTTAGCTATGTTTTATAAAAATCGATTGAGCCGTTTAAGAGTTATGGTGGGTTAAATTGGGGATGGAAGAACCAAAATGTGCCCAAAATGGTTGGCAATGTGTCGGGGGTTTTTTAAATTTTTAGTTTATGTTTATTATATCAAAATAATATTGTGGTGTGATTACTTAATTTGGCGCAAATGTGCTTTATTTTATAAAAGATAAGGTTTACTAGTCGCTACAAAATACGAAGGCCGCAAATCGGTTTGCAATGGTCGACCTTATCCTACCATCCCCTTTTTACTACAGGACAAGTAGGAAGACGCCACATTACCACCCCTACACTGTCGATTTTCCTTCGATACGTACGAAGCGGTTTGACTCAACATTTCTGATTCGTACCGCCAGGGAATGGAACAGTCTTCCTGCTTTCCTGTTTCCTAAGAGATATAATCTAAAGCTTTTCAAGGTCAGAGTGAATAGGTATCTTCTAGGTCTGCGTGCGTCATCTTCGACCACAACGTCGCTTACCACCAGGCGAGTTGGTGGTCAAGCGCGGAGTTAGGTATCCGCGATAAAAAAAAACTAGAATATGTTACGTTGAAGAAAAAAAATCCCTAAAAACAAATAAGAATTTTAGGCCGTTTTTCGCTCGCTTAATAACGGTGACAGACAGACATGCTTGAAATTTTCACAGTTAATTTAGTTAAACATTTAAGTACTTTAAATGTAAATAATTAAATTAAAAATAAAATAAATATTTAAGGGGGCTCCTATACCAGAAACATATTTTTTGCCCGATATTAATGACTGCAACAGGAAGATGCTTGAAATATTCACAAAATATTAAGTTTTATATTCCCTTCAAAAATAAATAATTAAAATAAAATATATTAAGGGGTAGCCTGGTCTAGTGGTAGTGACACCTGCCTTACAATCGTGAGGTCCAAATCCCGGTCCCGTACCAATGATTTCTTCGGGATTTATGTACGGAATTTAACACCACTGGCTTTTCGGTGAAGGAAAACATCGTAAGGCAACCTGCATACGTCCGTAGAAGAAATTCGATGGCGTATGTGAATCCACCAACCCGCAGTGGGCCAGCTTGGTGGATATGGCCCAATCACCCTTTGTACCCACAAAGGCCTACGTCCTGCAGTGAACTATTTAACAAAGGCTGATACAATACAGTATATTAAGGGGGGGCTACCATACAGTACGGAACCCAGTGTGCTTAGCATACAAGACCACGACAAGAGTTTATCGACGTGTGCAAAGGTGACAGATATATGCTTCATCATAACTCTGTCACGTTCTGTCACGTCGATAGTATAATTTTATGGTCCGTATGCTAAGCCCGCTGGGCTTCGTGCGCGAATCCGACTCGCACTTGGCCGATTATTTAATTTTTGCGCTATTATATTATATAACCATTATTATAACCATTTCAAAAGTCAAGTCGACCCGTTGCCCTATTGTTATGTGAAAATTGACCCAACCAACCAAACAAACACACTCTCGGTTTTATAAAATTAGTAAGGAAGGATTAATAATAAGGAAGTAAGACCCAAGTTCACTAACGCTGGATTAAGTTAAATGTGTGATTACTGTATTTAAACAACGATTAAACTCGAGTTTTAGACCCTAGTTCACCAACAGATGTTTAATTTATCAACCGTTGGTTAAATCTTGAACAGCCTTTGCTGAAATTTTGCAGTTCCGCAAGCAAAAACCGTTGGTTAAATACAGTAATCACACGTTTAACTTAAACAAGCGTTGGTGAACTCGGGGCTTAGAGTAAGGATTCCGTTTTAAACAGGAGCTTGTATGAAGCTGAATAAAAATTGTTAATGACTAAATAATAAATAAGTTATTTATTTACCTCAACGGGAACGCGTAAAAAGTTTTGACCATCTTGATTTGTCTGAGGGCGTCCACCGACATAGATCAGCAGTAGCAAACAACACAAGACGCGTGGCCAAAACATTTTAAATAATAATTTAATTTAATTATTTAAAATTAATCAATTATATTCTTCCCAGTAATCCGGTCAAGCGTTACATTAACACTATTTGTTTTAGTTAGTCACTCGGATTTATATATATGGAGGACATCGCAGTATCTCTCGGCAGGAAGTACTTGGGAATGGATTAGCTGTGATGTGTCCATTTCTTAATATAGATTACGCTATTTGATGATGCAATCATTTGTAAAGTCTATTCTAAAAATAATTATTTTGTAAAACAGACATCCAATTTGACGCTTTTTGCGTCCAATTCCCGTACCCTTTACCTATTAATTTTCATTGCTTTAAATAGCTATTCTCCGATAAGCAAGCTTTATTACGTATCTCTGGCTTGCTTATTCAATAGTAATACTTACTATCAAATCAAAATTTTAAGTTTGAGCACAGAATATATAAATAGTACTTACCTTACGATAGTTTGAGTAAAAACAAACGAAAGTAATCGGCCAAGTACGAGTCGGACTCGCGCACGGAGGGTTCCGTACTGTATGGGAGCCCCTCTTAGCTATTTATTTTATTTTAATTTTATTGTTTATTATTGAAGTGAATATAAAACTAAATACTCTCTGAAAATTTCAAGCATCTACCTGAAAGCCTGGAGCCCCCCTAAAACATTTATTTAATTCTCTTTTTAGTATTTGTTGTTATAGCGGCAACAGAAATACATCATATGTGAAAATTTCAGCTGGCTAGCTATCATGGTTCATGAGATACAGCCCGGTGACAGACACACAGGCAGACGGACAGACGGACATCGAAGTCTTAGTAATAGGGTCCCGTTTTTCCCTTTGGGTACGGAATCCTAAAAAGGAAGGTAATTAGGAAAAAAACTCCAAATTGAAGAAGAACCAAAAGGCGAAAACCATATTCTCATTATGATATAATAATTATAGACAGACGGACAGACGGACATCGAAGTCTTAGTAATAGGGTCCCGTTTTTCCCTTTGGGTACGGAATCCTAAAAAGGAAGGTAATTAGGAAAAAAACTCCAAATTGAAGAAGAACCAAAAGGCGAAAACCATATTCTCATTATGATATAATAATTATAATCTTTAATGTACAACTTCTATTTGTACTAGTAAAGCTTTGTACAAACTTATTAGAAAATATATATAAATTTATCAAAAATAACAGAAAAAATATCATTGTAAAACATTTGGAACAAGCTGGAAACATGAAAAAGTAGCAAAGTACTGCAAATAAAGAAGATGTGGTTAGAAAGTTTCAGTCTGGTGAAACTGTCCATAACCCCAGAAATAATGTTTTTTAGGGATCCGTACCCAAAGGGTAAAAACGGGACCCGATTACTAAGACTCCGCTGTCCGTCTGTCTGTCTCTAGGCTGTATCTCATCAACCGTGATAGCTAGGCAGCTGATTTTTTTACAGATGATGTGTTTCTGTTGCCGCTATAATAAATACTAAAAACAGAATAAAATAAATAGTTAAGGGGGGCTCCTATACAACAAACGTATTTTTTTGCCGTTTTTTGGTCCATATTAATAACGGCTAATTGAAATAGGGCTAACATATGGGCTCCCATAGGGTACGGAATTCTTCGTGTGCGAGTTCAACTTGGCCAATTATTTTCTGATGTCACTTCTTTTCCGACTTACTTCAGTGCTTTCAATGCCGCAAGTTGAAAATTTTTGACCAGTATGTGTTGCCAGTGATGACTCATGACATAGAAACATCGTCTCTTACTATGGGCCCTATTAATTAGCTCCAAGTAGCCCAACGAACTATGGAGAGGGCTATGCTCGGAGTCTCTCTGCGGGATCGAATCGGTGAGGAGATCTGCAGACGAACCAAAGTTGGCGACGCAGGCACACAACCCAGCGGATAAGCAAGTTTAAATGGCAGTGGGCAGGGCACATAGTTTGGAGGACTGATGACCGAGGGGATCGAAAAGTTCTCGAGAGGAGACCACGTACCAGTAAGTGCAGCCTAGAACTACCACCTATGTACGAGGTGGACTAGCGATCTCATCAAGACCGCAGGATCACGCTGGATCCAAGCCTCTTCCAACAGGTCTTATTGGAGATCCTGTGTCCAATTGTGGACGTCATGTGACTGATGGATGGATAAGTGCTGATGAGACTTGATATCTATGTATAAAAATGTACATAGCATTCCGTGTAACATTCATTAGTTGTGGTCCGTGGACTCTGAATAAGAAAGCCTATAGAAATGCTGCAAAAACTTATAGATACTTAAAAACCGAAATAATAAACATACAGGCGTCTGTCTCTAATGTATGTATAAAAAATGGCCCAACTATATACAATAGTTTCGCTATATTTGCAATATGTTTCTTGACGTCATGCGCGTGTGTGGTCCGCCATATTATATCGTGTGTAGAGATGGTCGTGTGTGGTGATGTCGCAGTATTCGTATTCCTTTATCGAAATCAGCAACCATCGTGTTCATAGACGACAAGAAGTTTGTTTTTGAAAAGAAACTTGTAATTCGAATTCCAACATTTAACGCTACCATGGAGGGGGTATGAAAGCGCTGTTGCGTCGAAGTTTCACTTTTTCCGCGCGGAGGGACTCCACTTGCTTTTTTTTGCTTCTACAGCTAACTTCAAAGAAATTGTTAGGTTTAATTAGGTTTTATTAATTTCGGACCGATAGTTTTATCGGTAGATTCAATAATGGTAAAATCGATATGTGTAGTGTTGTAGTAACAACACTACACATAGACTACACTACGTAGCGCTCGTAGCGTAGTTTGACTAGGTGTTTGTCAGCGATCACCGAAATCAAGCAACGTTCCGCACGGTCAGTACTTGGATGGGTGACCGCGGGTGGCATTTTCCAACTGAGCGCTACCGTGGCTCGGATGACACGTTAAATTGTAGGCCCCGGTTGTTTTAACCGTTTAGCCATGTCAGAGGCCTTCAGGCGGCCTAAAAACTCTGACACCAGGGCTAGCCACACGGCCTATACGAACTTACTTAATTTTTTAACACTAAGCCGCCATTTTTAGTCCCTCTGCCCTTCCATAAAAATTCAATCTTAAAGCGCGAATTCCCAGAACTACTTATTACAACTAGAGAGATAGCGCTGTAGTTACTTGAGGAAAAATGTATGGAAAATCTTGCCCAGAGCTGTCAAAACTATCAAATATGAATTGTAATTTGACACTGTTGAGAGAAAAATACGGCAACTATACTCGGAATTTTAATTCGATTCCAGATTTGACATTAGCTACTGTCATTTTTGACAGTTTGAGACAGTACATACTGTCAAAAATGACAGTAGCTAATGTCAAATCTGGAATCGAATTAAAATTCCGAGTATAGCCCCTGAATCGAGATATTTTTCATGTCTCTTTCTTACTCAAGCCATATTAAAAATAATATCATCACTTTCTTGTCTGGCCGCCGATTGTTGCACTATTATAATTATATTGTACTCTTTTATTGTAAAATTGTCGATTGTGTGAACAATAAAGCGTTTCTATTCTATTCTTTCTTTTATCTATTGACCACATTAATCCTCTGGTACCTATCTCTGTGCGCGAATCAGAAGGTTGCCTTTTCAGATCACGTTGCAATGAACATAGGCTGCTTCCCATGTGAAAGACGGTGCGTAGTATGCAGGTTTTTTTCGTAGGTATGGCAGTTCCATTAGTTTCCTTCTTCATAGGCCGTGGATGACGTCTCGCTGTCGCGATGAATCAATGATTTGCACAATGATTTGGACATTTGGACGCACGACGCGTGCGCCCTTGGCGCGCAACGTGTTGACGAACCTTTTTTAGGGTTCCGTACCCAAAGGGTAAAAACGGGACCCTATTACTAAGACTCCGCTGTCCGTCCGTCTGTCTGTCTGTCACCAGGCTGTATCTCATGAACCGTGATAGCTAGGCAGATTAAATTTTTACAGATGATGTATTTCTGTTGCCGCTTTAACAACAAAATAAAATAAATATTTAAGGGGGGCTCCCTTACAACAAACCTGAATTTTTAGACGTTTTTCGCTCTATATTAATAATGGTAATAGGTAGATGCTTGAAATTTTCACAGAATATTTAGTTGTATAATATATGTACTTCAATAATAAATAATAAAATTAAAATAAAATAAATATTTGAGGGGGGCTCCCATACAGTACGGAACCCTTCGTGCGCGAGTCCTACTCGTACTTGGCCGATTATTGTGTATAAATATGTCTTTTTAGAGGCTTATAACCTAAAGGTCATTTAAAAACTAAAAAATACAATTCTATATTCTCCCTTCGTCTTACGAATTTTCGATCAGGTCACGTGACCTGACGCGAGTTTAAAAAAAAACCATTCCAAAAAGTGCACAATGCCGTTAAAAGTGCACAATGCCGTTAAAAGTGCACAATGCCGTTAAAAGTGCACAAGTGTTATTGTTTTTCTATGGTCAAGTTGGCACCTTAAGATTGCCTGAACACTGTAAAAAAATACACAATTAAAATAAGTAGATCATAAATGTACAATTATCTCTATAAATAAAAATGAATTGTTGTTCGTTAGTCTGACTAAAACTCGAGAACGGCTGAACGGATTTATCTCATCTTAGTCTTGAAATGTTCGTGGAGGTCTAGGGAAGGTTTAAAAGGCGAGAAGTGAAACGAAGTTCGCCGGGTCAACTAGTTATTAATAATAAATTTTATAAAATGAATCGTGGTTGTTAGTCTCGCTAAAACTCGAGAACGGCTGGACCGATTGGGCTAATTTTGGTCTTGAAATATCCGTGGAAGCTAAGGGAAGGTTTAAACGGTGAGAAAATATAAAAATATAGTGAGTAAAATTATAAAGACATTCATTGAATTTTCCCATACAAAATGTTCCTGCATGTAAAAGTTGTCATTGACAGTTGACAGACGGTGAGATGAAGTTCACCGGGGCAGCTAGTAATAAATAAATTTTATTTTTAATGGAACCAAACATGTACAACACATATTAATTAAGATTATTACAGCAAGTATTAGTTAAATTAAGTAGGTAGTAGCGATGTTATTCATGCAATTTTATCTTAAAATAAAATAATTATAGTAATAATTATAACAAACATGATGATTACGTGGGGCGCTAACTCCCACAGTAGGATTCCCTGAGTTTCCTCCCACAATTATTATATTTATTACTTGTTTCGTTTAATTAATTTGCCATTGAATTTCAGATGTGTTCTTTATACTTTCTAACTAAGTAGTTAGGTAGTAGGTACTTATGATGAGTCATATCATCGGGGATAAAGCAATACCGCGTAAGCAGCATCGGTGATGTAATATATCACTTTTTGACTATTCAAATGACTTTTCGTAACAAAAAGTACGTACGTGGTCCCCTCACTACTTAGGTACTGTCCGTATGCAGCACGGAAGAATGTTCATTGTTCAAATTACGACGGAACGTGGACGGGGAGTTGCGGGATCTATGACAACCGTGTTGTAGACTTGTGTCGTACTGGTCCGGACGGGACACGTATCATACACGTAGTAATATAAACAGTTTCAAACGAAGTGTGTGCAACAGCTCACATTATGCCAGAAAGGCTTATTGATTACTCGTACATAAATAGAACAGAAAGACAAACCGGAAACAAAGTAAAAAGGATTAGAAGCGACAATGGAGGTGAGTTTAAAAATGATAAATTTGCAAAGAGAAAGGTATTATTCAAGAGCACACCACGCCGTACAGTCCACAATCAAACGGGGTCGCAGAAAGGATGAACCGAACTATTTACAACAAAGCAAGAACCTTGTTAATTGAAACTGGACTGCCAAGGGCACTATGGGGTGAAGCAGTAGGATGTGCGGTGTATCAGATAAATCGGTGCCCATCATCGGCCATCAACTTTTATACACCAGCAGAGAAGAAATACGGTAACAAAAATTTGTCTAAGCTCAGAGCATTTGGATCGAAGGCATGGGTTCATATTTTACCAAAACAAGACAAGCTGTTAGAGAGAGCAAAAGAAATGAGATTTGTGGGATATAGTATAAATGGTTATCGTTTATGGGATCCAGAAACTAACGAAATACAAATACAAAGAGATGTTAGATTTGATGAGACTCAATTTAAGTACACAGAAGACAAAATGGAAGAGAATAATAAATACAATGGTGAATATTACTCTGAAGATGAACCAGCAAAAAAGGAAAATACCAAGATGAACAAAGAAAATGACCAGAACAAGACGATTTATATTCAGAATGATGTTATGAAACATAAGGAACAAAATAGAGATATTTTGGAAAAAGAAGTAACAGAGAAGAATTAAGAAGATGAAGAAAGTAATGATGAAAGGAATGAACAAGAAGTAACAACAAGATCAGGAAGAGTTATACACAAACCAAAGGGAATTTCACAAGATTATGAGTTATATACAGCATATTGTTTGTTGTCAGGAGAACCACGAGATTATGAAGAAGCAATTGAAGATAAAGATTGGAAGAATGCAATCAGGAAGGAATTAGACTCTCAAAGAAAACTACAGACTTGGGAAGAAGCAACTTTACCAAAAGGGCATAAAGCAATAGATACCAAATGGATATTCAGGACTAAACAAGACGGTACCAAGAAAGCAAGACTAGTGGCGAAAGGGTACCAACAAATCAGCAAGGAAAATTATTGTGCCCCAGTAGCTAAGATATCCGCCATCCGATTAATGATGAGTTTGGCAGTACAACGTAAGTGAACTTGTACATATCAAAGGTTTACTCTCAGGTTTTTTGAATCTTGAAAATGTTTCAGCACATTTACTGATTGACAACCAGAGCACAATTAAATTAATTAATAATCAAATGAACACAAAAGCTTTAAAGCATATAGCTATTAAATACCATTATATAAAAGACTTAACTAGTAAGAAAATTATAACCATCTCATATGCTCCAACAAATGAAAATGTTTCAGATATCTTCACCTAAGCGCTACCTATAAATAAACATGAATATTTCTGTAATAAGCTGAATTTAATTTAGACATAGTAGTTATGTACTTACTACTTACCTAAGAAAGTACTTTACAAAATTGAATACCTAACTCTATACATAAGTAAGTATCTATTAAGAATTGTAATTAGTTATTAAGTCTTGTTTACTATCATAATGTTAACTTGTTTCATTTGAATGTGAGAAAATATGTTCTTTTGATTTTCAAACCATTTTTGTACTTATTCTTCTAATAAGTAAAACAACTTTGTCTCTAAAATAACTTTATTGGAATATAACTATGTTATTAAAATTAAGATAGTCGAGTGTGTGATGATAATGTAACAAAGTAAGGTAATTTATGTTTAGGTAACAACTTTATTATAGGTTTCAATAGATCAAGTAATTTATAGAGTGGACACAAAACCACAGAGTCATTAGCAAATAGATATGTCATGTCATACATTGATAAATATTTTTTTATTAGTACAATTTCAGAATAACGTTGTAAATTCTAAATTGAGGGGCTGTGTTGGATATGTATGTATAGTGTACAGCTAACCTTATTAGTCTGCGCTTAACCTTATTTCTTTTATCTATATCTATGCCTGTCACTTTTACACACTACTCTAGATTGACTCTGGTCTTTCTCTGCAATAATGATGGTGTCCAAATTATGATGTGTTTATCATTTATGATTATAATAGTTATCAGCATTTTTACTTATTGTACAAATGATTGTTTTTACATACCTAACTAATATTTACACTTGTTTGCATATGTGTCTCCTCTGAGGTCCAACTCCCACGGGTGGCGCGCGGTGCTCCAGCTTTTTACATAATAGTTAATATAAGTTTAGACCAGTCAAATTATATTTTTGACCGACGAACCAAACCGGAGGTGGTACTCAATTCGACGTAGGTATATAATTTTTTTAATGTGTAACCACGTTTAACTTTTGTTGTAGTAGTCCTATTTTAATAATTCTTTTTTTATCTGAAAGAGTATACTTCGGAATTGGTCCCATTAAAATTTTATTGAAATCGGCCAAGCTATTTTTGATAAATCAACAATAATGTGAAAAATGTAACATCGATCCGTGCAAAATATTCGCGAATTCTGTACACGGGTTAAGTCGGTCATGCTGTTTTTTTGCGAAAAATAATTATTAAATTTCGTATCTAAAAAAAAAGAATTTAAAGAAGTCGTAGAACAAAAGATGTATGTTATGATGTACAGAATATGCTCTTAATAGGATGTTAATTGATTATCAATGACCCTGTATAGCAGACAATGCGGTATTACTTATAGCGCGCTGATTAAATAATAATAGATGACGATGAAGTTGAGTTCTGCATAAGGACAATTAAGTATGTATTGTACAATTAATTATTTTATTATGTAAATCTGAAAATTAAATGAACTGAAAATTTAATGGTGATCTAGTGGTAGTAATACCCGCCTTACAATCGTGAGATCGTGGATTCAAATCCCGGTCCCGTATATCAATGAGTTTTTTGGAACTTACGTGCAAATTTTTTTTCACACCACCTGCTCGAAAATGACCCATTTTGTGTCCTTGAATCTCAACGTAAAACGAGTCATTATTACTCGTAGCTTAATACAATCTCGATGGCTATGAGAGGTCAGTAATGTTGTATGAAACTCCCTAGGGAGTAAAGTGATTTAAATTTGGGACGTCTAATTAGTATGAAAGTTTCTCAACTTAGAACATTTAAGGACATTGTAAAGAGGTTTCAATTTGCAAAATCAAATATAACCTCTTTACATTGCACCACAACTGGCATTGTAAGGAGGTTCTACTCGACTCCACAGAATATAACCTCTTTGGTGCCCATATCAGCTCGATTTTAAAAATTAAAACCTCTTTTGCAATGCCCGTGCTAGGCCATGATAATCGAGCTGGCCATGGTCCTATTTTTTCATGTAGTATTTACATTCTCTGTTTTATTATAAACTAGCTTTTACCCGCGGCTTCGCCCGCGTTATATTTTGATTTTGGCTTATGTTTATGTCGGCTGCGAAACCTAATAACCTAACCGACAAATATCAAAATACCTTAAAGGAATGCAAGGTTGGAGTGTATATGCAAGGGTCAGGGGTCTTAATTACAAATGAATAAAAACTATACCTATATTTCAATGTTTTTGGCTGTTTGCAGTTATAATAAACATTACAATGGTACAGCAAAGTTTATACCTACTTGTTCCTAATAATTGCTTTTTTACAAATATTTGTGCAAAAATCGATAAATTCGTTTCTAAGGTTTTTACGTGTTAGATTAATTCCAATTTTTTGTTCTAAATAAAATCTCTGCTTTCCATAAACTGGGCATTCCAAGATTATGTGCCACTGCACATGAGTCTCCTCTTTTGTGGGTTCACAGATGCACGATGGGCTTTCCCTCAACTTAAATCGATGTAAGTATTGGGAAAACCCACCATGCCCCGTCAGCACTTGAGTTATGATTCCCACTGGTGCTATTTCTCTTACGATCTTGTATGCCGCCCTTGCATCCGGAAAATATGTTTTGGTTGCCGCCGCTGTGTGGCCATCCTGATAACGCCGGTTCCACTCGTCAAGAGAGTCCTTTCGGATTTCTCG
This sequence comes from Hypomecis atomaria, assembly GCA_964007245.1. Lineage (NCBI taxonomy): Eukaryota > Metazoa > Arthropoda > Insecta > Lepidoptera > Geometridae > Hypomecis > Hypomecis atomaria. The sequence continues at coordinate 2,532,525 of OZ023308.1, read as the reverse complement.
CTTGACGAATGAAACGGGGCAGTTATCGTAAATAGGTCTGCACTTCGAGTGCAGTGCTGCTTCCTTTGCTAGCTGGTCCGCTCTCTCATTTCCCTCCATCCCCGCGTGTGCTTTAATCCAATAAAGTTTCACTATTTTATTTTGTGCGTGTAGCAACTTTATGTTAGCTTTGAATTTACTGCTAAGGGATGGAGGGAAGATACGCCAACTACCGTTTCCAGTGCAGACCTGGAGTCACAAAAGATTTTTGCTTTTTCGGTAGCATCAAGAAGTGTCAATAACTCGGCCTGGTACACGGAGCACCAATCGGCCAATTTCAGCTTGCGGGTACTGATCTCAGTGGCATCATCCCAAATGGATAATGCCGCCCGAACTTTCCCTTTAACTTTGCTGCCGTCTGTAAATATGTTAATTTCTCGGTTAAGATTTTGCTCTAGTGCTGCTCCGTCTGCCAGGCATATGAACTCCAGCTCCTCCTGCTGCGCTGGGTGTGGCTTCTTTTCTGTCTCTCTATCTCCAGTTACTTGCTGGGAATAACCCTTCTCAGTTTCATAAAGCAAGGCTGCTTCCTGGACTCTGATATGACTGCCGCGGATTAGGGGCCGCGGAGGGATATATGGAACTGGTGGTGTGGGTGCCGCCACCTACCCTACCTTCCGCTAGGCCGTCAACGTGTTGGCAGACGCAGTGGGGCTGCAGGGGAAGAGAGGTGTCGGTATCGCGATGGCCGTTCTCACTGCCCTCTGCAGTTGAAGAGGCAGGCGCCGGGCTACTATGACTGACCCGTTGCACTGGAACCAGGGCGTTGGAATGCTGTCTGACGTTCAGTACTGGTTGGTCCAGAGTGGTGGATGACGATGTGTCTTGTGCTCCGAAACACTCCGTCATTATGGCGAGAGCGCAAGCTCCGTTATGGAGCCCGAGTCTGGGCTAGCTCTGTTGAGTGCCGCGAAGGAGTGCGAAAAATGTAGGAACGTCCTAAACTTGCCATGACAGGTTATTTCTGGCGCTTAGACGGCTGCTACCGCAGCCCGCTCACTTAGTTTTTATCCTATCCTACGGGAACTGTTAAAGTTTTTGCGATAAAAAGTGGCCTATTATGTCACTTTTCGTCTTTCAAACTATATTCATGCAATAAGCCAAGGCAAGTTGCTCCGTTGCTGAGAAAAATTTATTGTTAAGTCCTACGGGAACCACAATTTTTTCGCGATGGAAAGTATCCTATGTCACTTTCCGTCTTCCAAACTATACCCACCCCAAATATCAAGTCAATCCGTTGCTCCATTGCTGAGAAACAGTTATTGTCCTATCCCATGGGAATCACGAATTTTCTCGAGATAAAAAAGTATCCTATTATCACTTTGTCTTTTAAACCAAAGGTATCCATACCAAAAATCAGGTCAATCTTTTGCTCCGTTGCTGCGTCAAAGAGGAACAAACCAACAAACTTTTCGGATTGATAATATTAAAGTACTAGCTTTTACCCGCGGCTTCGCCCGCGTTATATTTTGATTTTGGCTTAAGCTTTCGTCGGTTGCGAAACCTAACCTAACCGACAAATTTAATATCAAAATACCTTAGAGGAATGCTTTTGTTGGTTAATACCCCCCCGTGTATTCCCGCCTTGTCGTGGGGGAGGTCTCAGGCAGCTGAAAAGGCGGCGCTCGAAGTCTCCCTCTTCTTTGGGTCTTTTCCCCCAAGGAAGCTTAGAGGCTGGCACTCGAGGTTCAGCCGCTTTTAACTAAAGCAGCTGAGTGGATGGCCGGTAGGTTGCGCGCCTTATGAGGAGTGTCGCAACTGAGGCGGGCTGCAGTGCCGCTCTTGCGACGCTGCAGCCGAGGATATTTATTTTATTTTATCGCGATATATCCCTGACATGATCAGGGGTCTTATTTACAAATAAATAAAAAATATACCTATGTTTCAATGTTTTTGGCTGTTTGCAGTTATAATAAACATTACAATGGTACATCAAATCGCTGCTTTCCATAAATTGGGCATTCCAAGATTATGTGCAGTGGAGTCTCCTCTTTTGTGGGTTCACAGATGCACGATGGGTTTTCCCTCAACTTAAATCGATGTAAGTATTGGGAAAACCCACCATGCCCCGTCAGCACTTGAATTATGATTCCCACTGGTGCTTTATATTACGATCTTGTATGCCGCCCTTGCATCCGGAAAATATGTTTTGGTTACCGCCGCTGTGTATCCATCCTGATACCGCCGGTTCCACTTGTCAAGAGAGTCTTTTCGGATTTCTTACTTGACGAATGAAAGACGGCAGTTATCGTAAATAGGTCTGCACTTCGAGTGCAGTGCTGCTTCCATTGCTAGCTGGTCCGCTCTCTCATTTCCCTCCATCCCCGCGTGCGCTTTAATCCAATAAAATTTCACTATTTTATTTTGTGCGTGTAGTAACTTTATGTTAACTTTGAATTTTACTGCTAAGGGATGGAAGGAAGAGACGCCAACTACCGTTTCCAGTGCAGACCTGGAGTCACAAAAGATGCTCTAGCTGGACTTCGGGGATTTTAATGCTTTTTCGGTAGCCTCAAGAAGTGTCATAGCTCGGCCTGGTACACGGAGCACCAATTGGCAAATTTCAGCTTGCGGGTACTGATCTCAGCGGCATCATCCCAAATGGATAATGCCGCCCCGACTTTCCCTATAATTTTGCTGCCGTCTGTAAATATGTTAATTTCTCGGTTAAGATTTTGCTCTAGTGCTGCTCCGTCTGCCAGGCATATGAACTCCAGCTCTTTCTGCTGCGCTGGGTGTGGCTTTTCTGTCTTTCTATCTCCAGTTACTTGCTGGGAATAACCTTTCTTAGTTTCATAAAGCAAGGCTGCTTCCTGGACTCTGATATGACAGCCGAGGATTAGGGGCCGCGGTAGGATATATGGAACTGGTGGTGTGGGTGCCGCCACCTACCCTACCTTCCGCTATGCCGTCAACGTGTTGGCAGACGCAGTGGGGCTACAGGGGAAGAGAAGTGTCGGTATCGCGATGGCCGTTCTCACTGCCCTCTGCAGTTGAAGAGGCAGGCGCTGGGCTACTATGACTGACCCGTTGCACTGGGACCAGGGCGTTGGGATGCTGTCCGACGCTCAGTGCTGGTTAGTCCCGAGTGGTGGATGACGATGTGTCTTGTGCTCCGAAACACTCCGTCACTATAGCGGGAGCGCAAGCTCCGTTATGGAGCCCGAGTCTCGGCTAGCGCTGTTGAGTGCTGCGAAGGAGTGCGAAAAATGTAGGAACGTCCTAAACTTGCCATAAATGGTTATTTCTGGCGCTTAAGCAGCTACTACCGCGGCCCGCTCACTTAGTTTTTATCCTATCCTACGGGAACTGTTAATTTTTTTGGGATAAAAAGTGGCCTATGTCACTCTTCGTCTTTCAAACTATATTCATGCAATAAGCTAAGGCAATCCGTTGCTCCGTTGCTGAGAAAAATTTATTGTCTTATCCTACGGGAACCACATTTTTTTTTGGGATGGAAAGTATCCTATGTCACTTTCCGTCTTCCAAACTATGCCCACCCCAAAAATCAAGTCAATCCGTTGCTCCATTGCTGAGAAACAGTTATTGTCCTATCCCATGGGAATCACGAATTTTCTCGAGATAAAAAAGTATCCTATTATCACTTTCTGTTTTTTAAACCATAGGTATCCATACCAAAAATCTAGTCAATCTTTTCGAATTTATAATATTAAGTAAGGATGATGATTCTGTACCATAAAGGTAGAATAAAGAAACATGTTAAACCTCTAATGATAGAAGATTTAAAAATATTTTTAATGTCAGACAAAATGACGGCCTGGTATTAAACGTCATAGTAACATGTAGCATGCAGAGGGAAAAAAACATTTTATCCAATTTTAATGTCAGTTTTCATTTTCAATCCATACTTTATTTCCTCTTCAAGGAGATATGATGGTGGAAAAACAATTTGTCCCCGTGCCATGCTACTTGTGATTTTTAAAAGTCTGCAGACAATGTCACTTGTCATCTAATTACGTTTGGCTGTGACGTTTCGTTAGTCCATATTAGCGTCATAGAGGAATTAATCACTTAGCGTCTTTGTGATAGTGGCGACAGTTTCGCTTTCGATGGTTTTTGTCCTGTCCTACAGGAACTATGCAATTTTTCGGGATAAAAAGTATCCTAAAGCTCCTTCCGCCTTTTAAACTATGTCCATGCCAAAAATCAAGTCAATCCGTTGCTCCGTTCGTGCGTGAAAGAGTAACAAACCAACAAACCAACAAACTTTTCGGATTTATAATATTAGTAAGGATTAGTAAGGATGATGTATACCATAATGGTAGAATAAAGAAACATGTTAAACCTCTAATGATAGAAGATTAAAAATATTTTAAATGTCAATTGGTCGCAATTCGGCGACACGCATTTTAGTTAAGTTCTCTCTAAAATAGGTTTAGTCCTGTCAAACTAGGCTTTGGTATTCGGATGTCTACACGATTAAACTATTTTTAGGTCGAGTCGACTAAATCGATTTTAGTTACTCAATTTGGTCGAAATGCATTCGGCGGCCCACATTTTAGAGTGATTTACGTCTAAAATTTAGTTGTCAAATGTCAAACTAGTCGTCATTAAAAACATGGCGATTAAAACTAGTTTGGAGGATTTGATGTGTTTTATCGAGGTTTTATTGTCGAATTAATCCTGAAATATGGAATATTTCATTGTGGCAGCAACTGTTGATCTATTGGAAGGGTAAGTAAAAAGCCAAAAACCTGTTTTTGCTTGATTCACTAAATAAGTGAGAGTTCATGTGTGGTTCATCTAGTTCCAAATTATTGCAGCGTTTGAATTCGAATTATAATATTAGGGACGTTTCAGACCCTTTTCAGATAGAAGAGGAAAAATTTAGAAATCTGTAGGTATCTATAGAGTTCCAAAGTCTGGAGCTCAACAGTTAATAAGTGATCTTAGGTAATTTGAGAAAGCACATCTCTATAAGATATCCCAAAACATATAGAGGTTGTATGCTATGGTCTTCCATTCAGCATGTGGTCAAAACAATTTCTTGGGCTTAAGCCAGCCAACCGTCAGCAGATGTCTTGACGCCACAGTCAAGTCTCACAACTGGGCCCTAAAATCATCAAATTCCCAATGACGCCAGCTGACAAACAAACCGCATTGACAGAGAACTTTAATTATTCAAAGCAATTAAACTCCTTAATTAATTATCCAACAGTTACATACTTACAATAAGAAACTCATAGATGAAGGATTGGTCTTCGCTCCGCTAGCAGAGCCATCCTTCATCTATGAGAAAAGATAAGAGACCTATAAAGATTGATATCTGCTTAATTATATTATTCTATATCACATTGCAGATAACAATGAGGTACTGAAGACAAACTGCAACAATTAATTCTTGGTGCGATAGAAGTGTGACTGATATGATGAAGATAAAGATTTCCGGTCAGAAGCGAGATTGATATGCCAAAATTGAAGTAAGTTCTAGATTTTTTTATTAATAAAAACATCAAAATAAAATAATCGGCCAAGTACGAGTTGGACTCACGCACAGAGGGTTCCGTACTGTATGGGAGCCCATATCCCCCTTATTAAGGGCCCCCCTTAAATATTTATTTATTTTTAATTTATCATTTAATTGTATATACAACTAAACATTCTGTGATTATTTAAGCATCTATCTGTTACCATTATTAATATCGAACGAAAAAATGGCTAAATTATTAATTTTATTCTGTTTTTAGTATTTGTTGTTATAGCGGCGACAGAAATACATCATCTGTGAAAATTTCAGCTTTCTAGCATAATGGTTCATGAGATACAGCCTGGAGACAGACGGACAGCGGAGTCTTAGTAATAGGGTCCCGTTTTTACCCTTTGGGTACGAAACTCTAAAAATGTACTTACATGGTTTATTATTTGTTCCAACAAAAATTAATAAAATAAAATAAAATAGCCTTTATTCTCTAGTATATTAAATCCTTATGAAACATTTTTCTTATTTCTACATATTTCACTAGGTTGTCCACCCTGGACATAGGCCTCTAGAAGTTGACAGTGCTCCCTATCTCTGGCTTTCCTATGCGTTTTCCTACAAACAAACAGTAATTATTGTTTATATTATCATGTTGCAGATAACAATGTGGTACTGAAAACTGCAAGAAGCTGCAGCAAATTCAACCAAGTCTTGGTGCAACAGAAGAGACAGAATAGAATGAAGATCAAGATTTCCCATCGCAAGCGAGATATGCCCAAATTTAATTACTAGATTTTTTTAAAAATAAAATCATAAAAATATACATAAATCGTTTATTATTTGTGTCAACAAAAATTAATCAGTAATATTATTCTAAATAAAAATAATTTGGCGAATTCCACTCTGCTCAACAAGCCCTTTCATTTGATTGAGGCTGCATTTGTTCTTGGCCAACTGGATCTATGACGACGAGGCAGAGGCTGCCTTCCACTTGGTTGAGGCAGATCAGAATGCAGGCACGCTGTGGGCTGGCTTTGTGCAGGCTGGTACGCTGTGGGCTGGCTTTGTGTTGACTGACACGCTGTGGGCTGGCTATGTGCGGACTGGCATGCTATAGGCTGGCTTGTTGAATGCGGAAGTGCAGGTTGGCTTCCTGATGGAGGTTGTATGGGTACCTCGATATAATATATTTCTGGGAGATCATCCTAGAAAGATCCCACAATCCCTGCTTTGTCTGCTCAGATGGTAATGGCAGTATACCCTGTAAAACAAAATATTTTATTACAAAATTAAATTTAAATAGTAGTACCTATACCTACATAGTACATAAGTATAATAGTAGTTAACATATTTCTTTTATTAATAAGGATTATTCAAGTTACTTGCTTTATTTATTGACTGTAAAATAAGGTAAAAATAAATAAATTACCAGTTCTATGCTGTTGTGGCCAAAGACCAATGAAGACCCGATTTCTTCCAAAATCTTTATTTCTGTATCGTCTAGGTCTGCGTCTCTTCCAGTAGTATGTATAGACCGTCTGATCTTTCTCGCTTTCATTTTTGTCTAGGTCCATACATTCCAAACCTATTGGACAATTTTTATCAAATTAAAACCTTATCATGATAGGTATTCATTTAGTTGGTACCTACACAAGAGTTACAAGAATTGTTTTTGAAGATATCACAAGACAAGCAAAAGAGGTACAAGTAGCGGCCAGGACATTGAGTTCACTGGCCAGATTTTCGGAACACGACAGCTTGAGTAGTTGCTTGATTTACCAAAAAGAGATCTACTTAAAAGACAATTAGAATTGCTTACCTACCTTTCACATAATGTACTCCTATGTCTCTCAGTATCGTGATGTTGGCGTGGAGAGGACATCTCCCTTTGCTTTTTATTGGCATTATTCATTGTAAAAGTCTTAGTGATAGTCGTAGTGATATTGCAATTCAATTCAATTCTTGTTTATGGCTTCTGTGAAGGTGTTTCACAATTTTGCCAATGTCTTGTATTTCACTGCCACCAAACGTAGAGAATTTGAACGATTCCAATATGATGTACTGTATTCATTACTCTAGTTTTTGGATTTTACACCTTTTACCTCTGAATATTGCAAAGATTTACGAAGTTTTTGTGAAATGTGAACTGACTGAAAACAAATGTAAACAAAAGTGTTGCCAAAGTAATTTAGCCAAAGTTACGATAAAAGCCAACGAGTTGTATTTTACTTCCAACCTTTTAATCAAATCATAGATATAAAACCTAGTGCATTCCACGGAAATAAAATAATGTAAAAGTCTTTCCAAAATAAAGCGTGTTGCACCGTTTTTGGAGTAAAATCGATTGTGATAATCCGTAACAGATATAGTAAGTATTTCTTGAGACTTAAAATAGAAAAGAACATAATTGTAACTTTGTTATTGATATGGTAACAAATTGGGAACAGCCCGAGGATTTTCTATGTTTACGTAATATATCCATGGATCAGCCACAGATAAAATAACAACCATAATTAATATTTGTGCCATCTAGTGGGCTTTTTCGAACTAATTTGCTACTCACCACTAGATGGCGTAAGTGGCGTTACTCAATTTAATTCTTCATGGCGGACGACTAAAATCACTTTAAATTTAGTTCGAAGAAAACACCGAATAGCCTTTCGCTAGTTTTGCACTAAACTAAAATTTTTAGTGCGACTAGTTATAGTTTAATGCGAATGTCGCCGAATCGCTACTACGGCCTAGTATTAAACGTCATAGTAACATGTAGCATGCAGAGGTAAAATAACATTTTATCCAATTTTAATGTCAGTTGTCATTTTCAATCCATACTTTATTTCCTCTTCAAGGGGATATAATGGTGGAAAAACAATTTGTCCCCTTGCCATGCTACTTGTGATTTATAAAAGTCTGCAGACAATGTCACCTGTCATCCAATTACGTTTGGCTGTGACGTTTCGTTAGTCCATATTAGCGTCATAGAGGAATTAATCACTTAGCGTCTTTGTGATAGTGGCGACAGTTTCGCTTTCGATGGTTTTTGTCCTGTCCTACAGGAACTATGCAATTTTTCGGGATAAAAAGTATCCTAAAGTTCCTTCCGCCTTTTAAACTATGTCCATGCCAAAAATCAAGCCAATCCGTTGCTCCGTTGGTGCGTCATGGAGTAACAAACCAACAAACCAACAAACTTTTCGGATTTATAATATTAGTAAGGATTGTGTGCGATTCTATGAAAATTTGTAAGGAACATACTAATTTGTTTTAATTGATTGTGAACAATACCGAGTTGCTTAATTAGTACACTTAGTAAATTTATGACGTACATGTTACTCATAGTCTTGGGGTTATATTTTCTCGCAGGATGTATGAAAAGTAGAGTATGGACCTCGAGAACCAAGTTTATCTTCGTCCTTGGCGACTTGAACCCCTCGCTTCACTCAGGACTCTAAATAAAACTTATGACACCCTCGCTGCGCTCGGGAATTAACTATAGAGTCCCTCGCTACGCTCAGGGTCCAATTGTCACCCGTGACGTAAGACGCCAATTGGTTCTCTTGGTACATAATCTACCATTACACCAATGGCTTTTCGGTAAAGGAAAACATCGCAAGGGAACTTACGTACCTATGTCCGTAGAATAATTTCGATGGCGCATGTGAATCCACGAGCCCGCACTGGGCTAGCGTGATGGACAAGGGCCAATCACTCTTTGTGGGTGGGAGAGACCACGGGCCGTAGCTAACGTGATATACAGGGTTATTCCTAGTCAATTACCATCCTTTTAGGGGCTTATTTTGTACATCAAAACTAACAACTTTTATTCTACGACTTTTGATCAAACTAAAAAATAATGTTTTTCCATAGAAAAATATCGTTCATCCGCGACAAAATATATTGAACAGCTGTTTTTTTTTAGTTTTGACAAAAGTCGTAGAACAAAAGTTGTTAGTCTTGATGAACCGAATAAGCCCCTAATAGGTTGCTAATTGACACAATATGATGACGATGAAATCGAATTGAGTTATACGTATGTACAATATAATATATGTACCATGTTTTATGTGTGAAAATCTCACTCTAAGAGAGACCACGGGCCGTAGCTAACGTGATATATAGCAGACAATGCGGCATATACCGCGCCAATTAAACAATTAACGCACTGCAAATGGCGGAGAGTGGTATAAGGCAGAAAAAATTGACTAGATTTAATTATTTTATGGTATATGTAAAACATTGTCTATACATAGGTTTACAACGACAAATACATTCATACTAATAAAATATTTACGAATACAGATTAGTAAAAATCTTTTACAAAATCAATAATTAATATATAAGTAGGTACATACACATAGATACATTATGAAATGTGTAACCATGAATAAAATTATCATTTACCTTTGCATAAAATTCCTACCTCGTTTAAAAAAAGGACGTGTAGGTAAGTAAATTGTATTTTTTATTAGTAAGCACGGACAGAAACAGATAAGAAAAAATCGGCCAAGTACGAGTCGGACTCGCGCACGGAGGGTTCCATACTGTATGGGAGCCCCCCTAAATATTTATTTTAATTTTATTTTTTATTATTGAAGGGAATATAAAACTAAATATTCTGTGAAAATTTCAAGCATCTACCTGGTACCATTATTAATAAAGAGCGAAAAACGTCTAAAAATTCAGGTTTGTTGTATGGGAGCCCCCCTTAAATATTTATTTTATTCGGTTTTTAGTATTTGTTGTTTTAGCGGCAACCGAAATACTTCATCTGTGCAAAATTTCAGCTTCCTAGCTATCATGGTTCATGAGATACAGCCCGGTGACAGACAGACAGACGGACAGACGGACATCGAAGTCTTAGTAATAGGGTCCCGTTTTTCCCTTTGGGTACGGAACCCTAAAAAATCAGTAATCTGAAATTGATCTGTGTAGGTAGCAAAAATAAAATATGTTTATACACTATAAAAGAAAAAGAACTTAACACTACACTACACTAAAACACTAAAAAAACAATCTTTTATTTTATTAATTAATTGGTTGTCCATATCCGTAAATTCGGTTTACGGACAACCATTTTATTCAGAGCAATTTTATGTGATAAGATCGTAAGAAAACATTGTTAAATCAATAACTGTAACTTAGGCCGATCGTGCCTCTCTATCGCGTGTTCAGCGCTCTCGCTTGCACGCTCGGCTTGTTTTGGAGGTTTTTTGGAAAGATAGATTGATTTAAGAGGAAGGTTTAATTATATGTATAATACACCTATGCAAAGCCGGGCGGGTCGCTAGTAGATTTATAAAACGTTATCACGTCAAAAAACAGTGTCCTCCACTAAATACCCATAAACTATGTAGATACGCGAACGTCTCTGCTTTAGACCAGACAGGGAGTCAGGAGGGGGGCAAAGGGGGGCGAAGTCAGCGAGCGGGTAATTTGCCGGGTAATAGCTCCCCCGGCATATCTTTAATCTGATCGCTAATTGGATGGGACGCAGGGCCGGACTGGGGGCGACTTGGGCAATATATAGAACAATTTATTTATTTTATTCGTTTATAATGTCAACCTACCTTAAAAAACTTTTTTAAGGTACATATACATATATGTTAAGTATCTGTCAGTTTATTTAATCAAATTACATTGCGTCATAATACAGAAATTACAAAAGTCAAATAAAATTACAATATAATATTAAATTATGTACATTAATAACCGAGAATCTAACCGAGATACGCCCCACGCTCAGCATCTCTACGCCCAAACGTGCCCATTATGCTGGCAGCGTTTCCGCGCTGAATAGCCAGTGAGATATTTTGGACCAAGTAATCCCCAGAACGCGGGTCACGCCCCCTCTCTCTCAGACGACGGCCGAGATCCGAGATGAATTTTTTTGCCTCTTCGCCCCACGGGCCCGCCGTCTCGACGGCAAGTGGGATAAACTCGTACGCTGATTCCAGGGCAGAGTATTTAAGGCGCTTGCCTTTTGCCGCCGTTTCTGCCCCTGCACCGGCGGTCCGCTGCGTGGCTGAAAGGTGGCACGATGCGTATGTGCTTACACACGTGGCATCCCAGATAAGGCACCTACCCCTTCGCCATGGAATCAGCGTGAGTCCATCGGGTCTTTTGCCATCAGCGCGCGATAATCCCGGGGGCTCCAAAGCGCACGGGGTTTCGCCTGAAATGAGCGCTCTCCTAATAAGCTCATTGATTGCGTGATGTCTAGGTCTGCGTCCAAGACATCTAGTACAACTGAGCCCGTGGTATCCATTGGGCTCTACCCTCGCACCGCAAACGCACACATGGGGCTCGCACACTGAACAACCGAGTCGAAGACCCGTAGCTACCCTGAGGGAGTCGTTGTCCAGCAGCGTACCCAAGTAAGGCGAAGGTAGGGCATGAAGCCAGGCACCTGACTCCTTCTTGGACACTGCTTTGAGGCGAGCTGACTCAGTTCCAGATGCTCCGTCACACAGTTGGGTGAAAATGTGTTTGCCTAACGCATCGTCCCAACTCCGTTGTGATCCGGGTCTTACAGGTAGATCAGTGCCCGGACACAGCAGCGACCAAGCCCTGAAGGCCTCTTCCGCATAGGGCATACGGAACGGGGTGTCTGTTTGTGGCAAAATGATGTTAAGTATTATATTATTCCGCCAATTAGAATCGATTGTAACGATTCATTATTTTTTGTTTAGTAGGTCATTAATCCGTCCGTCCATCAGCCGCAGGACCTCCACTGCTGGACATAGACCTCCTTTATAAATTCTTTCTTTAATATTAGAAATCCGAAAGTGTGTTGTTTGGTTTATTGGTTTGTTCTTCTTTAACGCAGCAACGGAGCAACGGATTGACTTGTTTTTTGGCATGGATATACTAGTTTGAAAGACGAAAAGTGACATAGGCTACTTTCATCCCGAAAAATAAAAGGTTCTATGGGATAGCAAAAATCAAAATAAGATTCACGCGGGCGAAGCCGCGGGCAAAAGCTAGTTTCCAATAAGACCGGTTGGAAGCGGGCTGCATCCAGCGCGTTACTGCGATCTTAATTATATCGTCAGTCCACATGGTCGGTGGACGTCCTACGCTGCGCTTGCTGGTCCGTGGCATCCATTCGACAAATTTACGACCCCATCTGCTATCCGTTCTTCGAACTATGACTCTACCCACTGCCATTTCAATTTGCTAATCCGCTGGGCTTTGTCGGTTACTTTGGTTCGTCTGCGGATCTCATAATTCCATGTGATTTGATCGTTTCTCACAGATAAACTCCAAGCATAGCCCTCTCGGCCTCTCCATAGCACGTTGGGCTATCTTGAGTTTATTCAAAAGGCTCACAGTAAAATACCACGCTTCAATTTCATATGTGCCACTGGCAACACACAACTGTCGAAAACTCTCGACTTGAGACCCTGAGGTAGGTATGTCGGACGAAATCCTAATAGATTTATTTTATTTTTCCTTAAGGATAAATCTTAATATCCTTATTTTATCCTTAAGGATATTGGGATTTCGTCCGACATACCTCAGTGTCTCAAGTCGAAAGTTTTCGTTATAAATAAGTAGGTAATAAGTTTTAGTTATAAATAATCATATTTTATCCTTAAGGATATAATATGATTAATCGGTTAAAAATTAAACGATGAATAAATAATTATCCTGAAACTGAATGATTATTGGTGGTTCTTTAAAAACATTAAGTAAACCTAAAATAAAATTAGATAAAAATTAATGCCTTAAAAACTTAACAAATTTAATCATCCCCCATCTCGGAAAGAGTATTTTTGCTCTTCGATATTTGCGTGCAAAAGCCGTTTTTATCTGCTAGAGGATAGAGTAAAATTGAATTTATAACATCGTGTGCAAACTCAGACTCGGAACCTTCCTGGTGTACTTTTTTTCAATTTGCTTTGCGCGCGCCATTTTATTTTGACGTCATATTGTTTTAAACCTTACGTTAAAATCAAGAAACTTGAATACAAGTGAAAGTACCTAAAATGAGTCTATTCTGGCGACGAGGAAGTTGTTTTGATGCCGATAAAAATTGACTGAAAATGTTAATAATGCGCAAAAGTAAGTAGGTATGTTGTTATTGTAAATGCTTTTTTTGCATTTAGTCATTTCCTCGCTGAGGTGGGATGAAAAGTTACGTGTTGCACTCGAGTGCAAAGATTTTTCACCTCTTCTGATTCCGTTGCTAACGCTCAGAATTCTAATTTTTTTAATTTTAGAATCCTTCGCTTGCTTGATCATCTAAATTGAGCACGCGGTCAAAAAGCAACTTTGCACTCTTGTTTATCAATTTTTTTTAAAAAAATCATCAAAATCGGCGGAGTAATCGCGTAACCGTCATCACCGTGGCGTAACACAGGTACCTACACATAAAAAATATAGTTGCGGTCGAATTGAGAACCTCCTTTTTTGAAGTCGGCTAAATATTACAACTCCAACAGAAATACCTAGAATGGCAAAATTGCTGTTTTCGATCGCTGTTATCGGCTTCATGAAAACGCAATATACGCAAATAGACTTTAGGTATGAAGACGGTTATTACTTTTTTGTAAATTCGTATAGGCCGGGTGGCTAGCCCTGGTGTCAGAGTTTTTAGGCCGCCTGAAGGCCTCTGACATGGAGAAATGGTTAAAACAACAGGGACCTACAATTAACGTGTAGAGTAAAACTCAGTTGGAAAATGCCGCCCGCGGTCACCCATCTAAGTACAGACCGTGCGGAACGTTGCTTCATTTCGGTGATCGCTGAAAAACACCTAGTTAAACTACGCTAAGAGCGCCACTTTTTTGTCAAAAGATGAGTAGCTATTCTCACGGGCGATTTTTACAAAAGTTGCCCGTGGAGACGGCGACTTCCGATTTATCTGTGAAAGTATTTGATGGCACCGAGAGCGCGCCATTTTCTCTAATTATCGTAATTAGCCTCGGATATTAAGGGGGGAGGTTATAGACCGGGAGCTGGCGGTCGAATATTTTAACTTTTTGTTTATGCTAGAAATGGGCGAAAGCGTGCTCCGACAACTGCTAGTCCAGCATGCAACCACGGAATGTCGCGAAAAGAACTGTTTTCTACGTGTGAAAAAGTGACAGTGATATGATTTTGACATATTTCAATATGTAAAATAGTTTATGCAACATTAATCAATTTAATCAATTGATGTTCGTAACTAATGTAAGTGGTAACTATTGTGCCGTTTTAATTATTAAATAAGTAAAAAAATAAAATAAAAACATTATTATTTTTATATTTTAGTAAGATTTCTAGGTTAAACTAGATATAGATATATTTTTTCTTATTTTATTCCTTTAACATTTTTATTTGAATTTTGACATTTTTATTGTTACTTAATGATAATTTTGATGTATTTTAATTTGACATCCTAATATTGAAATTTAATAGTTGTTTGTCAATGATTGGATATCTTTCTAAATAGTAATTATTACACAGAGATACCAGAGGGATAATGTGGTCTATCGAGAAAAGAAAGAAAGAGATGCAATTATTTAAGATGTCATGAGTTAGAAAGAGACATGAAAAATATCTCGATTCAGTGGCTAGTTGCCGTGTTTTTCTCTCAGTAGTGTCAAATTCCAATTCGTATTTGACAGTTTTGACAGCCATGGGCCAGATTTTCCATACATTTTTGTGGTTGAGAATTGCCTCAAGCGACAACAGCGTTATCTCTCTAGTTGTAATAACTCTGTGGAATGCATGTTCGCCGCCAGGTGGCGCTTCCAAGTAAACAAGTTCTTCACTAGCCCCTATTTTAAATAATTGAATAAAAATAGTTTTACAGTTTTAAATGTGTTAAAACACGTATAATAACAAGTTATAAATGACAATTACCACATGTGAGTGTTATTCAAGCAAAAAACTCAGTATAAGTGCAAACAAACATATATTTTAAAAGGACCGGTAACAATATTTGAATTTTGTACCAACCGCTAAAATAAGCGTTTGAATCACGCGCCGATCATTTATTAAATACTTGTAAAGCTGGTGTATTTACGTTGAAAAGTGTGAATTTGACAAACTAACTCGATGTGAACTTTGTGATTTCCGTGATTTCGCCAAAACTGTTGAAAATTACTATTTTAGACCTGTGAACTTTGATAATTTACAAGTAGCGACATCTCTGAATCGCAACAAACACTTCTGTGACGTCAACACATGGATGTATTACCCAAACGAATAACATCAAGAATAATTCACGGATGTATAAAAAAACACATGGATATATTATCCAAATGAAAAACATTTTCTAGTTTCTCCAAACTGCCACCATAACTATACAAGATTTTGTATGGAAAATTTTCATCAAGTTTCGAACGACAGGACATGTTACAGTGTGTATAAAAAGTGACTATCATTTGAAAATAAGTGACTCTAATAGTCTGAAATCGCATGCTTAGTTTCATTCAACTGATTGTGCTCTCTGAACTCTGTGACATCTTGTTCGCACGTGTTGGCTACCTACTATGGTTACCCGCTAATGTCATGGGCACGGAATTCTCTCTACTTGAGAACTGAAGAGTACAGTCTACACAGGCTAGAACAGGAGATTTCGATTAAGTTCTCCAATTCACATACTGACATCGCATAATTACAAGATGGCGCCAAAAACACCTATACAACCTCGCGACTGCGGAAAGTGCCCTATTAAAATCTTGAATAGAGAATTCCTCAAATGTTCTCTATGCAACGTAACCTATGACCTGACATGCGAAAACGTGTCAATAGCAAGGTTTCGACTCATGACACGTGAGCACAAAACTTCCTGGAGTTGCCAATGGTGCATTGGAAAAAAGTACAAAGTTACAAAATATAATACCTTAACAGCGAAAAAGAATATCACAGATAAGAAGCAACTCAACATTATTATGCAGGATAGAGACAATGTTACAATAAGGAAACCAAAGGTGTTGCTGCAATCTCCACCGGAACTGGACGACGCTAACATTAATGTCAATTGCACGATTAATGACTCAAGATACACTACTCTGTGCAGTCCCATTAGCTTATGTGAAACACCAAAATCGTCGCATCCGGAAACTAAACAACTTGAACATGAAAATGAAGAATTGACGAAGCAACTCTCAAAAGCAAAAGGTGAAATAAGTCACCTACTCCAAGAAAACAATGATATGAAAAATAAACTCATGGCTCTTCAATCAAGGACTACCAATTGTAGATGCACACAAAATCTAGAAACAGAAGATACCAACAACATTATGTTAGGTGATAGTAAATCTCCAGACGACATTGACACAAAAGTACCTGTGTTAAATAAAAATAAGAAGAAACAGCGAAAACAAAAAAGACGCAAAATAATACAAAGAAACGGAGACAATGGTGAGACTAGTACTGGAAACAGTAATGAAAATACAAGAGATAGTGATGAAGATACGGATACGGCATCAGAAACCTCAAACATAACCGAAGAACAACCAAAAGTGCCTGAAAACCGACCAAAGATAGTCATCCTTGGAGACCAGAGCTGCAGAAGCATGGCTTCATTGTTGATCAAAATTAGAACTAAGTATAAAAACGCCAAAGAATATGATATTACCTGTAAGTCGTATCCAGGAGCACCCACAGACTATATAATTGAAAAATGTAATATTGCCGATCTGAAACTGTATAAAGAAGACTGGTTGATACTATCGATAGGAGCAAATGACACTAATCCTACAAAACTCCGTATAGAATTATCCGCACTGTTAAAAAAAGTAAATGGACCCCAAATTATAGTATCCGGTGTCAAATTCAATCCGTACTTAAATGAAAGCAAACTAAACAGAGAAATTAAATTTATTGTTAGCAACTTTGTGAACTGCCATTACATACCAACATCATATTATAAAAATGTAAATCACTTAATAAATGTAAATGATTACGAAAGTTGCTTCTTAGGTCGGAACATAATACGGGGATCACAAAAAAACTCGATCAACATAATTGTACCCAAGCAAAATGATGATTCGACGATTCCTAGTAGCACAGGAAAACCCGGGACAATATCTTACTATTTTAAATCAATTCAGCGTGTCAAATCACCCGCTAGACTTAACAATTCACCAATAACTAGCACACCTAATTTTTTTCGACAATAAACAAAATGAAAAAGTGAATTGCCTAAAAATAATGCATTTTAACGCCAGAAGCATTAGAAAAAAGGTAGAAAGACTAGAACTACTTACAAACGAACATAACATCGATATTTGCGGAATAAGTGAAACTTTTTTAAATCAAAATGAAGTTGAAATATTACAACTGGATGGCTATCAAAAAGCAGCTCACTTTTCGCGTAGGAAACAAAAGAAAGGTGGTGTATGTTTATACATAAAAAACTCAATAAATTTTATTAAACTAGACTGGATAGCTGAAATGGGCATAGAAAGACACTTCGAAGTCAATAGTCAATAGTCAATAGTCAATCGTTTATTGCAACATATGTTATGTTTACATGCAGGTCTTAATAACATGTTCAGTCTGAGTTACACATATGACCCTATTAGGGTATGGCAATATTGTGCGGAGCGATTTATTTCATTATGCTGTTATTTGTTCGTCCAAGAGATAATCGTTTAATGAATAATAGCATTTCTTGACAAGTAGTTCCTTCAATACTTTTGCGAAAACGACCTGGTCTTCAATTTTCTTAATATTAACCGGAAGTTTATTAAATATTTTGACGGCCATCGAGCTTGGCCCAGAGCTGTGTATTGAAAATTTTGAGTGGGGTAAAGTCAAATTATGTTTATATTGGGATCTGGCAGGATGAACACGTGTACTAGATAGTTTTGTAAAAAACTGGGGGTATTTTTTTACAAATTTGCACGCTTCTAGGATATATATTGAAATCACTGTTAGTATTTTTAATTTAATGAAATACGGTTTATGAAAATGTGGTATAGTTGCATTTGGAAGCTTGATGTTAGCCAGTATCCGAACGCACTTTTTTTGGACTATGAACAGATTCTTAGCATCTACACTGTTTCCCCAAAGAATGATGCCATAGTTTAGCCACGAATATGCGTACGCGTAGTACGCTGATAAAGCTGTGTCTAGATTAGTTGCATATCGGAGTTCCCTGAGTGCATAAGTGAAGCTTGATAGTTTAGCTTTTATTTTTCTAACATGGCTTTTCCAATTAAGGTGCGTGTCTATATCTATACCTAATAACGTTGCCATGTCCACTGAGTCAATTTTATTATTATTATATGAAAAGTTTATGTCAAGAGGTGTTTTTTGATAAGGTCGAAATTGTATAATTGAAGTTTTTGATAGATTTATTTTAAGGTTATGGTCAGTCATCCAATTAATTATATTATTAAAAATGTCAGTTAATTTGTCATTTAAATTTAAATTATTTTTACAAGATGTCAAAACTGTTATATCATCCGCGAAAATTACACAGGACTCGTTTATAATTTTGGGTAAGTCATTTATATACATTAAAAATTTTATACACCCAAGGACACTGCCTTGGGGGATTGAGTTATTCATTTTTATTGGGTTGGACCTTGCTGTGTTTATCATGTTGGTGTCAAAATCGAAATTTTCCACCTCCACATACTGTTCACGATTTTCTAGATATGATGAAAACCAGTTGTGCGCTGTACCTCGTATTCCAATGTCTTTCATTATGTTTAATAATATGTCGAATTGTACATTTTCATAAGCTTTAGAAATATCTAATAAAATACCGATAGCATACTCTTTATTGTTTATTTTCTCTAATATTTCGTGCATTATTTTATATACGGCTAAAACTGTCGAGCGATTTTTTCGAAATCCGTATTGACTATCGTCGAAAATTTCGAATTTTTCACAGAACGATAATAAACGCGTCTGCATTGCCTTTTCAAATATTTTTGAAGAGGTAGGCAAAAGAGCTATTGGTCTGTAGTTAGAGGGTTCTAGCTTTGAGGATTTTTTATAAATCGGTTTAACTAGGGCTCTTTTCAGATGGTCAGGGAATTTGCCCTCTATGAACGACTGGTTTATTAGCAGGTAATACGGAAGAGTTAGTTCCTCTGCGCAGAACTTAATGAGAACAGGGGGTAATTCGTCAATACCGCAGCTATATTTCCCTTTCAGGCTTTTTATTATCAAATAGACTTCGCGCGGTTGAACTGGACTTAGTAACATCGAGTTTCCAGTACGCTGCAGCAAGGGCCGGCCGCGCGCGGCCGGTCCGCCGCCTTCTCTGCGCCCTACTGAAGCAAAGTACTGGTTGAAAATATTTGAAATCTGTTGTGGGTCGGATATTACGTTGTTATCGATTTTTAGTTTTATATTATTTTTTTGTTTTTTTATATTTTTATTTGTGCGTTCCTTTATAATCTTCCACATCGTTTTTGTTTTATTATCAGATTTTTTCATTTCGTTTATGTACTCATTTCGTTTTGATTTAATTACTACTTTTTTTAACAATTTTACGTATGTTTTATAATGTTTAGTTAATGTTGAATTTTTACTGCATATAACTAGGGATTTTAGTAAGCGTTTGTTCCTACAGGAGGTTTTTATGCCATGTGATAACCAGTTAAGTTTTTTGTTTGCTTTTAGTTTTATAAGTTTTTCAGGGATGCAGCGATCTAATATTTGGGTTAATACTTCATTAAATATGTCGTAATTATGGTTTACTGTTTTATTTGGCTTTGAGCTTAATAGTTCAGACCAGTCAACGTTTTTTAATTCGTTTTTGAAGTTATTCATGTTACGTGTATTAAATAGTCGTTTTCTAATTTTCCATGTCCTGTGTTTGTTTTTATTTGGGTTCAATATGTTTTTCAATGTTATCACAGGCCCTAAGTGGTCTGAGAAACCGAAATCTTGAACTAAAACATTAATTTTTCTCCTATTACAGTTTGAAAAGACGAGGTCTAAACAAGTAGATGTATTATTAGTAATTCTAGTTGGTTTTTCCACGAATTGCTCGAAATTATATTCTCGCATTAGGTCAAGTAACGCACTCGAATTTGTAGTATTCACCGTTAAATCTGTATTGAAATCCCCTGTCAAAAGTATATCCATTGATATATATTTTCTTAACAATATTTCTAGGAGTTTCCTTAGCTGGTCATAAAATAAGTCGCTCCGTTTGTTATTCCAGTAGATGGTGACTAACAAAGTATTATATTTATGAATCAACACAGCACTAATTTCAATGCAATATTCAATAGATAAGTCGGATAGTTCGGTTATCTCCGTAAACTCGAAGTCGTCACGAAGTAAAATCAAGGTCCCTCCACCCTTATGGGAACGCCTACAGAATGCGGCTGCGACTTTATAGCCAGTGAAATTAATTAGTTCGAGCTTGGCTTCCGATAGCCACGTTTCTGTAATACAAAGTGCATGCAAACTTTCATAGCTTTCTTGTAAAAACTCTTGAATTATGTGTCGTTTCCCAAAGACACTTTGAAAGTTTTGGGCTATAATTTTTAAGTCTGTTTGTTTAGTGGCGAAAGTGGTGGTGTTTCAAAGAATCTTGCACTAGTTGTTGTGTTGGTGTTTTAATGATTTGTGGTACTGTGGATCTGGAACCATGCGGTGTGGGCGAGCCGTGTTGTGTCGATGACGAGGGACGAGACGACGATGGCTGAGGATTACTAAGGTATGTATGAGCTATTCTACCATTAATTATCAGTTTGTTATCTCTGATGATTGCGTGGTGGCCATCATTTCGCGCTGCGCGGAGATGGGTCTGTAGGTTTTTCCTAGCTTGCAGGGCAGTGTCGTCGAGATATTCTGCTATGTACAATCCTGTATTTCGGAAAAGGCGGTTGTTTTGTAGCAGGTACCGCACCATGTTTTTACTGATTAATTCAATCATGATAGGTCTACACGAAGTCTGCGGTGCTAGTATAACTGAATTAAACTATATTGTTATATGTGTGTATAGGACACCTAATAGTAATTTTGAGTTGTTTATTAAAAGTTTAGAAATTTTATTACATAAAATAACGAAAAGGAAAAGGTACAATAAGAAAAAAATTTGTATACTGGGCGATTTTAACATAAATATGCTTGAAAAAAATTATAAAACTGAAACTTTTAGAAACACATTACATTCATTCAATCTACATCCAACTATTGTCGAGCCAACTAGGATTAATGAATTAACCCAGACATGCATTGACAATATAATTTCTAACGTAAAAAGATATAAGACTGAAATAATAAAAGTAGAACCAGATTTTTCTGATCACACAGCACAAATACTTACAATACCAACAAGTGTGAGCTTTCAAGAGAAGTTCTGGTACATTGAAAAGCGTAACGTAGATAAATACCTTGAGGTCTTTATGAAATACATTAAACAAATAAGTTTTAATGAAGTATTTAAACACCAAAATGCAGAAAACGCGTATAATGAATTCATAAATCTTTTTAGCATGGTATTTAATCTGTGTATACCAGTGGAAAGAGTAAAAGTTACCCATAAAAGAAAAACAAACTGGAAAACTACTGGAATCAAAATATCTAGTAAACATAAACGTCAAATGTATTGGAAAGCCGTACGAAGTAATGATACTACACAAATATCGACGTATAAACGATACAACAAAACCATGAAAAAAGTTATCTCTACTTCGCAAAAAATTTCAAATATAAAATATATTAAAAAAAGTGAAAATAAAAGTAAAGCAACTTGGAGGGTTATCAAACAAAATACAACTCAAACCAATAATCTCCCTAAATCTATTGATAGTATAAAAATCAACAATACAGAAATCAATGACCACTTGAAAATTGCCGAAGCATTCAATGACTATTTTGTGAATTTAAATAATAATAACACTTCAAGCTCACAACAGAAGTTTTCCAATGATAAAAATAGCAAATCTATCTTCTTTAAACCAGTTACTCCTCAAGAAATTATAGGCATAATAAAAACCTTGAAAAATAAAAAAAGTACTGGTCATGATGATATACCTACACAGGTTGTTAAAAGCGCCGTAAATTTTATAGCGGACCCACTTTCACACGTTATTAATATGTCCATAGAAACCGGCTGTTTTCCAAACGACCTCAAAAAAGGAATCATACGACCTTTACATAAAAAAGACTCGACAAACGATATGAACAACTACCGGCCTATTGCTATTCTTCCTTGCTTCTCGAAAGTCTTCGAAAAAGTAATTTACAACAGAATTACATCTTTTCTCAAAAAACACAGTATACTAAACAACAATCAATTTGGATTTCAAAAAGGAAAAGATACAACCTCAGCAATTTTTAAATTCTTAAAACAAGTATTGGACGACGTTAATAATAAAATAAAGGGTACCGCATTATTTTTAGACCTATCAAAAGCGTTTGATTGTGTTGTGCATGAGATATTGCTAAAAAAGCTTGAAAACATTGGAATTAGAGGAATAGCACTACAATTAATTAAAAGCTATTTGTCAAATAGATGCCAGCTTACTAGGATAGAATTCTATAATAGAAACACTAAAACTATAGAAAGAGTAGATTCAAGCGTTCAAAAAGTACTACTTGGTGTACCCCAAGGTAGTATATTAGGGCCATTACTTTTTCTCATTTACGTAAACGACTTACCTTTAGTAACAAAACACTTATGTGTTATGTTTGCTGATGACGCTACAGTGTATATACCAAAAAATGAGGACTTAAATTTAGTGGAATATGAAAAAGAAATAAATATCACACTGGAAGAAATAGTAAAATCATTAGAATCCATTAACTTAAAAGTAAATATTAAAAAAACTAAGATAATGCAATTTCGAAACTACAAAACACAACCCTTAAACTTAAATATATTGTATAAAGGTACTAAAGTATGCGAAGTTGGTCAATCCAAGTTTCTAGGCGTAAATATCGATTCCAATCTAAACTGGAAAGCGCATGTCTCCGAAATAAATGCAAAACTTTCAAAATATTGCTACGCTCTCTATATCTTAAGCAATATATCATCGAAAGAAATTTCAAAAATTGGTTATTATGGTAATGTTTACCCTCATTTGAAATACGGGATAATATTTTGGGGTAATTCTGTGGATGCTAAAATAACTTTTAAACTTCAAAAAAGATGTCTAAGAGCAATATTTAATCTACATAGTACAGACTCTGTGAGAAATATATTCAAAGAAAACAAATTTCTTACTCTTACTGGTATTTATATATACGAAATCTGTATGTTTGTTAAGAATAATCTAAATTATTTTTTGGCTAATAAATCTGTTCGCTCCGATATTCAACGCTCGAAATACAAACATAATATAAATGTTCATCAAGTAAATAACACAATGTACTATAGAAACTCATTTAATACTGCAACAAAAATTTATAACAAACTTCCATTACATTTAAAAAGTTCAGATGGTAAGAAATTCAAATATAGGCTCAAAAACTGGTTGACAGATAAAGCGTTCTATACACTGGATGAATTTTATACATATACCGATGATTATATAAAAAAATTGTACCTAGAAAATTAGATTTAGGATTATTTTCATTGTATATAACTATGTAATATTTGTAACTCTTGGTCTATTTTCATTTGTAGGTATATTTAGTAGAAGGCATGTGTATTAGTATTTTGTATATATTCTACATTATATACCACCCCTATACTACCTATATTGCATGTCCGTTATTAGGATAAACTGTTGGATCTAAAATTTAATGTAACACCTAAACTTGTACACAGTTCAAGCAATAAATGTTATTCTGATTCTGATTCTGATTCTGATTCTGTGAATTATTATGTAATCCTATCATATTTACATGTAAATGAAATATTATATGAGTATACTTTGCCATAACGCTGTCTCGTTCTGACACGTCGAAAGAAATGTTAATTCGTGCGCATCCTAGCCCGGCAGGCGTTGTGGTGGAACACCCAGGGTTTTTAGTGGGTATACCGGCCAGTGGGGACTCCCACTTAAACACCCACCCGCCCTCAAGGTGTGATGGTATCCATAAAGGGTTTTCCCTGGTAAAAAGAGGGTTCTCAATAAATCTGCAAATTTTCTAGCAATGGTATAGCACTTTTAATAGAAGGATCTACACGCCTTACTCTACAAGTCATTACTTCACAAACTCTACACCTTAGTCAATATATGCGGCTTGGCTGTTTCGCTAACTGCGCATGGGCCTAAAGTGAAGATTAATTCATTAATTCTGTCATACAAACAGTACTTGTTGTAACGAAACGGCCAAGTCACATATATTGACTAAGCTGTATATTTTGTGGAGTAAGGACTTGTAGAGTAAGGCGTGTGAAGCTTGGCTTTACGTGAGATCTGACAACTTTTTGATAGTGGGAACTGTGATTTAGACTTGGCTTCATTTCACATGAAAATGTTTTTGTTGGATTCAGATTACATTATGCAATTTTAAGTTGCAATAAACGATTGACTATTGAACCCGTGATGATTTAGTGGTAGAGCCTTACAATCGTGAGGTTGTGGGTTCAAATCTCGGTCTCGTACTAATGACTTCTTTGGAATGTATTTCTTTGTATGGTATTTCACACCACTGGCTTTTCGGTAAAGGAAATAATCGGCCAAGTACGAGTAGGACTCGCGCACGAAGGGTTCCGTACTGTATGGGAGCCCCCTTCAAATATTTATTTTAATTTAATTTTATTATTTACTATTGAAGTGAATATAAAACTAAATGTTCTGTGAAAATTTCAAGCATCTACCTATTACCATTATTAATATAGAGCGAAAAACGTCTAATAATTCAGGTTTGTTGTATGGGAGCCTATTTGGAGGGAAATATTTTGTTTTTAGTATTTGTTGTTATAGCGGCAACAGAAATACATCATCTGTGAAAATTTCAGCTGCCTAGCTATGATGGTTCATGAAATACAGCCCGGTGACAGACAGACAGACAGACAGACGGACATCGAAGTCTTAGTAATAGGGTCCCGTTTTTCCCTTTGGGTACGGAACCCTAAAAATCGTAAATTTTTCGTTATAATTTTACTAGTTGCCCGTCCCGGCTTCGCCTCGGTTTAATTTGATTCAATTCAATTTATTTAATAACAATGGAACTTGCAGTCTAATATTAAACGTTAAATTTTATAATGAAAGTAAAAGTTTGTAATTTTTTTTATTGATGTGCTGCTTGATGTGACCTTTAATTCGTAGATACCATTTGTTTGCTTACACAATGTTTCATCATACGTAGGTAGGTACATGAGAAGTAAGTGGGTATAAAATAAAGTACCTAATGAGTTTGCGGAAAACATTGTACGTATTTTAAACATTGTAAATACCTATTTACACACTAATTACATGTTAACAATGGGCAATTGCGTCCTTAATATCAAATCTCGCAATGATTTGATTCATTACAGAGGCCATGAATCATGATTATTGGGAAATATTGACTGCCTCGGTGGCTCAGTGGTTAGTGATCCTGACTTCTGGATCAAAGAGGCGTGGGTTCGATCCCCACCCAGGGCAAACATTTTGTGTGATGCACATAGGTGTTTGCTCTCGCGGAAAAATCATGTCGCCACATTTTATTATTTCGTGAAATATGTTTCTATCAGTGAAAATTAGTTTGCCAATGCTTTACTAAGGTCTAACTTGACCGCGACTTTTTCGGACTATGACGTGACTTAGACTGTAACTATTTTGAAAAAATACAAAAAAAAAGGTTCAATACTTATAGGTATCACTAGCAAATGCAAAAACCATGCGTCACCAAAAATAAAATAAGAAGAGTATGGCCACCTTATTTTTAAACAATGTCAATGTAATTTTCAATCCGAATACACGAAATTACTTTTAATGGACACTGTTATTGTAAAAAATAACGGGAAAATAATTATTCGAAAGAAACGAAGCAAATTATGAAATACTGTATCCTTCGGTGGCCCAATTTCTATTTATTTTTGCAATATCTCCTTTACGCAATATCATTATAATTTATAGCCTGTGTTATTCTGATACATAAGCTATATAATTGCAAAGTTTCATCTCAATCTGTTCAGTAGTTATTGCGTGAAAGAGTAACAAACATCCATCCATCCATCCTTACAAACTTTCACGTTTATGATATTAGTAGGATAGGATTTGCGATGCCAGCTCCCCGACTACAGCCACCAGCGGGAGCGAATCGTACAAATTAAAGACGCAGACACGACACCACTCTGCTGATCACTCCCTGGTAGCGTGGCGCGTGTGCGGCGGGGTAGCCGGTTCGATTCCCGCGAGGAAATGTTTACTACAGCCTTTTTTAGGGTTCCGTACCTAAAGGGTAAAAACAGGACCCTATATTACTAAGACTCCGCTGTCCCTCCGTCTATCCGACTGTCTGTCGCCAGGCGGTATCTCATGAACGGTGATAGCTAGATCGTTGACATTTTCACAGATGATGTATTTCTGTTGCCGCTATAACAACAAATACTAAAAACAGAATAAAATTTATATTTAAGGGGGCTCCCATACAACAAACAAAAAAGATATTAATAACGGTGACAGGAAGATGCTTGAAATACTTATTCACAGAAGATATAAAGCTTAAATATTCACTTTAAAAATAAATAATTAAAATAAAATAAATATTTAAGCAAACGATTTTTGACGTGACAACGTCTTTGAAAATTGGTTTGCCGGGTGACACTTCAAGAAACTGCGTTACGCTCCGCTCACGTTATGCGCTCTCATTCGTCTCATTCGTCTCAAAGTCGTTGTCACGTAAAACTTTCGCCCGTATACCGACTTTACAGGCAACCAATTTTTTTTTTCTCGATCTTAATAACGGCAACGATGCATGAAATATTCACAGAATATTAAGTTGTACGTTCCCTTCAAAAACAAATAATTAAAATAAAATATAGGTATTATGGGAGGCTTACATACAGTACGGGACCCTTCGTGCGAGAGTCCGACTCGCAATTGGCCGATTATTTTTGACCGACGAACCAAACCGGAGGAGGTACTCAATTCGACGCGTATAAATATAATTTTATTATGTATAACCACGCATAACTTTTTTCGTAGTAGTCCGATTTCAATAATTATTTTTTCATTAGAAAGAATATACTTCGAAATTGGTTCTATTAAAATTGTATTAAAATCGGCTAAGCCATTTTTGATAAATCAACAATAATGTGAAAAATGCTACATCGATCCGTGCGAAATATGCGCGAATTCTGTACACGGGTGAAGTCGGTCATCGTAAAAAATTGGTTGCCTGTAAAGTCGGTATACGGGCGAAAGTTTTACGTGACAACGACTTTGAGACGAATGAGACGAATGAGAGCGCATAACGTGAGCGGACCGTAACGCAGTTTCTTGAAGTGTCACCCGGCAAACCAATTTATAAGACGTTGTCACGTCAAAAGATAAAATACGTTTATTGCTTAGAACTGTGTACATAGAGGTGGTACAATAAAAATTTTAGACAACAGTTCGTCCTAACAGACATAACATGCAATTTGTTAATTAGAGACTTGACTAATCTCTCTGAAATTTTGAAAAGCTATAACATGAAAATTAATAATGATTTGCTGCATTTCTTATTTCTTCGCTGAAGATTTTCGTTTTTCATACTGCGATTTTGCGATGAGTTCACCGTGGACCAACTGCTTTCTTACAACTAGTTGTACGTCCAGAATACGTTTTCGGCTGTCCAGCTTCCAGGTGTTATCTTTTACTAAATGCGACCTGAAAACGTACATATCGCATTATCAACGAATGTCGACAAAGCACAGGTTTTTAAATTTGCCTTTTTAAAAGATGACGAAAATTTTCTGTCGCGCTATTTAACAGCAGGTATCGATAATGTTTGGCAGGATTGTTTATTTTATTTTTATTGAAAGGAAGGAATGCTTTCTGCGCTTACTGCGCTTTTTATAAGTAGGTATCTAAAT
Source organism: Hypomecis atomaria (assembly GCA_964007245.1). Classification (NCBI taxonomy): domain Eukaryota; kingdom Metazoa; phylum Arthropoda; class Insecta; order Lepidoptera; family Geometridae; genus Hypomecis; species Hypomecis atomaria. Next base: position 2,504,176 of record OZ023308.1, on the reverse strand, counting down.
TCTGATTTGAATTCAAGATTTGTGAGTATACTTCTCCTCGCCGCAAATATCGGCGTCACTTGCGAAGCCAATGTTACAGTATTTTATTAAATTTTTTTACTGGTACTTTTCGTCGTTCATTGTACCTACGATATAACAGCGGCACGATGCACTATACAGGGTTACTGGTGCTCAATTAGCATCCTTTTAAGGGCTTATTCTATACATCAAAACTAACAACTTTTGTTCTGTTTTGTTTGTTTGACTGCGTTGTGTGTTTTGTTTTTGTTTTGTTTTGTTCAAAACTAAAAAAAGATGTTCTATACATTTTGTCGGTGGTGAATGATATTTTTCTATGGAACAGATTTTTTTAAAGTGAAACTTTTATTACATCGCCTCAAACTTTTTCGTCCATCTATTGCATGTCGCGTGACAGTCGGTTTCACTTTTACAATGGTTTCATAAAACCACACAATCATTTTTTTTTAAATTTGATAGAAGTCGTGGAACAAAAGTTGTTAATTTTGTACAAAATAAGCCCCCAAATGAATGCTAATTGATTACCATTAACCCTGTATATGCCCGCGTTTCGTACAACTTGTAGATAACTTCACAGCCGTCAAGAAGTTTGATTCGGCTTGTTATTACATAACGACATAACGTAACTGTAAGAGTGCATGTCGCTGAAATTAGCAACAGTTCACTCGTTCAAAAATATTTAAGATAACATCGGACTCTTGAATAACGCTGCTTCTAGAGGAATTAGTTTAAACGGTTCCTAATACGAACATTATCAATGTAACCGCGATCTATTTTGCACGCTAACGCCATCTATTATCTGTTTAGGGAACCAAACAAAACGTAACCATACCACAGATTCTGTAATAGTCACTATGTAGAAAATAAACATAGAAACTTAAGTGTTTAATAATATGTACAAATTATACCTTCGTCGTTTTATAACATGTTGTGTAACTTACTATAATCCTACCGCGGTACAGGGGCGCCGGGGGAGACGACAAAGGGGACTGAGACAGGTGCGGGCGGCGGGTCCCCGGCTTAGTTTTAATTACGAGTATAGCTGACCCTGTGAACTTCAGATCACTTTCATCTTACTAAAAGGGATGCTTACTAGGTATAAAAATCATTATTATTAGTCCGTCAGTTAGATTTAAAAAAATACAGGACACATATTTTTTCTTTCGTCAAAAAACAATTAATGACAAAGATAAACCTTGTCAAAGTTTGAGAGTTGAGGCTCGTGACGGCACTAGCCGGTACAGTTGATAGCAGTTAGTGACGTCACGCGGAACTTTAACGGGCTATATCTTCATACTTTATTGTTAACAAAAGAAAAAATACGTGTCTAATATTTTTTGACAATCTGTTTGACGGACTAATTATATATTTTTAGTTAGCAAGCCTATTTTTCAATCGCAACGAATTGTCTTGTTGCTTCAATTTTAAAACAAAAAAATTTTCAAGTCGATGTCAGATAGAAACATTTTGTATGGTAAAGCTAAATTGATATTATTATTATTTTTCGTGCAATTTTTCGGAACCCTTATAGGTAGGATCACTTTGTTGTTTTTTGTCCTTTGTTGGTTAGATTGTCCGTCTGGTCGTCTGTCCGTCTGTACCTACTCATACTCATACTCTTTATTAATAGCTACTAGTTACAGGTCATTAGTACATAC